>JADMNL010000035.1:43657500-44907500 GCA_016271365.2 Neoceratodus forsteri
CTAGAAGCCTTCAGTACTATGCACAACACAAGGCTGCAATCACAATTTAGCAGTCAGGCCCCAAAGAATTTGACATGCTGTGTACTGGCTTCCCAGTTTGCAGGGCAGTGCACTGGCATCCTAGTTTGTAGCACAGTAGACACAACTTTTTTTCACTGTGCAACGTACAGTATCTAACAGTTATGACCTTTGAATCTCAGGAGCTCACATTTCAGCCAGCAACGCTAATGTTCTGAAATACACCTGCTGACAATTTCCCCAGTCAAACTATTTGCTAGCCAGACAATTAAATGTGACTACCATATATGGCATCAAGTATCACAGAATTGACACTCGAGGAGAAATAAATCCTGTCTTTGAGGTATCATACTTATAGCATTCACGTCAGTTAATTACCATTATCCGAGAGTGCTGGCATTATAACTTCAGCTAGCTCAGGTCGGGACCTGGTGATGTGGACTGTGGGGACACCTAGAGGAAATAGCAGACTGACAAAAAAATTACTAAAAACAGCACTACACTAGCTCATTTGGGCTACAGATGTGGCAAATCAATTGTATTTGAACTCAGCACATTTACCATATCACTCCACTCAATGAGGCACACCTCAGTACCACTAGGTAATACAACTCATTATAACGTTCAGTAGTACAGCACCTAACAAGGAATGAGCGTTACCGGTAAACTTTCAGTAATCACCACTGTGGCTGACATACCTCAGCATAGATCTTGATACTATAGACATGGTGTCTTGGCTGCCCAGCTGACAAAGTGGAGCGTTAGAGACGGTTGGTGTCGAGATCAGAGACTCTAAAAGTTACTCTGAAGTCCTACAATCTTTGAATGGGCATTTGGAATTTGCTTGTAAGGCAGTGTCATCTGGCAGGCCATTCTCAAAAAAGTTGGCATGAGGCAACAAGGGTTCCCTACACCCCATCATCACATTAGGGTAACTGCAGACATGAGTGTGATTTGGCAGTGTGGGAAGCTTCCTTCAGCATTTCAATGGATTATCCATATGTGGCAAGCTGGTGCAGTGTTTAGGCAGGATTACCAGATGGTTACGGATGCTGCAGGGGCTTTGGTTATGAGGCATACTTCAGGGTTCCCAGTTAACAGGTCCCTTGGATGAGCTGGGAAAAGCAGGACTCATGAAAATGTGACCCTGTTAGAATTTTCCCCATCCTGGCAGTGACTTTTGTGTGGAAGAGCAGCTCATGAACAAGAAGGTACTTTTCAATCGGACAATGTGGGGTTGGTGGCCATTTTCAACAAGCAGTTATCTAATTCCAAGAATTGATGAGGTTTTGACAGGTTTTTGTGCTGAGATGCTTACATCTCAATGTTACCTTCAAGGCAGTGCACGTCCCTGGGGCTTTGAATGTAATTGTGGATGCCTCTCTTAATTGCTGTTTGGAGATTTTGACAAATAGCACCAACAGGGAGAATACCCTGTTCAAGCACCAGCATTCCTATAGTAAGCTCTTGATTCAAGAGCAGATAAAATGGTGCAACACCTCTGGCCTCTGGGACATGACATAAGAATAGGGCACACATTAACTCATTTGGGAATTCTGTGGAGAAAACAGCAGGAACTATGAGCTGCTGCAACAGCCACATCTTGTTCAGCAATGTCTGCACTACTTGATTGGACAGGCCAAGGCCCCAACATACATATACAATCATATGGCTTCTGTTACCTGATAGCAAAGATGCATGGGCTGCAGGATATAAAGGTAAAGCTACCAATAGTCTCATTTCCCAGGACTGTCCTCTATTTTAGGCAGCATGTTCCAGTGTCCCCACATGTTTTGCAAATGTCACTTTTGTCCTGGTTGTTGCTTACTTGTCCTAGTTTTGTCCTTTTTATTTTTCTTGACTGCTATTCCATGAGTGACTAGTTATTTCCAGCACCACTGTTGCACTGCTCGGGCTGGACAGCAGTTTGCAACTTCAAACCCTACACCTGTGTTGCACCACAAGCATGTCAGTCGGAGTGCAGTAAAGCATGTTCCTTCCTGTTAGATCAGACTGGGTAGTAGAGCAAACAAGCACATGTGGACGTCTGCCTCCCAGTAGCTTAGAGGGACTCCAGACAGAGAAGAGACTGGTAGCAGTGAGCTAAGGTACTCAAACCTGATCAGCTGTAGGGAAGTGTGTGAAAACAATCTGGTGTGGTGGTGGGAGTCACTGAAATGAAGTTTGCTCAGCAAATGAGATGAGTGTAAGTGGTTCGGATGGGACTGTAAAGAGCAACAACATGTAGCTTGAATGTCTGATCACAATTTAATGCAGGTTTGCTTCTAATGAACTTTCTGTACATCTTGATTTGGAACTGATTGAAGCAGAATGATGTATTGTTTTAATCTGGATGTTTGCTACTGGTGTTACTGTGGGGTAGCATGGCCAGAAAAAGCAGAAAAATGTAATCTGGTTGTCTGCAGTCTGTCTGCAGTGGTGCCTGTGGCAGAGACATAGTGAGGGAGTCATGGTCAGGCTGGACTGTCCCAGTTTTAGGCCTCAGAATGTTGGTAGATTTATGTAATGGGTTCTTTCCTCATATGGAAGATGGATAGAAGGGTGGCACACAATGAGAAGGAACAGAAGGACAGCAGGCAACCGGTAGATATCACAGTATTAAAGGAGATTTTGGTCATCCTGTCCTGGGTCTGCACATCTGACGATGAGGCAGTTTTGTTTAAGGATCTGTTTGCTTATGCCTTTTTCGGGACATTCATGGAGTCAGAACTGGTTGAGGATCCCTCAGTTCCAGTGGGACATAACATTCAGTGGGGGATGTCAACTTACATGGGAAGTCTTTGGAGTAAGTAAGTAAGTAAAATTTTATTTTTGAGTGCTTTTCAAAAACCAAAGGGCTGTACCAATAGAACAACATGTAAAACAACAGGTGTTAAAACAGTAATAAAATCATTCTTCATATGTTTTTAAAAACAGAAAAGTTTTGAGCTCTGATTTAAAGCTCTCAAGCGGTCAGCCAGCCTGTATCCAACGAGGCAGAGAATTCCACAAGGCAGGGCAGCGTAAGAGAATGCACATGCCCCAGATGTCTTCAAATGAACCCTGGGAATCTTAGCAATCCCTGTCAGCGGATCAGAGTGGAACAAAGAGGGGCAGTAGAGAATAAGGAGATCTTGCAGGTACTGCAGTTCCTGTTCATGTAGGGCTTCTAGGTTAGTAATCTGACCTGAAGTGATCCACCGCCGGCAGCCAGTGCAGCCTGCACAGCACAGGTGTAATATGACTATTTCTAGATGTCCAGCTAAAAGCCTGGCTGATGCATTCTGCACTAGCTGCAAGTAGCGGATATCAACCCCAGTAGCCCCAGGTACAGGGCATTACAGTAATTAAAGGCTTGTGGTCACTAAGGCATGGACCAAGGTAGAAAGGTCAACCAGAGGACCAGGTATTTCACCTGGGAGATAGTCCTAAGATGGTAAAGAGGACTTGAAAGCCAACACCTGAGATTTCAGGGTCAGACCGTCGCCATATAATAACACCAGATCACGCTACCTGGTCTGAGGTTGAGAGCTGGACACCATCAAGCCAAAGGCCTGATGAAACCCCAGCCCTATGACCCGCCTCAAGGGCCCGGGTCCACAACCAACGCCTTGATCTTATCCGGATTTAACCTCAGCCAACTGGCACTCATCCAGTCTTTGATCTTGGAAGACAGCTGTTAACTTAGAAAGTGCATCATCTTGTCCGGGTGTAAAGGACAAATACAGCTGGGTGTCATCTGCATAGCAGTGAAAACCCAGACTGTATCATCTAATGATGTCTCCTAATGGCAGCATATAAACTGCAAACAACTTGGGCTCCAAAATGGAGCCCTGCGGCATCCCACAGGACAGAGAGATGGTGTCAGAGGAATAAATTCCAGTGACGACCCTCTGTATCCGGCCTGTAAGGAAAGATCGAAACCAATGTAGAGCTGTACCAGACAGTCCACAAAAAAGCTGCAGGCACTCCAAAAGCACACCATGGTCCACAGTATTGAATGCTGCAGAGAGATCAAGAAGGACTAGAATAGCACGAGCCTTTGATCTCTAATTAGATCATTTAAATCCCAGACAAGAGCAGTCTCAGTTCTATGTCTTTTCCTAAACCCTGACTGAGAGTATCATAGATATTGTGGTTTTAAGATGGTCGTCTAGCTGTAGCACAACCACCTTTTCAATATACCCTACCCACAAAGGAGCAGGTTAGAGATAGGTCTGAAGTTAGCTAAACAGTCTGGGTTCAATGAAGGGTTTTTAAGAGAAGTGGCTGAACGGCTGCCTCCTTTAGGGATCAGGAAAACCCCTGCTCCAAAGACTTCCAGACAATTTCAGCAAGGATCGGGAAGATAACATCTACGCTTAACCCAATAATAGTGGCGAGGGTTCCGATCCAAACTCATATAGCTGGTTGGTCGCACTGTCCAAACAATCCTCACAATATCCTGAACTCCGCCTACTAAAGTCAAACCAGCTAGCATGGGTGTTGCTTCCTCTGCTGATCACACAATCCCTTAAAGAGGGAGCTGGGCTGATGCCCGACCTAATGCCAAGCAATCTTATCCAAAAGAACTGACAAAGATCATCAACACTTTATTTATGAAAAAATCTCTTCCATACTGCAGACAGAGTGGATTGCATAATCTATTGACAGTCTGAAAGATTGAGCTGATTGGTTCTACAGCATCAATCTCCTGACAGGAATTCTGCCTTCTCACGGTGATTACTGATTGATAGATGCCATAATGGTCCTTCAATCCAAGCCTGTCAGCATCCAGCCAGATTTCCGCCAAGCCTCTTCTAGTTTTCGCTCCTTCTGCCTCCCAGCTCCTTCAAGGATCCATAAACCATGGGGTCCTTAAGTGCTGGAGTGAGTGGCGAAACAGGACAGAGCACTAAATCCACCTCACCACCGCCTTATTATAGGCAGAAAACAGATCCCTGGACCCATGCACTCACTCGAAACACCCGATAGGTCCAGTACTGCCAATAGGCCTCTGGGGTAATCTCCTTACAGGGCAATATTAGACCATCCTGTAGGGCAGGCCTATTTGGGGTGTCCCAAAGCTGAATCTTATGGTCTGATGAATCCCACACTTTGGTTCCACCTCAGATCGTGACCTCCAACTCCAGTAGGAACATCTAAATCCAATGAGGACACCCTATATGGGTAGAGAGGTAGCCACCGTGTAAGGCCCAAATATAAGTCATAAGTTGGAGGAGATTATTCCTAAACCAAGTAGAGCTCACCAGTTGACTCCAGGCATTGAAGTCACTCCAGTATTAACCACCTGGCAACCCAATGCCATCACGACGATGAAGTCCGTGAACCTTCAGGAATTCTCTACCATCGCCGGGTGTGGACAGTAGATGAGGAGAGAATCTAGAACCCACACCTGCTCCCAGGATACACTCAAAGGATGAGGCAACCCACTGGTACATCCACAAGACCCAACTGTGTTCTAAAAGATGGCTTCTCCCCACCCCTACGATCCAACCTTGGGCGGTGTATCCCCAGAACCAAGCCGAGCAGCAGATGCCAATGTAAGGCCTGCATTCTCATCTAGCCATGTCTCGTGATGCATGCCAGGTCAGATGTTGCAAAAGATCCACATGATGGCGGTTTTGTTTCACTGACCTGGCATTACACAACACCGCCTCAGCTGGATGGGTTTTCAAGTGAGGATCGCTGTGGCCTGCCCACACTCTTATGGAGTCTTGCATGAAAATCAGGGGCAGGAGGATCCTCTCCTGATCCCATTTCACCCCAGGCGCCTCCAGTCCCCACTATCTCTATCTGCCACCCTTTCCATTCTCCCAACTCTGCCCAGTCCATCCACCCTCAGACTCATCTCACCATCCCCAATGCCGACATCTATTATAGACATCAGCCAACAAAGGGGGACAAATGAAAGGCCAGATGTCCTGAAGCAGAGTGGGAGAATAGTGCCTGACAGTCTTAGAACCCTCCACCACATTTTAATAAACAATCAATAAATAATCAAACAATCAAAAATAATCAAATCAACTATCTCACTACAACAAATACAGAACCACACAAATTAACATAACTACACAGATCCAATCTATCAAACCCTACTCATTACAGCAAATCAACTTTAAATTAAACAAGCAATTATTACCACAAAATAAATAAATAACAAATTACTTTATGCTAATAATCCAAGTAAGTCCCGTAAATCTATGTAAAGAGATCAGTCCCTTTTATCCAGATTATTTCAAGCAAATCACAACAGTAAACAGCATTGTTTAAAAGTGACCACTTTAAATGTCTTATTATTGTGGGCTGAGAGGACCCTCACTTCCCCAGCCCATCAGATTTTATTTTAAGATTCTGCAACAGTCCAAGATGGTGCAGTTGGAGTCCACTCAGCAACCAAGTTCCATCAGGTTCAGGGCAATGCTATGCCCCTGTACCTTTATTAGGTAGCACATGGAGCAGAAAAACACTAAGACAAGGTACATTTTTAACATGCTAATGGAAGGCTGGTTACAAAGTACCAGTTTGTTGAGGTCCTGCAGAAAGGTATTTGAGCAGGCTGGCAGAGAACCCCAGGTATTTTAAACACACATTCATTCAGGACTGGGGCAGCCTACTGAGGTGGCAAGGCTCAACTGCCTAGAAGGAGATTCAGGCTATTGGTAGATGAAAGTCTTAGCCTACCAAAGATATGTGAGCCTGCAGGATAAGTGGAGGTTGAGGCATGTTAGGGGTACAATTAATGATCTTGTGGTTAATCTTTCAGGTGCATTCCACAATCAAACCTTCTATGTGATTGGCCATTCTTTGTTATGAAAGCAGCAAGTGGGCAGTCATCAGGGTCAAGGAGAACAGCGCAAATCCAATGAAAGAGCAGAATACAGTGGTGGAATCAGTGGGATGAAGTGGTGATTTGATACACAACCTGAGGAACCTGGGTTTAATCAATCCAGCCTCCACGGGCTGATATTTCATTTGAGGGGTAACGATTTAGAGGTGTTTGCCTTGACATATATAATGCGGGCTATGATGGTCAATCTCAGCTGGATCAGCAGACATACCAGACACTGAAATGGCCTGGTCTAAGATCATGCCAAGAGGGAAAGTGGAGAGTCAGGGAAGGTGGCTAGGCCACTGTAAAAGTTCACTCGGAGGTGCCCATTTCTGCTTTCCTTTGGGGATCTGGGTCATAAGTCATCAGGATATTTCTCTAGGGTGGCAGTTTTTTTTTATTCAGAGGGGTGCATCTGCTGAGATTGAGCAGGCAATGTTTAATTTCAGTCTACAAAATGTTTTGAGGCTTGCTATAGGTATTCTCCTAGGCATTGTTGGGATGATTAAGTAAATGTTTTGCTCCATCTAGTGGTGGATGATTTGGCAGTTTGGGGCTTGCATAATACTATATTGTCAAGTAAAGGAGTTGCCCAAATGAAGAAGACACTCAAGAAGGTGAAATGGCACAATATTTGATGGACCTGGGACCACGGGGTGACGGTCTGGCAGGTGAGGCCTGGTGAGGGATAACTGCTCAGATGTGCTTAGTGGGTTCCTAGTCCCGTGAGCTCCCTTGTCCAGGAGCTGGCATGGTCTGGTGGGGCTCTACTAGGATTCCTTTGGCCTAGGACGGCTTGTGATAGAAAATAGTTGGATTCATAGCCAAACACACTGGCTGCCCGGAGGAATACTTTATTGACTGCGTTTGTATGTGATATAGTTGTGAATTCCTTTATTTTATATTAAATCATTATGATGTACTGCTGCTTACTGACAATCAGTCCCAAACTAAAATTTAACACTCTCTCCACACCAGCACATTCCTGGAGAAATGGAACTGCCACTGTGACCCCGTCCACAAAACTGGGGATAAGACCTGCCACCTAACTACCAATCGATCTCCATATTGCCACCACTATCCAAGGCCCTAGAGCATATATTGTGTGGACCTATACAAGTTGATTATTTGAGAAATATAATATTCTGTGCATGTAAAACAGCACGGTTTTAGAAAAGGGCATAGTACCACCACTGCCCTGCTTGAATTTACCTTTGCAATGCATAGTTCCCTTTGATAAAGGACTTCTTACAGGGGCTGCCTTCATCAACCTCTCAAGGTATTTGACACGGTCCATCATTGGCTGCTGATATGGCTAACTACTCCTGATGGCCTCACACTGGACTCAGCCTGCTGGTACAGAAGCTACCTGACAACCGCTTTCAAAAAGTAAAAATTGCCAGTGCTATTCAGACACCTTGCCTGTCTGCTCCGGAGTACCCCAAGGGTCCATATGGGCCTCTCCTTTCAGCCTCTTTTAAACTCCCTACCACATCCTGCTCAGAACAAACATCCTGTATGTGGATGATGCGATGTCTTTTCACTCAAGCACCTTTTCACTCACTACAACACAGCCTCCAACTCCAGTTCAGTGCCAGTTGAAACATGGTTCTCCAGTCATAAACTAGTCCTCCAATTACAAGAAAACCAAGTCATTACATTCTGCAGTTCACATAAACATTACAAGCAACACCCTTGCCATCTCCACCAAGCAGAGGACTGTCCTCAACAAGTTTACTCTTTCAAATACCAAGGACTCTGATGAACCCAATCTCTCTCTCCATACAGCTCACATTGACAGCGTGGCTAAAGCTGCCAGCATGCCTTGAATTCTCTACAAGCATAGGTAGCACCTCACCCCAGAGGCCCTGAAGATTGCCACAGAGCTCTGTGGTGTCAATTATTGATTATGGCCTCATTATCATGGCTCCACCATGACGCCTGCTCTCCCGACTTATAACAACTGCTCTTAACAAAGCATGCCGACTCACAACTGGTGCCCACCACCATCACCCACACCTGTGCCTCTTTATGAACAATCCAGATGGCTCCAACTCTCCAACCATGAGCAAAGTATCTCACATGTGCTATGGTGGAAAAATCAACCTGGCCTCACACCCCCAGTGTTACTGCCTTGTTACATCAAAACACCAACCGACAGAACACAAGGAGCTTGACAACCCAGATTCTGCAAGTTCCTCACTGTCTAACTACGCAGGGCCACCAACGCCCTTCACCTAGAGGCTCTTCTATGGATGAATGGTTCCAGCCACACCATCTCCTCTGCCTCAACATAGGTCTGTTCAAAACCAGGCCTGGGCCCATCTCATTGCCTCTAGCTCCTGTGAGCTGCCTCCTAGCTGATGACCTACACAGCATTTAATCCTAACTTATATACTGCTTAACCCTGAGCCCCAGTCCCACCCCCCCAGCTCCTGAGGCACCATCAAATCTCAGGTCTCCATACCATCTCATTAGTATCTTCACGCCCATTACAGCACTTATCACCCCCACTCTGCCTCTTCATCTCTTCTATCACTCCTTCTCATTTATTTTTGACAAATGCCTCAAGACGCATCATCATCCTCCCCTCTCATCCCTGTTTCTCTGCCACCCCAGGTGCCTGACCCTACCCATTCCCTTGTGGGCATATGTGTCTAAGCTGTGTTCACTATCTACATAGCTGCCTCCGTACATCCTACCTACACCTCCTCCTCCTCTACACCTTACTCTTCCTATAATTGACCCCTTTTAAATAGCACTGTTGTACATGAACTGTTTACTGTTATTTCACTGTTGCTTCCTTGCTGTTTATTATTTCTGACATGGAACCTTGTAAAAGACCCTGGCTCAAAGGTTCTTGTAATCCTAGAATAAATAAATAAAATAAAATAAATCATGTCAAGTAAAGATCTGGCCTTTTCTGCCAAAATCCAAGATGTGGTCTAGTATGTTTTTTGGAGGGATTGGGATGGTTCTAGTCTAGGCAATATTACTTATTTCACCCCATTTCGATCCTTCACCTTATTTTAACATCTATAATATTTATTTCAATAGGGGATTTTAATGTATAGGATGGGTTGTTAGAAACCTCACAGCCACAATCCGTGTATACCTGCTGAACAACGATTGCAATGAAATCATCTGCCTAAATCTTTGAGCATATTTGTAAAGTAATCTCTGGTATTCTGTTTGAGCAAAATTGCAGAAACTGTCTACCACACAAGCCCTGGTGTCAAGGTGAAAACTCTTCCTCATCATTGACCTCATGCTTGGCAGTCAGTGTCTGCAGTTTAGTGCCTGTCTACATTTCCTGATTAAATCTGTATTACGTGCAGCCTATTTAGCCATTTTTCCAGGTCTGATGGTGCTTGTTATAATCTTCAAAAAGCTGTTTACAAAATTAAATTTAGTTAGTTAGTTGAACATTGGCAGCTGGAAGAGGCACTCTGAGTCAAAGCATATTATCAGGTGGCAACCCATATATCCTTTATATATATTATATAGCTGTAGTACAGCATATTTATCATTTTGTCCTGCAAACCAGTGAATGATGGTAATGGCATTACCTACAGACACATCTTAAAATGCTATTATTTTTTAGCAATATATTATTTAAGCAATAAGGCATGACAGGGTATGTGTTACCGTGTAATAGCATCATGCCTCAGTTGTTAAAGCACAAAGCTGCAGGCTAAGTGTATTCAATGCCTGAGAAGTGACGTTATTACACAATGACACCCTGGAGTGCATTATTGCTATTATACAATAGCTACAATTTTAAAGGAAAAAACATATAAAAAAAACATGATTAAAATATTTCCTTAATTTTGTTATTGTGCAGGTATACTGTACCTTTAGAAAAAAGTCTTCAGCTTATGTTTTGCCCAGTAGATGGTGCTGCCAGGATATGCTGCCTTCTGTTTCCTTCCCAGCTTTCTCTCTCTCTACCTACACACTACTTTGTGTCCCTGTGTGTGTGTCATAATATGCTGGTGCCTGCTCACCACTGTAACTTTTTTATTTATCAGCTGTAACTAATTATTGTGTCTTTATGATACAGCTGTTTATTGACCAAATGTGCACAGTTGCCAGAGCCAATTAGTGAGTGACTGTGGAGCTACCATGGTTCTGCCATGCTGGAGAAGGCAATCAATCAATCAATCAATTTTTTATTTAGCACCTTTCAAAATCAAGCGCTGTACACAGCATAAGCCACAATATTAAAACAGACAGCAGTATAAGTTGATTTAAAATCAGTCTGGAAAAGCCAGTAAAATAACTACATTTAACATAGTTTCAAAACTACTAACAGTCAGGCATTCTCTTAAACCGACAAGGTAGATTCTGGGTGTGGCCCTGTTTTGTTTAATATTTATTACATTTTTAATTTTTAATTGTTTTGTGAAGTCATGAACACAGGGAGCCCCGCTTCGCCTCACTTGGCAAATACTGTTTTCAACTGCACATAGGCTTCTGATGATTGGGGCACTGAGCGCCAAGGACCAAAGCCAATGAGTGTGTTGGCTTCATTGATTTTACTTTTGACTACATAGTAAACACACGGATAAATCAAGTGGGGACACTGGAATGGCAGGCAGAAAACTAATTGGGAAAGTTTCAGCAAGTGAAAGTGAGACACAAACATGGAGTATCATCTGTGTGACTGTGTGGGGAGATTTTTGTGGATTATATCACTCGACCAGTGGTTTTATTAACTGTAGATTCTTATATGCTATGGGATCAGAAAATGGCATATCCTCCCACCTACTGCTGGTACAATATAGTATGCTGTGTATTTTAAACTAGGAGACCAAGCAGTATGACTGTTTCTAATGGCGCTGAGCTGATCAAGATGACAACAGCACAGTGGTGGCATGCACTGGGTTGATCACTGCGGCAAGCAGTGAGAAACTGTGTTCACTTACAGACTTTTACTGTTTATTGTAAATACTGTATTTGGGGAATTGTGTTGGGGGTACTACGGACATCACTGGGTGTTGTGTTATTGTGTTGCATGTGTGAGTTTTGAAATACTAGCCAAAGAGCTATGAGAGGATGCCTGCAAGCAAGGGCTCAGGGGCAGGTGGAAGCAGGCTCTTCTCACTGTGGAAGGCATAGATCTCCATCGGAGGCAACTACAGAGGCAGTATGGCCCAAGGGCTATGAGAGGATGCCTGGGGAGAAAGGGACAAACAGAGGCTCAAAATAGTGCAAGAAACAGGGAGGCTTCGCTTTACAAATTCACAAAAAGCTGTGTCACAAATAATGAGAGTTAAATATGGGTGCATCACAGACAGAAAGTTATGTAGCCAGCAGGGTCTGCAAAGCTGAGTGTACTCATGGGATCAAATGGAGTCCAACACATGGTCAGGACTGTAGAAATCATAACAAATTTATTCATACAGCAGGAAAAAATATAACGGACTAAAGAATAAAAAATAAAATAACACTAAACAGAATGAAAAAGAAAAATACAATTACAGTTACATCTACTGAAAGAAAGGTTTTGCCTAAAACTGGCTGAGACAACTGGTAGGCTTGCCTCCTACCACACACTGACTTAATACACTCTTTTGCACTAAATATATACTGTGGTCAGATCACATGGTACAGGAAACTCCTCCCATACAGAATGAATCTAACTTTATAACAGTAAACACAGTTTATATTTCCCCGAGTTTCAGTTTAGGCATATCCATTTCACCACTACATGGTTTTCTGGTTCATTAAAGTAAAAAATTTCAAGTAATTTCATCTTTTACCCTTTTTTCTGAGGGCAGCAGACTCCTCCCCATCTGCTTTCATTATAAAAGACTGTGGAGCAAGGGCGGCCAGCACTATAGACAGATGGAAAGCTGAGAGCAGAGGCTGCTGAACAAAAAGAAAGCCATTTCAGGTCAGTTGTTTTACTATTTACAACATTTGGAACAAACAGCTTACACGAGTGTGACTAGCTTAACAAAAATAAGCTACCTATAATTCAGTCAGGTGGCTTTACAAACACCAAACAGCTCAAACCCAGCTTTACTTTTGAATGTTTGGACACAGTTTGCTGGCAACAAGAAGTTGTATTAACTACCATGACTTCACTTGCACTGAAGAAATACAAACCCTGAGGTTCTAAGTATCAGACTAAAGCACTACTTTCTATTTCAAAGACAGACATGAAGTGCTAATTAAACAGTGCAAAAATACACAAGTCTTAAAAACCTTCTGTGTGAAAACTATATGAAGATTTCCATAGTCAACAGCAGTTTTGGCAATATCAGGGTACAAAACAAAGAAAGAGGCACAAAAAGGAGATTAGGGAGCGAGAGACTACTCACAGGTGGCCATTCCACGAAGCAGGAGAACAGATGAAATAAAACAAAAGAATACAGAGACAGCAGAGAGCAGAAGAGCAAAGTACTGTTGCAACAGGTTTCTACACAGTGGAAAGTTCTGTTTTCCAGCCCAAATAATTGAAAACATTAGCTGCCATTTGACTGCAGATAGGTAGGTAGTTAGAAACACCCATTTCACACTTCAAAATACACGGGATAGAGAAAGACAGCCCCTACCACACTGAGAAACAAAAAGAAGTTACAGTCAGGGATGGACAGGAGAAATTAACTGAATATGGCAAACACAGAAAATCTAATTAGGGTAGCAGAGCACAGAATTAATTCAAGTTCTAACACAGAATCAGGAATGCAATCTTAGCCTTCAAAAATTCTCGAAGAAACACACAGTTTAAGTACAAGTAAATTACACTTTAAACTGAAGAAATCAGAAGCATGGCATGAGAAAAATCAGTGGTTTATGAAGACAGACCCATACAAAGGACAAAATTCTGATGCAGCAAGAACATAAAGATAGTCAATAAATGAGAGGCAATACAGGATTAGGAAAAAATAAGATATATTTGGCCAATGGTAGTGACATAGTCCAGTCAGAAGGAACTGAATGCCAAGCAGGATGAGGAGCCAATCAGGGAGCTTGGGGACCACGGAGACCAATGAGAGCTGTCCCAAGAGAAGGCCCCCATCCTTTTAAAATTTGCAGACAGTCACGCAGCCTTGAGTTCCCTGGAGCTCAGTACGGGCTGTACCTGAAAGCAAGGGCTCATGTGAAGCAGGTTCTTCTCACCATGGAAGTGTGTAGATCATAATCAGAGATGACCAAGGAGGTGCTAGCCCAAATGGCTATGAGAGAAAGCCTGCAAGCCAGTGCTTGGGGTGGTGACAGCAATCTCTCTTCTGGCCATGGAGGTATGATCCCCATCGGAGCCGACCTTGGATTCAGTGCTAGCCCAAAGGACTATGATAGGACACTGCAATGCAAAGGCTTGGGGTGGTGGCAGCAGGCTCTTTCTCACCATGGAGGCATGTACATACCCCATCGGAGGTGACCACAGAGGTGGTGCTGGCCCATTGGGCTATGAGAGAGGATGCCTGTGGGAGAAAGGGACAAGCAGGGATTAGAAATAGCTCAGGAAAGCTCTCTGTGCCTCTGCTACACACATTATCCTTCTCAGAGGTGCTGCCTGTCAATGGCATGAGTGAGGCGAGGGTACTTTGCACCATGCAGTTTAATGAATGGTTGAAAAAATGGTGTGGAGCACAGGGGTTTGGCTTCATTGGTGACTGGGGTTCCACCTGGAGGGACACCAGCCTATACTGGCAGGATGGTCTGCATCTCTCCAGGAAGGGAACAAGTCTTTTGAGCAATCCAGTTTAAATGCTTCATTGGAAACGCTTAAAATAGTCAAAGGGGAGGCACTGATAAGCAACAGGAAATCCCAGCCTCTCCTACAAAACAGGGTACTAAATAGAAAAAGACCAGTAGAAAGGTCAGTGGGGATGCTGCAACTGAAGGTAAAGCCATCAAAAATGGAAAAGTAATATACCAATGCCCGTACTCAGGTAACAAGCTTCCTGAATTGCGGCCTTGATGGAGAGGAACATCTGAGATAGTGGCAGTCACAGAAACATGGGTCACACAAAACCATGACTGGGACGTAAACATACCAGGATACACTATCCACAGGAGGGACAGAGAGGGGAAGAGAGGAAGAGGAGTAGCTCTTTACATAAGGAAGGAATCAAAGCAGCAGAACAAAAGGAAAACAGGGAGGAGAAGAAGCAATGTGGGTAAATTTTGAGACCGCAATGCACCAAAACCGTGACAGGGGTTAGATCACAGATCCTCTCAGGGGAGGAAATGGACAAGGAAATGATAGAAAGTATACTAGGAAGGCAGAAAAGGGAGATATTGCCGATGAGCAATCTGAATATGCCAGATGTTAACTGGAGTGCAGTTTCAGCAGCCACTCAAGAGTGGGTTATTCTAGATGCCCCACAGGGGCATGCCTTAGACAACTAGTATTGGAGCCAACCTCGAGAGGGAGCAATCTTAGACCTGGTTCTCTCAAATGGAGATGAAGAGGAGGATCACAGATGTAGAAGGTAGCCATCTGGGAACTACAAGCCCACCATCCAACAGTATGGTTCACAATAAACACAGCAATAGAGTCAAGCCACAAAGGCAAAGGTACTGGACTTTAGGAGGGCTGACTTTGCTAAAGTGGGTGAGTGCCTAAGGAACGCACTCAGCAAATGGGCAGAAAGAGGTGGAAGAACAATGGGGAATAACAAAACTGCCATCACAGAGGAACAAGCCCTTGTGTGAGGCAAATAAACAAAAACTAAAACGATGTAAGAAATCACTATAGTTCTCAAAGGAAGTGGCAGTGAAGCTCCAAGAGAACAAGAAAGCTTTCAGGAAGTAAGGAATCACAGAAGAGAGCAGGACAAGGAGAACTGTATCGAAGAAGCAAAAGAAGCTAGGAAGGCAGTCAGGAACAGCAAAGGCCCAAACTGAGGAAAAGATAGCCAACTCAAGTGAAGAGAGGATAAACCTTTTATAGGTACATCAGGGAGCCAAGGAAGACCAAGGAGGGACAGTGAGGCTTAATAAAGGGGGGAGAGGGTGGGCAGAGGTGACTGTGAAAGGCAGAGATATAAACAAATATTTTGCTCAGTATTTACAAAGGAAGGGGAGGAACTTAAACAAACGAGTAGAAACACTCTGGATACAGAAGTTGATACCAGCCCATTTAGAAGAAAGGGTTCTGAAAGAACTCTTAAAACTGAAGGTCAAAGCTAATGGGGCTCTGATGGGGTTCATCCCAGAATTCTAAAAGAACTAGGGGTGAAATTAGTGACACCACTGACTACCCTGTTTAACAAATCATGGAGGATGGGAGTACACCGAGGACTGGAGGAAGACAGATAATGATCCCTCACAAAAAAGTGGGAGCAAGGCAGAAGCAGGGAAACTACAGACCTGTCAGCTTAACCTCAGTGGAATCGAGAAAATGATGGAATCCTTCTGAAGGAAAGAATTGTCAGCGATATCTAGAGGCCAGAGGGCACGGACCCAAGGCAGCATGGATTCACATGGAAGGTCATGCCAGACAAATCTGATAGGTTTTGACTAGGTGACCAAAGTAGCAGATCAGGAGGGACTGTGGACATGGCTCACCAGACTTTACAAGGCATTTGACACAGTCCCACACAAAAGATTAATATACAGTTAGCTAGCCTGGGAGTGGGTCCCAAGATGACAGCCTGGGTAAAAAATTTGGCTGGAGAATAGGACACAGAGAGAAAGAAAATGGAGTCCACTCTGAAGAAAGGGGGGTTACAGTGGGTACCACAGGGTTCAGTATTAGACTCGGTCCTCTACAATGTCTTTATAAGCGTACATTGCAGAGGGACTGACAGGAAAAGATGTCCTCTTTGCAGATGACACAAAGATCTGCAACAGAGTTGATGCACAAGGTGGGGTGGAAAGGATGAAAAGGGACTTGTAAAGGTTAGAGGAATGGTCAAATGCATGGCAGCATAGATTCAATGCTCAGAAGTGCAAGGTAATGCACCTGGAAACAAAACCCAGGGAAGAGACACAATGAGGGTGAGATACTAACAACAACAAAATGGAAAGGGACCTGGGGTAGTCATATCAGATGACCTAAAGCTGGGCAAGCAATGTGAGAGGGCAACAAGGAGAGCTTGGGGATACTGGAATGCATAGGAGGCATCACCAGTAGAAAACAGAGTTATTATCCCTCTGTACAGACAGCTGGTCAGACCCCATCTGGAGTACTGTGTGGAGTTCTGGAGACCCAGTCTTCGCAAGACATCAGACAGGATGGAAGCTGTCCAGAGGAGGGCAACTAAATGGTGAGGTCTGCACCGAAGACATATGAAGAGAGACTTAAGGAGCTTAATATGTATAGCCCGAGAGAAAGCAGGAGAGGGGGACATGATAGAAACTTGCAAGTACCTCAAGAGTTCAACAAAGTCCAAAGAGGGTAGCATCTTTCAAAAAAAAGATGTGCAAGAACAAGCAGGCACAATTTGAAGATAGAGGGAGAGTCCCTGAGGTAATTTAAGCAGTATTTTTTCACAGAGAGGGTTGTGGATGCATGGAAAGGCCATCGACGAGGAGGCCCGGAGTCAAAAAAGCTGGAATTCAAGCATGTAGGGACAGTCATAAGGCAATTCTAGGGGTGGGGTAGAGAAAGAAGTAGGCTGCTGGTTAACTAGGATCTGCAGCATATCCAGTAGGCAGGGAAATGGGCAGACTGGTGGGACTAGCCGGTCCTTATCTGGTCAAATTCTATGTTTCATGTATGTTTCCATGAAAGAGTGAGGTTCCTGCTTACAAATTCACAAAACTGTGTTACAAATAATGGGAGTTAAACTGGGTGGGTCACACACAGCAAGCTATGCCAGCAGGGTCTGCAAAGTTGAGAAAAAAAGAAGCTACAGTCAGGGATAGACAGGAAGAAATTATGAAAATGGCTTTCTAGAAAATACCAATTAGGTAGCAGAGACACAGAATTGTTCAAGTTCAACACAGAATCAGGAACACAATCTTACCAACAAATTCTCAATTGAAACACACAATTAAGTACAAGTAAAATTACACTTTAAACTGAAGAAATATGGCAGTGGGAATGAGAAAATCAGCAGTTCTGGAGGAGACAAGACCCAAGCAAAGGCCAAAATTCACAGCACAGAGTATAAAAGTAGTCCAGAAATCAGAGGCAGTACAGGGTTAGGGAAAAATAAGGTACATTTGGTCAACGGTAATGACATAGTCCAGTCAGGAAGATTTGAAAATACAGGGCAGGATGAGGGGTCAATCAGGAGCTCGTGGGCTACAGGTGACCAATGAGAGCTGTCCCAAGAGAAAGGCCCTGTCCTTTGGGGGTTCTAGAGACAGCCACGCAGCCTGGGTCCCTGGAGGCTGTCTGGGCTGTACCTGCAAAGCAAGGGCCCAGAAGGTGTGGCAGCAGGCTCTTCTCACCGAAGGCTTTGTAGATTCCCATCAGAGGCGACCACTGAGGCTGTGCTAGGCCAAAGGGCTGAGGGAGACATTCAAGCCAAGGGCTTGGGGAAGGGTGGCAGAAGGCTCTAATCACTGTAGAGGCATATAGGTCCCCATTGAAGGTAACCATGGAGGTGGTGCTAGCCCAAATGGCTATGAGAAGATACCTGCAAACAAGGGTTTGGGAGTGGGTAGCAGCAGGCTCCTCTCGCTGTGGAGGTGTGTAAGTCCCCCTTGGTGGGGACCACAGAGGCGGTGCTAGCCCAAAGGACTATGAGAGGATGCCTGCAAACAAGGGTTCATGGGTGGGTGGTAGAAGGGGTTTACCTATAGCGCTTCAACAGCACTAGTGCCGACAACCCCTACCGTGACAGCTACAATGCCGACTGTTGAAATTGTAGCCGCGGGATGTTGACACTCACAAAACTATGCCCCCCACTCCCCCTGGTCTCTAAGATTCTAACTCCATGTCGGAGTTGGACTGGGGGGCAATCATCCAGCGAAGGAGTCCCGATCGCCGGATGAACCACCACAGCGATGGGCGGATTTTGCCCAATTTCTGGCGCTGTGGTGGTCTTCACGGTCGGTGAGTCACTGTAGTGATGGTATATGGGCGAAGGCTCTTCTCACTGTGGAGGCATGTAGATCCCCATCGGAGGTGACCACAGAAGTGATGCTAGCCCAAAGGGCTATAAGAGGATGCCTGAGGGAGAAAAGGACAAGCAGGGGTTAGAAATAGGAAAGAGTGGGAGGCTTCCTGCTTTATAAATTCACAAAAGAGCTGTGTCACAAATAATGGGAGTTTAAATTGGGGGTCGGGTCACAGACAGTGAACTAGGTGCCAGCGGGGTCTGAAAAGGGGAGAAAGATAAGAATCTACAGTCGGGAGTGGACAGAAGAAATTATCTGAAAATGGCCTTCATGGAAAATCCCACTTTGGTAGCAGAGACACGGAATTGTTCAAGTTCTAACACAG
Organism: Neoceratodus forsteri; assembly: GCA_016271365.2. Lineage (NCBI taxonomy): Eukaryota > Metazoa > Chordata > Ceratodontiformes > Ceratodontidae > Neoceratodus > Neoceratodus forsteri. Next base: position 43,676,709 of record JADMNL010000035.1, read on the forward strand.
AATCAGGAATACAATCTTAGCCTAAAAATTCTCAGTTGAAACACATAGTTTAGTACAAGTAAAATTACACTTTAAACTGAAGAAATTTGGCAGTGGAGCAGGAGAAAAATCAGTGGTTTGTGAGAGACAATACCCTGCAAAGGCCAAAATTCCTACACAGCACAGAGCATAAAAATATTCCAGAAACCAGAGGCAATACAGGATTAGAGAAAAAGTAAGATACATTTGGCCAATGGTAGCACATAGTCCAGTCAGAAGGAATTGAAAATGCCGGGCAGGATGAGGAGCCAATCAGTGAGCCTGAGACCACAGGCGACCAATGTGAGCTGCCCCAAGAGGCAGGCCATGCAGCCTTGAGTTCCCAGTGCACTGTCCATGCCGTGCACCTGCAAGCAAGGGCTCAGAGGTGGGTGGCAGCAGGCTCTTCTCACCGTAGAGAGGCGTAGATCCCCGCGGCGAGGCATGAACAGGAGCGGTGCTATCCCAAAGGGCTATGAGAGGATGCCTGCAAGCCAGAGCTCAGAGGGGGACAGCAGGCTCTTCTCACCCTGGAGGCATTTAGATCCCCATCGGAGGTGCCCACGGAGGTGGTGCTAGCCCAAAGGGCTATGAGAGGACACCTGCAAGCAAGGGCTTGGGGGGTTGTGGCAGAAGGTACTTCTCTCCATGGAGGCATGTAGATCCCCATTGGAGGTGACCACAGAGGTGGTGCTAGCCAAAGGGCTATGAGAGAAGCTCTGCACCTGCAGACAGGTGCACATCAGCGGCATTCACCATAGCAGACCACATGTTCATGGCCCCACCCCCTGGCACGCAGAACACCACAGTGTGACCAGGGAAGGGGATGTGGGTTCAGCCGGGCATCCAATCAGATGCCCAGACCGGGCAGCTCAGTGGATCCCTTCCACGGTGGGTGCGCATTGGTTGTGCACCCTGCTGATGTCTGAGGGCCGGCAGCTGTAGCAGGTCAGAGAAGAGTAATGCCGCTGGCCCTCCCATTGCACTGGAGCAGTGCACTGGGCCTGGCTGGGGACAGGGGGCTGTCTGCTGGTGGTAGTGGGGCATGTACCATACCCCACCGTTAGCGGGATGTGTTGGCAGTACTGGGGGGCACCATGGGCAGCACCCTAGGGCCAGTGCCCTCATGAAGTGATGTGTGTGTGGGGGCATGATCATGGTGTGTGGCCGCACCAGTCTGCATGCCGGGGTGGGAGGGAGGCAGCAGCCCCTCTCTGGGTTGGCCCCTGGAGAGTGGGTGGGCACATTGCCCTGATGCCCGGTGAGTTTTCATCTGTGTGTGGGGCACGTAGGGGTTTTATGGCAGGGTCCTCCTGGGTGTACCCTGCACCCCCATATGTATCCCTGTGGCCAGCACTACGCACCTTTGTGATGGCGCATAGTGCTGACACCCCCCCACTTGGTGTGGTCCATGGCCCTGAGGAATCAGGCACGTACTGTCTGCATGCCCGCCATTGTGCATTCCATGCAGGGAGTGCAATGGGTGCGTAGTGGCTATGCACCCCAGATATGTGCATGGGGCCATTCAGCTCCATTGGTGCATAGGGCCCATTTAAACATTCATCCTTAACATTCAGTACATAAAGACATGAGCCCAAAGGACTAGTGGTTTAGAAAAATACAAAACAAACCTCTGCATACATTTGTATGTTTACAGAATGTTTCATCACAATTACGTATGCTGTGAAAAGTTTTGGGGTGTTATGTGACATAGAAATTATGGAATGGATATTCAAAAGGGTTGCGCCATGCGCAATAGGGTTGCACCTACGCAAGTCCGAAATTGCGCCATTCTGCCATATTCAGCAGGAGGCAGTTGCACCCCTCAAGTCAAGCTGAGCAACAGCGCAATGCTAATGAAGGCATGCTGAACCGAAGGGGGAGGAACCATGCATAAACTGCACAGCCCGATATTCAGCAGGCTGTGCAGAGTTGTGCAGGCGCAACCCCCAACCTGCGCCTGCACAACTTTGAGCAAAAAAAGGAGTAAGTCGAGGGCCACCCACAGGTGAGCTGCCACATTGCAGAGGGTGCAACACAGCAGCTGCCACCTGTGGGTGGCCCTAACGTAATCCCTGTGCCCTCCTGCAGCCCAATCACAGGCATATAGTAACCCCCCTCCCGACTGTTGGATCGATGGCATAAGTTTAAATCTTTCCTCGACTGTTTCCTCGATCGCTGGCATGTTTGTGGGTCTCACTCTCCGACTGGCTCAATCACGGGCATTCGTTTGGGCACCTCCTACCCTCGACTCATGCAGTAGTCAACACTTCATCTTGAGGTCCAGTGACCAGCAGGCAGATTGACAGAACAATATTTCTGCGACCATCTGTTGGTGATCTAGGGGTTTCACCCCACCCACTCCATGCCGGAGCCCGCCCCGCTGCCCCCGTCAGCCGACGGGTGGCAGCATCCCACCCGCCGCCCCCACCGCCGGCTGACTGACTGCCCAGTAGGGCTGCATGCCCATTGCTTCAGAGCAAGAGCCAATGGGCGGCAGCCCATACTGCATAAGGCAGTCCAGATATGTGAATGAATTCTGCCGGCTGACAGGGGGAGAGCGGGGTGGTGGGGCTCCGTGGGTGGGTGGGTGGGTGGGGGCCACTAGATCACAAGGGTAGATGGTCCTTGGGGGTATTTGACCCTTTGCTGCCCGCGATTGGGCTTTACGGTCCACTGACCACCAGGGATATGTTCTGGGGGTGTTTGACCTCTTTGCTGCCTGCGATCGGGCTAGTGGGGATTTTAAACTTATGCCCGTGGATCGGCCAGTCGGGGTGTTTTTTTTTAAACTTATGCCTGCGATCAGGCCAGTCGGGGTGGGGGATTTTACACTTATGCCGCCGACCGGGCCAGTCGGGGGTGGGGGTTTAAACTTATGCCCGATAGGGCTGCAGGGCGCCGGTCCCGATGGCTGCTGCCTGGCAGGGCGCCAGGCGCAAGTCCTCGGGGATCAGCACACCTGCATGCTAATGACATGCAAATGGGGCCATAAATAGATGCAAATGGCCTCCCCCTGCGCCTTGCATGAATTATGGCCCCATTTGCATGTCACCTTTTGAATATTGGAAATTTGCGCATGGCGCAATGGTACTTGCGCCACCGCATCTTGAATGCTCCACTCTGACCACTTGTGGTGGCGCGAGTTCCACTGCACCATGCACAATGGCTGTGGGGGGGGTGATATTAAAAGGAGTTGCTCAATAGCTCAACTCCGTTGAATATCGCCCCGGCCACACCCCTGCGCAACTATTTTGTGCAGCGCAAGGGCTTGCACCACAGAATAGCGCAGTTTGAATATCCAGCCCTATATGTATTTTTCCTCTTGAACTTCCTTACACTGAGATTGAAGTTATGAAAAAAAAAGATATGCAAGGATGACTTCCCTATATGCATCACATCAATAAATGATCACTTTGGAGCATAAACACCTACAGGTTTGGGAGGCTTAGTTTGAATGTGGCTCTCAGGGCCTTGATTTTCAAACTGCACCCAGAAAGGGTGCAAGTGACTGCTCCACGCAACTGAGTTGCACTGGAGCAAAAAAGTGATATATTCAAATGAGATGCGAATCACAACTTTGTGAATGACACAACATTGTGAATGAAAGCTTACAGTACATACTGTAAGCCCATTATCGACTGTGTTGACCATTGGTTTTTGCAGTACTTATGTTTATTTATTTGCAGCCGTGGAAGTGTGCAGGTGGATTTTGCTGCCTGCCAGCTAAACTGGCCATGCTGGGACAGAGGGAGTGATGTGGGGTATGGGTGTCTCAGTGGGTGTGGGGGGGAGGTTCACAGGACTACCAGATAGGGCTTGGGATTGAACTACATGTTACGATTGGGGCTGGAGGGTACCATTAGACCACCAAGGTGATTCAGAAAAGGATTATTAATTGGACATGGTTTGGGGAAGAGAGGGGGGCCACTAGACTACCAGGGAGATGTGGGCTTATATGTTTACATGTACGATCAGGGCTTGGGGGGTTGGGTAGCTCTCCAGGGGCTGGGCTGCTGTGTTGCACTGTGCAATACAGCAGCCCGCCTGTGGGTGGTTGTGACTTAGGCATACTTTTTCATGCCTATATTTGTGCAGCACATCTCTGAGATGTGTGGGCAGCTGTACCGCACATCTCGACTCAATATGGGAATGTGCTGCGTATGCAGAGGAACGCCCCCTCTGGATGCGCCGTATACATTATTTTTCCACTGTGGCACATCCAGACTTGTGCGGCACATCACCCCCATTTGAATATAGCCCAGGGGTGCATTTTGTAGATGCACCAGTGCAACTCAGTCGCAACAGGCACATTTCCTTTGAATATCTGGGCCCAGGTTCTTACACTGTGATCATGAGAATAGAAAAAAAATAAAGAGATGAAACCTATGACTTCCCGATGTGCATTGCATCGATAAATTGTCACTTCGGAGGATAAACTCCTACACTAAATCCTTTATCTGTTGTTTTACTTTCACTTACAGGCATGACAAATGTTTTCAGCTGCTAATAAATCCTTTTCACAACTATGTGTGTTCTTTACCTTACTGCAGATGCTGTGAACATTTTTAAGTTTTTGTTATTTTGGGGGTGTCATGTGACATACTAATTATGTATATGTTTTCCTCTTGAACTACCTTACATACCCCTCACCCCAAGACGCATCTGGAAACAAGCTGTTTCAGATCAGTATTCCTGGTAACAGTTTTGGAACATTTTAGACAAACAGACAAAGATTTGTTTGTGCATGTATATATTCATATGTGTGGGTGTTCATATTATGTCACTTTCATTAAGATAAAATGTTTTCAACTGCTAATAAATCCCTTTCACAGCTATATATGTTCTTTCTTATTTGTACTGTGAAATTAAAGATGCCCGATTCACTGCACACCACCTTCACATATCTTCATGAGAGTCAAGATGTTTCATGCATGCCACATAGAACATAATATTAATACTGCATTGCTTAGAACACCAGACAAGCCTTACACACAGCAACAGCATGTTTGTTATGCTAGAAACTGACAGACACACACACGCATACACCACACACACACAAAAGAATCTTTTTTATATGTTTCATACATTTATTTTTATATCACAATACGTGTTCAGTTGGTTCATTTAGAATGGTTGCACATTAGGATAGATTAGTAAATAGACAGACAGACAGATAGATTTTTGTTTGTTTTTGGTTATTGTAACTGATGTATAGTGGGTTGGAGCCCAGAAGAGCCACAGAGGCTTCAGTTAAAATTTAAATCCCAGTTCTGAGCAGGACTCAGTCACTGGAGGGCATAAAATCCTTGCTTCCAGCAGGACTTAGCTCAGCCTGGGACTTAGTGGGGGGATTTACTGTGGCTGGGTTCCAGCCAGCAGAGGGAGACAGCTAATCTTCACACTATCTGCATAACCAAAATTAATTCTGGAAAAGCAAGTGCTAGAAAACTCATTTTGGTTACACAGACAGTGTGCAAGCAAATTTCTTGTGTCCTCTGACCTGGCTGGCACCCAGCCACAGTAAACTCTCCCCCTCCAGTACTAGGACAGGGCTGGGCAGAGTCCCTCTGGGAGTGGGGATTTTAACAATAGTAATGTCCTCCATGGCTGAGCCCAGGTCAGTCATAGCTGGGATTTAAACTGTGACTGAAGCCTCCCTTGCTCTGTGGCACTCCAACCCATATGTCTGCAGAAAATGACATACAAAAATCATGCTCCCCTCCTAGCTGACACCATCATTGCTGGGGACATGTTTTGTAAATATAATTATTTAATAATAATGCCCTCCTGGGCTGAATTATTTTAAACAATTCTAGTACCCTCTTAGCCAGAAACCCCCTATAGTTTGTATTCTTTATTAGTGTTCATTATATAATGTATATTATACATAAAGTGAAACTTTTTCAAATTAAAAAATAAATAAATGAATGAATGAATGTAATGCCTTGCTGCTGAGCTGGAAGAGCCTGCACATTAAATAACAAATATGTCTGTAGGGGACTTGGAAAAGAGGGCATTACTATTTTAAAAATAATTCAGCCCAGAGCATTATAGTTGGAAAGGCTTTGCCTGGAGTTCAGTGGCCAAGCAGTCAGTCACTCCCACTTCCTGAGCTATATTAGCAGTTACTCTCAACCTCACTGTGAAGCATTTTTTCTTTGCAGCTGAAGGCTCTGTCAGTCTGTCCTCTGAGCTGGTTGGGCCTCCCTCCCTGGCTGGGGCCTGCCCCCCGCTGCTCCTGCTTGTCTGTACTGGGCTTCTGTGTTTATTTTCCTGTTACTGGTTTGCATTTTGCCTTTGGCTGTGTGTGCTGTCTTCTTTTTGGGGGGGGTTCTAAACTCCTAGCATACTGCTACTTCAGAGCTTATACTGCTTGCTTTCAGTTACTCACAACTCTCAAATTACTTGCACTGCAACTGCAAACCTGATCTGTGTGTTTCAGCTCAACTATAGCTGTTCCATGTGGCATACTGTATTACTTTCACCTGACTCAGATTTACTTGAACCTAGCTATACAGCTCACTCATGTTTGTTCTAATTAACTCATTGCAGCAGTCTCATTGCACTGCCTGGTGACAGTGCTTTGAGAGCATTATACCTCCTTTTATTTATTGCAGTCACAACTCAGTGTACTCATTTGTTTTTACTACTGCTCACATGCCTAATTGCTTCCTGCTACTGCTTTGTTTACTCCCATTGCTATTGTACATTGTTTTACTCTGAAGTTAGCTAAAGCTCCTACTGAGGCTATTAAATTAGCTTTTATATCTGCATGTGCTTCTCAGCCCTTCCATTGCTTCCTTGTTTGTCCTACAATGGGACTGGGAGATGTTTGGGGGGTCATGGCCTATGTGGCTAATTAATTCTGTTCTAAATCCTGTCTTCACTGCCAAAAATCCTCAGAGTTTGTCACCTTGATTTGGCTTTGAACTGCCTGGCTGTCTTGCCCCACTATTCAGTGCTGTTTGCCCTACGTTATGCAGACCTGCGTGCAGGTCTAATTACTGCTCTTTTTCCTGACCTACATACAGGTCCACACTTGCTTATGCAACCATTGCTCCTTGCTTATGCAAACCATTGCTTCATGCCTACTGCCATCCCTCGGCTTCAGCCTGGGATTCTGCTGCACTCAATCTGCATTTGACCTTGGAAGGTCTCAGCACTCAATGCTCATTACGATCTCAGCACACTGTGCTTATTCAGTTCACCAGCTTTTCAGATCTCAATCAATTTCTGGGGCATGCCAGCCATTCTATTCTGGTGCAGAGTTCCTGCAGCCAATTGTCTCACTCTGCATTTAGTCCGCATCTCGAGCGTTTCCAACTTGGGGTGGGATCCTTCTCACCTGGCCCATAGCTGGGAATGTCCTCACCCCAGGCTTGGCTTTAGCTGCCTGCTATGTGACAGCAGCTCCTGCTGTAGAATTTAAGACTAGCGGTGAAGGGTGGTTACAACGATCTCCTTTGGCTCTGGTGTTCCACTATAACAGTTAGCCATTGACTTTAGTGGTTTCCTTAGCAAGGCACCTTCACTACATTCTCCCTACAACTGCCTCTGGTTCACCTGGTTTGATTTAGGGAGGGTAGGACAGGTGAGTGCCTCAGCAGTTGTTGCTCTCCTCATGTGCCTTGGATGCAAGTATTGTTGCAGAGTTTTCTCACAACCTTCCACGGTATTCCCACTACAGGGTTTGATTGAGCACCTTCCTCCAAACTAGAATATTTTCCACCTCCCTTTAATTGGGTTTTCCAAATTGCAGCTGCAGAGCAGTCACTAATTAAACTATCCCAAGCCAGGAGGGAAGGCGACCTAGGCCTTGGATCCCCAGAGATTTCCTCCTCATAGGAGTTTTTTTTCTTTCCTCCACTGCCTCAGATCATAACACTTAGCATAGTTGTTTCTCCTAGTTTCTTTAGGTAGGTTCCGTTGTTGGATGGAGGTGGAGGATGTCCTGCCATTCCCTCTGTCCTTAGGGGATCCCCTAATCTCAATGCAAACCATCAGTATAATGCTACACAAGCCTGGGTATTCATTACGTTATCCAACTGAGCATCTCATTGCATTATCAAACTGCCTATGCTTCTCCACTACTATGTTACAGTTACTGCTCCTATGTCACAGTTACTGCTAGCTCTTATGCTTCATGTTGCCTCCTTTTTGGGGCTGATACTACATTTCTTTTGGGGATTCCTAAGGTACCTTTAGCCACAGGAATCATCCCGTGGCACCTTTAGGGGTGGAACCCCCTCCGAGAGTTCCTTGGCTTTGTACTCCTACAGGGTGGTAATTCCTCTGGAATAGAGAGTGCGAACGGCCAAAACCAAACTAACACAGTTGCACAAGCATAACACTATATTGGCTGCATAGGTCAGTGAATTGGAAAGGCTTTGCCTGGAGTTCAGTGGCCAAGCAGCCAGCCACTCCCACTTCCTGAGTTATATAAGCAGTTACATACATAGATACATAGACAGTGCCAGCAGATAAGGGCCTATGGCCCAACCCAGTCTGCCCATTTGAACTTGTTAGTTCAGTTTATGTTTTCCTAGAAGTCTGTTGCCCCTTACCCCTGACCTCCAGAATTCCTTTATGTCTATCCCATGCATTCTTAAATCCCGTGATTGTTTCAGCCCCCACCACTTCCTCTGGCAGGATGTTCCATTTGTCCACCACCCGTTCTGTGAAGAAATTCTTCCTCATGTTTCCTCTGAATCATCCTCCCTCCAACTTCATCCCATGCCCTCTAGTCCTGGAACATCTTTTTCGCTTAAAAATAGTGTATTCCTGCACCCTGTTCCTCTCAGCCTCACTGTGAAGCATTTTTTCTTTGCCCTGCCATCCTCTCCTCCCCTTCCACTGGCAGTACTCACTCTTTAGGGGGATTCCTAAGGTACCTTTATTCACGGGAATCATCCTGTGTACTTTTAGGGTGGAACCCTTTCCGAGAGTTCCTTACCTTCGTACTCCTACAGGGTGGTAATTCCTCTGGAATAGAGAGTGCGAATGGCCAAAACCAAACTAACATAGTTGCACAAGCATAACACTATACTGGCTGTGTAGGTCAGTGAATTAAATACATTTGCAATCAATATCACCAGCAGCGATGGTACCAGCTTGGAGGGAATATGAAATGTTTATACCACCTCAGGCATCAAATTTCAATACTCAGTTGATAATTCACGGGGTCCCTCTAACCACGTGATCCCCTTAAACCAATTGGATTCCTTGTCGAATCTCTTTGAATACCAAAGCATCGTCGCATTCTCCTTTAGGTTCAAGGAGACTCACGTCCCAGTATAGGAGGCTCCATGAGAGAATAAGGTAAAATCAGCCTTTTATCGCCTTCATATTCATTTTCTGTATATTTTGCTCTGCCAGCAGTCTATTTGCAATTAAGTTACTTATAGCTAAGGTTGTTCTTTGTATTCATTAAAACAGACAGGTTAGGTTCTCTTGCAGTTGGGACACTATACATATATACTGATGAGTGCATTGGCATCTTAACCTTTCCAGTCTCAATCACATCCTCATTACCTGAAAGTGACTTGATTTAGATTAGGATTATTTTCGAATTTTATGCAGGTGGTTTTGTTCTGCCTACAACATTTTTTTTTTACCTCGTTCTATTTTTTGACTGTTTGGAACTCTCTCATTTCATTTTGGGTTGCATCATCTCTAGTACCTGCTCTATGTTTACCCTTATACTGAGTTAAAAGAGGTATGAAAAGGAACTCAAACAGTACCTAAGATCGTGAAAAGAATTCACAAACTGGCCTTTTAGGTTCATCAACATCTACCGGAGGCTATATAGGAGCCTATATAGATTTCAGAATTTTTGCTTCTAAGGAGCCTCTGAGGAATCCTGACTCTGGATTTTCATGCTGGGTATGGTTAAAATTTCTTCTCTTCTGAACTTTTGTGCTGGATTTAATTTGTGGTTGGATATTGTAACATTTGCACTGGTATTTGCACTTTGCACTATTTGCATTGTTTGTACTGCTAGTACTGAATAAAGTCTAATAGATATAGGATTACCAAAGAGTTATAATGCAAAAAAGTAGATCTTATCAGTATGTACACTAGGAGTGGAAAAGTTTTACTGAAGGACAATAAATCATCCTCTCTGAAAGCACTCAAAATGAGTTCTAAAAATGGTTGTGTATATACACAAGACTTGTCACTCTCAATGATGCCCTTTGCTTCTACACCTAAAGAAAAAAACTCAAAACACTATATCATTAATAAGAGAAAAAGTAAAATATGACTATAGACAACAATTTAATAATGACTACCATATATGCTCAAATAAGCGCCCGATCCTGAATAAGCACCTGCCTGAATAAGCGCCTCGTCAAATGACGTCCTGAAATTATTAAGTGCCTGTGTTCAATTAAGCACCCAGTTCAATTAAGCACCTGGTTTCAATAAGTGCTTGGTTTAGTGAGAGTGTAAATAACATAAAATCATTTATTTTAATTGCAGATACCAACATTGAGTTCTATTTTTTTTCTTTTTCTCTTAAAAAGTTGTGCAAAATTAATAAGCACCTGTGTTTGAATTAGTGCCTTGCTTGAATAAGCGCCTGGTAAATATGCTGCACAAATTAAATATGCACCCGGGCTCTTATTTGAGCATTTACGGTATTCAAATCATAAATCTATTAATGTTGCCTCTATTAATGTTGCATCCAATGTTATGTCTAATGAAGAGACCTCCTTGAACCACTCTCAGTGTTTGTCTTATTCTTTGTCCCTTCAGAACCTACAGGAGCAAAAAAGGTCCCCCATAACCACTCTAATTCAGCTTCAGAAACTGATTTCCATGAATGAGCTGAATCAGGATTAATTAATTATGAATCCTGTAAAATATTGGAAAACAACAGCAGAATAAGAGAATTTGTCCCTTCTTCACCTATCTCCTCCTCCCCTAATTACCTTAAACATTCTAAGTATTCTAATCACCATAGACAAAGGAAAATTACTAAATATTTTCATTTTTCAAAAGTAAAAACCAATGAATCAAATGAAAAAGAGGAATGTAGTATAAACATGCAAGAGATAGATCTAGATATGGACAAGAAATCAGAGGGGGATTCCATTTCATTGCATCCAACCAGGCTAAATCCCTTTAGCCCACTTAATTCTAGTATTATAACAATTAATGGTGTTACTCCCACATCTCCATATTTTAACCTACATTCCAACCCATCTTGATATCAGTCCATCCTTGCAGGATCCCCTGATAAAGTTTTTGAAAGATTAGATCAGGAAGTCAAAAAAATAAATATCCCACAAGAAATATTAGTGCAATGCCCGGATACTATCTCTAACTACACAATTAAAGCCCTAGCCCATCCAATCATGGCCAACATAGTCCTGCTTGAAGCTTTTAATGAACTAAAGCATCATATGAGAGATCTTACTAATCTGCATGTTGAAACTCAGGGCAAACTCTCACAGAGAATTGATGATCTGGAAAAAGCACTTTTGGAGGGAAAATACCGTCATTTATCTTTTTCACCAGTCCATTTCCTAGTCCTAGTCCCCCCCCAAAAAAAAAGAAGAACAAAAAGGACAAAAATACAAAGAAATATTCTGGAAATGGTACAACCCAAAAAATGGAGAATGGAAAATTATTGAGAAAATGCAATCGTAAATTAAAGAAAATGGCTGGGATAACCATTGAACCTAATGATCCTGTAGAGCCTGATATTTCTAATACTCTGAATTTGCATAAGGATCCCTTTAATTGAGTCTGTCCTAAATAATTCATCTTTGAAAAAAGTTTCAAAACCAAAGGTAGAATCTCATTATACAGACTCATTTGAAGTGATTACTTCTAAAAATGCCAGGCAGAAAAGGACAAGTAATACTAAGGAAGTCTCAAACCTTTTAGCTAATCAAGCATCTCTTCCCCTAGTTAGTGATAAAAACTGCCATATAAATCACCAAAATTCCTTAGTTACTAATGGAGGTGAGGTGGTCTTTAAATTTGAAAATATCTTCCTGAAGTCATATGAAACCTCTGAATCACTTACTGAACTCATTAAGTACCTATTTAGATGTGAGTTAGTTATACCTGAGGCATTAAATGTGATCATGCATGTTTTTAGAGATAAAACGGTGGAAATGAACCCTGTCTATGTACTATTATCTGACATGATTAGTGCAAAAAAAAAATATGAGCAAAACAAAGAGAGCTAGATAGATTGGGTATTCTGATATTTTCCCCTGTAAATTGGACTACAATCTGGAAGCATGTCCATGGTGAAGCCAAAATAAACTCTACTCCATCTATTGACATTATAAATTACACTATATCTATTTTGAATTGGAATTTTGATAATATAGTTTTGAAAACTCTTTCTATTTTTGGAATAGAACATTTGCAGGGTGAAAATTCCATGTTGCTGAAATCATATATTAGTAAATTACTGAGTTTTTGTTTAAATACTACTGTCTCCCCTTTAGATTTTAAATCTGTATCAAGAATATTTCCAAAAACCAATGAGACACAAATTGATACAGTAATACATCTAAATCTTTACTCTGTTTCAATGCAAAATCTGACTAAATTGGATTGTGCTCAATTATGTATAGTTCATGTTACTGATGGATCAGGTCACTTTAACCAGAATAGTACCCCTGAACCTAGCCCTTGACTAGTTAATCTAGGTCACATACATTTGGACACTGCACTAGATGACTCAATAACATCTAACAGTGATTCATTAATTGAAAATTCAAAATTTTTATCCTGAATATAGCAGGTCTTTCCACTAAATATTTAAACCCTGATTGGCGAAGTTCTGTCAAAATTTGAAATATTACTTTTCCAGGAAACTTGGGCTATGGAATTGACATTATTAAACGGGTATGAATCTTATTTTGTTCCTTCAAAAAAAAGTAAGGAAGAATGGTAGACCTAGAGGGGGATTGTCCGCATTCATAATGATACGAAAGGGCCTTTTGGTTTTGGATCATATTGTCCTGGATACCGAAATGTTGTAACATGTTGTAAAATGGGATAATTATGTATTTCTTATAGCAAATATTTACATCCCCCCTAATTATCACTCTCTAACCAATAACAATATTTGGTCCAAATTGGACATGGAAATAGATTGATTAATATTAAAACACCCAATTGATATAATTATATTGAGTGGAGAGCTTAATGCCCAAATTGCTAATTCTGACAACCTATCTTTGCTTCAAATAATAGTTTATCTGGGAGATCTAGGAACAAGAAACTCCACTGACACTGTCTTTAACTGAGCTGGGAAAAAACTTGTTGAATTTCTTAATAGCAATCACTTTCTAATTCTTAATGGTAGAATTAAGGGAGACTTAATTGGGAACTCCACATATTTTTCATCATTAGGAAAGAGTGTCATTGACTATCTGCTTATCTCTCCTGACAGTTATGAAAATTTTCACTCCCTTGTGGTCCTGATGAGACCTGAAAGTGACCATGCAGCCCTGATAGCTGATATTGATACACTCGGTTTTGAGGGACATTCTGGAGTAGATAAAAGAATAATAAAAAATTTAACAAAAGAGAATCAAATCCAGCTAGAGCCTAGAGGCCGATTAAAATTATCACTAAGTGCAATAATACAACAAGGGTATTAAATCTGATGTACTCCCAGATGGCCAAGTTATTCTCTTTAGCATGCAGTTCTTGCTCCTCAAAATCTATATGAATTGTTGGAGACTGCTTATCAAACAATTAGATCTAAAATATACAATTTATCACAAATTCAACTAACCTAAATACTTGGTTTGACAATCATTGTAAAAAGAAAAACAGTATCTAATGAAAATTATTAGATATACTAAGAAATTTCTCCAGAGAGAATTTTGTACATTTAAAAGAAGTTAGAAACTATATCACAAGTTTCTTGAAAATAAAACGCTGGAATTCAAGCAACATCAATGGGAAAAAATGTATGATATTATAAGATCTAACAATACAAAGGCATTTTGGCTAAAGGTCTCTAAGGGAGAAAGAAATGACCATTGTTCTTTATCAGTACACATTCCACAAGACACATGGATTATGCATTTTAAAAAACTACTTACTACAGACACTCAGGTACATAGTTTGCATCAAATCTCATCTAGGATCCTATTGGCTGAATACCAACCATTAACAGTTTCCTTTAAGGAAGTTGAAGATGCTGTATTTAAATTAGCTATTAACAAAGCCCCTGGTCTGGATCTTATTCCAGGTGAGATATATAAAAATCACAAGAATTACTGGATGCCATGTTTTACAAATTTCTTTAATCTCTGTTTTAGAGAAAGGTATATCCCACCATCATGGAACAGGAACATTATAGTCCCTTTACATAAAAAAGGATCTTATCAGTCCCCTTCAAACTATTGCCCTATAAGTCTCTTAGATATAAGCAGTAAACTATTCTCTAGAATACTTTTAAATAAACTTCAGATCTGGTTTGGAAAATATAATCCATTATCTAATTTTCAATCAGGGTTTATTCAGGGTTGCTCACCCTTGGATAATATATACATAGTAACTAATTTATTTGAGAAATATAAGGTATATAGGAAAAATGAAGCTTTACGCATTATTTGTAGACTTTTCTGCAGCATTTGATTCCGTGATGAGACATTTTATAGGAAATTCTATATAATAAAGGTTTACCCTTAGAAGTATTAAGTCCTATTATACTACTTCATTCAAATACGTACACAGCAGTGAAATTTGAGAACAGTGGCAATATTACAGATTACTTTCAAACCAACAAAGGGGTCAAACAGGGGTGCTTACTAGCACCATTGTTATTCAACATTTTTATACACTCTCTTCTTTCATTTGATGAATCATTACCATTAGACTCTCCCAAAGTTAACAATGTTCCTGTTCCTATATTGGCTTATGCGGACGATTTGGTGATACTTTCTCTTTCAAACATAGGACTTCAAAGAAAAATGGATCAACTTAAAGCAAAATGTAACTATTATCATCTAGGAAATAACTTAACTAAGACTAAAATAATGGTTTTTTGGTAGTCAATCAGTGGCGGCTCCTAGAATTTATATTGAGAAACAGTTAATAGAGGTGGTGAAGTCATATGTTAATCTGGTAGTTACATTTATATCAAATGGTCTGTGGAATGCACATATTAAAAAACAGGTAGACAGAGCAAAACTAATTGTGAAGGGATAACTCCATTTTAACTCTAAGTTTGGAGGATCTACTGTATTGCCTGCTATTAGAGCTGGAGAAGCACAAATTATTTCACTACTTTCATATGGGGCGGAGATCTGGGGAACTAAAGAATATTCCCATTTAGAACTCCCCTTATCTTACTACTACAAGGCTATACTACAGGTTCCCCTCTCCACCTCTAATTCAATAGTATGAGCTGAGTTAGGCAGGATTCCAATAAAAGACATAATGGGCTGGATATTCAAACTGCACCATTCTGTGGTGCAATGCTGCGCTGCTCAAATAAGTTGCACAGGGGTGTGGCCAGGGCGATAGTCAATGGAGTTGTGCTATTGAGCAACTCCTTTGAATATCACCCCCCCCCCACAGCCACTGTGCATGGTGCAGTGGAACTTGCGCCACCACAAGTGGTCAGAGTGAAGCATTCAGATGCGGTGGTGCAAGTTCCATTGCGCCATGCGCAAATTTCCGATATTCAAAGTGACATGCAAATGGAGCCATAATTCATGCAAGGCACACAGGGGGCCATTTGCATCTAATTACAGCCTCATTTGCATGCCATTAGCATGCAGGTGCACCGATCTCGACGACTTGTGCCTGGCGCACTGCCAGGCAGCAGCCGCCGGGGACCGACGCTCTGCAGCCCAATCATGGGCATGAAGTACATCTCCCCACTAGCCTGATCATGGGCAGAACATAAATGAACCCCCTGACTGGCCCAATCGCAGGCAGAATGTAAATGACCTCGACCGTCTGCCGATCATGGGCAGAATATAAATGACCTCGACTGGCCCGAACGTGGGCAGAACGTAATGAACTCCCAACTGGCCCAATTGCAGGCAGAACAGAGTTCAACCCCCAAAGACCAATATCCCTGGTGGTCCAGTGGACCGCTAAGCCCAATCATGGGCATAAGGTCAACCCACCCCCAGTCCAATTTCTCTGGTGATCTAGTGGCCTCAACCCCACCCACCCACCACAGAGCCCCACCACCCCACTCCCCTATCAGCCAGCGGGTGGCAGCATCCCACCGCCTGCTGCCCCGCTGCCACCCACTGACAGCTCAGTAGGGCTGCACGCCCATTGGTTCAGAGCAAGAGCCAATGGGCATGCAGCCCATACCATACAAGACAGTCCAGATATGTGAATGAATTATTCATTCTGCACACCCATTGGCTCTTGCTCTGAACCAATGGGCGTGCAGCCCTATCAAGCTGTCAGTTGGGGCGGCGGGTAGCAGGCGGGTGGTGCTGCACCGCCGCTGACAGGGGAGCGGGTGGTGGAGCTCCATGGGTGGGTGGGTGGGGCCACTAGATCACCAGGAAATTGGACTTTGGGGTGGGTTTGACCTTATGCCCGGATTGGGCTTTAGCGGTCCACTGGACCACCAGGATATTGGTCTTTGGGGAGGGTTGAACTCCGCTCTGCCCTGATCAGCCAGTTGGGGGCTATTTACGCCTGCCCATGATCGGGCCAGTTGGGGGTCATTTATGTTCTGCCCACGATCGGGCTAGTGGGGGGTGTTCTGCCCGCGATCGGGCTAGTGGGGGTGGGGAGTGTGTTCTGCCCACGATGGGGCTACGGGGGTTACTATTATGCCCACAATCGGGCTGCAGGGGGGGCACAGGGAACAAGTGGAGGGCCACCCACAGGTGGCAGCTGCTGTGTTGTGACCTGCAATGCAGCAGCTCACCTGTGGGTGGCCCTTGACTTAGTCCTTTTTTTTTGGCTCAAAGTTGTGCAGGCGCAGGTAGGGGGTTGCGCCTGCACAACTCTGCATGACCCAGCTGAATATCGGGCTGTGCAGTTTATGCATGGTTCCTCCCCATCCCGTTGAGCACGCCTTCATTAGCATCGGGCTGTTACTCAGCATGACTTGGGGGCCACAACTGCCTCCTGCTGAATATCGCAGAATGGCGTAATTTCAGACTTGAACAGGTGCAACCCTATTGTGCATGGAGCAACCCTTTTGAATATCCAGCCCAATAAGTCTAAAAATAGTTTCATATTGGCTGAGGCTAATAAATAAAAGTAATAATAATAAAAAGGACTGTATGGGTGGTATCACCTGATTTCTATTCAATATAAAAATAAAATTAAAAAAGATATTTTTAGATTAGCCCCAAAAAAACTAATGGAGTCAGTTAAAAGCCAAAAACAGGCAATCTGGTTTAATAAAAATAAAATTGACTCAGGGATCAAAAACTATCTGTTGTTACCCTTACCCCAAAGCCTACAAAAAGCAATTACTTGGGCTAGGTTTGTAATTTTGACATCTAAGCATATTTACTTTAATCAGGGTAAAAACAACAAACTAAACACAGAGCAATTCTGCAGGTGCAATAGAGGTTTACATGAAACATTGGAGCACATAATAATACAATGCCCTTTGTACTACCATCTAAGAGACTCCTATTTTAAAGAGTTCCTGACAAAATACATGAATTTATATTATGATCCGGTCTTTATTCTGTTGCACCCTATGACCCTAGAGGATGCCATAATGATTGCTAAATTCATTGCATCTGTCATTCATCTAAAAAAAAAGAATCATAAGGAAATTATCAGCCCATAATATTTTATTTTATTGCACAACTATATTACACTGGTAAAACTCTGAGTTACTTATATTTATTCTTTTACAATTTTTGTACCTGCTGTTTTTAACTGTTGTACTTATTTTAACTTTGTAATGTCCAAACTGTTATGTAATGGCTGAACAAATAAATGATGATGATGATAATTCATGACATCAATTCACAACACAAATACATGATCAGAATGGAACTAAATTCCTATATTTGATTCTCAGAGATTCACACGATTCGCAAGATTTCTGCAAACAAAATAAATAGGCGGATAAAGAAATGAGAACACCAACACACAGATAGTTCACTCAGACTGTGTTGGACATAGTTTTGAAAAGAAAAAGGATAAATATTAATTATATAGAAGTTCCGACTATTTTTGCACTGAAAGCACAATTAACTAGCTCTGCCTAAATAAATATCTGTCAGGCACAGTTTGCAATAAAGCTCTGGAAACCGGATCTGAGAAAGTAATGTGATATCACTATCTGGAAGAGCACTATGGATCCGAGAGTTTAAAAAGCCACAGGTGGAGGTGTTCAATTTGAAAGTAGAGTGAACGACTCTGTTTCCAAGTTAATGCTACTTGCCCCACTGTTTGCAAATTAATGTTAGTTGATCCATTTATTTGAACGCTGCTAGATGCGAGTGTGCATGTTTTTCTATGATAGTCACTGCTTAGAAGAAAGCTGAGATTTGATTAGGTTAACATACTTTGTTTTATCTTGGACTGAGGCATAGCAAGCATCTTTTAAGGATGACAGGGGAATATATGAGAAGCACAAGGAATGGTGTGTGTGCAATCTGGTTGGTTTAAAATAGACAAAAACAGACCGATCTGGCACCAGTATCATTTACAACTTTATTATCTACAAAATTGCAAAACAGTACCTGGCAGTGCAGAAAAAAAATCCCTCGTAGCAGGAATCGGGAGGGTCTGTGCTGTCAGATACTATTTTGCATTTTGCACATCGTAAAGTGTAAATGATTGTACTGCATTCCTGTGCTGGACCTTTCTGTTTTTGTTTATTTTACATCAACCAGATTGCACACACACCATTCATGACTACATTTAGTTGCCAACGTGACTGGGAAACAGAAAAGCAAGCTCTTACAATATATTATTCCTGCTTGGAATGGCACACCAATGTGTTTAGTAGTGGGCTGGCAGTAATTCTGCAGTACAACCACCAATTGGGGCAGTTGGCCAAGAATTCGTGGTATTATTTTGGGTTTAGCACATAAAAGAGTTGCAAATAATTTTACTGCATCCCAGTGCTAGATGAACGTAGATCTCAATCAGTAATTAACAATATGGTAGCATTAGTCTGGAGATTGTACATATTAACTTTTGAATGAGCTGCACAAACCCGGATTTCACAAGTCTTTAGCTGGAGTGCAGCACCTGACAGGGGGTACTTTCATCACAACTGTGACAACTGTCACATGCCATGATTACTGCTGTGTGAATGTCAGCCAAAGAAAAAACTGTACCACAGTGAAACAGACCAGTGTTCATCTCCCTACCATCGATGATCCTAACACTGTTATGTGGACCCTCACCTTCACAACTATGGAAGTAGTTCACAAGTCATCAATTCAACAAATAACAGTGTAAATAGTCAGATTTTAATGGTGCCAGCCTAAATAACAAACAAAAAAACCTCACAGAATACTAGTTTTAAGTTCTTGATGAGCCATTGTCCCACATCGAAATAACAGCGGAACTGAACAAGCTAGACTAGCTGTCAATTGGTTTTGCCACCTACAGGGGTACAGCTTTGTCGACTCTCAAGTCACCTGCTATTTTGACAGGGCAATCTGCTTTCAACATAAAATTTCTGGTAGGCAAAACTAATATTTTTTAACTATTTAGACATGTGGCACCTTCCCCAGCAAAATACAACGGTGTTAGACAGGACACATCAAGAAAAAACAAGTTACATTTCACCCTGCATTTTAGTACCTGTGAAGCCAGAAGGTTTTTAATGTCTGCTATTGTGGGCTTATTTGTAAGTCTGTGGCAGTTCCATGGCCAGCTGTGACTTCCAGGAGTGAGGTGCACCTAGGTGAGACACAATTCTGTGATTTTTCCATGGATAGTTCCATGACTGCAGAACTGAGGAAACATGGGGCCTTGTCATAGAGCACTGGTGCTGGCATAAGGCCGACAGTAGCTGCTGGAGGTAAGGGTGGGTCTATTCTGCTTGCCACTACTTGAATGAGCAAGCAGGTGGGTATAGAATACATAGAATTTGAAGGGATCCACTAGACTATCAGAGATGGATTTAAGTGTCTCAGCTGGCACTAGTAGTGATCACGTGAAGGTGGGAGGTCTACTAGATTATGAGGGACACATTCAGATAATTAAACTGACATCATGGGGATTGGATGAGAGAGAGGGTTGACTAGACTACCAGTAATGGATTTGAATAATCTGACATCAATGAGGATCAGGTAATAGAAAAGAGTTAACCTGACCTCCAGAGAAGGATTCTGATGATTAAACTGGCACTGAAGAGGATCAGGTGAGGGAGTGGATAACGGGCAGTCCCAATTTTGGGGATAGGTTGATGAACACAGCACCACACATTTAGTTGTGGTTATTGTGAACATGACATTCGTTCCTTTATTTTTTTATTTTAGTCTTTGGTAACTGGCTATACTACTAGGCACAAGTGCCTGTTTTCAGGGGTGACGGAGAGCATCAGAGTCACACAGTATGCAAGTGGAGGTTGTGAGAATCAAACCCAGACCAGCTGGATGTACCAAGCTCATTCCCAGCTTGTTACTCTAATCTCTATGATATACTGCCAGCCCCTTTCAACCATATAGTAGGGAAGCTGAAGTGTCATCAGTTGCAAAATGGAATGTAGAGAATGGATAAACATGGAGGCAGGAGCAGGGTTGTTATTTTTAATACAGTACCCAAATTTATTGAAATCTTGAGGAGATCCAGTCCTCGATTTGCTCATTTAAGATGCCAATCCAAGCAGCAGAGCTGTGCAGAATTTTCAAATTCTGTTTCCATCCTAATTCTGCAGAATTTCAGAAATTCTGCCAGATTTCATGGAAGGGAATTCCATCAGAAGCAGACTTCTGAAATCTCAAAAGTGGAATGGAGGGGGGGATTGTTTAACCAGGAAAGGCACACTAAGCTGAAGCTTGTTTCCAGGTGTAACCTGGGAGTACTAAGAAGTTAAGTGACTTGCTCAGGGCCACACAGTATGCAAATGGGGGCTGTGGGATTCAAACCCAGGTCTCTAGGTTGGCAGCTCAATGCTCTTAACCACTACGCTATACTGCCTCCGCATGGTAATGCAAAATTATATTCTTCAGTCCATGTAAACCACAGATCCATTTTTCACAAACGATGAATTAATATTCCATATAAAATGGGTCTAGACAGTAAAGGAACCTCATTGGCTGAGATGATGTTCCAGCCATGCTTTTTAATTTTAAGATAGCACACTAATAAACATGGCCCACTACAAATGACCTTTTCACTTACTGGAATCCGTGACCCATGAATCCAGTACAGTAACGTTAGTGCCTTTTGCAATAGTGAGTGATGCCCTGCATTCCTAAATGATTGCAAACACACTCAAACCAACAAAAAAGAGAAAAAGAGAAAGGAATGCTTCACCCCAGACCCAAACGGATCTGTTCACCCAAGTCACCAGTGGTCTCTTGCTCTTGGTTCTGACTAGCAGAGAGTGAGACCATTGGCATTTTTATTTATTTATTTATTTACTTATTTATTTATGTATGTATGTCTTTCGAGACTGGGTAGGTGCACTGATCCAAAGGACTGTTTTCAGTCAAGACCCAGGCCACAAAATGTGGTGAGATAATTTCAGGCACAACAGTAAATTACAGTGATTCATAATTTAAAAACAAAGTACAGTACACACAAAGTCTGACAGTGCAGGGTACAATCAGCAAAGGTGTAAAAAATACAAGGTTAAGGTCAAAAATAAAATCAGCAATGGGGTACAAATACATGGTCAGGTTCAAATAATACAGTGCAAGTAACAGTGGTTGTGCAAATTCAGTCAATCAAAACAATGACCTAGTGCATGAACAAAGTAGCAGAGAGGAGGAAAGAGAAAGACTGGGAAAAGAGTCAGTAAGGGAGAGGTAGGAAATTTCAGGGTTGGGGAGGGGAAAGAGTTGGAGGGACTGCTGGATCAGACTAGTAGCTGGTGTTGCCTAAGTGCTTACGTGTAGGTGAGTTGAAAACACTTAGCATTGCTGTCTGGAACAGTGACAGATTGCAGCCGAAAGGAGCCAGGCCTTCATGGCATGCTGAAAATATTGGTGGGTAGGTACTTTTACAAAACACACTATGGAAGATAGAAAGATGCTGCTGGCAAGACCACAACAAAGTCTTAGTCTTGTCAGCAGCCTAGTGACCTGTCACGGTCATGCTCAATAGTAGTCAGGAAAGTGGTGGGAGTCACCTGGATAAATGAATAAAAGGAATGGAGCATGGGAGAGAATAGCCTGCTCAAAATAAATAAAGAAGTGGTAGCAGACAAAGGTTGGAAGGTTGTCTTGTTCTCCAGTACCTCTAGTGACAATTAAGCAGAGGGTTAGTAACTGGCTGAGGGACAGAAAGCAGAGGGTAATGGTAAATGGAACCCAGTCAGAAGAAATGGAAGTGACCAGTGGGGTACCTCAAGGTTCAGTTCTGGAGCCAGTCCTCTTCAATGTCTTCATCAGCGACATTGCAGAAGTCATAAAGGGGAAGGTTTGCCTGTTTGCAGATGACACCAATATCTGCAACAAAGCTGATACTCCAGAGGAAGTGGAAAGGATGAGAAAAGACCTAGAAAAGTTGGAAGGATGGTCTGAGGTGAGGCAACTGAGGTTTAATGCAAGCAAGTGCAAAATCATGCACATGGGGAGTAGGAACCCAAAAAAGAGATACAAGATGGGGGGAGGAGCTGTTGTCAGTCACCAAAGAGGAAAGAGATCTGGGGGTCATTATCACAGATGACCTGAAGGCCAGCAAGCAGGCAGAGAAGGTGGTGGGTAAAGTCCAGTGGGATGTTGGTTGTATACATAGGAAGGGGTATCACAAGCTGATGGAGGGAGGTACTGGTTCCACTGTACAAAACACTGGTGAGGCCTTATCTGGAGTACTGTGTGCAGTTCTGGAGGCCACACCTTCGTAAGGACATTGACAGGATGGAGATGGTGCAAATTAGGGCAACTAAGACGGTGCAGGTTTACAGCATAAGACATACAAGGAAAAGTTACAAGACCTAATTGTGTATACGCTGGAGCAGAGGAGGGAATGGGGGGATATGATTGAAATGTTCAAGTACCTCAAGGGCATAAATAAGGTGAGAGAGTGGAAAACATCTTCCAGTATAAAAAGAGTACTAGAACAAGAGGACATGACATGAGATTGGGGGGGTACATAAGGGGTATGTGAGGACATTCTTTTCACTGAGAGGGTGGTGGATGAATGCAATGACCTGCCCCAGGAGATGGTAGGAACACACACTGTGGCAGGATCCATACATGCATGGTATAGGAATAAGGGAACCATAGAGATGGGAAGGAATAGCTTAAGCTGATGACCAAGTAGTGTCACTGCTGCTATACAGGTAGGGTAAACAGGCAAACTGGAAAGGCCTGGTGGTCCTTATCTGCTGACAACTTCTATGTTTCTATGTTACTTTTTGTTTTACAAAAAGTTACAATATGTCTGAACATGCACCAATTTATTAGCGCATAACACACTCTGGGGTAATGGTTTATTCTAGATGAACACACTGCTAGAGGCAGTAAGGCACTTGGACTGCAGCCTTGTGCCTCACTTTACTCCTAGGCCTGTGTTTATCCAGTATAAACCACACCCCAGTGTGTTATTGCTTACATAGATTATATAATCTGCAGAATATTTTTCAACAGTTCACATAGAAATGTTTTTTGGAATTCCACAGAATTTAAAGAGTACCCAAAAGCATTTTGGAAGTGAAATTGGCATTCCATATGAATACCACAGGTGGAAT
Organism: Neoceratodus forsteri; assembly: GCA_016271365.2. Taxonomy (NCBI): domain Eukaryota; kingdom Metazoa; phylum Chordata; order Ceratodontiformes; family Ceratodontidae; genus Neoceratodus; species Neoceratodus forsteri. Next base: position 43,700,539 of record JADMNL010000035.1, read on the forward strand.
TCTGCATTCCATACATATGTAATAGAGAAAGCTATTGATGGTGTATCCAACTGACAAGCCACCTCAGAAATAAATCATTTTTTTCCCAAGGCAATCACACAGGCACAGCACTGGTGGTACCACTTGCAACACCAATGACCCTGGTTTGGAAGTGAACTTGGGGCATCTGAGGGCTAGCTGGAAGAAGGAGGACTGAGCATCTGTGGAACTGTCTGTTTTCCTGCTACGGGGGAGTATGGGTACATCCTGACATTTGCCTGGTTGCTAGCAGAAGCTGGGGGAATGGTAGCTTGGCCTGAACATCAGGGGGCATGGCAGATGTTAATGCATGGCACATGGGGGCATGGGGCATGAATCCTGTTGTCATTCCATGCCACATCTCTCAGGGACACAGAACAAGGAAAATGGGCATGATGGTGCCAGGTGGTGACAGGTGGTGACAGGTCCCACACCCGACCAGCTGGGCCTACCAGCCCAAACTGGATCTGTATCTATGGTGGGGGTGGAGAACCCCACCGACCCCACTGGGGGAATGTCCTGGGTGAAAGACTGATAGTAAGTCCCGAGGAAAGTCAAGGTGATGGGGCTGGAGCTCCCAGTAGATGGGGGCCATCTGGAGGGGGGAAAACAGAATAACAAACAAAAAAATCAGTTATTTCCATGTGAACATTTCAAAAGTGCCTGCAGAAGATGGCCTAGCCGTTTGTCAAGTCTACTCATTTGTGGAGTCCCAATCAGCAACTAAGGACCCCACCCACTCCCCAGTTGCTACCCCCTTGCTGCTCACTCCCCCCTTGGCCCTCACTATGGTTCATGCTATGCAATGTTAGGAGCTGGAAGGCATATGCCCATTTTGCTCCTATGGAAACTCTTATCAAAAATACCTCAAAATTCCTTCATTTAGTATGCAGGTATCCAGTCTCCTTTTAAATTCTCATTTTGTTTTACTAATCACCACTTCAGTTGTCAAGACATTCCATGTATTCACCACCCTCGATGTGTAAAATGACTTCCTTCTATTACTCCTAAATGTTATTCCTCTAATCTGTAGCGGATGTCCTCTAGTTTCCATCCTTCCATCTTTAATCTTTAATCTTAATATTCAATTAAGAAAGTAGAATTGGATCCTGCGTGATGTCATACATATACAGCATATCCCCATGTACTGTATGTGCCTAGTTTCGAGTGACATCAAGTCCAGTGATAATTAGGCTTGCCAAATAAAAGGCAAGCCAGGTTGTCCTAGGCCCCTCCAGAGATCAAGGAAGAGGGAGGGGGAAGAGAAAGAGGGGTGGAGGGGGGAGGAGACTGTGACATCACCAGGTAGGGAAAGGGATACCAACAGTATCATATGACAGGTATCCCAGGGGACACAGGGGATTGGCCAAGGGATAGGGCCAACAGAGGTCCTGATTGGGGTCCTCAGGGACTACTTAAGGGCAGCTCACAGGCAGCTAGCCCTCTTTTGCTGGAAATTTTGACACATCATTGGCAAGCTTAGAAGGTAAGGCATTTCTGTTTTTGCATCAGCCGCAGCAGGCCATGAGGCATGTGGTGTGTTGTTGCTTGGGGAGCTCTAAGGCCTTGTTGGGGCCAGGTGGCTTGTGGAATAAGGGATGAGGCTTTCAGCCTCTGGTAGTTCTGACAAGTAATCCTTATTAATGGTATTGGTGTTTTTGTAAAAAAAAAAAAAAACAGTTGTTATGGGCACTGTTACTTTAATTGGTGGAAGTGTAAACCTCATTAACAGAGCTGTACTGGCATTTTTATTATGAACAATTGTTATAGGCACTGCTGCTTTAATGGACTGAAGTTTAAACCTCGTGCAAGAGTTGGTTTTCAAGTCCCATCTGGGGTGCAAAGCAAGCTGGTGGCAGGGAGTTTCGGTGTAAAATAAAAAAGAAAACGAGCTAGCAAGGGACAGTGAATTTCATGGCAGAAAGGGATCACGCTTGGCTGCTGCAGTGGTCTGCATGTTGTATGGCTGGAGTGAATACCTGCATCAGTATTGTTTGCCAGGAGTTTGAGTAAATGTGCAGCAACTTGGGCATCATATTTGAAGTTTTTGTGCTGCTGTTGTAGCATTGGGGTCCCTCCTCCGGCATCCGTGGAGCTGGAGGGAGTCTGTGTTGTGCTGCAACCTTATAGCAGGGGTGAATTCAAGACAGGGCCTGCTGTAATGATGTGAGGCATTTGGCTAAAATTGTCATTGGATTTGAGCCCGCGAGTACCGCGGAAGGTCTGGCAATACGCTGACGTTGCTATGGAGGGCCAGTCATTGGCTGCAGAGTCACAGCTCCGGGGAACCAGCAGGATTAGGAGGTGGAAGCAACCTGAAAAGCATTGCATACAAGGAGTGACCGGGCAGTCAGCAGCCAGCCATGAGGGAGGAGGCAGAGCCTTGGCAGTGGGCCTGCAGGAGCCGGGCCTTCCATTTTCTGCCCTGCTTACAGCTGAAAAGGGGGGGGTGTTCTTCTTGGCAGGGTGAGTAACTGCTCACTGCATGGTGAATTTTTGTCAGAGGAAGCCGGTAGTGGGACGCCGGGGGGGGCAATGGTCAGCCATGTGGGCATGTGGGGGGGTGCATACAGAACATGGCTTGTACTGGTAGGCCAGAAGGCAGGTGTTTGGACCCTGTAACAGGTGAGGGGCAGCGGGTGGTGAGGAGATGCAAGCCTTCACACCAAGGAGCTGCTGTGAGGTTTTCTTTTTTCCATTTGTGGAGTTTTGGGATGGCCAGGGAGCCCATGAGAGCAGAGGGGGGGGAGACATGAGTGTTAGGCTGTGGGGATGGCCGCTGGCACTAAAGCAGAGCGGGGCCTGTACGAGTGGGTAGGCCCCCCTGTCACTGCGTGGTCATGGTACTGACCGTCAGGTTGCATGCACCCTCATAGACAGTGGACAGAGCAGAGAATGCAGTCCAATGTGGCAGTGAGGAGTGAGTTGTGTGCCCAGCTCCCCCCCCTTTTTGGTGTGGAACTGTTGGCTTTTGGATTGGGCTGGCGGGGGGGATAGGTAGTAAGCTACTGGGGTACATTGGGTCCAATAGCACATCACGGGTGGAGCATTTGTTATGCCAGGTGAGGCAGGGGGCCTTTTGTTGGGGCAGATGGGGGCTGGTTTCCCTTTATTTGGCAAGCCTAAATATCAGAAAAAATTCCTTATATATGCCAATGACAAATACAGGATGTACTGGTTACAGACACTGTAGCAAGATACAGAACAAGCTTATAAGGAAAGGACTTTACCACAGTATATGCCCTGCAACATATATTAGTTTTCATCATGTGCAAAGGGAGTCTCCTACCTAAACTGTAGTAGCCCAATTCATTAATCAACACTTTACCTGTCATTTATTACTCTATGCTGTATTGTTATTGCTATTGGTACATAATGGTCCTGCAAATTGTTGCAGAATGCAGCTCAAATTGTAACACAGTAAATGGAATACAGTATATCGTTTTCTCTCTTACCATGCTGCAAAGTGATAGCTTAAAAGATCTCTGGGTTATAGCTGCTTCTGATTAGTAGTTTCCATCATGTATCCCATAAGTTTACTGGCATCTTTTAAGTTTACAGTAACTGCTTTGTTAGATAGTATTGCCCATATCATCTCAAAATGCCATTACATTAATGTGACCACAAGTTGCTGTCCAAATAGCAGAGTACCAAACTGACAGCTCTGGCAGGACTGGGTCATGGGGCGATGCCCCAAAGACAAGTGCAATGCGGGGGAGGGATTGGTAATGCAAGGGATGTCCCAGAGGTGCCACAATGACAGGCCTGGGTGGGAGAGAGGAGAAGACATTGCCGGGCAGCATGGGTAACATATGTTTTCCATCCATAGTTGGCATGCAAGACAATGGCAATCAAGAAAGTCAGATTTTATTTAATTTATTTTTATTTTATTGATTTATTTTATTTATTTGTATTTTGGATGACACCTGTGAGCTGAGGACTCTTTACGAAGGTTCCATGTCAAGGCAATAAGGACAATAAGGTACAAAACATAACATGATCATTACAATGGAACTTACAAAAAAAAAAGACAAGTAAGCGTTACAATAATAGCAGCCAAAGGCATTGTCAAGGAATTGTGTTGTGAGTTAATTATACAGTACAAGTCATAGGCAGCTCAGTGAAGCTTTGTTAGGAGGGTGAGGGGAAAAGAGAAAGAAGAGTGGTGGTAAGGGGGTGGAATGGGAGAGAGAGAGAGAGAGGGAGGAGGGGAGAAATAGGGAGGGCATTGCGTTGGGTATGTGGTAGATGGGAAACAGCAAGGGAGGAGGAAAGGGGGGATGAAAAAGAAAAGGAGACAGATTCTTCCTACACCCAGTAATGGGGTGTAGGAGAGGAGGAGGAGCTGAGGCAGTGAGGAGGGATGCTTGAGGGTAGTATGCCTGGAGGGGATTATAAGAAGCAATCACAGAAGGCACTAGCCACGAGGTGTTGACGCAGTTTACACTCAAAAGCACCAATCATGGCAATGTTGAGATTTCTGTAGGTAACAAGTTGAACCAGGAGGAGGCTCTGACAAGGTAAGAATGCTGAGCTTGAGAGGACCGACAGCGAGGTATTGTAAAGGTTAGACTGCCCGATCTTCTAGTTAGGCGGCGGACATGCTGCAGGATCAATATTGATTGGACTCCAGGGGGCATAAGGCCCAGTGATGTCTTCTTAGCTAGGATGCAGGTCTGGTACTTTAGCCTGCCAGATAGCTGGAGCCAGTTAGCCTGCTCGTAAATGTCACACATGTGAGAAAGGCGGGCAGCTGAAATAAAGAGTCTACATGCCTTATTAAGGGCTACAGCTATGCGCCGGAGTGCAGTATCAGTAGCGGATCCATAGATAATGAGCCTGTAGTCAATAGTTGAGATAACAGAGCTCTGGATAGCGAGGTTCAAGGCTTCAGCCATTAAGCAATGTTTATGCTTGTATAGTAGCCCTATACGGGAGTTCACAGTTTTAGCGATATTTTCAATGTGTTTGGTATACGAGAGGGAGCAGTCAAGGGTCAGGCCCAGATATTTAAACATATCCACCTGCTCAAGAGCAATGCCTTCGTGGTTGTTAATTATTAGCTCTTGGTCCTTGTACTTGTTGTGGGTTCCATGAACAACATTGTTTTAGTTTTTTGTGGTTAAGATGAGTTTATGTGAGCAAACCAGTCTTCAACTTCTGTGAAACTTTTCTGTAGTTGAGACTGAAGGAGATGGGGTCAGTGTGGCAAGTGAAGATTACTGCATCATCTGCATACAGTAACATTCTGTCATGGCAGGAGGCAGGAGATTGTTCAGAAATATGTTGAATAACAAGGGGCCCAGGATAGAACCTGGGGTACTCCAGAGTGGATTGGTAGGGATGATGAGAGGAATTGCCAGTCCTGACTGGTTACTGAGGTAGCTTTGAAACCAGAGGGTAGTTTCACTTAAAAGACCAAGGAGGGATAATTGTTTGAGGAGAATGGAGTGATTGACAGTGTCAAATGCATTAGTCAGGTGTCCAGCAAAAGATGATGGAGGATGCTATGGTTGATGGGCCAGATGTCAGAGCTAATGATGGCGGCAAAGCAGAGAGAGAAGGAGGAGGCACAGCAAAAGTGGAAGGAGGGATGAGCGGCCAGAGAAGGAGCAACCCATGAAGAAGTCAAAGGGAGCAAGAGCAACCCAGTGCCCGCACCGTAGTGTGGCCTGAACCAGAACTGGACAAGGAGGCCTAGACGGGGTAAGGTTGCAGTAGGATATCTCCAATGAGTGCGACTTCAAGGAATATTTGGAAGGTCTCCTGGGGGATATGGGGAAGGCAGGGATAGAGAAAATAGAGGAGGTGTTGCAGGATATATGAGGAAAGAAGGAGGAGGATGGGGATGGGGTAAACCGAGGGCCAAACTATGATGGGTCCCCAGGCTTCACATTGGGAGACCATGTGCCAGCTTCTCTTAAGGAGTGGATATGGAAAGGGGAGTTTGTAGATGTGTTCAAGCTGGTGGACGAGGACACCACCAAGAAATATGAGCAGAAGGAGTTGGTGGGGAACTCCGAGATAGTGGTGGCACTCGAGGTAGTGGGCCACAAGGTGGAGGAGGCAAAATGGAAGGAAAAAATTTGATAATTGGCAGGCAGGATTCATGGTGTATAGTGCCATAGTCCTGGAGAAGAAGCTGGAACTGGCCATTCCAATGCTAACATACATGGCAACCATCAGGGACATGTATAAGGCAAATGGGGGTATGGATGGCTGAGATATGATGAAGCTTTCTGGAGGTGTATAGCAGCAAGGGGGGATTTGAGGTGGGACAATACACACTCTGATTTGTGGGTGAAGACGATGTCCTTGTCTGGGCAGGGGCCTATAGGTGGGGGGGGAGGCCGGGAGGTGGACCACATTGATCACAGGAGCCAAAACATTTTGGAGATTTAACAAGGCATCCTGTAACTGGGCAACTGCAAGTTCAAGCATGTCTGCTCGAGGTGTGGGGGGATGCACCCAGTGGCAAACTGCAGACAAGGGGGGGAGAGGGTCAAGGGAATGGTCATCAGCAGGATCACCCTTTTTCAGGGGGGCAGGGGAGGAGACCCTGACAGAGGAAGGGGGGTCATGGTAGGGTTGATACAGGTCCAGCAGGGAGTAATAGAGGGGAGATTGGGGTATCTGCTGGCACACCCCTATCATACGAGAGGAGGTGGATGTGTGGCCCCCAGATTGCCCTAACAAAAAGGGGGCCAAGAGCCTTTGAGCAGGTTTCTGGGAGGGTTTCCCAATGGGTTTCCAAGGGGTACAAAAAGGGATGAGGGTCAAGAACCTCGGGTCAGTAAAAGGGAAAGAGAAGGCTGTCAGGGAGAAGATCCAGAAGAAAGTAGGGTCGGGGAGGGTGGAGAGGCCACTGGTGGTGCCACCCTGCCATGAATTTCAGGTATCTCTATTGGGGGTGGTTCCCAAGAAACAGGAGGGGAAATTTAGGTTGATCCACCATTTGTCATACCCAGAAGGACAATCGGTGAACGATGGCATACTGTACCACTTCAGGGTGGTGTCTTATGCCTCACTGGAGCAAGCGGTAGCTGGTCAGGGTAATGGGGGGGCTTTGTTGGCCCAAACAGACATAAAATCAGCATTTCAGCTACTGCCAGTCAGCCCAGCTGATTGGGACTTACTGGGCTTCCAGTATGAGGTGGACTTATATGTAGACAAGGCCATGCCCATGGGCTGCTCAGTGGCCTGCTTGACCTTTGAGGCATTTAGCCTGGGACAGTGGGTATTCAGGAGAGGTATGGCCATAGGAGAGTGGTGAATTATTTAGACGATTTTCTGCTCATCAGGGAGATCTGCGCAGAGGTGCAGGAAATGTTGATGGATTGGTATTCTGCTTTCGCAAGGGAAGACCAGAGGTCCAGCATGTAAACTGGAGTTTCTGGGGATCAAGGTGAACATAGAACAAGGGTGTTTCTGTTTACCAGGAGACAAGGTGGCCAGGTTATGGGGCCTATTGGTGAAGGTAGCAGGGAGGTGGAGGGTGCCGCTGGTACAAGTACAGCAACTGCTGGGGCACCCTAATTTTGCATGCAAAGCAGTCAGTCTAGGGAGGGCATTTACTAGGAGGCTAAGGAGGACTACGGAAAAGGCAAAGAAACCACACCACTGGTTGGACATCTCAAGGGGAGTAGGGGAGTACAGGAGGATCTCAAGGTCTGGGGGAGTTCCTAGAGCAGTAATGGGGTGACATTTTGGCAGGAGGAATGGGAGTGCAACATAGACCTGGAGTTGTACACCAATGCTTCTGGGGCACTTGGGATGGGAGTGTATTTTAAATGGGAATGGATGGTGGAGGCCTGGCCAAGGCAGTGGGAGGGATTGGGCCTCTTGAAGGACATCACCTTTCTGGAAATATTTCCAATCTGGGTGGCGTAAAGGTGTGGGGGGGTGGATGAAGGGGAAGTGCATCAGGTTGTGGTGTGATAACAAAGAGGTAGTGGAGGTCATCAACAGGCATGATGGAACACGAAGACAGTGGGTCGGATAATGAGGAGGTTGGTACTCTTGGATATAAAGCTGAATGTGTCATTCAAAGCACAGCATATCCTAGGGATCAAGAACAAACTGGCTGACAGTCTTTACCATTTCCATCTCAACAGGTTCAAGAGACTGGCACCGCAAGCAGCAACACACAGGACCAGGGTCCTGAACCAGATGTGGGAGAATGGAGGGCCACTGCCAGGGTGCTGTACTGGGGGTCCTGGACAACCAGCAACCTGAGGGCGTATGACAGGGGTGGGCCAGTTTTCAAGAATTTAGATCTAGGCAGGGCTGGGACAGAGACGAGCCAGTCCTGGATGAACAGGTTAAGAGGTTTGTAGTAGAAAAGTGGGAAGAAGTGATAGCACATGCCATGATGGCCGTACAGCTCGCCGGCGTGAGCTGGGTATGCCAGGACAGAGGTTGGCTGAACTCCGCAGCTGATAGAATGGTTAAGAGGATGCTGGCTGGATGGCGGAGGGATGCAGCAACAGAATAGCAGGCTCCACTCGCTGATGTGCTCCTCAAAAAAAACAATTTGCTCAACACATGAAATAAGGGCACCATCCACCATTTAAAATGAAACAACTGCATTTTATTGCCAAAGAACAGAAAGGCAAAATACAAAACTTGCAGCCAAGTGCCACGTAGGTGCTACACACTCCAAAAGGCCCGACCGGTTTCACGCATGTGTGCTTCCTCAGGGACAAACCCACACCTCAAGTGAGTCTCTTAAATACAACATTGTTTAAAGAGACAGTAATCATCTCAATCAAATAAATAAAATTTAATACACTAGAGGTACAGGAACAAAATTCTGATGCTTAAAAGGGGGGTCATTGAAGCCATTAATATTTCTTATTTATAAATGGCAAATTGCAATTTATTTTATTTAATTTTTATTTCAATTACCCCCACTGTATTTTTATAATTAAAATGATTAATTTTATAACATCAGAAAAAGCTGTGATCTCCGACATAAAAAGAAAACATGCCAGCACTTTAATAATTTTAATTTTAAGTATATAGTGGGTAGCATAACATTTAAATAATTCATCTATTCTCTTAAATTTCAAGAGGCCACACATGAAGGTGCTGCATATTTTATACTGCATTCCTCTTAGTAGTGGTACCACCTTCATCTTAGAATAGGCTGACATGGTGAATGGAAGAACCAGCTAACAAACAGAAGAACAAAAGTCAAAAAATCAAAAATCAATACATCTCTATGATAAAATACTTTTCTACTTACTCTTCTCAATTTGCAGTTTCTGCTACACTGGTCAAGCGACAGAGAGAACCTTACTTATGACATATAAAGCAACTCAGACAAACATAGCTATAAGCTTATTTCTTGTAGCCCTTTTTGAACGTTAAGGTAGGGAGAAAATCAAACAGTCATTCAGACCTGGAGCAAAAACAGCCCCAAGTCGGAAGGTCCAGTATGCTTCTTTGCATAATAACAGATGTTCAAGGTCTCCACCTCTGACACCAAGTTTTGTCTTTTCAATATCCACAAATCTAAATGAATGCATACCTGTAGATGCACTCACATGCTTGGCTGAAGCATTTTTGAGATCCCACCATCGTATATCACTAAGGTGCTCGCACACCTCTGTTTCACAGTGCAGACGCCTTCCCTACATAAAAGGAGTTGCAAACACATGATAGCTTGGTATACCACCCAAGTAGTAGAGCAATTTATAAACCCCTTATTTCAAAAACTACATCAGTGTTAACTGATGTGAAACACTGATTTTCTATCACCTCACAAAACTTGCAACAGCCACAGTGAAAACAGCCCCTAGGGGTGGGGAAGCAATTTTGTAGTTTTCTGACCACAGGTTGCATAGAATGTATTAAGTGGTCAGACAAGTTTTACCTCTTTGGTACACTGTACGTGGTAAGGTACCCACTATTTCACACAATGCCACATCTGTATATAGGATAGGCCAATGTTTTCATACAATGGCTTCTACCTTTTAGAATTTGTACCATATGTAGTAATAAATTGATCTAGCTTCTCTCAGAACTTAACTTGGGCTTATATTCCAAAAGTGTTTCTCTCAGTGTCTCCATAGCACATTTTCATCACTATCTATATCTTCAGTACTATAGCCCTCACCCTGAACCTATCTGACATCTCTGACAATCTCATCTCAGAGTCACAGGGTACAGAGCAATTTCTTTTGACACGCGAAAATTGAGATTGAGGTATGTTCCTGATGGTGTGGCGGTGGCAGCTCGAAGCCATGAGTAATGTATTCCGATCTGTAGATTTCCTAAACAAATCTGTAACAAAAGTTCCATCTGAATTTTTAATAATACGGAGGTCCAAAAAATTAATTTCAGTTAAACTTTGTTGTAAAGAAAATTTCAGATTACAGTTAGATTCATGTTAATATTTTACAAGCTCATGAAGTTCTGCTGCACTACCATGCCACACCATCAGGACATCATCGATATAGCACCTCCAGAGGTCAATGCTATAAAAGAAAGGATTTTTATTAACATCATAAATCACATTTCTTTCCCATTGTCCCAGATAAAGGTCACATAGTTTGGGGCAATGTGTCCCAATGGCTGTACCCTTCACCTGGTGATAATATTCCCCCTGGAAATAAAATACATTATATTTTAAAACATGTTCAGCCAACATCATCAAAAATCAATCTGCCCCTCTCCTAATCTGGTACATTCGTGCCACCACATACGCAGTTCCCCAAGGCTCCCATCATGAGGTATGTTAGTATATAATGATTGTATGTCCATGGACACCAAAATCCAATTTTTTTTCTATCTGCATTCCCTCTAGGATGCCCAGAATCTTGGTAGTGTCCCTTAAGTATGAAGGTAACTTAGGTACCAAATCACAGATATGTGAATCCACATACTGTGATAGCATTTGAGTAAGTGAACCAATGCCCGAGACAATGGGCTACCCAGGGGGACACTGCAAACTTTTATGCACCATGGGGAGTGCGTAAATGGTGGCACTAACTGGATGGGCTACTTGAAGAAATGAAAAGGTTCTTGGCGTAATAATCCATCCTGTAATGCTTGATGTAATGTCACATCAATATTTCTTTTAAACACAGGAGTTGAATCTGATTGCAGGGGTATATAAATAAAGTGTCTGAAAGCTGATGCCTTATTTCAGCAATATAATCTGCTGTTCCTGAATGACAATGGCCATTCCTTTATCCACAGGTTTTATTGTTATAGTGGAATTCTCCTCCAGTTCCTTCAATGGTATCCTTTCCCGGTGAGAAATGTTACAGAAATGTCCACTATTTTCTTCTTCATAAAGTTTATTAATTTCAGTGAAACAGGCCTGTTCAAAAGTATAAATAGCTGGTGAGGGGGGAGGGTTGAAGGTAGATCCTGGGTGAAAATTATTTAATATAGTGTTCTCTTCTACTATTTCAGTTTTCTGTGGTTCCATATATACCAATTCATGTGCACTTAAATGCATTGAGTCGCTCTGACTTTCCAATGGGTCTGTGTTATTTGTGGCACATCAAAGTCATTCTGAAAGGGCCACTTCAACATTCACTCCCATTTCCTTTTATTGTATAATGATTTCAGACTCAATTTTCTAGTCAGCTTTTTAAGTCCAAATATGTATTGAATTTACTAGTGGTGCATGTAGGACAAAACTAAGTCCTTTACTTAGAATTGATATTTGATCATGTGTTAAACTTATATTCCACAAATTAATATTTATTTGTTCTTCCCTCTGATCCATTGTTTTGGTATTGTTCCCCATTGTATTTTTATAATTCAAATTATTAACTGTGTAACATCAGAAAGCCGTGATCTCTGGCATAAATAGAAAACATGCCAGCACCTTAATAATTTTAATTTTAAGTATATAGTGGGTAGCATAACACTTAAATAATTAATGAAATAATTCATCTAGTCTCTTAACATTGGATTCAGATCTAGAATCGCTGGAGAAACTTTTTTTAGACAAAGAGAAAACAACACAAGTAGAGAACTCAGAACAACTCAGATGTTCAGTACATCTGGTGCACTTTGGCCCTGTAGAATGAGAAGGGGTGGGAGAAGGAGAAAAAGAAATAGAAGCTTTTGCTATATGGAAAAAGAAACGGGTTGGGGGAATAGGAACAATACCAAAACAATGGATCAGAGGGAAGAACAAATATTATTAATTTGTGGAATATAAGTTTAACACATGATCAAATATCAATTCTAAGTAAAGGACTTAGTTTTGTCCCTACATGCACCACTAGTAAATTCGATACATATTTGGACTTAAAAAAGCTGACTAGAAAATTGAGTCTGAAATAATTATACAATAAAAGGAAAATGGGGGTGAATGTTGAAGTGGCCCCTTTTCAGAATGATTTTGATGTGGTACAAATAACACAGACCCCATTGGAAAGTCAGAGCGACTCAATGGATTTAAGTGAACATGAATTGGTATATATGGAACCACAGGAAACTGAAATAGTAGAAGAGAAGCACAGCAATATGCACAGGGGTGATATACAGACCTCCAGGTCAGGGGGAAGAGGTGGACAGGGACCTTGAGGACAAAATGGCAATGAAAGGTGAGATTCTGCTAATGGGGGATTTCAATATGCCAGACATGGATGGGACCACTCAGGCAGCTGCTTCAGCCAGAAGCAGAGGCCTCCTGAATTCCCTACAAGGGGCAGGACTCAGGCAGCTGGTGCTTGATCCCACCAGAGACAGGGTGATTCTTAATCTAGTAATGACCCACAGGGAAAGAATCACTGATGTCCAAGTGAAGGGGCAACTAGGATCCATTGATTACCACATAGAGTGGTTCAGCATACAAACAGGGATTTAGTAAAGTCACACTAGGGCGAAGGTTTTTGATTTCAAAAAGGCAGACTTCACTGTCCTCGTACCCTTCCGACATAAACTTTTTCACCCAATATCAATCTGGATTCTGCAAACACCACTCTACTACTACTTCACTGCTTCAATCATGGACTCGATCCTGTCTGGTATGGATTGTGGACATATCACTACTGCCATCTTTATTGATCTTGCTAAAGCATTTGACACTGTTTCCCACTCCTCCTACTCTGCCCCTGTCATCCATTGGTCTGTCTGAACATGCCATAAAATGGTTCAGTGCATACTTAAACGGCTGCACACAAATCTGTAAAATCTCTGACTTCATCTCGCCTCCTCTACCTATAGGCACTGGTGTCCCTAGGGTCCATACTGTCTCATCCTTTCTCCTTTTTTCTGAACAATCTTCCATCCATCTGTACATCATCTTTTATACATATGTATGCTGATGATATGGTTCTTTTCTCCTCAGGGCTATCGCCCTTGGGCATTGCCTCCAGGCTTCAACGGTATTTCAATAATGTCCAAGGTTGGTTTCAATCTCACCAACTCTTCCTAAATGCTAAGAAAACAGTGGCCATGATGTTCAGCACTAGAGAGAGACTGTCAAGACTCCCATCCTTCCCCTCTTTCACTACCCTTAATGGGACAACTATTGAGGCCATGGTGTCCTTCAGGTATCTGGGCATTTGGCTGGATCAACATCTCACTTTCTTGGACCATATAGATGCCATAATGAAAAAGCTACAGTATGCCCTAAACATGGCACCTTATATAGAAACCGCTCCTACCTCTTGCTTCAGGCAAGGCACAACTGGTCCAAAAGAGGATTCTTCCAATCATCAACTACTCTGATGTTGTCTATTGCTCTGCTCCCACCACCTCTTTAGCTAGCTAGGATAGCCTTTCCAACTCCTTCTGCCATTTTGCCTTTGATGCACCTCCCCTAACCCATCACTGTCACCTTTACGGTGCTTTAGCTTTCCCATCTCTAGCTAATAGGTGACTGCATCACTGTGCAAAGTTCATCTCAAATTACTGGCTTGGTACACTCCCTCCTTATCTTACCTCCTCCCTTTCCCCATCACCCACATCCTCTCACCTTCTCAGATCCCATGACGACAGAACCTGTCAGTTCCCTGGAGATCCACCTCAATTGGCCAGTCCTCTTTTTCCTACCATCTCCTAAAATTGTGGAACTCGCTTCCTACACAAATCCAATTTTCCTCCTCACCCAGCTCACTAAATAAAGCACTACATAATTTCCTTTCTTTAATTGCATCTGCCCTTAACTCCCCATCCCTCCTGGTCTAACACCTTGTCTGCTGCCCCACATGTCTAAGCATGACCTGCTCGTAGCCCTTATATAAATGAGCACTTAATCTTGCTCCTCATTTTTATATTGTTGCAAAATGTTTTCTGTTGTCTGTCTCCACCTCAGAGCCTGGGTATTCTGCCAGGGTCTACTAGCTGACTCTGTTTTACTGCTATTCTCCCTACATGGAATTTTTACTATTGTCTTGCATGTAGGCCTTAGTGTTCTCTATTATCACTGATACACCTATCCTACTTATGCTAAAGTGCTGTGTAAATTCCTTTATTTGTAGTTGTCCAAATAATTCATACAAACTGCTACTGCTAAAGTGACAAATGTCCTACCTGTATATTGCTTCCATGTATGCTTTCGGAGCATTTGCACTGTTACACACTATAGGTCATCCATAAGGTCTCCGTAAATGTTGTAACTACCTACTTTGTAAACTATGCTTTATTCGTTATGTGTGAATTGCTTTACGATATCCTACTATGTAACTCCCTCTACCCTCTCCCCAGATCGTACCAGGAGATGAGCAACTTGTTGTTCAGTGTACCTTACCTGGTGAAACTTTTCAATAAATATATGGGCAGAGTCATCAAAAACACCCCGGAGAATAGAGGGATGAGGGTATGGAAGAGCAGTGGGAGAACCTAAAAGGATCCATATTGGAAGTAACAAAGAAATTCATCAGATTAGTATCAAAAGGTAAGAGAAGGAAAAGGACACTGTGTTTCTTAAAAGAGGTAGCAGAAAAGATAAGGGCTAAAAGGGCAGGGTTCTGGAAATATAAGGAGACTCAAAGGGAAGAGGACAAAGAGGTGTACCAAGAGTGTCTAAAGGAAGCAGGAAGGATGGTGAGGAGAGCAAAGGCCCAAACTGAGGAAAGTCTAGCGCAGACAGTAAAGATAGGGGACAAGATATTCTACAGGTACATCAGTGAAAGGAGGAAAACCGGGAAGAATTGTAAGACTTAAAGGGGAGTGTAAGGAGGAGACATGGATAGGGCAGAAATACTTAATAAATATTTCTGTTCAGTAGTTACAGAAGAAGGGAGGGACAGGAACCACAGCCAAGCATCAGATGCTAAGAGGGGAAAGAGGTGGACAACAGTCCATTCATAGGAGGGAGAGTCCTGCAGGAACTCACTAAATTGAAGGTGGACAAAGCAATGGGACCTGATGGCATACACCCAAGGATACTATGGGAGCTGTGAAGAGACCTAGCAGAACCTCCAGCAGTATTATTCACCAAATCACTTAACACAGGAGTGGTGCCAGAAGATTGAGGAGGGCACATGTCATCCTCTACATAAATCAGGCAGTAGGAAGGAGGCAGGCAACTATAGGCTGGTCAGCCTCACCTAGGTAGTGGGGAAGATCATGGAGTCACTACTAAGGAAAGGATAGTGGGACATCTAGAAGCCATTGGTGTCCAGGATCCTAGGCAACATAAGTTCACAGTGGGTAGGTCATGTCAGACAATCTCATGGATTTCTTCAACTGGGTGATGAAGAAAGTAAATCAGGGGCATGGTGGATGTAGCCTACTTATTTCACAAAGCCTTCGACAACATCCCACATAGAAGGCTGGTTAACAAGATGGGTAGTCTAGACATGGGAGACAAGGTGGTAAACTGGGACATAAACTGGCTAACAGACAGGAGACAGAGGTGGTGGTAAATGGAGTACAATCTGGGAAAGGAGGGTGACCAGTGGAGTACCTCAGGGATCAGTCCTTGGACAAGTTCTATTCAATATCTTCATCAGTGACATTGCAGAAGGGCTGGAAGGAAATGTCTGCCTGTTTGTGGATGACACAAAGATCTGTAATAGGGTGGATACTCCTGAAGGGGTGTAGAAAATAAGGAGGGACCTGGGGAAGCTTGAGAAGTGGTCTGCAGAGTGGCGACTGGGATGTAATTCAAAAAAGTACAAAATTATGCACCTGGGACACAGTAACCCTGGGTAGAGCTACAGGATTGGGGGTGAGGAGTTGCTGACAGTCACCAAAGAGGAAAGAGACCTTGTGGTTACTATGTCAGATGACCTGAAAATGTCAAAGCAGAGCACAAAGACAGCACGGAGGGCCAGTGGCATGCTGGGGTGCATAATAAGTTCTATCACCAGCAGAAGGCACGAGGTAGTGATAACATTATACAAAACCCTGGTCAGACCACACATGAAGTATTGTGTGCAGTTGGAGGCTGCACCTTTGAAAGGACATTAACAGGCTGGAGGTGGTCCAGAGAAAGGTGACTAAGTTGGTACAGGGCTTATGCCACAAGACTTATGAGTAGATATTAAGGGACCACAATATGTACTCACTGGATGAGATGTGGGAGAGAGGGGACATGATAGAAACAGTCAGCTATGTCAGGGACATAAACAGGGTATAGGAGTAGAAATCTTCCAATACAGGAGGAGCACAAAAACTAGGGGCATGACATGAAATTGGAAGGTGAAAGGTTAAGAGGAAATGTGAGAGCCAGCCCAGTGGCACTGAGGGCTGAGGCACTGGATGCCACACTTCACGCCATGCCAGTGACCCAAGTTCAGGAATAGGCCCGAGCCATCAGGGGTGGTAAGGATGTAGAGGATTGAGCATCCGGAGGACTGCTCTCTCTCCCAGGGGTGGGATCCTGGGCCTGCTCAGTGCAGTTGTGACCCCTGGTGGAGACCTGGGGCTCCCTGATGCTGAGCGGGAAATAGGGGGCAGAGTGGTGGTGGATGTCTTCGACCATATTGAGCAGACATCATTGTACATCTGCATTCTGTGGGAAGCCTTCACATGAAAAAATCCTTGACCTCAGGATAGGTGATGGCACCATGCCCTCCAGGCCACACTCCAGCACACCAGGTGCTCTCCTCTCTGTGGCCCAGCCCAACTTACTAGATTCTAGATAGAGCACCCTGGGCCGATAGGGTGGCCCCATCTTGGGGAGTTCAGAGCCTGGGGGTCTGTCAGGCTGGCAACAGGTGTAGGAGACACTTCAGGTAGGAGGTAAAGTCTGATAGATGGTGTGGATGCCGGAGAGAGTTCCCTGGGAAGGTGCACAAAGAGAAAAAAGAAGAGGGAATTTGAGGAAGTTTTTCCTCAGGGAGAAGGTGGAGGATGCATGGAATGGTCTGCCAGAGGAGGTGGTGGGAGTGAGCACTGTGGTTGGATTTAAATATGCATGGGACAGGCATGGGGAACCATCGAGGTTAAGCGCGGGAGGGTCAAAAGCTGTAATCAAGTACAGGACTTACAGGCAGACTTGATGGGTCTAGCAGTCCTTATCTGCTTACAATTTCTATGTTTTCAATAAATTCACATCTGCAGCCCAATGGGCTCTGGCCAGAGTTTGTTCTTAAAGGGATTCCACAACTGGGAAGCAAACTTGAGGTGCCTGTTTTCAGGCGGCAACCTGGGAGCTTTGGGGTGGTTTAGTGACTTGCTCAGAGTCGCACAGTATGCAAGTGAAGGCTGTGAGGATTAAACACAGGTCTATAGGTACCAAGCTTATTCACAGCTCATTACTCTAACCACTAGGCTATAGTGCCATAAGGCTATACTACCATTCCCTTAACACTGTACCAGTCTCTTTCAAAACCTCCATGGTTTCTAGTGAGTCCACCTTCTCAAGGAGCTTGTTCCACTCTGACATCACCCTCTTTGAGAAGAAATGCCTCTGGAACCACTCTCCTCCAATTTTAGGCAATATTCCTTGTAGTTTTGCTGCCACTAAGACTGAAGAAGTTCTCCTTGCTTACCTTTATTAATGCCATTCATGGTATTTAAAGGTCTCAATCATGTCACCCCTACCTCCAGGAGCACATGTTCAGGTCCTTCATCCTCTCCTCATATGTCCTGCTCTGCTGACTTACACAGACTCCACACAGGCAGGAATCTGTGAATGAACCCATTCACACATTTGTGCCTGTGTAGTACAGTATGGTGTGCAAGCCCATTCATCCACACTGTGGACCAATTGGCTTACAGATCATACTGTAAGCTGTCATTTGGCTGGCAGCCAGGTGGTATGCAGGCAGAGTGCAGCCACCCACCGATGAAGGAGGGGCTGGGTGTCAGGGGTCCTCTGTGGGTGGAGGGGAAGGGGGTACTACTGGCCCACCAGGGAAGATATTTATGTCAGATGCCCATGATCGGGTGAAACAGGAGGGAGGGGGATACCACTAGACCACCAGGGATATTAATATAACATTTGCCCATGACTGGGCATATGGAGGGAGGGGGAAACCACTAGACCACCAGGGATATTAATATAATATTTGCCCATGATTGGGTTTTAGGACTGAGGGGGTTACCACTGGACCACCAGGTTTTTAACCTGTACGGTCACCCATTGGGCATAACAGGAGGGAAGAGGGAACCACTGGACCACCTGGAAGGGTGTGGGTGCTCACTGTTGGTGTCCTTGCTGGGCGGGTGACCACCCACGGCTGGCAGGTGCTGTTTTGCACCCTGCAATACAGCAGCCAACCTGTGGGTGGCCTGGCTTTGTTCCTTTTATTTTTGGCTCAACTTTGAGCCCCCCTATGCAGTGCAAAGCAGGGTTGTGCCAGCATATGTGACGCACATCCTTGGCTGAATATCGAGATGTGTCACAAACAGTGTTTGATGCAGAAAAGTTTAACGGTAATGCAGTGTTTCTTGGCATTGGCGCTATGTTGAGCGGTGTGCCGAGTGGTACCATGGACTACCTCGTTACCCGATATGCAGTAATGCAGTACTGTGGTACTGCCTTAAGTGCTTAATTAATCAAATCCCTTCATAATCTGCTTCAATGCGCCAGATGGCACTGTCAGCAGTTACTTGCTTCTGAGTAAGCTGCAGTGTGCCAGCAGGTGTCCCCACACTCCACAGTCCAGCATATGCAGACATGTTAAAGGAGACAGGAATTTGTTTTTACATATTTTTGTACAACCTGACCATGTGTACTGTATATTATTAATAAAGTTTCAAAGTAAAAAGATTGTTTTGTGTATTTTATTCATGTTTCTGCATATTCTGTCTTACAAGTGCTGTTATGATTGTCCACATTCTAAAAAGGCATGACAGAGTCTGAACAGATTTTTTTTTGCTTGAAGAGCATATCCCTCATACACTCACATAATGCTGTTGCTTGTTTTACTCTTATACCATTACAGATGTAATCAGAGTAAGGTATTCCTTTGTATTTGATAAAACATTACAGTTTTTGTTACACTACTAAATGATGTGAGAAAACAGATTTTAGTAATGTCACATAATGAGCAGATCACAAAAAGTAAGCTTGATATGAATGTGTTTCAGGTAATCTCCTAATGGCTATATGCTATAAATGGCAATGCAATTTTTAACTGGAATTAATTTAATTGTAATATTGTTGAATTGCAAATGTTTTCCCACCTCCCACATCCAAACCCTCAATTGGGTTTAGCACCTGCAGTATTTATCTTTCATCATGGTCAGAAATAAACTTTACCCGCCATCATCCTTACTGTCCATTCCTTTTTTTTTCTTACTTGTTTTACCTTACAGCAAGAAAAGAAAAAATGAACTGCCTTTTGTCTGACTCTCTTATGGCACTCCTGCTCCCATGTAGTGCAAATCAATAAGTCCTGATGTATAGCCCCTCCGCACCCCTTCTGACTTTTGCATACAGTAGATACACTTTTATGCGGTCATGTCATGATCAGCAGGATCCTCCATCCCCCAACACACAAACACTCTCAGCGTTATTCCTGACCTGTAATTAAGAAAAATGTCCCTTGTCTAAGAAAAATGTCCCTCATCTGCAAAGTTCAATATATCCTGTTTATATTTGTTTCCTTTTTTGCAACTTTTTAAAATGACAACATTCATGCAATAGTTTTTTTACTGTAGTGGAATAGTACCCCACGATTCTCCCAATGGCCACTGCAACTTGTAAATAATTTAACTGTACTTCTATTTTTTGTCTTTGTATTTTCTGCATTCTAATAAAAAGTCCATATATCATGGGAAGAAGCCACAACACAGCAAAAGGTCTAACAGCTGGCTATTTGCATTACATAACTAGTGTCTGCAATGGTGAGGTTTCTGCATTAGTATTTATTTATTGGAGGAACAGCACTGTGCAGTGGCAAAAAAACAACAACAACACACTAATGAAAAGAGAGATACAAAATGGATTACTCAGGATGGACATGTCCGTTTTGCTGACCAGGACGATAACACTATCAATGCAATTATGAATTAAAGTGATGGTGCCATCTCCGAATCAAGCACATCTTTTAATCAATGAGCAACTACTACATGTTTACAGCATATGTCCAGCAGAAGCAAAAATGTTAAAAAGACACTAACTCAATCAGCAAATAGTCAAACAGGTCACATCACTGCATCACTGTCATGGCACCATGATGTATCATCATGCAGTACAGTAACTCCAGTCATCAACATGGTTACAAGTGTCTCTTTTTCCAGTCAGGCAGTGTTACTGCTAATATTTAAAATTATAGAAGAAGTCTAATTTTTTTTTTTTATGATGTTATTTCTCAGGAGCTCTGGCTACACCCCCCCCGCACTCCGCCGTTCCTCCGGCGCCATCCCCGGACATGAGAGCCCCTCCCTTCAGCACCCCGCGACTTACCCTTCGTGGCAGGGTGGTGGGGAGCGACTCAACCCACCCGAACAGGTCCATGCCAGGGAGGCATCCTCCGGGAATGGCGACGGGGAACAACGTCGTGCTGCCAGGCTCCATTTTTTCCCAAATTTTTTCCCGGTGGGCATGGCATGCAATGATGCCAGTGACTGAGTGCGTGCACACCCCTGCGTGCACTAGTCCGGTGCCTGCCATGTCCCACCTCCTGTCAGCTGCAGCTGCCTGCTGTCGATCCCCAGCCTCCGCTAGGGTCAGGCAAGCACCAGCCGCCTGAATCCCCCACCCGGAGATGGAGAGCAGTCCTCCGGATGCTCAATCCACTCTCCCGCCGACCCCGACAACCCATGCTCGTTCCCGAACATGGGTCGCCATGGGTGAGAGGTAGCGACCAGCGCCAACCCTCAGCGCCACCGGGCCGTCAAGAAGTCTAATTGATTTATAAAGTAATATTTTGTTTACTTGTAATAAAATCTTGCAAAATATTTTGTACAAACATTTTTTGAAGTTCTGTGATCATCATTTGCCCCAAAGAGCCAGTTACAAAATGAAATATTTGATGTTTGATTTAAGTTACATAAAGTATTTTGTTATATTTAGTTATAGGCAAATACATTCTAACTTTATAAATTAAGTAGACATCTTCTATCATTTTAAATTTAAGTAGTAAAACTCACTGACTGGAGAGAAAGAGAGACTTATAACTACGTTGACTCTCCTTTCAGATGCAGAACACGCCCACATTTTCTACCTGCATCTTTGACACTACAAAATGACAGCACTTGTGGTGTAACCCATTGGTATCCCAGTCCCAGAGGAAGAGAGACTGTGTTTGCTTCACCTAAAATGCCATGGGGCAAAAACACTGTGCAGTGAACACATGAAAGGGAGAGAGGGTGAGGGGCTAAGAGAAAGATGCTGCATGAGCCCCATCCCCTCTTGAACCCATGCCCTTAATTTTTAAAATTATTCCCTAGTGGCTAGTGGACCCTCCCTGCTTCCAAACCCATAGTTTTAACAATTAATTATTAAAATGAGAACATTTGCAAAATTTCACAATTTTCAATTTCACATTCAATACTGCAATGTGTTCACTGCATGACCAAAGCCTCTGATAACAGCTAGAAAATATGCCATGTGAGACCAAATACAGTATTCCTGATTTTATGATCAGCTCACACTTCGACAAGCTACCTTGGGTCCTGCTGATCATGACACAGCACGAACTGCTAGAAGTAGTCTGCTCTCATAAGAGCGAGCCACCAGACACATTGTGAAAAGTGGACCCAGTTTCATATTGATCTCCTAAATGCACAAAGTAAGCTCAATAGAATCTAATCCATCCTGAGTATTGTTTTCTTCTGTGTGGTCTGGAAAGCAATCTGCAGAGAACCCACAGACTTTTTCTCCTGCCTGTGCCAATATTAAACCCTATAATCAGCAGTTTATTTAAAAAAAAGCTAGAAACATAAAAATATATATATATATTCAACTGCATTTCACAAAACCTGTTTTAGTTTTACTGCAAGTTACCGATAATGAGCAGCACCAGTGAAAGTGAATGGGAGAAATTAGAATTCTTTAAGATTCACTCACACTCTTCAAGTCCTCAGTCCTGTTAAGTTGTGAAGAAAATTGTTAAGTTTTGTATTATAATCAGTGAGCAGGGAAGGCTTAAATGGGTATTGCAGATTGGATCTATCAGTGATGCCTCTGTGATACAAAACAGAACATATAAAGCAGCAAATGGACCTCAGTTAGAACAAGCATTTGTCAATGCTGAATGTTGTTTGCTTATAGTGCAGCATGTGAGGGGTGCTGCACTTCTGAGGTGCCGTCTTTTGGATGAGACATTAAACCGAGGTCCCATCTGCCTGGATTGGTGGTAGTTCAGGTGGATGCTAAAGATCCCATGGCACTTCTCGAAAAGAGTAGGGGAATTTTTATTGAAAAAGGTGGATTGCATTACAACAATAAACAAAATATACAGAAAAGAGAACAATCAAAAGAAAATCAATAATACAAACAATCAAAAACAATCAGCCCCAATGTGCACATGCAGTCCATAAATGTGCAGCTTTTGCAGAATCAAAATTACATACATCAGCTTACATCAATTTTCTAATAGCAGTTTTAACAGAAACAAGAATCTCAGTCTGAGCCACCCATTTTGTTGCAGTACCAAAAGGCACATAGCTTGCCAAATAAAATAACGTATGAAAGCCAAAACAACATATATGGTATCAGAATGATATTTAGTCAACAAGCCTGGACAGGAGCCATAAACTATCTGGGGATAGGTCAGACGAGCAAATAGAGGTTCAGACCAATCCAATGCCAACATATCCCAGAATTTGCGGACATAAACACAGTCCAAAAATAAATATTCCTGTGTTTCAAGAATACCAAAACAAGTGTTTCTGGGACAAAATCTTTCTTCCAGTTTCTTATGTTTATGGTTCCCCTTCACGCTAAATCTACCATAATTCCCCAACCAAACAACATCCCAAACATAATCTGGAAGTCTTGGATTGGATAAATGTTTCAGTACTAATTGCATCTGAGCAGCTGAACAATGAAGAAACAGGACAGTATCATGGGCTTCAGTGAGCAGAACAGTTTTGTACAAACCTTTCCGAGTACAGCATTGCAAAACATGTGAGTAATATTCCATTTAATAGCAAATTTAAGACTATGTATACCATATGGAGGTATGACTCAGAATTCTCAATAGCCTGGGCACCTCTCATGCCAAGCCAAGACAGTGGTAAGCAACCAACTGTTTACCCAAGGCTTCCAGGCCTTATCTCCAGGCTTTAGGGCAAAACCAAAATTGTAACTAAAAAGTACTAAAAGAAGGCGACAGGATTAATCATCCCGACCCCACCCTCACAAATGGGTTTGTATGTCAAAGCACTTTTAATGGGGTTAAGTCTGGACCCCCAAACTGCCAGAAAAGACACTCCATAAATACGAGTGAGCAAAATTAATGGGGGGAGATATACATAACTAATATACAAAAACATAGGTAACAGTAAAGTTTTAATTAACCAAACCCATTTTTTCTTACCCAGCAGTTTATCTTTCCACCCATGAACAATACATTCAGCCCAACAAAGACACAATTCCCAATTTGAAACATCATCATTCTGTTCCCCAAAAGTAATCCCTAAAACCTTAAGAGGGTCATTAGAAATCATAATACCACCTAAACAACCTAACCTAGGCAGTGACGTAGGGCCCAATGAGAGACCTTGACTTTGTGTAAATTGATCCGGGATCCTGAAAGGGCTGAAAAAGAGAAAAATAGAAGACAAGGCCTGGCCACTAGTGGTATGACTACCAGTAAGCACCAAGTCATCTGCATACGCCAGCACCTTTGTCGCTGGGGTAACAGAATCTATACTAAGACCTACAACAGCCTGACACTGCAAAAGCAGTCTAAGAAGAATATCAATACCAAAGGTAAATAATAAAAGGCTCAAGGGACAACCCTGCCTAACACCCCTACAGATTGGAATTTTAGCCCCATACCAGCTATTGACATTCGGGACAATGGAGGACATTGGTGTACATAAGCTTCACCCAAGTAAGAAACCTATCAGGAACCCCAAAAGCTTGTAGAGTACAAAACAAAAAAATCATGAGACAGATTGTCAAATGCTTTTTCCAAATCTACACTAACAACCCACCCCTTAATCTGTCCTAGGCTACCCTGGAAAAACAATTCTCAAAGCAAAATTAAATTGTCACATTGTTGCCAACCAGGTACTGCACACATCTGAGCCGGGCTAATTAGATAAGTGGAGACCTTCATAAGTCATGCCAATGGGATTTTAGCAAGAAGTTTATAATCAGTATTCAGGAGACTCAGAGGTCTCCAATTCCGAATATCAGCAGTAGGACCCTTCTTATGTATGAGAATCAGAATAGCTTCCATCATAGATGGAGCAAAGTGTGTTTCAGACAACATATAATTAAACAAAATATCAGCACAGGGACCAATTCAGTTTTAAAACTTTTATAAAGTCTGCACTAAGACCATCTAACCCAGGTGTGGAGTCAGATTTCAATAAGTCTATCACATGGCCAACTTCAGTTTCGGAAATGGGTTGTGAAAGAGACAAAAGTATGATTGCAAGAGTTGAGGCAATTCAATCATTGGAAAACATCAGTGGCGAGGCACAACAGGGAGCCACACCAAAAGAGTGAAAATGTTCTATTTCTTTCAAAATATTTTGCAAAAGGAGACAGTGGTCCCTGCAGATGTCAAAAGCTCAGTAAGAATTTTAGACTCTACCCTAGACTTACAGTCTTTAAACGGGTCAATACACCCTTTACTATTCTGGGTCCCAAATTTTGCTTCCCTACCAAGAGACTGGGCTCTATCTTATTGTAAGGCTTGCATTTTTTTATGGAGTACTTGAATCTGTGGGCCAAAGTCCCGAGATGTAGTTGCCGAAAGAGAAATCAAGTGCTGTAGCTGCTGAAGAAAACATAAATATTCCAAGTATGAGTTATTACTAAGAAACTGACCTTGTTGCTGAAAGAAATCCTTCCAGGATATCTTAGTGTCTTCCACCATTCTACTATATCCTGGTAACAATCCAGTACAGATAATCTGGCAGACCAATGTCAGTGCCATAATTTCTGAACCTTAGGATTGGTCAGAAGTGAATCATTCAATCTCCACTTATTCTTCCGACATCTAGGAACATCCTTCCAGGTAACTTGCACTGTGATGGCTACATGATCAGTAAATTCTAATGCATGCATAGAGATACACAGAACATGTAATGCTTGAGAAAGAAAAATAAAATCAATATGAGTTTTCAAAGTCCCCTGGAAATAAGTAAAACCACAGGTAGGATGAAGACTTGTATAAGCATCTTTGAGAGACGCTGTCTGCAAAATCTGAGCAAGGGTATTAGAATCACAAACATTTTTGAAGTGCACAAAGCTCTGTCAGATTGCTGCAAGCCACAATTAAAATCTCCCACCCAAAAAATGAACCAGGAAGTGTGGAGATAGGGTTGGACAGCTTTAAACAAATCAGATCGAAGGGCTTTAGTCTGAGGGGCATAAGTCACGATGAGCGAAATCTCTCTAAAAAATAAGAAACATTAAGCAACAATGCCCTGCCTGGGAATATCTTTACCACCTTAGAAATCTGAAGATTAGAATTGGAGAATAAAATTCCCACCCCATCGCAGGTATCCACACCAGTAGACCAATAGGAGGGACCCAGAGGCCAGGAACGCAAGGCTTGTAGAAGTTCACTATGTGTTTTTAATCTGTTATCCACCACACAGGTAATGTTTGAGGCATGTGCCTGCAAAGTCAATAGTGTGCCTTCCAGTTTAGCAGCCCCTTTAATACTATTCACATTAACCGTAGTTAGAGTGAGAGAATCAAGAAGAGGCTGCATGAGACAGTTTAAGGAGCTTTAGTTTCTGCTTTTGCCGAGTACGTTTAGCAATAGAATCCAACCCCCATCAGTATCTGGATTTGGGAGAAGGGAGGAGGTGTCAGTATCCTCACCTTCAGATTCTTCTACCCCTCTTCAGGTGTAAAACTGAAAACTTATTACTCACTTTCCAGGGTCAGGAACAAGGGCAACTCTTCCCTCCCACCTTCCTAGAGATGACCTTCCCAGTCCTAGTTCTTTTCCATTTAACCACAGAAAAGGTAGAATCCACCGTGGGTGGGGGAGGAGGAGGAGGGGAATATCACTAACAGCATCCCCCCCAAATCAGACAAAGAGGGGTCCAAAGGGGTTTCAGAGTTCAGATGTTCAAAAGCAAGTAAACAGGAGTCATACTAGAACCTGCATCCTCTGAAGGGGCATCAGTTACAACAATTTGCTGCAGAGAGTCATGAGCAGCAGATGCGGCCTGTTGCACTGTTCGCTTGACTTGTTGCTGCTGAGCCAGATTTATCAACCCCTCATGGGATGGGCAGTCCTCACGATTATGCGAAGCCCAGGGACAGCGACCATAAGCATGCCGTGTCTTTTCACATAGATTACATCTAAAAGATTAAGGTATTTACTTGCTGGGTGTCCAAACTCCAAACAATGACTACACTTCACCAAATCACAAGCTGAGCTAAGGTGGTCTGAGCTCACATTTAAAGCAGGACCGTTGTTGTCCAGCATAAAAATGGAGCCTCTGTCCTTACTCAGTAAAATGTGTAGGCAAGCATACAGGTCCTAAATTAGTAGTCAATAATTTAACCTGCACCCGCCAACCACCATCCCAAATTTCTTCACTATCTAAAGTGGGCATAGGTTTATTAAGCACCTCACACCTCTGACAAAGCCAGAATAAAATATCCTCAACACTAACCCCCTCATTCTTAAACATGATAGTAATAGTCTTTACAGCTGGCTTCGTCAGAGGTATGGCATGAAAAGGGGACCACAGAGGAGTGTTTTTAAGCTTTAAATACTGAGCCCAAAATCGGTCAAGACCAGAAACATTTTTAAAGCTAACGTCAAAGTTAGCATTTCCCAGGCTAATTAATGCAAAAATTTCAGAGGGGAAAAAAAATGCAAAGAACCTTTCAATAAAGTTTTAGCTATATAACATTGATCAGGGGGATCTAAAAGGCCACCCTTGTACAATAAACAAACAGCATTCCTGCGGGGGGCAGGCTCCCCCCTATTCTGGAACAAATCAGACAATTTAAACCCAGCTTCTAATCCACCCTTTTTCCCCAAAATATCATACTGAGGACCAACATTCAGAGGGCCTTCAGTAATATCAGGAGCCCCTTGCTGTAAAACAACCACAGGTTTAACAGTACTGTACTTAGTCAAACTATACCCCAGGGTGAGGTGGAGCTCAATCCGTCATCTACGGTGGTGGCCCCTGGTGCTATGGAAGAAGAAACCAGTCCCTGGGACACTGAAAGAGATTCATCCAGAATCCATCATCCTGAAGCAGTTTGTAGCCAACCCGCATGTTCCAAGGCACAGGTAGGAGACCAAGTAGGACCACCAATGTCCTCAGATACAGGCCCAGCAGATCCAAGATCAGCCACCTCAGTTTTACTCCAGCCCAGTCAGGAACAATTTTGAGGAAAGGAAAACACCTGGGCAGGCTCCACAATGTGCTCTGTAGAGGCGGCAAGAATTGAAACAGGAAGAGAATGCAGACCAGGATCCGAACGTTTGTCCACAGATGAAGCCATGCCCAAGGTCTTATGTGGTGCATGCTTTGGGCACACATCAGGAATGACAGAAACACTGCCAGCCTTCAAAAACATAGCACTGTGAACCAAGTCAGCTGATGGAACACCACCAGAAAGAGCAGAGGGTGCCCCGACCTCAGGCATCCAGCTCACAGTATGTAGCTCAAGTGAGTCACTAGGCGCAACAACAACTGATGCAGCAGAGACAGGAATAGCAGGTGAAACCACAAACTGAGAGGAGAAACAAGGCTGAAGTTGGTCTATTCGTGGCCCTGAAGTAGGGCATTCTGAAGTAAGAGACAACCGCCAGGAAGTGGCTCATTCTGAGGCAAATCCAAAACCATATCATCATCCGAGATAGTCACAAAACAATCAGCTGCTATCAAAGCTGCTTCAACGGCCTCTTGCAAGTCAGTGCCAGGGAAGGAGGCCTGCTCCCTCACTCACAATATCCTGCTCCTCTGAATGCTCCATCAGACTGGCCATCTGAAACAGAGAGCCAAAGGGTCCTCCTACCAATGAGTAGGGGAATTTCCCAGGTTTCTGGCCAAATTTCCTCATTCACTAAAAAGACCACCAACAGCTTAATCTGAGTCAAGGTCAGTTGGCATTCATCTGTATCCCCCTCTCCCGGGTCGTGCCTGAAAATAGGCTGGATTTGTCTAGTGCACTTACCCGGTCAACAAAAACTAAATAAATAAATATTTGCTGTTTAGGTATTTGGAAGTGATAGTACCAGGCCTAAGAACTGTCATGTGCCCCCCCCAAGACATCCACTGTGTCTTTCTGTTCAGTATTCACAGAAGAGGGAGAGGGTCAAGGGTCACAGCAGTTGCAAAGGCATGAAGAAGTGGACAATAGTCCATTCACAGGTAGAAGAATCCTGCAGGAGGTGACTAAATTGAAGGTGGATAAAGCAATGGGACCAGATGGCATACACCCAAGAATATTAAGAGAACTGTGAAGGGAGATAACAGTACCTCTGACAGCCATGTTCACTGAGTCATTCAAGACAGGGGTGGTGCCAGAGAATTGGAGGTGGGCACATGTGATCCCTGTATACAAGTCCAGCAGTAGGGAGGAGGTGGGGAACTATAGGCTGGTCAGCCTCACCTCAGTAGTGGGGAAGATCATGGAGACATTGCTTAAATAAAGGATAGCGGGGCATCTAGAAGTCCTCAGAGCCCAGGACCATAGGCAACATGGATTCACAGTGGGGAAGTCATATCAAACAAATCTGGTTGATCTCTTTGACTGGGTGACAAAGGAAGAAAATCAGGGTGGGGCAGTGGACAATGCTTACCTTGATTTCAGCAAAGCCTTTGACACCGTTCCACATAGGAGGCTGATAAATTAGCTGGGTAGGCTGGGCATGGGGGAAAGGGTGATAAACTGGGTTAGAAACTGGCTAACAGACAGCAGGCAGAGAGTAGTGGTAAATGAGGTACTGTCTGGTGAGGGGGGTGACCAGTGGGGTGCCGCAGGGATTGGTCCTGGGGCCAGTCCTGTTCAATGTCTTCATTAGTGACATTGCAGAAGGACTGAAGGAAAGGTCTGCCTGTTTGCAGATGACACCAAGATCTGTAACACAGTGGATACCCCAGAGGGGTGGAGAAAATGAGAATGGACCTGGGGAAGCTTGAAAATGGTCTAGGTTGCCACCTTTGGATGAGGCAAAACTGGATCCTAAGCTCTGCCTAGCCCCACCCATTTTCATGACTCAACATGCATTGTTCCTCCTAGAAGGCCATTTTTATGTCAATAAAAGGCAACACTTAAAGCAGCAGTTCAACAAAAATGTTAAGATACTGTACTGTACCTGTTAAAGTTACTTCCCTAGGTTCTTCTGAGTTATTTATTTATGTATGTATTTATCGACATTGGTTTACCAGACAAACATTCAGAGATAAAAGAAATCTCATTTACAGATATGATCTGGGGGAAAGACAAGGAAAATACTGTAACTAGCATACAACAGTATACATGGTACAGTACATAATAATACATAACAAAGGAATTGTTTCCTGTAGTATGTACTTTTATATTTTTCTGGCTCCATTTCCTGTTCATATCCACAGTACTATTTCAATTCCAAATAAGTGACCATACCTTTTTTCATGAGGAAAAAAAATAATTTGAAACATTTAAAAATGCCTAAATTCTGTTAATGATGAAAATGTTTACCAGCAAATTAAAGTGGAGGACAACTGGCTCTGTTACTGTTACAAAAGGTGGGGGAAGCTGTGCTGCTATGCCACTTTAAGATGCAGTGGAAAAGATTAGGTTGAGTAAGTGCTAATGGTGTTAATGGCCATACATTTCACCTCCCTAGCTGACTGTTTTTGCAAACTAAGGGCTATATTGACAACAGAACTTGTTTGTAACCTGGACATTTAGCTGAAACAATGAATGATATGACAAAATGTGTTTCAAAAGTATGTGAGCACTCAGAATGGCTCAAAAACCTGACCAGCACAGAGCAAAACCAGATTATCTGATAGAGACCCTGAAAACGTGATCACCAGGTAAAAAACCTGACAGGTGGCAACCCTAAAATGGTCTGAGGACTGGCAACTGAAGTTTAATTCAAAAAAGTGCAAAATTGTGCACCTGGGACACAGAAACCCTGGGGAAAGCTACAGGATGGGGGAGAGGGTTGCTGACAGTCACAGAGAAGGAAAGGGACCTGGGGGTTCTTATTTCAGATGACCTGAAAATGTCAAAGTGGTAAGGCAGCTGGGAGGGCCAGTGATATGCTGGGGTGCATAGGCAGGGGTATCACCAGCATAAGGAGGGAGGTAGTGATGCCGTTATATAAAACCATGGTCAGGCTTCACATGTAGTACTGTGTGCAGTTCTGGAGGTTGCACCTTCATAAGGATATTAACAGGCTGGAGATGGTCCAGAGAAGGGAGAATGAGATGGTACAGATCTTGCAACATAAGACTTATGAGGAGAAAGTAAGGGACCTCAATATGTGCTCACTGGAAGAGAGGAGGGAAAGAGGGGATATGATAGAAACATTCAAGTGCCTCAAGGGTATAAGTATAACTACTGAGAAGCAGGAGACAGCTGCTATAGGCACATGTGCCAGCTTCTGTGTGATATTCTTTTGTTCTTATAAATCTATAATCTCCAGTATTTTAGCAACCACATGACCACACTGCCTTCTTTAAGCAATTTTATACTGGTTGATGCCTGCTGTCAGATGGCAGACAGAGGGCTCACCAGATTGTGTTGCCATTTGAAAAACTTCATAAAGTGTTCTTTTACTGGTAAGCATTTTGAAAAGCTGGTGAAGGTCTCATAATTTTTATTAGGATTTTATCTCCTTATGTCTGTCCCCTTTGGTCCCCCCATCTGTTGTAGTGGGTGTGTAGGAGAAAAGCACAGTCAACAAAAAGTAGGTGCAAAACACACCAATATGTGTATTTATTTACAAGAAATAAAAATTAAAAATTAAAAATTCAGAAAATAAATTAAACAAGCATTACACAGCTAGGACATGGCATTTGTCCCACCCTCTGTGTTTCCTCATCCTCTCCCAAGGCTGAACTGATCTCCTTAGATTTGGAAACAGTAACTTATATACAGACTAGTCACATGATTGGAGAGGCTTTGCCTTCTAGTCTAGTACAAAATGTTTCTAGGCTACAAAATAGAATTCAAATGTAATATCATAAGGAAGAACAGCAACAATTCATAATGGAGGCCTCACAACAGAAAAACAAACAGTTTTGCCATTTTTAGGAGCATTTATCCACTGTAGCTCCACCCACCTGCTGTGAGTGACAGGTCAGCATCTATATACACAGCAGCACAAAGGGGCGCTGGCCCCTAAGAGAAGACCTGCAGAACAACACCCAGGTGAGCTACAATTGTTTGGGAGTACAGAATACAAGTAGTAAAAGAATTCAGTTCTTTGTCAGGATGAAAAAATGATATTGGTATTTGCACAACAGTAAGGGTTTGGTTTAGCTTAAAGCTTGACTGTTGATTTCTTTAATACAGAGGGTTCTTGTTTTAAAGAGGGAAAATCAAACAAACAACAACAAAAAACAATACGAAAAGCAAGCAGAGTTCAGGAAGAAGTTCTCATGTAAAACAGCATTTTTTCTGCATGAGAAACCTTAAATGACACTGCTCTTACAGAAAGTTCATTTCTTAATTCTGCTTTGTTTGTTTGTTTTCATGTTTATTGTTCTTCCAAAAAAGTTTAACATTTTGGACATTACAATCTTGTTAAATGCAAAAGACGATAAATACAAAATACAATGAATACAAATAAAGATAATAAGATCTAAATAATCTTAAATAGTAATTATAAGAATATTTATAAATCTATATCCCCTTTTATTTCCCTTTTTTATTTCTTTTGAAGTCTTCTTCTATGTGCCTGTTTCTTAAAACTAATTACTGTTGAAAAAAAATTGGCACACAATAGTGCATCTGTCACTGTCCCAGGATGGAACAATATAAATACTGGATCATAATCCAAGTTCAGATATTTCAATAAAAAAGTATTTAAAGTCAAAAATCTAGATTTTTTTATAAAGGGGACATTGTACTATTATATGATATAAAGTTTCAATAAACCCCTTATTACAGCAGCATTCATTAATGTTGTTATTGGATGTAGAGGCAGAACAATTAAAATTTATGAACTTGGAAGTAATTAATCCAAATCTTGCCCATGTTATTGTTTTTCGAATATTAGGGGCTAGCGGCAATAATAAATAATTCTCTATCCTTGAATCAATCTTGTTTTTTCCCAACCAAAAAGCTTGCTTCTGTAATTTAACCAATCTTAGTTGTTTTTCAAAGGCTTTATTAAATATTTTTCTTTTGATTTTCCTTCTATAAGAATTCTTTATTAAAATACCCTTCTGAGAATCTTTCCATAAATGAAAGGAATTAATCTTTTGTAAACTCGAGATTACACTTTTTAACCATGGGGAATGGAAACCATTACCATACCATATTTGTTTTTCATAAAGGCAAAGTTTTATTAAATTATTATCATTGTTGCTAAGAATCTTTAGCCAATATGAAAGGAATCTTAAATTAATTAAATCCAACAGTGGAATTCTGCCTAATTTGGCTTTTACAATTACATTAGCCATTGACTGAGGTACTTGAAGAATTGTTTTGTAAAAATAAGATAGCAGGCTCAAGATTATAATTTTCCTTAACGCCCCAAACTTTAGCTCCACATAACAATATTGGGGTAATCTTGGCTTCCCAGCTTTAATAGCAGATTCCACCAAGAGTCCACCATATTTAGTGTTAAAATGAAGAAGGGCCTTTGATGCGCAATTAGCTTTGGTAATTTGATTTTTGCAGTGTAAACTCCAAGATCCATTGGAAGTAAAAATTATCCCAAGATAACAATATGAAGTCACTACCTCTAAGGGTGTTTTATCTAACTTGATTCTTGGTTTAAAAGACTTAGTGCCAAAACCATTAATTTAGTTTTGTCAGGATTAATTTTAAGTTTTAATTGGTCACATTTCTGCTTCAAGTAATCAATTTTATCTGAAGACCCTTTTGGGATAGGGAAAAAGAACTATGTCATCAGCATAAGCTAAACTATAGATATATTGTTTACTTAATTTAGGAGTCTAAAATAATAATGTATCAAAATGAAACAAAGCATCAACATATAGGTTAAACAGGAGTGGGGCCAATAAACACCCCTGCCTAACCCCTCTGTTTGAGCTAAAATATTCAGAAATATTTCCCATTTTATCATATCTGATTCCTGTACACGTTTCAAAATATAGCAAAAAAATTGGAGTCAACAAATTTATAGGTATACCTCGTTCTAAAAGGATATTCCAAAGGATGTTCCTTACTACAGAATCAAATGCTGCCGTTAAACCAACAAAAATAACATACAGTTTAATTTTTTAAATCATTTATATTTTTCAATTAAGTGAGCTCAAACATAAATATTATCAAGCGATGAGAAACCTGGATGAAACTTATTTGAAAATTTGAAAGGGGACTAAATTTGTTTACCCAATTTTGAAGCCTATTTAATAATATTCCAGTAAAGATTTTACTGCTTATATCAAGAAGACTGATGGGTCGATAATTTTTAGGGTTTTGGTACGATCCTTTTTTGTGAATAGAGATAATAATATTTTTATGCCAAGATGGGGGAATGTATCTTTCTCTAAGACAAATATTAAAGAAGCCTACAAAGAATGGACCCCAGTAGGTCATATTTTCTTTGTATATTTCTCCTGAAATGCAGTCAGACCCGGGGGCCTTATTATTAGCCAATTTTGTAATTGCCTGTTTAACTTCTAACCACGAGAATTGCAAAGGTAAAGATGAGTCTTCTAACAGCCATTGCGGCCATTTAGAGTGGTCATTTATATCAGAGTTGTTAAAAAGTTTTGAATAATAAGCTATCCAGATTTCTTTAGGAACATAAACAGACAGTGAAGGTTCAAATGATTTAACTCCCTTGCAACCAATAACCAAAAGCTCTGAATATTTTTTTGTATCGCATCCAACATATGAGTCCCTTGTTTTAAAGTGAACTCAAATTTTTATATTTTAAGAATTGTTTATATTGTTTTCTTGCTTTATTAAGGCTGGTTGTATTTGTTCTAGTTTAATATTTAGTAGTTTTTTTAACAAGTAAACCCAGTTTATGCTTTTCATCCTTACACTGCTGATCAAACCAAGTTAGAGGGGAGTAATTTGAGTTAGTATGGGAGTAAATAATTGTTCTAATCTCCTGATATCCCTCTTCCAAATGCTTATTTATACATTGTGGGGAGCAAAAATCCTTTTTTTGAAATTTCAACACTTTATTGATTTTAAGAGTAAAAATACATCAAAATACATGTCCAGTTAAATCGTATCCAGGATAAACAACCCACCCCATTAGCATCCAAAATGCTGTCCCCAGAATATAAAACGGAGAAAAAAGAAACACAAGCTACAGAAGCCCCCCCAAATCCCCCCTATTTACAAGCCTAAACCACCAATCACCCCCACCCTTAACCCTCCTCCTCCCTGGAGCCACCCCGCTCCCTATTACAAAAGCATGATAAAGGACTATGAATAAAATAAATACAGTGTACCAATAAAATACAGAGGTGCATACAGAGTTTAAGTACAAACTTTGAAGCACCTCTCAACACAATGCAGATGCGATTGTCTGACCTAAGCTATCCCGCCCCATTTATCATGAAACTGATCCCCTTGACCTGGTTTTCTCCACTCCCTCTCTTCCTCATTCCCAGTGATCTAAGCTTCCTATTCTGTCTGTCTTATCCTCTTTCATACTCCCCACTCCTATTCTACCTCCCCTCTATCATGACATAGCCTTTGTCTGGCTGTATTGTTATTCTGTATTCTCCTTAAGTTTGCATTTTACTTTGCCTGTAATGCACTGTTCACCTTACCTGTTTTTTGTAACATTATATAACTCTGTTTGTCTTTCACCTGATGTGGAACCAAGGTCAAGTTTATTGGCTGGAAATAACTCTGTTGAGCAAGCTTATTTGCAGGGAGGTCCAGATATGCAACCATACAGTATATTCACAACAATTTTCATATATACAAAAAATATAAACAGAGGAATAAATGTTAAAGGAAGAGCTAGATTATTTACATCATATATACAAGGCACAAAGACAATGGAGACTGTACATGATAAGTGCTGGTTACATAGGCAACACCTTGTAATAACAGAGGGACTTTAGGAGCAGCAACAGTGCAGAGTATAGGGGTGGTGTAGACAGTATTAGATGTGTTTAGAGGATAGGAGGGCAGATGAGAAGGGGAGCAGGGGATAGTAGGGTCTGATGACAAGGGTGAAGGAGGAGGAGAGAGAAATTAGATAAATGGGATGGCTCAGATGACTAGGTCAAAATCACTATGAGAGGGATGGGGGAGGAGAGAGATGCTGAGATAGCAGCTAGAAGAGATGTATTACAAAGAGGGGTAGGCGGAGGAACTGGAGAAGGAGTGATAGAGTAAGAAGGCATCAATAACCAAGGGAGAGGTGGGGTAACAAAGATAAGTAGTAGTGAAGGAGGTGTGGGAGAGAGAGAAGAGAAGGGAAGGAGATAAAGGTAGACAGAGAAAGGTAGAGGAGACTGGAGACAAGAGTGATTGCTGATATGTACTGGGTTTGTTGGTGGGACAAAGACTCTTTGTTAGCTGCAGTCACAGAAGTCCCATAGGTTGCTGCAGACAAGTCTTTTGGAAGCTTTTAGGGGATCAGGCTTTGAAGTTTGAGTTTAGATTTGACAATGTTCCAAGCAGCCTGGAGGGCACGGCTTATGGCCATGACTCCAACCAGAACTAGAGCTTGGAACCTTTAGCATAATGCAAGAGTTACTACACAAGGGGTAAGGGCAGGCAGACTGAAGAAAGAGGTTGGAAATTTGGGGGGTTTGGACAGCAGGACTTTGTAAAACCAGGTGATAGAGTGGATGAGTCATCTGGTGGTGAGGGAGGTCCAACCCAGGGAGGCACAGAGGTCACAGTGATGTGTACGACAGTGAGCATTAGAGATGAAGCACATATGCCCTGTGATAGAGAGTATGCAATTGACGTAGCAGGAAGTTTAGCATGTACCATATATAATGTCAACATAGTTGATAAGTGGTATGAAAGTCGCTTGGACCAGACGCAGCCTGGCCTCAGAGTTGAACAGAGATTTTTCCTATAAAGAAGCCAATTCTTTTGATGAAGTTTCATTGCCAGGAGTCGATGATGAGCTGAAAATGTAGGTGTTTATCTAGCTCACAGCCTAGATATTTGAATTTGCTGACTAACTCGAGATCGCTGCCTAGGAGGGTCTTGATAGGGGCATATAAACTAATGCATTGGAGATGATGGATGAGTGGCCGGAGTAGAAACAAATTACTTTTGTCTTTTTGCATTGAAGAGCAGTTTGATCATGCAAGATTGTGCTGGAGGAGATCAAACCCAGCCTGAGCTCCTTGTTGACTTCGTCAATCGATGGTCTGGACATGTAAATGATTGTGTCATCTGCGAACAGGTGTATTTTTCTTTGTTGACACTATTTCCAATGGAGTTGATGTATATCATAAATCGAAGAGGTCCAAGATTGAGCCTGAAGTACCCTCTCCTGAGTGGAAGAAATGGAGAGATGGAGCCGCTAATCTTACCTGTTGGAGTCTAGCTGACAAGTAACTGTTGAACCATGCCAGCACCAGGCCAGAGATAACATGCCAATTTTGCATATTGAGGAGTAAATCATGATTGACTGTTTGAATGCTTTGCTGAGATCCAGGAAGACAGCCCTATGATTTGTTTGTTGTCCATGGCAAGGAACCAATCATTTGTAACTAATGCCAGAGCTGAAGTGGTGCTATGGGAAGGGCAAAATCCAGATTGGGCGGGGTTTACCAGGTTTGTCTTATCGAGATAGTTCCTAATTTGAGCATTTACCAATTTTTGAGAATCTTGGAGATCAGAGGCAGAACTGAAATAGGACAGTAATTATTTAAGTTCATAGGGTCACCTGATTTAAATAGAGGGAGCACTTGAGCTATTTTCCATGCCTCCGTACAGTACCTGAGCTAATGGAAAGGTTAAAGAGGTGTAGGATGGGCGTGAAGGCACCAGAGATCCACTTTGATAAATTACGGTTCTATTCCATCAGTGCCAGTGACTTTTCTGTTATCTAGTTGGAGTAGAAGGTATTTTACCACTTTGTACTGGAATGGGGTGAAGGGAAGATGGTGCAGGAGATGTCGGGGAATGTATGGGTGTGTTGGTGGTAAGGGAGGTGGCTTTGGATGAATTGAATGCAAGGCCCACAGTAGAGAAGTGCTCATTAAAGCTGAGTAGGATGTCAGATTTGTCATAGAGGGTAGTACCCTTGAAGGAGATCATACCGAGTAGAAGGGAAGTCAGTTTATTGCCTTCTACTTACTTGACAATGCACCAGAACAAGCTGGAATTACCCTTAGCAATGCCGGAAGGCAGATACGTAGTAGTTTGCCTTTGTATCCCTGATAGTTTGGTGCAGTTATCATGATAGGCTCTAAAAGCTGCCAAGTCAGAAGGAATTTGTTCCATCTGGCAGTAGCCACAGGCAGTCCCTGATGTTTAGCGCAGCCCTTAGTTCAGCTGTGAAGCAGAGGCAGGTGATCTTCCATGTTCTGCATTTTAGCATGGGGTGTCTGTTAATGATGACTAATAGGACTTTGTTGAAAAAGAGCTGCATCATTGATGCTGCTTGTCAGGTAGAGTCCGTCCAAGATATATTACTGAGTTCAGACAAGTAGTGGGAGAGATTGACTTTGAGGAAGCCCTTTCCAAGTAAACCTGTTGACTGACTTCGAGTAGGTTGTCCTAATACAGGCCATAATGCAATGGTCACCAGCATCATTATGGAAAACAGCAGTATGGGTGATCTTATGGTGCCTGTTGGTAATGATTAAATCGATCAATGACCCGTTTGAGTGGATTTGGAGATTTGGTTGAGTAATATGTGATATTAACTGGGTAAAGCTGGATTCATCGCAGAAGTCTTTAAGTTGAGAGCTTTTGTTGCAAGCTTTTAGCCAGTCGAGATTGAAATCTCAAATACAATGATCTTGTTCTGACTTTTGTCAACAATATCTAATAAGTAACCTGAGCCATGGCCCCCAAGGGTGGCCTGTAACAACCTATTATTGTTAAAGTTTCACTGTGTGATAGAGAGCTGTTTAGCATTAAGGAGCAATGTTAGAATCAGTAAACTTATTTTTGATGTAAATTGCCATACTCCCTCCCTGGTTGCTGTGTCACTACAAAAGGTTGTAGGACATGAAGGATAACCCAGAGTCAGGGTGGATTTTTTCAGCCAAGTTTCTGTTATTACTAGAATATCCGGGTCCATGTGGGCAATCCATGCCTGAACAAGGTCTTGTTTTTCAATAAGCTGCATACATTGAGATGCAGACACTTCAGGCCTTTAGTGGTTGCAAAGTCAGCAGGTGGAGCTAGTTCCTGTGGTGGTACAGGATTTAGTTTGACATGACCTGTACAAATTAGGAGTAGGAAGGTTAAGTATTTTACCCACCTACAGAGCAGTTTAAATTTGCTGGGATTTGTGTGCCTGTAAGATGAATAGATTCTAGGTACATGTATACCAGTGTAGTGGCAAAAGGAAGGATATAAGGCATAGAAAGCCAGTAAGGTTTGAAGGGATGTGGATGAGAGGCTGTAAGGAGTATTACCAGTAGAGACATGGGAGGGTCCCAGAGGGGTTTAGTGCTGGATGTAAGACAGAGAAAGGGGCAGGGTGAGTCCCTAGCGAAGAAGTTGAAATAACTTTATTGCTAAAGGTAGGGGCTCTGGGAACATGGGTGAATCAAGGAGGAAGTGGTGTGAGCATTAGAGAGTAAGAAGAAAAGGAGGAGTAGGTGAGAAGTGAGAACAGGATGGGGAGTTGAATGTTTGCACAGTGTTGCTACTCTGACACCTAGCAAAGCACTGCAAGAAAGAGCACTAGGTCTCAATGTGAGCATTTTGGGTGAGGAGGGCTAGTACTAATGGAATTGAGCTGATACCAAAAATTGTGGGACCAAAGCAAATGTTCCAAGCAGGATGCACAGTAACTGCCTGAAATTTGTGTGATAAGATTAGATGGGGTAGAATTCCCATGGAGGATTCAGAAATTAGCCCTGCAGATGCACCAAAGCTTAATATATGAATAGGATATGTGTAGAAAGAATGGCAACCTGTAGAACTGGCAGTGGACTGTATTGGCTTGCCAAATTAACTTACAACCAATGGGAGAGGGTGGGGGAAGGGAGGAGCACACGTGTATTTAATAGAGGCTGGGGTCGGGCAGGTGGGCGGGAGAATATGCAGATTCAAACTATCCAGGTTTAAACAGATCTTGAAGGAAATCCTCACACTGAATCTGTGCACCAATTACATGCAGGAGGAATATAGCTGCACTCTCAAAACCCAGGGATTGAATTCCTGCAGAAGGGAGCTTGGTGTACCTTTGCAGAGTTGGCCACCAGGCAGGTGTGGAGGCACTGCCGGCAGGAGACCACCAGCGGCTGCCTTGCTGTGAGTGAGGGTTGCCCAGATCAAGGGCAGAATTTGTAGACAGGAGGAAAGAGACAGGTTACAACTTAAATCAGAACAAGCGTGGGATTTAGCAGCAGGGACAAAGAAGAGAAAAGTGGAGAGTAGGAAAGTAGACCGATTAAGGAAGGAGGTTTTGATGGCTTTGCCTGCAGGGGATAATTTGATTTGGCATCACTGAAAGTGAGAGAATCAACAGTTCAACCTTTGTAAAAGAGCTTTTGGCTCAAAGGTGTTGTAATCCAAGAAAGAAAGAAATATTTCACATTTTTCTTCTTCTCTCACTACTAGTCATTCTACTTTAATTGGCACTTCTTATATATAGATATGTATCGTTTGACAGCTTCTTAATACTTGTAATAAATTATACCTGTACTGGCAAAACCCTCAAACTAAGTGCTATTTCATCATCTGCTGCAACACGAGGTACATATTAACTCTTTACTGTAAAATGCTTCTCCAGTCATGCTGTATGTTAATAATGGCATTTGTCCTATAATAGAACCCTTATCTTTTCCCAGCACTCCACTATGATTTCCTGATTAACATGCCAGTATGATTTTCAGGCTTATCCATCCAGTACCCACAGTTCGGTTGCATTCACATTTCATCTAGCATGATGCCGCAAAAATGTTCTCCTCAGTACTAAATGAAAATGTGTGATATGTTCTCCAATTTTAATATTTTAATTAAAGGTTACCTCTTAACTAAGGTTACCTGGACTTTGCATCATTGGGCCTTTGTCATGGTACAAATGTTACAAAGTGAATCTCAGTGGCTTTGGAAAGAATCCTATAATACATTTTAGGAAATGGCTTTAATTTGGAGCATCTGATTGGCTTCTACCCATTCTACCAGGGTACATTAGCTTTCAATAGATGCCCACCAAATAAAAAGTACCAACCTAAACCTGCCTCATGCCATGCTAGTATCCTTATGCCCAGACTGCTTCATCATTGGCTGAAGCACTGGCACAAAATTTCAAACTGACGCCATTTTTGCATCCCTAGCGAGACCGTAACGCTGGTCACACGCAAAACACACCAACAAATGTATTTGCCATTGATTTATATATTTTTCCCACAACAAAAACACATATATTGAATGTTTTTACTCTCCTTTACTAATATCAGTGGGCACAGTTACATTTTAAACTGCACATCCGCATTTGTTTATCTCGATAACTTAATCAGGCAGTCTCCTCCCCAACAAAACCAACATGTCACATAAAGCATTCACTCACTACAAAAATACACACTTGGCTAAATATAAAGTAAAAGTGCTTTAGTGCTTTAATGAAATCAATCTGGTAAACTCTCCCAGATGTTCAAGAGTCCCATGGTACCATAAAGTTCAGCCATGTAGTAGCTGCCTAAAAGCTGGCAGCGATCTCCATCAATGGTACAGTAGGTGCAAGTAATGAACAGGCCATCACTGCTCCTTAGTCCAATTCTCTGCATCGACTTAGTACTAAAAACTTAGCCCTTCTCAATATCTCAGCTAAAAAATGGAACGCCAATACTAGGGAAAAGAAAAGCATAAAATGTATCTATTTCAGCAGCTTTACTATTTCCTGCTAGCACAAGCCACTTCACTCACGTGCTCCGTGGCAACCAGAAACAGTATTAAAAATGCTCAACTGCAGTGCTTTGATTAGGAAAAAAACATAAATGTTAATAGCAGGAACATTAAACCTGCCATTTCCCAAGTTTTTCTTGATCTAAAGAAATCATCGACATGGCTTTGACTGACCTTATTTCTGGTTCTGATGCTGTGGCCACTGTGTCAAAAAGCATGGCACATGTAGTTATGATTGTTTCATGAATAAAATAAATGTAGAAAACAAAACAGATGTACTGTTCGATTGTGTGTGTGTGTGTGTGGGGGGACCATGAGACCAGATCAAAGTCAGAAATACAGATGCTCAAGTACAAGGAAAATCCTACTTCACCAAAAAAGTCACTCTAATGCAGGGAGGAACTATTTTAATACAAAAATGTATTTTAAATTATTTCTTTATTTACATAATTTTATTAAACCTTTTTCTTTACAGTGCCCAGTTTCTTTCTTAGCACAATAATACCTCCAGGGTGAGCGGTATGGGAAATACTGGACCTTCCAGGAGCTATAACCTCCACCTGTGGTATTGGGCCTCATTATTTGTTTATTTGTTTATTTCAGAGATCAGATATACCTTTGAGTCATAGACTCCTTTACAATGGTTCCACGTCACATGTAATAGATACAGATACACAATACAGAATGCAGAATATACAGGACAATAAATGTTACAGAGTAAAGACATTTTATTTTTAAGAAAAAATAAATTGGCTAAAACTTCAGAATAGAACAGTTTGAGACAGTTAGAAAGAAATGGGAACTTAACATCCCTGAAGAGGCGGAAATAGAGATGTACGAGGAGGCCAACCAGAGGCCCTTGTCAAGAAGTAGAGGGATGGGGAACTGCTTCATGTGCAGTTGCAGATTGTAGTGGAGTGAAGGTGGGCTCTTAGGTGCATTTTGAAGTGACCAATTCTTTGATCAAGACGCAAGGAGGAGGTAGGTTATTCATCCACAAGGGTGCTCTGTAGCAAAAGATCTTTGGAAATGGGTTGTACGACAGGGAGGAACAGAGAGGCGGTGGGAGTCAGAGCTACATGTGTGCTGAGTTTTTGAGTCCAAGGTGATTAAATGGGAGAGTGCAGCTGGGAGAGGCCAAGGGAGATTTTTTTAGCAAAGACACAGGTGTGGAATTTTATCCTGTTGTCTAGGTTAAGCCAATTGGTGTCCTGGTATAGCACTGTATGTGTAAACCTGTCACACCCTAATATCAGGTGGCAGGCCTTGTTTAGGACAAGTCTAAGACTATCAAGGGCTGAGGAGCTTGCCCACCAAAGTCAGAAGGCCATAGTCGAGCAGGGAAAGTATCGAGGAGGAGATAGCAAGCTTAAGGGCTTCTGGGGTTAGCAATGTTTAAAGCGGTGCAAAAGCCCTAGTCTAATATTTAGGCCTTAGATAATTGCTGAATATGCCCATGATAGGTAAGGCCAGAATCCAAAGTGATGCCTAGGTACTTAAAGGAATGCACAAATTCCAGGGGTCTGAGATGCAGATAATATTTGAGGAAAACGTCCTAGCCTGGGGTTCTGCTGATGCGAAAAAGCATACCTTTGTTTTTTATAGTTAATAATAAGGCGTTGAGAGACAAACCAGTTTTCAACAGCCTTGAAGGAGGACTGTAGGGAGTGGTGGAGTTGAGAGAGGTCTGGTTGAGGAGAAGATGACAGCGCCATCAGCATATAGCAATAGGATGGAGGGGCCTGCCCCTGGATGGTACGGTATTGCCTATACCAGCCACTCTGTCGGGTATTATTGCTTGCATAACCTCAGTCTGACAGAGAATCAGGTAAAGAATCACACTATGGTATAACATCTAAAAGGAGACAATGAAGGCCTGTGGTTGTAATGTGGAGCTGTGAATCTAGGGATGGGGTAAATCCACAACACCCATTAACTCGTCTTTTGTCCCAAAGATTGCAACTTTGTTCCAGGTATGTAAAGTGGCTGAAATATTGCTTTTATATATATATATACATCTTGTTCGAGGCTTTCAAGTGGTACCATAGACTCCTTTGAAACCCTCTTGTGCAGTGTGCTCTGTGATACAAGGCCCAGTTCTATGTCATGAATCATAAAGTCACAAAACAAACTGTTGTGTTGCTGTTTTTTCCCAATATATTTATAATTAGGTCTTATCAAATTCTACTGTCTGTCTTAGCAGCATTATGATAACCACATCCATTAAGTCCTGTCTGGCATGTCTCTGGTGGACTTGAGATAGTATACTATTCTACATCCAGCACCTCTGGTAAACAAGCATTTCTAAATGTTGGTCTTGCTCTGTGGAACTGGTCCCTCCCAGAATTCCTGGGAGATCATTTGCCCAGTGACCAGAGAGCAATCCCTGGTCACTACCTTCACAGGTCAAATGACCGCGAAGAAAGTGACCAATGGCCATTGCCCTGAGCTGTTGGGGCCATGAGTGACCAGGAGCAGGGAGGAGCAAAGGCCAGGCTACTAATGGGCTGGTCAGTAGAGAATCTTCTTCTTCTGACTGGACCACAGGAGGCTTAACAAGTCCCTCTAAGACAGGATCCTTCCAGGCAGGCCTTGGGGCTATTACTGCTGACCAGTTAGGCCTGGGGATAGGGAGTGGAAGCATGCGAGCATCCGTTACTGGGGAAAATACAAAATCACACATGTCCACACAATGCAAAGCTGGGGAAGTCAGCCTCAGGTCTTTTGGGTGAGGCTGAATTAACATCAGGCTGGCAGTTAAAAAAAAATTCCTGGAAGGTTTCACTTCCCATTGGGCCAGGGACATTTATGG
Source organism: Neoceratodus forsteri (assembly GCA_016271365.2). Taxonomy (NCBI): domain Eukaryota; kingdom Metazoa; phylum Chordata; order Ceratodontiformes; family Ceratodontidae; genus Neoceratodus; species Neoceratodus forsteri. The sequence continues at coordinate 43,745,013 of JADMNL010000035.1, forward strand.
TAGGGAGGCCTGGAAGATTCCAAATGGGGAAATACTAGCCAGGAGATTGTTTGGGGGCAGTTGGTGGGAGTGGGAGGAACAGTGCCACTGAACTGAGCCCATTGTGAAGCTCCATCTTCACTCAGTCCACAACCCAGCAGGTGGACTTAAAGGTCGGTACTGGCCTGCGGTTCCCCAGAGGTTTTCCCTGTGTTGTGGTTGCCGTTGATCGATGCGGTCACTGCTGGGAATTGCCCTTGGGCTGTTTGGGTGGGGCATCTGCTGGTAAGTGTCAAGGGTCATGCAGAAGGGCCCCACTGCCTTGAAGGTTCTGCAGAAGGCTTGCAGCAGTTTAACTCCAGGTGGTGAAATACAGAGCACAGGTCGAGCAGGTAGAGCTATGTAGGACTCTCGATCAGGACTGTTCAAATGTTTCCATGGCTCCTTCCATGGGCGATGGTCAGGAGCACCATCTTCACATCCCTTTTCTGCAGTGACGACACTGTGGGTGGAACAGTCTCTCAGCCTCGCAAGAGGGAATGGGAGGGTGCTGCAGTACTAGTATGGAGGGCTCCTACTCTTACAAGCTCCTCGCTTGAGATTTGGGCAGCCATATTACTGGAGGGCAAACAACAGCTTCATAATGCAAAGGATAGGGCCTCCCAATCTTGCATGAGATCATGAGAGATTTTGGTGGCCATCTTGTGTAGGGTGTACAGAACACAGCTATCAGGCCCATTTTGGTGCAGCATTTGTCTGAGGAGTTGGGGTGATGGTGAACTCATCCCATCATTTACTCTCACAATTGCACAGTCTCTCAACTGTTACTCGTGGGTCCGGAACGCAAGAGAATGGGGAAGATCTTTAAAAAAAAGGAAGCAAAAGGGGTGGAAGAAATATGTCACGGTGTGAGCTACCCTATCCATGTTGGAGTATGTGCAAATAAAAAATAGAAAACCCAAGCAAGTAGCAAGGAAGGGTGAGAGATTTGCCAGGCATGGGTGCTACTGCAGGGTGGGGTGGGCAGCAGAGTATCCTGACTGTGGTCCCAGAACCCATGGCTGACGACAGCACGGCTGGTCACCAATGCCTATCCCATGGTTCTCCCATGCATGCCTGGCCCTGCTATCTCAGGGTGTGTGTAAATCTATGCTGGGAACTGGAGGGTGGGGCTTGTTCACCACCCTCAGGTTTCCAACCTAGCCCTGGGCCCCATGGGGATGGCAGCAGTTTTTGGGGTGGTAATGTGGGAACAATATCTCAGTGTCAAATGAGCCTTCCCACCAACAGTGCTGGCAGTAGCCCAAGGACCAGGAGGGGATTATGGGCCCAGGCAGGAGGGGCCACATTGCCATGGAGCCACCTCCGCACCCTCAGGATGGAATGACAGTACCCAGCAGGGCGGTGTCTTGGCACAATCGCATGTGGATCTAGCAGTGAGGCAGGTTTGGGGCTGGATCAAGAGGGGCAGTCCTGACAATGAGCAGCATTGCACAGCAGCAGCCATTGGGGCCTGCAGTGGTTCCAGCAATAGTACAGGAGCCAGTGCCCCTGCTGTGCCCCCTTGAACAACCCAACAAAATCACTGGGCATATATGGAGTGGATAACCCCATGAACATCCATTTAACAGCTGTGGTCAGGGACAAAATTTGGAAGGGGAATACATAGAATGTTCCAGCTGCTACATTGGGAGCTCCCCAATTCAGCAGACAAGGATAAGCTGAAGCAGGAAAAGCTGCATAGGCCAAGGTCACCGCACACCTTCAAGAACTGGGCAGCTTCCTTCAATATTTTATTTCCATATATTATGGGAAGTTCCAGCAGAAAATTGAGCAATTGCTGAAGTACAGGGATAATATCAAGTCAGTGCACCTGGCTTATGAGGGAATGCTTGCTTGCGATATGACGTGGTCTTCCGGATGTGTCTCACTAGATCACTGGAGATGAATTGGGACAAAATTGATCATGACCTGTGGTGCAGGCACATGACCTGAGCAAAGCCAAAAATGTAGCTCATACCACAAGGGGCACATGGTGAATAGGACCCACTGGCCAGGGCAAAAAGAAGTGGAACATGCAGGCAGTATAACACTGGGAAATGTTTTTGGGAATACTGCAAATTCCATTATGAGTGCAGCAGTTGTGGTGGTAAGCACAAGGCTAACACCTGCCTGGGAGGTGGGGGTCCCCAGAAAGGGATTGCAGTCTGACAACAAGCAGGGGGACAAGCATGCAAAAGCCTGGTGAGGTCACCCATAAGAACTGATCATATTTCTGTCTGGCTTGACCGCTACCCTTGCAGAAAGGACACATGCTACTTACTGGGGGCTTCTGTAATGGGTTTTGCATTCCTTCCAGGGCCATGCATCTCCATGACAGTGCATAACCTAAAATCAGCATATGCACTGTGTGACATGGTGGCAAAGAAGATCCGCAAAGAGGTGGACACTGGGAGGGCGTGAACCTTTGAGGATCTTCCACTGAGCACTTTAAGGATATTGCCCCTAGGGGTGGTCCCAAGAAGGCATCAGGGAGTTCAGGTTAATTCATTACCTGTTTTACCCTGAAAGGGCATCAGTGAATGATTTCATTAGCCCCAAAGACAGTGCCATGCATCTTTTGATACAGCGATCAAGTTCATTCAGAAAGCAGGCAAGGGTGCCCAGTTAGCAAAAAGTAATACATAATCCACTTTTCACTTGCTGCCAATCAGCTTGCAGGATTTTAAATTGCTGGGTTTTTCCTTCTGTGGTGAATTCTATTACAACATGTCCATTCTCATGGGTTGCTCCATTTCATGTGCAGACGCCGAGGCTTTCAGCTGTTTCTTTGAATGGGCCATCATACAAAATAGCGGCATCTGCAGGATAACACATTATTTGGATGACTTTCTGTTCATTGGGGCAGCTGGCATTTCTGAAAAAAGGCACTCACTTGCTGGACTGGTTCAGGTGCCATTGGCACATGGAAAAACTGAGGGGCGGTAACTACAGTGGTGAGCATATAAAGTTGTTCAGTAATGAGTTATACCACTCAGTACCACTCCTGCTGTGCAGTACAAACGGTAGCTCATTACCGCAGTGAGGAAGGTCTGATCAAGGTTTTCTTTTTAAATGCAGTTTATCACTTATCCACAAGACAGCAAGCATGAGCTATTACAGCAAAACTGTGTGTCTGTAGTGTAATTCATCCTCCACCCATCAATTAACCTGCAGTTGGCATCAGGTTGCTGTTCAGGGACACTGTCAGATTAAGAACCTAATTGTAAATATATACTGCATAGAATCACTTTTGTCTCCTATCCCTTACAGTATATTGTGTTATTTTTCAATAAAGTTTTAAATCTGAACCATTGTCTGTGTGTCCCGTGTGTTTCTGTTTATTTATTTTATGCATTTTGCGTTAGGTCAGTAGGTCAGTACAGTACTGTAGGTGTATTTTCATTTAATGATTTTATGGCTGTGCTCAATTTCTTTTATTTTCTGTATTCTGAGTGATCGTATCACAAAATCCTCCTTCCTTTGCAACACAGTTTGTGTGATGTGCCAGAAAGTGCCATGGTTTCTCTCAGCAATTCAAATACTTGTTTATTTAGTATCCCACTGTTTCAATTTTTTTTATAAAATATATACTTCCTAAAATGTGTTTTTCCTGATCACAGAATACAAGTAAAAGATCTTATCAAGGGATCCTGTCAAATTACCGCTTACAGTACACTTCTGCAGCACTGTACCACCACACATTGCAGTGGTACTGGGCATCAATACTTTAGCTAAAGGTTTTTTCGATCTCCATTCTCGCAAATCCTATATATAAACACAAGTGAGGGGTCGCCAAAACATCTACTGCAGCCCTAAAATTCTCATAGTCAGCATAGCAGACACTTACCACGAGCAGAATAATGAAACCAAGGTATAGTGAAATGCAACCCTCCCCAAATAGAGTCTCACTAATAGACACACACTCTAATTAAGGATGCCTCTACTTATTACTATTAAGCACAGAATGGAAGCAGGGACATAACTGAATTTAAAGAAGACCAATTTTACCCTGAGATCAGTGACAAGAAGTGCTCATACCCTTAACAATGAAGATTAAAGAGGCTGCTTCAGAACATGCTCAGAAAACAAAAATCACAAGGTGATTTTGAAATGTTTTAACTTGCCTCAGCAGAGACAATTTGCAAGGCAAAGAAGTAAAAAACATAGAAATTAAGAAAATGATTAAAGATACCACAAAATATTACTGTGCTTATCGTATTACTTTGCATCAAAACATGTACAGTATGGTGGTGATTGACAAAAAGTTCAATCAGCTAATTAAACAGACCAAATAAAAGGGGCAGTCCACGAGGAGTCCAGCCAGGCAAGGAGTGCCTCTTATCCAGCTCCCGTTAAGAACTGGATTACATAGTCAGTAAAGCAGACCTTCCTGACATAGTCCTCATGATCACTAAGGCCTTGTTTGCACTACAGCATGCTTAAGCAATTCATTTAAAAAATGATTAGTGCTTACCGTGCTACAGCATTCATACTGTAGCTCACTTCTGTAATCTGTTTCAGGCAATGCATGTGGCGTTCAGATTTATCTGTGTAATCCATGTTAAATTCAGCAGCATGTAAGCTGCTTACCATCATGAATTGCAGTCGTGATGTATCCCAGCATTCCTTTGTCTGTTGCCATGGATTTGTTTAGAAATGGCGGCAACATGGAGATGCTTTTTTGTCACTGCATGCTGCTGGCTATTTGATGGGTTATTGGTGTAGAATTGGTGAAATGAGGAGGAGAAGGCTGTGTATGCAGCGCAGACAGTGTGCTCAATCAGTTAATGGTTAAACTGCATAGTTTATTGTTTATACTGCATTGTGTAGTAGGCACTGCATACATGTCATTTAGTTTTGAAAAGAACATTTGGTGCAGAGAGTGAAGCTTAGTGTAGTGGGATGACATTGTGCTTTGTACTTGGAGAGAGGAGGACTGGATCAGCAATTTTTGAATGTCCCAGGCTTCATTTAACATGCTGTGCACACAGCTGTGAGACTCATTGCCAGATGTGACACTCATTTAAGGCAATGTGTTCCAGTGGAGGAATGAGTGGCCATCACTCTTCTGGAAGCTGGCCACTAACATCGAATACTGAACACTTGGTCACCTGTTTGGTGTTGGACGATCAACTGTATATGAAATTATTGTGGATGTTTGTGAGACAATTGTCAATATCGTTCATGTCACGTGTGGTATGGATATCAAATGTCAGTGATGTGGCCAATAGATTTGAGCATGAATGAGGCTTCCTTGTCGTGGTGGGGCAATTGACTACTCATTTTGCCATTATCTGTCCTCCTAACTATGCCACAGACTACTTCAACAGGAAGAGCTACTAATCAGTTGTAATGCAGTGGTGGACAATAAATAATGTTTCCAAGATGCCAATATTGGTTGGTCTGGAAGGGTACATGATGCCTGTGTTTTTAAGAATAGTTCACTATACAGAAAAGGGCAGGAGGGTACATTGTTTCTACCCAGCACAAAAGAAATTGGTGGAGTGACTGTTCCAATAGTTATCATAGGAGACCCTGCATACCCACTTCTGCCATGGGTCATGAAACCATTCCCTGATTATAACGACCCACGCAAACATAATTACAGTTATAGACTTAGTCTGCCCGCGTGGTGGTGGAGTGCTGCTAGTAGCTGAAGGGCAGGTGGCGATGTCTCCTAAAGTGACTGGACTTTTCCTGGATCATGTCCCCACTGTTATTGCAGCTTGTTGTGTACTCACAACAAGTGTGAGACAAAATCTGAGCAATTTTCTGCCTGAGTGGATGGATGACAGTGACATGTTCCAGCAGCCAGAAGCACATCATGGACGGCATGAGCACAGCAGCACAGTAAAGTTATGTCATCAGTCACATGCTGTTCATGACACCCTTGCCACCTACCTTGAGACAGTGGTATGAAAAGTTGGACAGCTGAGTGCACCTGGAGTTGATATAGGTAATGTCACCCATGCAAGTAAATATTAGTCATGCCATGCATAATTAAGGCCTTTATATTGCTCTCTAGTTTGAATTGTTTGTGACAGTGTTCTGAGTTCAGAAGAGGCAGAGCAATAACAGTTGCATACTGCACCCGTCACATTACAGTAGACAGTGAATTGCTATGAATGCTCTTGCTCCACAAATGAGCATTGTGCTAATGTGCAACAGAAGGAATAATGAAATAATACTGCAGTTGCACAATGTAACTAGTTCAGTAGCTGATTTCATCTGTAGTGTACTGTTTTGGGTATACTGACTTCATATACAAAAAATTGCCTTAAGAACAACAAACAACTTAGCCTAACAAAGCACCAGCAGAAAACACAGCAAACATTTTTACTGCAGAAAGAAAACAGTCACACATCGCATGACTGGCTGATACCAGTGCAATGAGTTGTTACTGTGCGATATTGAATTGAGTTGCATAACAAAGGAAAGTATTAGACCAGAAAGACACAAAACTGGTAGTTCAAAACAGATAGTTTATTTACCTTTATGTGTTCTGATTTATTTTTAAAAGTTCAGTTAAGATGGAATAATTCCACTAAAAACATTTAAAACCATTTTATAACTGGTAAGTGAATAAAAACTGTTCTTAAAACTTTCAAACTTCAGACAAAACCACAAATTGACTTATCAACAGCATTTCGCTCGTATTTCAATAATAAAATTTTCATAACTTGTTAACACGTATTATTATCTGTACTCTACTTATTTCAATATCTACCTCATTACTGCGGTACCATTCACAACTCAGTCCATGTGAAATCATCATCAACTTCTGACTTAGTCCTTGGCTTCTTGTTGGTGTTTGGTAATCTGTCCCCTGATTTGGGCATACATTTCCTTGAGTGTTGAAACAGCTGCCTGCATTGCCATTGGCATGCACATTACACATTGCTCCATGTACAGTGGCCTGAGATAACACAGCTTGAGGTAGTGGCAATGGGTTTGGCACTGGCTGGCACTGGGGTGGCTGATGAGGACTGCGGAATATCTGCAGCAGGTTATTAAAAAGCTGCTGATTGCTCTGCCTCTAAGCGGCGCATAGTTCCTCCATTTCAAGCTCTGCCTTTGCTCTCTCTGCCTCTGCATCCATCATTTGTTTATGCTGTTCAGCAAGGAGCTTCCTCGTGGGCTCAAACAGAGATTCCATTATATCCTGCAGCTGACTAACTCTCTTTGTTCCTGAGGTTTTGCAGTGGTTCACAGAACTGGGTCCTTTGGAAAAGATTTTGATGGTGTATTGGTGGATGGTGTGTCACTGTCCACTGAGGAGCTCTCGATGAGGAGTTGCCATGGCACTGCAGTCTCTGAGGTATCTGCAGCCGCATCCCCATTGTCATCCACTTCTGACTCTGCAACACAAAAGAATAAGTTATCCTACATAGTTCTGAATACCATGATTAGTAACTGCACGTACATGGGATAAATTAGGTGCATATGGTTGTGTGACTCTTAACTATAACTATGAGAGGGAGGTTTAGGATGCTAGTCAGGAAACAACTTCTTCCTGGAAAGGGTGGTGTACAATTGCATTGCAGAAACAGGTGATGTCATGGAAAACAGTGGGCAGCCAAGAGAGGATGTGCAGAGGCAGTGGACAAGGTGTGGACCCTGCAATGCTAACAGACATAGCCTGTGTTCAGGTGAAACGTGCGTGAGGAGTTTGTCCATGATTACACTAGTCTGCACTTTATGTTCGCTGCCTCATGTTTCTTGATATAAGTAAAAAGTTTTTGAATATCAGTAAAGTGTGGTGAGTTTTCTTGTCCTATAAAGGTGTGCCAAGACTTGTTCATTTGCCATTATTGCCTGGTCTTAGAGCACCCATACCTCTTTATGGCCTCTCTCTCTTATTGCTAATGCCAACAGACTACAGTGGCCTTCTTCAGCTGTCTTCATCATATGTTTTTACAGCTGTACACAATGTAGTTCACCACAGAATGTACATCATGTTATCTTGAAGTCTGTGTGACAGTGTGGGGGCATAAAGGTAAACGCACAGGAATATGTACTTGACATAGGAAGATCGAATTTAGGCATGTCTTTAACTGCATCCCCATTAGCAACTGGTGGCTGAGGTTGTTCTGCACTTTCAGGACTACTGTGGGCTCTGTTGCTGGTCGGGTGCACAGGATCCTGTCCAAAGCATCATAAAATGGGCAAACTACTCTACAGATCCTGACCTTTATTTTGATCTTTAGCCTTATGGTACTTTCCTTTAGCTATTTAATCTTCTCCCACATTGGTCTATGGTATGCTCAATGCCGAGACTAGCAAGGTGTTCAGACAATTTTGGTACACCTTGGTATTTTTATGCACCAAATTAAGTTCATTCTGTACAGTCTCTGTGGATCAAAAATCAGTAAGAGCCTCACTGCTTCGTCTGTCCATGATGCTCTGCAATCTGACATTTTATAATAAATTGAAGGTATTCCTGTATGCAGCACACACACTGGTTTGACAGATCAAGATGTTCCTCTTTAATCTTTCCTCGTGAAGTTCGCATGATGAGGGAACCATGTGATAGGCACAGGGGTTCTGGGACATCGGAGGACCAACAAGCATGGATGGATGTGTGTTTCAACGTTTGCACTGTAAGTAACTCATTTCACTATCTGAACCGAATTCTGGGCGTGCTTAAGCCCTGGTCTCATCAGGGTTTGAGCACGCTCCAAAATTGTGAGTTAGAACTGAGTTGTGTGCAAACGCTAATCTGAAGCTAGCACGTATTTGAAGTGGTTCAAGTGCTCTGAACCATTTCAAATGCCCTAGAGGGAATGGGGCCTAACTAATGCCTCAGTAAAGTGATGTGTCTAGGAGACATTAATAAATCCATTTTGTTAATACTAAATTACCCTGAGAGTTGAGTTAATGGGGTCAGAAACTGAACAGCTTGCAGACATCCTGGAGTTCAAGTTCAATGCCTGTTAATAGAGGGGAAAACAAAACCATCAAAATGTAAAATAGCCTACTTAGAATGCCAGTCCACTGATGTGGACTCTAGTAGGTAAAACATTAAAGCACTGGTCCAGCCATTAAACAGAAGAAAAAAACAGTTAAAAGAAGTAAGTCACCAGGTAACTCCACCCTACAAATACCTGAAAACATCAGCACCTGACTGGGATGATAGTTTTATATCACAAAATATTTATTAAATGAAGTTTCCATTCCATAATGCATAGATGTTAATTTAAAGGACAGTAACACTTGTCTGCATAGGCACATACTAATCAGCATAAAATGCTTCCAACAAATCTTAATATTCAATGTGTTAGTGGAGCACACAACTACTAAAATTGTGGTTCAGAATAGTCTCATATCAATGCTTATATATTCTATCAGGTTTATAAGATTAACAGAGACAGCAAGAAATTAGAAAGTGTAAGTGCCGGTATAAATAGTAAAGTAAATATGTATGCCACATATAGAAAAATGTCCAAAGAAAAGTCTTTCTCAGTACAAATTGAAAACAATCTATTAATCAAAGTGAAATTAGATCAGCAAGAAATAGTGAATGGCAGGCAAACTTATAAAACCTCCACCTCACAAGTGTGTGTGGGGGGCACAAAGGCCATATAATGCCAACCTTTAGCAGAGCTCTTCTGGAAGTGTGGCATCCATCTTAAAGAAAGGATAACCAGTAAATATTGTTCGCTCCAGACAAACTCTGAAAAGTGGCTGTATCTGTTTGGGTCCAGCCATTAAACAGAAAAGAAAAAAAACTGAAAAGAATTAAGTCATCAAGTAATTTCACCCTGCAAATACCTGAAAAACACCAGCACCTGACTGGGATAAGTTTTCTATCACAAAATATTTATTAAATGAAGTTTCCATTCCATAATGCATAGATATTCATTCAAAGTGATTGTTCAGTATCAAGCGCATGCAAACACTCAGAGTGCCCTGACCAGATTTCCGTTATGTATTATTCAGTCACAAATAAATGATGCTCTAGGAGATGCTGACATGTGCAATGATTCTGCATGTTTTCTTCCTGTATGGATGGCAATGTTTTGTGCATCATATCTTCAGTCCAAAACATTATGTATCACAAAAACACTGCAAGGAATATTAATTTTTTCATTGCCTTCAGTTCTACCCATTTCATTACAAATCCTCCGTGTTTCAAGTACCCCCACACACACACATACACACATTTCTATTTTCTCATCTTCATCATGCTATTCTTTTCTTTTCTTCCCCATTCCTTTTACATATTGGACATTCGAGTTATAAATGTTATACGGTACATTTTTTTTTGCAGGAATATACTTAAGATGAATAAAGTTTTATTTTGTCCTACATTTACTTACAATGCATTAATAACATGCAAAAGTACTTTTAAGAGTTCTTTCTCTGTCACACCTTTTCATGGAGTTGGAGGAGCCCATTCCAGACCTTTGAATTGGAACACCTGGAAAAGGAGACAGACAAAAAGAACTTCTTAAAAAGGAATGCAGGTGGATTTTTAACTTCAAAAGTTTGTCGCCTTATGGGCTGAATGAAGAATTAGATTTTACACCATTTCTATAGAACACTAATCTGAATATGTACCTAGCCATAAATTATACCCTCGGTTTTCATGCTTAATGGTCCATTTTTTTCTGTAGTTCTTCTCTCCGTTACCTATAAGATGGCAGCTACAAAAATCAGATGAACCTTTGAAATTCACTTTGTCAGTTGTTACGGGACAGGCACCTCAGATAACAGCTTTAGAAGTAGTGGGGATGTGGAGGAGGTGTTGGAGTGGAACTGGTGACAAAAATAAATCTAGTGCTAGTATGAATGCATTCAGTGAATTATAAAAATATATAAAATCGATTAACATTAGATGTTAAGTAGACAAAATGTAAGGAATTCATACAAACTGTGGCCAAAAAATTATGAGTTGAATAACGGTGAACTCACTAGTCTTGACTTTTATGATAGTCCACTGACTGACTGGTCTTAGCTGGGAAGTAAGAACATTCTATGACAGCAATAGAATATTATAAGTAATATAGGTGGTTGTTAAAACCATTTGCACTTTTATTGCATGTAAGTCAGGCATAACATCAGAGCTCTTTTATGTAGAACTTACAAGAATGATGAACATTTTGCATATTATGAACTCTTTGTACAGTATGTATCAATCTTGAAAATCAGGAACCTGGCTTGGATTGCCACGAGTCCACCCCCACCAGTACTCTTTTTCCAACTTACGATTTTCCTGCTCATTAATACATTGATTCTTGTTCAGAGTTTTTAAAGTTCCATGAAGTGTGGCTCCTTGTTTGATGTTAGTAAGAGGAGGTGGGGTGGTGGTGGGGGGATAGAATGAGTATATCAGGGTCTGTAATAGAGGACTAATACAGGTCAAGGACAGTGCTTAATTTCCAGCCCTTTTCCCTCACAAATCCTGTGATTACAACCCAAACTATAAAACTGTTAAAAGGAGGATAATCTGTAGGCCAGGAACTTTAAACAGAAATGTTAGCCAATCTCAGCTTCCCAAGTCCTGTCTTGGCTACTCATATCAATAGTGTCCCTTGTGGTGTCCTTCAAATGTTTCAAAATGTGCTCAAATGTAATATGTAATCCCAGATTGAATGAATAAATAAATAAGATTGTGTCAGTCCATTTAATTAAATGCTGCTCCTAACTTAATTAATTTGTTATTCTGTTTTTTCATCTTTCAGCCAGGATGAGAAAGCCTCAAGGCATGCAAAATATATTAATCAAATCTCTCCTAGCACACTTGATGATTGAATATTATTTGAGAATTAGAAGACATTCATTAAAATGCAGACAATCCTATCTAGGGAGGGATCAGACAGGCTAAAAGTTGACAGGCTAAAAGTTGATTTGGGCAACAGACAGAAAAAGGAGCTACTGGAATGGGGAGAAACTTAGATTCAGGACCCAAGGAGCATAAGACTGTCAAACTAATTGATATCTTACTTTGCTCTCCACAGTAGAAAATATTTAGATTACGACAAATAAGCAGATGTTCAAAATCCTGAGTCTTACAAGCTCCAGTGATTATGAATGTAAGTCACGGTCATAGACAGTTCGACACTAGCATAATTAGGATCTGAAGTAGATGAATCACTCATTGCCAAAAGAAAAAAACAGCCTCAGTGCTCCTAGCTTCAGTCACTTAAGGGATCGACTGTCAGTTTCATTTTGCAATGAGTGTTCTAGCCACTTATGCTTAGGTGGGGACTGTCATTGGTCATGACTTGCACACTAAATATCAGGTATGAGAGGAGAGCACATGACTAACATCTGGTATTTATCAGCTGCAGTATGTGTAGTCATGTGTTTCTAGACCTTGATGGCTTTAAACTTATGCCTCATGTTAGCAAATTCAAAACTAACTGAAGCACTGAATTGTGAGACACTGATACCCTTATCTTGTCCGATCTGTAATGTTACAATTTGATGATGAGAGGTAAACAAATGCAATAAATGTATGTGCTACACTTTCTTAAATATCAACTCCAGGATTTACACTGCAATTGTAAAATCAGGGTCAGATGGCCAAAATGAGTGTGAAGAACACTGAACTGCTGGGTTACATATTGAATGGTCTCTTTCCCAACAGTATCTCCTTTGGCTGCCAGACAAAGTCAATTAACTCTCCCCCACCTGCATGTCTTTTGTCAAGGTAAACTAATTAATGTTAATGACAAAGGCATTCTAGTTTCAATAGACCACCAACCTAAGCCTCCCCATCCTCTTATATGGACTCCTTCCAGTTTATATTGTAAACTGAAACATGGCTCTGTTTCTTTGTGCAGTTTCAGAGTTTTTCAATGTGGAGATATATATTTTAATCTAGCCAACAGCTGGGCAGACACAAGAGCCCATGGACTTACCAGCAGGGCACTCAATTCATATATAACAGATTACAAGAGCTACATTTAACTCTTTCTCTAAGTGAATATAGACATCCAGTATACTGTATGTTCATGTGGCTTTTTCTTTGGGCAGAATTGCTTTGCAATATTTTGAGGGACAGAGGACAATTTGTTAGGAAAAATCAGAGACAGATGAGAGGTATCCAATGTACAATATCTATGGGTATTTGAATGTAATAAAGGTAATCAACCCCATTTCCTAAGCACTTTTTTAAGTAACCATACATCCAGCTGTCCTGCAGTCCCATAATCCTAAACGCCACAGTTAAACCAGTAACAAAGATGGTGTTAGTCTGCACTCACAGATTAAATCCGGATCTACATGTAAGAAATTGCAGCGCATACTTTTATTTCACTCGATTTTGTGATGATTTGGGATTGTGGGTTATTTCCAGACTCAAGTGAAAAATTGCAATACAGTACATACAGTATATGTGCTGCACTTTCTTACATACCGACTCCAGGATTTAAACAGCAGTTGCAGACTTATAATTTTTGTTAACTGCTTTGTTATATTTTGGACTGACAGAGGACAATTTGTCATGATGAATGGGTATGACAGTTTACACAGCACCATGTGTTTGTGTGAGTTTAGGAACCCCACCCACCCCTGTCATCATGATGTCTCCAATTCACACATCACAAAATGGGGTATTTGTCAAGTCCTGGGTATCCTGAGAAATGAGAATTACTGCATCCTACTACTGTACATCTGACAGCTGACTCTAATGCAAATACAATAGGGATTAAAGTAATACTATAAATTTTTAGTGGGCAGAAAAAACACCATTTCCAAACTACATCTGGACAAAATGCTCAGTGTTCTTGGCTGGTTATATTTCTTTATGAACAAGCTGTTTCTTTTCATATTTGTTTTTATTTATGACTTTAGAAATACAGTAGGGTCCCTTCTTTAACATATTGTAATAAAATAACAACTAGTACAGTAGGTAACATATTCTCAGCAGATAATTAATTCTGATTGCTGTACTTTATAATCCGATGTGGTATAGATTGTGTTGTCCAGTAGAGTCTTCCTGGTTATTCATGTCATAAACTTAATTTACCAGGAAACTCTAGAAGCAGCTGTTAAAAATAGTGATCTAATGACTTTTTATAAACTGTGCATCAGTTTGCTTAGGAATATTTAATGCTTGCATTTGTAAGAGAAATATTTTTTCCATTATAATTTTTTTATTAAAATTTAGTATTATATACATATAAACAAAACATATGCATAACATAAATCAAGCATATATAAAAAATGTTCACACACTATTTGATTACACAACACAAGGTGATCTAATACTGTAGAGTAAATATTGCTATAAGAAACATATGTATCTTTATAAAAACAGTGGCAACTCACATACATTTTATCTTAAATTTAGAATTTGTTCTGGTTTTAGTTACTATATTTACTAAACCCCTTTGCATTAATATGTTAACTGAAGGAAGGGTCCCCAGATCTCACCAAACTTCTCATTTTTTCCATAAGGGTGTAACTGATTCTCTCGTTATTAGTTACAAAGGTCATCATGTTGTACTGTTCTTTTATTGTTGGGGCTATTGGGTCCTTCCAATGCTTCAATATGATCCATTAAGCTGCTAGAGCAGCAGCTTGCAACCATAGTTTCTGGGAATATAGAAGAACACAATTCTCAGGAAAAATGCTAAATAGATATATTCCTGGGGAGAAATCTATGTTTATTTTCATACACTTAGAGATCATTCTATGTAATTCTTTCCATAATGCTAGCAATTCCTGACCACTCCCAAGCATATGTAACAAAGTACCCTCCTCTGTTACACATCTTGTGCAGCTATTGTTATTTACATAACCATTTCAAACATCTTTGTTGGAGACAAATAGTAGTGGTGTAGGATTTTAAATGGTATTAGCTTACCTTGTATCTCTCTACAGCTCTGATATTGAAATTTCCAAGCATCAAGCCAGTCTTCTTCTGCTATTACAGTGTTCAATTATTTTTCCTATTTGTCTTTAGTGGGTAGGGTCAGAAGGAGTGGATCAGGAATATTAGACATGAGTTTTGTGAATAGAACACGCCCTTTTAAGAGCACCCCATTTTATTATTTGTTCCCATTGAGGGTGGTTAGGGATAGAAAAGTCTGGGTGTAGTACATGTTTTAAAAGACACAATCTCAACTGTAAATAATAATGAAATTGAATTTTTAGAGTTTGTATTTTTCTCTTAAGTCAGAGAATGACATTAAAATGTTTGATCCTGTAGATAGTAAGTCACTTAGCTGCCTCACCCCAGCTTTTTCCCCAACTTATGTTGGTCAGCTTAGACTTGTCATTAAAAATTTTGGATTATCCCATAAGGGAAGAAAATGCAGTGAGAAGATTCTGGGTTCACTTTTTGTTAATTTTTTAGCTGTCTGGTGGAGGTAGTAATACAGCAATTAGCTGCAACCTTAGAGGGTGTGGGTAGTATATATAATCAGTCAGTACATTAGGTGACAACATTTCTCTTTCCATGTCCAACCACAAGGGATGGTAATTGAAGGAGAAGTACTTTGAAATGGAGTGATATTTGCTTAAAATGAAAGCCATCTGATAAGTCTCCCAGCACTGTAGTGCCAATCCACCTGCATCATGTGGTGCTTGTAGTTTTTTAGACTGATTCTGGATGTTTTATCTTTCCATAGGAAATTCCTGATCAAGGAATGTAGTCTTGTTTTGGTGTGATTTATTCATAAGAATAGGGATGTTCTGGAATACATAGAATAATTTTAGGGCTGTAATCATTTTGATGGCATTGACTTTTCCTCAAAGTGAGAGATTGAGTTGACCCCATTTCGATAGTTCTAATGCAATTTTAGTTAGTAAAGGTTTCAAGTTAATTTCTAAACAAAGTATCCAGATTGGGACTAATTTGCAAACCTAAGAATGTTATTTGATCAGATATCCATTTTGGATCCCAGGAGTTAGTAATCTGAGAAGTTAGGGATGCATTTTGAAACTTCACTATTGCCTGAGTTTTTGCCAGTTTAGTTGAAGACCTGTCAAATCGTGGAATACCATGAGCACTTCCTTTAAAACTTCACAAGATTGCAATGGTTTTATTAAAGTTAGAGGCAAATCATCAGCAAAAGCAAATACTTTGTGTATTTTCTTAATCACTTGAATTCCATGAATTCCATGAAGTCCTTCATTTATTTGAGTATGTCTAAAAGAGGCTCTATTGAGAATATAAATACATATGAGGATAGAGGGCATCCTTGCCTGGTCCCCATGGATAGCAAGATTGGTCCAGATAGAATTCCATTTGAAAGGATCTGTGCTTCTGTCCCTTTATACAATATAGAAACCCATTCCCAATTTAATTTCCACAACCATATTCTGCCAATGCAGTCTGCATAAAGGACCAGTCAAGTGAGTCAAATGCTTTTAGGAGGTCTAATGATAAAATTGCATAAGGCTGTGTGTTACCATTTGCAGACCAGATAACTTCAAGGAGTCTTCTCACAATGTCAGAACCTACTCTCCCTGGCATGAAGCCTACTTGTTCCCTGCCCACTAGTTCTCGTATAACAACTTGAATTCAAGCTATTAATTTTTTAGCTAGGATCTTGTAGCCTGCATTCATAAGCCAAATGGGCGATAACTTATACAGTCTAATGGATATTTTTTTTTTATAAATCAGAGTGATAATGGCCTATGTCATAGAAGCAGGTAAACATTTCTTGTCCCAGGCTTCTTTGAACATTGCTAACATATGATGGGAAATATTGGGGCTTAATTTTAAATAAAATTCTCCTGGTAAGCCATCTAGACCTGGGGCTTTGCCAAAGGGCAATGAGGCAATAGCTTTCTAGTTCCAGGAGGACATTTGTTTATTCAGGGTGTCTTGCTGTATTTTACTGATTTTGGGTAGGTTGGCCATTTCTAAGAATTGCCTAGCTGCATTTTTTGTCAAAGTGGCCTTTTTCCTTGTATAGTGTTTGATAAAATTTCTGAAAGCATTGTTAATATCTGTGTTTTTGGTTAATAATTTCCTGTCTTATCTTTAATGCCTGGAATAATATTTTGGGAGTGTAGAGTTTTAGTCTGGATGCTAGAAACTTACCTGATTTCTCACCAGCCTCCAGTATTTTTGTCTAGTCTGAAGTAATGCATATTCTGCTTGCTCAGATAACATTGCATTTATTTCATGTCTAAGCTGTGTTACTTTGTAGAGAAATGAAAGGTCTAACTTTGTGGTTTGCTTAAGTTTGTAGTCCCATTCTAGTAACAAGTCCTGTTTCTCTTTTAAAGTTTTCAGTCTAGCCTTCTTTTTAGCAGCTGTATAACCAATAATTCTGTCTCTGATGTAAACCTTGAACATTTCCCAAAGATAATTTTGTGAAACATCACCATTGTCATTTATAATGAAAACGTTTTAGTTTCTTCCACAAGCCATTCGGAGACTTTTGTATCTAGGAAGGAATGAACATTCCTTCTCTGTCTCATTGTTTATTTCTTTTCTCCCAAGTTGCAATTCTAGAATAACTATTCCATGATCAGAAATAATAATGGGATTTACATTTGAGTCTACTACTGAGTTGGTTAGGAAATTGGCCATGAGGAACATATCTATTCTGCTAAATGAAAAATGCCTATGTGAAAAGAAAGAGTAATCTCTACCCTTGGGGGCAGACACCAGATGTCAGTGAGTTTTAGTGAAAATATTAGATCCACTAGGGTCTGTCTTGATTTAGTTTCTCGTATTGTTTTCACTGAGGATTGTTTATTTAAGATTGGGTCAACAATTTCATTAAGATCCTCCCAAAATGATCTCATAATCTATAAACATACTCAGGGTAGCTGTCAGGCCAAGAAAGAAGTCAACTTGGTGAGCATTAGGAGCATAGACATCACATAGGGCTATTTTTGTCCATCTATAGCTCCTGATAAAATCTGATATCTGACTTTGGTGTCCACCTGATGGTTGTCCTTCACAAAATGAATCCCTTTCAAATTAAAATGGCTGTTCCCTTTTTTAGAGAAGAAAGAACTGAATTCCACTGAAGCTACCCAGGATCTAGCTAGTTTGGCTGCTTCAACTGCATCTAAATGTGTTTTTGTAATAGGCAATATCGGGATCCATCTTAAATCCCTCCATTTGAAATCCTGCATTAAAAATCCAGAAAAAAATCCCAAACTGACATTTGACAGAAATTGCATAATCCCAAAAACAGTAATCCTGAAATGTACTCATCGTTCCCTAATCCTGCAGTTTATTAATGTGTAGTTTCTGTTTCATGTAATCCATCAGGCATGTAATCCATTATACCACAACAGCATGTAATCCATTATTCCATAAATAGCACAGTCATTAAAAATCCCAAATTTTATTTCAAGTGTTAAAATTCTGAAGTGCCTAGAAAATCCGATATTAAGATTGTATGCATACCTTAAAAATCCAATGTGGAGTTCTGCTGTTTGATGCTTATTACTGTTGCAATTTTTCCTCCCTCTTACAGTACCTCTTCTTTATTGGTGACCTGGGCAAGCCTTACAATATTTTTTCAGGTTGTCTCTGTGAGTAATGCCTCCTTCTGCAGGTGTTCTCTGAAGTGATAGGTTCCCACATGTGCAGAGTCTACTAAAGCACCAAGTCATTGGTGCAAGCTTCCACCTTGTTTTGAGTTCTGGGAATGCCACTCTCTATTTGGTCATTAACTGACCAGAACTCTGGTGGAAAATTGGTGGGCTTCTGATTGAAGGTCTGTTTCTCATTTGCCTCTGCAATCTGCCTAAGATTTAATTTTCTTTGAACCACGATAGTAGTGGCTCTGCATTTTCTGGCATTATTCCTTTGAGTTCAGTGTATGTTGTTTTATTTCTTCTGAGGGCAAAAGGCTAGTGTTACAACCTGCCACAAAAGTAGGCTGAACTCTAAATCAGACCCATACTGTGGAGCCAGTCCCAGTGCCTGTATTCATCTTCACACTATCTGGCCTAAATGGAAAAGGCACCCTTATTGTTAGTGTCAGTGAATTCCTGTTTTGATGCATTAATCACTGCTTACTCGAAATCAGTGATTATATACTCTGGTGCTAAAATTAGGTCTGCTTCATCTGCCAGGTCTTGCATGTCTTGAAACAACCGGCATAGCTGTTTTGCGCTGGATGTCATCAAAATGAAATGTAGAGGGACAATACGGGAAGTTTCTTCAGGGCCAATTGGGGCATGAATAGAATAGAGCTGCCTGAAAATACATGGGATGGTACAGAATGTTCCGTCCATAATCCAGAACTTTGCTGTATAACTGCTCAATGTTGGCCTTGGTTGTGAAGAGAAGAAACCGTCATCCCCACTGTGGAGTCCTTTAGCAACCAGGGTTGCCCATTCAGCAGTGTCAACCCCTCTGGAACACCAAGCTCTGCAACTATTCTTGGCTCTATGGCCTGATTTGCTGTTCGTGCTTCTTAACTACCAACAGTAGTGCCTGTTTATGTGGCTTGCTTTGGCACAACTCTTGAGGGACACTGGACATTGCTTACTGCACTAACTGTGCAGGGTTATCGTGGTGTCCACTGCCCACCTCTTCAGTGAAGCCATTGCCTCTGCCATGGGTGCATTGGAAGCATCTGGTAAGTGGTTATGAGCAGCATCACTCACCAACAGATGTCTACCCTGCAGGACAGTAATCACTCATCCGTGGAAGTATTTCAACTCATGGTACTGACAGCACCAATAGTACCACTCACCTCAGACCTTCTCAGTGACCAACAGGTAGCCACCAATGTAGAGATTATCACATCCTTTCTGAGATGGGACAACACGGCAAAACATTGTTGGTGCCTCTGCCATCATGGAAAGATCAACAGGGAGAAAGCTGGGTGCTGTAACCTAGTTACTTAATGTAGCCTGGATTGCATGTAGCCCAGATTTCAATCCTCAGTTGCATGGAAACACCTGCACAGGTACAGGGACAGGTGTTAATAGGCTGAGTAAGCTGTTACACTTCAGTTGCAGAGCTTTGAATGGGGCATAATTTCTTGAACGGGACAGGTAAGGCATGCTGACCAGATTTGCAGATCTTTGAATGGGGCAGTAACAGTCAGAGCTATTTCAGGATTTGAGGATTTGCATTAAGGTAGCTGTCAGCAGTCAATGGTATTTCTAGATTTCGGCATTATTGAACATGACTTAATCAGGAAATCACCAATGGTAATATTTAACACAGGAAATTGACCACTGGATTTAGTACCTAACCCAGCAATATCAGCTTTAATTCTATTTAATTGTGATAGAATTTTCTTTCTTTGATAGGGTGCTAATACCATTTACATTCCAAGAAACTATCTTATATGTATGCAGAACCATTGCAAGAAAAGATCAGGCCCAAGGGCTAAGAATAAATCTCAGTAAATCTCACCAAGAGTACGATCGTCTAGTTTCTAAGTAACAGAAATGCACAATAATAATAATAATAATAATAATAAATATCTGATATTATCAGATCACCTCTACTACAATGTATAGTATCAGTTTCAATGTTGTGCTCTTCTTGAATAAAAATACATTCGAAAAAGAGCACTTTTAAATAATAAATACAAGGAACTGTACTGCCAAATATAAACATCTTAAATATAATCAAATTAGTTTTTTCCTCTTTCTTTTTGAAAGACTATTTAGCACTTGTTTGTAATAATATTAACAGTGGTAGTGCTATAAAAGTATACAATCTCAACTTGACAACTTATTATTATAGTAGTTGTATTAATATAAGTATATTAATTAACTTAAAATTCTAGATGTTCTAATAACAGTAGGATGTTAACTACTGATGAGCTTATAACCACTGAACACCCAGTCCAAGGTGGTGATGTAACCAATTGCTCTAACCCTTCTCTGGACTGCTTATGATTTTTAGTCCATCTAATTCAGTCACAACAAAACTTATTAACAGTTACGAAGAATGATAAATGTGATGGCGGTAATACAAAGGAATAAATTGATTACAAGTATTTTTAAGCATTAAGCTAATAACTCAAACTGAAGAAAGGAAAATAAGCCTAAACCAGTCACAATTATATGAGTGTGCTAAAACAGGTTAACTTCTTAGATATATCTGACCCTTTCTAGATTCCATAAAGGATCTCCATGAAATTAAGATTATCTATCAGTGCGCATTCTGGAACAGGATTGGTTAGTTCAACTCATTACTAGTCTGATCATTTTCTCCCCTTTCTTTATTCATGTCTAGTTGACCTAGAAGTTTCTTCCCTTAGGCACTCATGCAATAGAACTTCTTCTACAATAAAATCAGGTAGTCAGTATCTAGGTGGCAATGGGACTGGAAAAGCAGAGATTCAACCAACATTTTTTTAAACATTCTCCTTGGTACCCAGTCAGTATTCACCTTCACCTTCACAGAATCAGCCCTTATCTGCTTAAATGATAGTTGGTGTTGTAGAGCTCCAGTAAGTTTACCCCAGAGCTTAGTATTATTCTATGAAATAAGTGAATCTGAGTTTGCAAACAGGGCACAGAGTGTTGAATATTATTACTGTCCTGACCAGATGTCAATCCAGCAGAATGTATATAGATGTTAAGTATCTTAAGTAATTTAAATAGATGTATTGCAGAGTTCCTAATTAGTCAGGTACAGAGAAAAGGAAAAGGAAAAATGCATATGAGGAGCCATTTGATCCAATATTAATTCCTACGTAGATGAATTATATTTTAAGTTAAATCTAAAACTATGTTGTTTGAAAACTCAAATAGTACCCCATATATCATAAATAAAAAATATATAAAAATCTCTGTCAACCACTTATCTACAAAACAACCTCCTTTAGCACACCCACAGAGATGGAAGTGAAATTTGTTTGGCTGCACTATTTTAAATAAAATAAATCATAGGCATTAATTGCTTATATGCAGACAAGGCCATAAAATAAACAAGCCGTGACATACTATGAATTTTGCTAATTATCTATTTAGAAGCATAAGGACTAGTACACGCTATTAAATAGCAAGTGTTTTTTTTTTACATGTTCCAACAAGTTGAGCCATGCTCAAGCAGCAGGTACAACTCTCACCGAGTTTAGGCAGAATTTCTTAAACCTCTACCGCCATGTTTGTAATGCAATGATACTGAACTCCGTGGTTCCCAGTCTTGTGGTTGCAGTGTTAGAGAGCAAGATTGAAGATGTCCTTCAGAATTTGAGAATTTTGCCTAAAGGTTCTGTCTATGAGCTTTGGGGAATGAGGTCTGGAGCTTGTTGTAGTGGGGCGCTATTCAGAGGTTCAATTTCCTCTAAGTCAAAAGAGTTATCAAAGAAGTGTTACTTGGAGCTAACTTGCTGGATTGTTTGCTCCTGCTTCTACTTCTTCCTCTGCTTGCACTGTGTTGCCAGGGTCTGCTTTGCCTTTGAGCTGCCAACGATATTTACATGCACTTTTAACTTTCCCTGAATTGAGCTGTTTGGGGTGAATTACTTTCCTGTGCTGACAATTATGGAGTAAGGCTGCGGAGTGTGGTCTTTAAAATTTCTTGTGAAGCTGACGAGGGGAAGGTAAGCTTCCATTGACTCAATTGGACTTAACTGATCCTGAGTGGTGAGACTAGACATGCGGCTGCAGCAGAGGGACCACGCACTGATTTATTTGCTGTAGAGTGATGGTTTGTAGATCATGAAGGGTTTGATGGTATGGTTTCTGATTCCTTGACCATTTGAATACAGTGCCAGGCATCTTCAACTGAGGCACATGAATCCACCCCTTCCTTGTTCCCTAACTTGAAATACAGCAGGGTATTTAAAATTGTATTGTATGCTCATTCTTTGACATTCTTGTTTAATTAAAAAACTTTCTTTTATTGACTAGTTCAGAGGAGAAGTCCTGAATAGCATAACTTTATACCCTTGGTATTGCAGTGACTTTCTATCTCTAGCAATTTTTAAAATCTCCTCCTTTATAGAAAACCTAAGAAAGTAGGCAATTATAGGTTATGGGCATTTGCTCTGTGAAGACTTAAGACCTAGAGTTCTATGGGCTCATTTAATCTCCAGTGGCTGATACCATCTAATGTGAAGTACTGTAGATCTGGGATAAATGACTGTAAAAATAAATCATATTTTTGCCTTCCCAGCCCTCCCAGAAATAATTCTTATATTGTTTCTATGCCCCTATTTTCCAAATCATTGACTTTCCCAATAAATGTTCAATCTGTGAGTTCTGCTTTTGTGCAACTTAATTTAAATATGACACGGTATCTGCAAGCTCATCAATTTGTTGAATACAGTTTTAACCTCATTTTTATTAACTCGGTTTCTGCTTGTAGTATAAACTTTTCTTGGTTCATCTCAGAAATGTCAATTTTAGCCCAGTTAGCTGTTCTTTTATTTGTAGTATGTCATTCTTACTTGCAACATCATTAGTAGGTATACCAGTAGTTTGTATGTTGCTATGGTGGCTTGTCATTGGCCTTTGATTTTCAGTCAGCCTATCGCTTGCCATGTGAAGCCTTTGAGCCACCGTGTTTACCAAAAAATATGGACTTATGCCAGAAGGACAGCTCATAAATGCAATCACTCGTTGTCCGATGCTTAATAATTAAAATTCTTAGTTTTCCGTAGTTATTCCTCTGTAAAAATAAAATAAATCAAAATAGAGATGGACTAAACAGCACAATCTAGCAGGTGGTCATTAGTTTCAAATGCCGACTGCGACCATCCACAAACTCTGTAAAAGAAATATTTAATTTGTTTTTATTTTTCTAAATTAATTTCGTGTGATCAGAGTATTGGCCTGGTTTTGGGGGTGGTATTTATGTGGCTGGACTGAGTCAATTGTGATGAATTCTGGATAAGATCAATTACGTGAATATTTTTTCTGAATAAATGTTGTTTCTTCTGTTTGAAATGAATTACAGTACATGAGCAACACTGTCCAGTATGTTTTTCATCTTAACAAAAGGAAGGGTGCTAATGGAATAAAGACCCATACTTTAAAGTGAGACTGTTGGAAACTTCACTAGTTCCCAGGTTCAAGCTATCAAGCCATGGAGAGTTTCAGTACATTTGCTAACACTGACAATAAACTTTATTGCACAATATCTTGCTGAGTATTTTAAAACAAAATATCAATCCAGGGGGCACCAGTAACACTGCACACTTTTCTCAGTAGGTGAGCGCAACAGGTTGTCACGACCAGTCGAGAGGTGGGCAGTTTGTGTTGTGAATGCACTGCTGTGTGTCTGCATTACTTATTCCTTGATGCACAGTAATCACATGTCAAATTCTACTATTCTGATACTCACTGTGTTTGGGGATCTACACTATCAGTTATGTGGGCTGAGTCCCCATAGGAATTTATGGCTACTCTGGCTGAAGTCCTAATTGCAATATGTATCAGTTGGACGCTATATTATAGTCTCCATGCATTTTTAGTAATATCAGGGCTCTACAGTACCCAATAATTAATTGGGAATATTAACAAATATTGTATATATGCACATGCTAGTGTTATAACCTCCGCTAAGTATATCATATTGCCAGGATCAACTGAAACAGTCATAACAGTTAGCCTGTAGGCTGTGTATAAATGCAACTGTTTCCTTGATACAGAATGATCATTGCCACCAAATCTGAAATAACAATTTTCTATATAATGCTCTCATTTTTGCTATAGTGTTTGTGCAAATGATTGTTATGTTCCTCCTCACAGTAAAAATAAAAGAGATTGCAAACATACCAGTTCAATTGAATGCCCACTGCAGCATGATACTGCCACCCTGCCTCCCCCCAAACTTTTATTCTTTATTGGCTAGTGGTCTGTCCCCATCACCAATCTATCTATGTGTTTTAGAAAACTTAATTCATAGTTAATCCTTGGTGGCTAGTGAACCCACCCTATTTGAGCCCATGCCAGTGATTTTGAAAATTATTCCCTATAGAATAATGGACCACCCTCTTCCAAGTGCATGCCATCTATTCTAAAATGACCTCCTTGTGGCTAGCAGACCATCACTTCCCATCCTGCACACACGCTTGCAATTTTTAAAGTCACATTATTACATGGTAACTAAAACTCCACCCCAATTAATAGCTTTACATACAGTAGTATAAGATAATAGCAAAACAAAACAAAAGCAGTATTCCTTGGTCCAGGTACAGCCTGTCTATAATTGGTAGAATTTGTTCAACTGGGAACTAGTGTCACTTAAACCCACTGGAACCAATGTGCCTAGATTTCTTACTTATTACCTGGTAGCTAGACCTCCCCACCCGAACATACTGTATGTGCTTAGGTGGTGTTAGGGTGCAGGTACTCTGAAGGCTGTATCTAGGGACTGTAGCAGAGTTATAGGTGTGACACATCACATTCTTCAGTTTGTATCCCCATTTTCTTCCCTTGGGGATAATCTTAGAGTGCTCAAATGGTTTTGTACTGTTGCATTAAAAGCCATCTCCCACTTTGCCTTCAAACAATGCAGTGGGTATAAAATATAATACATTCCTTCATATCCCTATCTCCTACTATAAAACTGTTCCAGTACTGAGGTTTTGTCAGACATGTTATGAACGCTGTGTAAATGAAGAAACATTACCAAAGAATCATATCTGTAAATGTAATAGCACATTCTTGAGTAGCTTTTTATTTAATAACAGCAGTCTCCATACATTTTCTTGCAGTACTTACAAACAGACATGTTTCTTCAGCAATATTGTTCATTTTAATAAAAGCAGTCTCCATTCATTTTCTTACTGTTTTTACAAACAGATATGTTGTTCATTTACACAGAGGCCCAGATATTCAAAGGGTCGCATGGCGCAACAGTGTTGCACATCACACCCCACTGATGCGCCCGGCGCGATATTCGAATGGGGATTGTGCCTGGCACAAATCCCAATGCACCGGAGTGCATCAGCAATGTATGCAGTGCAGGGGCGTGCCCATGCATACCTGCACATCCCGATATTCAGCCCGGGATGTGCTGAGCCCATGCATGTGCAACTCCCAATTGCGCTGCATACAGGTGAGCCAAAAAGGGAATGGCTGGCCACCCACAGGTGAGCTGCTGTATTTCAGGGCGTAACACGGCAGCTGCCACCTGTGGGTGGCCACCCGAGTCTGCTGCACCTGGGCGCCCTCCCATGCGCATTCACGGGCATACATATTACAATGATCCTCCAAAATCCCTGGTGGTCCAGTGGCAACTCACAGCCCAATCGTGGGCTTAAGTATAAAAATAAAGTCCTATATCCCTGGTGGCCCAGTGGACTGCTGTCAGCCCGATTGCGGGCTTAAGTATTAAATTCAAAGTCCTATATCCCTGGTGGTCCAGTGGACCGCTGTCAGCCCGATCGCGGGCTTAAGTATTAAATTCAAAGTCCTATATCCCTGGTGGTCCAGTGGACCACTGTCAGCCCGATCGCAGGCTTAAGTATTAAATTCAAAGTCCTATATCCCTGGTGGTCCAGTGGACCGTTGTCAGCCCAATCGCGGGCTTAAGTATTAAATTCAAAGTCCTATATACCTGGTGGTCCAGTGGACCGTTGTCAGCCCGATCATGGGCTTAAGTATTAAATTCAAAGTCCTATATACCTGGTGGTCCAGTGGACTGCTGTCAGCCTGATCGCAGGCTTAAGTATTAAATTCAAAGTCCTAGACCCCTGATGGTCCAGTGGACGCTGTCAGCCTGATCGCGGGCATTTGTATTATAAAATTACGTCCAATATCCCTGGTGGTCCAGTGGACCGCTGTCAGCCCGATTGCAGGCATGTATAATAAAATTACATCCAATATCTATGGTGGTCTAGCGGACCCCTCCCCACCCCCCATTGAGTCCCACTGCCTGTCCTCGGGTCAGCGGCTGGCGGCACACCACGACCTGCCTGTCACCACGCCGTCACTAACTGACACCGAGGTGCTATCGCCTATTGGTCCACAGCGTGAGCCAATGGGTGTGTAGCATGTATCAGAATACAGTCCAGATATGTGAATGGATCCATTCACATATCTGAATGTGTAGTACAGTACAGGCTGCATGCCCATTGGCTCATGCTGTTGACCAATGCCAGCCCTACTTATGGTGTCAGTCAGCGGACGGTGGGCAGCGGCAGGCGGGTGTTGCCGCCCGCCACTAACCGGGGCAGGGCAGTACAGTGGAGGGTGGGGAGGGGGTCCGCTGACTACCAGGGATATTGGACATAATTTTATTATACAAATTCCATGATTCATTGACAGCAGTCCACTGGACCACCAGGGATATTGGACGAATTTTATTATACAAATTCCGTGATCAGGCTGACAGCAGTCCACTGCACCACCAGGGATATTGACTTTATTTATTTATGCCAATGCCCGTGATCAGGCTGACAGCGGTCCACTGACCACCAGGGATATTGGACGAATTTATTATACAAATGCCCGCAATCAGGTTGACAGCGTCCACTGGACCACCAGGGACATTGGACTTTATTTATTTATACCAATGCCCGCGATCGGGCTGACAGCAGTCCACTGACCACCAGGGATATTGGACATAATTTTATTATACAAATGCCCGCAATCGGCTGCGAGCGTCCACTGGACCACAAGGATATTGGACGGTATTATTTTTACATTCAGCCCGCGATCGGCTGCAAGCGGTCCAATGGACCACCAGGGATATTGGACGGTATTATTTTACATTCAGCCAGTGAGCAGGGCTGCAAGCGGTCCACTGGACCACCAGGGATATAGGACTTCTGTTATTTTACATTCAGCCCGCGATCGGGCAATGGGGCATATTGCCGTGCTGTGCAGAGGTGTCGGTCCCCGATGGCTGCAGCCTGGCAGGAACCAGGTGCAAGTGGCGGGGATCAGCGCACCTACATGCAAATGGGGCCACAATGACATGCAAATGGCCCATTTGCACCTTGCATGCATTATGGCCCCATTTGCATGTACACTTTTGAATATCGTGGTTGTTGCGCCCAGCGTAATGGAACTTGTGCTAGCACATCCCACTGTTTACCTGGCCACTTGGCGCTGGTGCAGTGCCACTGTGCCATGCACACTTCAGGTGGCCAGGGTGCAATATTCAATGATGCTGTGCCATGGCTCAGCTCTGTTTAATATCGCCCAGTCAACACCCCGCAGCTAAGTTGCATTGCACCCAGGCTTGTGCCACAGCCTGGCGCAGTTTGAATATCTGGGCCAGAATGTATAATATGCCTGACAAAATGGCACTGCTGGAATAGTGTTACAGTATGGGATAAGACAGGAGGGAATTATTATTATTATTGTTATTTTACTCACTGTTTTGTTTGATGTCAAAGTCTGAGATGGACTGGATGGTTGTATGATGATACATGAGCAAAAACGTGTAGTTTAAATTCAGTGCAGTGAAAGCTGCTCACCACAGGACCAGAATTGGATAGCCTTTATTTCTGTGAGTTATGTGATGAAGGGGTTGTAGGGAAGTTGGTGTTAACTGCCAAATACAAAGCAACACCTCCACACTCCAGGAACTATTGTTGTCATAGTAATTGATAAGCCTTTTTCACATACACTTGCTGCTATTCAGGACAGACCAATAGGTGTGAAGTACCCCCAAAAATCGCTTTGTTTGTTGGCCCAGTAAGTTTGAAAGGCATAACAGGCTGTCTCCTGGTAGAATAAGAGACTTAGTGTTATGTGCCTTTTCTAAAGAAGAACAAGGCTGTAACATTAATGCTTGACATTACTGTGTGCTTACAATCCCACAGTATAGTCACAGAAACCATTGAGAAAGTTGTAGTGGTCTCTTTAAGATTTCAACTGCGTTCTTTGCACAAACAAAAGCTGCAAAAGTGCAAATACTGTTTATAGTAAGCAGAACATCCTCCACCCCACAAACCATAAACATGGCACACATGCAAGCAAATATCTACTGTATGGTTAGCACAAATAAGGTACAGAATATTAAATCTATGCTCCAGTTTTAGTTTGTACACTCCTTGTTACTCATCTATGTATCTGTAAGTGAAAATATGGCTTGGAGATGGGGGTAGTTTTGTCTAGCTAATACATAATTATTATACTTAAGTAAGATATACAATTGGCTAGTACTGATTCAGATCGATGCACATTATACCACTAATAGAAAAAGGTTCTATTAAGACAGTATATGACATTAACAACAGTGAATGAGCTCACTTGAATCCTCCAAAATGTTGTACTTTGCAGCTTACTCTTCTACCTTCCCATTCTAGGTAAATGTTGCATGTGAAAGATCATTTAGGCAAGGGAGGAGCAGTATGAATGACAGAACTGAGACTGTACCAAACCAAATAAATTAAGCTCAACATACTGTAGATAATATGACAATGTGCAGATACTGTATAGAAGTTTGAAATTAAAATGTATAACACGTAGTCACTCCAATCCACACAATTATAATGTGATAGGATTCTTTTTATTTAAATTGACACCAGAAAATGTGTGGAGTGGGGATGACAGAGTGACAGATTTCAGTATTCTGCCCTCTTACCTCCGCCCCCAACCACCCATTATTTATTTTCAGTTTTTTAAAAGAACCCTATCTCAGTATAATTGTGTGGGTTGGGCTGACCACATCCTCATACATTTTATTGTGAAACTTCTATTTTTGAATATTGTCATGTTATCTATACTGAGCTTAATATATTCAGTTGAGCTGTATAGTTTGCTAACAGTTCATCAGTGTACTGTATGTGGACACTTACTGTAACACACCGAGTAAATTACAGCTACCGGTTATCTGTTGGAGTAAGCAACTGAGACACAAAGTTCAAGTAAAGAGCGGTGATTGAATTTTTACTGACCAACCAGATTAATAGTATATTTGTGCATCTAGCACACAGTGGAAATAGCAGGCACAGGATATTTGATTACCTTGGTCAACTGAGACCCATGTTTTGAAGCTGAAGCGCAGAACAGTTGTAAAGTCAGGAAACCTACAGTATTGTTTTAAACTGTTTAAACATGCAGTCAAACATTGCAGTCCAGAAAAATGCTGTAACATATTCTACTCGATTATTCTGTGACTAGTATTTGCACTGTGTGTTGGATGTCCAAATATACCACCAACCTGGTCAGTAAGTGAAAAATTCAGTCACTGCTCTTACTTCAACCTCAGGACTTCATAATTTACTCAGTGTGCTAAGCGTCCACATACAGTACACCAAGGAACTGTTAGCAACTACTGTCTCTATAGTTGAATCAGGCATTCATTTCTGTACAAGCACTTTGATCAATGGAACTGCGCTTTTGAAAAATAAAAATTATTGATTGATCCAAACTTTGGTCTTCTTGCTTCATTTTTATACAGTGCAGATTTTGTAGGTTATCTATTGCAGTAAGAAATGAAGACACAAAGCTCAGAAGCTGAAGTAAAGAGTGGTAATTGAATTTTTACTGACCAACCATGTTGGTACTGTATATTTAGACATCCGAATCCAAATGTAGATCCTTTTGTTAGCCATGACCTGGGGCAACAGAGAAAAATAGTAAAAACTATGGATCATTTAAACAACTTCGGTATATTAGAGCAATCTGGTGCTGTTTTTACTTTCTTTGATAACTACTCAGGGACTACATGCAATATGTTTTTAACAAGATAAATTGTCTAAATAAACTATTTATAAAACATCATGGACCCAACAGGTATTATTAAATGGCACCTGAATGTCATCTTTTTCTTTGTATTATAATAAAGTAAACTGTGGATCAAAACATGTCTGTGTTGTGAGCTACTGTGGTCGAAAGGGCCTGAGACACCAGCCCTCCCTGAAGGACTACGTGGGTCACGAGGGCTGTAACTCAGCCTGCCCTCCCCGACAATCGCTCCAGAGACCCCCGAGTTGAATCAAGCTACTGTGGTCAAGAGGGCCTGGAGATGCCAGCCCTCCCTGAAAGACTACTTGGGTTGCCAGGGCTGTAACTCAGCCTGCCCTCCCCAGACAATCACTCTGGAGAACCCCCGAGTTGAATCAAGCTGCTTGTGGTCAAGAGGGCCTGGACATGCCAGCCCTCCCGAAGGACTATGTGGGTCACAAGGGCTGTAACTCAGCCTGCCTCCCCAGACAATCACTCTGGAGACCCCGAGTTGAATCAAGGTACAGGACAAGCCTCATAGGAGCAGCGCCTGCTTTTCAAATGGCATGTGTGTGTGTTGCTTTTGGCCAAAATTGAAACGAACTTACTTAAAGACCAAAACCATTGCCTTTAAAGTCGGCCTAGCATTACAGATAGTTTTTGTGTTCAGTTTTATCCTAACAAACAGACTGTTTTACAATTATCTTGAATTGCCTTAAATGAAGTTACTCCTGTGCAGACTCTCCTGCTTGCAAGCCAATAGTTAATTAATTGTATGCATTTGCCATAGAATTTCTCTCAGTACAGCTTCTCCTGCTAAGCAGAGAATCTGAATAATTTAAAGCCGTGCCTTAAGTATTGTAATTAGACAAACAGTCATTTCTGAAATATTCAGCCATACCTATACCTAGCCAGTTAGCCACGCTCCCAACAGATAATAAATCTCTCACTCTCTCATTCTCTCTCAGCTGCTGTGGTCAAGAGGGCCTGGAGACGCCAGCCCTCCACGAAGGACTACGTGGGTCTCGAGGGCTGTAACTCAGCCTGCCCTCCCCAGACAATTGCTCCGGAGACCCCCAAGTTGAATCAAGGTGCAGACCATGAGCTTACAGGAACAGTGCCTGCTTTTCAAACAGCATGTGTTTACCCTGCTGGCACTAGGGCTCCGGCTCCCCACCACCCCCAGCACCACCCTTGGTTGGCTCTTAGCTTTATACACTGGAGCACGTGACCGTGAATTCACTGGAACCAATCAGTCCATTCTCCCATTAACAGCTTATCTGCTGCCACCACTAGTGGTCACTACACCCAGCCCTGCTGGCTGCAACTAATAAGGCAAAATGCTTCTGTTTGTCCTCCCTCTAATCTTCCTGTCTTTTCCCATAGCCTCCCTCCTCCCCCAGCATCTCCCCCACAACAGCACACACCACCCTCCACTACACCATCATGACTCCCTGCCCTTCCTCTCAACCACTCTCCCACAACAACTTCCTCAAGGACCCTTTCATAATTGGGAGCTTGGAGCATCCATTCTTCCTCCCTCCTTTTCCTGGGCTATCTGTCCTAAGAAACCTTACAGCTGATGTCAATGCGCTACCCCTCGAGCACTCACCTCCTATCACATGACTAGACCTGCCTGGTACAAACCATACACCTTATAACATTGCTTTTATACTGGCAGGGATATTGAAGCAACCTGGCCCTACCCTCCCAATCTCCCCACCCCATTGGTTCTCCCTAAGGGCCTCCGACTGCTGCACCGCAACATATGCAGTATCCTGAACAAAGTACCAGAACTACAACTCACTGCCGTATCACTATCCAGACATCCTTATACTATCTGAAACTTGGCTAAAGCCACACCATACAGACTCTGTCGTAGCTATACCGGCTACTCATTAATCAGGCAAGACCATCAAGGTAAGAAAAGAGGTGGTGGCATCGCCATGTTTATCTCCACCAAGCTTCAGTTCACCCAGGTCCACATCCCTGCACCCTCACAACTAATCGAGTCCTTAACAATCAAACTTGCACTCCTACCCACCCTGTGTTTGTTGCGGATCCTACTGCGACCCTAGTACCCCATGCCCAGTGTCCTAGACCATTTGGCCACACTAAAGTCTACTGCTGCAGCAGGTGAACTCTATGTCCTCAGAGATTTAAATTTCAACTGGCTAGCCAAAGACTGCGCCAAACCATGCACCAAAGTAAACACCCTGAACCTCTCCCAACAAATCTCACAACCTACCCAGCTAAACCCCAAAACACTTGACCACTCCCTCTTGGACTGGGCACTCACTTCCCACCCACACAGGACTATTAGTGCAGGCCTGCTCCCCAACTCCCTAAGTGATCACCACATGGTATATAGAAACATAGAAACATAGAAACATAGAATTTGACGGCAGATAAGGACCACTTGGCCCACCTAGTCTGCCCATTTTCCTACCTAACAGATAAGCTGCAGATCCTAGTTAACCAACAGCTTAATTCCTCCAACCCCACTAGGACTGCCCTATGCCTGTCCCATGCATTCTTGAAGTCCCCACTGTTCTTGACCCCACGACCTCTTCAGGAGGCTGTTCCATGCATCCACAACC
This sequence comes from Neoceratodus forsteri, assembly GCA_016271365.2. Classification (NCBI taxonomy): domain Eukaryota; kingdom Metazoa; phylum Chordata; order Ceratodontiformes; family Ceratodontidae; genus Neoceratodus; species Neoceratodus forsteri. The sequence goes on from JADMNL010000035.1 coordinate 43,778,108, forward strand.
CTCTCAGTGAAAAATACTTCCTACATCTACCTCTGAGCCATCCCCTTCTATCTTCAAATTGTGCCCCTTGTTCTTGCACATCTCTTTTCTGGAAGATGCTACCCTCTTGGACTTTGTTAATTCCTTGAGGTACTTGAAAGTTTCTATCATGTCCCTCTCCTTCTTTCCTCAAGGGTATACATATTAAGCTCCTTTAGTCTTTCTTCATATGTCTTCTGGTGCAGACCCTGCACCATTTTGGTTGCCCTCCTCTGGACAGCCTCCACTCTGTCTATGTCTTTGGAGGTGGGGTCTCCAGAACTGCACACAGTACTCCAGATGGGGTCTCACCAACTGTCTGTACAGAGGGATAACAACTTCCTGTTTTCTACTATTGATGCCTCTTCCTATACATCCCAGTATCCCCCAGCCTTCCTTACTGCCTTCTCACATTGCTTGCCCACCTTTAGGTCATCTGATATAATTACCCCAGGTCCCTTTCTATTTTACTGTTGTCAGTATCTCACCCCCATTGTGTACACTTCCCAGGGTTTTGTTCCCATGTGCATTACCTTGTACTTCTTTGCATTGAATCTGAGCTGCCATACATTTGACCATTCCTCCAACCTTGCCAAGTCCCTTCTCATCCTTTCCACTCCATCTGGTGTATCAACCCTGTTGCAGATCTTTGTGGCATCTGCAAAGAGACATACTTTTCCTTCCAGTTCCTCTGCAATGTCACTTATAAAGACATTAAAAGGACCGTCCCAGTATCTGAACCCCGCGTACCCGCTAGTAACCCTCCTTTCGTCACTGTGTACTCCATTTACTACTACCCTTTGAGTCCTGTTGTTAGCAATTTTTATCCAGGCTACCACCTTGGGACCCACTCACAGGCTGGCTATCTTGTGTATTAATCTTTTGTGTGGGACTGTATCAAATGCCTTGCTAAAATCAGTAGGCCATGTCCACAGCCCCTCCCTGGTCTACTACTTTGGTAACCCAGTCAAAGAAATCTATTAGATTCATCTGACACGACCTTCCATCGTGAATCCATGCTGCCTTGGGTCCTGTGCCCACTGGCCTCTAGGTACTCAGCAATTCTTTCCTTCAGAAGTGATTCCATCATTTCCCTACCACTGAGGTCAAACTAACTGGTCTGTAGTTTCCTGCCTCTGTCTTGCTCCCACTTTTGTGAAGAGGAATCACATCTGCCCTCCTCCAGTCCTCGGGTACCATCCCATCCTCCCATGATTTGTTAAACAGAGTAGTCAGCGTGTCACTAGTTCTACCTTTAGTTCTTTTAGAATTCTTGAGGAACCCCATCAGGCCCCATTGCTTTGTCCACCTTCAATTTTATTAGTTCTTTCAGAACCCTTTCTTCTGTAAATGGACTGTTATCGAGCCCCGTCTTCAGAGTGTTTCTCTTGTTTGGTTTAGGTAACTCCCTCCTCTTCCTTTGTGAATACTGAGCAGAAATATTCGTTCAGTATCACTGCTTTTCACTGTCACCCTCACCCACATTCCTCCCTTTATTAAGCTTCAGTATCCTCCTTTGGTCTTTCTTCTCCCTAATGTACCTATAAAGGTCTTATCCCCTTCTTAACAGAATTGGCTATCCTTTCCTTGGTTTGGGCCTTTGCTATTCTGACTGCCTTCCCAGCCTCTTTCTGCTTTAACTGATAAAGTTCTCTGTCCTGCTCCTTCTGTGTTTCCTTATATTTCTGAATGCTGTCCTTTTCTCCTTAACCTTCCCTGCCACCTCTTTTGAGAACCATAATGGTTTTTCCTTCATTGTGTTTTATTGATTTGTTTTACACAAAGGCTTGTTGCTTCTGTGATGGCTGTTTTGATCACCCCATTGTTCCTCCACCCTCCTTCTTGCCTGTTTGCTAGTGCTTTTCTGAGGCACTCTCTCATTTTCCCAAAGTCAGTCCTCCTAAAGTCCAGTACTCTTGCTTTTGTATGGCTTGATTGCATGGCTGTGTTTATCGTGAACCACACTGTTTGGTGGTCGCTTGTTCCCAGATGGCTACCCACTTCTAAATCTGAGATTCTTTCTCCATCCCCATTTGAGAGTACCAGGTCTAAGATTGCTCCCTCCTGAGTGGGTTCCAATACTAGCTGTCTGAGGCATGCCCCTGTGGGGCATCAAGAATGACCCTGCTCTTGGATGCCTGCAGCAAAGGTGATCCAGTTAACATCTGGCATATTCAGGTCCCCCATCAACAATATCTCCTTTTTCTGCCATTCTAAGAAAGCCTTCTATCATTTCCTTGTCCATTCCCTCCCCTGAGATGGGGTCTGTATACAACCCACATGAGGATTGTGGTGCCATTTCCTGTCTCCAGGGTGACCCAAAGTGCCTCATCTGCTCCCTGTTTACTCTTTAGTTCTGTTGCTTTGATCCTTCCTTTACATAGAGAGCTACTCCTCCTCTTTTACCCTCCCTGTCCCTCCTGTAGATTGTGTATCCTGGTATGTTGACATCCCAGTCATGGTTCTCTGTGTACCATGTTTCTGTAACTGCCACAATATCCACGCGACCCTCTTCCATCAAGGCCACTAGTTCAGGGGCTTGTTACAGACTATGGGCATTGGTACTCATCACCCTCCACTTTTTGATAGCTTACCCTTTTAGCCCCATTTTTGTCCTTAATGCCTTTGCCTTTTTACATTTAAATCTGTTCTACTCCTTAATAACTTCTGTACCTTGGTGTTTACCTCACTAATCACCATGTTTTGTGGGGAGGCTCAGATTTCCTGCTCCTTTCAGTGCTTCCCCTTGGCTAGTTTAAATGCTTGCCAATGAAGCATTTAAACCTTCACCTAGGATCCTGGTTCCCTGACAGATGCAGACCATCACACCAGTATAGGTCTGCATCCTCCAGGTGGCTCCCCAGTCCCCAATGAAGCCAAAACCCTGAACTCCACACCAGTTTTCAAACACTCATTGAATTCCCTGGTGAGAAGTGCCCTAGCATCTCCCTTGCCATAGACAGGCAGTACCTCCGAGAAGGTTACGCATTATCATACTTGTCTAAGGCCCTTCCCAACTCTACAAACTCCTCTTGCACTGCTCTGATCCCATTCCTAGCCAGGTCATTTGTCCCAGGTGGACAATGACATCCAGCTCCTCCCTCGTGCAGCTCCTCCCACGATCCTGAGGATTCTGCCTTCCGTCCCTCCAAGTTGTGGCGTCAGGAAGGCACCTTACCTCCCTCTCCCTTCCTCCCATTTCTACCCCCATGATTGAGTCCCCACCAGGAGTTGTTTCCTTTCCTGTGGGGTCCCATGCCACCCTCCTGTGGGTCTCCTTGTGAAGGTTCCCAGCATTCTCCTTGGTCTCCACTGCAGGTGCCTCCATAGAGGAACCACTATCCACCAGAAGAGCAAATGAATTGTGGAGAGGTACAGCTGGAGGGATGCAACTCTGTTCCACCACCCTCTCCTTGAGCCCACCCTGGTCCAGCCTTCTTTCTTGGCAACCTCTGAGGTAGTGGCATTGGCCCTGGTGGTCCCTGTGGGAAATATATGGTCAGTAAAGTGCATAAACCCACTAAACCCCTCCAGGATGCTTCTAACAAGATCCTACAAATCCCTATCTCTACTATCTCCTGTATGACCTGGCTCAGGTCAGCTGGTCCTTCATACCAAGGCACCATCCATTGATGTCGCCTCGATAATTTCAAAACATGCTTCCAAGATGTTTGGGACTATCATGCCCTGTTAAGAAGCCCAAGAGTAAGGGGCTCCCACCTTTCCTGGTCTCCGCCGATATCATTAGCAGATGCCGATCAGGGATCTGGCATGGAAAAGACACAAATTATCTAACTCCCAAGAATCCCTACAAAACTATCATTCCCTCCACAACTCCGCAACTAAATCGACACCAGGCCAAAAGAAATACTTCATGTCAGCTCTGAACTCAAATCTTAACCACCCTGCCAACTTTTGGAAACCATCAAATCCTCCTCTCCACTCCTGTCCAATCACCTACCCTGACACTATCCATCCATGGCTCAACCGTTCATCTGACCCTGGTGAAGTAGCCTCTGCCTTCAATGCCTTCTTCACCAGCAGCAGCCTCTCTCCCACCCAGTCTCCCGCATGCCCCACGCATGCCAAATACCTCACTGAAATCCCAGAACTCTGCCTCTACCACCAGTTTCTCTTCTGACCAGTATCCCCAGCTGAAGTGTTTCAAGCTCTGAGAGCTCTTAACCTCTCAAAGGCAATGCCCTCTGGCTTGGACGCCAAAATACTACACTTATCCACCCCGCCATAGCCGCCCATTAGCCGACTTGCTCAACCTCTCCTTCTCGCTGGCCAAAATCCCATGCGATGGAAGTAGGTGACTGTTATCCCCTGCCTAAGGTTGTGACCCCACCATACCGGGAAATTACTGTCCCATCTCCCTATTCCCAATTCCGGCCAAAATTCAAGAACACTTTGCCCTTGCTCAACTCTCTCAGTTCTTAAACACTTCCTCCTTTTCACCCTTATCAGTCTGGGTTCCGTAAGTCACATTATACCATCACCTCCTATTAAGAATCACCAATGATATTCTCTCAGGCATGGACAAGGCCATATCACCTCGGCCATTTTCATAGACCTGGCCAAGGCTTTAAACACCATCTCCCACACAATGCTACTAGACAAACTAAGTGATGCCAGCCTCTCAGCCATGCCACTAGTTGGTGTCAGGCATACCTGGAAGGTAGACACCAATCGGTGAAAATTGGCTCCAACATATCTACCCCTCCCTATCACAACAGGGTCCCCAAGGATCAGTCCTGGGCCCAATATTATTTTCATATTCCTAAATGACCTCCCATTGGCCTGCTCACACTAATCTATCCAAATGTACGTGGATGACACCGGCACAGTATGCAACAGGCCCTTCCGCTGAAACAGTGTCCAGCGTGCTACAGCAGGACTTCAATGCCGAACAACAATGGCTCCAAACCAACCAGCTATTCCAAATGCAAAAGCATGTGTCACTAACCTTTGGTTCATAACCATGGCTTTCTCACTCACAACTTCCCTGATTCCTAACCCTGGATGGATCACCCCTGGGTCCTGCACCCCTTCAGATATTTGGGTGTCTGGCTCGACCAATACCTTGACTTCTCCACACACATCGAATAATTACACAAGAAATTACACCCCAAACTTGGTGCCCTATATCACAACAAAGGCTGTATGTCCACTCCAGTCTGGAGGAAATTGTTCAAAAGATGATACCCTGCTACTTGACTGCAGGGACATGGTCTATGCGCTGCCACATTATCCAACCTGGCCAGCCTGGACACACTTTTCCACTCCTTCTGCCACTTCATCCTGGAGTGCCCACAAATGACCCATCACTGTGACCTATACAGCTGCCTAGCCCTGCCCTCACTCATGGCCTGCAGACAGATCCACTATACCAGAGTTGCTGCAAAACTGTGGTCCCCGATCCTTCCCCTTACCTAGGTTCTGCCCTGTCGGCTCAACCTTCCCTGTTTATTCACTCAGACACTCGGACTCCAGGCTTCTTCAATTCCCATTCATGCACACCTCTAAGGGCCAATTGGCTTTCAAATATTGCTTGCCAAAACTTTGGAATGACTTGCCTGAAGATGTCAGGCACTCCACCAACCATAGCCACCTCAACCCACTCCTCCTTGCACACTTCTTCACTGCATGCACTTGCTCCCAACAGACATAAGCACAAGCCCTCATGACCTCTGGTTACCACCACCTGATAGTCATGCGCGAATCAACTGCTTTTCCACAGGGCTCTCAAACTAGGATGCTCTGACCTCTAGGCTGTGTACCATGGATGCTATGTAAATACCCAGGGCCTCCAAAGTATGGTTGCCTCAGCCCTCTTATTTTAAACTCTGTAACAATGGCAACCTGTAATCTATGAATGTCTTAGCCCTTTTATTGTATACGCTATATCATTGGTAACCTGCAATGTATGTAATTCATCCTATGTGTCTCTCCACCCTATTTTCCCCAGGCCGCATCTTTAATTTTAATTTAGTCATTTAACCAGGAGTAGCACACTAGCTGAAAGCTTTTTATAGGAGTGACCTGGGAGCACAGGAAGTTAAGTGACTTGCTCAGGGTCACACAGTATGCAGGTGGAAGCTGTGGGTTTCAAACCCACATCTGGTCTTCTGGATATCACCAGATTTGCAGCTCAGAGCCTTAAACCACTGCGCTTATACTGCCTCTGGAAGCGAGTGGTTTCTCCGCCAGTATGTCTGCCTGGTTAAACTCTTAACAAATAAATAAATAAATTTGATGTGCTGCACACACATTTACACTACTTTGGGCACAAAACACTCTTTTAATTGAAACCATTTTCAGATGGATATGAGTATCATGCTGCTTTGGAGAAGGGAATGCAAATGTCTATCAATATTTTTACCTCATTGCTGAACAATGGCAGGTGTCTTAACAAAGTCATTTCTTATGATAGATAAATAGATAGATAGATAGATAGATAGATAGATAGATAGATAGATAGATAGATAGATAGAGAGACAGAGAGACAGAGAGACAGACAGACAGAAGACAGACAGATAGATAGATAGATAGATAGATAGATAGATAGAGATAGATAGATAGATACTGTCTGTAGATATATAGACAGACAGATAGACAGTAGATAGATAGATAGATGGATAGATAGATAGATAGATAGGTAGCTAGATAGACAGACAGACAGACAGACAGACAGTGGACACTCTCCCTTTCCAAAATATGTCTGTAATTACAAAAAGCCACATTATCACCTGGTGGCTAGTGGACTCCCCAAACCCACTCTACCCTGGCAGGTACCACACCTCCCCAACCACACTCCTTCTGCATTTTGGGTTAGCGCACAGCTCACCCTTATCCTTCACTGCCACCCCCGACTTAAATGTCACTGAATGAATGAGCTTACTTTCACTGAATGAATTGTACACGTAGCGCCATTTAATCATTGATATTTCAGATTGGATACAAGCTTGTTGTCTGCTCTGCTGTTGGTATGGGGTGGTGGTGAGGTGTGTGTGTGTGTGTGCACATTAAGAACCTGTTAGGATGAGTGTTTAATTAGTGGAGGAGGGTATGATTAACTTTTGGTGCATCTGGCTTTACTACAGGATGGAAGGAAAACACAATTATTTGATACTTTGCTTGTGTGCAGTATAATTGCACCCACCCCAATTAGAGGCAGACTGCCACATATTATCATAATTCTTCCCTACCAAAAGTGATACCAGGAGACCAACCCAAACTAGGAATAAAATTAATGGTGGCCAGCAGCTAGTGGTCCATAACTCTGCCCAGTCACCGCACTATATTTATAAAATAAGTTTGCATTTTTGGATTGCAACATTCATTTTATTTCTTGCTGTGCATGGTGGAATCATTCCTCTGTCCCATCACCCACACTACTTCTGTAACACATTTTCAGGGAGGCTAGTGGTAACACCACCAACCAGAATATAAGTAAGTTTGCATTTTATGGCAAAAACAAATCACACTATAATTCATGTTTTTCAAGTCTGGGCAATATTTATTCCTTTTGGGAACTAAAATTAGACTATACTTGCTGGTGACTCAACTGACCTGAGACGGGATATGGACTGACATGGCTGTAAGGGAGATGACATATTCATGTTTTAAATGGTGAGCAAGAAAACTGGTTCCCAAGCGCAAATCAGCTAACTCTGACCGATCTTTGTTATCATTATAATACTCCCACACCATAGTATCTGTCTTTTTTCAGTGGCAGTGGCTTGGCATTCTGTGTAGTACTTTTGGAAGAACTGGGCAGGACTGCAACATTATTATTATTATTTATTTCTCCTGCATGGTTGGAATCTTTCTCAGCACCTTGGCATTTCTTAATTTAAACTTTAAGCATTGCTTGGAACACTCCAGATCTGTTACCTGCTACCATAATGTTAGTACAGTATGTATGTAGATACAGTAGGTATAGAATAACCTGTATCTATTATGGCTTCTGTTTTAAAAGTTGTATTTAAGAAGGGAACATATTGACAAAATAAGCTTTATCCATGGAATTTTACAGTAATCGAACTGTGCCAGATACCTAAATCCAAAGAAACTTTAAACTGTCACTGATCAGATTAACCACGTAAAACCATCCCAGTGTGATTACGTCACACTTTACATTTAACTTTTTTCTCTTTGGTTACCCTACGCTACCATCTCAGATTTAGTTCAGTTACTATTTATGCCCCAATGATGTGAAGATCAGTTTAATTTAGGACTCAAAAAAAGGCTACAGCATTACAGTACATAAAACATTTATTCCAAGTTTTACAGCACAAACAAGTCATCAGAACATGATTTTGACTTGTACCTGAAAAAGTTATTTGTAAGACAGTCTCCTTTAATGCCATTCACTGTACCGATTGGTGGATTATAGGCATCAACAAAAGTGTATTGCTGTGGGATACTTGTCTTGACATATAGTATAGCACTGCTGATGTTATAGCATATCTATCACGTATTGTTAAGTTGTTGAAATATACAAAATCAGCTGTTTTATCCCCTGTATAAATGTCTTGTAGTGAAGTGGTCCGAGCAGCCATTGCATCTGAGCACAAGTCTGTAAGGTTTAGGACACTTTACAATTTGCTTATCATTTAATGTTGTAAAGAGTTTTGGTGGGACTGCATTGCAGCCTGGTTTCATTGAGAATGAATGGTCACTCAGGTTTAAAAACCTCATACGTGTATGTTCAGACTACTTCCCACCCCCAAAACTACCTAACAGCTGTCCATCCATCCCATATTACTGTCATTGTATTAACCTGATTTGATATGTAACTTTGCATAGTATCCCCCATGGATCGAGACTGAAATGGAAGAATTACTGCTAGCCCTCCTTTTTCCCCGCCAGCAAAACTAAGTTACATTATTAAATACCCTCCCAAGGCTACAATATCTTCTCCTTCTTCACACTGTGATTTGTATATCGAATGCATTTTTACATTTACTGTAGGTCTGCTGGAGTTTAATAACTAGCAAAATAAGTAAATAGAGCAGCGCATTTCACAATGGAAGCAAGGCACCAAGGTGAAGCTGACCTGGATAATAATGTGTGCTACAGTAGGTGACAGCAGCTGACATGGAATATTCGGAGGATCAGTTATTGCTGTCTAGAGATACCAGCTAAGGAAAACCATCCATCCCCTACTCCAAGGTGAAAGAAGCCTAAAGCCTTCAGTACTATGCACAACACCAAGGCTGCAATCACAATTTTAAGCAGTCAGGCCCCAAAGGTATTTGACATGCTGTGTACTGGCTTCCCAGTTTGCAGGGCAGTGCACTGGCATCCTAGTTTGTAGCACGAGTAGACACAACTTTTTTTCACTGTGCAACGTACAGTATCTAACAGTTATGACCTTTGAATCTCAGGAGCTCACATTTCAGCCAGCAACGCTAATGTTCTGAAATACACCTGCTGACAATTTCCCAGTCAAACTATTTGTAGCCAGACAATTAAATGTGACTACCATATATGGCATCAAGTATCACAGAATTGACACTCGAGAGAAATAAATCCTGTCTTTGAGGTATCATACTTATAGCATTCTGTGTCAGTTAATTACCATTATCCGAGAGTGCTGGCATTATAACTTGCAGCTAGCTCAGATCGGGACCTGGTGATGTGGACTGTGGGGACACCTAGAGGAAATAGCAGACTGACAAAAAATTTACTAAAAACAGCACTACCTTGCTCATTTAGGCTACTGATAATGGCAAATCAATTGTATTTGAACTCAGCACATTTACCATATCACTCCACTCAATGAGGCACACCTCAGTACCACTAGGTATACAACTCATTATAACGTTCAGTAGTACAGCACCTAACAAGGAATGACGTTACCGTAAACTTTTCAGTAATCACCACTGTAGGCTGACATACCTCAGCATAGATCTTGATACTATAGACATGGTGTCTTGGCTGCCAGCTGACAAAGTGGAGCGATTGGGACGGTTGGTGTCGAGATCAGAGACTCTAAAAGTTACTCTGAAGTCCTACAATCTTTGAATGGGCATTTGGAATTTGCTTGTAAGGCAGTGTCATCTGGCAGGCCATTCTCAAAAAGTTGGCATGGGCAACAAGGGTTCCCTACACCCCATCATCACATTAGGGTAACTGCAGACATGAGTGTGGATTTGGCAGTGTGGACAGCTTCCTTCAGCATTTCAATGGATTATCCATATGGCAAGCTGGTGCAGTGTTTAGGCAGGATTACCAGATGGTTACGGATGCTGCAGGGGCTTTGTTATGAGGCATACTTCAGGGTTCCCAGTTAACAGGTCCCTTGGATGAGAGCTGGGAAAAGCAGGACTCATGAAAATGTGACCCTGTTAGAATTTTTCCCCATCCTGGCAGTGACTTTTGTGTGGAAGGAGCAGCCATGAACAAGAAGGTACTTTTCAATCGGACAATGTGGGGTGGTGGCCATTTTCAACAAGCAGTTATCTAATTCCAGGAATTGATGAGGTTTTTGATGGTTTTTGTGCTGAGATGCTTACATCTCAATGTTATCTTCAAGGCAGTGCACGTCCCTGGGGCTTTGAATGTAATTGTTGATGCCTCTCTTAATTGCTGTTTGAGAGATTTTGACAAATAGCACCAACAGCGAGGAATACCCTGTTCAAGCACCAGCATTCCTATAGTAAGCTGCGATTCAAGAGCAGATAAAATGGTGCAACACCTCTGGCCTCAGGGACATGACATAAGAATAGGGCACACATTAACTCATTTTGGGAATTCTGTGGAGAAAACAGCAGGAACTATGAGCTGCTGCAACAGCCACATCTTGTTCAGCAATGTCTGCACTACTTGATTGGACAGGGCAAGGCCCCAACATACATATACAATCATATGGCTTCTGTTACCTGATAGCAAAGATGCATGGGCTGCAGGATATAAAGGTAAAGCTACCAATAGTCCTATTTCCCAGGACTGTCCTTATTTTAGGCAGCATGTTCCAGTGTCCCCACATGTTTTGCAAATGTCACTTTTGTCCTGGTTGTTGCTTACTTGTCCTAGTTTTGTCCTTTTTATTTTTCTTGACTGCTATTCCATGAGTGACAGTTATTTCAGCACCACTGTTGCACTGCTCGGGCTGGACAGCAGTTTGCAACTTCAAACCCTACACCTGTGTTGCACCACAAGCATGTCAGTCGGAGTGCAGTAAGCATGTTCCTTCCTGTTAGATCAGACTGGTAGTAGAGCAAACAAGCACATGTGGACGCCTGCCTCCCAGTAGCTTAGAGGGACTCCAGACAGAGAAGAGACTGGTAGCAGTGAGCTAAGGTACTCAAACCTGATCAGCTGTAGGGAAGTGTGTGAAACAATCTGGTGTGGTGGTGGAGTCACTGAAATGAAGTTTGCTCAGCAAATGAGATGAGTGTGAAGTGGTTCGGATGGGACTGTAAAGAGTAACAATACATGTAGCTTGAATGTCTGATCACAATTTAATGCAGGTTTGCTTCTAATGAACTTTCTGTACATCTTGATTTGGAACTTGCTGAAGCAGAATGATGTATTGTTTTAATCTGGATGTTTGCTACTGGTGTTACTGTGGGGTAGCATGGCCAGAAAAAGCAGAAAAAATGTAATTGGTTGTCTGCAGCGTTGTCTGCAGTGGTGCCTGTGGCAGAGACATAGTGAGGGAGTCATGGTCAGGCTGGACTGTCCCAGTTTTAGGCCTCAGAATGTTGGTAGATTTATGTAATGGGTTCTTTCCTCATATGGAAGATGATAGAAGGGTGGCACACAATGAGAAGGAACAGAAGGACAGCAGGCAACCGTAGATATCACAGTATTAAAGGAGATTTTGGTCATCCTGTCCTGGGTCTGCACATCTGACGATGAGGCAGTTTTGTTTAAGGATCTGTTTGCTTATGCCTTTTTCGACATTCATGGAGTCAGAACTGGTTGAGGATCCCCAGTTCCAGTGGGACATAACATTCAGTGGGATGTCAACTTACATGGGAAGTCTTTGGAGTAAGTAAGTAAGTAAAATTTTATTTTGAGTGCTTTTCAAAAACCAAAGCGCTGTACCAATAGAACAACATGTAAAACAACAGGTGTTAAAACAGTAATAAAATCATTCTTCTATGTTTTTAAAACAGAAAAGTTTTGAGCTCTGATTTAAAGCTCTCGACGGTCAGCCAGTCCTCGTATCCAACGAGGTAGAGAATTCCACAAGGCAGGGGCAGCGTAAGAGAATGCACATGCCCCAGATGTCTTCAAATGAACCCTGGGAATCTCTAGCAATCCCTCAGCTGGATCAGAGTGAACAAGAGGGGCAGTAGGGAATAAGGAGATCTTGCAGGTACTGCAGTTCCTGTTCATGTAGGGCTTTAGGTTAGTAATCTGACCTGAAGTGATCCACGGCGGCAGCCAGTGCAGCCTGCACAGCACAGGTGTAATATGACTATTTCTAGATGTCCCAGTCAAAAGCCTGGCTGATGCATTCTGCACTAGCTGCAAGTAGCGGATATCAACCCCAGTAGCCCAGGTACAGGGCATTACAGTAATTAAGGCTTGTGGTCACTAAGGCATGGACCAAGGTAGAAAGGTCAACCAGAGGGACCAGGTATTTCACCTGGGAGATAGTCCTAAGATGGTAAAGAGGACTTGAAACGCCAACACCTGAGATTTCAGGGTCAGACCGTCGTCAATAATAAACCCAGATTACGCACCTGGTCTGAGGTTGAGAGCTGGACACCATCAAGCCAAAGGCCTGATGAAACCCCAGCCCTATGACCCGCCTCAAGGGCCCGGGTCCACAACCAACACCTTGATCTTATCCGGATTTAACCTCAGCCAGCTGGCACTCATCCAGTCTTTGATCTTGGAGAGACAGCTGTTAACTATAGAAAGTGCATCATCTTGTCCGGGTGAAGGACAAATACAGCTGGGTGTCATCTGCATAGCAGTGAAAACCAGACTGTATCATCTAATGATGTCTCTAATGGCAGCATATAAACTGCAAACAACTTGGCTCCAAATGGAGCCCTGCGGCATCCACAGGACAGAGAGATGGTGTCAGAGGAATAAATTCCAGTGACGACCCTCTGTATCTGGCCTGTAAGGAAAGATCGAAACCAATGTAGAGCTGTACCAGACAGTCCACAAAAGCTGCAGGCACTCCAAAAGCACACCATGGTCCACAGTATTGAATGCTGCAGAGAGATCAAGAAGGACTAGAATAGTACGAGCCTTCGATCTCTTGAATTAGATCATTTAAATCCCAGACAAGAGCAGTCTCAGTTCTATGTCTTTTCCTAAACCCTGACTGAGAGTATCATAGATATTGTGGTTTGTAAGATGGTCGTCTAGCTGTAGCACAACCACCTTTTCAATAACTTACCCACAAAGGGCAGGTTAGAGATAGGTCTGAAGTTAGCTAAACAGTCTGGGTTCAATGAAGGTTTTTAAGGAGTGGCTGAACGGCTGCCTCCTTTAGGGATCAGGAAAGCCCCTGCTCCAAAGACTTCCAGACAATTTCAGCAAGGATCGGGCAGATAACATCTAAGCAACTAATAATAGTGGCGGGGGTCCGGATCCAAACTACAGCTGGTTGGTCGTACTGTCTGAACAATCCTCACAATATCCTGAACTCCGCCTACTAAAGTCAAACCAGCTAGCATGGGTGTTCGTTTCCTCCTGCTGATCACCCAATCCCTTAAAGAGGGAGCTGGGCTGATGCCCGACCTAATGCTGGCAATCTTATCTGCAAAGAACCGAGCAAGATCATCACACTTTATTTATGAAAATCTCTTCCATACTGCAGACAGAGTGGATTGCATAATCTATTGACAGTCTGAAAGAGTTGAGCTGATTGGTTCTGCAGCATCAATCTCCTGACAGGAATTCTGCCTTCTTACGGGTGATTACTGATTGATAGATGCTATAATGGTCCTTCAATCTAAGCCTGTCAGCATCCAGGCCAGATTTCCGCCAAGCCTCTCTAGTTTTCGCCACTCTCCTCAGCTCCTTCAAGGATCCATCAAACCATGGGGTCCTTGGGTGCTGAGTGAGTGGGCAAACACGGACAGGAGCAATTAAATCCAGGGCCTCACCCACCGCCTTATTATAGGCAAGAACGAGATCCCTGGACCCATGCACTCACTTGAAACACCGATAGGTCCAGTACTGCCAATAGGCCTCTGGGGTAATTCCTCTACAGGGCAATATTGGACCATCTCTGTAGGGCAGGCCTATTTGGGGTGTCCCAAAGCTGAATCTTATGGTTTGATGATCCGTCCACATTTGGTTCCACCTCCAGATGCGTGACCTCCAACTCCAGTAGGAACACTAAATCCAATGAGTGACACCCTATATGGGTAGCAGAGGTAGCCACCTGTGTAAGGCCCAACATAGTCATAAGTTGGAGGAGATTATTCCCAAACTGCGAGAGCTCATTGTTGACTCAGGCATTGAAGTCACCAGTATTAACCACCTGGGCAACTCCAATGCCACGTCGACGATGAAGTCCGCGAACTCCTTCAGGAATTCTCTACCATCGCGTGTGTGGACAGTAGATGAGGAGAATTCTGAACCCTACACCTGCTCCCAGGATACACTCAAAGGAATGAGTGCAACCCACTGGTACATCCACAAGACCCAACTGTGTTCTAAAAGATGGCTACTCCCCACCCCTACGATCCAACCTTGGGCGGTGTATCTCCGAGAACCAAGCCGGAGCAGCAGATGCCAATGTAAGGCCTGCATTCTCATCTAGCCATGTCTCGGTGATGCATGCCAGGTCAGATGTTGCAAAAGATCCGCTATGATGGCGGTTTTGTTTCTAATTGACCTGGCATTACACAACACCGCCTGGTTGGATGGGTTTTCAAGAGGATCGCTGTGCCTGCCCACATTTAGGAGCCCTTGGGTATGGAAATCAGGCAGGAGGATCCCTCTCCTGATCCCATTTCACCCCAGGCGTCTCCTAGTCCCCACTATCTCTATCTGCCCACTCTTTCCATTCTCCCATTCTGCCCAGTCCATCCACCCTCAGACTCATTCTCACTATCCCCAATGCACGACATCTATTATAGACATCAGCTAACAAAGGGGACAATGAAAGGGCCAGATGTCCTGAAGCAGAGTGGGAGAATAGTGCCTGACAGTCTTAGAGCCCTCCCAGCACATTTTAATAAACAATCAATAAATAATCAAACAATTAAAAATAATCAAATCAACTATCTCACTACAACAATATACAATACACAAATTAACACAACTACACAGATCCAATCTATCAAACCTTACTCATTACAGCAAATCAACTTTAAATTAAACAAGCAATTATTACCACAAAATAAAATAAATAACAAATTACTTATGCTAATAATCCGAGTAAGTCCGTAAATCCTGTAAAGAGATCAGTCCCTTTTATCCAGATTATTTCAAGCAAATCACAACAGTAAACAGCATTGTTTAAAGTGACCACTTTAAATGTCTTATTATTGTGGGCTAGAGGACCTCTCACTTCCCCAGCCCATCAGATTTATTTTAAGATTCTGCACCAGTCCAAGATGGTGCAGTTAGGTCCACTAAGTAATCAAGTTCCATCAGGTTCAGGGCAATGCTATGCCCTGTACCTTTATTAGGTGGTACATGGAGCAGAGAACACTAAGACGAGGTACATTTTTACACATGCTAATGGAAGGCTGGTTACAAAGTACCAGTTTGCTGAGGTCCTGCAGAAAGGTATTTGCAAGAGCTGGCAGAGACCCCAGGTATTTTAACACACATTCATTCAGGACTGGGGCAGCCACTGAGGTGGCAAGGCTCAACTGCCTAGAAGGGGATTCAGGCTATTGGTAGATGAAGTCTTAGGCCTACCAAAGATATGTGAGGTCTGCAGGGATAAGTGGAGGTTGAGGCATGTTGGGGGTGTCAATTAATGATCTTGTGGTTAATCTTTCAGGTGCACATTCCACAATCAAAACCTTCTATGTGATTGGCCATTCCTTTGTTATGAAAGCATGTAAGTGGGCAGCTCATCAGGGTCAAGGAGAACAGCTGGGCATCCAATGGAAAGAGCAAGAATACGGTGGTGTGGAATCAGTGGGATGAAGTGGTGGATTTGATACCAACCCTGAGGAACCTGGGTTTAGTCAACTAGCCCCTCACGGGCTGATATTTCATTTGAGGGTAACGATTTAGAGGTGTTTGCCCTTGACATATATAATGCGGGCTATGATGGTCAATCTCAGCTGGATCAGCAGACATATGCCAGACACTGAAATGGCCTGGTCTAAGATCATGCCAAGAGGGAAGTGGAGAGCAGGGAAGGTGGCTAGGCCACTGTGGAAAGTTCACTGGGAGGTGCCCCATTTCTGCTTTCCTTTGGGGATCTGGGTCATAAGTCATCAGGATATTTCTCTAGGGTGTCAGTTTTTTTTATTCAGATGGGTGCATCTGTCTGAGATTGGGCAGGCAATGTTTAATTTCAGTCTACAAAATGTTTTAGAGGCTTGTTATAGGTATTCTCCTAGGGCATTGTTGGGATGATTCGTAAATGTTTTGTCGATCTAGTGGTGGATGATTTGGCAGTTTGGGGCTTACATAATACTATATTGTCAAGTAAAGGAGTTGCCCAATGAGGGACACTCAAGAAGGTGAAATGGCACAATATTTGATGGACCCTGGGACCACGGGGGGACGGTCTGGCAGGTGAGGCCTGGTGAGGGTATAACTGCTCAGATGTGGCTTAGTGGGTTCCTGGTCCATTGAGCCTCCTTGTCATAGGAGCTGGCTGGTCTGGTGGGGCTCTGCTAGGATTCCTTTGGCCTAGGACTGGCTTGTGATAGAAAATAGTTGGATTCATAGCCAAATACACTGGCTGCCCCGGAGGAATACTTTATTGATCATGTTTGTATGTGATATATGTGTGAATTCTTTTATTTTATATTAAATCATTATGATGTACTGCTGCTTATTGACAATCAGTCCCAAACTAAAATTCTTAACCTCTCTCCACCAGCACATTCCCGAGAGATGGAAACTGCCACTGTGACCCGTCCACAAAACTGGGGATAAGACCTGCCACTCTAACTACCACCCTATCTCCATATTGCCACCACTATCCAAGGCCCTAGAGCATATATTGTTGTGGACCAGCACACTGATTATTTGAGAAATATAATATTCTGTGCATAAACAGCACGGTTTTAGAAAAGGGCATAGTACCACCACTGCCCTGCTTGAATTTACCTTTGCAATGCATAGTTCCCTTGATAAAGGACTTCTACAGGGCTGTCTTCATCAGCCTCTCAAGGCATTTGACACGGTCCATCATTGGCTGCTGTATGGCCAACTACTCCTTGCTGGCCTCACACTGGACTCAGCCTGCTGGTTCAGAAGCTACCTTGACAACCGCTTTCAAAAGTAAAATTGCCAGTGCTATCTCGACACCTTGCCTGTCTGCTCCGGAGTACCTCAAGGGTCCATACTGGGCCCTTCCTTTTCAGCCTCTTTTAAACTCCCTACCACAATCCTGCTCAGAACAAATCATCCTGTATGTGGATGATGCTGTTGTCTTTTCTACTCACAAGGACCTTTCACCACTACAACACAGCCTCCAACTCGGATTCAGTGCCTTGAAACATGGTTCTCCAGTCATAAACTAGTCCTCAATTACAAGAAAACCAAGTCATTGCTATTCTGCAGTTCACATAAACATTATAAGCAACACCCCTTGCCATCTCCACCAAGCAGGGACTGTCCTCGAACAAGTTTACTCTTTCAAATACCTAGGATTCTGCTTGACCCCAATCTCTCTCTCCTATACAGCTCACATTGACAGCGTGGCTAAAGCTGCCAGCACATGCCTTGGATTACTCTACAAGCATAGGTAGCACCTCACCCCAGAGGCCCTGAAGATTGCCATACAGAGCTCTGTGGTGTCAATTATTGATTATGGCCTCATTATCTATGGCTCCACCATGACGTCTGCTCTCCGACTTATAACAACTGCTCTTAACAAAGCATGCCGACTCACAACTGGTGCCCACCACCTCACCCACACCTGTGCCCTTTATGAACAATCCAGATGGCTCCAACTCTCCAACTCTATAAAGTATCTCACATGTGCTATGGTGGAAAAATCAACCTGGCCTCACACCCCCAGTGTTACTGCCTTGTTACATCAAAACACCAACCGACAGAACACAAGGAGCTTGACAACCCAGATTCTGCAAGTTCCTCACTGTCGAACTATGCAGGGCCAACGCCTCCTTCACCTATAGGGCTCTTCTATGGATGAATGGTCTCAGCCACACCATCTCCTCTGCCTCAACAATAGGTCTGTTCAAAACCAGGCTCCGGGCCCATCTCATTGCCTCTAGCTCCTGTGACTGCCTCTCCTAGATGATGACCTACACAGCTTTAATCCTAACTTATATACTGCTTAACCCCAAGCCCCAGTCCCACCCCCCAGCTCCTGAGGCACCACTTCAAATCTCAGGTCTCCATACCATCTCATTAGTATCTCCTTGCCCATTACAGCACTTATCACCCCCACTCTGCCTCTTTATCTCTTCTATCACTCCTTCTCATTTATTTTTGACAAATGCCTCTGGCCGCATCTTCATCCTCCCTCTCCTCTCATCCCTGTTTCTCTGCCACCCCAGGTGCCTGACCCTACCCATTCCTTGTGGGCATATGTGTCCTAGCTGTGTTCACTATCTTACTATAGCTGCCTCCGTTAACTACCTACACTTCTCCTCCTCCTCCTCTACACCTTACTTTTCCTATAATTGACCCCTTTTAATAGCACTGTTGTACATGAATTGTTTACTGTTATTTCACTGTTGCTTCCTTGCTGTTTGTTATTTCTGACATGGAACCTTTGTAAAAGACCCTTGGCTCAAAGGTTCTTGTAATCCTAGAATAAATAAATAAAATAAAAATAAATCATGTCGAAGTAAAGTTTGGCCTTTTCTGCCAAAATCCAAGATGTGGTCTAGTATGTTTTTGGAGGGATTGGGATGGTTCTGTCTAGGCAATACTTCCTGTATTTCTGTTTCACCCCATTTCTGATCCTTCACCTTATTTTACATCTATAATATTTATTTCAATGGGGATTTTAATGTATAGTATGGGTTGTTGAGGAAACCTCACAGCTTACAATCCGTGTATACCTGCTGAACAGCAGTAGTGCAATGAAATCATCTGCCTAAATCTTTGAGCATATTTGTAAAGTAATCTCTGGTATTCTGTTTGAGCAAAATTGCAGAAACTGTCTACCATACACAAGCCCTGGTGCTTCAAGGTGAAAATCTCTTCCTCATCATTGGACCTCATGCTTGGCAGTCAGTGTCTGCAGTTTAGTGCCTGTCTACATTTCCTGATTAAATCTGTATTACGTGCAGCCTATTTAGCCATTTTCCAGGTCTGATGGAGTGCTTGTTATAATCTTTCAAAAAGCTGTTTACAAAATTAATTTAGTTAGTTAGTTGAACATTGGCAGCTGGAAGAGGCACTCTGAGTCAAAGCATATTATCAGGTGTGACTCATATATCCTTTTATATTTTATATATAGCTGTAGTATGTATATATTTATCATTTTGTCCTGCAAACCAGTGAATGATGGTAATGGCATTACCTACAGACACATCTTAAAATGCTATTATTTTTAGCAATATATTATTTAAGCAATAAGGCATGACAGGGTATGTGTTACTGTGTAATAGCATCATGCCTCAGTTGGTTGAAGCACAAAGCTGCAGGCTAAGTGTATTCAATGCCTGAGAAGTGACGTTATTACACAATGACACCCTGGAGTGCATTATTGCTATTATACAATGGCTCAGTTTTAAAGGAAAAAATATATAAAAAAACATGATTAAAATATTTCCTTAATTTTTGCTGTGTGCAGGTATACTGTACCTTTAGAAAAAAGTCTTCAGCTTATGTTTTGCCCAGTAGATGGTGCTGCCAGGATATGCTGCCTTCTGTTTCCTTACAGCTTTTCTCTCTCTCTACCTACACACTACTTTGTGTCCCTGTGTGTGTCATAATATATGCTGGTGCCTGCTCACCACTGTAACTTTTTTATTTATCATCACTGTAACTAATTATTTGTTTCTTTATGATACAGCTGTTTATTGACCAAATGTGCACAGTTGCCGAGCCAATTAGTGAGTGACTGTGGAGCTACCATGGTTCTGCCATGCTGGAGAAGCTAATCAATCAATCAATCAATTTTTTATTTACATAGCACCTTTCAAAATCAAGGCGCTGTACACAGCATAACACAATATTAAAAACAGACAGCAGTATAAGTTATTTAAAATCAGTCTGGAAAAGCCAGTGAAAATAACTACGTTTTAACATAGTTTTAAAACTACTGACAGTCAGGCATTCTCTTAACCGACAAGGTAGATCATGGTGTGGCCCTGTTTTGGTTTAATATTTATTACATTTTTAATTTTTAATTGTTTTGTGAAGCTGGTGAACACAGGGATGCTCCGTTTCTCCTCACTTGGCAAATACTGTTTTCAACTGCACATAGGCTTCTGATGATTGGGGTACTGAGCGCCCAACCAGAAGCCAATGAGTGTATTGGCTTCATTGATTTTACTTTTGACTACATATAGTAAACACATTTGGATAAATCAAGTGGGGACACTGAATGGCAGGCAGAAAACTAATTGGGAAAGTTTCAGCAAGTGAAAGTGAGACACAAACATGGGTGTCTCATCTGTGTGACTGTGTGTGGGAGATTTTTGTGGATTATATCACTCGGACCAGTGGTTTTATTAACTGTAGATTCTTATATGCTATGGGATCAGAAAATGGCATATCCTCCCACCTTACTGCTGGTACAATATAGTATGCTGTGTATTTTAAACTAGGAGACCAAGCAGTATGACTGTTTCTAATGGCCGCTGAGCTGATCAGCGAGTGGACAGCAGCACAGTGGTGGGCATGCACTGGGTTGATCACTGCGGCAAGCAGTGAGGAAACTGTGTTCACTTACAGACTTTTTACTGTTTATTGTAAATACTGTATTTGGGAATTGTGTTGGGGCACATAGGACATCACTGGGTGTTGTGTTATTGTGTTGCATGTGTGAGTTTGAAATACTAGCCAAAGAGCTATGAGAGGATGCCTGCAAGCAAGGGCTCAGGGGCAGGTGGAAGCAGGCTCTTCTCACTGTGGAGGCATGTAGATCCCCATTGGAGGCAACTACAGAGGCAGTGCTAGCCCAAAGGGCTATGAGAGGATGCCTGGGGAGAAAGGGACAAACAGGGGCTCAAAATAGTGCAGGAAACAGTGGGAGGCTTCTGCTTTACAAATTCACAAAAAGCTGTGTCACAAATAATGAGAGTTAAATATGGGGTGCATCACAGACAGAGAGTTATGTGCCAGCAGGGTCTGCAAAGCTGAGTGTACTCATGGGATCAAATGGAGTCCAGCACATGGTCAGGACTGTAGAAATCAATACTTAAATTTATTCATACAGCAGGAAAAATATACGGACTAAAGGTGAAAAATAAAATAACACTAAACAGAATGAAAAAAAATACAATTCTACAGTTACATTCACTGAAGAAAGGTTTTGCCTAGAAACTGGCTAGACAACTGGTAGGCTTGCCTCCCTACCACACACTGACTTAATACACTCTTTTGCACTAAATATATACTGTGGTCAGATCACATGGTACAGGAAAACTCCTCCCTATACAGAATGAATCTAACTTTATAACAGCAAACACAGTTTATATTTCCCTGAGTTTCAGTTTAGGCATTCATTTCACCACTACATGGTTTTCTGGTTCATTAAAGTAAAAATTTCAAGTAATTTCATCTTTACCCTTTTTCTGAGGGCAGCAGACTCCTCCCATCTGCTTTCATTATAAAGATGTGGAGCAAGGCTGGCCAGCACTATAGACAGATGGAAAGCTGAGAGCAGAGGCTGCTGAACAAAAGCCATTTTCAGGTCAGTTGTTTTACTATTTACAACATTTGGAACAAACAGCTTACACAGTGTGACTAGCTTAACAAAATAAGCTACCTAATATAATTCAGTCAGGTGGCTTTACAAACACCAAACAGCTCAAACCCAGCTTTACTTTTGAATGTTTGGACACAGTTTACTGGCAACAAGAAGCTGTATTAACTTCCATGACTTCACTTGCACTGAAGAAATACAAACCCTGAGGTTCTAAGTATCAGACTAAAGCACTACTTCTCTATTTCAGCACAGACATGGAAGTGCTAATTAAACAGTGCAAAATACACAAAGTCTTAAAACCTTCTGTGTGAAACTATATGGGGATTTTCCACAGTCCAACAGCAGTTTTGGCAATATCAGGTGCAAAACAAAGAAAGAGGACACAAAGGGAGATTAGGGAGAGAGAGACTACTCACAGGTGGCCATTCCATGAGCAGGAGAACAGATGAAATAAACAAAAGAATACAGAGACAGCAGAGAGCAGAGAGCAAGTACTGTTGCAACAGGTTTCTACAGTGGAAAGTTCCTGTTTTCCAGCCCAAATAATTGAAAACATTAGCTGCCATTTGACTGCAGATAGGTAGGTAGTTAGAAACACCCATTTAACACTTCAAAATACACGGGATAGAGAGCAGACAGCCCCTACCACACTGAGAAACAAAGAAGTTACAGTCAGGGATGGACAGGAGAAATTAACTGAATATGGCTTTCACAGAAAATCCTAATTAGGTAGCAGAGGCACAGAATTGTTCAAGTTCTAACACAGAATCAGGAATGCAATCTTAGCCTTCAAAATTCTCAGTTGAAACACACAGTTTAAGTACAAGTAAAATTACACTTTAAACTGAAGAAACTGGCAGTGGGCGCATGAGAAAATCAGCGGTTTGTGGAAGACATGACCCATGCAAAGGACAAAATTCTGATGCAGCACAGAACATAAAGATAGTCAATAAATGAGAGGCAATACAGGATTAGGAAAAATAAGATATATTTGGCCAATGGTAGTGACATAGTCCAGTCAGAAGGAACTGAAATGCCGAGCAGGATGAGGAGCCAATCAGGGGCTTGTGGACCACAGGAGACCAATGAGAGCTGTCCCAAGAGAAGGCCCCCATCCTTTTAAAATTTGCAGAGACAGTCACGCAGCCTTGAGTTCCTGGAGCTCAGTCCGGGCTGTACCTGAAAGCAAGGGCTCATGTGGAAGCAGGTTCTTCTCACCATGGAAGTGTGTAGATCACGATCAGAGATGACCACGGAGGTGGTGCTAGCCCAAATGGCTATGAGAGAAAGCCTGCAAGCCAGTGCTTGGGGTGGTGACAGCAATCTCTTCTCGCCATGGAGGCATGTAGATCCCCATCGGAGCCGACCTTGGATTCAGTGCTAGCCCAAAGGACTATGATAGGACACTGGAATGCAAAGGCTTGGGGTGGGTGGCAGCAGGCTCTTCTCACCATGGAGGCATGTACATCCCCATCGGAGGTGACCATGGAGGTGGTGCTGGCCCATTGGGCTATGAGAGGATGTCTGAGGGAGAAAGGGACAAGCAGGGATTAGAAATATCTCAGAAAGTCTCTGTGCCTCTGCTACACAGTTATCCTTCTCAGAGGTGCTGCCTGTCAATGGCATGAGTGAGGCGAGGTACTTTGCACCATGCAGTTTAATGAATGGTTGAAAAAATGGTGTGGAGCACAGGGTTTGGCTTCATTGGTGACTGGGGTTCCACCTGGAGGACACCAGCCTATACTGGCAGGATGGTCTGCATCTCTCCAGGAAGGAACAAGTCTTTGAGCAATCAGTTTAAATGCTTCATTGGCAAGCTTTTAAAATAGTCAAGGGGGAGCACTGATAAGCAACAGGAAAATCCCAGCCTCTCCTACAAAACAGGGTACTAAATGAGAAAAAGACCAAGGTAGAAAGGTCAGTGGGGATGCTGCAACTGAAGGTAAAGCCATCAAAAATGGAAAGCAATGAGTACCAATGCCCGTAGTCTGAGTAACAAGCTTCCTGAATTAGTGGCCTTGATGGAGGAGGAACATCTGGATATAGTGGCAGTCACAGAAACATGGGTCACACAAAACCATGACTGGGACGTAAACATACCAGGATACACTATCTACAGGAGGGACAGAGAGGGTAATAGAGGAGGAGGAGTAGCTCTTTACATAAGGGAAGGAATCAAAGCAGCAGAACAAAAGGGAAAACAGGGAGGAGAAGAAGCAATGTGGGTAAATTTTGAGACCAGCAATGGCACCACAAACCGCACAGGGGTTAGATACAGATCCTCTCAGGGGAGGAAATGGACAAGGAAATGATAGAAAGTATACTTAGTAAGGCAGAAAAAGGGAGATATTGCCGATGGGCAATCTGAATATGCCAGATGTTAACTGGAGTGCAGTTTCAGCAGCCACTTCAAGAGTGGGGTTATTCTAGATGCCTCACAGGAGGCATGCCTTAGACAACTAGTATTGGAGCCCACTCGAGGGAGCAATCTTAGACCTGGTTCTCTCAAATGGAGATGAAGAGAGGATCACAGATGTAGAAGTGGGTAGCCATCTGGGAACTAGCGACCATCGAACAGTATGGTTCACAATAAACACAGCAATAGAGTCAAGCCATACAAAGGCAAAGGTACTGGACTTTAGGAGGCTGACTTTGCTAAAGTGGGTGAGTGCCTAAGGAATGCACTAGCAAATGGGCAGGAAAGAGGGTGGAAGAACAATGGGAATAATAAAACTGCCATCACAGAGGTAACAAGCCTTGTGTGAGGCAAATAAACAAACTAAACGATGTAAGAAACCACTATGGTTCTCAAAGGAAGTGGCAGTGAAGGTTCAAGAGAACAAGAAAGCTTTCAGGAAGTACAAGGAATCACAGAAGGAGCAGGACAGAGAACTGTATCAATTAAAGCAAAAGGAAGCTAGGAAGGCAGTCAGAACAGCAAAGGCCCAAACTGAGGAAAAGATAGCCAACTCAGTTAAGAAGGGGATAAAACCTTTATAGGTACATCAGGGAGCGAAGGAAGACCAAAGGAGGGATAGTGAGGCTTAATAAAGGGGAGAGGGTGGGCGAGGGTGACTGTGAAAAGGCAGAGATACTAAACAAATATTTTGCTCAGTATTTACAAAGGAAGAGGGGAGGTACCTAAAACAAACAGTAGAAACACTCTGGATACAGAAGTTGATACCAGCCCATTTACAGAAGAAGGGTTCTGAAAGAACTCTTAAAACTGAAGGTGGACAAAGCAATGGGGCCTGATGGGGTTCATCCCAGAATTCTAAAAGAACTAGGGTGAAATTAGTGACACCACTGACTACCCTGTTTAACAAATCATGGAGGATGGGTGGTACCCGAGGACTGGAGGAAGGCAGATGTGATTCCCTTCACAAAAGTGGGAGCAAGGCAGAAGCAGGAAACTACAGACCTGTCAGTTTAACCTCAGTGGTAGGGAAAATGATGGAATCACTTCTGAAGGAAAGAATTGTCTGAATATCTAGAGGCCAGAGGGCACAGGACCCAAGGCAGCATGGATTCACAGTGGAAGGTCATGCCAGACAAATCTGATAGATTTCTTGACTAGTGACCAAAGTAGCAGATCAGGGAGGGACTGTGGACATGGCCTACCTAGACTTTAGCAAGGCATTTGACACAGTCCCACACAAAAGATTAATATACAAGTTAGCTAGCCTGGGAGTGGGTCCCAAGATGACAGCCTGGGTAAAAATTGGCTGGAGAATAGGACACAGAGAGTAATAGTAAATGGAGTCCACTTGAAGAAAGGGGGTTACTAGTGGGGTACCACAGGGTTCAGTATTAGACTCGGTCTCTACAATGTCTTTATAAGCGACATTGCAGAGGGACTGGAAGGAAAAGTATGTCTCTTTGCAGATGACACAAAGATCTGCAACAGAGTTGATGCACAGGTGGGGTGGAAAGGATGAAAGGGACTTGGCAAGGTTAGAGGAATGGTCAAATGTATGGCAGCTTAGATTCAATGCTAAGTGCAAGGTAATGCACCTGGGAAACAAAACCCAGGGAAGAGTACACAATGAGGGGTGAGATACTAACAACAACAAAAATGGAAAGGGACCTGGGGTAGTCATATCAGATGACCTAAAGCTGGGCAAGCAATGTGAGAGGGCAGCAAGGAGAGCTGGGGGATACTGGGATGCATAGGGAGAGGCATCACCAGTAGAAAACAGGAAGTTATTATCCCTCTGTACAGACAGCTGGTCAGACCCCATCTGGAGTACTGTGTGGAGTTCTGGAGACCCAGTCTTCGCAAAGACATAGACAGGATGGAAGCTGTCCAGAGGAGGGAACTAAAATGGTGCAGGGTCTGCACTGGAAGACATATGAAGAGAGACTTAAGGAGCTTAATATGTATAGCCTCGAGGAAAGCAGGAGAGGGGACATGATAGAAACTTTCAAGTACCTCAAGGGATTCAACAAAGTCCAAGAGGGTAGCATCTTTCAAAAAGAGTGTGCAAGAACAAGGGGCACAATTTGAAGATAGAGGAGAGGCGGCTCAGAGGTAATTTAGGAAGTATTTTTCACAGAGAGGGTTGTGGATGCATGGAAAGGCCTTGAGGAGGTCGTGGAGTCAAAAACAGTGCTGGAATTCAAGCATGCATGGGACAGTCATAAGGCAATTCTAGGGGTGGGGGTAGAAAGAAGTAGGCTGCTGGTTAACTAGGATCTGCAGCTTATCCAGTAGGCAGGGAAATGGGCAGACTGGGTGGGCAGCGGTCCTTATCTGCCATCAAATTCTATGTTTCTATGTATGTTTCTATGAAAGAGTGGGAGGTTTCCTGCTTACAAATTCACAAAAACTGTGTTACAAATAATGGGAGTTAAACTGGGGTGGGTCACACACAGCAAGCTATGTGCCAGCAGGGTCTGCAAAGTTGAGAAACAAAGAAGCTACAGTCAGGGATGGACAGGAGAAATTAAGTGAAAATGGCTTTCACAGAAAATACCAATTAGGTAGCAGAGACACAGAATTGTTCAAGTTCTAACACAGAATCAGGAACACAATCTTACCCAACAAAATTCTCAATTGAAACATACAATTTAAGTACAAGTAAAATTACACTTTAAACTGAAGAAATATGGCAGTGGTGAATGAGAAAAATCAGCAGTTTATGGGAGACAAGACCCCATGCAAAGGCCAAAATCTGATGCAGCACAGAGTATAAAAGTAGTCCAGAAATCAGAGGCAGTACAGGGTTAGGGAAAAATAAGGTACATTTGGTCAACGGTAATGACATAGTCCAGTCAGGAAGATTTGAAAATACAGGGCAGGATGAGAGGTCAATCAGGGAGCTCGTGGGCTACAGGTGACCAATGAGAGCTGTCCCAAGAGAAAGGCCCTGTCCTTTAAAATTTAGAGACAGCCACGCAGCCTTGGGTTCCTGGAGTGCTGTCTGGGCTGTACCTGCAAGCAAGGGCTCAGGGGAAGGTGGCAGCAGGCTCTTCTCACCGAGAGGCTTGTAGATTCCCATCAGAGGCGACCACAGAGGCTGTGCTAGCCCAAGGGCTGAGGAGACATTTCAAGCAAGGGCTTGGGGAAGGGTGGCAGAAGGCTCTAATCACTGTAGAGGCATATAGGTCCCCATTGAAGGTAACCATGGAGGTGGTGCTAGCCCAAATGGCTTGAGAAGATACCTGCAAACAAGGGTTTGGGGGTGGGGGCAGGCTCCTCCTCGCTGTGGAGGTGTGTAAGTCCCCTTGGTGGGGACCACAGAGGCGGGCTAGCCCAAAGGACTATGAGAGGATGCCTGCAAGCAAGGGTTCATGGGTGGGTGGTAGAAGGGTTTACCTATGCGCTTAACAGCACTAGTGCCGACAACCCCACTGTGACAGCTACAATGCCGACTGTTGAAATTGTAGCGGATGTGACATCACAAACTATGCCCCCACTCCCCTGGTCTCTAAGATTCTAACCCATGTCGGAGTTGGACTGGGGGCAATCATCCAGCGAAGGAGTCCCGATCGCGCATGAACCACCACAGCGATGGGCGGATTTTGCCCAATTTCTGGCGCTGTGGTGGTCTTCACGGTGGGTGAGTCACTGTAGTGATGGTATATGGGCAGAAGGCTCTTCTCACTGTGGAGGCATGTAGATCCCCATCGGAGGTGACCACAGAAGTGATGCTAGCCCAATGGGCTATAAGAGGATGCCTGAGGGAGAAAAGGACAAGCAGGGGTTAGAAATAGGAAAGAGTGGGAGGCTTCCTGCTTTATAAATTCACAAAGAGCGTGTCACAAATAATGGGAGTTTAAATTGTGGGTCGGTCACAGACAGTGAACTAGGTGCCAGCGGGTCTGAAAAGGAGAAAGATAAGAATCTACAGTCGGGAGTGGACAGAAGAAATTATCTGAAAATGGCCTTCATGGAAAATCCCACTTTGGTAGCAGAGACACGGAATTGTTCAAGTTCTAACACAGAATCAGGAATACAATCTTAGCCTAAAAATTCTCAGTTGAAACACATAGTTTAAGTACAAGTAAAATTACACTTTAAACTGAAGAAATTTGGCAGTGGCGCAGGAGAAAAAATCAGTGGTTTGTGAGAGACAATACCCTGCAAAGGCCAAAATTCCTACACAGCACAGAGCATAAAAATATTCCAGAAACCAGAGGAATACAGGATTAGAGAAAAAGTAAGATACATTTGGCCAATGGTAGCGACATAGTCCAGTCAGAAGGAATTGAAAATGCCGGGCAGGATGAGGAGCCAATCAGTGAGCTCGTAGACCACAGGCGACCAATGTGAGCTGCCCCAAGAGGCAGGCCATGCAGCCTTGAGTTCCCAGTGCACTGTCCATGCCGTGCCTGCAAGCAAGGGCTCAGAGGTGGGTGGTGAGCTCTTCTCACCGTGAGGCGTGTAGATCCCCGTCGGAGGCATGAACAGGAGCGGTGCTATCCCAAAGGGCTATGAGAGGATGCCTGCAAGCCAGAGCTCAGAGGGGGACAGCAGGCTCTTTCTCACCCTGGAGGCATTTAGATCCCCATCGGAGGTGCCCACGGAGGTGGTGCTAGCCCAAAGGGCCATGAGAGGACACCTGCAAGCAAGGGCTTGGGGGTGTGTGGCAGAAGGTACTTCTCCATGAGGCATGTAGATCCCCATTGGAGGTGACCACAGAGGTGGTGCTAGCCCAAGGGCTATGAGAGAAGCTCTGCACCTGCAGACAGGTGCACATCAGCGCATTCACCATAGCAGACCACATGTTCATGGCCCCACCCCTGGCACGCAGAACACCACAGTGTGACCAGGGAAGGGATGTGGGTTCAGCCGGGCATCCAATCAGATGCCCAGACCGGCAGCTCAGTGGATCCCTTCCACGGTGGGGTGCGCATTGGTTGTGCACCCTGCTGATGTCTGAGGGCCGGCAGCTGTAGCAGGTCAGAGAAGAGTAATGCCGCTGGCCCTCCCATTGCACTGGAGCAGTGCACTGGGCCTGGCTGGGGACAGGGGCTGTCTGTTGCGGTAGTGGGGCATGTACCATACCGCACCGTTAGCGGGATGTGTTGGCAGTACTGGGGGGCACCATGGGCAGCACCCTAGGGCCAGTGCCCTCATGAAGTGATGTGGGGGCATGATCATGGTGTGTGGCGCACCAGTCTGCATGCTGGGTGGGAGGAGGCGCAGCCCTCTCTGGGTTGGCCCCTGGAGAGTGGGTGGGCACATTGCCCTGATGCCCGGTGAGTTTTCATCTGTGTGTGGGGCACGAGGGGTTTTATGGCGGGTCCTCCTGGGTGTACCCTGCACCCCCATATGTATCCCTGTGGCCAGCACTCACGCACCTTTGTGATGGCGCCAGTGCTGACACCCCCCACTTGGTGTGGTCCATGGCCCTGAGGAATCAGGCACGTACTGTCTGCATGCTCCGTGTGCATTCCATGCAGGAGTGCAATGGGTGCGTAGTGGCTATGCACCCCAGATATGTGCATGGGCCATCAGCTCCATTGGTGCATAGGGCCCATTTAAACATTCATCCTTAACATTCAGTACATAAAGACATGAGCCCAAAGGACTAGTGGTTTAGAAAATACAAAACAAACCTCTGCATACATTTGTATGTTTACAGAATGTTTCATCACAATTACGTATGCTGTGAAAAGTTTTGGGGTGTTATGTGACATAGAAATTATGGAATGGATATTCAAAGGGTTGCGCCATGCGCAATAGGGTTGCACCTACGCAAGTCCGAAATGCGCATTCTGCCATATTCAGCAGGAGGCAGTTGCACCCTCAAGTCAAGCTGAGCAACAGCGCAATGCTAATGAAGGCATGCTGAACCGAGGGGAGGAACTATGCATAAACTGCACAGCCCGATATTCAGCAGGTTGTGCAGAGTTGTGCAGGCGCAACCCCAACCTGCGCCTGCACAACTTTGAGCAAAAAAAGGAGAAGTCGAGGGCCACCCACAGGTGAGCTGCCACATTGCAGAGTGCAACACAGCAGCTGCCACCTGTGGGTGGCCTATTCTTCCTGTGCCCTCCTGCAGCCCAATCGCGGGCATATAGTAACCCTCCCCCGACTGGCCCGATCGTGGGCATAAGTTTAAAACTCCCCTCCCCTGACTGGCCCAAGCGGGCATAAGTTTAAAATCCCCCCACCCCGACTGGCCCAATCACGGGCATAAATTTAAAATCCCCCACCCCCGACTGGCCCAATCGCGGGCAGCAAAGAGGTCAAACACCCCCAAGAACATATCCTGGTGGTCCAGTGGACCACGAAGCCTGATCGTGGGCAGCAAAGAGGTCAAACACCCCCAAGGACCATCTACCCTGGTGATCTAGTGGCCCCACCCCACCCACCCATGGAGCCCACCACCCGCTGCCCCCGTCAGCCGACGGGTGGCAGCATCCCACCCGCCGCCCCACCGGCCGCTGACTGACTGCCCAGTAGGGCTGCATGCCCATTGCTTCAGAGCAAGAGCCAATGGGCGGCAGCCCATACCGCATAAGGCAGTCCAGATATGTGAATGAATTCTGCCGGCTGACAGGGGAGAGCGGGCAGTGGGGCTCGTGGGTGGGTGGGTGGGGTAGCCACTAGATCACAAGGGTAGATGGTCCTTGGGGTATTTGACCCTTTGCTGCCCGCGATTGGGCTTTACGGTCCACTGACCACCAGGGATATGTTCTTGGGGGTGTTTGACCTCTTTGCTGCCTGCGATCGGGCTAGTGGGGGATTTTTAAACTTATGCCCGTGGATCGGCCAGTCGGGGTGTTTTTTTTTTAAACTTATGCCTGCGATCAGGCCAGTCGGGGGTGGGGGATTTTACACTTATGCCGCGACCGGGCCAGTCGGGGTGGGGGTTTAAACTTATGCCGCGATAGGGCTGCAGGGCGCCGGTCCCGATGGCTGCTGCCTGGCAGGGCGCCAGGCGCAAGTCCTCGGATCAGCACACCTGCATGCTAATGACATGCAAATGGGGCTATAAATAGATGCAAATGGCCTCCCCTGCGCTTTGCATGAATTATGGCCCCATTTGCATGTCACCTTTGAATATTGAATGGCGCATGGCGCAATGGTACTTGCGCCACCAGCATCTTGAATGCTCCACTTCGGACCACTTGTGGTGGCGCGAGTTCCACTGCACCATGCACAGTGGCTGTGGGGGGTGATATTAAAAGGAGTTGCTCAATAGCTCAACTCCGTTGAATATCGCCCGCCACACCCCTGCAAGAACTATTTTGTGCAGCGCAAGGGCTTGCACCACAGAATAGCGTAGTTTGAATATCCAGCCCTATATGTATTTTTCCTCTTGAACTTCCTTACACTGAGATTGAAGTTATGAAAAAAGATATGCAAGGATGACTTCCTATATGCATCACATCAATAAATGATCACTTTGGAGCATAAACACTACAGGTTTGGGAGGCTTAGTTTGAATGTGGCTCTCAGGGCCTGATTTTCAAACTGCACCCAGAAAGGGTGTAATGACTGCTCCACGCAACTGAGTTGCACTGGAGCAAAAAGTGATATATTCAAATGAGATGCGAATCACAACTTTGTGAATGACACAACATTGTGAATGAAAGCTTACAGTACATACTGTAAGCCTATTGGTCGACTGTGTTGACCATTGGTTTTGCAGTACTTATGTTTATTTATTTGCAGCCGTGGAAGTGTGCAGGTGGATTTTGCTGCCTGCCAGCTAAACTGGCCATACTGGGACAGAGGGAGTGATGTGGGGTATGGGTGTCTCAGTGGGTGTGGGGTGGAGGGTCACAGGACTACCAGATAGGGCTTGGGATTGAACTACATGTTACGATTGGGGCTGGGAGGGTACCATTAGACCACCAAGGTGATTCAGAAAAGGATTATTAATTGGACATGGTTTGGGGAAGAGAGGGGGCCACTAGACTACCAGGGAGATGTGGGCTTATATGTTTACATGTACGATCAGGGCTTGGGGTGGGTAGTTCCTAGGGGCTGGGCTGCTGTGTTGCACTGTGCACAGCAGCCCGCCTGTGGGTGGTTGTGACTTAGGCATACTTTTTCATGCCTATATTTGTGCAGTACATCTCTGAGATGTGTGGGCAGCTGCACCACACATCTCGACTCAATATGGGAATGTGCTGCGATGCAGAGGAACGCCCTCTGGATGCTCCAGATACATTATTTTTCCACTGTGGCACATCCAGACTTCAGAGCACATCACCACCATTTGAATATAGCCCAGGGTGCATTTGTAGATGCACCAGTGCAACTCAGTCGCAACAGGCACATTTCTTTGAATATCTGGGCCCAGGTTCTTACACTGTGATCATGAGAATAGAAAAAATAAAGAGATGAAACCTATGACTTCCGATGTGCATTGCATCGATAAATTGTCACTCGAGGATAAACTCCTACACTAAATCCTTTATCTGTTGTTTTACTTTCACTTACAGGCATGACAAATGTTTTCAGCTGCTAATAAATCCTTTTCACAACTATGTGTGTTCTTTACCTTACTGCAGATGCTGTGAACATTTTTAGTTTTTGTTATTTTGGGGTGTCATGTGACATACTAATTATGTATATGTTTTCCTCTTGAACTACCTTACATACCCCTCACCCCAAGACGCATCTGAAACAAGCTGTTTCAGATCAGTATTCCTGGTAACAGTTTTGGAACATTTTAGACAAACAGACAAAGATTTGTTTGTGCATGTATATATTCATATGTGTGTTCATATTATGTCACTTTCATTAAGATAAAATGTTTTCAACTGCTAATAAATCCTTTCACAGCTATATATGTTCTTTCTTATTTGTACTGTGAAATTAAAGATGCCGATTCACTGCACACCACCTTCACATATCTTCATGAGAGTCAAGATGTTTCATGCATGCCACATAGAACATAATATTAATACTGCATTGCTTAGAACACCAGACAAGCCTTACACACAGCAACAGCATGTTTGTTATGCTAGAAACTGACAGACACACACACGCATACACCACACACAAAATAAAAGAATCTTTTATATGTTTCATACATTTATTTTTATATCACAATCGTGTTCAGTTGGTTCATTTAGAATGGTTGCACATTAGGATAGATTAGTAAATAGACAGACAGACAGATAGATTTTTGTTTGTTTTGGTTATTGTAACATGATGTATAGTGGGTTGGAGCCTAGAAGAGCCACAGAGGCTTCAGTTAAAATTTAAATCCAGTTCTGAGCAGGACTCAGTCACTGGAGGGCATAAAATCTTGCTTCCAGCAGGACTAGCTCAGCCTGGGGACTTAGTGGGGAGGTACTTACTGTGGCTGGGTTCCAGCCAGCAGAGGGAGACAGTAATCTTACACTATCTGCATAACCAAAATTAATTCTGGAAAAGCAAGTGCTAGAAAACTCATTTTGGTTACACAGACAGTGCAAGCAAATTTCTTGTGTCTCTGACCTGGCTGGCACCCAGCCACAGTAAACTCTCCTCCAGTACTAGGACAGGGCTGAGCAGAGTCCTCTGGGAGTGGGATTTTAACAATAGTAATGTCCTCCATGGCTGAGCCCAGGTCAGTCATAGCTGGGATTTAAACTGTGACTGAAGCCTCCCTTGCTCTGTGGCACTCCAACCCATATGTCTGCAGAAAATGACATACAAAAATCATGCTCCTCCTAGCTGACACCATCATTGCTGGGGACATGTTTTGTAAATATAATTATTTAATAATAATGCCTCCTGGGCTGAATTATTTTAAACAATTCTAGTACCCTCTTAGCAGAAACCCCTATAGTTTGTATTCTTTATTAGTGTTCATTATATAATGTATATTATACATAAAGTGAAACTTTTTCAAATTAAAAATAAATAAATGAATGAATGAATGTAATGCCTTGCTGCTGAGCTGGAAGAGCCTGCACATTAAATAACAAATATGTCTGTAGGGGACTTGGAAAAGAGGGCATTACTATTTAAAAATAATTCAGCCCAGAGCATTATAGTTGGAAAGGCTTTGCCTGGAGTTCAGTGGCCAAGCAGTCAGTCACTCCCACTTCCTGAGCTATATTAGCAGTTACTCTCAACCTCACTGTGAAGCATTTTTCTTTGCAGCTGAAGGCTCTGTCAGTCTGTCCTCTGAGCTGGTTGGGCCTCCTCCCTGGCTGGGGCCTGCCCCCTGCTGCTCCTGCTTGTCTGTACTGGGCTTCTGTGTTTATTTTCCTGTTACTGGTTTGTATTTTGCCTTTGGCTGTGTGCTGTCTTCCTTTTGGGGGGTTCTAAACTCCTAGCATACTGCTACTCAGAGCTTATACTGCTTGCTTTCAGTTACTCACAACTCTCAAATTACTTGCACTGCAACTGCAAACCTGATCTGTGTGTTTCAGCTCAACTATAGCTGCTCCATGTGGCATACTGTATTACTTTCACCTGACTCAGATTTACTTGAACCTAGCTATACAGCTCACTCATGTTTGTTCTAATTAACTCATTGCAGCAGTCTCATTGCACTGCCTGGTGACAGTGCTTTAAGAGCATTATGCCTCCTTTTATTTATTGCAGTCACAACTCAGTGTACTCATTTGTTTTTACTACTGCTGCACATGCCTAATTGCTTCCTGCTACTGCTTTGTTTACTCCCATTGCTATTGTACATTGTTTTACTCTGAAGTTAGCTAAAGCTCCTACTGAGGCTATTAAATTAGCTTTTATATCTGCATGTGCTTCTCAGCCTTCCATTGCTTCCTTGTTTGTCCTACAATGGGGACTGGGAGATGTTTGGGGGTCATGGCCTATGTGGCTAATTAATTCTGTTCTAAATCCTGTCTTCACTGCCAAAAATCCTCAGAGTTTGTCACCTTGATTTGGCTTTGAACTGCCTGGCTGTCTTGCCCACTATTCAGTGCTGTTTGCCTTACGTTATGCAGACCTGCGTGCAGGTCTAATTACTGCTCTTTTCCTGACCTACATACAGGTCCACACTTGCTTATGCAACCATTGCTCTTGCTTATGCAAACCATTGCTTCATGCCTACTGCCATCCCTCGGCTTCAGCCTGGGATTCTGCTGCACTCAATCTGCATTTGACCTTGAAGGTCTCAGCACTCAATGCTCATTACGATCTCAGCACACTGTGCTTATTCAGTTCACCAGCTTTTCAGATCTCAATCAATTTCTGGGGCATGCCAGCCATTCTATTCTGGTGCAGAGTTCCTGCAGCCGATTGTCTCGCTCTGCATTTAGTCCGCATCTCGAGCTGCTTCCAACTTGGGTGGGATCCTTCTCACCTGGCCCATAGCTGGGAATGTCCTCACCCCAGGCTTGGCTTGCTGCTGCTCATGTGACAGCAGCTCCTGCTGTAGAATTTAAGACTAGCGTGAAGGGTGGTTACAACGATCTCCTTTGGCTCTGGTGTTCTGCTATAACAGTTAGCCATTGACTTTAGTGTTCCTTAGCAAGGCATCTTCACTACATTCTCCCTACAACTGCCTCTGGTTCACCTGGTTTGATTTAGGGAGGGTAGGACAGGTGAGTGCCTCAGCAGTTGTTGCTCTCCTCAGTGCCTTGATGCAAGTATTGTTGCAGAGTTTTCTGCAACCTTCCACGGTGATTCCCACTACAGGGTTTGATTGAGCACCTTCCTCCAAACTAGAATATTTTCCACCTCCCTTAATTGGTTTTCCAAATTGCAGCTGCAGAGCAGTCACTAATTAAACTATCCCAAGCCAGGAGGGAAGGCGACCTAGGCCTTGATCCCCAGAGATTTCCTCCTCATAGGAGTTTTTTTTTCTTCCTCCACTGCCTCAGATCATAACACTTAGCATAATTGTTTCTCCTAGTTTCTTTAGGTAGGTTCCGTTGTTGGATGGAGGTGGAGGATGTCCTGCCATTCCCTCTGTCCTTAGAGGATCCCTAATCTCAATGCAAACCATCAGTATAATGCTACACAAGCCTGGGTATTCATTACGTTATCCAACTGAGCATCTCATTGCATTATCAAACTGCCTATGCTTCTCCACTACTACGTTACAGTTACTGCTCCTATGTCACAGTTACTGCTTGCTCTTATGCTTCATGTTGCCTCCTTTGGGGCTGATACTACATTTCTTTTGGGGATTCCTTATACCTTTAGCCACAGGAATCATCCTGGCACTTTAGGGTGGAACCCTCCCAGAGTTCCTTGGCTTTGTACTCCACAGGGTGGTAATTCTCTGGAATAGAGAGGCGAACGGCCAAAACCAAACTAACACAGTTGCACAAGCATAACACTATATTGGCTGCATAGGTCAGTGAATTGAAAGGCTTTGCCTGGAGTTCAGTGGCCAAGCAGCCAGCCACTCCACTTCCTGAGTTATATAAGCAGTTACATACATAGATACATAGACAGTGCCAGCAGATAAGGGCCTATGGCCAACCCAGTCTGCCCATTTGAACTTGTTAGTTCAGTTTATGTTTTCCTAGAAGTCTGTTGCCCCTTACCCTGACCTCCAGAATTCCTTTATGTCTATCCCATGCATTCTTAAATCTCGTGATTGTTTCAGCCCCACCACTTCCTCTGGCAGGATGTTCCATTTGTCCACCACCCGTTCTGTGAAGAAATTCTTCCTCATGTTTCCTCTGAATCATCCTCCTCCAACTTCATCCCATGCCCTCTAGTCCTGGAACATCTTTTTCACTTAAAATAGTGTATTCCTGCACCCTGTTCCTCTCAGCCTCACTGTGAAGCATTTTTTCTTTGCCCTGCCATCCTCTCTCCTCTTCCACTGGCAGTACTCACTCTTTGGGGATTCCTAAGGTACCTTTATTCACGGGAATCATCCTGTGGTACTTTTTAGGTGGAACCTTCCGAGAGTTCCTTACCTTCAGATCTCTACAGGGTGGTAATTCCTCTGGAATAGAGAGTGCGAATGGCCAAAACCAAACTAACATAGTTGCACAAGCATAACACTATACTGGCTGTGTAGGTCAGTGAATTAAATACATTTGCAATCAATATCACCAGCAGCGATGGTACCAGCTTGGAGGAATATGAAATGTTTATACCACCTCAGGCATCAAATTTCAATACTCAGTTGATAATTCACGGGGTCCCTCTAACCACGTGATCCCCTTAAACCAATTGGATTCCTTGTCGAATCTCTTTGAATACCAAAGCGCATGCGTCGCATTCTCCTTTAGGTTCAAGGAGACTCACGTCACAGTATAGGAGGCTCCATGAGAGAATAAGGTAAAATCAGCCTTTATCGCCTTCATATTCATTTTCTGTATATTTTGCTCTGCCAGCAGTCTATTTGCAATTAAGTTACTTACTAGCAAGGTTGTTCTTTGTATTCATTAAAACAGACAGGTTAGGTTCTCTTGCAGTTGGGACACTATACACTATATACTGCTGAGTGCATTGGCATCTTAACCTTTCCAGTCTCAATCACATCCTCATTACCTGAAAGTGACTTGATTTAGATTAGGATTATTTTCGAATTTTATGCAGGTGGTTTTGTTCTGCCTACAACATTT
Source organism: Neoceratodus forsteri (assembly GCA_016271365.2). NCBI lineage: Eukaryota > Metazoa > Chordata > Ceratodontiformes > Ceratodontidae > Neoceratodus > Neoceratodus forsteri. The sequence goes on from JADMNL010000035.1 coordinate 43,816,065, forward strand.
TTTTTTTTACCTCGTTCTATTTTTTGACTGTTTGGAACTTCTCATTTCATTTTGGGTTGCATCATCTCTAGTACCTGCTCTATGTTTACCCCTTATACTGAGTTAAAAGAGGTATGAAAAGGAACTCAAACGTACCTAAGATCGTGAAAAGAATTCACAAACTGGCCTTTTAGGTTCATCAACATCTACCGGAGGCTATATAGGAGCCTATATAGATTTCAGAATTTTGCTTCTAAGGAGCCTCTGAGGAATCCTGACTCTGGATTTTCATGCTGGGTATGGTTAAAATTTCTTCTCTTCTGAACTTTTGTGCTGGATTTAATTTGTGGTTGGATATTGTAACATTTGCACTGGTATTTGCACTTTGCACTATTTGCACTGTTTGTACTGCTACATTGAATAAAGTCTAATAGATACAGGATTACCAAAGAGTTATAACGCAAAAAATTAGATCTTATCAGTATGTACACTAGGAGTGGAAAAGTTTTACTGAAGGACAATAAATCATCCTCTGAAAGCACTCAAAATGAGTTCTAAAATGGTTGTGTATATACACAAGACTTGTCACTCTCAATGATGCCCTTTGCTTCTACACCTAAAGAAGAAACTCAAAACACTATATCATTAATAAGAGAAAAAGTAAATATGACTATAGACAACAATTTAATAATGACTACCATATATGCTCAAATAAGCGCCCGATCCTGAATAAGCACCTGCCTGAATAAGCGCCTGTCAAATGGCGCCCTGAAATTATTAAGTGCCTGTGTTCAATTACACCCAGTTCAATTAAGCACCTGGTTTCAATAAGTGCTTGGTTTAGTGAGAGTGTAAATAACATAAAATCATTTATTTTAATTGCAGATACCAACATTGAGTTCTATTTTTTTCTTTTTCTCTTAAAAGTTGTGCAAAATTAATAAGCACCTGTGTTTGAATTAGTGCCTTGCTTGAATAAGTGCCTGTAAATATGCTGCACAAATTAAATATGCACCCGGCTCTTATTTGAGCATTTACGTTATTCAAATCATAAATCTATTAATGTTGCCTCTATTAATGTTGCATCCAATGTTATGTCTAATGAAGAGACCTCCTTGAACCACTTTCAGTGTTTGTCTTATTCTTTGTCCCTTCAGAACCTACAGGAGCAAAAAAGGTCCCCATAACCACTCTAATTCAGCTTCAGAAACTGATTTCCATGAATGAGCTGAATCAGGATTAATTAATTATGAATCCTGTAAAATATTGGAAAACAACAGCAGAATAAGAGAATTTGTCCCTTCTTCACCCATCTCCTCCTCCCTAATTACCTTAAACATTCTAAGTATTCTAATCACCATAGACAAAGGAAAATTACTAAATATTTTCATTTTCAAAAGTAAAACCAATGAATCAAATGAAAAAGGGAATGTAGTATAAACATGCAAGAGATAGATCTAGATATGGACAAGAATCAGAGGGGATTCCATTTCATGCATCCAACCAGGCTAAATCCTTTAGCCCACTTAATTCTAGTATTATAACAATTAATGGTGTTACTCCCACATCTCCATATTTTAACCTACATTCCAACCCATCTCTTGGATATCAGTCCATCCTTGCAGGATCCCTGATAAAGTTTTTGAAAGATTAGATCAGGAAGTCAAAAAATAAATATCCCACAAGAAATATTAGTGCAATGCCCGGATACTATCTCTAACTACACAATTAAAGCCCTAGCCCATCCAATCATGGCCAACATAGTCCTGCTTGAAGCTTTTAATGAACTAAAGCATCATATGAGAGATCTTACTAATCTGCATGTTGAAACTCAGGGCAAACTCTCACAGAGAATTGATGATCTGGAAAAGCACTTTGGAGGGAAATACCCATCATTTATCTTTTTCACCAGTCCATTTCCTAGTCCTAGTTCCCCCAAAAAAAAGAAGAACAAAAGGACAAAAATACAAAGAAATATTCTGGAAATGGTACAACCCAAAAATGGAGAATGGAAAATTATTGAGAAAATGCAATCGTAAATTAAAGAAAATGGCTGGAATAACCATTGAACCTAATGATCCTGTAGAGCCTGATATTTCTAATACTCTGAATTTAGTAAGGATCCTTTAATTGAGTCTGTCCTAAATAATTCATCTTTGAAAAAGTTTCAAAACCAAAGGTAGAATCTCATTATACAGACTCATTTGAAGTGATTACTTCTAAAATGCCAGGCAGAAAAGGACAAGTAATACTAAGGAAGTCTCAAACCTTTAGCTAATCAAGCATCTCTTCCCTAGTTAGTGATAAAACTGCCATATAAATCACCAAAATTCCTTAGTTACTAATGGATGGAGTGGTCTTTAACTTACTGAACTCATTATGTACCTATTTAGATGCGAGTTAGTTATACCTGAGGCATTAAATGTGATCATGCATGTTTTTAGAGATAAAACGTGGAAATGAACCCTGTCTATGTACTATTATCTGACATGATTAGTCAAAAAAATATGAGCAAAACAAAGAGAGCTAGATAGATTGGGTATTCTGATATTTTCCCTGTAAATTGGACTACAATCTGGAATCATGTCCATGGTGAAGCCAAAATAAACTCTACTCCATCTATTGACATTATAAATTACACTATATCTATTTTGAATTGGAATTTTGATAATATAGTTTTGAAAACTCTTTCTATTTTTGGAATAGAACATTTGCAGGGTGAAAATTCCATGTTGCTGAAATCATATATTAGTAAATTACTGAGTTTTTGTTTAAATACTACTGTCTCCCTTTAGATTTTAAATCTGTATCAAGAATATTTCCAAAACCAATGAGACACAAATTGATATAGTAATACATCTAAATCTTTACTCTGTTTCAATGCAAAATCTGACTAAATTGGATTGTGCTCAATTATGTATAGTTCATGTTACTGATGGATCAGGTCACTTTAACCAGAATAGTACCCTGAACCTAGCCCTTGACTAGTTAATCTAGGTCATATACATTTGGACACTGCACTAGATGACTCAATAACATCTAACAGTGATTCATTAATTGAAAATTCAACATTTTTATCCTGGAATATAGCAGGTCTTTCCACTAAATATTTAAACCCTGATTGGCGGAAGTTCTGTCAAAATTTGAAATATTACTTTTCCAGGAAACTTGGGCTATGGAATTGACATTATTAAACGGGTATGAATCTTATTTTGTTCCTTCAAAAAAGTAAGGAAGAATGGTAGACCTAGAGGGGATTGTCCGCATTCATAATGATACTAAAGGGCCTTTGGTTTTGGATCATATTGTCCTGATACCGAAATGTTGTAACATGTTGTAAATGGATAATTATGTATTTCTTATAGCAAATATTTACATCCCCTAATTATCACTCTCTAACCAATAACAATATTTGGTCCAAATTGGACATGGAAATAGATTGATTAATATTAAAACACCCAATTGATATAATTATATTGGGTGGAGAGCTTAATGCCAAATTGCTAATTCTGACAACCTATCTTTGCTTCAAATAATAGTTTATCTGGGAGATCTAGGAACAAGAAACTCCACTGACACTGTCTTTAACTGAGCTGGGAAAAACTTGTTGAATTTCTTAATAGCAATCACTTTCTAATTCTTAATGGTAGAATTAAGGGAGACTTAATTGGGAACTCCACATATTTTTCATCATTAGGAAAGAGCGTCATTGACTATCTGCTTATCTCTCCTGACAGTTATGAAAAATTTTCACCCCTTGTGGTCCTGATGAGACCTGAAAGTGACCATGCAGCCCTGATAGCTGATATTGATACACTCGGTTTTGAGGGACATTCTGGAGTAGATAAAAGAATAATAAAAATTTAACAAAAGAGAATCAAATCCAGCTAGAGCCTAGAGGCCGATTAAAATTATCACTAAGTGCAATTAATACAACAAGGGTATTAAATCTGATGTACTCCCCAGATGGCCAAGTTATTCTCTTTAGCATGCAGTTCTTGCTCCCTCAAAATCTATATGAATTGTTGGAGACTGCTTATCAAACAATTAGATCTAAAATATACAATTTTATCACAAATTCAACTAACCTAAATACTTGGTTTGACAATCATTGTAAAAAGAAAACAGTATCTAATGAAAATTATTAGATATACTAAGAAATTTCTCCAGAGAGAATTTTGTACATTTAAAAGAAGTTAGGAAACTATATCACAAGTTTCTTGAAAATAAAAAGCTGGAATTCAAGCAACATCAATGGGAAAAATGTATGATATTATAAGATCTAACAATACAAAGGCATTTTGGCTAAAGGTCTCTAAGGGAGAAAGAAATGACCATTGTTCTTTATCAGTACACATTCCACAAGACACATGGATTATGCATTTTAAAAACTACTTACTACAGACACTCAGGTACATAGTTTGCATCAAATCTCGTCTAGGATCCTATTGACTGAATACCAACCATTAACAGTTTCCTTTAAGGAAGTTGAAGATGCTGTATTTAAATTAGCTATTAACAAAGCCCCTGGTCTGGATCTTATTCCAGGTGAGATATATAAAAATCACAAGAATTACTGGATGCCATGTTTTACAAATTTCTTTAATCTCTGTTTTAGAGAAAGGTATATCCCACATCATGGAACAGGAACATTATAGTCCCTTTACATAAAAAGGATCTTATCAGTCCCCTTCAAACTATTGCCCTATAAGTCTCTTAGATATAAGCAGTAAACTATTCTCTAGAATACTTTTAAATAAACTTCAGATCTGGTTTGGAAAATATAATCCATTATCTAATTTTCAATCAGGGTTTATTCAGGGATGCTCACCCTGGATAATATATACATAGTAACTAATTTATTTGAGAAATATAAGGTATATAGGAAAATGAAGCTTATCATTATTTGTAGACTTTTCTGCAGCATTTGATTCCGTGATGAGACATTTTATAGGAAATTCTATATAATAAAGGTTTACCCTTAGAAGTATTAAGTCCTATTATACTACTTCATTCAAATACGTACAGCAGTGAAATTTGAGAACAGTGGCAATATTACAGATTACTTTCAAACCAACAAAGGGTCAAACAGGGTGCTTACTAGCACCATTGTTATTCAACATTTATATACACTCTCTTCTTTCATTTGATGAATCATTACCATTAGACTCTCCCAAAGTTAACAATGTTCCTGTTCCTATATTGGCTTATATGGACGATTTGGTGATACTTTCTTTCAAACATAGGACTTCAAAGAAAATGGATCAACTTAAAGCAAAATGTAACTATTATCATCTAGGAAATAACTTAACTAAGACTAAAATAATGGTTTTGGTAGTCAATCAGTGGCTCTCTAGAATTTATATTGAGAAACAGTTAATAGAGGTGGTGAAGTCATATGTTAATCTGGTAGTTACATTTATATCAAATGGTCTGTGGAATGCACATATTAAAAACAGGTAGACAGAGCAAAACTAATTGTGAAGGATAACTCCATTTTAACTCTAAGTTTGGAGGATCTACTGTATTGCCTGCTATTAGAGCTGGAGAAGCACAAATTATTTCACTACTTTCATATGGGGTGGAGATCTGGGGAACTAAAGAATATTCCATTTAGAACTCCCTTATCTTACTACTACAAGGCTATACTACAGGTTCCCTCTCCACCTCTAATTCAATAGTATGAGCTGAGTTAGGCAGGATTCCAATAAAAGACATAATGGGCTGGATATTCAAACTGCACCATTCTGTGGTGCAAGCCCTTGCGCTGCTCAAATAAGTTGCACAGGGGTGTGGCCAGGGCGATAGTCAATGGAGTTGTGCTATTGAGCAACTCCTTTGAATGTCACCCCCGGCCACAGCCACTGTGCATGGTGCAGTGGAACTTGGCGCCACCACAAGTGGTCAGAGTGAAGCATTCAGATGCGGTGGTGCAAGTTCCATTGCGCCATGCGCAAATTTCCGATATTCAAAAGTGACATGCAAATGGAGCCATAATTCATGCAAGGCACACAGGGGCCATTTGCATCTAATTACAGCCTCATTTGCATGCCATTAGCATGCAGGTGCACCAATCCTCGACGACTTGTGCCTGGCGCACTGCCAGGCAGCAGCCGCCGGGGACCGACGCCTCTGCAGCCCAATCATGGGCATGAAGTACATCTCCCCACTAGCCTGATCATGGGCAGAACATAAATGAACCCTCTGACTGGCCCAATCGCAGGCAGAATGTAAATGACCTCCGACTGGTCTGCCGATCATGGGCAGAATATAAATGACCTCGACTGGCCCGAACGTGGGCAGAACGTAATGAACTCCCCAACTGGCCCAATTGCAGGCAGAACAGAGTTCAACCCCCAAAGACCAATATCCCTGGTGGTCCAGTGGACACAGCCCAATCATGGGCATAAGGTCAAACCACCCCAGTCCAATTTCTCTGGTGATCTAGTGGCCCTCAACCCCACCCACCCACCCACAGAGCCCCACCACCCCACTCCCCTATCAGCCAGCGGGTGGCAGCATCCCATCTGCCTGCTGCCCCGCTGCCCACCGACTGACAGTCAGTAGGGCTGCACGCCCATTGGTTCAGAGCAAGAGCCAATGGGCATGCAGCCCATACCATACAAGACAGTCCAGATATGTGAATGAATTATTCATTCTGCACACCCATTGGCTCTTGCTCTGAACCAATGGGCGGCAGCTTTACTGCTGTCAGTTGGTGGCGGCGGGTAGCAGGCGGGTGGTGCCACCGCCGCTGACAGGGGAGCGGGTGGTGGAGCTCCATGGGTGGGTGGGTGGGGCCACTAGATCACCAGGAAATTGGACTTTGGGGTGGGTTTGACCTATGCCCGTGATTGGGCTTTGCGGTCCACTGACCACCAGGATATTGGTCTTTGGGGAGGGTTGAACTGCTCTGCCCGTGATCAGCCAGTTGGGGGGTATTTACGCCTGCCCATGATCGGGCCAGTTGGGGGTTATTTATGTTCTGCCCACGATCGGGCTAGTGGGGGGGTGTTCTGCCCGCGATCGGGCTAGTGGGGGTGGGGAGTGTTCTGCCCACGATGGGGCTCCGGGGGTTACTATTATGCCCACAATCGGGCTGCAGGGGGGCACAGGAACAGTGAGGGCCACCCACAGGTGGTAGCTGCTGTGTTGTGACCTGCAATGCAGCAGCTCACCTGTGGGTGGCCCTTGACTTAGTCCTTTTTTGCTCAAAGTTGTGCAGGCGCAGGTAGGGGTTGCGCCTGCACAACTCTGCATGACCCAGCTGAATATCGGGCTGTGCAGTTTATGCATGGTTCCTCCCCATCCCGTTGAGCACGCCTTCATTAGCATCGGGCTGTTACTCAGCATGACTTGGGGGCACAACTGCCTCCTGCTGAATATCGCAGAATGGCGCATTTCAGACTTGAACAGGTGCAACCCTATTGTGCATGGAGCAACCCTTTTGAATATCCAGCCCAATAAGTCTAAAATAGTTTCATATTGGCTGAGGCTAATAAATAAAAGTAATAATAATAAAAGGACTGTATGGGTGGTATCACCTGATTTCTATTCAATATAAAATAAAATTAAAAAGATATTTTTAGATTAGCCCCAAAAACTAATGGAGTCAGTTAAAAGCCAAAACAGGCAATCTGGTTTAATAAAATAAAATTGACTCAGGGATCAAAACTATCTGTTGTTACCCTTACCCCAAAGCCTACAAAAAGCAATTACTTGGGCTAGGTTTGTAATTTTGACATCTAAGCATATTTACTTTAATCAGGGTAAAACAACAAACTAAACACAGAGCAATTCTGCAGGTGCAATAGAGGTTTACATGAAACATTGGAGCACATAATAATACAATGCCCTTTGTACTACCATCTAAGAGACTCCTATTTTAAAGAGTTCCTGACAAAATACATGAATTTATATTATGATCCGTCTTTATTCTGTTGCACCTTATGACCCTAGAGGATGCCATAATGATTGCTAAATTCATTGCATCTGTCATTCATCTAAAAAAGAATCATAAGGAAATTATCAGCCCATAATATTTTATTTTATTGCACAACTATATTACACTGGTAAAACTCTGAGTTACTTATATTTATTCTTTTACAATTTTGTACCTGCTGTTTTAACTGTTGTACTTATTTTAACTTTGTACTGTCCAAACTGTTATGTAATGGCTGAACAAATAAATGATGATGATGATAATTCATGACATCAATTCACAACACAAATACATGATTAGAATGGAACTAAATTCCTATATTTGATTCTCAGAGATTCACCACGATTCGCAAGATTTCTGCAAACAAAATAAATAGGCGGATAAAGAAATGAGAACACCAACACACAGATAGTTCACTCAGACTGTGTTGGACATAGTTTTGAAAAGAAAAGAATAAATATTAATTATATAGAAGTTCGACTATTTTGCACTGAAAGCACAATTAACTAGCTCTGCCTAAATAAATATCTGTCAGGCACAGTTTGCAATAAAGCTCTGGAAACCGGATCTGAGAAAGTAATGTGATATCACTATCTGGAAGAGCACTATGGATCCGAGAGTTTAAAAAGCCACAGGTGGAGGTGTTCAATTTGAAAGTAGAGTGAACGACTCTGTTTCCAAGTTAATGCTACTTGCCCCACTGTTTGCAAATTAATGTTAGTTGATCCATTTATTTGAACGCTGCTAGATGCGAGTGTGCATGTTTTCTATGATAGTCACTGCTTAGAAGAAAGCTGAGATTTGATTAGGTTAACATACTTTGTTTTATCTTGGACTGAGGCATAGCAAGCATCTTTAAGGATGACGGGAATATATGAGAAGCACAAGGAATGGTGTGTGTGCAATCCGGTTGGTTTAAAATAGACAAAACAGACCGATCTGACACTCAGTATCATTTACAACTTTATTATCTACAAAATTGCAAAACAGTACCTGGCAGTGCAGAAAAAATCCCTCGTAGCAGGAATCGGGGGGTCTGTGCTGTCAGATACTATTTTGCATTTTGCACATCGTAAAGTGTAAATGATTGTACTGCATTCCTGTGCTGGACCTTTCTGTTTTTGTTTATTTTACATCAACCAGATTGCACACACACCATTCATGACTACATTTAGTTGCCAACGTGACTGGGAAACAGAAAAGCAAGCTCTTACAATATATTATTCCTGCTTGGAATGGCACACCAATGTGTTTAGTAGTGGGCTGGGCAGTAAATTCTGCAGTACAACCACCAATTGGGGCAGTTGGCCAAGAATTCCGTGGTATTATTTTGGTTTAGCACATAAAAGAGTTGCAAATAATTTTACTGCATCCCAGTGCTAGATGAACGTAGATCTCAATCAGTAATTAACAATATGGTAGCATTAGTCTGGAGATTGTACATATTAACTTTTGAATGAGCTGCACAAACCCGGATTTCACAAGTCTTTAGCTGGAGTGCAGCACCTGACAGGGGTACTTTCATCACAACTGTGACAACTGTCACATGCCATGATTACTGCTGTGAATGTCAGCTAAAGAAAAACTGTACCACAGTGAAATAGACCAGTGTTCATCTCCCTACCATCGATGATCCTAACACTGTTATGTGGACCTCACCTTCACAACTATGGAAGTAGTTCACAAGTCATCAATTCAACAAATAACAGTGTAAATAGTCAGATTTTAATGGTGCCAGCCTAAATAACAAACAAAAAACCCACAGAATACTAGTTTTAAGTTCTTGATGAGCCATTGTCCCACATCGAAATAACAGCGGAACTGAACAAGCTAAGACTAGCTGTCAATTGGTTTTGCCACCTACAGGGTACAGCTTTGTCGACTCTCAAGTCACCTGCTATTTTGACAGGGCAATCTGCTTTCAACATAAAATTTCTGGTAGGCAAAACTAATATTTTTAACTATTTAGACATGTGGCACCTTCCCCAGCAAAATACAACGGTGCTTGACAGGACACATCAAGAAAAACAAGTTACATTTCACCCTGCATTTTAGTACCTGTGAAGCCAGGAGGTTTTTAATGTCTGCTATTGTGGGCTTATTTGTAAGTCTGTGGCAGTTCCATGGCCAGCTGTGACTTCCAGGAGTGAGGTGCAATCATAGGTGAGACACAATTCTGTGATTTTTCCATGGATAGTTCCATGACTGCAGAATTGAGGAAAACATGGGGCCTTGGTCATATAGAGCACTGGTGCTGGCATAAGGCTGACAGTAGCTGTTGGTGGAGGTAAGTGGTGGGTCTATTCTGCTTGCCACTACTTGAATGAGCAAGCAGGTGGGTATAGAATACATAGAATTTGAAGGGATCCACTAGACTATCAGAGATGGATTTAAGTGTCTCAGCTGGCACCAGTAGTGATCACGTGAAGGTGGGAGGTCTACTAGATTATGAGGGACACATTCAGATAATTAAACTGACATCATGGGGATTGGATGAGAGAGAGGTTGACTAGACTACCAGTAATGGATTTGAATAATCTGACATCAATGAGGATCAGGTAATAGAAAAGAGTTAACCTGACCTCCAGAGAAGGATTCTGATGATTAAACTGGCACTGAAGAGGATCAGGTGAGGGAGTGGATAACGGCAGTCCCAATTTTGGGGATAGGTTGATGAACACAGCACCACACATTTAGTTGTGGTTATTGTGAACATGACATTCGTTCCTTTATTTTTATTTTAGTCTTTGGTAACTGGCTAAGGCCTACTAGGCACAAGTGCCTGTTTTCAGGGGTGACGGAGAGCATCAGAGTCACACAGTATGCAAGTGGAGGTTGTGAGAATCAAACCCAGACCAGCTGGATGTACCAAGCTCATTCCCAGCTTGTTACTCTAATCTCTATGATATACTGCCAGCCCCTTTCAACCATATAGTAGGGAAGCTAGTGTCATCAGTTGCAAAATGGAATGTAGAGAATGGATAAACATGGAGGCAGGAGCAGGGTTGTTATTTTAATACAGTACCCAAATTTATTGAAATCTTGAGGAGATCCAGTCCTCGATTTGCTCATTTAAGATGCTAATCCAAGCAGCAGAGCTGTGCAGAATTTTCAAATTCTGTTTCCATCCTAATTCTGCAGAATTTCAGAAATTCTGCCAGATTTCATGGAAGGGAATTCCATCAGAAGCAGACTTCTGAAATCTCAAAAGTGGAATGGAGGGGATTGTTTAACCAGGAAGGCACACTAAGCTGAAGCTTGTTTCCAGGTGTAACCTGGGAGTACTAAGAAGTTAAGTGACTGCTCAGGGCCACACAGTATGCAAATGGGGGCTGTGGGATTCAAACCCAGGTCTCTAGGTTGGCAGCTCAATGCTCTTAACCACTCACGCTATACTGCCTCCGCATGGTAATGCAAAATTATATTCTTCAGTCCATGTAAACCACAGATCCATTTTTCACAAACGATGAAATAATATTCCATATAAATGGGTCTAGACAGTAAAGGAACCTCATTGGCTGAGATGATGTTCCAGCCATGCTTTTAATTTTAAGATAGCACACTAATAAACATGGCCCACTACAATGACCTTTTCACTTACTGGAATCCGTGACCCATGAATCCAGTACAGTAACGTTAGTGCCTTTGCTATAGTGGGTGATGCCCTGCATTCCTAAATGATTGCAAACACACTCAAACCAACAAAAGAGAAAAGAGAAAGGAATGCTTCACCCCAGACCCAAACGGATCTGTTCACCCAAGTCACCAGTGGTCTCTTGCTCTTGGTTCTGACTAGCAGAGAGTGAGACCATTGGCATTTTTATTTATTTATTTACTTATTTATTTATGTATGTATGTCTTTCGAGACTGGGTAGGTGCACTGATCCAAAGGACTGTTTTCAGTCAAGACCCAGGCCACAAAATGTGGTGAGATAATTTCAGGCACAACAGTAAATTACAGTGATTCATAATTTAAAAACAAAGTACAGTACACACAAAGTCTGACAGTGCAGGGTACAATCAGCAAAGGTGTAAAAATACAAGGTTAAGGTCAAAAATAAAATCAGCAATGGGTACAAATACATGGTCAGGTTCAAATAATACAGTGCAAGTAACAGTGGTTGTGCAAATTCAGTCGATCAAAACAATGACCTAGTGCATGAACAAAGTAGCAGAGAGGAGGAAAGAGAAAGACTGGGAAAAAGAGTCAGTAAGGGAGAGGTAGGAAATTTCAGGGTTGGGGAGGGAAAGAGTTGGAGGGACTGCTGGATCAGACTAGTAGCTGGTGTTGCCTAAGTGCTTCAGTGTAGGTGAGTTGAAAACACTTAGCATTGCTGTCTGGAACAGTGACAGATTGCAGCCGAAAGGAGCCAGGCCTTCATGGCATGCTGAAAATATTGGTGGGTAGGTACTTTTACAAAACACACTATGGAAGATAGAAAGATGCTGCTGGCAAGACCACAACAAAGTCTTAGTCTTGTCAGCAGCCTAGTGACCTGTCACGGTCATGCTCAATAGTAGTCAGGAAAGTGGGTGGGAGTCACCTGGATAAATGAATAAAAGGAATGGAGCATGGGAGAGAATAGCCTGCTCAAAATAAATAAAGAAGTGGTAGCAGACAAAGGTTGGAAGGTTGTCTTGTTCTCCAGTACCTCTAGTGACAATTAAGCAGAGGGTTAGTAACTGGCTGAGGGACAGAAAGCAGAGGGTAATGGTAAATGGAACCCAGTCAGAAGAAATGGAAGTGACCAGTGGGTACCTCAAGGTTCAGTTCTGAGCTCAGTCCTCTTCAATGTCTTCATCAGCGACATTGCAGAAGTCATAAAGGGAAGGTTTGCCTGTTTGCAGATGACACCAATATCTGCAACAAAGCTGATACTCAGAGGAAGTGGAAAGGATGAGAAAAGACCTAGAAAAGTTGGAAGGATGGTCTGAGGTGAGGCAACTGAGATTTAATGCAAGCAAGTGCAAAATCATGCACATGGGGAGTAGGAACCCAAAAAAGAGATACAAGATGGGGGAGGAGCTGTTGTCAGTCACCAAAGAGGAAGAGATCTGGGGGTCATTATCACAGATGACCTGAAGGCCAGCAAGCAGGCAGAGAAGGTGGTGGGTAAAGTCCAGTGGAATGTTGGTTGTATACATAGGAAGGGTATCACAAGCTGATGGAGGGAGGTACTGGTTCCACTGTACAAAACACTGGTGAGGCCTTATCTGGAGTACTGTGTGCAGTTCTGGAGGCCACACCTTCGTAAGGACATTGACAGGATGGAGATGGTGCAAATTAGGCAACTAAGACGGTGCAGGTTTACAGCATAAGACATACAAGGAAAAGTTACAAGACCTAATTGTGTATACGCTGGAGCAGAGGAGGGAATGGGGATATGATTGAAATGTTCAAGTACCTCAAGGGCATAAATAAGGTGAGAGAGTGAAAACATCTTCCAGTATAAAAAGAGTACTAGAACAAGAGGACATGACATGAGATTGGGGGGTACATAAGGGGTATGTGAGGACATTCTTTTCACTGAGAGGGTGGTGGATGAATGCAATGACCTGCCCCAGGAGATGGTAGGAACACACACTGTGGCAGGATCCATACATGCATGGTATAGGAATAAGGGAACCATAGAGATGGGAAGGAATAGCTTAAGCTGATGACCAAGTAGTGTCACTGGCTGCTATTACAGGTAGGTAAACAGGCAAACTGGAAAGGCCTGGTGGTCCTTATCTGCTGACAACTTCTATGTTTCTATGTTACTTTTTATGTTTTACAAAAAGTTACAATATGTCTGAACATGCACCAATTTTATTAGCGCAATAACACACTCTGGGGTAATGGTTTATTCTAGATGAACACACTGCTAGAGGCAGTAAGGCACTTGGACTGCAGCCTTGTGCCTCACTTTACTCCTAGGCCTGTGTTTATCCAGTATAAACCACACCCCAGTGTGTTATTGCTACATAGATTATATAATCTGCAGAATATTTTCAACAGTTCACATAGAAATGTTTTTTGAATTCCACAGAATTTAAAAGAGTCCCCAAAAGCATTTTGAAGTGAAATTGGCATTCCATATGAATACCACAGGTGGAATTCTGCATTCCATACATATGTAATAGAGAAAGCTATTGATGGTGTATCCAACTGACAAGCCACCTCAGAAATGAATCATTTTTTTCCCAAGGCTATCACACAGGCACAGCACTGGTGGTACCACTTGCAACACCAATGACCCTGGTTTGGAAGTGAACTTGGGGCATCTGAGGGCTAGCTGGAAGAAGGAGGACTGAGCATCTGTGGAACTGTCTGTTTTCCTGCTATGGGGAGTATGGGTACATCCTGACATTTGCCTGGTTGCTAGCAGAAGCTGGGGAATGGTAGCTTGGCCTGAACATCAGGGGCATGGCAGATGTTAATGCATGGCACATGGGGGCATGGGGCATGAATCCTGTTGTCATTCCATGCCACATCTCTCAGGGACACAGAACAAGGAAAATGGGCATGATGGTGCCAGGTGGTGACAGGTCCAACACCGACCAGCTGGGCCTACCAGCCCGAACTGGATCTGTATCTATGGTGGGGGTGGAGAACCCCACCGACCCCACTGGGGAATGTCCTGGGGAAAGACTGTTAAGTCCCGGGAAAGTCAAGGTGATGGGGCTGGAGCTCCCAGTAGATGGGGGCCATCTGGAGGGGAAAACAGAATAACAAACAAAAAATCAGTTATTTCCATGTGAACATTTCAAAAGTGCCTGCAGAAGATGGCCTAGCCGTTTGTCAAGTCTACTCATTTGTGGAGTCCCAATCAGAAACTAAGGACCCCACCCCTCCTCAGTTGCTACCCCTTGCTGCTCACTCCCCTTGGCCCTCGCTATGGTTCATACTATGCAATGTTAGGAGCTGGAAGGCATATGCCCATTTTTGCTCCTATGGAAACTCTTATCAAAATACCTCAAAATTCCTTCATTTAGTATGCAGGTATCCAGTCTCCTTTTAAATTCTCATTTTGTTTTACTAATCACCACTTCAGTTGTCAAGACATTCCATGTATTCACCACCCTCGATGTAAAATGACTTCCTTCTATTACTCCTAAATGTTATTCCTCTAATCTGTAGCGGATGTCCTCTAGTTTCCATCCTTCCATCTTTAATCTTTAATCTTAATATTCAATTAAGAAAGTAGAATTGGATCCTGCGTGATGTCATACATATGCTGCATATCCCCATGTACTGTATGTGCCTAGTTTGAGTGACATCAAGTCCAGTGATAATTAGGCTTGCCAAATAAAAGGCAAGCCAGGTTGTCCTAGGCCCCTCAGAGATCAAGGAAGAGGAGGGGGAGAGAAAGAGGGGTGGAGGGGGGAGACTGTGACATCACCAGGTAGGGAAAGGAATACCAACAGTATCATATGACAGGTATCCCAGGGGACACAGGGGATTGGCCAAGGGATAGGGCCAACAGAGGTCCTGATTGGGGTCCCTCAGGGACTACTTAAGGGCAGCTCACAGGCAGCTAGCCCTCTTTGCTGGAAATTTTTGACACATCATTGGCAAGCTTAGAAGGTAAGGCATTTCTGTTTTTGCATCAGCCGCAGCAGGCCATGAGGCATGTGGTGTGTTGTTGCTTGGGGAGCTCTAAGGCCTTGTTGGGGGCCAGGTGGCTTGTGGAATAAGGGATGAGGCTTTCAGCCTCTGGTAGTTCTGACAAGTAATCCTTATTAATGGTATTGGTGTTTTTGTAAAAAAAAAAAAAAAAACAGTTGTTATGGGCACTGTTACTTTAATTGGTGGAAGTGTAAACCTCATTAACAGAGCTGTACTGGCATTTTTATTATGAACAATTGTTATAGGCACTGCTGCTTTAATGGACTGAAGTTTAAACCTCGTGCAAGAGTTGGTTTTCAAGTCCCATCTGGGGTGCAAAGCAAGCTGGTGGCAGGAGTTTCGTGTAAAAAAAAAAAGAAAACGAGCTAGCAAGGGACAGTGAATTTCATGGCAGAAAGGGATCACGCTTGGCTGCTGCAGGTCTGCATGTTGTATGGCTGGAGTGAATACCTGCATCAGTATTGTTTGCCAGGAGTTTGAGTAAATGTGCAGCAACTTGGGCATCATATTTGAAGTTTTGTGCTGCTGTTGTAGCATTGGGGTCCTCCTCGCATCCGTGGAGCTGGAGGAGTCTGTGTGCTGCAACCTTATAGCAGGGTTGAATTCAAGACAGGGCCTGCTGTAATGATGTGAGGCATTTGGCTAAAATTGTCATTGGATTTGAGCCCATGAGTACCTGGAAGGTCTGGCAATACGCTGACGTTGCTATGGAGGGCCAGTCATTGGCTGCAGAGTCACAGTTCGGGGAACCAGCAGGATTAGGAGGTGGAAGCAACCTGAAAAGCATTGCATACAAGGAGTGACCGGGCAGTCAGCAGCCAGCCATGAGGAGAGGCAGAGCCTTGGCAGTGGGCCTGCAGGGCCGGGCCTTCCATTTCTGCCCTGCTTACTGCTGAAAAGGGGGTGTTCTTCTTGGCAGGGTGAGTAACTGCTCACTGCATGGTGAATTTTGTCAGAGGAAGCCGGTAGTGGGACGGGGGGGCAATGGTCAGCCATGTGGGCATGTGGGGGTGCATACAGAACATGGCTTGTACTGGTAGGCCAGAAGGCAGGTGTTTGGACCCTGTAACAGGTGAGGGGCAGTGGGTGGTGAGGAGATGCAAGCCTTCACACCAAGGAGCTGCTGTGAGGTTTTTTCCATTTGTGGAGTTTTGGGATGGCCAGGAGCCCATGAGAGCAGGGGGAGACATGAGTGTTAGGCTGTGGGATGGCCGCTGGCACTAAAGCAGAGCGGGGCCTGTACGAGTGGGTAGGCCCCTCCCCTGTCACTGCGTGGTCATGGTACTGACCGCAGGTTGCATGCACCCTCATAGACAGTGGACGGAGCAGAGAATGCAGTCCAATGTGGCAGTGAGGAGTGAGTTGTGTGCCCAGCTCCCCTTTGGTGTGAAACTGTTGGCTTTTGGATAGGGCTGGCGGGGGGAGGCAGTAAGCTACTGGGGTACGTTGGGTCCAATAGCACATCAAGGGGTGGAGCATCTGGTATGCCAGGTGAGGCGGGGGCCTTTTGTTGGGGTAGATGGGGCTGGTTTCCCTTTATTTGGCAAGCCTAAATATCAGAAAAATTCCTTATATATGCCAATGACAAATACAGGATGTACTGGTTACAGACACTGTAGCAAGATACAGAACAAGCTTATAAGGAAAGGACTTTACCACAGTATATGCCTGCAACATATATTAGTTTTCATCATGTGCAAGGAGTCTCCTACCTAAACTGTAGTAGCCCAATTCATTAATCAACACTTTACCTGTCATTTATTACTCTATGCTGTATTGTTATTGCTATATTG
This sequence comes from Neoceratodus forsteri, assembly GCA_016271365.2. Taxonomy (NCBI): domain Eukaryota; kingdom Metazoa; phylum Chordata; order Ceratodontiformes; family Ceratodontidae; genus Neoceratodus; species Neoceratodus forsteri. The sequence continues at coordinate 43,833,388 of JADMNL010000035.1, forward strand.
GTACATAATGGTCCTGCAAATTGTTGCAGAATGCAGCTCAAATTGTAACACAGTAAATGGAATACAGTATATCGTTTTCTCTCTTACCATGCTGCAAAGTGATAGCTTAAAAGATCTCTGGGTTATAGCTGCTTCTGATTAGTAGTTTCCATCATGTATCCCATAAGTTTACTGGCATCTTTTAAGTTTACAGTAACTGCTTTGTTAGATAGTATTGCCCATATCATCTCAAAATGCCATTACATTAATGTGACCACAAGTTGCTGTCCAAATAGCAGAGTACCAAACTGACAGCTCCTGGCAGGGACTGGGTCAAGGCGATGCCCAAAGACAAGTGCAATGTGGGGGAGGGATTGGTAATGCAAGGGATGTCCCAGAGGTGCCACAATGACAGGTGGCCTGGGTGGGAGAGAGGAGAAGACATTGCCGGCAGGCGAGGGTAACATATGTTTCTTCCATCCATAGTTGGCATGCAAGACAATGGCAATCAAGAAAGTCAGATTTTATTTAATTTATTTTTATTTTATTGATTTATTTTATTTATTTGTATTTTGATGACACCTTTGAGCTGAGGACTCTTTTACGAAGGTTCCATGTCAAGGCAATAAGGACAATAAGGTACAAAACATAACATGATCATTACAATGGAACTTACAAAAAAAAAAGACAAGTAGGTTACAATAATAGCAGCCAAAGGCATTGTCAAGGAATTGTGTTGTGAGTTAATTATACAGTACAAGTCATAGGCAGCCTCAGTGAAGCTTTGTTAGGAGTGGGTGAGGAAAAGAGAAAGAAGAGTGGTGGTGAGGGGTGGAATGGGAGAGAGAGAGAGAGGAGGGGAGAAATAGGAGGGCATTGCGTTGGGTATGTGGTAGATGGGAAGCAGCAAGGAGGAGGAAAGGGGATGAAAAGAAAAGGAGACAGATTCTTCCTACACCCAGTAATGGGGTGTAGGAGAGGAGGAGGAGCTGAGGCAGTGAGGAGGGATGCTTGAGGTAGTATGCCTGGAGGGATTATAAGAAACAATCACAGAAGGCACTAGCCACGAGGTGTTGATGCAGTTTACACTTAAAAGCACCAATCATGGCAATGTTGATGATTTCTGGTACAAGTTGAACCAGGAGGAGGCTCTGACAAGGTAAGAATGCTGAGCTTGAGAGGACCGACAGCGAGTATGTAAAGGTTAGACTGTCCGATCTTCTAGTTAGGAGGCGGACATGCTATGGGATCAATATTGATTGGACTCCAGGGGCATAAGGCCCAGTGATGTCTTCTTAGCTAGGATGCAGGTCTGGTACTTTAGCCTGCCAGATAGCTGGAGCCAGTTAGCCTGCTTGTAAATGTCACACAGTGAGAAAGGCGGGCAGCTGAAATAAAGAGTCTACATGCTTTATTAAGGGCTACAGCTATGCGCTGAGTGCAGTATCAGTAGCGGATCCATAGATAATGAGCCTGTAGTCAATAGTTGAGATAACAGAGCTCTGGATAGTGAGGTTCAAGGCTTCAGCCATTAGGCAATGTTTATGCTTGTATAGTAGTCCCTATACGGGAGTTCACAGTTTTAGCGATATTGTCAATGTGTTTGTATACGAGAGGAGCAGTCAAGGGTCAGGCCCAGATATTTAAACATATCCACCTGCTCAAGAGCAATGCCTTCGGTTGTTAATTATTAGCTCTTGGTTCTTGTACTTGTTGTGGGTTCCATGGAACAACATTGTTTTAGTTTTTTGTGGTTAAGGATGAGTTTATGTGAGCAAAACCAGTCTTCAACTTCTGTGAAACTTTTCTGTAGTTGAGACTGAAGGGAGATGGGGTCAGTGTGGCAAGTGAAGATTACTGCATCATCTGCATACAGTAACATTCTGTCATGGCAGGAGGCAGGAAGATTGTTCAGAATATGTTGAATAACAAGGGGCCCAGGATAGAACCTGGGGTACTCCAGAGTGGATTGGTAGGGATGATGAGAGGAATTCGCCAGTCCTGACTGGTTACTGAGGTAGCTTTGAAACCAGAGGGTAGTTTCACTTGAAAGACCAAGGAGGGATAATTGTTTGAGGAGAATGGAGTGATTGACAGTGTCAAATGCATTAGTCAGGTGTCCAGCAAAAGATGATGGGAGGATGCTGCGGTTGATGGGCCAGATGTCAGAGCTAATGATGGCGGCAAAGCAGAGAGAGAAGGAGGAGGCACAGCAAAAGTGGAAGGAGGGATGAGTGGCCAGAGAAGGAGCAACCCATGAAGAAGTCAAGGGAGCAAGAGCTAACCCAGTGCCCGCACCGTAGTGTGGCCTGAACCAGAACTGGACAAGGAGGCCTAGACGGGGTAAGGTTGCAGTGGATATCTCCAATGAGTGCGACTTCAAGGAATATTTGGAAGGTCTCCTGGGGATATGGGAAGGCAGGGATAGAGAAAATGGAGGAGGTGTTGCAGGATATATGAGGAAAGAAGGAGGAGGATGGGGATGGGGTAAACCGAGGGCCAAACTATGATGGGTCCCCAGGCTTCACATTGGGAGACCATGTGCCAGCTTCTCTTAAGGAGCGGATATGGAAGGGGAGTTTGTAGATGTGTTCAAGCTGGTGGACGAGGACACCACCAAGAAATATGAGCAGAAGGAGTTGGTGGGGAACTCCGAGATAGTGGTGGCACTCATGTAGTGGGCACAAGGTGGAGGAGGCAAAATGGAAGAGAAAAATTTGATAATTGGCAGGCAGGATTCATGGTGTAGTGCCATAGTCCTGGAGAAGAAGCTGGAACTGGCCATTCCAATGCTAACATACATGGCAACCATCAGGGACATGTATAAGGCAAATGGGGGAATGGATGGCTGAGATATGATGAAGCTTTCTGGAGGTGTATAGCAAGGGGGATTTGAGGTGGGACAATACACACTCTGATTTGTGGGTGAAGACGATGTCCTTGTCTGGGCAGGGGACTATAGGTGGGGGAGGCCGAGGTGGACCACATTGATCACAGGAGCCAAAACATTTTGGAGATTTAACAAGGCATCCTGTAACTGGGCAAACTGCGAGTTCAAGCATGTCTGCTCGAGGTGTGGGGATGCACCCAGTGGCAAACTGCAGACAAGGGGGGAGAGGGCAAGGGAATGGTCATCAGCAGGATCACCCTTTTCAGGGGCAGGAGGAGACCCTGACAGAGGAAGGGGGTCATGGTAGGTTGATACAGGTCCAGCAGGGAGTAATAGAGGGAGATTGGGGTATCTGCTGGCACACCCTATCATACGAGAGGAGGTGGATGTGTGGCCCCAGATTGCCCTAACAAAAAGGGGCCAAGAGCCTTGAGCAGGTTTCAGGAGGGTTTCCACTGGGTTTCCAAGGGTACAAAAAGGATGAGGGCCAAGAACCTCGGTCAGTAAAAGGGAACGAGAAGGCTGTCAGGAGAAGATCCAGAAGAAAGTAGGGTCGGGAGGTAGAGGCCACTGGTGGTGCCACCCTGCCATGAATTTCAGGTATCTCTATTGGGGTGGTTCCCAAGAAACAGGAGGGAAATTTAGGTTGATCCACCATTTGTCATACCCAGAAGGACAATCGGTGAATGATGGCATACTGTACCACCTCAGGGTGGTGTCTTATGCCTCACTGGAGCAAGCGGTAGCTGGTCAGGTAATGGGGCTTTGTTGGCCAAACAGACATAAAATCATCATTTCAGCTACTGCCAGTCAGCCCAGCTGATTGGGACTTACTGGGCTTCCAGTATGAAGTGGACTTATATGTAGACAAGGCCATGCCCATGGGCTGCTCTGTGGCCTGCTTGACCTTGAGGCATTTAGCTCTGGGTACAGTGGGTATTCAGGAGAGGTATGGCCATAGGAGAGTGGTGAATTATTTAGATGATTTTCTGCTCATCAGGAGATCTGCGAGAGGTGCAGGAAATGTTGATGGATTGGTATTCTGCTGGTGCAAGGGAAGACCAGAGGTCCAGCATGTAAACTGGAGTTTCTGGGGATCGAGGTGAACATAGAACAAGGGTGTTTCTGTTTACCAGGAGACAAGGTGGCCAGGTTATGGGGCCTATTGGGAAGGTAGCAGGGAGGTGGAGGGTGCCGCTGGTAAGTACAGCAACTGCTGGGGCACCCTAATTTTGCATCAAAGCAGTCAGTCTAGGGAGGGCATTTACTAGGAGGCTAAGGAGGACTACGGAAAGGCAAAGAAACCACACCACTGGTTGGACATCTCAAGGGAGTAGGGAGTACAGGAGGATCTCAAGGTCTGGGGGAGTTCCTAGAGCAGTAATGGGGTGACATTTTGGCAGGAGGAATGGGAGTGCAACATAGACCTGGAGTTGTACACCAATGCTTCTGGGGCACTTGGGATGGGAGTGTATTTTAAATGGGAATGGATGGTGGAGGCCTGGCCAAGGCAGTGGGAGGGATTGGGCCTCTTGAAGGACATCACCTTTCTGGAAATATTTCCAATCTGGGTGGCGAAAGGTGTGGGGGTGATGAAGGAAGTGCATCAGGTTGTGGTGTGATAACAAAGAGGTAGTGGAGGTCATCAACAGGCATGATGGAACACGAAGACAGTGGGCTGGATAATGAGGAGGTTGGTACTCTTGGATATAAAGCTGAATGTGTCATTCAAAGCACAGCATATCCCAGGGATCAAGAACAAACTGGCTGACAGTCTTTACCATTTCCATCTCAACAGGTTCAAGAGACTGGCACCACAAGTAGCAACACACAGGACCAGGGTCCTGAACCAGATGTGGGAGAATGGAGGCCACTGCCAGGGTGCTGTACTGGGGTCCTGGACAACCAGCAACCTGAGGCGTATGACAGGGGTGGGCCAGTTTTCAAGAATTTAGATCTAGGCAGGGCTGGGACAGAGACGAGCCAGTCCTGGATGAACAGGTTAAGAGGTTTGTAGTAGAAAAGTGAAGAAGTGATAGCACATGCCATGATGGCATACAGCTTGCCGGCATGAGCTGGGTATGCCAGGACAGAGGTTGGCTGAACTCCGCAGCTGATAGAATGGTTAAGAGGATGCTGGCTGGATGGCGGAGGGTGCAGCAACAGAATAGCAGGCTCCACTCGCTGATGTGCTCCTCAAAAAACAATTTGCTCAACACATGAAATAAGGGCACCATCCACCATTTAAAATGAAACAACTGCATTTTATTGCCAAAGAACAGAAAGCAAAATACAAAACTTGCAGCCAAGTGCTACGTAGGTGCTACACACTCCAAAAGGCCCGACCGGTTTCATCGGTGTGCTTCCTCAGGGACAAACCCACACCTCAAGTGAGTCTCTAAATACAACATTGTTTAAAGAGACAGTAATCATCTCAATCAAATAAATAAAATTTAATACACTAGAGGTACAGGAACAAAATTTGATGCTTAAAAGGGGGTCATTGAAGCTATTAATATTTCTTATTTATAAATGGCAAATTGCAATTTATTTTATTTAATTTTTATTTCAATTACCCCACTGTATTTTTATAATTAAAATGATTAATTTTATAACATCAGAAAAGCTGTGATCTCCGCATAAAAAGAAAACATGCCAGCACTTTAATAATTTTAATTTTAAGATATAGTGGGTAGCATAACATTTAAATAATTCATCTATTCTCTTAAATTTCAAGAGGTCCACACATGAAGGTGCTGCATATTTTATACTGCATTCCTCTTAGTAGTGGTACCACCCTATCTTAGAATAGGCTGACATGGTGAATGGAAGAACCAGCTAAGCAAACAGAAGAACAAAAGTCAAAAATCAAAAATCAATACATCTCTATGATAAAATACTTTTCTACTTACACTTCTCAATTTGCAGTTTCCTGCTACACTGGTCAAGCGACAGAGGAGAACCTTACTTATGACATATAAAGCAACTCAGACAAACATAGCTATATAGCTTATTTCTTGTAGCCCTTTTGAACGTTTAAGGTAGGGAGAAAATCAAACAGTCATTCAGACCTGGAGCAAAAACAGCCCAAGTCGGAAGGTCCAGTATGCTTCTTTGCATAATAACAGATGTTCAAGGTCTCACCTCTGACACCAAGTTTTGTCTTTTCAATATCCACAAATCTAAATGAATGCATACCTGTAGATGCACTCACATGCTTGGCTAAAGCATTTTTGAGATCCCACCATCGATATCACTAAGGTGCTCGACACTCTGTTTCACAGTGCAGACGCCTTCCCTACATAAAAGGAGTTGCAAACACATGTAGCTTGCTATACCACCCAAGTAGTAGAGCAATTTATAAACCCCTTATTTCAAAAACTACATCATTGTTAACTGATGTGAAACACTGGTTTCTCTATCACCTCACAAAACTTGCAACAGCCACAGTGAAAACAGCCCCTAGGGGTGGGGAAGCAATTTTGTAGTTTTCTGACCACAGGTTGCATAGAATGTATTAAGTGGTCAGACAAGTTTTACCTCTTGGTACACTGTACGTGGTAAGGTACCCACTATTTCACACAATGCCACATCTGTATATAGGATAGGCCAATGTTTTCATACAATGGCTTCTACCTTTTAGAATTTGTACCATATGTAGTAATAAATTGATCTAGCTTCTCTCAGAACTTAACTTGGGCTTATATTCCAAAAGTGTTTCTCTCAGTGTCTCCATAGCACATTTTTCATCACTATCTATATCTTCAGTACTATAGCCCTCACCCTGAACCTATCTGACATCTCTGACAATCTCATCTCAGAGTCACAGGGTACAGAGCAATTTCTTTGACACGCAAAATTGAGATTGAGGTATGTTCCTGATGGTGTGGCGCGGTGGCAGCTCGAAGCCATGAGTAATGTATTCCGATCTGTAGATTTCCTAAACAAATCTGTAAATAAAAGTTCCATCTGAATTTTTAATAATAATGGAGGTCCAAAAATTAATTTCAGTTAAACTTTGTTGTAAAGAAAATTTCAGATTACAGTTAGATTCATGTTAATATTTTACAAACTCATGAAGTTCTGCTGCACTACCATGCCACACCATCAGGACATCATCGATATAGCACCTCCAGAGGTCAATGCTATAAAAGAAAGGATTTTATTAACATCATAAATCACATTTCTTTCCATTGTCCCAGATAAAGGTTCATAGTTTGGGGCAAATGTGGCCCCAATGGCTGTACCTTCACCTGGTGATAATATTCCCTGGAAATAAAATACATTATATTTTAAAACATGTTCAGCCAACATCATAAAAAATCAATCTGCCCCTCTCCTAATCTGGTACATTCGTGCCACCACATACGCAGTTCCCCAAGGCTCCCATCATGAGGTATGTTAGTATATAATGATTGTATGTCCATGGACACCAAAATCCAATTTTTTCTATCTGCATTCCTCAGGATGCCCAGAATCTTGGTAGTGTCCCTATATGAAGGTAACTTAGGTACCAAATCACAGATATGTGAATCCACATACTGTGATAGCATTTCAGTAAGTGAACCAATGCCCGAGACAATGGGCTACCCAGGGGACACTGCAAACTTTATGCACCATTGGGAGTGCGTAAATGGTGGCACTAACTGGATGGGCTACTTGAAGAAATGAAAAGGTACTTGGCGAATAATTCATCCTGTAATGCTTGATGTAATGTCACATCAATATTTCTTTTAAACACAGGAGTTTGATCTGATTGCAGGGGTTATAAAATAAAGTGTCTGAAAGCTGATGCCTTATTTCAGCAATATAATCTGCTGTCTCCTGAATGACAATGGCCTCCTTTATCCACAGGTTTTATTGTTATAGTGGAATTCTCCTCCAGTTCCTTCAATGGTATCCTTTCCGGTGAGAATGTTACAGAAATGTCCACTATTTTCTTCTTCATAAAGTTTATTAATTTCAGTGAAACAGGCCTGTTCAAAAGTATAAATAGCTGGTGAGGGGGAGGTTGAAGGTAGATCCTGGGTGAAAATTATTTAATATGTTTCTTCTACTATTTCAGTTTTCTGTGGTTCCATATATACCAATTCATGTGCACTTGAATTCATTGAGTCGCTCTGACTTTCCAATGGGGTCTGTGTTATTTGTGGCACATCAAAGTCATTCTGAAAAGGGCCACTTCAACATTCACTCCCATTTTCCTTTTATTGTATAATGATTTCAGACTCAATTTTCTAGTCAGCTTTTTAAGTCCAAATATGTATTGAATTTACTAGTGGTGCATGTGGGACAAAACTAAGTCCTTTACTTAGAATTGATATTTGATCATGTGTTAAACTTATATTCCACAAATTAATATTTATTTGTTCTTCCCTCTGATCCATTGTTTTGGTATTGTTCCCCATTGTATTTTTATAATTCAAATTATTAATTGTATAACATCAGAAAAAGCCGTGATCTCTGGCATAAATAGAAAACATGCCAGCACCTTAATAATTTTAATTTTAAGTATATAGTGGGTAGCATAACACTTAAATAATTAATGAAATAATTCATCTAGTCTCTTAACATTGATTCAGATCTAGAATCGCTGGAGAAACTTTTTTAGACAAAGAGAAACAACACAAGTAGAGAACTCAGAACAACTCAGATGTTCAGTACATCTGGTGCACTTTGGCCCTGTAGAATGAGAAGGGGTGGGAGAAGGAGAAAAGAAATAGAAGCTTTTGCTATATGGAAAAGAAACGGGTTGGGGAATAGGAACAATACCAAAACAATGGATCAGAGGGAATAAATATTATTAATTTGTGGAATATAAGTTTAACACATGATCAAATATCAATTCTAAGTAAAGGACTTAGTTTTGTCCCTGCATGCACCACTAGTAAATTCGATACATATTTGGACTTAAAAAGCTGACTAGAAAATTGAGTCTGAAATAATTATACAATAAAAGGAAAATGGGGTGAATGTTGAAGTGGCCCTTTTCAGAATGATTTTGATGTGGTACAAATAACACAGACCCATTGGAAAGTCAGAGCGACTCAATGAATTAAGTGAACATGAATTGGTATATGGAACCACAGGAAACTGATAGAAGAGAAGCACAGCAATATGCACAGGGTGATATACAGCCTCCAGGTCAGGGGAAGAGGTGGACAGGGACCTTGAGGACAAAATGGCAATGAAAGGTGAGATTCTGCTGATGGGGATTTCAATATGCCAGATATGGATGGGACCACTCAGGCAGCTGCTTCAGCCAGAAGCAGAGGCCTCCTGAATTCCCTACAAGGGACAGGACTCAGGCAGCTGGTGCTTGATCCCACCAGAGACAGGGTGATTCTAATCTAGTAATGACTCCACAGGAAAGAATCACTGATGTCCAAGTGAAGGGCAACTAGGATCCATTGATTACCACATAGAGTGGTTCAGCATACAAACAGGGATTCAGTAAAGTCACACTAGGTGAAGGTTTTGATTTCAAAAGGCAGACTTCACTGTCTTCGTACCTTCGACATAAACTTTTTCACCCAATATCAATCTGGATTCTGCAAACACCACTCTACTACTACTTCACTGCTTCAATCATGGACTCGATCCTGTCTGGTATGGATTGTGGACATATCACTACTGCCATCTTTATTGATCTTGCTAAAGCATTTGACACTGTTTCCCACTCCTCCTACTCTGCTCCCTGTCATCCATTGGTCTGTCTGAACATGCCATAAAATGGTTCAGTGCATACTTAAATGGCTGCACACAATCTGTAAAATCTCTGACTTCATCTCGCCTCCTCTACCTATAGGCACTGGTGTCCCTAGGGTCCATACTGTCTCATCCTTTCTCCTTTTTCTGAACAATCTTCCATCCATCTGTACATCATCTTTATACATATGTATGCTGATGATATGGTTCTTTTCTCCTCAGGGCTATCGCCCTTGGGCATTGCCTCCAGGCTTCAACGGTATTTCAATAATGTCCAAGGTTGGTTTCAATCTCACCAACTCTTCCTAAATGCTAAGAAAACAGTGGCCATGATGTTCAGCACTAGAGAGAGACTGTCAAGACTCCCCATCCTTCCCCTCTTTCACTACCCTTAATGGGACAACTATTGAGGCCATGGTGTCCTTCAGGTATCTGGGCATTTGGCTGGATCAACATCTCACTTTCTTGGACCATATAGATGCCATAATGAAAAAGCTACAGTATGCCCTAAACATGGCACCTTATATAGAAACCGCTCCTACCTCTTGCTTCAGGCAAGGCACAACTGGTCCAAAAGAGGATTCTTCCAATCATCAACTACTCTGATGTTGTCTATTGCTCTGCTCCCACCACCTCTTTAGCTAGCTAGGATAGCCTTTCCAACTCCTTCTGCCATTTTGCCTTTGATGCACCTCCCCTAACCCATCACTGTCACCTTTACGGTGCTTTAGCTTTCCATCTCTAGCTAATAGGTGACTGCATCACTGTGCAAAGTTCATCTCAAATTACTGGCTTGGTACACTCCTCCTTATCTTACCTCTCCCTTTCCCCATCACCCACATCCTCTCACCTTCTCAGATCCCATGACGACAGAACCTGTCAGTTCCTGGAGATCCACCTCAATTGGCCAGTCCTCTTTTCCTACCATCTCCTAAAATTGTGGAACTCGCTCTACACAAATCCAATTTTCCTCCTCACCCAGCTCACTAAATAAAGCACTACATAATTTCCTTTCTTTAATTGCATCTGCCCTTAACTCCCCATCCCTCCTGGTCTAACACCTTGTCTGCTGCCCCACATGTCTAAGCATGACCTGCTCGTAGTCTCTTATATAAATGAGCACTTAATCTTGCTCCTCATTTTTATATTGTTGCAAAATGTTTTCTGTTGTCTGTCTCCACCTCAGAGCCTGGGTATTCTGCCAGGGTCTACTAGCTGACTCTGTTTTACTGCTATTCTCCCTACATGGAATTTTTACTATTGTCTTGCATGTAGGCCTTAGTGTTCTCTATTATCACTGATACACCTATCCTACTTATGCTAAAGTGCTGTGTAAATTCCTTTATTTGTAGTTGTCCAAATAATTCATACAAACTGCTACTGCTAAAGTGACAAATGTCCTACCTGTATATTGCTTCCATGTATGCTTTGAGACATTGCACTGTTACACACTATAGGTCATCCATAAGGTCTCCGTAAATGTTGTAACTACCTACTTTGTAAACTATGCTTTATTCGTTATGTGTGAATTGCTTTACGATATCCTACTATGTAACTCCCTCTACCCTCTCCCCAGATCGTACCAGGAGATGAGCAACTTGTTGTTCAGTGTACCTTACCTGGTGAAACTTTTCAATAAATATATGGGCAGAGTCATCAAAACACCCTGGAGAATAGAGGGATGAGGGTATGGAAGAGCAGTGGGAGAACCTAAAAGGATCCATAGTGGAAGTAACAAAGAAATTCATCAGATTAGTATCAAAAGGTAAGAGAAGGAAAAGGACACTGTGTTTCTTAAAAGAGGTAGCAGAAAAGATAAGGGCTAAAAGGGCAGGGTTCTGGAAATATAAGGAGACTCAAAGGAAGAGGACAAAGAGGTGTACCAAGAGTGTCTAAAGGAAGCAGAAGGATGGTGAGGAGAGCAAAGGCCCAAACTGAGGAAAGTCTAGCGAGACAGTAAAGATAGGGGACAAGATATTCTACAGGTACATCAGTGAAAGGAGGAAAACCGGGAAGAATTGTAAGACTTAAAGGGAGTGTAAGGAGGAGACATGGATAGGGCAGAAATACTTAATAAATATTTCTGTTCAGTAGTTACAGAAGAAGGGAGGGACAGGAACCACAGCCAAGCATCAGATGCTAAGAGGGGAAAGAGGTGGACAACAGTCCATTCATAGGAGGGAGAGTCCTGCAGGAACTCACTAAATTGAAGGTGGACAAAGCAATGGGACCTGATGGCATACACCCAAGGATACTATGGGAGCTGTGAAGAGACTAGCAGAACCTCCCAGTATTGTTCACCAAATCACTTAACACAGGAGTGGTGCCAGAAGATTGAGGAGGGCACATGTCATCCTCTACATAAATCAGGCAGTAGGAAGGAGGCAGGCAACTATAGGCTGGTCAGCCTCACCTAGGTAGTGGGGAAGATCATGGAGTCACTACTAAGGAAAGGATAGTGGGACATCTAGAAGCCATTGGTGTCCAGGATCCTAGGCAACATAAGTTCACAGTGGGTAGGTCATGTCAGACAATCTCATGGATTTCTTCAACTGGGTGATGAAGAAAGTAAATCAGGGGCATGGTGGATGTAGCCTACTTATTTCACAAAGCCTTCGACAACATCCCACATAGAAGGCTGGTTAACAAGATGGGTAGTCTAGACATGGGAGACAAGGTGGTAAACTGGGACATAAACTGGCTAACAGACAGGAGACAGAGGTGGTGGTAAATGGAGTACAATCTGGGAAAGGAGGGTGACCAGTGGAGTACCTCAGGGATCAGTCCTTGGACAAGTTCTATTCAATATCTTCATCAGTGACATTGCAGAAGGGCTGGAAGGAAATGTCTGCCTGTTTGTGGATGACACAAAGATCTGTAATAGGTGGATACTCCTGAAGGGTGTAGAAAATGAGGAGGACCTGGGGAAGCTTGAGAAGTGGTCTGCAGAGTGGCGACTGGGATGTAATTCAAAAAGTACAAAATTATGCACCTGGGACACAGTAACCCTGGGTAGAGCTACAGGATTGGGGTGAGGAGTTGCTGACAGTCACCAAAGAGGAAAGAGACCTTGTGGTTACTATGTCAGATGACCTGAAAATGTCAAAGCAGAGCACAAAGACAGCACGGAGGGCCAGTGGCATGCTGGGGTGCATAATAAGTTCTATCACCAGCAGAAGGCATGAGGTAGTGATAACATTATACAAAACCCTGGTCAGACACACATGAAGTATTGTGTGCAGTTGGAGGCTGCACCTTGAAAGGACATTAACAGGCTGGAGGTGGTCCAGAGAAAGGTGACTAAGTTGGTACAGGGCTTATGCCACAAGACTTATGAGTAGATATTAAGGGACCACAATATGTACTCACTGGATGAGATGTGGGAGAGGGACATGATAGAAACAGTCAGCTATGTCAGGGACATAAACAGGGTATAGAGGAGAAATCTTCCAATACAGGAGGAGCACAAAACTAGGGGCATGACATGAAATTGGAAGGTGGAAGGTTAAGAGGAAATGTGAGAGCCAGCCCAGTGGCACTGAGGGCTGAGGCACTGGATGCCCACTTCACGCCATGCCAGTGACCCAAGTTCAGGAATAGGCCCGAGCCATCAGGGGTGGTAAGGATGTAGAGGATTGAGCATCCGGAGGACTGCTCTCTCTCCCAGGGGTGGGATCCTGGGCCTGCTCAGTGCAGTTGTGACCCCTGGTGGAGACCTGGGGCTCCCTGATGCTGAGCGGGAAACAGGGGCAGAGTGGTGGTGGATGTCTTCACCATATTGAGCAGACATCATTGTACATCTGCATTCTGTGGGAAGCCTTCACATGAAAAATCCTTGACCTCAGGATAGGTGATGGCACCATGCCCTCCAGGCCACACTCCAGCACACCAGGTGCTCTCTCTCTGTGGCCCAGCCCAACTTACTAGATTCTAGATAGAGCACCCTGGGCCGATAGGGTGGCCCCATCTTGGGGAGTTCAGAGCTGGGGGTCTGTCAGGCTGGCAACAGGTGTAGGAGACACTTCAGGTAGGAGGTAAAGTCTGATAGATGGTGTGGATGCCGGAGAGAGTTCCCTGGGAAGGTGCACAAAGAGAAAAAAGAGGAATTTGAGGAAGTTTTTCCTCAGGGAGAAGGTGGAGGATGCATGGAATGGTCTGCCAGAGGAGGTGGTGGGAGTGAGCACTGTGGTTGGATTTAAATATGCATGGGACAGGCATGGGGAACCATCGAGGTTAAGCTGGAGGGTCAAAAGCTGTAATCAAGTACAGGACTTACAGGCAGACTTGATGGATCTAGCAGTCCTTATCTGCTTACAATTTCTATGTTTTCAATAAATTCACATCTGCAGCCCAATGGGCTCTGGCCAGAGTTTGTTCTTAAAGGATTCCACAACTGGGAAGCAAACTTGAGGTGCCTGTTTTCAGGCGGCAACCTGGGAGCTTTGGGGTGGTTTAGTGACTTGCTCAGAGTCGCACAGTATGCAAGTGAAGGCTGTGAGGATTAAACACAGGTCTATAGGTACCAAGCTTATTCACAGCTCATTACTCTAACCACTAGGCTATAGTGCCATAAGGCTATACTACCATTCCCTTAACACTGTACCAGTCTCTTTCAAAACCTCCATGGTTTCTAGTGAGTCCACCTTCTCAAGGAGCTTGTTCCACTCTGACATCACCCTCTTTGAGAAGAAATGCCTCTGGAACCACTCTCCTCCAATTTTAGGCAATATTCCTTGTAGTTTTGCTGCCACTAAGACTGAAGAAGTTCTCCTTGCTTACCTTTATTAATGCCATTCATGGTATTTAAAGGTCTCAATCATGTCACCCCTACCTCCAGGAGCACATGTTCAGGTCCTTCATCCTCTCCTCATATGTCCTGCTCTGCTGACTTACACAGACTCCACACAGGCAGGAATCTGTGAATGAACCCATTCACACATTTGTGCCTGTGTAGTACAGTATGTGTGCAAGCCCATTCATCCACACTGTGGACCAATTGGCTTATAGATCATACTGTAAGCTGTCATTCGGCTGGCAGCCAGGTGGTATGCAGGCAGAGTGCAGCCACCCACCGGTGAAGGAGGGGCTGGGTGTCAAGGGTCCTCTGTGGGTGGAGGGAGGGGGTACTACTGGCCCACCAGGGAAGATATTTATGTCAGATGCCCATGATCGGGTGAAACAGGAGGGAGGGGGATACCACTAGACCACCAGGGATATTAATATAACATTTGCCCATGACTGGGCATATGGAGGAGGGGAACCACTAGACCACCAGGGATATTAATATAATATTTGCCCATGATTGGGTTTAGGACTGAGGGGGTTACCACTGGACCACCAGGTTTTTAACCTGTGGTCACCCATTGGGCATAACAGGAGGAAGAGGGAACCACTGGACCACCTGGAAGGGTGTGGGTGCTCACTGTTGGTGTCCTTGTTGGGCGGGTGACCACCCACGGCTGGCAGGTGCTGTTTTGCACCCTGCAATACAGCAGCCAACCTGTGGGTGGCCTGGCTTTGTTCCTTTTATTTTGGCTCAACTTTGAGCCCCCTATGCAGTGCAAAGCAGGGTTGTGCCAGCATATGTGACGCATATCCTTGGCTGAATATCGAGATGTGTCACAAACAGTGTTTGATGCAGAAAAGTTTAACGGTAATGCAGTGTTTCTTGGCATTGGCGCTTATGTTGAGCGGTGTGCCGAGTGGTACCATGGACTACCTCGTTACCCGATATGCAGTAATGCAGTACTGTGGTACTGCCTTAAGTGCTTAATTAATCAAATCCCTTCATAATCTGCTTCAATGCGCCAGATGGCACTGTCAGCAGTTACTTGCTTCTGAGTAAGCTGCAGTGTGCCAGCAGGTGTCCCCACACTCCACAGTCCAGCATATGCAGACATGTTAAAGGAGACAGGAATTTGTTTTACATATTTTGTACAACCTGACCATGTGTACTGTATATTATTAATAAAGTTTCAAAGTAAAAGATTGTTTTGTGTATTTTATTCATGTTTCTGCATATTCTGTCTTACAAGTGCTGTTATGATTGTCCACATTCTAAAAAGGCATGACAGAGTCTGAACAGATTTTTGCTTGAAGAGCATATCCTCATACACTCACATAATGCTGTTGCTTGTTTTACTCTTATACCATTACAGATGTAATCAGAGTAAGGTATTCCTTTGTATTTGATAAAACATTACAGTTTTTGTTACACTACTAAATGATGTGAGAAAACAGATTTTAGTAATGTCACATAATGAGCAGATCACAAAAAGTAAGCTTGATATGAATGTGTTTCAGGTAATCTCCTAATGGCTATATGCTATAAATGGCAATGCAATTTTTAACTGGAATTAATTTAATTGTAATATTGTTGAATTGCAAATGTTTTCCCACCTCCCACATCCAAACCCTCAATTGGGTTTAGCACCTGCAGTATTTATCTTTCATCATGGTCAGAAATAAACTTTACCCGCCATCATCCTTACTGTCCATTCCTTTTTTTTCTTACTTGTTTTACCTTACAGCAAGAAAAAGAAAAATGAACTGCCTTTTGTCTGACTCTCTTATGGCACTCCTGCTCCCATGTAGTGCAAATCAATAAGTCCTGATGTATAGCCCCTCCGCACCCCTTCTGACTTTTGCATACAGTAGATACACTTTTATGCGGTCATGTCATGATCAGCAGGATCCTCCATCCCCAACACACAAACACTCCAGAGTTATTCCTGACCTGTAATTAAGAAAATGTCCCTTGTCTAAGAAAATGTCCCTCATCTGCAAAGTTCAATATATCCTGTTTATATTTGTTTCCTTTTTTGCAACTTTTAAAATGACAACATTCATGCAATAGTTTTTTACTGTAGTGGAATAGTACCCCACGATTCTCCCAATGGCCACTGCAACTTGTAAATAATTTAACTGTACTTCTATTTTTGTCTTTGTATTTTCTGCATTCTAATAAAAAGTCCATATATCATGGGAAGAAGCCACAACACAGCAAAAGGTCTAACAGCTGGCTATTTGCATTACATAACTAGTGTCTGCAATGGTGAGGTTTCTGCATTAGTATTTATTTATTGGAGGAACAGCACTGTGCAGTGGCAAAAAAACAACAACAACACACTAATGAAAAGAGAGATACAAAATGGATTACTCAGGATGGACATGTCCGTTTTGCTGACCAGGACGATAACACTATCAATGCAATTATGAATTAAAGTGATGGTGCCATCTCGAATCAAGCACATCTTTTAATCAATGAGCAACTACTACATGTTTACAGCATATGTCCAGCAGAAGCAAAAATGTTAAAAGACACTAACTCAATCAGCAAATAGTCAAACAGGTCACATCACTGCATCACTGTCATGGCACCATGATGTATCATCATGCAGTACAGTAACTCCAGTCATCAACATGGTTACAAGTGTCTCTTTTCCAGTCAGGCAGTGTTACTGCTAATATTTAAAATTATAGAAGAAGTCTAATTTTTTTTTTTTGATGTTATTTCTCAGGAGCTCTGGCTACACCCCTCCACTGACGTTCCTCCGCGCCATCCCCGGACATGAGGACCCTCCCTTCAGCACCCCGACTTACCCTTCGTGGCAGGGGTGGTGGGAGCGACTCAACCCACCCGAACAGGTCCATGCCAGGGAGGCATCCTCCGGGAATGGCGGCGGGGAACAACGTCATGCTGCCAGGCTCCATTTTTTCCCAAATTTTTTCCCGGTGGGCATGGCATGCAATGATGCCAGTGACTGAGTGCGTGCACACCCCTGCGTGCACTAGTCCGGTGCCTGCCATGTCCCACCTCCTGTCAGCTGCAGCTGCCTGCTGTCGATCCCCAGCCTCCGCTAGGGTCAGGCAAGCACCAGCCGCCTGAATCCCCCACCCGGAGATGGAGAGCAGTCCTCCGGATGCTCAATCCACTCTCCCGCCGACCCCGACAACCCATGCTCGTTCCCGAACATGGGTCGCCATGGGTGAGAGGTAGCGACCAGCGCCAACCCTCAGCGCCACCGGGCCGTCAAGAAGTCTAATTGATTTATAAAGTAATATTTTGTTTACTTGTAATAAAATCTTGCAAAATATTTTGTACAAACATTTTTTGAAGTTCTGTGATCATCATTTGCCCCAAAGAGCCAGTTACAAAATGAAATATTTGATGTTTGATTTAAGTTACATAAAGTATTTTGTTATATTTAGTTATAGGCAAATACATTCTAACTTTATAAATTAAGTAGACATCTTCTATCATTTTAAATTTAAGTAGTAAAACTCACTGACTGGAGAGAAAGAGAGACTTATAACTACGTTGACTCTCCTTTCAGATGCAGAACACGCCCACATTTTCTACCTGCATCTTTGACACTACAAAATGACAGCACTTGTGGTGTAACCCATTGGTATCCCAGTCCCAGAGGAAGAGAGACTGTGTTTGCTTCACCTAAAATGCCATGGGACAAAAACACTGTGCAGTGAACACATGAAAGGGAGAGAGGATGAGGGCTAAGAGAAAGATGCTGCATGAGCCCCATCCCTCTTGAACCCATGCCCTTAATTTTTAAAATTATTCCCTAGTGGCTAGTGGACCCTCCTGCTTCCAAACCCATAGTTTTAACAATTAATTATTAAAATGAGAACATTTGCAAAATTTCACAATTTTCAATTTCACATTCAATACTGCAATGTGTTCACTGCATGACCAAAGCCTCTGATAACAGCTAGAAAATATGCCATGTGAGACCAAATACAGTATTCCTGATTTTATGATCAGCTCACACTCGACAAGCTACCTTGGGTCCTGCTGATCATGACACAGCACGAACTGCTAGAAGTAGTCTGCTCTCATAAGAGCGAGCCAGACACAATGTGAAAAGTGGACCCAGTTTCATATTGATCTCCTAAATGCACAAAGTAAGCTCAATAGAATCTAATCCATCCTGAGTATTGTTTTCTTCTGTGTGGTCTGGAAAGCAATCTGCAGAGAACCCACAGACTTTTTCTCCTGCCTGTGCCAATATTAAACCCTATAATCAGCAGTTTATTTAAAAAAAAGCTAGAAACATAAAAATATATATATATATTCAACTGCATTTCACAAAACCTGTTTTAGTTTTACTGCAAGTTACCGATAATGAGCAGCACCAGTGAAAGTGAATGGGAGAAATTAGAATTCTTTAAGATTCACTCACACTCTTCAAGTCCTCAGTCCTGTTAAGTTGTGAAGAAAATTGTTAAGTTTTGTATTATAATCAGTGAGCAGGGAAGGCTTAAATGGGTATTGCAGATTGGATCTATCAGTGATGCCTCTGTGATACAAAACAGAACATATAAAGCAGCAAATGGACCTCAGTTAGAACAAGCATTTGTCAATGCTGAATGTTGTTTGCTTATAGTGCAGCATGTGAGGTGCTGCACTTCTGAGGTGCCGTCTTTGATGAGACATTAAACCGAGGTCCCATCTGCCTGGATTGGTGGTAGTTCAGGTGGATGCTAAAGATCCCATGGCACTTCTCGAAAAGAGTAGGAAATTTTATTGAAAAAGGTGGATTGCATTACAACAATAAACAAAATATACAGAAAAGAGAACAATCAAAAGAAAATCAATAATACAAACAATCAAAAACAATCAGCCCCAATGTGCACATGCAGTCCATAAATGTGCAGCTTTGCAGAATCAAAATTACATACATCAGCTTACATCAATTTTCTAATAGCAGTTTTAACAGAAACAAGAATCTCAGTCTGAGCCACCCATTTTGTTGCAGTACCAAAAGGCACATAGCTTGCCAAATAAAATAGCGTATGAAAGCCAAAACAACATATATGGTATCAGAATGATATTTAGTCAACAAGCCTGGACAGGAGCCATAAACTATCTGGGGATAGGTCAGACGAGCAAATAGAGGTTCAGACCAATCCAATGCCAACATATCCCAGAATTTATGGACATAAACACAGTCCAAAAATAAATATTCCTGTGTTTCAAGAATACCAAAACAAGTGTTTCTGGGACAAAATCTTTCTTCCAGTTTCTTATGTTTATGGTTCCCTTCACGCTAAATCTACCATAATTCCCCAACCAAACAACATCCCAAACATAATCTGAAGTCTTGGATTGGATAAATGTTTCAGTACTAATTGCATCTGAGCAGCTGAACAATGAAGAAACAGGACAGTATCATGGGCTTCAGTGAGCAGAACAGTTTTGTACAAACCTTTCCGAGTACAGCATTGCAAAACATGTGAGTAATATTCCATTTAATAGCAAATTTAAGACTATGTATACCATATGGAGGTATGACTCAGAATTCTCAATAGCCTGGGCACCTCTCATGCCAAGCCAAGACAGTGGTAAGCAACCAACTGTTTACCCAAGGCTTCCAGGCCTTATCTCCAGGCTTTAGGGCAAAACCAAAATTGTAACTAAAAAGTACTAAAAGAAGGCGACAGGATTAATCATCCCGACCCCACCCTCACAAATGGGTTTGTATGTCAAAGCACTGTTTAATGGGGTTAAGTCTGGACCCCAAACTGCCTGAAAAGACACTCCATAAATACGAGTGAGCAAAATTAATGGGGGAGATATACATAACTAATATACAAAAACATAGGTAACAGTAAAGTTTTAATTAACTAAACCCATTTTTCTTACCCAGCAGTTTATCTTTCCACCCATGAACAATACATTCAGCCCAACAAAGACACAATTCCCAATTTGAAACATCATCATTCTGTTCCCAAAAGTAATCCCTAAAACCTTAAGAGGGTCATTAGAAATCATAATACCCCTAAACAACCTAACCTAGGCAGTGACGTAGGGCCCAATGAGAGACCTTGACTTTGTGTAAATTGATCCGGGATCCTGAAAGGGCTGAAAAAGAGAAAAATAGAAGACAAGGCCTGGCCACTAGTGGTATGACTACCAGTAAGCACCAAGTCATCTGCATACGCCAGCACCTTTGTCGCTGGGGTAACAGAATCTATACTAAGACCTACAACAGCCTGACACTGCAAAAGCAGTCTAAGAAGAATATCAATACCAAAGGTAAATAATAAAAGGCTCAAGGGACAACCCTGCCTAACACCCCTACAGATTGGAATTTTAGCCCCATACCAGCTATTGACATTCGGGACAATGGAGGACATTGGTGTACATAAGCTTCACCCAAGTAAGAAACCTATCAGGAACCCCAAAAGCTTGTAGAGTACAAAACAAAAAATCATGAGACAGATTGTCAAATGCTTTTTCCAAATCTACACTAACAACCCACCCCTTAATCTGTCCTAGGCTACCCTGGAAAAACAATTCTCAAAGCAAAATTAAATTGTCACATTGTTGCCAACCAGGTACTGCACACATCTGAGCCGGCTAATTAGATAAGTGGAGACCTTCATAAGTCATGCCAATGGGATTTTAGCAAGAAGTTTATAATCAGTATTCAGGAGACTCAGAGGTCTCCAATTCGAATATCAGCAGTAGGACCCTTCTTATGTATGAGAATCAGAATAGCTTCCATCATAGATGGAGCAAAGTGTGTTTCAGACAACATATAATTAAACAAAATATCAGCACAGGGACCAATTCAGTTTTAAAACTTTTATAAAGTCTGCACTAAGACCATCTAACCCAGGTGTGGAGTCAGATTTCAATAAGTCTATCACATGGCCAACTTCAGTTTCGGAAATGGGTTGTGAAAGAGACAAAAGTATGATTGCAAGAGTTGAGGCAATTCAATCATTGGAAAACATCAGTGGCGAGGCACAACAGGGAGCCACACCAAAAGAGTGAAAATGTTCTATTTCTTTCAAAATATTTTGCAAAAGGAGACAGTGGTCCCTGCAGATGTCAAAAGCTCAGTAAGAATTTTAGACTCTACCCTAGACTTACAGTCTTTAAAGGGTCAATACACCCTTTACTATTCTGGGTCCCAAATTTTGCTTCCCTACCAAGAGACTGGGCTCTATCTTATTGTAAGGCTTGCATTTTTATGGAGTACTTGAATCTGTGGGCCAAAGTCCCGAGATGTAGTTGCCGAAAGAGAAATCAAGTGCTGTAGCTGCTGAAGAAAACATAAATATTCCAAGTATGAGTTATTACTAAGAAACTGACCTTGTTGCTGAAAGAAATCCTTCCAGGATATCTTAGTGTCTTCCACCATTCTACTATATCCTGGTAACAATCCAGTACAGATAATCTGGCAGACCAATGTCGGTGCCATAATTTCTGAACCTTAGGATTGGTCAGAAGTGAATCATTCAATCTCCACTTATTCTTCCGACATCTAGGAACATCCTTCCAGGTAACTTGCACTGTGATGGCTACATGATCAGTAAATTCTAATGCATGCATGAGATACACAGAACATGTAATGCTTGAAGAAAAATAAAATCAATATGAGTTTTCAAAGTCCCCTGGAAATAAGTAAAACCACAGGTAGGATGAAGACTTGTATAAGCATCTTTGAGAGACGCTGTCTGCAAAATCTGAGCAAGGGTATTAGAATCACAAACATTTTTGAAGTGCACAAAGCTCTGTCAGATTGCTGCAAGCCACAATTAAAATCTCCCACCCAAAAATGAACCAGGAAGTGTGGAGATAGGGTTGGACAGCTTTAAACAAATCAGATCGAAGGGCTTTAGTCTGAGGGCATAAGTCACGATGAGCGAAATCTCTCTAAAAATAAGAAACATTAAGCAACAATGCCCTGCCTGGGAATATCTTTACCACCTTAGAAATCTGAAGATTAGAATTGGAGAATAAAATTCCACCCCATCACAGGTATCCACACCAGTAGACCAATAGGAGGGACCCAAGAGCCAGGAATGCAAGGCTTGTAGAAGTTCACTATGTGTTTTTAATCTGTTATCCACCACACAGGTAATGTTTGAGGCATGTGCCTGCAAAGTCAATAGTGTGCCTTCCAGTTTAGCAGCCCTTTAATACTATTCACATTAACCGTAGTTAGAGTGAGAGAATCAAGAAGAGGCTGCATGAGACAGTTTAAGGAGCTTTAGTTTCTGCTTTTGCCGAGTACGTTTAGCAATAGAATCCAACCCCCATCAGTATCTGGATTTGGGAGAAGGGAGGAGGTGTCAGTATCCTCACCTTCAGATTCTTCTACCCCTCTTCAGGTGTAAAACTGAAAACTTATTACTCACTTTCCAGGGTCAGGAACAAGGGCAACTCTTCCCTCCCACCTTCCTAGAGATGACCTTCCAGTCCTAGTTCTTTCCATTTAACCACAGAAAAGGTAGAATCCACCGTGGGTGGGAGGAGGAGGAGGGAATATCACTAACAGCATCCCCCAAATCAGACAAAGAGGGGTCCAAAGGGGTTTCAGAGTTCAGATGTTCAAAAGCAAGTAAACAGGAGTCATACTAGAACCTGCATCCTCTGAAGGGCATCAGTTACAACAATTTGCTGCAGAGAGTCATGAGCAGCAGATGCGCCTGTTGCACTGTTCGCTTGACTTGTTGCTGCTGAGCCAGATTTATCAACCCTCATGGGATGGGCAGTCCTCACGATTATGCGAAGCCCAGGGACAGCGACCATAAGCATGCCGTGTCTTTTCACATAGATTACATCTAAAAGATTAAGGTATTTACTTGCTGGGTGTCCAAACTCCAAACAATGACTACACTTCACCAAATCACAAGCTGAGCTAAGGTGGTCTGAGCTCACATTTAAAGCAGGACCGTTGTTGTCCAGCATAAAAATGGAGCCTCTGTCCTTACTCAGTAAAATGTGTAGGCAAGCATACAGGTCCTAAATTAGTAGTCAATAATTTAACCTGCACCCCCAACCACCATCCCAAATTTCTTCACTATCTAAAGTGGGCATAGGTTTATTAAGCACCTCACACCTCTGACAAAGCCAGAATAAAATATCCTCAACACTAACCCCTCATTCTTAAACATGATAGTAATAGTCTTTACAGCTGGCTTCGTCAGAGGTATGGCATGAAAAGGGGACCACAGAGGAGTGTTTTAAGCTTTAAATACTGAGCCCAAAATCGGTCAAGACCAGAAACATTTTTAAAGCTAACGTCAAAGTTAGCATTTCCCAGGCTAATTAATGCAAAATTTCAGAGGGAAAAAAATGCAAAGAACCTTTCAATAAAGTTTTAGCTATATAACATTGATCAGGGGATCTAAAGGCCACCCTTGTACAATAAACAAACAGCATTCCTGGGGGCAGGCTCCTCTATTCTGGAACAAATCAGACAATTTAAACCCAGCTTCTAATCCACCCTTTTTCCCAAAATATCATACTGAGGACCAACATTCAGAGGGCCTTCAGTAATATCAGGAGCCCTTGCTGTAAAACAACCACAGGTTTAACAGTACTGTACTTAGTCAAACTATACCCCAGGGTGAGGTGGAGCTCAATCCGTCATCTACGGTGGTGGCCCCTGGTGCTATGGAAGAAGAAACCAGTCCCTGGGACACTGAAAGAGATTCATCCAGAATCCATCATCCTGAAGCAGTTTGTAGCCAACCCGCATGTTCCAAGGCACAGGTAGGAGACCAAGTAGGACCACCAATGTCCTCAGATACAGGCCCAGCAGATCCAAGATCAGCCACCTCAGTTTTACTCCAGCCCAGTCAGGAACAATTTTGAGGAAAGGAAAACACCTGGGCAGGCTCCACAATGTGCTCTGTAGAGGCAGCAAGAATTGAAACAGGAAGAGAATGCAGACCAGGATCCGAACGTTTGTCCACAGATGAAGCCATGCCTAAGGTCTTATGTGGTGCATGCTTTGGGCACACATCAGGAATGACAGAAACACTGCCAGCCTTCAAAAACATAGCACTGTGAACCAAGTCAGCTGATGGAACACCACCAGAAAGAGCAGAGGGTGCCCCGACCTCAGGCATCCAGCTCACAGTATGTAGCTCAAGTGAGTTACTAGGCGCAACAACACTGATGCAGCAGAGACAGGAATAGCAGGTGAAACCACAAACTGAGAGGAGAAACAAGGTTGAAGTTGGTCTATTCGTGGCCCTGAAGTAGGGCATTCTAAGTAAGAGACAACCGCCAGGAAGTGGCTCATTCTGAGGCAAATCCAAAACCATATCATCATCCGAGATAGTCACAAAACAATCAGCTGCTATCAAAGCTGCTTCAACGGCCTCTTGCAAGTCAGTGCCAGGGAAGGAGGCCTGCTCCCTCACTCACAATATCCTGCTCCTCTGAATGCTCCATCAGACTGGCCATCTGAAACAGAGAGCCAAAGGGTCCTCCTACCAATGAGTAGGGAATTTCCCAGGTTTCTGGCCAAATTTCCTCATTCACTAAAAAGACCACCAACAGCTTAATCTGAGTCAAGGTCAGTTGGCATTCATCTGTATCCCCTCTCCCGGTCGTGCCTGAAAATAGGCTGGATTTGTCTAGTGCACTTATCCGGTCAACAAAACTAAATAAATAAATATTTGCTGTTTAGGTATTTGGAAGTGATAGTACCAGGCCTAAGAACTGTCATGTGCCCCCCAAGACATCCACTGTGTCTTTCTGTTCAGTATTCACAGAAGAGGGAGAGGGTCAAGGGTCACAGCAGTTGCAAAGGCATGAAGAAGTGGACAATAGTCCATTCACAGGTAGAAGAATCCTGCAGGAGGTGACTAAATTGAAGGTGGATAAAGCAATGGGACCAGATGGCATACACCCAAGAATATTAAGAGAACTGTGAAGGAGATAACAGTACCTCTGACAGCCATGTTCACTGAGTCATTCAAGACAGGGTGGTGCCAGAGAATTGGAGGTGGCACATGTGATCCCTGTATACAAGTCCAGCAGTAGGGAGGAGGTGGGGAACTATAGGCTGGTCAGCCTCACCTCAGTAGTGGGAAGATCATGGAGACATTGCTTAAATAAAGGATAGCGGGGCATCTAGAAGTCCTCAGAGCCCAGGACCATAGGCAACATGGATTCACAGTGGGAAGTCATATCAAACAAATCTGGTTGATCTCTTTGACTGGGTGACAAAGGAAGAAAATCAGGGTGGGGCAGTGGACAATGCTTACCTTGATTTCAGCAAAGCCTTTGACACCGTTCCACATAGGAGGCTGATAAATTAGCTGGGTAGGCTGGGCATGGGGAAAGGGTGATAAACTGGGTTAGAAACTGGCTAACAGACAGCAGGCAGAGAGTAGTGGTAAATGAGGTACTGTCTGGTGAGGGGTGACCAGTGGGGTGCCACAGGGATTGGTCCTGGGGCCAGTCCTGTTCAATGTCTTCATTAGTGACATTGCAGAAGGACTGAAGGAAAGGTCTGCCTGTTTGCAGATGACACCAAGATCTGTAACACAGTGGATACCCCAGAGGGGTGGAGAAAATGAGAATGGACCTGGGGAAGCTTGAAAATGGTCTAGGTTGCCACCTTTGGATGAGGCAAAACTGGATCCTAAGCTCTGCCTAGCCCCACCCATTTTCATGACTCAACATGCATTGTTCCTCCTAGAAGGCCATTTTTATGTCAATAAAAGGCAACACTTAAAGCAGCAGTTCAACAAAAATGTTAAGATACTGTACTGTACCTGTTAAAGTTACTTCCTAGGTTCTTCTGAGTTATTTATTTATGTATGTATTTATCGACATTGGTTTACCAGACAAACATTCAGAGATAAAAGAAATCTCATTTACAGATATGATCTGGGAAGACAAGGAAAATACTGTAACTAGTATACAACAGTATACATGGTACAGTACATAATAATACATAACAAAGGAATTGTTTCCTGTAGTATGTACTTTATATTTTTCTGGCTCCATTTCCTGTTCATATCCACAGTACTATTTCAATTCCAAATAAGTGACCATACCTTTTTCATGAGGAAAAAAATAATTTGAAACATTTAAAATGCCTAAATTCTGTTAATGATGAAAATGTTTACCAGCAAATTAAAGTGGAGGACAACTGGCTCTGTTACTGTTACAAAGGTGGGGGAAGCTGTGCTGCTATGCCACTTTAAGATGCAGTGGAAAAGATTAGGTTGAGTAAGTGCTAATGGTGTTAATGGCCATACATTTCACCTCCCTAGCTGACTGTTTTTGCAAACTAAGGCTATATTGACAACAGAACTTGTTTGTAACCTGGACATTTAGCTGAAACAATGAATGATATGACAAAATGTGTTTCAAAAGTATGTGAGCACTCAGAATGGCTCAAAACCTGACCAGCACAGAGCAAAACCAGATTATCTGATAGAGACCCTGAAAACGTGATCACCAGGTAAAAACCTGACAGGTGGCAACCCTAAAATGGTCTGAGGACTGGCAACTGAAGTTTAATTCAAAAGTGCAAAATTGTGCACCTGGGACACAGAAACCCTGGGGAAAGCTACAGGATGGGGAGAGGGTTGCTGACAGTCACAGAGAAGGAAAGGGACCTGAGGGTTCTTATTTCAGATGACCTGAAAATGTCAAAGTGGTAGGCAGCTGGGAGGGCCAGTGATATGCTGGGGTGCATAGGCAGGGGTATCACCAGCATAAGGAGGGAGGTAGTGATGCCGTTATATAAAACCATGGTCAGGCTTCACATGTAGTACTGTGTGCAGTTCTGGAGGTTGCACCTTCATAAGGATATTAACAGGCTGGAGATGGTCCAGAGAAGGGAGAATGAGATGGTACAGATCTTGCAACATAAGACTTATGAGGAGAAAGTAAGGGACCTCAATATGTGCTCACTGGAAGAGAGGAGGGAAAGAGGGATATGATAGAAACATTCAAGTGCCTCAAGGGTATAAGTATAACTACTGAGAAGCAGGAGACAGCTGCTATAGGCACATGTGCCAGCTTCTGTGTGATATTCTTTTGTTCTTATAAATCTATAATCTCCAGTATTTTAGCAACCACATGACCACACTGCCTTCTTTAAGCAATTTTATACTGGTTGATGCCTGCTGTCAGATGGCAGACAGAGGGCTCACCAGATTGTGTTGCCATTTGAAAACTTCATAAAGTGTTCTTTTACTGGTAAGCATTTTGAAAAGCTGGTGAAGGTCTCATAATTTTTATTAGGATTTTATCTCCTTATGTCTGTCCCCTTTGGTCCCCCATCTGTTGTAGTGGGTGTGTAGGAGAAAAGCACAGTCAACAAAAAGTAGGTGCAAAACACACCAATATGTTTTATTTACAAGAAATAAAATAAAATAAAAATTCAGAAAATAAATTAAACAAGCATTACACAGCTAGGACATGGCATTTGTCCCACCCTCTGTGTTTCCTCATCCTCTCCCAAGGCTGAACTGATCTCCTTAGATTTGGAAACAGTAACTTATATACAGACTAGTCACATGATTGGAGAGGCTTTGCCTTCTAGTTTAGTACAAAATGTTTCTAGGCTACAAAATAGAATTCAAATGTAATATCATAAGGAAGAACAGCAACAATTCATAATGGAGGCCTCACAACAGAAAAACAAACAGTTTTGCCATTTTAGGAGCATTTATCCACTGTGGCTCCACCCACCTGCTGTGAGTGACAGGTCAGCATCTATATACACAGCAGCA
Organism: Neoceratodus forsteri; assembly: GCA_016271365.2. Classification (NCBI taxonomy): domain Eukaryota; kingdom Metazoa; phylum Chordata; order Ceratodontiformes; family Ceratodontidae; genus Neoceratodus; species Neoceratodus forsteri. The sequence continues at coordinate 43,861,487 of JADMNL010000035.1, forward strand.
CAAAGGGCGCTGGCCCCTAAGAGAAGACCTGCAGAACAACACCCAGGTGAGCTACAATTGTTTGGGAGTACAGAATACAAGTAGTAAAAGAATTCAGTTCTTTGTCAGGATGAAAAATGATATTGGTATTTGCACAACAGTAAGGGTTTGGTTTAGCTAAAGCTTGACTGTTGATTTCTTTAATACAGAGGGTTCTTGTTTTAAAGAGGAAAATCAAACAAACAACAACAAAAACAATACGAAAAGCAAGCAGAGTTCAGGAAGAAGTTCTCATGTAAAACAGCATTTTTCTGCATGAGAAACCTTAAATGACACTGCTCTTACAGAAAGTTCATTTCTTAATTCTGCTTTGTTTGTTTGTTTTCATGTTTATTGTTCTTCCAAAAAGTTTAACATTTTGGACATTACAATCTTGTTAAATGCAAAAGACGATAAATACAAAATACAATGAATACAAATAAAGATAATAAGATCTAAATAATCTTAAATAGTAATTATAAGAATATTTATAAATCTATATCCCCTTTTATTTCCTTTTTATTTCTTTTGAAGTCTTCTTCTATGTGCCTGTTTCTTAAAACTAATTACTGTTGAAAAAAATTGGCACACAATAGTGCATCTGTCACTGTCCCAGGATGGAACAATATAAATACTGGATCATAATCCAAGTTCAGATATTTCAATAAAAAAGTATTTAAAGTCAAAAATCTAGATTATTTATAAAGGGACATTGTACTATTATATGATATAAAGTTTCAATAAACCCTTATTACAGCAGCATTCATTAATGTTGTTATTGGATGTAGAGGCAGAACAATTAAAATTTATGAACTTGGAAGTAATTAATCCAAATCTTGCCCATGTTATTGTTTTTCTAATATTAGGGCTAGCGGCAATAATAAATAATTCTCTATCCTTGAATCAATCTTGTTTTTTCCCAACCAAAAAGCTTGCTTCTGTAATTTAACCAATCTTAGTTGTTTTCAAAGGCTTTATCAAATATTTTCTTTTGATTTTCCTTCTATAAGAATTCTTTATTAAAATACCCTTCTGAGAATCTTTCCATAAATGAAAGGAATTAATCTTTTGTAAACTCGAGATTACACTTTTAACCATGGGGAATGGAAACCATTACCATGCCATATTTGTTTTTCATAAAGGCAAAGTTTTATTAAATTATTATCATTGTTGCTAAGAATCTTTGGCCAATATGAAAGGAATCTTAAATTAATTAAATCCAACAGTGGAATTCTGCCTAATTTGGCTTTTACAATTACATTAGCCATTGACTGAGGTACTTGAAGAATTGTTTTGTAAAAATAAGATAGCAGGCTCAAGATTATAATTTTCCTTAACGCCCCAAACTTTAGCTCCACATAACAATATTGGGGTAATCTTGGCTTCCCAGCTTTAATAGCAGATTCCACCAAGAGTCCACCATATTTAGTGTTAAAATGAAGAAGGGCCTTTGATGCGCAATTAGCTTTGGTAATTTGATTTTTGCAGTGTAAACTCCAAGATCCATTGGAAGTAAAAATTATCCCAAGATAACAATATGAAGTCACTACCTCTAAGGGTGTTTTATCTAACTTGATTCTTGGTTTAAAAGACTTAGTGCCAAAACCATTAATTTAGTTTTGTCAGGATTAATTTTAAGTTTTAATTGGTCACATTTCTGCTTCAAGTAATCAATTTTATCTGAAGACCCTTTTGGGATAGGGAAAAAGAACTATGTCATCAGCATAAGCTAAACTATAGATATATTGTTTACTTAATTTAGGAGTCTAAAATAATAATGTATCAAAATGAAACAAAGCATCAACATATAGGTTAAACAGGAGTGGGGCCAATAAACACCCTGCCTAACCCCTCTGTTTGAGCTAAAATATTCAGAAATATTTCCATTTTATCATATCTGATTCCTGTACACGTTTCAAAATATAGCAAAAAATTGAGTCAACAAATTTATAGGTATACCTCGTTCTAAAAGGATATTCCAAAGGATGTTCCTTACTACAGAATCAAATGCTGCCGTTAAACCAACAAAAATAACATACAGTTTAATTTTTTAAATCATTTATATTTTTCAATTAAGTGAGCTCAAACATAAATATTATCAAGCGATGAGAAACCTGGATGAAACTTATTTGAAAATTTGAAAGGGACTAAATTTGTTTACCCAATTTTGAAGCCTATTTAATAATATTCCAGTAAAGATTTTACTGCTTATATCAAGAAGACTGATGGGTCGATAATTTTTAGGGTTTTGGTACGATCCTTTTTGTGAATAGAGATAATAATATTTTATGCCAAGATGGGGAATGTATCTTTCTCTAAGACAAATATTAAAGAAGCCTACAAAGAATGGACCCAGTAGGTCATATTTTCTTTGTATATTTCTCCTGAAATGCAGTCAGACCCGGGCCTTATTATTAGCCAATTTTGTAATTGCCTGTTTAACTTCTAACCACGAGAATTGCAAAGGTAAAGATGAGTCTTCTAACAGCCATTGCGGCCATTTAGAGTGGTCATTTATATCAGAGTTGTTAAAAAGTTTTGAATAATAAGCTATCCAGATTTCTTTAGGAACATAAACAGACAGTGAAGGTTCAAATGATTTAACTCCCTTGCAACCAATAACCAAAAGCTCTGAATATTTTTTTGTATCGCATCCAACATATGAGTCCCTTGTTTTAAAGTGAACTCAAATTTTTATATTTTAAGAATTGTTTATATTGTTTTCTTGCTTTATTAAGGCTGGTTGTATTTGTTCTAGTTTAATATTTAGTAGTTTTTAACAAGTAAACCCAGTTTATGCTTTCATCCTTACACTGCTGATCAAACCAAGTTAGAGGGAGTAATTTGAGTTAGTATGGGAGTAAATAATTGTTCTAATCTCCTGATATCCCTCTTCCAAATGCTTATTTATACATTGTGGGAGCAAAAATCCTTTTTTGAAATTTCAACACTTTATTGATTTTAAGAGTAAAATACATCAAAATACATGTCCAGTTAAATCGTATCCAGGATAAACAACCCACCCCATTAGCATCCAAAATGCTGTCCCCAGAATATAAAACGGAGAAAAAAGAAACACAAGCTACAGAAGCCCCCAAATCCCCCTATTTACAAGCCTAAACCACCAATCACCCCCACCCTTAACCCTCCTCCTCCCTGGAGCCACCCCGCTCCCTATTACAAAAGCATGATAAAGGACTATGAATAAAATAAATACAGTGTACCAATAAAATACAGAGGTGCATACAGAGACATATCTAACAAAGATTATTCATGCAAGTATAAGGCGATAGTTTACCCCATTTTTATTAAATGAGCCCATACAGTTTGCGCATTGGTCAATCGTCTTTCAGTCTTGAAACAAGCAGATAAATCCTTTAGCCATTCCATGTAAGATATGGTCTGTTGATCCAACCAATGCTTAAGTACCAATTTCTTAACCACCATTGAAATTAGTGCCATGTGGAATTTGCTCTCCTGGATTTCAATATTGGAATATATACCTAAAATACATATCTCTATAGTGAACAACTCATCCAAACCCAATAAAGGATCTAGTTTAGATTGAATTGTTTGCCATAAAGGAGCTACTTTCTCACAGTACCAAAAATATGTAACAAGTTTCCTTCAGCCTGACCACATCTAGTACAGATAGAAACAGGAAGCTTATCCAATTTAGCTAATTTAACGGAGTATAGTACATATTATTTAGGATATGATATTGAGTGAGCCTAAGTCTATCCTGGGTATGGTATCTGTGCAGATCTTTCCAAACTTGGGCCCAATTAAAAGTGGTATTTGGCAGAAGAAAGTCCAAACTGCAGAACCCAACAGGGTATTAGGGAATTTAAGGCCTAGTAGGAAGGAATAGATCCTTGAGATCCCATGGGATCTGCTTAGATGTTCCTGTATTTGAAGAAGAAAAGGCCTAACCTGAGATTCTTTAAAATCACTACCAAAACTACCCATTACCAGATGTCTCAATGGAAAACCCTAAAATATCCTTCTGAGGTATTTTGAAGCTTGCCATGATTTCAGGAGAAGAGAAGAGCCTTGAGAGAAAAAACTTTCTATCAGGACTCCTTGTAACCGAGGAAGCCATCCTGATGAGATCTGTGATCACCAATTCTAATATTAGGATTCAGAACAAGGACTGTGCCATGTCTCTCTTGGAGAAGATTCTAAAAAGTGTCAGCATTGGGCAAGAACTTTAAGCGAAATACCAATGACCGACTCCTGTATTGAAGTTGGCAGTGCCGAGTTTGAAAGGAAGAAAATAGTAGGCAAGTTAAGGTTATTCGAATCTAGAATCTGTCTTTTGAGTTGGAGCCCAATAGAGTGAAATCATTGTCCCTAACCAACAACCATCTCCCCAACTTCGACAAATGGCTAGCCCAATAATACAGAACAAAATTGGGAAGACAGAAGTCCTCCCATATATTTGGGAAGACTAAGCTTAAGGAAGGAGCGTCTGGGACACTTGCCCTGCCAAATAAATTTAGAAAGGGTGGAGGAAAATGCTGCAAATAAGATAGAGGGAGCCACAGATTTAGTAAATTTAAAGAATAAAAAGGCGGGGCAGAACGTTCATCTTAATAATATTAATCGGACCCATAGAGAGAGAGGAAGTTTAGACCATCTTTGAAGATACTGTTGAATATTCATCATTACATCATCCAGATTAAGTTTCCTGAGCAACCCAGGGTCTTTAGTAAGGTATAATCCTAAATATTTAATCGAATGTGGAGACCATTTCATCCCTAATTGGGTGAAGTTAGGTTTGTGAGTAAACGCATTTAAGGAAATATTTCTGTTTTCACAAGATTTAACTTGTAATTTGATAACCGACCATACTGTATAATAATTTGTAAAGCGTGAGCTAGTGATGTATCAGGATACACCAAATGAAGCAAAATATCATCCATATACTGAAAGAGTCAATGACTGCTGAAACACTGGGCAACCCTGTACAAATGAGGACCATTTAATGTTGAGAAGGAGAGGTTCCAGATATAAATTAAAAGGAAGGGGGATAATGGGCACCCTTGTCTAGTGCCAGTGAACAGAGAGAACCGAGAAGAAAAGACCCCATTACAATAAATTTTCGCAGAGGGGACTTATACACCATCTGGATCCATCTGATAAATGTGGCAGGAAAACCCATTTTCTTAAGTGTGGCCCAGAGAAAATCCCAATTGATTCGGTCTAAGGCCTTTTGGCATCTAACGAAATTAGAGCCATGGGGGTCTGAGAAGTTTGGGCGCATGAAAGATATGTGAAAGAGTTCTAAGATGATCAGCTGAGGAATGGCCTTGCACAAAACTGACTTGTCCAGGGCTCAACAGATGGGTCCAGATCTTCTTAATCCTGTTGGTCAGAATTGTTGTTAATATTTTAACATCGCAATTTAAAAGGGAGATTGGACAATAACTGGCAGGGTCCTTTGGTGGTTTATCCGGTTTAAGAAGTAATACTATCGTGGCTTCCAGTAACGTGGGATCCAAAGTATCGAGAGAACATGTATTCATATAAATTAAAAGAAGAGGGCTAGCTCTTTATGGAAAATTTTATAGAAATTGGAGGAGAAACCATCAGGCCCGGTGACTTGTCTGATGCTAACCTTTGACTGCCTCTTCCAGTTCGAACGGAAATAGAAGAAGACAAAACCAACCTATGGTGAGCTTGCAGACAGGGGTGGTTCAAGCCATCCAAGTAACTTTCGATGTTCGATAAAGGTGCGGAGAAGAACTCTTACTGTAAAGTGAACTATAAAAGTCTTCAAAACCTTGGTAATATCCCTTGATGAAGTTTTAATAGTGCCGCCCAGCACCTGTAGAGCCGGATCAGCCTTGAACTTTCCGTTTTCCGTATTGAAGGGCCAGCAATCTACCAGCCTTTTCCCTTGATCGATGTATCTAGCATGGGTTTTAAGATAGCATACTCTGCCTTTTCCTTTAATAAATCTGCATATTCATTCTTTAATGCTAACAGGGCTTCCTTAGAATTTGAAGACGAGGCAGCAGATGAACTTTCTATCTCTTTGATACGGGCTAGCAGGGAGGTTGCTCTAGCTTCCTACCTCTCTTCCTCCTGGATGCAAGTTTAATTAATTCTCCTCATAGATAGCACTTAAGGGCACACCATATTAAGCCCTCCCTAGGTGTAGAACCCTTGTTACACTCTATGAAGGAAGAAATTAAATTTTTAATATGGGAAACTATTTGATCTTCCTTCAGGAGTTGTGTATTTAGTCTCCAGGCAGTATCTCTTTGGAGATTAAGATCAGGAGAAATCCTCAGCCATGCGACCAAATGGTCTGATAGGACAATTGGTTCAATATCTGTCTGACATAGGCCAGGTAGGAGAAATGCTAATAAGAATATAATCTATTCTCGACCAAGATCGGTGAACATGTGAATAAAAGGAAAACACTGCACGAAAGGGTTAAAGAGACGCTAAGGATCATACAATCCCAAAAGTTCCATAAAGTCTGCTAGGGCTTTTGAGCAGGGGAAAGCGGTTTTAGTGGTAGAAACATTCTATCTAAATCCTGGGATGGCGGGTTATTCCAGTCGCCACCCAGAATTAGCTGAGCAGGCAGTATACCACCTATCTTGTCAGCCAGGCCCATAATGAATTCAGCGTCCCTCCTATTGGTCCATAGATGGAGCCAGCACAACCAACTTATTGCTGAGAGAACCCTTGATTAGTATAAATCTTCCCTCTGGGTCTGTTACCTCTCTTCCACCAAAACGCAAACATGATTCTTTATTAAATGGCCACTCCTCTGCTTGCTGCCGACCCACTCACGGCAAAGACTTGAGAAAAGCCTTGTCTACGCAACCAGTTTGTTTCTGCTTCTAATAGATGGGTTTCTTGAAGCAAAAGGATATCTACATTTAATAGCTCACAGTTTTTAAAACCTGATATCTCTTCGTTCTGTCTCTGAGACCTCTTATATTTCACGTGGCAATTTTAAGTGGTATAGCAAACATCTTGAACAATTAAATGGAAAACACAGTCATAATTAGTTAACCAAAATAACGTTCTAAAGGGCACACTCCAGACCAACCCCTCCATCCCTTCCCAGAAAAGAGAACCCATATAAGCCCACCCAGTAAACTATACCGAACTGATCCCCATGACCATATATCATTTCCAGTGAATTGTCTCAAACTCATAAACCCCTCCTCCTCCCACCCCCAGAAAACTAACACAACTATTTACGTAGTGACCCCAAGTATAACCAAACATCAACCCGAAAATCCATGCACAGGTATTTGGGGCCAAGACCTGCACGGCGATATGAGTCATTCTCTGGTATGGCTGTGCAAGCAGTGTTCCACTGTTTACAAAGCTGTAGTTTCATTAAATCACATCACATTATGTCTTTTTGTGTCTAAATCTTCATTTTCATGTAAAGAAATACTAAAGACAGTTTAAGAGGATTATGTTTTGCTCCTGGTTTTTATTAATAAAAACTTTTAAAAATGCCTGTGTTTCATTGTTGTTTCACTGTGACAACTAGACCCATGCTATTTTGTTTACCAGTGTCTCTTGAACTGTTTGCTTGGTTACTGTTCCTTTACATCACTGGAAAGCTGATATCAAAGACTGTAAATCAACACTGTTTTCAGACCAACTGCCTTATTTGTTACATTTTTATTTAATGTTAAAAGTGTAGCTTGCAGGTTACTGGGCTAGTCCACTCTGTAACCTTCATTCAAATACTGTTTGCTACACTGTTAAAACTGATTTATAAACTCCTTATCCTGCTAATTTTATTTAGTAATGTCTGAACTTTTATCCCCATTTGCACAGAAAAAATAGTAATCTTGTTGCTGCTTAAAATTCAGTTTATGTGGCATCATCAACTGCCTGTCCAAAAATAACCTTCACTCAAGGGGCCCACTTAGAACTTTTAATCAAGTTCTGTGAATCATGACATCACATGCAAATGTGGTGCTTATGGTGTTCAGCAGGTAATATAAATTACTTTAGCAGCTAGGCTCCTCTCTTACAGTGAGAGGGAGCATTCAGAGTTGCATGTCCAACACTAGACCTGGAGAGAACGCCGATATATTCATAGCAGTTTAATTATTTTAAGTGCAAAAAAGCAATCAGAGGAGCATCTGTTCTAAACCTCTGCACTGCTACTTAAGAAATAACTTACAGCTTTACTATAATTGGCAAATAGGATTTTCGATATTTCAAGAAAACAACCTAATTTTTGTTTACAAAGCAAATAACTTTAGTAATGGCTCAAGCAGAGGCAACCACGGAGGTGATTGAGACCATGCTTCCATGCAGTCCTTCAGCAACCAACAGTATGTAAAATGTTTTGAACTGATTAACCAATGCTTATTATTACACTCTGAATTGTTTTACTGATTATTAGCTATTTTTTTGTTTTCTGTTGTTTCACTTTTTCTGGATATTTTCCAAACTGTTTAAAACTGCTAATGTTTCTCGCTGGTGATGCTTGCACAGAGACTTCATTTTTAAACGCACGGTAATGTAGCCCTGTAGTTGGTCCCTAACTGAGCTTTAAAACTGTGAAAAATTACTTTACCAGATTTTGCAGTGGCGAACGAATGGTATTATTTTATTATAAAAGCGATAGTGCTGCTACTGTGGGTTACAGGGTTTATGGCGCGGTTCTCAGGACTCTGAAGAACAAAGGCCCACGTGGTCCCTCTGTACTCTTGCGGTAGCAAATTCTTTATTTGTGCTGTGCTTCGTTATTTGTTTAAAGTCCTCTTGATATGGCAGTGCATTAAAGTAGATATTTCTCTGCAATTATTTTTCAGTCACCAACTACATTATTAAAGCTTAAAAATCCACTCGATAGGATTGCTTGTTATTGTCTGCCCCAGGACTTAATTTTTAAAACCTTCATTATGTATGGTCGAGCACATAGTCCCAAATTTCATTTCTGCACTTAAAAAATGTTTGCACACCTACCCAAAGTAGTGGAAGAACGAATGTAATATTTTTTCGTATCACAAAGCTCTCTTTACTGCCAGTATACTCCAAGCTCAAATTCACCCACTTTACTGGACATTGCAGAACAAAGGAGCAGCCTGGTCCAACTATACCCTCAGAGATCATATTGATTGATTTTACTGTGCTGCTTTAATTTTTGTATACCCCTGATACTGCAGTCAATGCAAATTCATTTTAAAATGAAATGCGAGTTTGGAAGCAAATAAATAAATAATCATTAGCTTAAAAATCCAGCCAATGGGATTGCTGGTTATTTGCTGGTCCAGGACAGCAGTAGCATACCCTTCATGATTGCTTACCACAGAACAGTGCCCCACATCTCTTTTTGGCCCAAACAAAACCACCAGAGTGCCTGAATTAGTGAAGGAAGGATTTTTATTTTATTATTATTAATATTTAAAAGCTGTATTGTTGCAAGATTCAGAGGGCCACAGGTCGCTCATTTCCCAGGACTGTGCTGAGCATTGACTGCCTCTTTTGTCCTCGGTACCAGCGAGAGCTTTATTTTTTTTGTACTGTACATGGTTAATGTTCTAAAGCTCTCATTCTGTTGCACACCTTGAAAGTATATCTTGAAATTCAATTTGAGAGTCCCATCAAATAATAAATTATTACAGGCTTTAAAATCCACCCAATGGGACGATGGTTACTGTTTGCCTAGGGACTGAGTTGTGATACTATTCTGTTATGTGGACACATAACTTGGTTCTCCTTCTAGTTTTGGCATTCAGTTAACATTAGTTCAATATTAGTAGTAGTCGTGAATGAAACTGATTTTTGTTAATGTAAAACTCCATTGCTGTCTCGTAGCTAGGGCTGGAAAGCACGCTTTTCAGAGGACCTTATGAAATTATTAAACACATGTGGTCCGGAGTAACAAGCGATGTACTACCAGGCAATCTGTGAGCTACATTTTTTTCTTGATAAAGCCACCTAAGAAACAGTGTGCCAAATAACTTTTTGCCAGTAAACAGCAGTGAGCAGTTTAAAAAATAAGTAGATCCTTGTGCCAGCCACCAAGAAGTGATCGATGGTTTAAGCAGTGGACCTGGACTGATAATTAGTAACTTTCATTTCTAATACTTGGCCCACAATCTGGATTTAAACATTTTACAAATTTCCCCACTAGATGTTGAATTTACAGAACGAATTTTATTAAATGTATTATAAAAAACACAGTACTGATGCATAGGATTAGAAGGTTTAGGCGCTGATTCTTTTGGACTAGACTGAACATTGGGAGCCACGTGGTCCCCCTCTACCCTGCGATATTTATTTGTGTGTTTTAAAGTGTTGCATTAATGTTTAAACACCCAATCAATTTACAGTGCTTTACAGTCGATCCTCTAATATGAGATGAGTGTTTCCGCAATAAATAAATAAGTTATAGTTTAAAAACCCACCCAAAAGATTGCTGGTTATTGTTTGCCCAGGGACTGAAGCTTCATACCATTCATTATGTTTGGGCACAGAACTTGTTCCAGCTCTCATTTTACCCTTAAAATAGTATCAGCACACTGCTAGAAGTAGTGGTGGAATGGAATTGATTTTTTATTAATTTAAAGCTCCATTGATGTCTGCATGATCGGGCTTGAAAGCTGCATTTTAGAGGACCTTAAGAATTTAATAAATGCATGTGGTCTGCAGTAACATGCGATGTTAACACTGCAAATATGTAAGGTTAGTTTTTTTTTGCAAAAGCCACCTAACTCATACTGTGCTAAATAACTGTGCCAGCAAACATGAGTAAGCAGCTTAAAAAAACAGATCCTTGACCAGCCAAGAAGTGATCGATGGTTAAAGCAATGTACCTGGACTAATAATTGGTAACTTTCGTTTACAGACCCCCAGTACTTGGTCCACAAACTGGATTTAAACATTTTACAAATTTCCCACTAGATGTTGAATTTACAGAACGAATTTTATTAAATGTATTATAAAAACACAGTACTGATGCAGGATTAGAAGGTTTAGGTGCAGGTTTCTTTGGACTAGACTGATCACTGCAAGCCACGTGGTCCCCCACTACCCTGCAATATTTATTTGTGTGTTTCTAAAGTGTTGCATTAATGTTTAAACACCCAATCAGTTTACAGTGCTTACAGTCGATCCTCTAATACCAGATGAGTGTTTCCTGCAATAAATAAATAAATTATAGTTTAAAATCCACCGAGGAGATCGCTGATTATTGTTTGCCCAGGGACTGAAGCTTCATACCATTTGTTATGTTTGGGCACAGAACTTTGTTCCTGCTCTCATTTTTCCCCTTAAAATAGTATCAGCACACTACTAGAAGTAGTGGTGGAATGGAATTGATTTTTTATTAATTTAAAGCTCTATTGCTGTCTGCATGCTTGGGCTGGGAGGCGGCATTTCAGAGGACCATTTCAGAATATGAAACATGCAAGATCCTCCTACCAATCCATCTTGCTATACCCTCGGTACTTATGTGTCATGAATGCGGTCCCCAGTCTGTCTTTTACCATAAATAACTATAACCCACTCTCCCTACATGGAAGGAGCCAAATTATTGAAACAAAATAAATGAAAAACTTAATTGCCCTTCATAGCCTAGTGTTGGCAGGGTGCATGATTGATGGGACTCTAGCTTCCTGCAAGCCCTCAGATCAACTCTTAGCACTGAAAGTTTGGAATAAACAAAATGAGACAAGCATCATTTTTTTTCACAGCACACAATCATGTGCTGTGCTGCACTTCGAACATATATTACACAGTGAAACCGCAGCTTTATCATACATGCTGTGTAATATTGGAAATGCTGTTCTTAATATAGATGCTGTGCAAGTATTATTAAATCAGTGTCCAGTTTCATAGAAAACAACATTTGTATAGGACCTTGTACTTTTGATTCGACACAGCTCTACAAAAATACATTTCTATAAGGTTACAACATTTATAATAGGGCACATCATTCTTAAAAGGCACTGCTGCAGAAAATGTATAATAATATAATATAAAATATAAACCACATTTATAATTGGGACTATAATTTATAATAGGGCACAACATATGTAAAATGACAACATGTATAATAGAGCACTGCTTTGATAATGCATTTATGCATTTTTGACAGAAGTGTCCTATTGTAAATGATGTTCCCTATTTAAGTATCTTCAACAACAGTGTCCAGTTATACATGCTGTGCCCTATTATAGGTATCTGAATTAATAATCTCCATGTCTATTTCTTCCTCCATGACTATCAATCCCCCCACCAAGTCTACCCTGGGTTGTGATTGCCCAGGTGCATGGTTTTGCATTCTTGGAGTTGGTCATGGTCTATCTAGGCTGCTTGAGATTGCAACTATCTCCCTATTTATCAGCTGCCCCACCTCCCTTACCTCCCTTTAAACTCTCCTTGCCCTGTGCCACCCATTCTTGAAGCATCTCTCTGTGTTTAATGCCATCACCTCAGCTGGTAGTGCATTCCTCTTCTGATGTTAGACTCTATGGTCCTCATTTGCTCTTCCCTGTCCAAATAGCACTGCTTTATTCCCACTATTGTGCAGGGGGAACACATGCACCCTCCTCCAGTCCCCAGGCACCACACCACCTTCCCAAGATTTGTTATGGTTGGGAGGGGCAGCAGTAATTTCTCAAGAATGCTTGGGACAGACAGAAAGGAGCCCTCAAACCCAAGGGCAGTTAGAAGGCTAGGCTGACAGACAGTGGCTAGACTAAGTGGTCTCCTTCTGCCCTCAACTTCTGTGTTTGGGTGTAGTTGCTCATTCCCAGATGGCTACCCCAATTCTAAATATGAGATCCTCTCTCCATCCTCATTTGAGAGTACTAGATCTATGATTGCTCCTCCTGAGTGGGTTTCAGTACTAGATCTAAGATTGCTCCCTCTCAAGTGGGTTCCAACACTAACTGTCAAAGGCATGCCAACTGTAGGGCATCAAAAATGACCATGCTCATAAATGTGGCTGTAGCAATGGTATCACAGTTAACATCCGGCATATTATGGTCCCCTTCAACATTATCTCCCTTTTCAGACATTGCAAGGATGCCTTCTGTCATTTACTTGTCCATTGCCTCCTTCTGAGATTGGAGAATGCATACAACCCTAGGCAGATTGTTGTATGATTCTCTGTTTCAGAGTGATCCCAGTGCCTTCGCTCCTCCCTGCATACCGTTTAACTTCATTGTTTTGTTCCATTCACTTTGGAGAGATACTCCTCCTCCTCCTTCGTTACCCTTCCTGTTCCTCCTGGAGACTGTCTACACAGGTATGTTGGCATGCAAGTCATGGTTCTCTGTTTACCATACTTCTGTGACTACCACAATATCCAGGCATCCCTCTTCCATGAAGGTCACTAGTTCATTGAGATTGGTACCTAGACTACAGTCATTGGTACTTATTGGTCTCTATTGTATGATGGCATTAGCCCTCTTAGCCCATCCCTGTCCTCACTGCCTTTGCCCAATTCTCCATTTACCAGTGTACTGCTCCCTATTGACTTCTCTAGCTTGGTGTTTACCTCACTACCTGCACTTTTGTGTGCGTTGAGCTGGGATTTTCCTGCTCTTTTCAAGGCCTCCACCCTTGGCTAAGTTAAATGCTTGCCAATGAAGCATTTAAACCTACCACCTAGGATCATGGTTCTGCCATGGCAGATGCAGACCATCACACCAGTTTAGGCCTGCATCCCTCCAGTTGGACCACCCAATCCACACTGAATCCAAAACCCTGAGCATTGCAAAGCCAAGACCTGAGCATTGTACATTTTTTCAACCATCCATTGAAGATGCTGAGTGCACTAGACTCACCTCTGTCAGGCATCACCTCTGAGAAGGTTACCATGCATACTACTTGTCTACAGTGCCTCCACAGATCCACAAACTCATCCTGCACTGCTCTTATCCCATCCACAGCCAGGTCATTTGCCCATAGGTGGACAGTGATGTCCAGCTCCTCTATCATGCAACTGCTCCCCTAATCCTGAGACTTTGCTACCTGGCCATCCAAACCATGCAAGGATCTGACATCCCCCACTTCCATGCCCCATTCCACCAACATAATGAGCACCACAACTAATACAAACTAGTTAGGAACAGGCTTAGCTGAAGACTATTTGAAAGTTCTTTTCTGCTTGTGCTGTGACCTATTTCATGCTGACTAAGGACACACAATTGTCTCATAACTTAGGTCAGCGATTTCAGATTGGACCATGACTGCCAAAGCACCTGTTGTAGAGAAAACACCTACAAGTCACAGCGAGCGGATGAAATTATACCACAGCGGATCAAGCTAGATCCAGAAAGATATAATGCCTACAGAGAATACAATATCATTCTGGCAAGGAAGCATGCTGCAACATGACTGATGAACAGGAGAGAGAGCCAGAATGCTCTTAGGGGAAAGACAAGAAGACTTAGAGAAAGAAGGAAGCAAAATCAGTCAAGTTCACAAGAAACACAGAGACCAGCACCTAAAACACACCACCAGAAAGACAAATGAGGAGTACTGGAGGCTGAAGAAAAGGGAGCAACAGGAAAAAATGACACCACAGCAATGTCGCCGACAGAGGGAGAGAGAAGCCACAAAAAGAAAAGAAGAAAAAGAACAGCGGTAATGATGGCACAAACAATAGTACCAGCCCACCTTGATGACTGTCCAACACCATTACCAGCCAAATGCATGCCTCAGTACGCAAGCGCAATATCACGCTTTTAATAATAAACTGCCAACAAGCCCAAGCAATTTGCACTGTTGATAAAAACTTATTTTCTGCAGCATCACAAAAGCAGGCTGCCATGACTGAGCTAGGAATCATAAGCCCAGATCTTAAGAGGAAACTTAAATTTTATGATGCCTTTGTGGATGGCTTGAGCTCCAAATTAAATTCAACTAAACCACCCAAAGACCGAAAATAATCGCAAACTGTGTGGGCACAATATTAAAAAATATAAATTAATGAGTCGTGGCTCACAATTGCTGAGAACCGACCGTGGTTACCTCCAAAAATGCCTGAAGCAACCAGAGTATAACAGGAAAAAGCGGTCTGATGCAATCTCACAGGCAGAGACTGAAAAAGTTACTGCATTTTATCAAAGTGGAGAAATTGGACGGAACTTCCATTGAAAAAATGGTCAGCACAAAACCCAGAAACCAAAACATATCCTAGAACGCACATTGAAAAGTGCACATTCTGTGTACATGATTAAAACAAAAGCACAATTGGATTCAGCACTTTCTGCAAATTACGCTAAAATGGAAAGACAACAACAAATGGACAATTTGTGAACTGTCTTTGTGAATATTGTGAAAACATTGACCTAAAGCTGAAATGTGTCCAGCCATTCTTTAAAAAACTAGATTTTGACATAAATGATCGACACGAGGCGGTCAACCTGACACTGTGCCCAAGGGGGAGAAGTCAGCCACAGGATGGCATATATTGAAAGAGATTGCAGCAAATGTGTACACCCTATTAGAAAGAAAACTGATCCTTTAATGCAAAGTGATGCATCACTAGCTGGTGTCACACGGCAAACCTGGGAGACCATTACCACTGAGTGTAATGGAAAATTAATTAAGAAGAAAAGCATCATCACCAGACATTGCTTGTTAAAAGAACTACTGGAAAAATGAAAACAGAACTGGAAGGCATGGCAAAACACCTATTTGTTGCTAGCTGTCAGCAACACCAGTATGTTTCCATTTCTCAAAATCCACCTCAAGATGAAGTGGTCATGGTCGCCGACTTTGGAGAAAACTATACCTGTAGATTTCAGCGGGAGGTGCAGGCTGCACACTGGTCACAAACACAAGTGACCATTCACCCCATAGTATGTTTTACAAATGCCCTTTGAACTGTGGACAAAACTGTCGACATTCTCTTTGTGTTTCTCTCTGGCAACCCAATCATGACAGTCACGCCGTTCACCATTTTATGCAGCAGGCCATCAATTTCTTGACTACTAAAAGACATCTCAACCTAAAGAAAGTTATGCGTTCAGTGATGGGTGTGCTGCTCAATACTAAATCAAAATGCCATTTGCTGATGTCAGTTTTTCCATTGCTGACTTTGGGTTTCGATGGAAAGTCACTATTTTAGTTCACGACATGGCAAAGGAGCATCATATGGTGAAACTGCAGTGGTCAAAAGGTTGGTAACACTTGCTGTGATGGGTTCCCAGGCCATTATACGTCATGCCGATGAATTTTTACATACTGTGAGCTGAACCTGACTTTCCCAGCTCAGAAGAAGAGAATCAATGCCAACATTTTCGTAGAGAATTTCTTCCTGGTGAAGTGTGGAGACATTAATAGAAACTGTCAAGAGCGTTAGTACAAAATACTCTTACTGGAACAAGAAAACTCCATGCCATGAGACCTGTCCAGCCAGGTGTAATTGAATATAATGAACTCAGCTGTTTCTGTGAAGGTTGTAAGAACAGTGGCACTTAGCAAACAATGACCACATTTCACCATGGACGCAAAGAGCTCTAAATATAGTGAACCCAATGGCTGCCATAGAACCCAGACAAAGAAAAGCCTGACAAACAAGACAATGATGATGATGATCAGAACAATGAGCCTGTTGATGATTGGCGTAATAATGAAGAGGACATAATAGCTGTGGACCTGCCAGATGTCCAGTTAATAAATCAGTCCAGGGTCCAGCAAGATGATGATGACAGGCATCCGGATAGCCCAGAAAATGTTGCTGATGATACAGACGAGGACTACAGTGTGGGGTCCTGGGTTGCCCTTTGGGTTTGAAGACAGATGGTATCCAGGTATATCAATTTTAATTATTTCAATGAAACAGTATCTGTTTCTCCACAGGACTGGGACCATAGTATTGCTCTGGTACTTATGATTTTCTTTTTTACAGGTGTGATTGAAGATGAAGCTGAAAAGAGCTTTTCATAAACTTTATGGTTCCTGCAGATCAGAAGGACAGTTGTTTAAGTGGCCAGTTGTCCAGGATGCAGGGTGGTATAAGAAATCCACAATAATTGCAAAGCTGGACACTCCAAACAACACAGTTCCAGGAAATTCACATTCAGTGACATGGACATGGAGAGAGTGAACAAACTAACCACGGATATTTAGACTTTTAAAGGTTAATATTGGCTTGGGAATGGACTTTATTAGGAACTTTTGTTCACTGTGGCTTTTTGGCTTTAAGGACCATTTAGGAAAAACATTGACTTTGATCAGCACAAGTGCCATTGACATAAATTGGCATTTTCTGTGTTTGAAATTAAACAGATTTTA
Organism: Neoceratodus forsteri; assembly: GCA_016271365.2. Lineage (NCBI taxonomy): Eukaryota > Metazoa > Chordata > Ceratodontiformes > Ceratodontidae > Neoceratodus > Neoceratodus forsteri. The sequence goes on from JADMNL010000035.1 coordinate 43,878,761, forward strand.
AAAGTTATGACTGTAAATGTATTTGTGTCCATTTCACATGAGTGACGTCTGACGTCACATCGCACCAGTGACTAAATACTCTCCAATTTTTTATTTTTTTAAATCTAGTGTGCTTTAATAAAGAACTATTACAATTGCAAAGGTGGTATACTTATGTTTTGTTGATTTTATTAGTATAGAATGGTACGTTAACATAAGATCACCAAATGGTAGTCTAATTCTGGACAAGATGAAGTTACAAAAAAAAAAAACAGTACAATAACAATAAATGTAAAATAAAGTGCAGGTGAATCACATGCCAGGCAACACTTTAAGGCAAATAATGTTGAATCGGCTGAAAATTAATTACAAAAGCTGTTGAAGACCTTGTAGGACATGTCACCAGTGACACTCAATATGCAGGGTGGGTGTATCATTAAATATCTGGAAAAGAGAAAGTAAAGTTATCTTCTAATACATAATCAACCTCTAGGGTAAGTACTACAAATGCATGCATTTAAATGTAATGAGCTTAAACTTTTTTTACACTGAATGTCACACTATTGGCCCAGCCATACTAGAGAATGACCCATATCTCAATCATCCTGAAGCCCAAATATCTAATTATGTCATAAATGAGGACTCTACTTTGCAGTTTAAGAAGAAGTTTAACCAAACCCCATTACTTCTTGCAGGACTGTATTCCTCCTGAGATTCACCATACCCCCATAAATCAGCCCCTGATGCAGATCTCCGGAGCGTACCTCAATCCCGAGCTTCCACCCCTACCCCTTGCAGCCCCCATCCAACCAACCTTCACCTAAGTAATCACATTAATAGTGATACCCAACTGAATGTAACCAGAGAGAATGAGCCTTAGTAGACCCTGGGCATAAGCTGACAAAACAGTATTCAGCTCAGAATCATTCCCCATATAAGCACAAACATCTGCTTTATAATTTTAATCTTAGTACAGTGCGACTGACTTACCATATTGCAACTAATACTCTAGTAATTAGGTCCATCGTTCCCCAATCGGCCAGGACAAGCAGGCAAAAGGAAGGGCATCACCCCTCTCTCGGGAAGCTGCCGCCATCGGTAGGTGTGAACCAATTAGAAGATCTGGATTGCCTAAATGACGTGGATCCAACTGGGGACCAAAATGCTAGTAGGACCGAACCTGGTCCGCCCCATAAACAGCTGCCCACAAACACTTACCAACCCTAAGGTTCCGGTCTCCTCCCCAGCCTGAAGATGTGCTTAAGGCCTAGCAAAGGAAAGGACAGGCCCATCACCCACCAATAAGGCCTAACCCTCGTCATCCTCCCAACAACTGGAAACCCAGCAGGTAATTAGCCCCATTATATTAGTAACCAAAGGAAACACATAACAAAATACATAAATAGACCCCCTTAGTCTCTGTAAGCTCAGCCTGCTTTAAAGAGATCAGGTAGTCAGGAAGTAAGATCCTTGGTGCTTGCTCTGGAAGTCGTAGGAATACCAACTGCTATCAATCACCACTTGTAGTCTGGTTGGGTATGACATCTTGAAATGGATGCTGGTGGCAATTAGCTTGCTAATGACCGGTGAAAAGCTGCCCTCCTTTGTCTTGTTTATGGGGTAGATCCTGCATGATTCTAATTTTGGAGGACCCCCAGGTTACAGACTGCAGTTATTTAACTTTGACCATGACATGTTGCTTCTATGAAGCTGAGAAACTTAATGATGATGGGTCAAGGAGGAGATCCCACTGGAGGCTTCGGTCTGAGGGAGCGATGAGCTCTTTCTATGTGATAGTGGGGATTCAAGGAGAGGGTCCCACTACCTTATAAAGAAATTTCTGCATAAAGGCAATAGTATCGGCACCTTCTTCCACTTCGTGCAGCCCAATTATCAGAAGATTATTTCTCCTATTTCTCCCTCTAGGTCATCAGTTTTGAGCAGAAGCTTGTGAAGTTGTTGCCTAAGCAGGACAATTTTGGGATCAATTCTCTCCTCCATTTCTCCTGGGAAGAAACTCTGGCCTCGAATCAGCCATTCTCATCTTGAGGCTGGCAAGGTCACCCTTAATTGATTTTAACTCTGTAGCAATATCTGCCAGAGACTGCCAAATGGTAGCAGCTCCTGTAAAAATCTCTCTTGGACAAGGGGTTGAGAAGGACTAGGGCTGTTCACTTTGCCGAGCTTCCCATTCCTTGACTTCTCGACTTTTAGAAGTCTTCTGGCGAGTCGGGGGGTGTGCCAATTGCTGCCTCTTCATCACGGTCTCCATTGTCGCTAAAAGGCTTTGCGACTAACAGCTTTAGCTGGCCCACAACAGTTGGTAGGAAACAATAGCTTACAAGCCACTTGTAGACCACTTAAAAACTCACAAAATTTAATTTAGAAGGTTTGCAGAGGACTGGTAGGATGGAACTCGAGACAAGTGCTGCTACAAGGTAGACTGCATCACGTGACTCTTTGGGAGCAAAAATCCTAAAATAAAGTAAACAATGAACTCATTCGAGGGGAAAATATAACATCTGCAGCTTTTTCTTTATTTTTATTATTCAATTTAAGTTTAAATTTACCTGTGATAGAAAGTGAAGGTTGGGGTAAGGTCTCCGTGTGACTCCCAAAGTTATCTTTTATCGTATCAATCTTCACCTGCAATGCCATGGTCACTTTCAGGTCTCATTACTATTTTAAAGTCCTGGAAGTGAGCATAGGCCTCCAGAGGATTATTAAATAATCTATAATACTTCCCATTTGAAGAGAAAAAGTAAATGCTCCATCCTGGTCTCCAATTCCTCTACCATTTAAGATACAATAATTACCTTTACTAATAAACTCCATCATTTTTATACCAGTTCCATTCACAGTGGTATCTTCTGAATTCCTAGGCTCAAGATCCCACATATAGATCTGGGACTGAAGTGTTTTAAATTGTCAAATTTAGCAATACGAGCATTCAGATCACCCCAATATGGTAATATCAATATAATGTTTTAAGTACATGGAGTCTTTTGCTAATGCTAACTTTTCCCAGGGATCAAAATCAACAATGGAATGAAAATTGGGTGGAAAATACACATTAACTATCAAAAAGTTAAAGAATCCAGCACAATACACAAAGCAAATTTTATTACCAAGTGTGGTGTGCTCTATTATTTGAATTCCTTTCTTATTTTAATGTAAATAGAAAGGCCCCTTTCGTCTTCCAAATGTTTTATCTTTTATCGCAAGAACATGTGTGGAATATAACCATTAATGTTAATATCTGAAAGGATCCATGTCTCTTGAAATAAAATAATATCAGCTTCAGAGATCTAGTCCTTCCAGCAAGAATCCGCCATTTTTGATTTTAAACCAGCAATATTCCATGAGATAAAATTATAGGTAGCCATATTAGTAATATTATCTAATCCAATGAGCTCCCACTCAGTCTCAGCAATCTCAGCAGTCTCAGAGCCAAATAAAGTTGTTTGTATAATTGAATGTCATTTTTTGACCAAATTCTCGCTGTACACAGTCTGAACAATCTGGTTTCAATAAATCAACCAAGTGAATACCATGTCTATCCAATTTACCAAAATTTGAAAAGAGAAATCATAAAATTTTGTAGATTTAATTTCTATATCCACTTGGGAATCCCAATTAGATTGATATAGACTATTAACAGACCCAAAATCTGAAGAATGAATTTCACAGTCAAAGCAAAGAGCAAAAGTGACTGAATATAAGCAGACAATGTATCGGTATTTTCACCCTCAAATTTATGTATTCCAAATATGGACACTGTCTGTATATTAATGTCTCTTTCAAAATTCCAATTTAATTTAATCAAAGTGGAAATCAGGATGTCCTTAGTGCACATTTTAGGGGCAGTAGTTCCATGTGCAAATTTCAAATTGTAGTCCAATTAAATGGAGATGATATCATTATGTCCAGTTTATTGATTAAACATTGTTTAGCCCGTATGACTTTGACAGTGTCCATATTAGAAAGTAATACATAAACTGGTGTTGTTTCAACAGATAAATCTCTATAGACTAATTTGATATCTTTGGCTGCTGCTCAGCTTTAAATAAATGATAAATCATGTTAAATAATGAAGTATCTGATTCATAAGTTTTTAAAAAATATTATTGAATTTGAAGACCACCTCAGATCCAGACATGATTAAATAATCTGAGGAGGAAAAATTAGATCTGACTCCAGAAGTTTCCAAAATGTAATTATTACCTTCTTTATTTATGTATATAAGTGACATATCCTTTTTTGACTGATCGACCATAATAGGGGCCTGAGTTATTTTTTGCTCAAACTGTCTAATGAGGTATCTAATGGATATCTAAAAGTATAATCTCCTCCTTTACAATTGGGAGCAAAGGATCTTCTTTAATAGAAGTTGTTAAGACTGTGTGTAAATCTTCCTTATCCCCATAAAATCCTCTAGGGGTTTCTGAATTACTTTGGGACTATTAGGTCCGATTTCAGTACTTTAATTACCCCTCCTTAATCTTATTTTTTATTTGCTCATGTCTTAGCCTTTTTTAATTCTTCTTCATATTTTTCTTATTCTCAGCCCTATTAGAGAACAGTTGTGTTATAATTTCTGAAAAGGAAGGTCTTCATTTTATTTTTTTCCCTCTTTCTCAAACTTCTCAAATTTTTGGCTAATTCTGGACAATTTATCACTGAAAAGACAAGTAAGCTTTTCACATGAGATTTAAGATCTTTCAAAGCTTCGAGGAGAACAATGTTAGCCATTATAGGTTGAGCTAACACCTTTATCGTGTATTTAGAAATGGTGTCAGGGCAAGCTGATAAAATTTCTGGCTCAATAATTATTTTCCCAACCTCTTTATCCATTTTACTAAAGACTTTATTAGGAGATCCTCAAAATCCTGGAAAATCCTGATAGTAAGGAGGGAATCTGAAGAGGCATAAGATTCACGGGACTAAACAAATCCAGCCTTGTAGGATAAAGAGATATCTCAGAATGAGAACAGGATATTGGCTTAATTTCTGAAGATCCTGGATAGACACACTGTTTACCCCACTTTGTTTGTTTTTACTTGGGTTCAATGATAAAGAATCTCAGTAGTAACCATAACAGAACTAGGTTTCAAATTAAAAAATCAGTTATTTTTTGCTGGAGTTTAAACTTTTGATTGGGTTTAGGATGAGTAAGACTATTACAATTACAATTTTCCTTCGTACTATATTTCTCCTATTCTAAATAATATGGTGTTAATTTAATACTGTTGTCATTATCCACACTATTGCTAATACTATTATCAACAGGTTGAACAAGTTTAAATTAGGTGAACTCAATAGACTAGATGAGCTTGGCTGTCCTTGACTACCTAGAACTGATCTTTTTCTAAAAGTCATAACCCATCTCCATCAAAGAATCAGACTTTGAGTTAGAAATCATAGTAGGAAAGGGTATTTTCAATGGTACAGAATTAAATCTAAAATCAGTGAAAAGATCTTCCTTAATTTGAGGAGAGGTAATAAGTATGTGAGGAGTCAAGAGAAGAGAAGACTCGGGGGTCCTTTTGAGCCTTTAGGTGTAGATGCTGCAATAGAAACAAGGGACAAGTTCTGTGTATAAATACAGCCATTTTTTTCTCCCCATGACCTCTTGGTGAGGGTTCAATTCTGCAATTTTTGTACCTTCAGTCTTCTTTTCCCTACATTTTACCAATTCTCTACCACTTCTAGTAAGCATACTAAAACCTAGAGAAAAAAAAGGTCAGTGGGCCAACAAATCAAGCAATGAGTCCAGCCTCTCAAGTCCAAATAACACTGTGATATTCCACTGAAGTTTCACATTCTGTGTAGCTTTAGTTCTCACCCAAGCATTCACACAGTTCGTATTTCAGCTGGCAACTGAAATTTCCCAATCTTAAATCTTTGAAATTTTTAATTCACAGTTCACAGTTCACCATTCATCGTTCACAATTCCCAATATCTTGAAAGACCTTTAATCATGGTGCCCCCTATCTTCTCAAGTCCGTAGCCCTGTGACATGTAGTAAGTTCAATAACTGTCGTTTGATGACTATCATGCCTCAATAACTTAGTGAAAATTATCAACTGGTGTGCTCAGTAACCCTGCTTAGCTTGAGATGATGTATCTTTTTCATAGATAGCTTCTAAAAATAAAAATGTAGAAGTCAACAGGGTTTGGTTCTGTAAGAGCTCCTATATCTTTTCAAAGTAAATTAGAAGAAAACATAAAAGAAAAACAAAACAAAAACTTAGTTACAACTAGAAAGAAGAGTAAACCATGTGTTTCTAAACCCTCCCCGATGATAAACTTCAGCTGTAACACTGGTATCTCATCAAAACATCGGTACAGGGTTAAAACTGTGAGCAAAACTTACTTAAATATGCTAAAATTTCACTTCATGTGCATACAAAGCACAAGGGTCCGACAAAAGACAGCTGAACATCTCAAGTAGCTTTACTACCCTTTACTACATAAAAGCAAATTTGTACAGATATTTCCTTGTGCTGCTAAATACCGCACGCTGCTAACTGCTCACTATTCAGCACCCACTCTGTGCCAGATCATCCAGCCAAATAACGATTCTCGCTCTAGGATGCTACACCTGCGCACTAAATAGTGAGTCAGCTGACAAAAGCAAAAAAAAGGAAAACAAGTTTAAAGACTTAAAATTTAAAAATTAAGAGTAAATATTAAAATACAAATGCAAAGTGCACTACCCACAAAATTGTGAGTACTTGATCTACTAACCGTTAGCTAAAAACACTCAAAAAACCACAAAATCAGAAAATAAAACGTAACGCTTTTTCTTGAAAAAAATAAATAAAATCGTTAGTACTGAACTTCTGTCGACTCTCCAATTTTATGCTTTTTCTCCTTTGCTGGGTCTTTATTCTGTTTTCTCCAACTATTTACTATCCTTGCAGTCCAGCACCCTGCAGGTGCTTTCTTCAATTCATTCAGCTGGGTTCAGCTGCCCCACTTTGGTACTCTAAGTCTGCAAAAAGAAAGGAAAGACGGAAGCAGAGGGAAACTCCAGGATGGCCATACAAGATGGTCTGGATAAAGTTATTCCTCAGGCAAGTACGGAATTACACTTAGGTGGCATATCTTTCCTGGATAAAAACTCGCTTTAGAAAAACTTCTGCTCTGTAGACTACTCCTCAGTCTACCATAGTGCAGCGAACCATCTCCAGCTCACAATTAGAGGTTCTCCTCAAAAGCATCCCTCTGTATGTCTGACAAATGCCCTCTGGTTGCTCCGCACTTCTCAATTCTGCTTTGTAGCCCTGTTAGTGTTTTTACGCAAAAAAAAAAACCATTAATAGGAGATACATAGACAGAATACATCCTATGAAAGCTCCTGCTCCTGGTTTTAATACTTAGAACAGGTATACTGCTATTTTGAACCCCTTTTCTAGCTTTTTCAGGGTTTTTAGCAGGATACAGCAGCAAGTGAAAGTCTCTGTAAAATACACATACTTTAGGTCAGAGCTTTCACAGAGAGCAGTGCTACAAGCTGCACACTTGCAACACAGAGGAGGCATAGTTTTGAGTTCTGCTACTTTTTCTTTCTTTTAACAGGTTCTGCAGACTTTTACACCAAAGGCACAAACCTCTTACTCAAATGGGGAGAGAGGAGCAAGGGAAAATAAAGGCAGCTCCCTCTCTCATAACGGGTGTGTGTGTGTGTGTTAAACAATAGTTTTAATAGCTGAGCAGAGTCTGCAGCTCTGCCAAATATGCTTTATCTGTCCTTTACAATACATGCTGGCATAACAGTCAGGCAGAGGTAGGCAAACCGGCAATGGCCTACTGGGAGAGGGAGAGAGGAAGAGGAGAGGAGACTACAAGATGGGAGAGGACAGGATAGAAAAAGAGTGCTGTTGTGCAACTGACTTTAAGCGGAAAAGAAGATGACAGTGCAGGATCTCTCTCTCAGATTTGTCTCCGGGGGCACACAGCACTACCACTGCCATGCTGCCCAAAAAGAAACCAGGGGTAAAGCTTACTGGTTTCCTAAGGAAGGACTAGAACCCCCTTAGAACAACCCAAGGGTTGTTGGGACTTCTGCCCACCCACTCTAGAAGTCCCACCCCAGAGCACCCTTATACAAATGGTGTTATTACACCAATACATTCATGGTTACACAACCATGACATATTAGTTATCATCAGCAAAACACTTGCCCTGGGGTGTGTAGTCTTTATAAAGGTAAAGACTACCTTTTGGCTATCTATAGAACTATCCTAAGTCCTATACCATCACACGTACACCCAAAATGAGAAGAAAATAAATCTGATACTCTACCTTTCTATTTCTATTTACAAATCTACATATTTACAGGGACAGTATGGCTCATGTCATCAGGATCTGTTTCAAGGCCTGCAGCATGGAGGACATAAAATCTGCATTCTTATGCTGGGAGCCAGATCTATGCTTTACACTAAACCTGTAAGGTTGCAGTGTTAGGTACCACCGAGAATCCTGGCGTTTTTGTCTTTCATCTGGTTCATCCAGACTAAGGGGTTGTGATCAGTAACTAACATGAATTCAGTACCCCAAAGATAAAACGAAGTGCATCAATTGCCCATTTTAAAGAGAGACACTCTTTTTCAATGGTGGAGTAGCACTGCTCTCTATCATGCAGCTTTCTAGAAATGTACAGGATGGGATGCCCTTCTCCATCTATGGTTTGATTCAAAACAGCACCAGTCCCAACATTTGAAGCATCGGTGTGAACTTCAAACTGTCTGTCAAAGTCAGGGCACCGTAGAACTGGGAAGAGCATAGTGCTACTTTTATGGCTTGGAATGCCTGTTCACATTCCGATGTCCACGTTATAGTGTTGCCACACTGCTTCTTAGTGAGATCAGACAGTGGGCTGCTATGGAGGCAAAGTTGGGTATAAACCTCCTGTAATAACCAACAAGTCAAGGAATGATCTCACCTGCTTTTGGTCTGCAGTACAGGACAGTTTGCCATGGCTCCACTTTTGGATCTCTACCTGAAATAAAACCTAGGTATCTGGTTTCACTCATGGCTACTGTACACTTTTCAGGGTTATTGGGCAGCCAGACTCACTGATGGTTTGTAAAACAGCGGTAAGATGTTGCATGTATGTCTGCCAATTTGGATGATAAATTATAACATCGTCCAAATAGGCAGCAGCATAAGCAGAATGGGAGGTCAAAGCTGGTCCATGAACCTCTGAACGTCACTCAGTGCCCCATGCAGACCAAAGGGCATGGTGACAAACTGGAACAAACCCATGGGGGTACCAAAGCTTTTTCTCCCATGATGACTGACCAAGAGAGATTGCCAGTAACCTTTGGTAGGTCATGGGTAGTGATGTATCTGGCATTACCTATGTGGTCAATCAGGTCATATATCCGGGTACAGGGTAACTATCGAACTGGGATACCTGGTTGAACTTTCTGAAGTCTAAGCACAACCAGATACCACCCTCTTTCTTAGGGACCACCACAATTGGGGATGCCCAAGCACTCATGGAGGGTTCAATAATGCCCAGTTATCTTAACTTATAAACCTCTTGTTGTACTTCTGATCGCACTCTCAGGAAGCCTGTAAGTTTCTATCTAATTGGAGGGAAGAGGTATGGATGTGGTGTTTGACCCCATTGCCTTCCACGTACCTTAGTGATGAGCAGTTGTGAACTGACTAAGGATCTGCATCAGTTCTTCTTTTCTGGTCATTTAGTTGTTGGGTTTATGGTAAGCTCATTTATCCCAGCCTCTTCCTCTAGATGGCTATATTCCACATCCATATCTGTTTCCCCATTTCAGGCATAATCAACAGACTGACTGAGGACTCAGATTTCTCTTGCCATTTTTAAGAAGATTGGCATGGTGAATCTTCTTGCCGGTCTCTTGTCTGGTGTTTCCACCTCTTACGTTACCCTACCAACTCATCTCAGAACTTTGTAGGGCCCCTGCCACTTCATAAGAAGCTTGTTTTCTGTGGTTGTCAGTAAAAGTAACACTCTAACTCCTTCCTGAAATTCCTTTTCAGCAACCTTTGGTCATAATATTCTTTCTGAGTAGTCTGGGCTTGGTTGGCATTTTTGTGGGCAATCTCTGTATACCTCACCAGATGATTTCTAAGTTGTATCATGTAATCAGAAATACTGGTGGTCCCCACATCTTGCTCTTCCTCCCAATACTCCTTTACCACATCAAGAGGTCCCCAAGGATTTCTCCTACATAATAGTTCAAATGGGGGTACCCAGTTGAAGCCTGGGAACTTTTCTATAGGCAAAGAGTTAGAGGGGAGATACTGGTCCCATTTTTTCCTTCCTCAGTGACAAACTTTCAGAGCATACACTTGAGGTTTGGTTAAACCGCTCCACCAATTCATCTGTTTTGGGTGGTAGGTGATGTTCTGACCGCTACCACTCCCAACAGGTGGTATAGCTCCTTCAGCAAGGCTGAATTAAAGTTACTACCCCTGTCCATCAGAACCTCCTTTGGTATTCCCAACCTACTAAATATCTTGACCAGTTCTTCTGCTATTCTGTCAGTTTTAATGGAATGCAAGGAGACAGCCTCTGGATATCTGGTGGCATAATTGCACACCACCAGGATATACTTGTTCCCCTTTGAACTTTTTTCTATTGGGTCCACAATATCCATTGCCTTGCATTCAAATGGCGTGGTTACCAGTGGTAAAGGTTCTAGTGGTACCATGTCCATTTTTCCTATCTGGGCCACCTTTTGACATTCAGCACAAGATTTACAGTACTGGGTAACCTGGTCATGGATAGCAGACCAGTAGAAATGTTGTAACAGATGGGCCAAAGTCCTATCCCTGCTGACATGTCAGCAGACAAGGTAATCTGTGGGCCAGATAGATCAATTGGTCTCTATATTTTTCTGTACCAGTAACTATTCCACCATCTCTCCTGTCTTTGGGTTAGTACAACACCTATATATCATTCTTGATAACCATTTCAGGGCACCTTTAGCTGACACCTTGCACACCTGCTGGAAAAAATGGTTAGAGATAGATCACCCTTCTGACCAGTTGTTATTACATTCTGAGAGACATTCAATTTTACAGTTTTTACATCAAGTCCTTTATTTTGCCACAGTGTTTTTAAAGTCTGTCTTTCTCTTTGGTCTTTCTGTCCTTCTCAGAGATACCCATGATATCATCATCAAAGGAATGTCTCTCCGACAGTTTTTCTTGCTGGCTTTGGGCCCTGGTGGTAGTGGCTGCAACATGTTGGTGGTTTGCAGCCAGCAGATAGCAAATCCCAGAAAGTCATGCCCAAGTATAACAGACACAGGCAAGTTGGGCACTAAACCTGTACACACAGTTTTCTTTTGTTTCTTTACAGTCAATATGATGTTGGGTAACTGTGTGTCTCCATGTATGCAGACAATGTCCACTGTTGCTTCAATTTTTGGTTTAGGTCTTAATAGTTCTGGTCTTATTAAGGTATATTTGCTGCCTGTGTCCAGAAGGCCAAACATATTTTACCATTGATGGTCACCTCTGTAACTGTGTAGCCAATAGTTAGCAAGGCCAGGTGTGCTGGTGTAGATTTCTTTTTGGGGCAATACCTGGCAATGTGACCTTTTCATTGCAACTGTGACAAATAATATCAGCATAGGAGGTCTTCCTCCTTTTCCACATTTTATATCAAGTCTGCCAGAGCTCTGACCCACAGATGGAGGAGGAGCAGGAGCAGCTTTGGCTGTTGAGGTAGTAAACTCTCCTCTGGTATTTCTTTTCTGTGAGGGTCTTGTGGACAGAAAGTCCTCAGCCAAGGTAATGGCTGCCTCTGCAGATTCTGGATTATGTTCCCTCACCCAGAGCTGAACGTCATTAGGAGGATCTGAAGGAACTGTTCCACAACTGAGGTCTCTATAAGGTCATTAACAGATGTTTCTTCTGGTTTCAACCATTTTATGCACAATTCTCTCAGCCTAATAAAAGTGTCTCTTGGGGAATAAGATGGCTGATATTGATATACCCACCTGACAGTGACAGTTCAACAGTGAGGTCCCCACAGTGACTACAGTGCCATGCCACTGTAGGGGACCCACTGGAACTGGCACTGTCTGTTGGGTCCTGCACCCCCAAATCAGCTCCAACTCAGATTTGATAATCCTTTGTGGGGTATTTGGGGTGAAGGCCCTGAAGAAAACACTTCCTGTGTTGGGAAACCGGCAGCCGACTGCTAAATGCAGTTGACCTGCCAGTTTCGCTTGTTGGGGGTTCAATGAGAAATTTGTCAACACCCATCGTGGATCCGTTGATATCTTAGGGAACAAAAGCTCTGCCGGTAGGCCCCGGCATTGATGTCATACCTTCTTGAGATCTCTTTTTAACTAGTTCATAATTTTCAGCATGCCTAGGGTCCATATTACTGTAGGCTAGCTGAGCCTTTCCAGTCAGGTATGGGGCAATTCTGACAACCCACTGGGTCTGGGGCCACCCACAGGCTCTGGGGTCCATATTACTGTAGGCTAGCTGAGCCTTTCCAGTCAGGTATGGGGCAAGCCTGACAACCCACTGGGTCTGGGCCATCCACAGACTCTGGGGTCCATATTACTGTAGGCTAGATGAGCCTTCCAGTTAGGTATGGGGCAAATCTGACAACCCACTGGGTCTGGGGCCACCATAGGCTCTGGGGTCCATATTACTGTAGGCTAGCTGATCCTTTTCAGTTAGATATGGGGCAAGTCTGACAACCCACTGGGTCTGAGGCCACCCACAGGCTCTAGCTACTCTTTTAAAGGTAGTTAAATAGGCTTCTATTTCATCTGTGGGTGCCATTTTAGTTAATTTAATGTCTTTTGGGCTGGTATCCTGCCCCTGTTATCTGTGCCAAATGGCTGGAGTGTTCTTAGGGTCTCCACCCATCACCGGTCCTGACGCTTCTTTACTGTTCTCTGTCCTGGAGGTCTCATTCTCTTTGTTTTCCATCTCATGTTGGCAGACAGCCAACCACCTCTGCAATTCTGAAATATCAATTGGAGGAACATTAAAGAGTATGTACCTACTGTCAGGCACCCAGCCCCTCAAACATATATAATAGCAGACCTGCTCCACTTTTGAAGAGTAAGAAAACTTATACACACTTTCCTATGGGTAAAAAGTTATAGCATCTCAAATTTGCACCCCTTAAAATAGCCATGTCTGACACACACCTCTTTGTGATGTCAGAAAATGAAGGCTGCTTGTGTGTGCTCCATAGATCTATATTGGTGCCATTTGTCAATGACGTTTAGTACTATTTAGAGTTGCCACTTGGAACAATGAAAGTGACCACTCCAGTAAACAGGGACTGTTACTTCAGTGGCTGCTTTGATTTTTCTACATGGCACTACTAAATAGTACTAAATGCCATAGACATATCGTATACATACAGGTTACTGACATGCACCCAGTATTCATTTTCTGACATCACAAAAGGAGGCATGTCACACAAGGCTTTATTTCTATGAGGGTGCAAATTTGGGGTGCTACAACTTTTAACCTGAGGGAAGCGTATATAATTTTTAATGCCCCTCAACAGTAGAGCAGATCTGCTATTATATATGTTTGAGGGAACTGGGTGCTTGACAGTATGTACCTGCTTTTAACTGGAGGATCTTTCAGATCTTCACTAGGGTCAGAGAGGCTTGCCCTAGCTGCAGTCTCAGTCTTTGTCTTCAGACTGGCCCCTGGCCCCAAACCAGGTAGGAGCTGTTCCCGGTTTGTGCCACCCTGTGTCTGGTCATCACTCCGGTCACCTTTGTCTCCAACTCCAACTTCTCAGTTTTCTCCTCCATGGCACCTCTTTTGTGCCTTCTCTGATATCTGGACAGATATCCTGGATCAGTGTCCCCATGATCCTAGACCACCAACCAATCCCACTTCTGACACCACTGTCATAGTGGGTGTGTAGGAGAAAAGCACAGACAACAAAAGTAGGTGCAAAACACACCAATATGTGTATTTACTTACAAGAAATAAAATTAAAAACAAAATTCAGAAAATAAATTAAACAAGCATTGCACAGCTAGGACATGGCATTTATCCCACCCTCTGTGTTTCCTCATTCTCTCCCAATGCTGAACTGATCTCCCTAGATTTGGAAACAGTACCTTATATACAGACTAGTCACATGATTGGTGAGGCTTCATTCCTAGTCTAGTACAAAACGTTTCTAGGCTACAAAAATAGAATTCAAATGTAATATCATAAAGAAGAACAGCAACAATTCATAATGGAGACCTCACAACAGAAAAACAAACAGTTTTGCCATTTTTAGGAGCATTTATCCGCTGTAGCTCCACCCACCTGCTGTGAGTGACAGGTCAGCATCTATATACATAGTAGCACAAAGGGCACTGGCCCCTAAGACAAGACTTGCAGAACAACACCCAGGTGAGCTACAATTGTTTGGTAGTACAGAACAGAAGTAGTAAATTCAGGTCTTTGTCAGGATGAAAAAATGATATCAGTATTTGCACAACAGTAAGGGTTTGGTTTAGCTTAAAGCTTGACTGTTGTTTCTTTAATACAGAGGGTTCTTGTTTTAAAGAGGGAAAAAACAAACAACAACAAAAACAATGCGAAAAGCAAGCAGAGTTTAGGATGAGGTTCTCATGTAAACAGCATTTTTTCTGCATGAGAAACCTTAAATAGCACTGCTCTTACAGAAAGTCCATTTTTAATTCTGCTTTGTAACCCTGTTAGTGTGTTTGATGCCAAAAACACTAATAGGTGATACAGAGACAGAATACATCCTAAGAAAGCTCCTGCTCCTGCCTTTAATACTTAGAACAGGGATACTGCTATTTTGAACCCCTTTTCTAGCTTTTTCATGTTTTTTTTTTTAGCAGGATACAGCAGCAAGCGAACATCTCTGTAAAATACATATACTTTAGGTCAGAGCTTTCACTGGCAGAACAGTGCTACAAGCTGCAAGCTTGCAATACAGAGAAATGGCATAGTTTTGATTTCTGCTTGTTTTTCTTTCTTTTAACAGGTTCTGCAGGCTTTTACATGAAAGGCACAAAACCTTTAACTTAATTGCGGAGAAAGGAGCAAGAGAACATAAAGGCAGCTCCTCTATCATAATGGGGGTGTTAAACAAGAGATTTAATAGCTGAGCAGAGTCTGCAGCTCTGCCAAATAAGCTTTTATCTGTCTTTTTACAACACATGCTGGCATAACAGCCAGTCAGAGGAAGGCACACCAGACAGTGTCCTGCTGTTCTTTTGTCAAGGCAGGGAGGAAAGAGGAGAGGTGGGAGAGGGAGAGGGGACCTACATGATAGGAGAGGACAGGATAGAAAAGAGCTGTTACGCAACAGACTTTAAGCAGGAAAAGAAGATGACAGCGCAGGTTGTCTCTCTCAGATTTGTCTCCCAGGCTGGGGGTGCACAGTGCTACCACACCATCCCCACACCCCAATATTATCAGTGGCCACAGCTGCAGCCTTCTTCTTGCCAAGATGGTGGGTGAGCAGCTGCCTTCACACTCTGTGAAGTCTGACGTCTTTCAGTGCTGCTTATTGGTCATCTTCCAACACAGGCAAGGTGCTGCCAGCCCAAACTAACTCAGGACAAGCAGCTTTCAATGTGGGGAAGAAATGGAGTGATCAAGAATCAAGTACTCATTCAGATGCGGCATCTATTTTAAGATCAGCATACCGGTGGATGTAATAGAACCCCAGCTCTTAAGCAGCCTTATGAAGAGTAAAGGCTTCTTGAAGCACTGGGGTTCTATTTATTGTACTGTAAGTGGGCTGCATCTGATTCAGTAATTTACTGTACCTTGCATCTGGATATATGGTAGGCCCAACGTTAATAAACACTGCATCTGAATGAACACATAATGCCATAGAAACATAGAATTTGTCAGCGAAAAGGACTGCTCAGTCCATCCAGTCTGCCCAAGTGTTCTCTACCTACTTGTAACTCCTGCCTGTATATGTTACTGTATGTCTTATTCTGCCTGCATCCATCAGGACCTCCTTGTGAATGAGCTTGCTCAATGGATTTTTCCTGCAATGAACTTGAACCTACTCCTCTTCCATAGCCCTATTGATCTCTGTTGACTCCCTCCTTCCTTTTTCTAATATACCCCTATGTTTATCCTATGCATGCTTCATGCCCCCTACCATTTTAGCCTCCACCACTTCTCCTGGCAGTCTGTTCAAGGCATCTACCACCCTTTAAGTAAAGAAATATTTCTTCACATCTATCTTGACCCCCCACCCAGCTTCACTGTATGTCCCTTGGTTTGGATGCTCATCCTCATTTGAAGGTAACTTCCCAACTATACCCTCTTTACCCTGTGAGGTACTTTGTAGTCTTGATCATGTCACCTCTCACCCTCCACTTTTCCAGAATGTACATGTTGAGATTCTTCAGCCTTTCCTTATAGGGATTCCTGTGAAAATCCTGAACCATTTTAGTAGCCGTCCTCTGAAACCTCCACCTTATGTCCTTTCTGAAGTGTGGACTCTAAAATTGGACACAGTACTCCAGCTGGGGTATACCAGGGAGTGATACAATGACAGCACAACATCCCTCCTCCTCCTACTGGAGATGCCACCCTTATGCACCCCAGAATCCAATTTGCCCTGCCCATAGCCTTGTCACACTGTACTGACACCTTGAGGTCCTCTGATATAATACCCTCAAGGACCCTTTCATGTCTAGTGAGTATCAGTACCTCTCCTATCCTATACTCAGCATCGGGTTCCTATGCCCTAGGTACATGATTTTACACTTGTTGGCATTGAACCCCAACTAAGTAAGAAAATGGAATTGATTTGAATGAATTGCAGGCTTTTAAGCAGCTTTTCTGGGAGTGTGTATGTGTGTGTGTGTGTGTGGGGGGGCTCTGCTACTATAACTATTTGCTTTTGATTTTGGCCTCAATCAGCTGCACTCCTGTAAACAGATAAAACACGGTTAAGAAAGACTCATAAGAAAAGTGATAAAGTCTTTGTACATTAGCCTGGGCTGAGCTTGCAGATAGACAGGAGAGAAAGAAACATAGAAACATAGATTTTGACAGCAGATAAGGACCCTTGGCCCACCTAGTCTTCCCATTTCTCTAACTACAGGATAAGCTGCAGATCCTAGTAAACAAACAGCCTATTTCTTCCTACCCCCACAAGAATTTCTTATGTTTGTCCCATGCATTCTTGAATTCTCCCCAGTTTTAGACCCCACAACCTACTCAGGAAGGCTGTTCCATGCATCCACCATCTCTCTGTGAAAAAATACTTCCTCACATTGCCCTGAGCTGTCCCCTCTATCTTCAAATTGTGTCCCCTTGCTCTTGCACATCTTTTTTCTGAAAGATGCTACCCTCTTGGACTTTGTTGATTCCACTGAGGTACTTGAACATTTCTATAATGTCCCCTCTCCTCCTTTCCTCAAGGGTATACATGTTAAGTTCCTTTAGTCTCTCCTCATATGGCTTCTCTGCAAACCCTGCACCATTTTAGTTGCCCTCTCTGGACTGCCTCCTTCCTGTCTATGTCCTTGCAGAGATGGGGTCTCCAGAACTGGATGCAGTACTCCAGATAGGTCTCACCAACTGTCTGTACAGAGGGATAACAACTTCCTGTTTTCTGCTGGTGATGCCTCCCTAAACATCCCAGTATCCTCCCAGCCCTCCCTACTGCCTTCTCACATTGCTTGCTAACCTTAAGGTCATCTGATATGATTACCCCTGTCCTCCCTTTCCATTTTATTGTTGTTACTACCTCCCACCCCCATTGTGTAATCTTTCCATGGGTTTTTGTTTCCCAGGTGCATTATTTTGCACTTCTTTGAATTGAATCCAAGCTGCCATACTTCTGATCATTCCTCTAACCTTGTCAAGTCCCTTCTCATCCTTTCCACACCTTGTGTATCAACCGTGCTAAAGATCTTTGTGTCATCTGCAAAAGAGCATACTTTTTTCCAGTCCCTCTGCAATGTCACTTATAAAGACATTAAAAGGAGATGCAGGCTGTTCCTAATTAATGAGCTTCCACTGGTCACCTGTGAGCCTCTTATGGGCCAGAGCTTACTACACAAGCATTTGTCAATGCCGAATGGTTGCTTGCTGGCATTAGCAGTGGAAGTTCAGGAGTTAGACAGATGGGCCTGATTCTCAAAGCCCTGCATTGGACGCAAGGTGCCTGTACCGAACAGATATGGTGCAAGGTGCACCTGTGTCCATTACTGCCCTCCATGCAATTCACAAGGTGATCTGCTTGACCACAGTCCACCTGCCCCAAACAGGGCTTGCACCTGCAATGCACTGTGGCATGGTGGTAGGGGACTGCAGCCGATGCAAGCTGCATCCTGTGATTCACAGACATCACCTGGTGGGAGAAATTCAGGGCAGGTGTAGGGACTTAGACATTCTCCCTGGGTGACATGCCTATGTGCGGCACACTATGGATGATGGTCCACCCACCATACACCCCTGAGGTGGCCCTCTGTATGTGGCCCCATCCTAGTGGTCCAATGGCACCCTCACAGATCCCTGATGCCACCTATGTACCATGTTGGTACCCCCATCCTGATGATGCCCATACTGGCAGAGGCTCCTGATCTCTGATGCCTGCCCCATTGGCACCACTGCAGCACCAACTTATGGCCATACAGTGCCCTCTCATGCCCCAGCAGATGGTGCCCAAACCACCCTGTACACCAGTCCCACAGCTCCCAGCACATCCCACCACTCACCTCTGTGGCCAGGCACCAATTGCACCAAACATGGGGGAAACACCAGCCCACCAGGTTGGGTCCACATGCCCATTTCCTAGTGGGATGGGGTCCTGTGTTAGTCTCTGGTGGCCTATTGTGGACCTGTGTGTGTGCCAGGGGTTTGCCACGGGTTCCGGCAGCTCAAGAGTGGGGACTTTGCTGCTGGGACCCCTCCTGTACCTGAATCAGATGCAGGGTCCCTGGTGCACCAGGCATTGGTGCAAGCTGCTGTTTGCCACAGCTTATGCCAGATGCAGGCCCCTATGAGAATCAGGCCCATGCAGTATAGGAATGGCAGTGAAGTAATGAACTAATGCCAACCCCACCCCAACCCTGCAGAGATGGACAGGTGTTGGGTGTGTCTTTGGGTCACGCCAGAATGGTCATGACATTTCACCTCACTCTACCTTGCAGACACTGAACAAGTGTTGAGGTGTGCCTTGGGTGTTGGCTTTACTCATCTCATTCCTAAGGAAATATGCTGAAATAGGTACAATATGGGAGAATGGGATGAACTCTGGGGCCAAAGACTCCAAGGCACACCTCGATGCCTGTCACTGGCTGCAGGGTGCGGGTGGGGTGGAATGGCATGAGTATTATTGTCGACAATCCCAAGTCACATCCCTGACACCTGTCAGTCCCTACAGGGTAGGGCATTCTGGTCAAAACCCTAACACCTCAGTGTTTCATGGTATTTTTACTCCACGCTTTCAACATGGGCTTTTGTGATCCCACCGCATGAACAGAGACACTATCAGTCCATTAGCCAAAATGTGATTTTGCACAGTGACTGCGCCATTTGAGCCACAGGTGCGAAAACACATTTCGAACAGGATGTGAAAATGACAGCTGTACTGTTCTTGAGGAGATGTGAAAAATGGCAATGTTGAAAATCTGGAATGAAAATATGAAAAACTGGTGAAGTCACGAGTGTGCATAGAAACTGTGTAATGCACACCGTAATGTAATTAGTTTGTGGATTTTTACTGCAGATCTTCAACACAGGCATTTTGGGACCTCCACTCATGAACAGTGTCACTGTGATTTTCTTACTCTAACCTGAACACTGATTTCCCACAGCGACCATGCTATTCTGCTCCAGAAGTGCAAAACACATTTCAGCCAGGGTGTGAAAATGACAGCTGTAATGTTCATAAGGAGGTGTGGAAAAATGGCAGTGTTGAAAATCTGGACTGAAAAGATTGTGAATTTGTGAACTTACGAGGGTGTATGGATATTGCACAATGCACACTCGTAACACAGTCATTTTATGGACTTTTGTCACCAAATTTTCAACATAGCCAGTTTAAGACCTCTGCTCATGAACAGTGTAACTGTCATTTTCTTAATATGTCCCGAGCATTGATTTTGTACACTGACCATGCCACTGTGCGCTACATGTCCGAAAACACATTTCGGGTGATATGTGAAAACGACAGTTGTACCGTTCATAAGGAGGTGTGGTAAAATGGCAATGCTGAAAATCTGGAGTGAAAATATTGAAAATGCTCGAAGTTATGAGTGCATAGGAGAGGTGCAACGACGCCAAAACAGTCATTTTGGGGAATTTTTTCACAAAATTTTCAACATAGGGATTTTTGGTGCCTACCTCATGAACAGTGTCACTGTGATATTGTTAATCTGTACAGAACATTAATTTCACACACTGATCATGCCATTGTGCGTCATAGTGCAAAACACATTTCAGGTAGATGTGAAAATGTCAGCTGTACTGTTCATAAGAAGGTGTGGTAAAATGGCAATGTTGAAAATCTGGAGTGAAAGTATTAAAAATGCTTGAACTTACAAGTGTGTATAGGAACTGTGCAATGCACGCTCATAAAACAGTTATTTTGGGAATTTTTCACCAAATTTTCAACATAGTGTTTAGCTACCTTATGAACTGTGACACTGTCATTTCATTTGGTCCCAAAAGGTGGTTCAACACAATGACCACAAAATCACCTTTTGGGACCGAATAACAAAATAACAGTGACTGAGTTCATGAGGGGTTCCAAGAACCCCATGTTGAAAAGTTTTGAAAAATTCCAAAATGGCGAGATATGCACTAAAGTTTAAAAAAAATGTATGCCATTATACAGCTTACCGGCATTTCTTCAGTTTGTGGTCGGCTTTGAAGAGTGCAGACGTGTTCTCGGTCCATCAAGATAGCAGCCCTGGGCTCTGGAGGTAAGTATGGGGTGAGGGGGTGGGGAGGCAGGTGTGCAGAGGGTGGATGCAGATTGGGAGGGGCCACGGACTCAACAAGGGACTGTTTTCTGTTTTACAGGTTTATTTACAAAAGAAAACATCAGGGAAGGTTTTCTTTTCAGGAGATTTAATTTTGGCACACTGGGGTGGGCTTCCAGCTTGCCACTTGAGTGTTTGGGGGCTGTAGCAGACAGGGATTAGGCACCCCATCAGCACTACGGAGTGCTGGGGAGCAAGAGTCAAGGGGATTGGGCACACCGGCACACAAGAAATTGGGGAGCATTATGCAGATGGGGAGTAGGCCCCGTCCCACAAAATTACCAGGCAGGAAGCATGCTGACAGGGGATTGGGCACCCGGTCGACTTTTTTAATACTTTATTGAAATATTTCCCCAGGAAGGCACACTGAAGGTGGGTGGTGGCTTTCTGTTGGCTTTGTGGGGACTGTGAGAGGCCACCGGAGAAGCTTCAGCAACACAGCACAATGGAGCTGTGTATTGGTTGTTGCAGTCAGGAGGCCCTGTGTACGAACAGCTGATTGTGTACTGACGGGCCGCTCCCTGATTGCAATGGCTCAGTTACTTTGATCTAGTGGCCTGCTCATTAACTGCTGGTGATTGACAGCAGGCTGATCTATTGGCCGAGGCAGAGTCCAGCCCCTAAATGGGCTGCTGCCATTCGCACAACACTGCCACACCTCCTCAACCTGCTTGTGAAGAAAATGTGATGCAATGTGTTTCTTGCACATGTGTGCAAGCAACAGCAAAAGACAACAGCTTCAGTTGCAGCAGTACGCTCCAATGAGGGAGGAGTTTAACCAGCAGTTTGGTTTCCATGAAACCGTGTTCATCATTGTTAAGTAGATTTGTCTCAGTACTGTATGTGTTGCACACTGTTCATTAGGATCTTGTTCATGAATTGTCATTGGCATGGAGTAGCCCTATCCCACTCCCCAACAATTGTTTTAAGGCCCTGTCCACACTACAAAATGCTGAACTAAAACAGTTTCAGAACCGTTACAACACGTCACCATTATGGTCTGTCCATATTACGGTGGTAACGTTTTAAAACATGTTACAAGCTGGCGATGTTACGCTGCATTGTTGTGAAGGTGTACCAGTTTTTAGACCAGTATTTCGATCAGTTTGGTAACATATCCCATGATGCCTTGCATGACATCCTCAAGCTTGCAGCAATCCCATCATGTCCCGCTGGTTGTCACGTAAACAGACAACGGACATGATGGAAGTGGCTAAATTCAATATGCTGTGCCTTCTTCTTCTGCACAGCTGCATCACCAGATGCATATAAAAGGGTTGAACAAATGGCAGTATGAAAATGCAGGCAGCAGAGAGCAAAATGCACTGCAGGGTCGAAGTAAATATCTACTGCTTTTCAGCAGTATGCTGAATGCAATGTACAGCATTTGTGAGGGTGAATCTGTGCCTCGGTCACTGTGGCGTTAGTCGATCCACAACATGGTGGGAGTCAGTTGTGCGTGTTACCTGGACCAATGAGCAGTGGGTTTCTAACTTTAGAATGTCCAGGCACACTTTTGGTGCTCTGTGTGTTGAACTGTGTCCATGCATACAATGGATGGACACTCAATTCGGAAGGCTATTCCTGTCAGTAAAAGGGTAGCAATAGCCATATGGTGCTTGGCTACAAATACTGAATATCGGACCCTGCACATCTATTTGTGTGGGACAATCTACAGGGTGAAATTAATAGATGTGTGCCATGCCATAGTGCATGTTCTGTTGCCAAAAGTGATTCGCATTCACAGTGTAGCTGACATTATTCATGGTTTTGCAGGATTGGGCTTCCTCAGTGTGGTGGTGCAGTGGATGGCATCCACTTTCCCATAATTTCACCTCCAGGAAAGGCCACAGAATATTTCAATAGAAAATCATATTACTCCATTGTGATGCAAGGTCTAGTAGACCACAAGTTCTGGTTCATTGATATAAATGTGGGCTGGCCAGGAGAGTGCATGACGCAAGAGTGTTTCATAACAGCAACTTGTATACCATGGGCAGAGTGGCAAACTATTTCCTACACTTACATGGGACATATGTGGTGTTACAGTCCTTGTCATGATATTAGGTGATCCCACCTACCCTCTGCTGCAATGGGTTATGAAGCCCTACAGTGATACCAGTGACCCCAAGAAGTGCAACCTTAACTACCTCCTGAGCCATGCCCGTATGGTTGTTGAGTGTGCCTTGGATGCTTAAAAGGTAGATGGAGGTGTCTGCTGAAGCACAATGAATTTTCCTAGAAAATGTACCCTTCATAATTGGGCTTGTTGTGCACTACACAATCTATGTGAGGAGAAAGCGGAGGTGTACCATGACAGCTGGGCTGAAGATGTTGATTGTGGTATCTTCCTCAGCCTACAGAAACTGATTGTGCACCTGGACAAAATCTCAGTAGCTGCAATGAACCGACAATCTGCTTCTGTGTGAGATGCACTGGTACAGCATTTAATGACCCACTAGGTATGTTCAATAAAGGAATATGCACGACAGGGTGTGTGGGTCTGTGATAACGCCACGCCTGGGGGTTGGGCACGAGGCCAAGGCTCGAGTGCCCAATGCCCCAGACGTGCATATCCCAAACGACACACACCCTGGAGTGCATTATTCCTATTATACAATGGCTTGTTGTTATATATTAAACAAAAAATAATTTTAAAGAATGTTTTTGTTAGTTGGAAAAATATTTTGTTTCTTGAAGATGCAAAAAGAGATCATCATGGTGGTCATCATCCATATTGGTTCACAGTGCTGAGACTAGACCTGTGGTGATGTGCTGGATAATGCCACAGGTCCAGCCCCAAACTGACCAATCAGAGACCAGGATTCTTTCTTGCCATTGTATAATTACTGACAATCATTACTGACAAATATTCCAGCTGTAGTCCTCAGCATATCTTCAGTGCTGTACCATTGCAGTGGAGTTGATCTTTGTTTTATTAAGCTAATTGCACTGGGCTGACAACTTCATTGCAAAATGATTAAACCATGCAATGGTCAGTGTTACCAAGGCAAACATTCATTCTTGGTTAACACACCATTCTTGAGTATTGATCATGCTCAAGTGATTTTCTTTAGTGAGCATGTAATAAAATGTATATAGTTATTCCTGTGTTTGACAATCTGCTATTTGCAATATACTCACAGTTTTCATCTAACCTACCCTACCTGCATTATAGTACTGGTATCCTTGTTGTATGTTTGTAAAGTGCTACATTTGCATTTTAAGAAAGGTGATGACAATGAACAGAAGGGTGCAACATGCTGATAACAACTTTTATTTGGTCACCTTTACAGGATGTTGTGCAAAGACAAACTGGACAACTGTGATTCTCCTGAGTCTCCATAAACTTTAAAACTGTTTTAAGGTCAGCTACAATGACCACAATAACTGGCAAAGTGATAAAGTTAAAACATTGAAATACATTTCAACATTTGTTTTGTTTCTGTTTGTTAAATATACACCTTTAAACTTTTAAAGTTTTACAAGTTCAACTTTACTCCTGAGGTTAGTAATTGCTTCAAAAGCACTCTAGAATTTAGACAACGTGTTGTAACATACAACAATAAAAAATGTGTATATATATTTCCAAATACTTGCAATAGTGTATGAACAATAGCTCCGTATTCAAGTAGTGCATTTTGTATTCTCTGCAGTGATATACAACTAATAAATGGTGATGTTATCATTCACAATCATTGCTGCATGTGTGGGTTAATATGAAACAAGTAACCCTTTGCCACCATATCACTGGACATTAGTAACACCATAAAAAATATATTAACACTGAAATTAATTTACTTTATAAAATACAGAACAACAATGCAATTTAAAGGTGCAAATTGACTAGCAACTAAACAATGTGAAACACTATATAACATTAACCTAGGTTGTATGCCACTGAAACCTCAATCACACTGTATAGTGCACGTAAGGCAGCAGTAGTTTGCACTATCTACTTGCATGGACTACAGATCAGTCCATGTGAATTCCTCACTCATGAGTGCATGTGTAAAGCTCATGGTTTCACTGAGTGGCTCTTGAGCTCACATTGCTCAATGTTGTTATGCACTCGTGAGGTGGCATGAACACCCTGCCTCACACCTTGTGTCATGCTCCCACGGCTATAGCCCTCCTGTATGGTGGGAGTCACACCAACAGATGGTTGCCTTTGTACTGCAGAGTGAGACTGGGGAGTGGAATGGAAGATATGCCTTCCAGATTGAGGATGGCTGGCATGCTGACCAGCATGGCCTATAGTTTGTTCAGCATTGCCTGTACACCTTATACCACTGTGGGCAGAAGTGTCTCCATATGGTGCCTACTTGCGTGCTGATCACTGCTAGTTGAGTTTGTGGAATTCCATGCATGTCCCTGTATTCCCCAACAGGTAAGTTTAATGACTTCACAGACATGGCAGGACCAGCAGATACTGGGTGGCACTGCATTGCCATCACCTTCAACAAGTTATTAAAAATGTTGCATTTTATCTGCCTCATACTTTAAGTGCTCCCAAACTTTAAGGGAGCACTTAAAACATATCTTTTAAACATGCATATAATGATTTTTAAATGTTATTAAGTTTGGATAATTTTATTGCTTTTAGTAATATTGTTTTATTATGTGATGTATAGGCACCTTGGTTCTAGAAAGGCGCTTTATAAAGTATTGATTGATTGATTAATTGAAACCCTCTTCCATCTCCCTCTCCTCTCCTCCTGCACCCTCTCCTCTCCAGTTCAATAAGTTCCTATGTTGCTCCTGCAGCAGTCTCCTGGTTGGTACAAAGACAGCCTCCATCAGATCCTGCATTCTACTGCCTCTTCTCTTTTCCTTAGCTTATCTAGAGGTTCACTGGGATGCACTTGGAAAAATGCAGTGGAGGTAGATGCACTGGAGCCTGGGAGGCATCACCAGCAGTAAGTCCACTGTCATGGGAGGTGGAGGGACAAGATGAACACCCGTTGTCGCTTCACTACCAGTGCTTAGGGATGTATCTTCATGCTGTTCAGCATCTGTAGAAAATCACATGAGCCAAACTAAGATAAAATCTTACTGCATCATCTCAAGCCATTACAGGGTGACTATAATTTGTACCACTTTGACATGAATCTAAAAATTGTTTATATGTGGCAATCACTTGCTTGGTTTGTTCTGTGAAGGTTAACACTTATGTTTACCCCCAAGCCAGTTGCTAACAATCTAAATCTCAAGATATGGCTCCAAGCCACTGACACATTTATATATGTAATTCAAAGGTTTGAGAAGTACTGTATGTCTCATCTTATGTTGCCAACAAAATTTGTTGTACGCTCCTCTGTAGACCACAAGCATTAAAACAACAGTATGAGGTTAATAGCCCGGTCATTGCAATCAAGCATTTTAATGAGGTGCTTGCCAGCTGGTCTAGCACCTTATTCTCTCTGCATTGCTGTTATTAAATTATTACCCACATCGATGAGACTTTAGTATGGGTGTGGGTGTGTATTACATTATGTGGAGATGAAATGATTTCATTGGGGTGGGTGTGGGGTTGATTTCATAATGTTTGCTTGTATTTTACCACATCAAATCCACAATGTCTGAGACTGCTAAAATGGAACTAACAATGGCTTTCACCTATCTTTGTTGAAAAAGTTTTAAAGATGTTTTTTTGGGGGAGTGTTAAAGTTAAATGCTAAACTCTTTTGGAATAAATTGTCCTGATCTACTCTAGTGAAATTGCAATACAGTAATTTATGTGGAGCTTTATTCCTGAAGTTTACTTGTTTTAATAACAAAGGTGTCAGTGTCTCTAGCAGTACCAAACATTTACCAGTTGATTAACTGCTAATCAGTTGTCATTTTATTTATTTATTTATTGCAATTGTTTCACCAGGAAAGGCACACTGAGCAACAAGATGCTTGTCTCCCAGTGCGACCTGGGGGTATACATGGATATGATAACATGCAGGTTATCAAGTGAACAGTTAACAGAAGCAAAGAAAAAGCAGCATAAGGATACACGATTGCATGAATATACAAGCAGCGCACATTGAATGCTTAGGATATTATAGTATCAAATAACAATTTTTGTGACAAGAAAGCAGACAAGGTAAACTAACACAGTAGTAACAGCTGTAAACAACAGAGGACATATATCACAGTTATACAGTTATACACAATACATGGGGCAATATAGGCCCAGGACTTAAGTGTAAGGTTGGGTTATATGCCAGCTTCTGTAGCAAGGCTAAGGCCGCTGGTCAGGCATTGAGGAGGGATAGTGGGGCATGGCAGGTTCAAGGGCAGGAGCAATTTGTAGTAAGGAAGTTTGCTAGGGTGGTAGACAGAGAGTAGGAAGAGGAGGAGTGCTGAATTTGCAGTGGGAGGCATTCCAGAGCTTGGGTAGCCAGTGTGAGAAGGCAGCTTGACCGGCAGAGGTCTTCTGCCTAGGGACTGAAAGTTGACAGGAGTCACTGGATCTAAGATGATGGGAGGGAGGTTGGGCAAATGTGAGCACAGTGGTAAGGTAGGAGAGATGGACCCGAGCCATAGGTTGGAGACAAATTTAGCACAGTGAGAGATGTGGCAGTTTTGAGGGACGGTAGTGCAAGGCTCTGTAGAGGTTGCAGTGGTGGGTGAGGGAGAGGCATTGAGAGCAAAGCAGCAGAAGGCATTATAAAGTCTGTCCAGTTTAGATAGGGTGGACTTAGGGGCTGCACTGTATACAATGTCGCAGTAGTCGATGGAGGGCAGTATCATCTTCAGGACCAGTTCACGTTGAACTCGGGATGGAGGCTGCTGTGGTTCCTATATAGTGCACTGAGCACGGGTGTAGTTTTTTGAGATAGCATCAATGTGGTCAGAGAAGAAGAGATGGTTGTCAAGCCAGACCCCAAGTAATGTAAACGAGGAGACATCTTCAAGTTTTTGGCCATCCAGGGTGGCAAAGTAGGGAAGGAGAGGAGTCTGGCCAGGCATTGTCATGTGCCAAAGGTCATAGTGACAGTTTTTTTGCATTTAGGGAGAGCTGGTGTGAGCTAAACCATTGCTGTACCTCGTTGAAGTCAGCTTGGAGGTTTCATTGTACCACATCAGGGCGGAGCCCAAGTAGTAGAGGACAGTATCATCTGCATACATGTGGATTGAGGAAGTACAGCAGATGAGTGGCAGGTCATTTAGGAATACAGGGTTTTAAATAATTGATTAGCAGTTTTTTCTTGGGACAATGCTAACTGTACAGAAAGCATTCATATAAGTTTTCTAGAAGTGTTATGTTTGTTAAACACAATGAGGCAAGTGCTATGCATTTTCACAGTGTTTTAGCATTTTATGAGCAAAACACTAATCAATTTTTGGAGTTAAATAAAACCCTGGAATATAGAGAACAAAATGGGACCAAGAACCGACTCTGTGGGACACCGTAGTTAAGGGAAGGGGTGGAGATCACATTTGAGACTCTAACGGACTGAGTTCTATCAGAGGTATGATCTGAACCAGTTTGTGGCTGTGACAGAGAGGCCTGATTCAGCGAGACTCGAGAGCAATATGGGGTGGGAGACGGTGTCAAAGGCTTTTGCAAGGTCAACAAAATGGCTGAGGTGATCAGTCCACTGTCCATGCCTGTCAGGATAGTGTCTGTAAGCCTTATCAGGGAGGAGGTGGTGGAGTGTCCTTCCTGAAGCCAGACTGGAATGGCGTGAAGATTTTGGAGTCAGTGAGGAAGGAGGTAAGTTGGGTGAGCACAAGGTGCTCTTGTAGTTTTGCTAGGACTGGGAGGAGGGAGACAGGGTGGTAGTTAGAGGGGAGGTAGGGGCACCTCCTTTGGCAGAGGATGACAATACATGGGGGACGGCAGTGGCAGCAAAGGATTGGTTTAGGAGTTTGGCAAGTGGAGTTGCTATAGCGGGGTGGAGAGGTATAGAAGTTTGGTGTCTAATCCATCTGGGGATTTGCCTTTGAAGGGTTGAGAGAAAGTAATGCATCTGGGGCCTCAGTTGCAGAGATGTCTTTGAAGGAAAAGGACCGAGGCCTAGTCTGGGTCTTTATGTCTGTAGGCAGTGCAAGAGGTGAGTGTTGGGCAGGAAAGAGGAGGGTGGCAGCACAAGTGGAGAAGTACACATTGAACTCAGTGGCAACTGCTGTGGGCTCTGATAGGAGATAGTTATTAACATCTAGCATTGGAGTGGGATTGGCAGCGGTGGGGTGAAAAGGTGGTCATGTCAACCTGGTTGCAGTTAAAACAAACACAGTAGGTGACACACCTCTTGCCGAACTTAGTTTGTCATTTATCATTGCTATAAAATATTTTTCCCTCTCCCTTTTATGTGGCTGTAGTCAGTGAACACATTGTTGAGGAGTGAGGAAATTTACAAATATTCACAATTGTCACTTTCACTCACTCCTCAATAGTTGTAACCATTGGACCTAGGAATAGAGCTTTTTCATATATTACCACTGAATTTTTTTTCTTAATCAGACTAGACATTACAGAGACAGCCAATAAACTTGTCACACAAAGTTACACAGCTTTACTATAAGCACTCTTCATAGAACAAGATCAGTATACCTTTAAAATGCATAGAGTGGTGAATTAAATATTAACATCCTTGTATTGCCTTCACAACAGTAGGGATAAAATAAATCTTCATCTGAGCAACAGATGATTACTAAGATTTTCATGTGTAATCACTCTGGGCATAGAAATCTAAACTCCAAAATTGCATACAATGTCATAAGGTTTCGTTGCACTTCATTTCCAAACAAAGAAAACCTTCAAATTCAACAGCCATACTAAAATTGGCATGTGGTGGTCTGTGTTTATGTTTCACCAGAGCAACCTACTTGCAGGTGATAAATATTTTAAAATGTCTTACATATTATTTGAAATAGCTTGAAGAACTTGAAAATGTGCACATAAAATATAGAGAGGTGTCATTAAAAAATATCAAAAGGATGATTTACAGACTCCTAATAACAAAGTAAGGTACACGGCTGATGTCATGGACTTTGGAATTGTAAAACGACCTCAGGGCATTAAGTATCTGTAGTTACTTGTTTAACCCAGAGAAAATGCTTCCTTGAGCAATGCCCACTTAAAAGTACTGTAGGTCCTTGTTTCAGGACAGGGTAGAACCGATGGTACATGAAACAGCAATATCCTGTTTTGAGAATCAGTCTTGCTTAACAGGTGGCTCCTTGAAAAGGTGCAAGACTAGGACAGAGGCAGTTTATTTTATTATTTTTTACACATATTTCTTTACCCGTATAGCCCACCTGAGATTCAGACATCTACTTTTCTGTGAGCCCTGATTGAACAGCCAAGAAGTGAGTAGGGCACAGAAGAGTTAAAGGGCAACATATATTTGCATTATTAACTGTATTATAGTGTACTAAAGAACATCTTTATTAAAATTCCTCTTGTTTCTCCCACATTTTCATGAATGACAAGTGATGTAGCTGTGTCACAGCAGAACTAGCTTGTTTTCATTAACAATTTCTTAATGGGGTGGGGTCTTGCAAATTTCACAAAGTACAGACTATAGTGCCTTCTGAAGCAATAGGTTCCCAGCCATCCACACTCCCTCCATCCCCCACTCACTATCTTTTCATATTGTAATTGAACAACTACCTGCCTTTCCATGCCTGCAATGGAATCGTTAACTGCTTAGCATATGAATGTGTTCCGTAACTGAGAACTAGCTTCATGCATTGCCCAAGAGCAGTCTCAGAGTACAGGAGGGAGAAAGGCAGGAGAAAGGAAGACAGTGAATGAATGCATGGAACAGCACCTGGAATCTTATTAACTCTGCTCAATCCAACAAGACTCAGAGCCATTGTTTGAGAGTTGGATGGGGCTGGGGACATACTGTATGGCTGACTTACAGTGTCTTGTTTCAGCAATCAAATAAAATATAGTGGTTCACTGATTGTAATATAAAGTGTAGTGAAAATATATTTGTTTTGTGTTTTGCATTATACACATGAGTTTGTAAGATTGACAGTCAAATATGGGATATGGATTTCGATTACATTTTAGTTTCTCAGTTAGAAATATAAACACATATACTACCATGAGTAGCCTCTAACAAAATCTAATGCTTGAGGTGTTGCCATTGTCTTTTGGGGCTAAGGGACATGATCCTTCAAAGATTTGTTTCTTTCTTTTTCTTCTTGCAGTATTTCCTGGGCACTGCTCTGTATTGGACTAAATATGTGTCTTAATCCGATGTCCCATCACCTTTTGAAAAGTTGTTATGTTTATTCTGCATTATATTACACACAGAACTTCCCATTTGAATAATCTTTTTCATTCCATGCCTTATGACAATGTTTTTATTTCTTCGCTGGTTGTCAGGAACAGCTGTCAGCATTGAAATTCTGTATTATAAAAAAAGACAAGTGCTGCCTCAACCCAGTATGTTTTCTCAGATTCTGTAGCAGCATCTCAATTATGTCTCAAGTCAGTGGTGGAGCTAGAGGGGCTGGGGGGTGTTGCCTCCTGGCTACCAGTGTGAGTAGAGGTGCCCCACCACCTTCATTATTCAATGTTTAGTGCCCACTGTGGAACCCATGATTGACTGAATGGCCCCTGGCTCCCAAATGCTCCCAAACCTGGCTTCGCTACTGCTCTGAATATATACAGTGTATGCTTTTCATTTGTATTTTAGAGTAGTGTATCAGTTACATTTGACTGCCTTTCACTGAATAATGTCACACATTTCCTCCATCTGAAATGTTAAGCGTGTTCCATACTGCTAGCATACAATTTCTGCCCTCCATGTGTGAACTTACTATTCCTTTCACCCTATGGGATTTTTCTTTGTGATCTCTGATTTTCTTTTCTCCCAGTGATTTCTCTATGTTTGATTTCAGCTGTGCAACTGCAATGGATTTGTATAAAGTAATCTGGCTTTGAGTCATAATTGCCAATATCTTTTGGGGCTATGGGACATGACCCTTCAAAGATTTTGTTTATTGTTCCTTTTTACAGTATTTCCTGGGCACTATACTGTGTTAGACTAAATATAGACTATAATCTGATGTCCCATCAACTTTTGAAAATTTTTTATGTTTACACTGCATTATAGTACACATAGAACTACCCATTTTAATTATCATTTTCATTCCATGTCTTATGACAATGTTGACATTTCCTTGCTGTGCTCGACTCCATGATATGTGTTCAAATGTCAGGAACTTGACCAACTTTGAAAATCGGCATTATACGAGTTGTTGGTGACAGACAATTTTGTGTGTGTTTTTTTCTCTGTTGTCTTGATTTGTCTTAGATACAGGAGGTATAGCTATATCAAGTACTGGGCTGTTTAACTGGTAATAGCATGAAATAATGGGAAAACACATCTTTGAAGTTTCATGACCCATAGCCCCAAAAGACAAGTAACATACCGGGATCATGGATGGAGATGGGGCTCAGTAAAACACCAGGTAAAATGAATATAACTATAGTGCATGGGACAAAGGATGAGGGTTAAAGTTAAAGCTGGTGAGCAATCTAGGGATTACTGGCTCACAGAAATGTGCGGCAGTGCTCACTTCCCATCCCCATGTCAGCCTGTGCTTCTAAAATATGAATTGGCACACACATACACATGGTATATAGAGACATCCCCGATGTTGCACAGTCTGAAAATATGCATTACCTCTACCTTTCCCAATCTCCAGTCTTCATTTGCTGCCAAGCATAAAAGGTAATTGCTGCCCCAACACATGTTTTAGAACATCACTCACCCCAATCCTCAATGTTGCCCTGTTTAAAAAAAATAAGTAGTATATCCTCATCACATATTCTAAAACCAAACCCAGGTAACCGAGTGGCTCCACCCCAGCATTTGGGGCCGTACATGGCCAGCGAGAATGAACTTCAAGTGACACATTACACATTACAGTGGTCCACGCAGAAAGTTCTGTCTGCACCAGCAGTGGAGATGAGAGGAGGGCTATGCTGGCTGTTTTGGGATGGGGGGGAAACCAGGAAGGGTTGAGGAATGACACTTCATGAAGGAGAGCAGTGACAGAAGACGTGCACTCTGTCACTTGGGCCTGGAACTAGAATTGCAATTTTATAACCAGACAACATCGTGTTTGGGGTGGGCCTTCAAGAACCTGGGATGTGTGATATACAGTACAGTACTAATTATTTGTAAAAGGGCAAAATCAGGGAATGGTGTTGGGGAAGTTCTAAACCATATGTAATGGGCTGAAATAAATTTGTTTACACCTGGCAATATTTGAGAATGAAGTGGTGCTTCATAGCAATCTGTATGCAGTAGAGCAGTCAGTTATGCACTTGATCATCCATCCACAGAAATTCAGTTATATGGAAATTGATATCTACTGTACATATAAGAATGCATCATGTGCATTTTTGTTAGATTTTGTTTTATTATAACAAAGTCCTACACCAATTTAAATTTTATATTTACATGCCTAATCAGTAGACAGTAAAATAAAAATCAACAAAGAAAATGAGGTGTAAAGAATGATTCCAGTATATTTGAAAGAACCTTCAATAATGCATTTCATTTTAGTAAGGTCAGACATAAATCAAGAACAAAGATTCTGGCCCTGATATTCAAACTGTGCCAGGCTGTGGTGCAAGCCCGGCACAGCTCAGTTTGGCTGCGCAGGGCGTGGACTGGGTGATATTCAACGGAGCTGCGCCATGGCTCAGCATTGTCGAATATCGCACCCTGGCCACCTTCAGTGCGCATGGCGCAGTGGCACTGCGCCAGTGCCAATGGCCAGAGTGGAGCATGAGGATGCGCTTAGGCAAGTTCCATTGCGCTAGGTACAGCAACCCAATATTCAAAAGTCAACATTCAAATGGGGCCATAATGTATGCAAGGTGCAAATGGGGCCATTTGCATGTCATTATGGCTCGATTTGCATGCAGGTGCGATCCCGACGATTTGTGCCTGGCACCTGCCAGGTAGCAGCCATTGGGGACCAGTGCCCTGCAGCTTCAGCAATGTGCCCACAGCCTGATCATGGGCTGCAGTAAAAAGATTAATCCTTATCCCTGGTAGTCCAGTGGACCAAGTCTGCCCGATCACGGGTTTAAGTGTGACAAAATAGATAACTCTATATCTGGTGGTCCAGTGGCCTGAGGTCTGCCCGATCGCAGGCTTAAGTGTGAAAAATAGCTAACCTCTATATCCCTGGTGGTCCAGCGACCCTCCCCACCTGCCCACTGATCCCCACTGCCTACTCCCCCAGGTCAGCGGTGGTGCAGCACCCACCCACCTGCCGCCCTGCTGCTCGCTGACTAACACCGCCGGTAGGCTGTACGCCCATTGGTCCACAGCGTGAGCCAATGGGCATAGGTCCATACTGGATTAAACATTCCAGATATGTGAATGGATTCATTCACATATCTGCAATGTGTAGATGTAGTGGCTGCACGCCCATTGGCTCACACTGTGGACCAATGGGCGTACAGCCTCACTGACGGTACGCTGGCAGGGGTGGGGCAGCAGGCAGGTGGGTTGCTGCCACCACTGACCTGGGGGAGCGGGGTGGTGGGGATCAGTGGGCGGTGGGGAGGGTCCGCTGGACCACCAGGGATATAGGAGTTAGCTATTTTTTCACACTTAAGCCAGCGATCGGGCAGACCTCAGTCCACTGGACCACCAGGGATATAGGATTAATTCCATTTTACTTAGCCCGTGATCTGGTGGGCAGCGGTCCACTGACCACCAGGGATATATGATTATTCTCATCTTTACTTAGCCGGCGATCGGGTGGGCAGCGTCCACTGGACAACCAGGGATTTAGGATTAATTTTTTATACTGATGCCCACAATTGGCATGGGGCGCCACCACGGAGGTGCAGCCAGAGCTTGGGTGGCCACCCACAGGTGGCAGCTGCCGTGTTGCGCCTGCAATGTGGCAGCTCACCTGTGAGTGGCCATCCATTGTTCCTTTTTATTTTGGATCAGCTTTGTGCTGGCACAGGTAGGGGTTCATGCATGGCTCCACATCCCGGGCTGAATATCGGGCTGTGCAGAGTATGCATGGGCACGCCTCCCTGCCAGCATACATTGCTGATGTGCTCTGGCGCATCGGGATTTGTGCCAGGTGCAATTCCGTTTGAATATCACGCCAGGGCACATCAGTGGTTGTGCATGGCACAACACTGTTGTGCCATGCGCAACCCTTTTGAATATCTGGGCTCCATGTAAAAAAAGCATCAAATTAATAAAGTTATGCATTTTATATGGAAACCATAACAGAAAATCTGCAGTGCTGTACAGTCATTCACAATGCTTTGTGTGGTGCAGGGAAAACAGCTAAAGTACTGTAAACTATTGAAAAAATATGCTCAATAGACAGAAGACCTCAATGTGAGTATACAGAAAGAGAAATTCTTTCAGATATTGAACTACAGTACAATGTTGAAATGACAGTGAAAGGGTGATGGAGATGTCCAATACTTTTGTTTTGGGTTACACTATGCCAACAATCGTTGTCTTTTCAAGGCAAGGTGGTGAATGGGAGATGTCAATTTAATGACGCTCACTAAAAATGTTTTTTGATAATATGCCAATTTGCACCTTCACCTGTGAACAAAGAATAAAGCAGTAAGGCAGGTGGGCAGTTCTTTGAAAAAGAAGCTGAAAGAGGCGAATGGGGAATACTGTGTTTGAAATTTTCAGTACTGTACCACATTTCCTAACATATCAGAACAGGACTCGGAGCTGTCCAGCTTGCAATTAATAATTATCTAAATGCTAGCCTTTCAGAGTCCAGCTATTTGTAGGGCACAAACTAAAATGTCTTTGTCCGAGACACAATGGCCCTTCAGGCCACTGGTAAATTTTCTTATTTAGTATGTTGAACATTTTCTAATTACCAAACTTACAGTCAACCATCTCTTATTATTATATTCAAACACAGTAGTCCCTGCTCGCCTCTTCAACTGCTTCTTCAAAGACCTGCCCATCTGGTCTTACAATATTTTGATTCTTTGGCAATAAACTAATAGGACATTTTTTTTTTAGTTGGGAAGCATCGGGATCGGAGGTCAGCGCCACTTGACAACCAAGGAATTTTTTTTAATTGAGGATGGGGGTTGTATGTTCTTTGGCAAGTAATCTGGCTGATGTAGCAATGTTGGGAAAATGGTAGAATTACTATAGTTTCTGAGGGTTTGAATTTTCACTTGCTTTTTATGCTTGCTCTGTATGCTTGCTTACAGCCCATATTGTACACGGTGAAAATGCAAACTTCTGCCATTGGGGAGATCAGGCTTGCACTCTCAGTCTTGCACTTGTCCTCTCCAATGAAAACTACTGTACAGTATGTCTAGTCTAACACAGACAAAGGGCTCACTTGCTCTGGGCACTGACCATAACTGTGATCCCTAGTCCCCACATATTGCACAGTAGGCTCTACATGGTGGTGCAATTATTTTTTCTTCTGCTGTTATATGCTCCTTAACCAGTTAGCAAAACAGTGTACAAAATATAAATGCAGCAAAAGCATGACGGTAATCTTTTCAATATTTTAATATGAAAACGGCAAACAGACTGACAACAGAGTCTCAGTGTTCTGCCTATTCCTTTGTCATTTTGCACATTAAAATATGCTTCTGTTGCATTTATTTTGTGTACAATACTGTATCTCTTTGATAGCTGGTTATGTCATTGTTTTGGCTTCTTTGACAGAGCGCCTAGCATTTTATTTTACAGTTTATTCTACTCCTTATACAGTACTTGGACTTTTTGCAACTGTGGAAGCCATTGCTATTTGACAATGCTCTGAAAAAATAATAATAGAGATAATGAACGATGCCAGTAAGGGGGAAGGATAGCACACAGAGGCAGGAGTGGAAGAGATTATTTCAATGTGCCGGACTGGAAAAAGGGAAGATGCAAAATTAAGATATCGATCAACCATGAACCAAGGCTGCTTATTAATTAGCACTTTCACACTCACCCTCCTTCTCTCTTGTCACTGTGTTCCCTGATTTACAGTACTTTAAATAAAAATAAACAATGAAAATGTTAGTTCTAAGTAGTGATGCATGGATATCCGACCGAGATCGATCCAGTCAGATATTAGGCTTTTACCCTATCTGACCCAATCGGTTTTAAATTTTAATCAGGTAGGGTCGGATCGATTATTTTATAGATGCACCATTTTAGACAGAATGTGGAGAGGGTGGTGGTGATTGGGGAACAAGTCTGATATTGCCACCAGTACTGTGGCATGAGAGTGCTCATTTACGTATCAGGTCGGTCGGGTCGATTCCCAGGGATGGTCCTTATGATCTTTAGCAGAATCAAAAAGAAATGGAGGAAATACTGAGCACTCATTGAAAACCCTTGACAGTGAACCTTTGAAATAATTAATCAATTTAGATACCTAGGAGTTAATTTGGATTGTGCTCTGTCATAGGACTCCATGTGGACGAGCTGATAAAACCATACATTAACTCCTGGTGACAGTTCCGCCTCAGTGCTGCTCTGATTGCTTGAGATGCTGTGAAGGTGAACAGCCAGAAAATAAATTTATCTGTGCAGTTAAGCTGGCTGAAAAGTCCTATTTCTACTAACATCTGGTATGCCAGACAGAATTTTATCCTTTTACCTCTGTTTTTTGCAAATATTTAAGCCAGTCTGCACTTGGAGAACATTTTCCTTTGTTCCCCAGAGGTGGTCAGAGTTGACCTCTCGGTGCCGCTATAACACATCATATGAATTTTATATCATGTTTTTGTGCTAGTGTATCGCGTGACCATCAGTATAAATAGACAAGCGCTGGCATTC
The DNA here is from genome assembly GCA_016271365.2 of Neoceratodus forsteri. NCBI lineage: Eukaryota > Metazoa > Chordata > Ceratodontiformes > Ceratodontidae > Neoceratodus > Neoceratodus forsteri. The sequence continues at coordinate 43,916,502 of JADMNL010000035.1, forward strand.
TCAGTATGGTATGAAGCACATTTTTGATGCAATCACTGCAAGAGTACTCTTCTAATCATCGTTTTCCTTTGACTTAACCATGGTAGGTCCAGACTTCACATAATATCTCAACTTCTGTGTTTTGTTTTTGAGGTAAAAAATGCTGTATCTCTCTTTAGATCTCTGTTCCTGCCTCTAGGTCTTTTTGGGGCACTCAGCCTTTAGAGATGTTATACTGCACTGCCTCGCATCTCAGTATTCTTGTTGCCTAAGATGAGAGTCGACTTTTATTTTATACGATGCAGGTTAATAACTGAGAGACAGACTTAGTTAATAGAGATTAGCCTGGATTACGATCTTCTGCCACTGTGTATATGACCAAGCAACAAGAGACATGCCAGACATAATTTTATCCTTTTACCTCACGATAGAATACTCCTTTGGGGACTGATATAACACATCACTGGTGATCTGATAAAGGCAAAGGGAGGTTGCAAGCATTTGGTTGTTTTTTTTAACATCACACTAATTACTATCCGACCCAATGTTGAACTGATCCAGTTGGATAGTAGATGCAGGATATCCAGATCCGATATCTGGTGTAAAATGATATCCGTGCATCTCTAGTTCTAAGCATAATTTTTATTTTCTTTCTAAACAAAAATAAAACAAAAGTAATGCAGCTCTCGATCTGGCAGTCTCCATTTCACCATTATGGTAAAACACATTGATAGTTTTCTGAATTGCAAACAGACACCATCTGCTGGTAATTTCCTGGGATAAAATGTATCTCAAGTTTGGCTCACTAGAATTGCAGTGATGGCTTATGTAGCCATCCTGTGGATAATTGAGGAAACCTCATTTTAACATCTGTGATAATCAGGCATGAAACACCGCGTACTCCACTGATGGTTCTCTACTGCACCGCACCGAGTGGTAGTGACCAGCACAAAGAGGTACTGTTAAACCTTTCTCAGCAGGCACTGTGCATGGGCATGCCCCTGCATTTGTGCCACATACATTACCATTGGGCCACTTTGCACTGGGACTCGCAGTGCACCTGGCAAATATCCCACTGGTGACAGTGATGTGCTGTGCAACTCTGTTGCACCAGGCACAACCCTTGAAATATCTGGGCCCAATTGTTTTAACTTTGCTTGAGATTGCTGTAAACAGAAAGTAAATACATCTGTTTAAACATAATAAAAGAACTGTTTTCAAATTTCAACTAAATTGGAAAACCATCTTAAAATTCACTTTGTAGAAAAACTGCTGACTGTTTCAGAAAAAAACAACCTATGATATCCGATAGCCCTCCCACCAAGGTAAACTAAAGCCACCCTCCTTCCAATGAGCCTGTGAGTACCCATCCTTTATTTCTTTCTCTGGTTGCAACCACTTTCTTCCCTCTTCTAAGGCTATCCCTGTGTTTTCTGTATGGAGGCAGGCCACCTCCTTACACAGCCCCCATCTCTATTTACCCTCTTCATGCTTTATTTCTTTTCCCTTGGGTACTCTTTTTTTTTTTTATGGATATAACAGATTAACTGCCTGATGTAATGGGTAAATACAGACTCCAATTCCCATAAAATATTTGTTTGATTCCAGCATTATTTACTATTTCTGTCTAAAGAGGAGGACAGAATAATATTCAATTGCAGTCTGGAAAATAGACAGGAGACTGTATGTTATAAATTCTCATTTGGGAGTCCTGGAAGCAAGAGAGAGAGTTTTCTGGACAGGACTTCCAGTTGCAAGCACGCTCTGTTGTAGCACATACAATTTTGCCAAAATTAAGATTGGAGCCACATGTAGACTCAACTAGGAGTGTTTGCTCCTAAAACTCACAGTGCAGAACAGCTTAGTTTGGTGGGAGCAGCTATTCAAAAGCAGACCTCTGCCTTGCTGGGAAGTTGCAGCCAACAGCTTAACCTTGCAGTACAAATTGCTGTTTTAGTTCTGGTGCACTGAGACTTGTTTCTTCTGTTTCTAACCTGCTAAAATAACTTGGTTTTGTCCACCTAGTTAAAGTATATGTATAAATATATATAAACATTGTATAGCCTAAACAATGAGTTGCTGTAACCATTTAAAGCTAACTTATGACTTCCGGTGATGTCACGGCATTGATGCAAGCTTAGTCCATGATGCTCTGAGCAGGCAGACCCAAAACCCCCAAAACTCTTTTAAACTCAGCCAAGATGTCCAAAGCTCAGGGGACACTCAGCAAACAAACAGAGGTAAATCTTGGCAGGAATACAAGACAAGCAACAAGGATTCAGTCAGATTAAAGTCGGGCCCACCCAGCAGGGTGTCCTCGCCGCAAGGCTGGCGCTCCCAGAGTATGACACAGACGGAGAGACAGAGCAACTATCGCTGTCCAGATTCGAGAGGCTGCTCCACGAGATAACTGAGTCAAGGAAAGAAAATAAGCAAGAGTTCTGAGCAGTACAACAGCAATTAACAGCTTTCGAGACTTGGGTTAACCAGCTGGAGGAAAGGCTCTCCGAGACTGAAGACACAACTACACAAGTGACTAAGGTTATACATACCTTACTACAGCAAACGGAAACCTTAAGGGCAAAATGTTTGGACTTGAAGGGCGCCTCGAGGAGAATTTAAGGCTGTATGGCCTCCCGAGGACTCCGAGATTGCCCCAATGCCTTCTTTTTGGAAAACCTGTTGAAGGACGCATTGACTCCCTCCCTCCATGACGCTCCATTTTGAAAGAGCTCACCGTAGCTCCAGGCAAAACCAGCGGACCCCTCAGCGAGACTGAGATCTATAGTTTTCAAATTGAACCTTCTCTGCTAAGGAAGAAATCCTAAGGTGTGCCTGGTCTAGAAGGATATTAGATACTTGACCCATAGGCTGTACATCGACCACGACTATCCAGCTGAAATACAAGCAGAGAGGTTAAGTACTTGCCTGTCCTGAAAGCACTTAAGGAAAAGTCTATACGCTTCACACTCCTACCCTGCAAGGCTGAGGGTCTTTTGGGACGAGGGATGAAGATCTACACTTCTGCAGAGGAAGCCTTAGAAGCCCTGGGGAAACGTGGATTGGTGATTAAGGAGAGAAGAAGACAAGCAGTGGAACTCGGGAACCTTCCAGACAGCAAGCAGTTGACAGGAAGACGGGGGAACCAGAAGAGGATGCACTCTGAGCTGATGGGTACTATCCAGAGGCTCCTTACGTAAGAAGGTGGTACACAGAAAATCTCCCATGACCGAAGCTGTAACAAAGCGGAGCTACTTACTTTTTCCAAGGGATAAACTTCCCATTGCCTAAAAAGTGGCAGCTGATCCAAAACTTGCAGAAAAATTGAGATGATTACAAAATACTTCTAAATGGGAACTTTGTATATGCTCAAATGAACAGTTGACAGACCTTAGAGACCTTGTACTATGCTACATAATGGTCCCTCTAGGGTGTGACGATGGGTTAATTTCCTCCTTTCCTCCTCCATGAAAATTTGAGGGGAACACTGTTATACTCTCATCAAAAGAGCGCTATCTTTGATTTGGTGGTCTGCAGGAGACTTGCTTCACCCGCATCAGGTCTGATTGCCCCCTTATTTCTCTACTGTAGCACACTACTTAAAATAGTGATGCGTCTACTGGAGAAGGGGCATAGAGGCCAGTTTTAGTTACACCGACCCCCATTTGGAAACTCCTGGGGATAAAATTTTACAGGGTTTATATGGTGAAAACACACCTGGAAGCCAAAAATAATGGGGCATAAAGTGCTCTGTCCTGTTAAAAGAGAGAGGACGAGGCCAAGATATCAGGCCAAGATCTTAGATACCTCTCAGAAAAAGAAATAACGCCCAAGAGGTGTAAACAGGGCCTGCCGGCTCAGAGTAGGTGATGACCTTGCTTTAAGGTGCACCTTAAAAGAGCCTAGCGTTAGTCAGGCTCTGGGGGTCCCCAGAAATGGAAGGGTAAATATCCTCCATTATCTCTATAGGGGGACAAAGGGCTAACAATTCTAGTATAGCCCCAAACTTGGAAGCACATTTGTGTGTAAGTTTAAATAGTTGATAATGTTACTAAAGTTTAAAGTTTGTTATATATTTTTGGTTATATTTGGCAAAGCAGGGCAACTGAATAAAGCAGGTGTTAATGCAGCTGTACTGAGAACAGTGAATATGGGGAAAAATGGGGCAACTACCGAGGAAGCTATGTAGAGAAGGAGACCAGATCTGGGAAATGCCCTCGAATTTACAAAATGACACAAAACTGGGTAGTATGCACATATAATGTGCACGGTTTTACCAACCCTATTAAGAGGACTAAGATACTCCAGTTGATGAGGACGTCAGGGGCAAATGTTCTGCTATTGCAGGAGACCCACCTCTCAAATGCCGAGCATAAAAATTTGAGAAATTGGGCTTCTCCCAGGTGGTTGCCTCATCATATGGGGAGACTGAGGGTACTGCGTGTACTGACTGAAAAGGTACCCCATTTGAAGTGTCAGATAAAGTAGTCGATAAAGAGGGTAGGTTTGTACTTATTAAGGGTCAATTGGAAGGTCAACATATAACGATTTGCCTCAGTATATATTCCTCCAGCCTCAGAATTTTCAATTTATCAGAAGTTGTTTATGAAACTAGTGGGTTGGGCTGAGGGTAGCCTGATCTGTGGAGGGATATCAACTTGGACATAACAGGTGGACGGGGGGTTCTACCCAGGGTAGAGCATCTATGTTGGGCAGAAAAGTACAGAAGTTGATGCAGGAGTTGGGTTTTGAGGATATCTGGAGGCAGTTACGGGGTCGGATAACCATGTACGTTTACTCCCAGGCTCACGATTCTTACTCCTGTTTAGATTACCTAATAAGCGAAAGAGAGCATATGGAAGTATTGGGGAAATTTGGCAGGAGATTTTTCTCTCTTGGACCATAGATCCATTTTTACAAAATTCATTCCTGGTCCCCAAAAAGGACATTCTGGAGACTCAATTTAACAATACTCAGGATAAGGAGACACAGGAGGAGATTTCCAGTGCTATAACTCAGGCAGTGCAGGACAATGATGTACAAGGGACATCAGTCTCAATACTATGGGATACGGTTAAAGCGCTGGTGAGGGGAAAATTATTGCAATCTCCACACATAAGAAAAACAGAAGGAGGAAGGAGACTTCTACTAGAAACCAAAATAGCCAATCTAGAGGAAGAGCAAAAGGTAAAACATTGTAAAAATGAACAAAGGAATTGAACACCTCAAAAACAGCTCAACAATATTTTAGATTATGAAGTAGAATGAAAGCTAGTTTACCATAGATATTATGACGGGGCCCAAATTTACTAGAATGATTGCAGCCCAAATAAGAAACCGAAAGGCAAAGGCCACGATAGTTAAGTTAAACATCTGCTTACTGGTGCCCTAAAACCACTACTAGAACCATCACTGAGGCCCTGCAGGACTACTATTCTGTCCTTTATATGGAGCAAATGGATCCTCCTGAAGGAGAGATCCAAAGCTTTTATCTACCCTCCAACTTCCATCCTTAACTCAAAACAGGAAAGAGTTTGCAGCCCCATTTCATCCAGGGAGATTTCAGCTGTAATAGGAAACCTAAAACAGGTAAATGTCCAGGGACGGACGGGTTCCGGGAGTTTTATAAGACTTTTCTAAGGTGCTGCTACCCTACTTTCTAGGGTGTTTACATTTGTTATCTCACAGAATGGAGAGACTCCTCTTGGAATGAGGCTATAATTTCAGTTATACCCAGGAGGGAAAAGATCCAACCCTCTGTCCTCAGATGTCTCCCCATCTCTGTTTTAAACACAGATTACAAAATATTGGCCACAATACTATCCAAACATTTGGTTGAGCTGCCCCACTTTTACTAAACATAGACCAAAGTGGTTTCATTCCTGGACATCAAGCCCAAGATAACGTGAGACGACGCCTACATTATAGAGCAGATCAGTGAAAAGTGTACTCCTGTAATCTTGTTGGGACTCGATGCAGAAAAGCCTTTGATAAAGTAACCTGAAATATCTAAAAGAAGTCCTCCTCATATTAAAGTTCCTTATCCCTTTGTAGAGACCATTTTCAGGTTCTATAGAAGCCCATAGGCTGTATACAGGCCAATGGCCACATTTCGAGAAATTTACACTACAGCATGGAACTAGACAGGGCTTCCCTCCCCCTCCTGTTCACCTTTATATAGAGCCTTTGGCCCAGAGCCTGAGACAAGCACAAGAATTACAAGGGTGGTGGTGGGGAGGAACAGAAGCTGGCCTTGTTCGCTGATGACATCCTGTTATATATTACTAACCCAGAAAGATCCCTACAGATGCTTTTTCCTAATTGAATGATTTGCCAGCCTTTCGGGTTTACCTCAATGTGGGCAAATTAGAAGCCCTGATTTTAACTACCATCTGACCCCACTGATTAAAAACAGTTCCCAATCAAGTGGGGAAAGAAAGTATTAGGTACTTAGGAATACAAATCTCACAAATCTGAGATGTTTATTTACCCAAAACTACGACCCATTAGTGCATAAATAAAACAGGATCTAAGAAGGTGGTCCCTGCTCCCACAACACTTTATGTTAGAAATCTAACCCTAAAAATTAATATTCTCCCACAATTTCTGTACTTATTTCAGTGTGTCCCATGCTCCTCACATCCAAAGAACTCTCTCTTGGCAAAACTGTTAAATAATTATCTATGGAATTATAAAAGCCCAGAGTGAGTTTTGTAGCTTATACTTCCTAAAGATAAAGGGATATAGCCCTCCCTCGCTGCGAAATACTGATCTGCCTCTCAGGCAAGGTTAGCTTTATTATGGGAAACAAAACTATCAAGCACAGTGGAAGCAGATTGACTTGGCAAGAGAAACACAGATCCCTCCAGGCGAGTCTCTTTTCACCTAAGCACCTTAGAGAGACCCTGAGAATAGCTCCATTCATTAACTCTGTCCATCCTTATAGGATGGCGGATGGCATGAGGATTGAGAAATACCAGCAGCACTGCTGGAGATAAATGGCTCATTCTGGTTCCAGTATTCAATAATCAATGGTACAAATCTCAGATAAATAAAGGACTAGAGGCCCCTGGCAGCTAATGAGAGGTGATGAAACATTAAGTTTCGAGGAAGCTAAAATAAAATTCGATTGAACAGAAAGGGATAGGCTATTATTTTATCAAATAAAAGACTACATCGCTAAACAACTGAGGTTGCAGGAAAAGAATACCTGAGAAGTTGAGACAGACCCTCCATATGAGCGAATATGGTCCTCTCAATATGGGGAGAAAGCAATAACGGTCCTATATAAATATAACACTGTCAGGGCAGGGAATGCTATTGCTTCAGTACAGTCTAAATGGGAGCAGGAGATTAAAAGCCCAATAACCACTGCAGAATTGGAAAGGATTTGTAGAGATACTTGGGCGACCACCTCATCTCCGACATGGGGGAGTTCGTCTGGAAGGTGCGTGAGATATTTCTCGTCCCTCCACAACGTTCATCGGGCTGCAGAGGGGTTCTCCCGTGCTGGAGGGACTGTGAGAGGAGAATTTCACAAATGCATGTTTTCCTGGAATGCCCAGCTATAAGTAGATTCTGGACCCAAATTATGGAGCATGTAAAGGGAGTTCTGGGCATACAAGAAGAGATAGAGCCCATCACTTAATTCTGGGTATGCCACCATCAGGGCTACGGGACAAAGCCCAGAAATATCTTTGGGCAATCCTACTAGGTTCAGCATACAAATCAATAACAAAAAATGGTTCCAAGTAACCCCACCCTGCCTTAAAGAGTGGAAAGCAATAATAATGCAAATTCAACAAAATGAGCAAATCTCAATGGGCTTACAGAATTGAGCAGAAACTTATCTGTTGAGATGGGCAAGGTGGGAACTCTACCAGGAGAAAGTTGGGTAAGGGTTGGATGTGGGAGATGAAAGGTACCGAGCAATGTAATTAGAAATGTATGGTCTCACAGAGAGTATATTATTTCTGTGGTAGTAATCGATTAAATATGTTATCAATGTACAGCCACTACAAAGGAAAAGACCCTGCTCGTCGCTTGTTCAATATTTGCCAAAATTAATTTCTTTTTATCTTTTTCTTATGGATGCTTTTTAGAGTTGAGATATTAAGTTCCTAAAATTGTAAAAGTAATTGTACACTAAGAAAGAACTTAGTTCGACTGTGTAATTGCAAAGTGATAAGTTTGTGTATCCTAAAGTTGTATGACAATAAAATAAAACAAGTATAAAAAAAAATAAAAGCTAACTTATGCTGCCAATTTGGAAGAAAGGAAAACAAGCAGTCCAGTAGAAATACCTTTTCTGTTTCTGTGTAGTTGAAGCAGGGCCCTTGCTTAGAAGGAGGTCTGTTCACTGAGAAAGCCTGCTGCATTCTGACTGTTCCTTTAGGGGTTCAGCGGCCCCAGTGGCCACATTTATAACAAGAACCTGTCAATCATTGTCTGGAGAACATTCTATGGCATAGTAAAGTGTTGCCAAAGAATACTTTTAAGAAATAAACCTAAAATAGGTTGTTTGTATCAGGTAATACACTAAGGAATGTGTATAAAATAGTTGTGGAAGCTATTAGAAGATATTTTATTTTGATGATGTTGTGTCACCTGATACAGGTAGGTGGGTATATAAATCCTACCTGAACAGGTAACTGTTAGGGTCAGTATCTTCTGACCAGTGGAGAGAGAAGGTTCCTGCTGTAAGGATTATACTTGTTTTCTTTGCATTAACCACATTTTTTTGTTAATTTCTTTTGAAGTTTATGTTATTCTTTGATGGTGCAGAAGAAAAGATTATGAAGAATAATAAACATCCCACAAGCCAATGTGTGTTGCACCTAATTACTGAGTCCTGTGTCCATCTGTAGAACCCACACTGTAACAAAGCCCTTATCTCACTTATAGAGAATATTGTGGTGTCTTGTCTTAAAATTAAGTTTATAACTGATCTCTATTTGAGAAAGCCTCCTTGCCAAAAGGTACTGGTATATTCTGAACAGATAAAATACTTGGGGTGCAATTACTGCCTTAATAGAATTAATTGTTCACCATATTGAGTGATGCGCCTTATTCTATCTATTGGTATTAATTTCCAAATCCTTAACAATGAAGTTAGATTAGTGTCAGTAAGTTTTTATTTTTATGTGATTTTATTCCACAATTTTAATTCATATAACAAGCATAATAACAAAAATAAACTTATGTCTTAAGTTACATTGACAAATCAAATTAGATTAAATTAAATTACACAGGGGTTACATCAGAATCAGAAAAGGAATGTGAAGGAAAAGAGAGATACATGACAGGCATAAAAAGTGAACATTCAGGTAGTAATTAATTAATTCTAAATATAGTAATGCACATACAATCCAAAATTAACTGGATTAGCATTATTATATAAAACCCATGTACTTAAAATAGATTATTCAATAACTCTCTATTATCAATAAAGTGACTAAAATCCTGCCATAACCTATCAAATAAATGTGTAATTTTTCTAAATTATAGTGCACTTTCTCAGTTTTGTAAGTATCAATCATAATATTCCTTCATGTGTTATAATCCAGTGGTGATGAATCTTTTCACTTCATTAAGATGCTTTTAAATCTATTTATTAACCCTATTAGTACCAAACATTTTGATAACTGATACAGTTATCTGGTGTAAATCAAACATAAACAATAAACATTCCGTATTTCTTCTTAATCAAAAGGCTGAGATTCTAGAAAGTGTTTAAAATTTTAATTCCAAAATATGTCTAGTGTCTGACAATTGACCAACATGTGTTCCAGTGTTCCATTCTCAAATTTACATCTCGGACACAAATTTGGGCAGTTGAGATTCATTAAATTTAACCTGTGTGGTATAGTAGGATCTATGTATTACATTAAAATACATTTGTAACAATTTGGAAGATAAAATATACAGTTTGGGTAAATTAATAACATGTTTCCACTTGTGATCTGGTATATTGCGCCCACTTTGGTTTCCCACTTTAATATTAGTAACTGTAGATTGGATTTGCGCTAGATTCCAAAATAGAGTAACATTTGGAGATTCATTTAGTGTTATTAGCTTAGCTTACAGTAGTTGGATTTCCATTCATTCTGCTGTGGTTCTGCTGATATGTCTCCATTTTACCAGTAAAGTTACGTATCTGTAACTACATAGATACATATAAAGTGATGGCAGAAGGGACCATAAGATCAGAAGAAATGTGTATTAAGAGGTTAAAAGCATGTTTAATTGTTTCAAAATCAAGTAATCTATTTTGATTAAAGAGGCATTTTATTTCAGTTAACCCATGCATATACCATTGTTATTCCATTCCTATACCATTGCCTGTAGCATATATCTATGATCAGTGGGGTAAACTGGCTGTTAAGATAAATAGTGCAGCATGATGATATATTATATGCCCTCCTGCTGCTCCTTCCCACCCTAGTTCGTTATTCCCTCACCATATTTCTGCCACATTGTACATATGTATATGATTATGACATATATTCTGTATATCGTATTCTTGTTACTAAGTTGCATTTCATGTGTTATGTATTGATGTATCCCTGCCTCTATAAAACTGTATTGTATTCTTGACCTGCCCAGGTTCACCTTTGCAGATGAGTTCTCTCAATGGTGTTTCACTTGGTAAAATAAAGATTGATTGATAGATTGATTATTGTGGGTATGTGAAACCTTCAAAATCTTATCCCATATTATAAAGGTTGTAAGTGTAAATGTACATAAATTATAAATTTTTACATGAAAAGACCTGCTTACAATATATGCTTAATGTCTTCATATAGTATACAGCTTGCTTCAATCTGGCATACCTACCATTTCTGCTTTTGATGAAACCAGTCGAATGCCAAGGTTATATTAGCTGTTAGAGAATACCAGTGGAAACTTGATAGGGCAAGACCACTTGATATTTAGATATATAATTTATGTAATTTCTATCTTGGCTGTTTGCCCTTCCACAAGCTGGCAATGTATCTGCTGCAACTTGTCAGGAGTCATGTACTCAGAAAACTACAGTATATGTTTCCATAGCATGGTGGTTTCTGAAAGGATTGCTCTGCACTCCTTCAGGTTCTTCCATTATACGGCACTCTTGTAACTTGTGAGCCATCAAGTCTTTGTCAGTCAGGTAGTCTGTAAAGGATATGCTGAGGATTGCTATTTCCACCAATGGGCAGTCATGTACCAACATGCAGTGCACCTGAGATACACTTGGTCAGTGCTGCTTCAGTTTATCTCACAAGAGACTACCAGATAACAGCAGGAGCCTTGAGCCATTCCTGAGGCAGGCAATACATAACACATGTGGTCAGATATGCTCAGCACTGCTTCTACCACCTGGAAGAACCTGGGAGGGGCATGGTTGCTATAGAGTGTAATAAGACATGGATAAGGAAATGTCAGCTATAATGACCAAAGAGCTGGTAATTTTGTAAAGATTAATGATCGCTAGTGTGTAAGGGTGTTCCGCAGTCAAGGGCCATCCCCCACCTAGTTGTTAATTGATAGGAAATGAGTGGTTCTAAGGTCATTATTGTGATGAGAAGTGTAATGATAAAATGAATTTTTTAACTGCGCATGTGGCAGTGCAAAGTGACTTAGTCTCATGTTGATCACTTATAAGACCTATAAGAGATGCACAGAAGCCAATCAACATGGTACATGACTTTATGAGTAATTAATTAGTGTTATAACCATGGGTGAAGTGTTTCCAAAATAAATACACATCTAGTGCTTTGTAATTCCAGTAGTAAGTAAATCATCATGGCAATATCCATGATGATATAAAATATAACCTCAACACTATTTTTTATGTTCACAGTCATATTCCTATTATAAAGATAGTAGTGTTGTGGTCATATTTTAAATGATCGTGGTAAAAGTTCCTTAATGCAACAGTTAGGTGGATGGCTGTTGTGGAATGTTTAACAAGTTTAATGGTATTTTTATTGCATTATAGTATGTATTGTGATTAGTTGTCTTCCTTGTACCACCTCCCAGTTGTATGTGTGTCTGTGTGTTTTGTGTGTGTGTGTCTCTGTTTGTCTATATGTTGTAGTGATGCTGTGAGGGGGGCAGACTTTAGGTTGAAAACCCTAACGTTGAATTTCCTACTTTTGTCACTGTACTAACAACCCTAACTGTTGCATTAACAGAGTTTTTGCAAAGAATTTCCTCCTTTTGACAATGTAATTAAACTAAAAACAGACAGCTACCAACCACTTATGTTACTAATGAGAACATAAAGGATAGCATTTGTATATAGTAGCATGATTTACCAAGCTCTTTCTCAATTAGCATAGAAACCTGAGTTGCTAACCTTAAAGTATTGTCAATAAACACATACAGATGTAGTGATAGTAGCACTATATAGATTTTCATATAGTTTCACTATGAAATCATATCATATCCACACACAATCACAAGAAGAATCATAGACACAATAGATAAGTTTTTAAAAATATTTAATTAAGAATGTTCTGCCAATTGTTATTTAAATCATGTCAGACATTGCACAACTTACTCAGTGTCATACCACTTTTGTGAAACTTGAATCTCAGGAAAAGAAATCAAATAAATGAATTTTTTCAAAGTCATATGAAACTGAGCAAGTAAATGTTCCTAGGGTGGGCAAAACCAAATGCATTAAATAATAATGCAAAGTATGGCCACCAAAACAGCAACTTTAGCACTGCTGTAGTGGTGAAGAATTATTTAACAAAACATTTACACTACGTGCATCAGTAAAATCCCACCTTACCCCTTAATAAAGGTGATCAGAGAGCATCAGGAACATACCTTAGAGTGATATGTAGGTCAGTGTGTATGATTAACAACACTATTCTCACAATCTTAAAAGGAAACCTGACCAAACATAATGCTTAGCTAATTAATAGTTACACAGTTGTAAGAACATTTAGAAAAGCATAACAGTCAACACATAAAAGTAGTATAACAAGAAAGATGTTTGCATAGTAAATCTTTGCAGCAAAATATGAGTCTTGAAATTGTTAAAAGTCATACAGTGTACCAATGTTTAATTCAGATTAAGTATTATAAAAATAAACTGTCAAACCATGAACATTTGTAATTATAATACTCTAAAGAAAAAGCAGCATCCCTTCAAATGATCAAATTGACACTGCAGAATAACATACAAATATACAACTGAATAACATTTTCCATGTATACAAAAATAAAAACTTCTTAAAAGTGCAGAAATTAATCAAGGAAAGTCCTACAAAAATTATATAAATATATAAATAACTAGTATTCACATATTTTATATCTTACTTTATTAATACTATTAACAAGAAATATTACTGTACATACAGGAATCAAATACATAATAATATTTACAAAGTAGTATGTATATAGCAGAAAGCATATCGAACTGACCATAACATGTCAAGCAGCAACATGTATGCTGAGTACATAGAATATTGCCAACACGCACACACAATATGCATATAGTATTGTACAAAAGTACATGTCTCAAAGCATTCACAAGCAAAGTGTCATTTTGCTGCACAATCTCAAATCTTATATGAAGAAGTAAGATTGGTGACCCATATGTATTGCAGTACAACCCCAGACCATTGGCTAAGTCTGTTAATAACATTGATGAGAGTATTAACAAGGCCAACATAAGAAAACCAAAGAAGTGCAAGATAATGCATATGAGGCACAAAACCCTGGCACAATATATCAGTTGGGGGTGAGGATATAGCATGCACCAAGCAGGAAAGGATCTTGGCGTTATCATCTCTGATGACCTCAAGGTAGGGAAACAGTGTGACAAGGCAGCAGGTAAAGCAAATAGGATGCTGGGATGTATAGGCAGGGGCATTAACAGCAGGAAAAGGGAGGTCATAATTCCGCTATACAAGACACTAGTGAGGCCCCACCTGGAGTACAGTGTACAGTTCTGGAGACCATACCTACGTAAGGACATAGACAGGATAGAGAAGATTCAGAGGAGGGCAACAAAGATGGTGCATGGATTGCAACACAAGTCCTATGAAGACAGGTTGAAGGAACTGAACATGTACTCCTGGAGGAGAGGAGGGAGAGGGATATGATGAGACATACAAGTATCTTCAGGGAGGAACAGGGTGCAGGAAAACACTATTTTTAAGTGAAAAGATGTTCCAGGACTAGAAGGCATGGGATGAAGTTGGAGGGAGGACGATTCAGAGGAAACATGAGAAAGAATTTCTTCACAGAACGGGTGGTGGATAAGTGGAACACCCTGCCAGATGAAGTGGTGGGGGCTGAAACAATCATGGGATTTAAGAATGCATGGGATAGACATAAAGGAATTCTGGAGGTCAGGGTAAGATGCAACAGACTTCTAGGAAAACAAACTGAACTTACAAGCTCAAATGGGCAGACTGGGTGGGCCATCTGCCGGCACTGTTCATGTATCTATGTATCTATCTATGTATCTATGTAACATACACCTGTTTGCTGATGACACGGTTGTATATATAAGTCATCTGACATCTGAAGCTGCTTGTGCTGACCTCCAGGAGGAATTTAACCAGCTCCAGAACCAGCTCCTCCATAAAAATTTCTTCTAAATGCTAAAAAACAAAGCAATGTTGTTCTCACCCTATAGCTGTGTGGATGAATCCAACCAGTGCTGGAGCACTACTCAGATTACCACAATTATTGAGAGAAACTGAGTTTGTTTTAAAGTTTAAATACCTAGGTGTGTAATTAAACCATAATCTATCATTCACTGAGCAAGTCGAGGACCTTGTAAAGAAGTTAAAGGCAGAGGCTGGGGCTATTCTTTAGAATTAACCAGTTTCTTACTAGAGATGCAAAAGTGCACCTTGTCCAAACTAATTTTCTTTCACTGATCGATTATGCAGATTTCCTTTATAGTGAATGTCCCAAAGCCTTGCTTGCAAAGTTGGATATGTTTTGCACACAGGGCTATCTGGTTTATTATTGGTCTCCCCATCTCTACCCATCATTGTCCTTGTACAAGCTGTAGGGTGGTCCTGTCTTATGTTTAGGCATAATAGAAAAGCAGTCCTTTGGATTTATAGAGTCTTCTTAAGTGGCTTTCACAATACATAATAGACTGTCTCCACTAAATGAGCCAGGAATGTATGCCCTAAGAAGCACATCCTACATTATATTATGTATCCCCAAGGCCTTTCCTCACTATGGCAGAGTGGCCATTAGTTTCTGTTGCCAACATTGTGAAACAAAGTACAAAATTATTGAAATTAAGCTGCCTTCACAGTATGAATGCCTCTAAATCTCTTTATGCTTGGTATGTGTGTGAGCTTTGCAGTTGCTACCCCAGCCCCTAATTTTAGTCTGAAGCATCAGCCTACTGCCCTCTGAGCATAGCTGAATTTATGATCTCTTGTAACCTTTGGTGACCTTAAGGGGATGAGGGAGAGTACCAGGAGAAGCAAGGGAGGCAGGGAGGTCAGTAAGGAAGCCAAAGCTCAGACATAAGAACACATTGCAAAATCAGTGGGTAAAGGGACAAAACCTTTACAGGTACATAAGTGAAAAAGAAAGACAAAGGGAGGGATAGTGAGACTGAAGGGGAGGATGGGAGCCACATGGAGGATGACAACAGTAAAGCTGACAAATTGAACAGGTATTTCTGCTCAGTCTTTACTGAGGAAGAGGGGGTAATGGGTCTGGAGGGAGTACAAGGGTGAGAATGGTGCAGAAATGGACACAAGTCCCTTTACACGAGAAAGGGTGCTGAAGGAACTGAAAGTAATAAGAGTTGATAAAGCAATGGGGCCAGATGGGGTGCACCCAGGGTCCTTAAAGAACTAAAGAGGTGGTGGCTGAACCTCTGGCTATCCTGTTTAGCCGATCACTGGAACAGGAGGTACCCAAAGACTGGAGGACAGCAGATGTAGTCCCCTTATACAAAAGTGGGAACAAAGAGGAAGCAGGGAACTACAGACCAGTCAGCCTCACCTCGGTAGTGGGGAAGATCATGGAAGCACTACTGAAGGAGATTGGTGGAACATCTGGTTGTCAATGGACTACAGGACCCAAGGCAGCATGGTTTCACCAGGGGAGGTCATGTCACAGACCAACCTCGTTGAATTTTTGACTGGGTGACTAGGGAGGTGGATCAAGGGAGGGCAGTGGACATGGCCTATCTGGATTTCAGCAAGGCCTTTGACACTGTGCCACATAGAAGACTATTACACAAACTGGGGAATATGGGTGTGGGCAGGACAGTAGTGTGGTGGGTAGGTAACTGGCTGGGTGGCAGGACACAGAGGGTGGTGGTAAATGGCTGTCACTCCACAGAGGAAGAGTGACCAGTGGGGTACCACAGGGATCAGTGCTGGGACCGGTCCTATTCAACATCTTCATCAGTGACATTGGCAGGATCTAGAAGGCAGAATTTCACTGTTCGCTGATGACACAAAGCTCTGTAACAGAGTAGACACACCAGAGGGTGTAGACAAATGAGAAGTGACCTGCAGAAACTTGAAGAATGGTCAGGGTTTGGCAGTTGAAATTCAATGCAATGAAGTGCAAGATAATGCATATGGGGCACAAAAACCCTGGCACAATATATCAGTTGGGGGGTGAGGATATAGCATGCACCAAGCAGGAAAGGGATTTTGGGGTTGTCATCTCTGATGACCTCAAGGTAGGGAAACAGTGTGACAAGGCAGCAGGTAAAGCAAATAGGATGCTGGGATGTATAGGCAGGGCATCACCAGCAGGAAAAGGAGGTCATAATTCCACTATACAAGACACTAGTGAGGCCCACCTGGAGTACAGTGTACAGTTCTGGAGACCATACCTACGTAAGGACATAGACAGTGTAGAGAAGGTTCAGAGGAGGGCAACAAAGATGGTGCATGGATTGTATCACAAGTCCTATGAAGACAGGTTGAAGGAACTGAACATGTACTCCCTGGAGGAGAGGAGGGAGAGAGGAGATATGATAGAGACATACAAGTATCTTACAGGGAGGAACAGGGTGCAGGAAAACACAATTTTTAAGTGAAAAAGATGTTCCAGGACTAGAGGGCATGGGATGAAGTTGGAGGGAGGACGATTCAGAGGAAACATGAGAAGAATTTCTTCACAGAACGGTGGTGGACAAGTGAAACACCCTGCCAGAGGAAGTGGTGGGGGCTGAAACAATCACGGGATTTAAGAATGCATGGGATAGACATAAAGGAATTCTAGAGGTCAGGGTAAGGAAACAGACTTCTAGGAAAACAAACTGAACTTACAAGCTCAAATGGGCAGACTGGGTGGGCCATAGGCCCTTATCTGCCGACACTGTCTATGTATCTATGTATCTATGTAACTCTGTGAGTGTCTTAGGCCATAAATGTTTTTCTCCTCTAGAAATCTCTGTAGGGTTATTATCTCTTCATGGCTTTCACTGCCGCTTATACCTTACTCACCCTGCTGTCTTTTACATGTTGCTTATTCTGTGGCTCTTATTGCCCTACCCTGTACCATTTAACTGCCCTATTTCATCTTTTGTATTCCTTTCCACTGCATTCCACTCCTACTGTCTCTTTCTTCTGTCCCCAACTCTCTTCTCTGGGGTATACTAGCCCTTCAGGGGCCCCTGCCCTCAGGTGGGAGAAATGTAGTTACCGGGTGGTTGTTGCTTCCATAGCCGCCACCTGAGACACCTAGACTGGACTCCTTACTAGCGAGGTGTGGCATTGCCGATATCAAATCAGAATGTGAGCGCTTTCTGCTCTGGCGTCCAATTGGCTCCAGCATCTGCTCCTGTGTCTCCTCAATACTAAGCTAAAGTCTGATTTTCTGTTCAAACTTGCACAAAAAGAGCTGTACTTACTTATCACCTAACAGTTATGACCTCTATTTTTTCCCTTTTAGAGTGTCAAGAGTTGGGACTCTGTTTGATTACACCTTTCTGAATTACTGTGGTTGGGCCAGTCTTTAGGCATCAAGGAATACCCATTCTGTTGCCCTGCTTTTTGGTCCTCCTGCTGGTTCAGATGTCCCTTTGTCCATGACCTAGTACTTAATACTGACCCCTTCATCCATCCCCTGCCAAGGATATGTCTCCACAGGCTCCCTGCCCATAGGTATTGAAAACCCGGCACCAGGCAGTCGGCACTGCCTCTACCACCACCTGAGAACCTAAGCTCAGACTCTCCATTAGCAAAGCACAGCATTAGCAGCCATCCAATCAAAATGTGAGCGCTCTGTGGTGTTGGCTTCTGATTGGTTCCTGCAGTCTGCTTCTGTGTCTGTTCTAAACCAAGCATAAATCTGATTTCCATGCTGAAATGTGCCAAAAGAACTGTAATTACTTTTCTCCTGGACTGTTAAGACTCTTATCCTTCTGTTTAGAGTGTTACATTTAGGGATACTGTGTGATTACACTACTTTTGAAATTCTGTGTTTGTGTCCACTCCCTACACGAGTAGCCAATCACTTCTCCCTACTGAAGTTCCTACTAAGCCTCATCTTATCTCCTCCTTAATATACAGGAGCACTCTGAACTGATATGACTGATGTAACATTGAGTACTTACTTGCATTAATTGCATTAATTGTTCTTTACTTGGGTTATTTTGCTCTGTTGTAAATATCTCTGTATGCATTGTACCATTTGACCTGGAGCTAACCAGGTCCATCTTGTAAATGAACTTGCTTAACGATGATCACCT
Organism: Neoceratodus forsteri; assembly: GCA_016271365.2. Lineage (NCBI taxonomy): Eukaryota > Metazoa > Chordata > Ceratodontiformes > Ceratodontidae > Neoceratodus > Neoceratodus forsteri. The sequence continues at coordinate 43,935,175 of JADMNL010000035.1, forward strand.
GGATAAATAAAGATTTTGATTGATTGATTGATAGAGTATAGCTACATCTGTCTTTGCCTGAGAGGTGTACAGTGTCACCATCTGTTACTTCATACATAGCAAACCATATTCTATGTCACATAGTGCACAAACAATTCATAAACTGCTCAACACACTAGAATAGCATGTTGAACCAGCATCAAGATGTAAGTAATACTTGTGAATCTCAATGAAAGAACTTATAGCAAAAATGTGAAAAAGCATACAGCCCGCACTGATTAAAGGCCCATTTAGGCTGTTTCTTGATGCTGAAATCACAGCTAAAATACTTTCAGTGTAATCATTAGAAATACCTGCACCTATATACAAACTTACTGTTATGTTTCATATACATATAGAAGTGTACATCAATCTGAACATGAAATTTTGCATGCACCAATGTATAAACTGCACCATTGTATAAAATCTGAGTGCTACATATCACCATATCTATTCTTCAGACACATGAAGTTCATTGTAATTCATCAGGAACAGGACATAAACATCTTTTAGATTTCAAGGCAATCTCTGTTTAAAAGAGTTCATGTAGTCATTGCATTCCATCCACCCATTACTGTATCTCAGCCATATAACATAATGGCCTGAATGGACAGAAACACTACGATGAAATATAATAGCCTGAGTATCAAAACATGCTCCCATGAATTGAACTCTTCCAGCTACAAAATCTGTGATTGGTGTGTCTATTCATAGTCCCTACCGGTCATAATGTCACATGCTTAATAGTGTACAACATTATGGCTAAACTGGTGCAGCATAGTATGCGCTTAATGGTGCAATACCACTTATAGTGCTGTACGCGTATTGCACCATTATGCTTTCTCCAGCAGAGGATAAGACCCTGCTGGGAGTGTGTTCCAGCAAGCAGCTACTGTGGCTCACAGGACTGAGCAATAGCAGTAGGAACCCAGGCGCTGCCTGGGACCGGGTTTGATTCCTGGTCCTAGACACTTTTTTTTTTTTACTTGTCGCTCCCGGAGTTGAACTCCTCCCAGAGTTGAGAATCTTTATTGAGAGTCTGGGGTGTGTGTTGTGATGGAGACCCCCACAGAAAAAAGACTTATGCCTCATGGCAGAAATCATGCTGTATTGGCAGTGCACTTTGCCATGCGGCATAATGTCTTGCCACATTATGAACCTGTGCCCTCGTAGTCCATGTGCATCAAACCATTGCAACACTAGAAGCAGATACTGAGATGAGGTTCTAAGTCAGATTGTCTGAACACACTCTCCTCCACACCAGCTACACCTCCAGCCAAACTGTGCATTCCTCAACAACTGCCTAAACTTAATGGAGTTCACCTGTGGAACATAGAGTGAGATCCACAAAACGTTTTCAGTGACTTCTGTTTCTGAATGTCAACAAGACAAGCAACTGTACTTTGTGACATAAGTAACAGTAAAGAAATGTTGCATTGAATACCATCATAGTCCAAAATGTTTATGATAGCCATCATAAACTCAATAACATCTTGTTGGATGTTGTCAGAGAATGATTAATGTCATTGATATCCACCCAAAACATGTCGTATGGGTGTCAGAGTTTGTATCACATTGTCATATCCTTCAGTATCATTGACAACCTTCTTTAGTGACTGTGACAGTGGCATGTCACAACAAGAGTGGAGAGTCCTCTCAAAATGAGGCATGTGCAGAATTGCTTGGGTTGCAGAGTTAGCATAACAGTTAACTCCAGTACTGTTGTCAAAAGCTGGAACAACAGACATACCAAGTACCTTCTTACATGATGGAGAATCACTCTGTTGTTGAGATTTAGAATCGTCTTTGTCCTAGCAATGTTCACAGTTTGTCTATCTGTTTGGTACCTCTTTTAATGCCAGAACTTTTCACTGTAGCATCACTGCATGACACATGTGTTGGCATTGGAATCAGAGGCAACTGTGACTGGTAAAAGTACATAATCTGTTGTACTCCATAACACATTGTTTGTCAGTGCGCACCTTTTGTGGTGCGATACTGATGATGTGCAAGCCAGGAAAAGTGCAGACACGTGAAAGTGCAACATAGATCATTCTATCTTTGAAGATCCTCTGCCTATGTCAACCATTGCTGAGACCAAACTAAGCCATTGAGACTTGTGGATCAACACTGCATCACAAACACAGACAAGAAACTGTTTCCTTGTCACATATATGTCCTTCACAGGTTGAAACTTGACAGTAGCCCTAGAAATAGGCAAAGGCTCTTCAATCTTGTCAAACTTCACCAAAGTGCTTCAATGAATGTTCTTTGCACATTGAATTCATAGACAACAATACGTCCCATTGCACCATTTACCATGCCGCTGTCCACATCAAGGCTTGACGTAGCATGATATGTGAATTCATACACACAGTTAGAACCACTTCTAACCCTGCTGTGCATAACACATCTGACCTAACTCAGATAATTGCTCTGTTATCCTTGCTACCAAGTTCCAGCTCAAAACTACACCATCAACAGTATCAACAGCATGCAAAGTAATGATCTCTTTACCTTGTCTCTGCAACATGATGCTGTTGAACTCAGCACACTGCTTCAATCGAGGCATGAGACACACAATTCAACAAAGTCTGAGTAGACAGAAGTGAAAAGATCACATGCTACTGTCAGAGAATTGCACTCAGTACTGATGCAATGTGTTCTCAACAGAGCAATATTTTCTCTGACAATGCCCCAATTTGAGCCTGATCCAAAAGTATCTTGGAGCTCAGATCATGACTCTGCTGCATATTAATATACAGCTGTATGTAAGTAAACAGATGCCAAAGATTGATTCATCCAATGCACCCAATTGTTTTTTTTTTCCTTGACAGTCAATGCTCTGAACACATGCTGTCCATTCACAGGTACAAGTTGTAGGAGGTCACCAAACACAACAACACTCTTACCATCAAATGACTGCTGATCATCAGTACCAAGTATCTCTTGAAGCCGCAGATGAATACATGCCAGCATGACATTCGATACCATACTAATCTCAACAATAATGAGTACCTTCATCTTCAGAAACATTGGCTGCAGCTGAGATGCCACATCATGGGAAAGTTTTCTTTACTGTCCTGTCTTACCATGCTCCACAGGTAGCATGAACAATCTGTGCAGAGTAGCACCACCAATGTTGTACGCTGCCAATCCAGTTGGAGCAGTAACAGCTACAGACATCAGTTCTCCAGTTTGCCTCCTTATCTCTGATGTAATAGCTTCAGTAATGAAACTCTTTCCTGTTCCAGCAGAACCACTGACAAACAGTAAGAGAGGCTCATAGTTTGGACATGTGCATTGCTTTTCTCATGACAGTTACTATGTGTAACAGATTAACGGACAGCATCTTATGCTGAATAATATTCTGTGTTGAGCTCATTGATCAGTACACTTGGATCATATGCAACATGAGAAGAGTGTTGCATTGCACTTTCAACCTCACTCACAAGAATCACCGGGTCATTCAATGGTAGTGGAACACCTAGAGTACCCTCTCCTCAGGATCCAAATATTCCTGAGAATTTCCTGCAGTATCTTCCTCAAGCTTCTTCTTGGCTTGCTCCATCTGATCTTTCTCTAACTCCAGTCTGCTAATGTACTTCTCAGACTTCTGACTCTTGAAGGTTTCATATGTGAGGTAGAACTGTTCTTCATAAATGTCACAGTCTCCTCTTGTGTATGCTTATCCCTCCATGGCTTGAATAGAAACAGCAAAGCAAAGTAGTAATGTCCTTTGGTGTCTGTCATTAACAGACTCAATTTGCAGTGGTCAATGAGCAGTGGCTTATTCCTTTTTCAAGACAGCCATCAGAACCTCTGACTTTGTAGATCCCTTGAGTCTCATCTGGTGATACATCAGTCTTGTAGTCATACCACTGAGCCACATGGTACAGCCACATGTCATCCATTACATCTGACTTTTTGGGTAGTATGTGTCAATAAGATTATTCTTCAGAATATTCTTAGATAAAGGATGGTGCACCGCCAATTCTTCAATCTCATCATGAGATTTCAAGACACACTTTCATTTTCTTTGTAGTTAACATTGAGAAACCGTACAGCTTCAGACTTGCCATACAAGTGTGTCCCAATCAAGTGATTACTGGCCTCATATGCTCCACACTCTCTGTGTGATAGTGTCTTCAATCCCAATGACCAGAGTTGTGAACTCAGTGATGGACTGTATGCTGCAATGTCTTTCCAAAGCTCAACCAAACTTGTCTGCTCATGTTTAGTGATGTATAATTCACATACTGCACAAGAGAGAGTGAGTTGTCAGCAACAAACTGCACATCAACGTTAGCTTGCCACATCAGCAGAAGAGTAGGATTGTAATTATTAATGAAGACCTCATTCTCCTGTTGGGGTAACTCATAGACCCTCTTTGTGGACTTAGCCTTGAGATGATGTCATGTGGCAGAAAACAAATTATTCATGTGACCTTGCTGGCAGACACATCTCGGGAAGCCAAACCAGCACCGGTATACCACTGATTTTGGCTCGTCACTGGTCGGCGACAGTATTTTCCACAAAGATGTCACTGAAATTTTGCAATCGGCTTCCACAGTGTAGAATTTCATACTTATCAGGGATGTGACAAGTAACATACCGTGTGATGAATTTTAGCACTTCAGATGAATCTTCATCACCATTATAGAGGTGCATCTTTGATCCACAATAATATATGGATGTGAGGTGCACTCGTGTTTGATAATCAATCCTCCAAAGTAATGCTCAACTAAGCCAAGAGGAGGATTATCCTTAGACAAAATAAATGTCAGAATTTCATGGAAGTGATGGTAAAAGTGAAGTGACACTGAAACTGGGTTAAGTGAGCAAATCTCACCAAGTGTCATAGATGAAATGCCATCTACATCAGAGTTTGACCATCTCAACAAATCAATCAACTCATCCCAAGTGTACTTTGCACAGCTCAGAGTAACAAACAAGTCACTGCACCACTCACACAGCATGGTTATTAGCTCTGAGTGTCTACAATACCAGTATTCTTTGTGCCACTCATATTTGACAAAGAGATGTTAAATTTATCTGCAGTGTTTCATCCTTTTTGCCAATTGTTGTAGAAACTGAGCTGCAGTCATACCCTCTAACTGGTCAGTCAGCCGAGCGTATGAGCAATAGATGCTGACAGGACACTTCAGAGCAAGTGAAACAAATACTGTATGCTACTATGAAACTTGCCATCTTTGTTCAAAATTCTTGATGCACGGTATTTAACACCAGGAACATGAATTTAACACTGATCCAGATGACCACCTGTTCCTTTTGGAAACAAATCTGGAAAGCAACGAGCTTCAAGTTGTTCCTCCATATACTGACAGGGTTACCTTCAACTTGTTTAATCTAGTACAAGTCAGTGTTATCACCAACTGGATCTCTGCCATGGAGAGGGTGAATTGTGTATTGTTCATGCACATTTTCATGAGTTAACACATCGACCTTCTCAATCATTGCCTTGGCAGTGTCTACCTGTCCAAACTGACAACTCAAATCTGACAGTTCAGCAATGTCAAGGTCATCGTAGAAAGGATTATTGCTCTTGAACTATTCCACAGCACTTTTCCCTTTTGAACTTTGACAACATTTTGCCAAATAAATTTGGACTTAGTAGGTACACCATTGGCCAATATCACCATACTGTTATCGTTAGAGATTGTCTGTACATTCTCTTTCAGAGGAAGAGGTAAATACATAACTGCTCCTTCAGAGACTTCACAAGCTCTTTCTGGGGCATCTTGTGAGTCTTAGTGTTGAGTCACTGAATTGTCTGAAATGGTTTCATGGTTTGTATCAATATCCATTCAAACACATTCAAAGAAGCAATCTCACCTGGTGTTTCATCAGTCGCCATATTGTTTAACACAGATCTGGCTGGCAGAAAATTACTTTTCACCTTTGACAGACACTGCCGACACATAATGATGACTGGATCCAAATCAAAATCACTCTTTCCCAGTAAGTAAGTCAGTAATCATTCCTACATATCAGTGAAAGATGAAATCTTTCAAGATCAACTGTAACAGAGTGTGATGCATGAAATAATCTGTTACACAACACACAAATCGAGTCTAACTTCTCTCTCTTTACGATCTCAAACTTAACTAGTTCCTTACCAAATCTCAGGATCTCAGATTCTGACACACTAATACTATAAAATGTTGTGACTGAAAGCATTTCACAGATTGTGTCAAAATGTTTACCAGCATGCTGAACATCTTGAATCACAAGTTTTGCAGACTCTACATCTTCTGCTGTCAATGACTAAATAATCTGCTTGTAGACTGAAACAGCTTTCCTCACCTGGTATATTTTCACACAAAACTAAGCATGGAAGGATTGTGCACAGTAATCACCCACATGTGATGAAAGACACTGTTGCAAACACCACTATCCAAGCAAGCTAACGAGTGCCCAAGCAATCCCTTATGTTTGCAAATTTCACAGAGATCAATCTTATGTAATAAATCACATCTCTTTGTACTTTCTTAGAAATGTGCACAAAATTTGCAATAGCATCAAATGATGACTGATGCACATTACAGGTCTCATCACATATCCATAATGCACAAGATCTCTTGACAGAACAAATTTCTGATTGGACATCTTCATCTGACAGAGTTTTGTCTCCTGAATGTGACATCTAGCACATTGCAAACCATTCCAGTCTCATCTACCAAAAGGACAAGTTCCTTTGAGACAGGTTTATAAGATCTTCCCAAAAGAAAGCCTCTAGTGCTCTTTTTGTATCCATGTGTATTGAAACGCATCACAAAAGTTGTCTCTGTTGAGACACTCAACATGCACTAGTCTGTCATGTATAGACTGTATAGTGACAGTAAAGTGTTTAATTTCTTTCATTATTTTCTTCCACAAACATGAAAGAACAGCAAGTGCCATGTTAACAAATCTACGAACTCTAAGTCGTAATTTCATTAAAGAAATTTACTTTTGAGTCTTTTTCCTTGATGTCTCACAATGTTTGAAATCATCCATTCAACTCTAGCTTTTGAAACAAGTTTTCAGAAGAAAGACAACTTGCTGACATAGGCTCAATTAGCAGGCTTTCCTTTCCATTTGTGACTCTGAATACCTGTATTCTGAGTATGCATCTGTCCACTTGAATGACCCTTTGCAGTACCACATATAGTGGTAAAGCAGGTGCAGTTACATCAGTCAACATAGCACACTGACCATTACCACTATTGATATGCAACTGTTTTCTGCTACAACGCTTAGTAGTCTGTTTTACATTTTTGTAATATGCTTTCTACCAGGACTACTCTTCATTAATCTTACGTGAGGCATCATAGACATTTTTCTAGCTGCACGCTGCTTTCTATACTTACTGCATTTTCAAAAGTGAAGATTCACACTTCTCAGACAATGTTAAGATAGTATATCCACACCTATAAAGAAAGATACACAACAAGGTTAGTTAACTATTAACAGTACAAATAATCAATAAAAATATTATACAGTTGTACCCTCTCAGTTCTTCAGTATTACATCACAGCATAAAAATCAGATTCTGAAATTTATATCTTTTCAATGTATATTCTCCTGACAATATACGCAACAATATACAATATTATCGCAACACTATAAAATCTTTTGCAACACTATTTTTACTTTTGGTTCTGTCACTGTTATAAAGATAGTAATACTGTGGCAATATGACAATTCTTCGTGATTATTGCACAAAACTACATTTTCTGTACTGGTAATGGCTCTGTAGATTCATTGTGGAAAGTGAAACCGTGATATTGGCCTCCATTTTGCCTAATGTCTGTAAATCTATTTGCACAAATATCTATTTTCACTATTTTACTTCACAATAATTCACCAGAACTCTACATATACATGATCCATACACAGCATTATTACCCCACCCTAAAAAGAGCACAAAGATCTGTAGCAAAGTAAAACACAGCATAACAAATAATCTTCATGGTACTAATTCCTCTACTGTGTATGACACCACAAATACAGTAACACATAAATGTACACTAACATTCTCAACAGAGACACCCTCTGTAACATACAACAGAGACACCAATTATAAATCAATCACAGAGGAATAAGTTAATAGCCTGAAATGTACCATCTGTACCCTTGTAGCACAACATATAAATAAAGACATTCAAAATATCATAAACGTCCAGCTCCACACTTTTCTTGTCCATCCACCTAAAACTACATACCAGTACCCAAGCTAACTATAAGACACCTAACAAATTCATCAAAATCACATATATATTTACTGTTAAACCTTACCCATCAACCCATGACTACACATTACACTACGTTTAACAGCACTATTTCTCTCTCAGCCACTACTGTCATCAGTCCATGATCATATACTACTTTTAATCTTGGAACATAGCACAAAAATATGTTAGAAATAAATATGTCTTCAATAGGAAACACAGCCATATTGTCCTGCTAATACCCATGACAATAATAAATACAACCGTGAAACTATTTTCTAGTTTTGTGGTTCTACCACCATAATAAAGATAGTAATATCACAGCACTATAACAATTGATTGTGATAATTCTAGAGAACCACATTTATTTACTGGTTACGTCCTTCGATCTATTATGACTGCAAAAACTATACATATAATCATGCTACTACTACTATGTGTATAATCACAATGTAATTGTGAGCGATAAGATATAACCGTGATTGTTACAACAATGACATGCACATTGTCGTGGTTACTTGGACAATAATTTCCCATTGCAATGTATACAAAGATGCACGAAAGTATAGAGATTGCCACAGCAGTTTCGAGCTTTTCTATTGACATCAATGGGATATTATCATGATCATAAAAATAATGTTGTGCACATTGTCTTGTGATCGAGCTTTCTGCCCATGCACCTTTCTCCCATGATGCATTGCAACCAGGAAGTGCTTAGAAATCGGCTCTCAGAAACGCCAGCGACCAGCAAATGGCTACACAATGAATAAATACACTCCCACTACTGTAATATGCTCACAAAATCACACTAATTCAGTGTATTAATGACTATGATACTGTTAGTTACAGTAATTGCCACACTTGCTCCAGTAAGTGCTGCCATGTTTTCTCAACTGAAAAACACCCACATAAGCAATCTAACCTATCACAGACAAATAACACATAACTGACTGTCAGCATCAACAAATCATATTACTGTACTAATATATGCCTTTTTATGCTAATTCAAATCACAGAAGACAGCTTGCTCCACCAATCAACCGGCAGTAAAAACAAACAAGAAGCAGGAAGTACCACCATCCTTCCTAAACTGAGGAGGAGCACAGAACAGCAAGTACGTACACCATCTTGAGTTACTAGAAAAATAATTATTTAAATTACACATAAATGTAGTAGTTACATAAATCTTAACAGCAGAATTCTAAATTTCTTAACAGTTCAAGAGGCTTAAGTCTAAAGATGCAGCATACTATTATTTTAACATAGTAAGTCAGGTCTTCTAATTGTACTCACTAGCACACATGTCAGTTCAAAAGGACTGCCAAAGTGAAAGCATGTGGCTATGAAGCTCTCTCCAGCAAATCAGAATTTATCTAGTGATGTATTTTTCCAAACCAGCCAATCACAGAGACAATAATTCCCACACAAAAAAAAAATGTTTAGTCTACTCCACAGCCAATAGCAAAAATAGAACATAATAAGGCAATGCATATTTCCTATTGGTAGTATGCCTCTACAGCAGCCAATAAGTATTCAGTTTGGCACTGTTGCCATATGTCTGAGGCAGAAAAGAGGGAAAAGTGACACAACTCTTCAGATGCAACTAGCCGTCAACAGACTCACACTGTCTTATGTGACATCTCTGAAATTTTTCTTTTAAAGAAAACACAATAATGACAGAGAGGTACAGAACCACAGCATGGATAGTGGGCAGCAGTTTAATTCGTCGTGATGGTCAACATGCCAGCAGGCGTTACTTTGGCAGTGATTTAAACCTACCAAACTAAGGTTTTTGATTTGGCAAGGAGGCATAAGATGGGAGCAGCTCATGCCTACTATGCAACACCTCTTGAGCAACTACGCTGCACCAGACATACTGCTGATTCATCTTGGGGGAAATTATCTGGGTAACAAGAGGTGGGTTGATTTAGTTAGTGAAGCAAAATTAAACCTAGCTTCACTTACAGAGATGATACCTGCCTGTAAAATCATATATTCAGATATTATTGAGTGCATGGTCTGGCGAGCAGATCAGCACATGTATCTACTCGACAGAGCAAGGAAAAAGTTAACATACACATCTCTGCATTTCTACATGATCTGGGAATGTGGACAGTAGGCCATCCTGAAATAAAATATTTTAAAGATTGGCTGTATCTAAAAGACGCATCCACTTGTCAGACACAGGCAATTGCCTCTTTTAGGAGACCTCTGAGATGCTATCCATGCTGTGATCTGAAGCCAGTGTGTCTGTGTAAACAGCTACAACATTCAAAGGCTCTTTTAAGAGCCACATTTATTTGTCAAAAATAGAAAAACACACACAATAATATTTCACTTACATAAAAACATTGAACCAGAGCTTGTGTATTACTCTGCTAGTGTAATATTACAGATTCCTGATATCAAGGGATACAAGTTATCATGTCAGGTGTTGCCTTGTTACTCAACATTTCTGTGTTAGGTTTTGTTCAGGTACCAGTGTTTTGACAGTGACAGAATACTAAGGTTAGAATCAGACATCATGCAGCCACATATTGATCATTTTGAGGCATAACAGGTAGTACAGACGATACTTTCTACACCATTACTAGAGCTGCATGGTATAGATTCAGTACAGATGCTTTAGGTTTCTGTGAGGGCAGCAGGGTGGCATACTACAGTTGGACACACAGCATGCAACCATATATTATTGCTCGTTATGCATGACAGTGACCACAGATGATACTTTTCACACCATTATTTGCCCTGTGTTGCTTAGCTTGTGTAGAGGTATCTTAGCTACGAGAGGGGTCACAGTACAGTTCAAATCATGCAGCATGCAGACATGGACTACTGCACCTTATGTAACAGTAACCACAGACTGTGAATTTAACACCATTAGTTGGTCTGTGTAGGTTACATTGTGTACAGATATCTGTATTTTGGGTGAGGGAGCATACTAGGGTTTGAGGCATGCAGCATGTAACTATGTATTGTTAGTTGTCACCTGTGACAGTGACTACGGATGCTACTTTTCAGACTATTATCTCACTTGTCTGGTTGAGGTTCTGTACACCTACCTTAGCTCATGGGGGCATACTAGGGTAACAGGTCCACAGAATGTGGCCATGTATTCATCATTCTCAGCCATGACAGAGACTACACATGGTACTTATCACACCATGATTTCACCTCTCTGGGTTAGATTGTATACAGCTGCCTTACTGGGGGAGGCATACTATGGTTGGAGATCCACAACATGCAACCATGTATTAGTCATTAGCAGCTCTCACACAGTCTACAGACAGTACTTTTCACACCATTATTTTACCTACTGTATATCAGTTATCTTGTGTACAGCTACCTTAGTTGGAGGGCTGTTATGTTAAAGTTCAATTCATGAAGCATGCAAGCATGTAGTACTGCATATTAAGTGTGACAGCAACTACAGATGGCAAATTTAATACCATTAGTCAGCTTCTGTAGGTAACATTGTGTACAAATACCTGCACTTTGTCAGTGGGTGCATACTAGGGTTTGAGTCACACAACACGCAACCATGTATTGTTAGTTGTCAGCCATGATAGTAACAACAGACAGAACTTTTCACACCATTATTTGCCTTCTTTGAGTGAGGTTGTCTACAGGTACCTTACCTCATGTGGGCTTGGAGGGGCATAGTAGGTTAAATGTGCACAGCATGCACCCATGTATTAGTCATTCTGAACCATCACAGGGAGAACGGATGTATTTATTATAATTATTTCATGACTGTCCAGTTACGTTGTGTACAACTACCTTACCTAGCAGGGAGAGTGGGGAGCATCCTACAGTTGCAGATAACAGCATGTAACCATGTATTGTTGCTCATTAGATGTGACAGTGGCTATAGCCAACACTTTTCACACCATTATTTGCCCTGTGTCAGTTGGGTAGTGTACAGGTACATTACCTGGGGAGGGGCATGCTAATGTTCAATGCATGCAGCCATGAACTACTACATGTTAAGTGTCACAGTGACTACACATGGTGAATTTAGCACCATTAGTTTGCCTGTGTATGTTACATTGTGTACAGATACTTGTACTTTCAGGTGAGTGCATACTAGGGTTTGAGGTGCACAGCATGCAAGCATATATCGTTGGTTGTGACCCATGACAGTGACTAAAGACAATAGTTTTCACAGCATTAGTTGGCTTCTTGCATCATACTGCAAACCTATTATTTTGGCTGTAAGAGTTCAGTTGTAAAGAGGTACCTGACTTTTTTGGTGGGGGGCAGGTTGAACCTGTTTACCATGCAGGTATTTATTACTGTATATTATCTGTGACAAGGACTAAAGACGATACTTTTCATGCCATTATTTGGGCTCTTAGCATTGATCTGTATACAGCTACAACACTATTAGTGGGTGGGTAAATAGTGGAGTTAAACTTCAATAACATGCAAGCATATATTGCTGTGTTTCTGTTATAACAGGTACTACAAACAATAGTAGTCATTCAATGATATCACCTTTTGGTTTGCATTCTAGACAGGTTTTTTTTTTGCAAACCTGCATGTTGGACTTGAAGACATGTGTCATGCAGGCATTCATTGCTGCATGTTTGCTGTCACATTGACATTAGACATAACTTTTAACAACGTTATTTTGGACTCTCACACTTGAATTGTGCACAGCTACATGCCTTGTACTTATCTTTTACTCATTTTCTGTCATACTTCACAGACATGCCAAGACACTGGACTCCCAAAGAACTGCCTCTTCTGCTGGAGAGAATGACCAAAATAGGAGACCCTAAACTCCTAATAAGGGTAATAAATGCTTCTTTGAAAGAGACCTGGCTGGGGTGGTCAAATATCTAAGAAAAGAGAAACACCCGACAGATAAAATGGAGGATGCGCAGAGCAAAGTGGAAGCTTCTGCGACAAAAATTTTACAAGATCAAGAAGCTGGGAAGGTACCAGGAAAAGATCAGGCATGGTACAATCCAGCATACCAGCTGTGGCTGAAGGCAGGAAACCCAATTTTGGTGAACGGGTTGTGAACCGTAAGTATTAATCTTACTTTGTACAACACTGTTACTACACAGCAAGATGATAATTTTTTAAAACACATTGTCCAAAGCCATCATGCTACCCAATACTGGAGGCAGAAGACCTTATAGATCCCTTAATTAAGCAATATACCACAAGAGGGTGTTGGTGATGCCAGTATTTACCATGCCCTGTGGTGTTGTTGGGTCTCGAGGTGCAGCCGAGTGACCAACAACACAGCAGGCGTGGTAAATCCTGGCATCACCAGCGAGTGGCATATTGCAATTATACAATGTCCTCCTATTTTGGACATATAGAAAAAATAGTAAATAAAAGTTTTTTATTCATTTTAGTTATATTTTACTGTGTTTATTGTTCGCTGGGAAACAATACTCCCTGGTTGCTGGAGCATTGCGCTACTGTGCATGCACAGTACTGAGTTAACATTGCCGGCTGCAGTGTGTTTTGAGGGGCTGAAAATGTTAAAATTGTGGGTGAGGCACAGAAGAGAGTATGAAAGAAATATCAATGAACATGGGAGAAAGCCGCAGTTTCAATTTCATCTGAGGTATCGGTTTCCTGTTGTAATGTAGCGATTTGCGGTCGCTGTCAAGCAGAGTTTTCGCCGTCTTTCCGAGTGCTGTGTTGGTGACTGTTGGAGTGATTTCAGGGACATCCTGATGTGGTTGATCAGCGGCTGGCACCTCTTGCCGTGGGGTGATTGTAGATTTTACAATGGGAGAGGGGTGCGAGTCAGCCAATTAGGATAGAGAATTTATGTTCTGTTTTGTGGCCCATTGTATAATCGCCATTATACAATGGCAAGAAAATTTCTAGAACTCTGATTCTCACTGTGTTCCTGGCACAGTAAGGTTATGCCAGCAGAACCACACTGTATTGATTTGTTGAATCTATTGCATTATTTTTTGATCTGTCTTCAGAAACAAAGATATATTGCAACACTAAAAATATACTGAAAATATTATTAATTTGTTATTTCAATTTTGTGTAACACCAAACCATTACATGATATCAATAATTCACTCCAGGGTGTGGGTTGTGCTACGATAACTTCACTTTTGGGATGTTGCATGCACCCAGCCTGCACCCTTGCCCAATCACACAGTCGTGAAGTTATCCCAGCAGAAGCAACATCCTGAAGTGCATTATTGCTGAAGTATTTACTAATAATGCCCACCCTGGAGGGTAATATCACACTTACAAAATATGTACTAAGTAATATTTTCTATAAATGTATCTTGTGAAGTACTTCCTGTATTCTCATCTCCTTCTCAGTGAAGTTGTCTTCTAGTAAAGAAGTGCTATTTTCATAACTGCACAGTTGTCCACAGCATTTATGGCACTTGTACTGCTCTATCAAAAATTGAGAAGGCATGCGACTACCTGACAATAGCAGATCACTCACAACTCACAAGGCTATTTCTGATTGCAAGGACAATAGCAGAAATGTTACACTATACGCATGTGTATCTAAAGCAGTTGGGCATGGATTGGCATGAATCCTGACACCAACGGAGTGCACTATAGCTTGTGTAAATAGAGAAAAAATCATAAATTGCATAACACAATGTTAAACTACTTTATCTATTTTGATACAGGGATGAAACTGTTACTTAACTGATATGTAATCACTAACCATGTTCATCTCATTCATGCCATACTAACATAGAACTCAGTCTAAAATGTCTACCCTTCTCTATCAACAGCTACTGGAGCCACTGCTGAGACTACACCAGCAGAACCAGGCCTGACTGACTGATACACAAAAGGGACAGAAGAAATATCAGATGATGATGCTATCATCATCACAACACAACGTAAGTTTCTACTCATTTCAGACAATGGTAACACAGATATAACCACATCATACTGTGCCACACCTGAATAGAAAGCTATGAATGCATGTTAAGCTAATGTGTTAAGGTAAAGATGACATAGAATAAAAATGATAATTAGCACAGCACAAGTATGTTAGCACTACTTTCTGTCAAAAATGTTAGTATTTGTAACCAGAATACGTTCAGTTTAGATGGTGTGTTAAGATAAGTAACCACCTCTGACTAGCTCTTCACATTTAAAAATGCAGAATGTATTGCACCTATTTTATGATTAAGCAATTATACAGTCCCGACTGTACTATTGCATGACATATTGACACACCTGAACTGCATTGTGAGTCACAAGACCACAGGGCAAGTGCCTCATACATGTAACAAAGCGCAATATTCCATTATATAGCACACCCTGGAGTCTATAATATAGAGAATAAAGTATAGGTCAGGGTGTGTAATGTGATTTTACTCGACAAAATGAATGATATGGGTTTTTCTTACTACATAATTAACTGGGTCTCAGGTTGGTTGAATGGAAGATATCAGCATGTCAGAATTAATGGCACACTTTCCACTCACTGAGTGTGACCAGCGGGTCCTGCAGGGTCCTTGTTGGGACCGACCCTGTTTAACATCTTTATTAGTGATCTGCAGGCCAGCCCGAAATTGTTCTCTCAAAATTCGCTGATGATACCAAGCTGTGTGGCTCTGTTCTTACATCGATAAACAGAGATTCCAGGAGGAACAACTTAAAATCCATTGAAGAATGTGCAGTTTTAAACAAAATTACACTCAACTCAGACAAGTGTCATGTTGTACACTTTGGTAAGAACAACCCTAAGCAGACTTATTTTCTGAACAGTGTTGTCCTTCATGTGTCACCATTAGAATGAGATCTCAGGGTAATCATTAACAATAAATTATCATCTAGTGATCACTGCAGGATGATAGCCAGGAAATCTAACGCCTTTCTCACTCAGATTCAACGTTCGTTTGTGTCTAGGACACAGGAATGCATAATCCCCTTGTACAGAGTTTATGTCAGGCCCCATCTGGACTAGGATCCCCTGCTGGAGTCCCTACTTAGGGCAGGACGTTGACAGAATTGAGAAGGTGCAGAGAAGAGCACAAAATGGTCCCTTATTTATCCAAACTTGACTACGAGGAAAGATTAAGAGTTACAGGGTTACATTCACTATGCACAAGATGTTCCAGAGGTGATCTTCTCCTATTGTACAAAATCCGAATTCTCAAGAGTTAATGCACCACTGTGGCTTACATTTCTCTACCAGTTGGACTTCCCACGGTATCATAACAACCAGATATTTGTATCTAAAGCTAAAACAACAAAAGGTTAAACTACTTTACAGTAAGAACCCCAAATTGTGGAATCTCCTCCCACAATACTTAGTGGACAGTAGCTCTAATACAGTCTTCAAAAAGGGCTGGATTGCTGGCTCAGTTTAACAACTTCAAAGTATAATTATCCCACCAATGTGGTGGGATAATCTCGATGGGCAGTAGCCTTCTTTTGTCCTTTGAAACCAAGTAAACCAAGTAAACCAGAGTTGTAGGATGCTACATAAACCCTGAGGGCGAAGACCGAGGGGTTTGTGAAAGCATCCTGACAATGAGGGTGTGTGTAAATCAAGTTTTCACACACCTGATCCATTTTTATTTTATATAATTGCTGGGTATCGTTTTTGCCACAGCAATTACATAAAATATGTACATCCGCTTACATTTACGTGGTGGAATATAGAGGCTTACCTTTTGATGTGGTTTTAAGTTTTTATTTTGCAGCAAAGATAAACTGTTACTAGAACTATGAGATTCAGAATATTATTAAAAAGAGACTGAAGCCAAAAAGAAAAAACAGTTTAACGAATGTCCATAGCTAGGCAGCAAGTGTTGCTAGGAGAGTCTGGTTACTGGAGCAACTGTGTCATGTGACCTGTAGAGGGAGGGGGAGAGAGAGAAGATTTGTTTAGGGAGTGTGTGAAAAGGGTACCAAGGTTTTTTTAATTTCAGTAGATGTATTTAAGATTTTTATAGGTATTAGATCGTTTTGACTCTGCTGTTTACCTTAGTCGGAGCTATCAGAGCGTCGAGGACTTGTATTCTTCTTCTTTTCAGTGGTGGTGGCACAGCATTGAAAACGTTGACCTTCACGGAGCTGTTGAAAATTAGCCAGTCCCAAAGATTGAGGTCAGCATGTTGCTTGAAGTTGATAAGGGAAGTACAATGTTGGATTCAGTTAGAAGGGCTTCAATTTTGAGGTGGATGGCATCTCATGGGCAGTTATGTCGGTAAGCAGTTTACTGATTTGGTACTGCTTGTTCTCCAAAGCACAGAGTAGTTGTTTATTGATTGTAGTTTTTGTGCCTGAGATTTGCTGTACATCCATTGGTGGGATGTTGTGATCGATGAGCTTCTGTATGGTTGTTTTCTGGTGCTGTGATTTGTTATTCGTTTGCATTCTGGTAGGCCAGAATATAACTTCATTTGCTCCATCATTTTACGCATTTTGTTAATGCTATGTTCATGTTTCGAAACCACAGTGAATCATCTTTGCGGTTTGTGTTTGGGGGATGTAGAATGGTGATTGAGGAGTTTGCATTTCAGGGGTCTCTGTAGTTTGTAGAGGTCATAAGCTGTTAGGGTGTCTCTTTCTGGGTTCGTAGTGTTTTGTATTACTAGGTGTGATAGGACAGACATCGCGTGGATTTTCTCCAGTTCTAGTCTTGGTTTGTTTCTCTGAATATTCTAAATATTTATTGCCATTGCTATCTTGTCCTTTGTGATGTTGCCCCACTGAGGTTGTACTGCTCTTTGGTTCGTAAAATGAGCTGAAGTCCAAAGTTGAAAAATAAGAAATTAAGGAGTCCTGCTGGGTGGACATAGATAGATTTTGTGATGTGTATAGTAGCTCAATATCTTGGTCTGTTAGCGGTTGTGCTTTATTGGGTCTGTTACCCTTTCCTGCTTTTTTTGTTGTTCGAGCTTTGCTGCAAGAGTTTTTAGTTTCAGTGAATATCGTGGTCTAGACCTTTGAATATGGAGTAGGGGTACTTATTGGCTACAAGGTCTCTGTCGATGCTAGCAGTTATGCTCTAACTGTGCAGGCTCGTAGTCCAAACCGTCTTGTCGGCGAAGGGCATATATGAAGTTGGCAATTTGAGTGTCTAGATGTTGTACTTCAAATGCTGTAAAATCTGTACTTTGTCCCACCTCAGAGAGATATGTTTTAAATAGCCTCAGGTCACTGTCAGTCTTTCAAGCAGTGTTTCTGTTCTGCTGCTCATCTATGAAATCTTGTCTAGCTGCAGTATTTAGTATTTGGAATCTGCTTGACATTTTCTGTTTTTCCTTAGGTGTAAGAATGTACGCGAACTGTTTATTGGATGCAGAGTCTGAGGTGAGTGATCGAGAGGTTTCACTTTGACTGAGAGACAGTTGGAATGGTCACAAGGCGACAGCTCTTAGGCAGGGTTTGATTATGGGCAAATGGCATACAGCTGCGCTGGTTGTGATAGAAAGTTGCAGAGTTTTTTCATAGAGAACTTGTGCGTGTTTGCCGTTATAAACACTCCTTTATAACAACAAATTACACATGCTTTCTCTATGGAAAAAAGGATACCCGTTATTATATAGAGAATAATGCATGGGGTAGTGTGCATTAGGAGAATTTAATGCACACTAGAGGTGTGGAATGCTACATAAACCCCAAGAGCGAAGCCCGAGGGGTTTATAAAAGCATCCCACACAGAGCTTGGGTGTTAAATTCAAGTATGTACACTACCACATGCTTTATTTTTTATAATTGCTTGTCAGCAATTTTTTCCAGCCTGACTGTTGTGAACATGTGAGAGACACAGACACACCTTAACAATATGGGACAAGCTTAGTTAAAAAAAATTCTTGCAGTTCTATGCCTTTGCATGCTCAGTGTGCTCTCCAGTGATTTCCAACATCACCCATCCCTTGCAAAGAATCATTCCACATTTCTTACCCTGCAACATCTACACAACATCTGATGCAGCTGTGGTTGTCCTTTCCTGTCTGCAGCCCAACACACACACACACACACACACACACACACACACACACACACACACACACATGTCTCTCTCTCTCTCTCTCTCTCTCGCTCTCTACTTTCTACAAAATGAGCATATAGTTCTGTTTTTAATTTTTCTAACTTACTGTTTGGGATCGTGATTGCACTTTAGCAGTGCTGCAAGCTGGCAGTGAAAGTCCATTTTTGCTCGCACTTTTACCCAAGCTGACAAAACTGGAGGAATAACCAGATAAAGCTTTTATTTTGTAGTTTTAAAGGTAGGATCAACCACATACATAGTAAAAAACATAAGTTAAATGACAGGCCACTCTACTGTGGCGGCTCCCAGCTATTGGACAGATAGATCCGCCATGTTTGTGGAACTGTACAGCCCACCCACACACAGCATGGGAGCCAAGGAAGTGGCGCTCGAATTTTAACAGCAGAAGACATGAATGCTGTAATAACCCGTGGATTATTACAGCAATATCAACTCAGTCAGCCTATTGAAAAATTGCTGACCATTAATTATTAAGCAATGATGTACAACAGACTGCATCATCCAGCAATACATGCACTCCTGCACTGATTACACACAAGCCTGTAACTCAAGTGTGTCCAATAACCACAAAAGTGACATTATCGAAACACAAAACACACCATCAAGTATATTATTTGCATTATTCAATGCTGATTGGTATAGAAAAATTCAAATTAGCAAATGCTTTGCATGCAGATTGTTACTGTCTCAGTATATCTCTGTTTCATAACACAATGGCATCCAAACCACCCAAAACGTCCAAATCAATGCATTAACCTTGTGGTGTGAGACTAGAACAATGGTAGCCCATGATATTGGCACTGGGAAAGGCCACCTACAATAATGGCAACCCTTCCCCAGCGCATTGCAGGAATGGCTGCAGTACAGTAGGGAAGATGGATAAGGTGTGGGCAAGAATAAGGATAGGATGTCACTATACATACACATGCAGGGGGAGCAGGCACACACAGCAAGGGGTGGGAGGAGATGTGAGGGATGGTGCCACAGTGGTTGCTGAACTGACCACGTGGCTTGGTGGGTCAGCTGCTGGTGTCAGTCCATGAGGTACTGGGTTCGGGTCCAGACGCTGGTGCATTTTGTTGCTCCCACTCCAAACCTTTTTTATATTTTTCAGCCTCCCTACACATACACCACCCCTGGAGTTGAGAATCCTTTAG
Source organism: Neoceratodus forsteri (assembly GCA_016271365.2). Lineage (NCBI taxonomy): Eukaryota > Metazoa > Chordata > Ceratodontiformes > Ceratodontidae > Neoceratodus > Neoceratodus forsteri. The sequence continues at coordinate 43,955,577 of JADMNL010000035.1, forward strand.
TAGGAGGGCAGAGGGCAAAGCCCCCATGTGCAGGGTGTTGGGGCACAGCCCCCACAGAAAACATTCAAATGTAAGTTCCAGTGCCATTGTCCTGTGCGCTGGTGTCACAGTGGCAAAAAAGTTTGCAATTTAATAACTTTGCAATTGTTGTTTGATTTGCCTGAAATTTAGAATAGAGGAAGATTTTTGGTAGGTCTCCAGATCTGGAAATATTCATGTTCATCAGATATATGGTTCCAGAATTATAGCGCACTGAAAAAGCATGAAAATCCCAACATTCTGTTTTCTTTAGATGTCCACTTTGTACTGAAGTCTGCATCTGAGTGGATTAAAATTGGGTGGCTACATGGGTCCTGGGTGGCAGTTGTGCTTTTAAAGATTTTGGTAAAAATCTTGTTCCATTCGAAAGTCATAGCGTTTTAGTGCCCCATTATATCCTATGGGAAAATGTATATGTGCAGCTCAAAAATTGTCGCGATGGTATTTTTTAGTGTCGAACTTGTCAAAATAGTGTTGTGCTGCCGCTATCTTGTTTTCAGTTAGCGCGAAAGAAAAACAATATAACTCAAAAAATACTGCCCTTTTGACACACCAACCATTTTGTCATTTTGATCATGGCACTATCTCAAAGTACAGCGCAATATTCATGACCATTAGAAAATACAACCAACACTATATTTGACGTTCACAGTCGTATTCCATTATAAAGATAGGAGTGTCACGATCATTTCTTAAATGAATGTGGTAATACTGCAGAGCCACATTTTCTAAAATAATGTTTTCTTTGTCACTTGATTGTGGCCAGCTGCATTGTTACATTGGCCTGAAATCTTCAGGGTGGCAAGCCCTACTGCCACAGGTGTGCCTTTCTGTGGCTTGCTTCGAAAATGTTCACCATGTCCCTAGTTATAGTATTCTAAAGTTACAAATTTTCCATAAGATAACATTGTGGGAGTTGTTTTCTTTGTCACTTCATTGTGGCCTGTGTGCAACATCCCAAAGTGAAGTTATCCCAAATTTTTGGCATCAGATTTGATGATAACAGCGATCGCTTTAGACTTTCGACATATCACATAGAATTAGACCAATGGCATTGTACTGTGATAACATCACAACAACAGTCACACACTGACCAATCAGAGAGAAGCATTCTTTCTTGCCATTGTGTTATTGAAATAATCTCCCACAATAATGCCTTGTCCTACAAGCAATATTAAAAAACATAGTATTATAGTTCTCATTAAAAATAAATTGTTTACAGCTGTGGGATCTATTCTTCACAAAATGGCATGTATATTTACAAACATTGTTTTTGTTTCTACAGAACCACTGGAGACATGGGCCTTGCACAGCATCAAGACAGAAGAGACTGAAATAGAACCATCACAACATATGTACACAACACCTCATGATACGGTAAACAAGCTATCCATAGATCCCCAATAATCCACTGTCTCTTATAACTTATCACATACCCAGCTGTCACAGCTTCAGAGGAGGCCTCATACCCTCCTAGTTCATCCAGCTGGTTATCTCTCTAGGCAACCCCACCCAGGATTTATCTTTCTTGGCAGGGCTGTCGTTTCTATGCATTTTTTCCCATTTTCTCCGCTTACACTTATGAAGATGCCAGCACAAAGTACGGATGTCAAGGCAGACAACATGGTGACACACACGACTGTCAAGCACCCACAGTGTCCTCTCCTCCCTGACTCCAAACACCACCATTCCCCCCCAAAAGCCTGTGCTTCCACTAGCCCCAGGAACACCAGGTGCTCAATGCACCCCAGTAACCCACTGCAGCAGGAGGGGAGCATCATTTTTCATGCTGAATCATCCATGTCCCTGCCAAGCCTAATAATAGCAGCAGCTTCCACTTTGCCCTGCACCATAGTATCTGGCCACCCCACACAGGTCTACATTGCCTCCAGTAGAAGAGGCAGTCAAATGCTGCAGTTGTCCTTATTGGGTGAATAAACCCATATTGCTCAGTGATCTAATGAAACTGTGTTTTTACAAAATCAATCTAGTGCACAAATCTATATAAAATGTGCCTTTCAATTGCTATCATTACAGTGTTGAATTTTATTATGACAATATTTTAGTATCATACTAAAGAAAACCTTACTGTTCCTGTATTTATCATTTTTAACATGGTAAAGAATTTTGCTTTATTAGGTGAAGTAACCTGTATTTGTCAGTCTTATCTGAAATCTGCCTTAAATGACAAATTAATCTTTATAATGTTGTCATTATTCTATTTCAAATTTGCATTTTATTTGTTAAAGAAACAGTACAGTGTGAATTGTTGTACAAGCATGTCTTATTTGTATGAAAAAGAACATTACAGTACAAGTAATAGAACACATTCTACTAGTAAACATTTGCTAAAAACAACTGTGTATTGTGTTATATTATGAACAAAAACAGAGCTAGCACACTATTGGACAATGGGTTGACAGTTACACATGACAATCCAAATGCACACCCCTAGGAGTGATAACCCTAACAGCAAATACCCAGTCTTTCCTACTCTGCAGCAACCATAACTTACGCATTAACAAGAGCTCTGATGCATTAACAAAGTTTTTGCAAACAATTTGCATTATTTTTTAAAGTAACTAGTAATAGAAATGTGTGACTTGGAGGGAGCAACTCTGCCAACTACTACGATGCCTGTTGCTAAGGGTGGTGTGGGATGGTATAGTAGGGTAGTTACCCTAACAGTGAGTTCCTTATTGATACATAAAAGAATTCTTAGCAAAGAATTTCCCTTTTTTAAGTAACTAGTAATAAAATGGGCAGCTTGGTGGGAGCACAGGCCCTCAAATACTATGTGTGTCTGTGGTTGTGCAGGCCCTACACTCCCAGTCACAATTAAGTATACTTCAGTATAGCAGCCATATAAAACAAGGAGACATAGTTATATTTATTTGCCATATTTCAGTAAAGCGCAAGTGCCACAAAACAAACTTAGGTGTCATTGTAATCATGAAGGTCAGCAGTTGTCGTAGGAATGCAGCAAGCAAACACATGGCAGTCATCATTTGTAGTAATAGAAATTCACAGCTTGGTGGGAGTGAGGGGCCCTTTGGCCCTGCACTTTCACCAACCTCTAAAGTATGTAAAGTAGTACACCTGTTGCTGAGGGTGGAGTGGGGATGACATAGTAGGGATGTTAGCACTAACAACGAATTTCCTTACTGTTGTATTTACAAAGTATTAGCAAAGAATTGTCCTTGTTTTTTAAGATTAAATAGTAACAGAAATCTGCAGCTTGGTGGGAACATTGTCCCAACTCTCACCCCATTCCATGTGTAGAGAAGCTGAGGTGGTTCAATATAGCAGAAGGGGTGTGAGTTAGGCACGGCAACCTCAGAGCACACCCGATGCCTGTGGGGGTTGGGGTGGGGTGGGGTGGTAGGGGTGATAACGCTAATGCAAATTTCCTTCTTTTGTCACTGTGGAACACCCTAACTGATGCATTAGCAAGTTTTTGCAAATAATTTCTTCTTATTTTAAAAGTGTAATGTAAGTAGGAATAGAATGGGCAGCTTGGTGGGAGTGCAGGGCCCTTCAGGTCCTGTGCTCCCACCAAACCTGCAACTGTGGCAAACAGTATGTGTGTTTGTGAGAGAGCAGGGCCTGAGGTTACATGTGGTTCCATAATGCAGCCATATAAAGCAAGGAGGCCTAGTTACAGTAATTTACCTATATCTCATGAAGCACGTACCACAAAGTGAAGTTAAGTGTCATTCTAAACATGAAACTCAGTAGTTGTCATAGCAATGCAGTAACCAAACACATGTCACCATCATTTCCCTAGTATGGGCACCCAAAAGTACTGTGAGAGTCAACTGTAAGGTATGGTCATCATCGACGCACACAAAATGTGCACTTGGGATAGTAATTCACAAATATCTCAGGAAATGTACATGTAGGAAAAAAATCAAATTTCAGGAGTTTCATGCCTTTTTAACCTAGTTCTGTAGTTTTTTATTTTTGCAAAGAAAAGTCCTAGATTCGTAAACTGCTTTCAAGAAACGTGGTTCTTGAAAGGCATCACAGGTGCCTCAATGTTATTCTATGGTGAATTTTCTGAACTTGGCAATGCTGTAACTATGGTCCTGTTGAATGGTTTCATGCCAAAACACCAAGAGGCACAACTGTGAGAGTAGGCCTTTTCACCGCGGAAATGTTCAGGGCAATAGCGCAATCCACGCTGCCACAATGAGGGACAAAGAAAACCTGGGCTGCAATGTTATCCTAAGACGAAATTTCCAAACTTCACAATGCTGTAACTATGGCCATGTTCAATGGTTCCGTACCAAACCAGCAAAAGGCACACATAGGGTAGGGGTTTGTACCCTAAACATTTTAGGTCAATATCACAATGCATGTAGCCACAATGAAGTGACAAAGAAAACAACTCCCACAATGTTAGCCTATGGGAAAATTTGTAACTTCAGAATGCTATAACTAGGGACGTGGTGAATGTTCTAAGCAAACCACTGAAAGGCACACCTGCGGCAGTAGGGCTTGACACCATGAAAATTTCAGGCCAATAACACAATCCAGCTGGTCACAATCAAGTGACAAAGAAAACATAATTTCAGAAAATGTGGCTCTGCAGTGTTACCACGGTCATTTAAGAAATTATCACGACACTCCTATCTTTATAATGGGAATAGAACCGTGAACATAAAATATAGTGTCACAGTTGTATTTTTAATGGTTGCATATTGCTGCTGTAGTTTGCGATAGTGTTGAGATCAAAATGGCAAAATGGCAAAAAATGTGAAACCACATTTCCAGGCCACCTGGTGAAAAACTAATGCCAGATTCCTGTTCCCTGGCCCCAAAATGGTAAAACCCAATAGTTGGTGTGTCGAATAGTGCAGTATTTTGAGTTATATTGTTTTTTTTCTCTTGCTAACTGAAAACAAGATGGTGGCAGTACAACACTATTTTGACAAGCTCAACACTAAAAATACTATTGTGACAGTTTTCGAGCTGCACATATACATTTTCCCATAGGATATAATGGAGCACTAAATATGCTATAACTTTTGAACGGAACAAGATTTGTACACAAAATCTTCAAAAGGCATATCTGTGACCCAGGACCCATGTAGCCCTTACAATTTTAACCCACTCAGATGAAGTCTTCAGCACAAAGTGGACATCTAAAGAAAATGCAATGTTGGGATTTTTCACATTTTTCAACATGCCACGATTCTGCAAACCGGACATCCGATCGACATGAAAATGTCCAGATCTGGAGACCTATCAAAATATTCTATTCAAATTTCAGGCAACTCATACAAACAGTTGCAACGTTATTAAAGTAAAATTTGAGATTTAACATAGAAATGGCTATGTAACTAACTATAGTGGCACTGCCATGCCACTATATTATATATATATATAGTGGCACGGTTGCACCACTATATTTAGGTTATGAAGGCACTTCTATATTAAAGTCAGAATTTTGCACATTAACTTTGGACCCGCTCAATGGATTTGCCTGAAATTTGGTATGCATCAGGGGCATGGCAGATCTCTTGATCTGCCAAACTGTGTTTCAGTTGACTTTCGGTCTTTGTGTACAAAATGCTGAAAAATGCAAAATTATCCAGTTTTGGAGGCAGGTTTGGGATTTTGTCTGTGGCCCTGTGTGGCCATCATGTGGTATGCCTCTCTGCAAAATGGCTCATCTGAAAGTGCTTGGCAGCCTGAATATGCTGCTTTCATTTGGTGAAAAATATTTAGGCATTCAAAAGTTATAGTATTTTTTAAGTTCCCATTATAAGTCAATGGGAACATTTATATGGTTATTTTGCAAACAAAGAATGGGGTTCATGGCTATCTGGTCCCACCTGGCGGTCAAAGATTTGCAGCCTAGTAGTCCAAAAATCTTTGTCCTCAAGAATTCTTTTGACCGCAAGGTCCGCCATCTTGTTTTTGCTTTTCCGACCCTAAAAATTCAAATATCTCACCAGGGTCACTCTGAAGTAAAACATGAATGGGTTTTACTCAGGGGCCTTGTTCTGTCAAGCCATGCCTTTGGTTTGATGTAAAATGGTCCAAAAGTAGACTTATAAGGTTTTAAATGCTTTGTTCACAGCTAGCTAATGATCTTTGATCGCGAGCCTGCAAATTTTTTGATCACTAGATTCTTTGATTGTGATCTTGCATCATGAGGTAAAAATAATTTTCTCAGCTCAGGGGTGGCCTAGGAACATAAAATGATCAGGGCTTTGTTCTATCGAGGCATGATGGTGGTTTCATCTAAATCTTCCAAAACTCATGCTTTCACCATTTTTTATTCCCTTGATCATGAGTGTGCAATTTCTTTGATTGTGAGCCTTCAAATTCATTGTGCTTGAGATTCTTGATCATGATCTTGCATCGTGAGCGAGGGACTAGATGGCTCTTTGAAAAATGCTAATTTCAGCTCAGGGGTGGCCTAGAAACACAAATGAGGGTGGGGTTTGTTCAGGGGCTTTGCTCTATCAAGGCATGGTGGTGGTTTTGTTTAATTCTGCCCAAAATCGAGTTTCAGTATTTTTATTCTTTGATTGTGAGCCTGCAATTACTTTGATTCATGACATTCTGCAAATTTTTTCATCGCGATCCTGTATCATTTATACGATGACCAGATGGCCAGATTAAAAATTATATTTCTCAGCACAGGGTCACCTTAGGGACACAAAATAGGATGGGTTTTGCTCAGAGGCTTTTGTTTTTATCGAACCATGCTGGTGGTTTCCATGTAATTATCCATAAATTTGAATTTGAACACTTTTTAATCTTTAATCATGAGCCTGCAAATTCTTTTGATCATGAGCCTGCAAATTCTTGATTGCAAGGTTCTTTGACCATGATCTTTGGTCGCTAGATGACGTCCAGATGGCCAGATTAAACAATGTAATTTTCATCCCAGGGTCACCTGCAAACACAATTTAGGATGGGTTTGCTCAGGGCTTTCATTTTATTGAACCATGCCACTGGTTTCATGTAGTTATGTGAAATTTTGACTATTTTGTTATTTAGTTACAGGTAATATACTGTAGTAGTACACTGTGCTCTGCTCCTCACAGCTCCATGCTTGTTGGGGCATTCAGTGGCTTTTTCTACCCCAAACCCAACCTACAATGAATAAAACTGGGGTTATCTTAATATAATTTACTTTTTGGTAAAACTGTCCATCAATGGGAGTCCGATCCTTTGAGCAAGGTAAGTCGGCAGTTTAGTACATTGAACTCAGCGGGTCATAATCATTGGTTCTCATGATTTTATGCTCTATTTGTGCCCTACTCTATCTATATTTCCAATTTGGAGCTTGTTATCATGTCCAGAGGACTGGTGTTTTTGATGCACTCTGAATTGTTGCGATTTGGTTGTGGAGACAGGGCCTGCTGTATTGAGCTGATGGAGCAATTGGTGGCTATAAAAGGCTTGGATTTGGACTCGTGGAGCACCCAGAGACCATTGGGAAGTTGTTTGAGGAGGCTCCTAGGAAAAGGCACCCAGCTGGTAAGGCTTTCAGGAGAGGTGCGCAGCAGTAACACAATATGTGCTGAAATGTCTGAAAATTACCTTGAAGAGGTATGCTACCTTGCCTAGGGGTGTGGGATCCTTTTTTTATTTTCATTGAAAGTTTTAAGTTTACTGTGCTCAGAGGAGCGTTTTGTTCCCTTTTTCTAGGTGCCTGCAATTCAAAATGATTTGATGTCTAGTGAAACAGATAGAAACTGAGCAAAAGCCAACAAAAATGGCATAGGAACTATTGTAACCAAACTGAATGGAACTGGGCACTTAGAAGTGGAGGTACGGGAGAGCTTTTTAAGCTGAAGGGACTCTGGATGAAATAGGAGCCATGCTTGCATATTGTAATAAGGTATCCCCATTTTCTGTCTGAGTTAAAAAGATACTGTTCCAGCAAAAGGTTCTGTAGTTCCAACATAATTCTCTCAAGGTAACCCTTCAGAAGATCATCACAAATGTGCTTTAATAGGTACAATGCTAGAGCCTTTATGCACTGATATATTTACTGTTCAGCACAACTATTAAGATTACTGGCTACCAAAATTTGAAGGTATTGATCAATTGCACAGTGGTGACTCTAAATGTGGAGATGGAATGTGAGTGAACTGACTCCTGTTTGGATAAGTGTCTGATTTTATTACAAGGGCACATTGAACAGTGAACACTTTTAGTGGAGCTGAATGCTGAAACTATAGTTTTATGGAAACTGTTTTCATGCTTGGTTAAATGGGGTCCTATTAGTGTTTTTCAGACTGAAATATAAATCCTGAATGCTCCAATGCTTAATAAAACAACTAGATTTCATGAGTGCACTCTGTTCAATCCTACGGTAATTTAAGGTGGCTATAATTGCAGAAGTTGGCCGACCACCTATTTACTCCTGCTGACTTCCATTTTACTTTATTAATACAGTTTGTGTGCTGTGGTTTAGCTGCAGGAATCACTGGTTGTAATTTATTGACTGTGAAAAATTCTGTTTTAATATCTAAAATGTTTGCTCTGTTTCATAATTTATGGACCTTGAACTTGGTTGAGCTTTAGCTTCAGGGCTCCCAGATGTTTGGAGCCCACAAAATGTAGTGTTTAGTTTCATCATATCATATAATAAGTTTCATATATTTGTACCACCAATGTTTGGTTGTTGGTGATTTTAATGTGACAGTAATTTTAGAAGATGTTTTGATTAGTTACTAAATATATTGTGAGATTATAAGGCACTTATATAGCAATATAATGATACAGAGGATGTTGTGCTAAAAGCTATTAAGTGGAGTGATATCCTATGTTGGACAGCCATTAATCTAATCCCTAAATAAAGCTCAGGCACTGATTGTGTTGATGAGAATATAAGCAAAATTGTGTAACAGTAATCTAGATGACTTTGGCAAATTGCCCCTTCTAGTTGATTAAAACTGTCAGTTGCTGGAAATAGCTTAGCAGAAGACATCTCACAAGCAAGTTGATTGGCTTATAGCCAGAATAGAAAGTGCTATGTTAGTAGGTAGAAGCTGGACCCAGCCAAAGCAGAAGATTTTACATAAGTAAGTTATTGGCTTAAAAACTAATACAGAAAGTGTTATGTTAGTATGCAAAGTTGATGAAGCTAAAGTAGAACACTTCTACACTAGTATGTTAGATGGTTTATAAGTCGATACAGAAAATGTATATTAGTATGCAAACACAGGATGCAGCTAAAGCAGAAAATGCTGCATAAGTAAGTTTTATATTTATAGTCTATGCAGAAAGTGTCATGCTAGTATGCAGGTTTCAATACTGCCAAGTGCAGTTTATTAACATGTGGGGAGTCTATGTCAGGACTTATGAATCTGGTCACTTTTGTCTTAAGCATTACCTCAGGTAAAGTTGTCATGAGCCTTGGTTCTTTTACTTGAAATTTGAGGGTGTTCTGGCACATCCTGTAGATGTGAATTACGGTGTTTACGTGTCGGAGAAATTTTTTGTGGAGATATTGCATGACACAATTTACGTGTTGTGACAGTGTTTTGCATTGTGCTGGTGGTTTGAAATTGATAAGGTACATAGCCTTAGTGTCATGGATGTAGTTTTCAGTCATTGTGCATATAAATGTTAACAGGTGCAAAATTCTGCATCTCTGATAACTGAAAATCTCAAACTTTAACATGCTATATCTTGGATGCAGTTTGTGTTTTAGATTGAAATTTGGAGGTTGTTGATGGTACACACACATTTTAGTTGGTGGAGCACAGGGCCTGAAAGGCCCATGCTCCCACCACCTTCTGCAGATTGGTGGGAGCGTGGGCGAAGGGCCTGAAGGGCCTGAAGGGCCTGCCTCCCACTGAGCTCCATGTTGGTGGAAGCACAGGCCCAAAGGGCCCGACTCCCACCAACTTGAGCAAGTTCTTAGTTTTTATTCTTTCTCGTGCAGGAAATTCTATGCAAAATATTAGATCATGTATCATTTGAAAGAACATAAAGTCAGAAATGAAAAATCTTTAGTTACTTGACTCTTGACACATCTCAAGATTGACAGCTAACGGGTGTGTTATTGGGGTTGTGAGGGGTAAATGTCACCCCATTCTTCATTTACTGTGGCTTGTGAATGTAATTTCAGATGGAATGAGGTGACATTTAGGCCTCACAACTCAATGACACACCCCATCAGCTGTCAATCTTGGGATGATGGGCGGGTCCAGGGTGGAGGGGCAACTCTAAAGATGTTTCATTTCCTGACTTTTTGTGTTTTAACCCTAAAATGATGCATTAACACAGTTTTTTGTATAGAATATATATATATATATATATATATATATATATATATATATATATATATATATATATATATATACATATATATACACACACACACACACACACATATAGCTGCATGGCAGTGCAGTTTTAGTAAGGGTTGCTGGCCACTTCTATGTTAAACCCAACATTTTGCACTTTAATAATTTTGCAACTATATGACGGATGTGCCTGAAATTTTACATGCACAGTCAGGTACCATAGATCTCTAGATCTGGCAGGTTTCTTTTGTGGTTGGATGCAGTTGCGAAGCAGCAGAGTATCAAACAATGTGCAAAATGCACTTTTTGTCTATTCATTTACTGGGATGCAGCACAAATGGTTTGTCTGTCTGCTCTAAATTGTCAGAGAATATGCGGTCTGTGTTATTGATGTGCTTTTTGAAGATTTGGTGAAAAATATTAATCCATTCAAAAGTTATTTAAATTTAAAGTTTCCCATTATAGTCTATGGGAAAAATAGCTGTGCTCTCTCGAAAGCTGTCGCCAGTACATTTTATGTCCCAAATGCCCTCAGTAGTGTTGTGCCACTGCCATCTTGTTTTCAGTTAGTGAGGCAGTAAAAATGCTGTAATTCCAAAAATAGTGCCCTTGATAAACACCAACAGTTGTGTTTACTGAATTGGGGTCGAGGAACATGATTCTGCTATTAGATTTTAAAAATAACGGCCAGACATATTTTTTGCATTTCGCCTTTTGAAATGTTGCAAATTTAGGAAAGTCCATTTGTGAAACTTTCACAAATTGTAGACTTCTTTCAATTTGCAAAAGTTCCTTGCAAAATGATCTAAATTTGTGATATAACTCGATAGGTCCCTTGAAAAGGTCAAAACCTTTTCTGGCCATTGTTTTACAAGACAAATGGCAGGACCATGTTCCTCAGCCACTGTTTAGGTAAACACCTGTTGGTGTTTACCTAAATAAAGGATATTTTATCCTTTAAGTGCCTCCAAGGGGCCAATGCATATTTCTATATACTTTTTTAAACTCACAGCCCTCCCTCTCCATCTCTGTGTGCTGTCCCACCCTCCACCCTCTGTTGCTAGGGTACCATGTGATAACAGCTCCATCAAAACAGTGGCGAACTAAATGGCGACTACATATTGGTGGCAGCAATAAAGCCAGAGACACCACAGTGACCTACAATACAATTGTTAAAGGGGTGTGGGGCACATAGCCCTCGACAGAAATGATGTTTTAAGTTTATTTTTCTTAAAAGTAAATTTCGGTCATTTATATTACATAAATGATTGAAACTTACTTTTAGAAAATAAATTCAAAACATCATTTTCTGTGGGGGTTATGCCCCACACCCCTCTTTACAAGTGGCTCTCACACACTGTACACCCCTACCTAATATAATCAACTCTGGGGGTGTTACACTTGGGGAAAGAGGAAATCACAGAAGGGGACTACACCATGGGGGCTATGCACAAGAGGAGAATGTTGGGGAGGAACAAACTCAGGGAACAGAACACCTCTAGAAACAAACAAAAATTAACTACAACAACCCAAAACCACAACAAAAAAATGAGAAGCACCACTCCAGTCCTGAACCCCAGTCTACCAGCATCACAAGCTATCACCTAACCCACAAGCCAGATGGCCAGCAGTAAGCAGCCCTCCCAAACACACCCTCTGTCCTTCACATCATACCTCTTCCTGGCTATTCAATACATAGCTGTCTTTACATTCACTGTAATTCCTGTTGCTCTTTACTAATACTCACTGGCCCAGATATTCAAACTGCACCATTCTGTTGTGCAAGACCCTGCGCTGCTCAAAAAAGAAAAGGTGTGGCCAGGGTGATATTCAATGGAGTTGCACTATTGAGCAACTTCTTTGAATATTGCCCCTGGTTTCACCCACTGTGCATGGCACAGTGGAACTGCACCACCGCAAGTGGTCAGAGTGGAGCATTCAGATGCGGTGGCGTTAGTTCCATTGCGCCATCGCAGCACCTGTGATATTCAAAAGGTGACATACAAATGGGGCCATAATTTATGCAAGGCACACGGGGCCATTTGCATCTAATTATAGCCCCATTGCATGCCATTAGGCATGCCGGGCGTCGATCCCCAACTACTTAGCCTGGCTCTGCCAGGCAGCAGCTGTCGGGACCGACGCCTCTGCAGCCCGATCACAGGCATTGTTATTCTCCCATAGCCCGATCGCGGCATTAAGGTATTATAGGTATTCACATATCTGGACTGCCTTGTACGGTATGGGCTGCATGCCCAGTGGCTCATGCTCTGCACCAATGGACTGCAGCCCCACCAGCTGTCAGTTGGCGGGCAGTGGGCGGCAGGTGGTGGGTGCCGCCCACCAGCTGACGGGAGCGGGTGGTGGTGGGGTGGGGGCCACCAAATCACCAGGGATGACATACTTGGGGAGGTAGGATGCCGCCCGCGATCTGGTTTCTCACGGTCCACTGGCCACCAGGGATCTTGGACTTTGTGGGGGAATGACTTAATGCCCGCGATTGGGCTGGGTGACTTAATGCCCGCGATCGGGCTAAGGGAGGAGAATACCTAATGCCCGCGATCGGGCTAAGGGGGAGAATAACTTAATGCCCTCAGATCGGGCTAAGGGGGAGAATAACTAATGCCAGAGATCGGGCGACTCTCAGGTCCACTGGACCACCAGGGATATTGGACATTGGGGGACTGATGCCCGCGATCAGGCTACTGGGGGTACTTCAGCCTGCGATCGGGGCATGGGGCACCACCAGGTGCAGCGGGAATGAGTGGAGGGCACCCCCAGGTGGCAGCTGCTGTGTTGTGCCCTGCAATGTGGCAGCTCACCTGTGGGTGGCCCTCGACTTGATCCTTTTTTTAGCTGTCAGTTGTGCAGGCACAGGTAGGTTGCACCTGCATAACTCTGCACAGCCCGCTGAATATCGGCTGTGCAGTTTATGCATGGGCACGCCCCCACCTGTGCTCTGCAGCATTACTGATGTGCACCCAGCACATCGGGATTTGTGCAGGCACACTTTTCCCTTTTAAATATCACACCGGGCACATCAGTGGATTGCGATGAGAGCAACACTGTTGCGCCATGTGCAACCCTTTTGAATATCTGGGCCGCTGTCTCCACAGTCGCTCAAATTGAGTAGCTCATATCATGGGTTATCATTGCCTGTGCCCTCATCCCTCAATGCTACAGAACCCTCCCACTTCCTCCTCTTGTGCTGTCCCACCCTCCATCCTCTGTTGCCAGTGCCCCATCCCCAATGACACAGAACCCCTCCAACTACCTCCCTCTGTACACTCTCACCCTCCATTGCTGGTTTCTCTGCACCAGCCTGTAGTTATATTTTATTTGTCTCATATCAGGTGCCCAATCCCCATGTCAGCATTTGTAACGCCTCTGTCCACTACTCAGGGACACTAGGTAGCTCCACTTTCAGTATTCCAAAATGGAATTTTTAAAAAACACCTGTAAAAAAGAAAACCGCCCCCAATGTCTTTTTAGTTTTTATACCTGGAAAGGAAATGGTCTTTGTCATCTCCCTCATTCCCCACCCCATCCCCACCCTCCCTCTGTGCACCCACCTTCCCGCACCCCCTTACTCCATACTTACCTCCAGAGGTCAAGCGCTGTCATCTTCTTGACCGGACACGCCTGCACTCTTCAAAGCCAAATAGCAAACTGAGTAATCAAGGTAGGCACCTATATAATGACTGTCAATGGGGTTTTGAACTTATGTTGATATCTCAGCTGTTTTTCAACATTATTGATCCAAATTTTCAACATGGCCTTTTTCAACCTCACTTATGAACACTGTCACTGTCATCTTGTTATTCAGACCATAAGGTGATTTCACAGTTGCTGCATGGAATCATCTTTCGAGGCCAATTAACTAAATGACAATGTTTGTTCATGAGGGGAGTGTCTCAAAAGCCTATGTTGAAAATCCGTGGAAACATTTAGAATATGACCTCATTATGAGCGTATTATGCAGTTTCTATGCACGCTCTTAACTTTGCCAGTTTTAATATTTTCAGTCCAGATTTTCAACATTGCCATTTTTTCATACCTCCTCGTGAACAGTACAACTGTCATTTTGCATCCTGCCCAAAACATGTGTTATCACCAGTCGTTGTGTGGTATCACCTTTCTGGACAGATTAATGAAATGACAGTGCCAGTGTTCATAAGGAGAGGTCCCAAAGGCTGTTTGAATATTTGGTGCAAAATTGTTGAAATGCCCATGTCACGAGTGTACATTGCATTTCTAAGCACTTCTCGTAACTTCACCAGTTTTATATTTTTACCCAGATTTTCAACATTGGCATTTTTTCACACCTCTCAGCGAACAGTGCAGCTGTCATTTTTTGCATCCTGCTGTAACATGTTTTCACACCTGTGGCACAGAATGGCATGGTCGCTGTGCAAAATCAGCTTTTGGATGGATTAATGAAATGGTAGTGTCTCTGTTCATGAGGAGAGCCCCAAAAGCCTATGTTCATAATTTGGTGAAATAAAGCTCGAAACGCCCTAATTACGTGCATCCATTGAATTTATTCTCGCACAACATAACTTGGGTACTTTTCAATATTTTGTTGCTAAACTTTCAATATAGCTATTTTATCACACCACCTCATGAACAGTACAGCTGTCATTTTCACATCTTGCCTGTGGTTTTTGCACCTGTGACATAGAATGGCATTGCAGTTGCATATAATTAAATTTTCCTTGCATTTCACAATTTCTCTGTACCGGGGTATATGAGGGGGTAATAAGATGGTTATGTTAATAATTGAGTCACCTGTTGTTGGACACATGGAGCTACAGGGTCCAGAAGTCCATGCGCTCTACACCTACATACATATGTGCATCTACGTTGTGGGATTGGACCCCTGCTTTCCACGCAAAATACAGATACTGTTATACTATCTCAAAAGAAGAAATTCATTGCAAAAACTCCATTAATGCATCAGTTAGGACTTCTATTACAGTGACAAAGGTGTGGAGATTCAGCGTTAGAGTTCCCAACCCTACCACCACATCCCTACCCTCCACACACCAACAACCATTGGGGGTGTCCCTTGGGGTCATCGGGCCTCTCACCCCATTCTCATGTACTGTACCATGTCTGCTTGTTTACACAGGAATGGGCTGAGAGTTAGGCTGATGACCCCAAAGCACACCCTGGTGCCTGTTGGTGTGTGAGGGGGTGGGGTGAGGAGTTGGGAACCCTAACACTGAATTTCCATACTTTTGTTGCTGTAATTGAAACCCTAATGAATGCATTAACAGAGTTTTTGTAATGATTAGTATAGCTGCATGGTAGTGCAGCTATAGTTAGGTCGCCGGCCACTTTATGTTAAACCCAAATGTTGCACTTTAATAGCTTTGCAACCATATGACGGATTTGCCTGAAAGGTTGCAGTCATAGTCTGTTACCATAGCTCTCTGATCTGGCAAGTTTCATTACTTTTGATGTGCAGTTGTAGAGCTGTGAGCTCCAGAAATGTGAAAACAGATATTTTGACCATTTCTTTGATCTGGTTTGCAGCCTCAAATGCTTTATCTGGCCCAAAATTATCAGGGAATATGCAGTCTGTGTTACTGATGTGCCTTTTGAAGATGTGGTGAAAAATATTAACCCATTCAAAAGTTAATCAAATTAAAATTTTCCCATTATACTCAATGGAAATAAATATTGTGTCTTTCTGAAGCTGCCACTACTACATTTTACTGTCGCAAATGCTTACTATAGTATCGCAGCTGCCATCTTGTTTTCAGTTAGTGGTGGAGAAAATGGTTGTAGTTAAAATTTTATTGTCCCTAGGTAAACACTGTGTTTACTTAATTGGGACATGAGGAAGACAATGCAGCCATCAGAATTTCAAAATTCAAGCTGGAGATATGTTTTCCAGCATTGAGCCCCCTCAGAGTGTCACAAATCACTATAAATGGACGCTGACACTTTTGCAATTGCAACACTATCGCATCTCGTTTTTTTGCAAATTTTGTGAAAGTGTCACAATTTGCAACACTACTGGCCCAAAAACACAATTTCTTTGCCACCTCACTGCACCTAAACAGTTGGGGCTTTGGGGCTGAAATTGAAGGGTGGCAAGTCCTGGCCCCACAGATGTGCCTTTTGGCGGTTTGGTGAAAAATATACAACGGTTCCATAGCTACAGCATTACAAAATTGAGAAATTTCCCATAGGATAACACTGCAGTAACTCATGACACCTTCAGTGCCCGTATCTTGAAAATGATTTGAGATACAGATTTTTGTTCTGGGCAGCTTCGAGCACGCTGGAGGTTTCAAGTCATGATTACAACTGCAGTGGAATTTTCCATAGTTGCTTCGGTTACTGAGATATTGTTAAATTAGTGGTACAAGGGTTCCTTTTCAGGACAATAGGGTTGCAGTATGTCTCCAGACTTATGAGCAAGTGGGAACGCAGGCCCAGTGGACCTGTGCTCTGACATATGCATTCCATTATGCAAAATGGGAATCATGAAATGAGCGAAGGGTCCAGAGGGTACACACTCCCACAACCACATGCCAGTTACATTACACTTTCTCAAAAGAAGGGAAATTCATTGCAAAACACTCCATTAATGCATCAGTTAGGGTTGATAGCACAGCTACAAAAGTTTGGAATTCAATGTTAGGGTTCCACCCTCACCAATCCTCCACCCTCCACACACACCAACAGGCATCAGGTGTGCCATGGGGTCATCAGGGCTTAACTCTCACCCCATTCTCCTGTACTGTAGCATGTCAGCTCAGACAAAGAGTGTGCACAAAAAGAGTGGGTGATACAGGAACTACTGCATTAATAATTAGATCAGGTTCCTAGCACACGCAAACCATCCTTCAGGATGCCCATTGTTTTAGAAGAACATTTATTCATAAAAACAGTCAACTAACAACCTAACATGTTTTGGAGTTACCTCCTTTCTCAAAGGCTGAATAATTAATTGACCCAACACTCTATATAATGTCCATGCTTCTAATTAGATAATTAACACCAGCTTAAATCCATTACCAAGTGCATAAAACATCACACATAGCATTAAATAGCTAAACATAGAAACATAGACTTTGATGGCAGATAAGGACCGCTTGGCCCACCTTGTCTGCCCATTTCCTACCTACAGGATAAGCTGCAGATCCTAGTTAACCAACAGCCTATTTCTTCCTACACCCCACAAGAATTGTCTTATGTCTGTCCCATGCATTCTTGAATTCTCCCACACTTTTAGACCCCACAACCTACTCAGGAAGGCTGTTCCATGCATCCACCACCCTCTCTGAAAAAAAAACATCCTCACATTGCCCCTGGAGTTGTCCCCTCTACCTTTAAATTGTGTTCCCTTGTTCTTGCAAATCTCTTTTTTGAAAGATGCTACCCTCTTGCACTTTGTTGATTCCACTGAGGTACTTAAAAGTTTCTATCATGTCCCCCATCTCCTCCTTTCCTCAATGGTATACATATTAAGCTCCTTTAGTCTCTCCTCGTATGGCTTCTCTTGCAGACCCTGCACCATTTTAGTTGCCCTCCTCTGACTGACTCCATCCTGTCTATGTCCTTACAGAGATGGGGTCTCCAGAACTGGATGCAGTACACCAGATGGGGTCTCACCAACTGTCTGTACAGAGGGATAACAATTTCCTGTTTTCTGATGGTGTGCCTGTCCCTGTATATTCCAGTATCCCCCAAGCCCTCCCTACTGCCTCCTCACATTGCTTGCCAACCTTAAGGTCATCTGATATGATTACTCCCATGTCCCTTTACATTTTTGTTGCTTTACTACCTCCCACCCCCATTGTGTAATCTTCCCTGGCTTTTGTTTCCCAGGTGCATTATTTTGCACTTCTTTGCATTGAATCCAAGCTGCCATACTTCTGACCATTTCTCCAACCTTGCCAAGGCCTTCTCATCCTTTCTACACCTCCTTGTCTATCAACCCTGTTGCAGATCTTTGTGTCATCTGCAAAGAGGCATTTTTTCCTTCCAGTCCCTCTGCAATGTCACTTACAAAGACATTAAAAAGGACTGGACCCAGTACTGAACCTGTGGTACCCCACTAATAACCCCCTTTTTTCAATTACCTTCTGCATCCTGTTGTCCAGCCAATGTTTTACCAGGCTACCACCCTTGGGACTCACTCCCAGGCTGGTTAATTTGATTATTAATCTTTTGTGTAGGACTGTGTCAAATGTCTTGCTAACGCCCAGGTAGCCATGTCCACAGCCCTTCCTGATCTACTACTTTGGTCACCCAGTCAAAGAAATCAATTAGATTCATCTGACATGATTCTTTCCCACTGTGAACCCATGCTGCCTTGGGTCCTGTGCCCCACTGGCCTCTGGGTACACAACAATTCTTTCCTTCAGAAGTGATTCCATAATTTTCCCCACCACAGGGTCAGACTGACAGGTCTGTAGTTTCCTGCCTCTGTCTTGCTCCTACTTTTGGGAAGGGAAATCACATCCACCTTCCTCCAGTCCTCATGTACCACACCATCCTCCCATGAATTGTTAAAAGCATAGTCAGTGGTGTCACTAGTTCTCCTTAATCTTTTTAGAATTCTGGGGTGAATTCCATCAGGCCCCATTGCTTTGTCCACTTTCAGTTTTAGGAGTCTTTTCAGAACCCTTTCTTCAGTGAAAGGACTGGGATCAACACCCCTATCCAGAGTGCTTCTGTTAATTAGATTAGGCATCTCCTCTCATCCTCTTTTGGGAATACTGAGCAGAAGTATTCATTCGGTATCCCTGCTTTTTCACTGTCCCTCTGCCCACACACCATCCATTCTATTCAGCCTCACTATCCCTCCCTTGTCTTTTTATGTCCCTGATGTACCTGTAAAATGGTTTTATCCCCCTTCTAACGAGTTGGCTATCTTTTCCTCAGTTTGGGCCTTTGCTATTTTGACTTCCATCCCTGCTTTCCTTCTTCTGCCTTAACTGGAACAGTTCTCTGTCCTGCTTCTTCTGAGTTTCTTATACTCTAAATGCTATCTTTTTCTACCTAACCTTCCCGCATCTCTTTGAAAGCTATAGTGGTTTTTTGTTTTGATTTGTTTATTTCTTCACACAAAAGCTTGGTGCCTCTGTGATGGCAGTTTTGATGTTTCTCCATTGTTGCCCCACCCTTCTAGCCTGTTTGCTAGTGCTTTTCTAAGGTACTGTCCCATCTTGCCAAAGTCGGCCTCCTGAAGTCCTGTACTCTCACTTTTGTATGGCTTGACTATGTAGCTGAGTTTATTGTGAACCATACTGCTTGGTGGTCACTTGTTCCCGGGAGATTGCTGCTGGAGATTGCTGCTGGGAGAAGCCGACCAGCCTCCACTCTTCCGGACTGTTGATAGACTTCTCCATCCACTCTGTCTTCAGCCCGGAAGAGTTTCCTTGAATGAGGATTGTGAGGAATTTGCTCGGTTTTTCTCGGACAGGGTGTCTGCATGATCCGGCTGAGGTCTCCCTCAGCCAGTAACATTTATTGCTGTCAGTGGTCGCCAGTCGTGTTCTAAGAGCACTCTCTGGGTGGGGAGTTTAGGCCAGTGGAGGTTCGTGAGGTCACTGAGATAGTGGCCAACTTGAGGTATGCCTTTTGTGAACTGGATCCCGTGCCAACGCTGCTTCCTGATGAGGTGCATTGACACTGTTGGCCCGGTGTTTGCCCCTGATTGTCCGGTGCTCCCTGGAGTCAGGGTGTCTTTCCGACACCTTGAAGGAGGCTCTGGTGAGACCCCTTTTAAAGAAAGCTTCTCTGACTCCGGAGATTAGGGCAATTATCATGCTCTATCTCCAATCTTCCATTTCTGGGAAAGATTGTTGAGAAGGTGGTATCACTTCAGTTGGGGAACATCTCAGGACCCATGAGTTGTACGATCCTTCCAGTCAGCTTATCGGGCCAGACATAGCACTGAAACTGCATTAGTTCGGTGCAAATGACTCTCAGGACTAGAGATCGGGGACAAGACAATTCTTGTTCTCCCCATCTCTTCAGCATTTGATACGTGGGACCATAGTGTATTGCTTTTCCACCTGAGGGAGTTATGCAGACTCACCGGTGTTGTCATCAAATGGTTTGAGTCATTTCTTACTAACAGGAGGCAGCGGATTGTGATGGGTAATTTCTCATCTGCACCCTACCTCCTTCCATGTGGAGTCCCTCAGGGTTCGGTATTGGCTCCTATGTTGTTCTCATACATGCTGCCCCTGGGGAGATCATTAGGAGGTATGGTTTGAGTTTTCATTGCTATGCTGATGATACTCAACTATACCTTTCCTTTGCCCCAGGAACATCAAATGCAGTGGATGTGTTAAATATCTGTCTGGCTGAGATAAATGACTGGATGTCTTCCAGCTGGCTGCGACTGAACCCTAACAAGACTGAGGTATTAGTAGTGGAGTCGAACAGAGTTCGTGATGGATGGCCTCTGACTCTGTGACTGGCATTGTGCTAGGAGCTGTGTCATTGATGGCCTCCCCATGGATGCGTAATCTTGGTGTGATTTTGACAGAATTTGTCCATGGAGGCTCAAATATCCTCTGTGGTTCGTTCCTGTTTTTTCATCTGAGAAATATCGCCAGGATTAAGCCCTGTTCCAGTTCTGGATCTTCCTACTTTGGTACATGCCTTAGTCACTTCTAGGCTTGACTACTGTAATGCCCTCTATCTCGGGGTCTCTGGAACTTCTTTCGCAGACAGCAGCTAGTGCAAAATGCTGCTGCCGGTTTTGACTGGACAAAGTAAGTTCAGTCATTTACTCTGGTATTAGGCAGTGCACTGGCTGCCGGTCAGGTGGAGAGTATTGTTCAAGGTGGGTTTTCTCACCTATAAGACCCTACATGGACAGGGCCCTGGTTACCTTTCTGATCTCCTGGTACCGTCCACCTCTATTCGTGATCTCCGCTCCTCTAATAGTGGCCTCCTCAAAGTCCCGAGAGCGAGATTGAAATCAGCTAGGGACCCGATCATTTTGGAGTTGCTGCTCTAGTTCTCTGGAACTCGCTGCCGTTGGAAGTGAGAGAGGCCCCTACTATGGAGGCTTTCTCAAGAGCCGTCTGAAGACCTTTTATTTATGCAGGCTTTTGGAAATTGAATTTTATGTATGTTATTTTTAAGGAATGTATATGGTATGACACACTGTATAGTTTTGTGTGGCGCCCAGAGCCTTTGGGATTGGGCATCTTTTAAATAAAATTGACATTGACATTGACACTTCTAGATATGAGATTCTCTCACTGTCCTCAATTGAGAGTATGAGGGTCTAAGATTGCTGCCTCATGAGTGGGTTCCAAAACTGACTGTCTGGGCATGCCACCTATAGGGCATCGAGAATGGCCCTGCTCTTGGATGTGGCTGCAGCAAAGGTGCTCCAGTTAACATCTGGCATATTCAGGTCCCCATCAACAGTATCTCCCTTTTCTCTGCCATCCCAAGGATGGCTTCTATCATATCTTTGTCTATTCCTCCCCTGAGATGAGGGTCTGTATACCACCCTGTGCAAATTGTAGTGCCATTTCCAGTCTCTAAGATGACCGACAGTGCCTCCTCCTCCCTGTTTTACTCTTTTGTTCTGTTGCTTTTATCCCTTCCCTTACATAGAGAGCTACTCCTCCCCTCTTCCCCCCGTCTCTCCTGTAGGTTGTGTACCCTGGTATGTTAACATTCCAGTCATGGTTTTCTGTGTACCATGTTTCTGTGACTGCATGATATCCAGGCATCCCTCTTCCATCAAGACCACCAGTTCAGGGAGTTTGTTGCCCAGACTACAGGCATTGGTCACTCATTATCCTCCATTTCTTGATGACCTTACCCCTTTTTCCCCATCCCTGTCCAAATTGCCTTTGTCATTTCTCTATTTACCCTGCCCTTTCCCATCGACATCTCTGTCTTGGTGTTTACCTCTACTTACTACCCTGATTTTTGGGAGTGCTAAGATTTCCTTGTCTTTCCAGTGCCTCCCCTTGGCTAGTTTAAATGCTTGCCAATGAAGCATTTAAATCTATCACCTAGGATCCTGGTTCCCTCCTGGACAGATGCAGACCATCATGCCAGTATAGGCCTTCATCACTCCAGGTGGACCCCAGTCCCCAATAAAGCTAACATCCTGAGCTCTGCACCAGTTTTTCAACCACTGATTGAATCCCATGGTGTGGAGCACCCTAGCCTCACCCATGCCATAGCCAGACAGCACCTCCGAGAAGGTTACCGCTCAGTCGAAGTTACTAAAATGATTGACAGAATGCAGAATGAGACATATGAAACAAGACTGCAGAATCTAGGCCTATACTCTCTGGAGTTGAGAAGAACAAGGGTGATCATTATGTTAGCTATCAATCTGCAATCACCCATAAAAGGCAGAATTCCTGTCCAGGGAGATTGCAGTTGCTCAGAATCGACCGGCTCAGCTGTTTCGAACTGTAGACAGACTGTGCAACCCAGCCTGCCTGCAAGTTCAGAAAGCTTTTTCGCAAGTAGAGTGCGATGAGCTCGCTCTATACTTTGCAACCAAAGTGGCTGACATCAGGCGAACCTGGGTCCGCAACTCTCTAAGGGTGATGCTCTTGGACAGCATGGGATCACAGTGCCCCACTCTCCTGGAGTTCCTTTGCCGACCTGAGTTCGTGAACATTATGAGGATCGTCCATACTATGCGTCCCAAGTTGTGGTTTGGATCCCGGACCGACTCCTCATTCTGGGTTGTTCTGATATCATCGGTCCGGTCCTGGCGCAAATAGTCTGGTGCTCCTTGGAGTCAGGTGAGTTTCTTGATCCCTGAAAGTGGCAGTGGTGACCCTCTTTTGAAGAAAGCTTCTTGGACCCAGACTGTTTTCAAACTATCGGCCTATCTCTAACCTCCCTTTATCAGGAAGGTTATTGAGAAGGTCGTAGCTGTTCAATTGAATGACCATTTAACCATCCATAATGTCTACGAATCCTTCCAGTCTGGCTTCCGGAAAGACACAGCACTGAGACTGCGCTGGTTCGGGTGTTAAATGATCTTCTGATGGTAAGGATCAGAAGAGATGCTCCATCCTGGTTCTACTTGATCTCTCTGCAGCTTTCGACACTGTGGACCACATGGTGTTATTAGCTCGCCTGAGGCAAATTTGTGGAATGTCTGGAATTGTTTTTCAATGGTTCATGTCATTCCTCACTGGGAGATCACAAAGAGTTGTGTCAGGATTTTTCCTCTGACCCACTTCTTTGTTGTGTGGAGTGCCTCAGGGATCTGTGCTGTCACCCATGTTATTTGCAGTGTATATGCTGCCCCTCGGAAGTATCATAAGATGATATGGGCTGAGGTTTCACTGCTATGCAGATGATACCCAGCTCTATCTGTCTTTGCACCCTACCAGGATGGAGCTCTCTCAGTGTTTAACTGTCTGGGGAGATCCAAGACTGGATGGATTCTAGTTGGCTAAAGTTGAATTCGGAAAAAACAGAGGTTCTGGTAGTGGACCTAGGTGGTCGGATTGAGGAGGCCGTGTACTGGTGCACCATCTGGAATTTTCCTTGGTGGAGTATCTCCCGTCCTCAGAACGGGTGCGTGGTCTTGGGTTTATTCTTGACGATAGGCTGACTCTTAAATCTCAGGTGTCAGCCGTTGTCAAGACTTCCTTTATTATCTTAGGAATATTGCCAGGGTTAGGCACCTTGTTCCGTCCGACTCCCTGCCACCTTGGTCCACGCTTTTGTATCTTCGCATCTGGACTACTGCAATGCCCTTTACTTTGGGCTTCTGGGGTTGAAACTGTCAGCCTACAGCTGGTGCAGAATGCTGCAGCCCAGGTATTGACTGGGACAAGTAGGTCCTGTCATATAACTCCCATGCTGCATGAACTGCACTGGCTTCCTATGCGGTGGCGGATCACCTTTAGTCATTTTATTGACTTTAAAGCCCTTCACGATCAGGGTCCAGCCTATCTGAAAGACCTCCTGGTCCCTTACTGCCCTGACCGGATCACTCGGCTTAGCTAACATGGGGTTGTTAGAGATCCCAAGAGTGAGTTTAAAATCCTCTGGCAGCAGAGCATTTTTGCATGCTGCACCCACTCTTTGAACTCTCTACCATGCGGTTACGGCAGTGCACCTCGTGGAGTTATTCAAGAAAGACCTGAAACCTATTTATGGAATATGGCTTCTCAGATAATTGTTATTTTATTATGTTTGGATTTTATTATAAATATGTTATTTTGATGATATGCTGATCTTTTTATGGATGTTTCATGATTTTATTTAGAGCTTTTGAATTGTTTTTAAACTGTTCAGCACCTTGATATACTGAAAGGTGCTATACAAATAAAATTATTATTATTATTATTATTTATTATCTCTTACTTATGCATAACATATCAAAAGATTCAGAACATATAGCACTTGGCCTATCCTTTAAAAATTAGGTCACTGTAACCTTAGAAGCCATAACTATCAGTTAGCATCAACATACCCAAGGAATGACATCAGACGTTATTTCTTCACTCAGAGGATTATTCCAATATGGATTGTACTACCCAAGGGTCTTTTAGATACAAATAACCCCAATATTTTCAAAACAAATCTGGATGAACATCTTCTAAATGGGGTATAACACTTCAGACTTCTGGAGATGTACTAATATGGGCTATTTGCCTTCTGTACATCTATGATTCTTAGTATGACCCTTAGCATGCTACTTGTCTAAGACCCCTCCCCAACTCCACAAACTCTTCCTGCACTGCTCTGATCTCTTTCTAGGCTAGGTCATTTGCCCCTAGGTGGACAATGACATCCAGCTCCCTCCCCATGCAGCTGCTCCAGCGATCCTGAGGATTGGCTCCCTGTCCCTCCAAGCCATGGTGCCAGGCAAGCACATTACCTCCCTCCCTGGGAGTGGATAACCCATGAACATCCATTTAACAGCTGTGGTCAGGGACAAAATTTGAAGGGGGAATACATAGAAATGTTCCAGCTGCTACATCGGGAGCTCCCCAATGCAGCAGACAAGGATAAGCTGAAGCAGGAAAAGCTGCATAGGCCAAGGTCACCACACACCTTCAAGAACTGGGCAGCTTCCTTCGATATTTTTATTTCCATATATTGTGGGAAGTTCCAGCAGAAAATTGAGCAATTGATGAAGTACAGGGATAATATCAAGCCAGCACACCTGGTGTATGAGGGGAATGCTTCCTTCATGATATGACGTGGTCTTCGGATGTGTCTCACTAGATCACTGGAGATGAATTGGGACAAAATTGATCATGACCTGTGGTGCAGGCACATGACCTGAGCAAAGCCAAAAAATGTAGCTCATACCACAAGGGGGCACATGGTGAATAGGACCCACTGGCCAGGGCAAAAAGAAGTGGGAACATGCAGGCAGTATAACACTGGGAAATGTTTTTGGGAATACTGCAAATTCCATTATGAGTGCAGCAGTTGTGGTGGTAAGCACAAGGCTAACACCTGCCTGGGAGGTGGGGGTCCCCAGAAAGGGGATTGCAGTCTGACAACAAGCAGGGGGACAAGCATGCAAAAAGCCTGGTGAGGTCACCCATAAGAACTGATCATATTTCTGTCTGGCTTGACCGCTACCCTTGCAGAAAGGACACATGCTACTTACTGGGGGGCTTCTGTAATGGGTTTTGCATTCCCTTCCAGGGCCATGCATCTCCATGACAGTGCATAACCTAAAATCAGCATATGCACTGTGTGACATGGTGGCAAAGAAGATCCGCAAAGAGGTGGACACTGGGAGGGTTGTGAACCTTTGAGGATCTTCCACTGAGCACTTTAAGGATATTGCCCTAGGGTGGTCCCCAAGAAGGCATCAGGGAGTTCAGGTTAATTCATTACCTGTTTTACCCTGAAAGGGCATCAGTGAATGATTTCATTAGCCCAAAGACAGTGCCATGCATCTTTTGATACAGCGATCAAGTTCATTCAGAAAGCAGGCAAGGGTGCCCAGTTAGCAAAAAGTAATACATAATCCACTTTTCACTTGCTGCCAATCAGCTTGCAGGATTTTAAATTGCTGGGTTTTTCCTTCTGTGGTGAATTCTATTACAACATGTCCATTCTCATGGGTTGCTCCATTTCATGTGCAGACGTCGAGGCTTTCAGCTGCTTCTTTGAATGGGCCATCATACAAAATAGCGGCATCTGCAGGATAACACATTATTTGGATGACTTTCTGTTCATTGGGGCAGCTGGCATTTCTGAAAAAAGGCACTCACTTGCTGGACTGGTTCGGGGTGCCATTGGCACATGGAAAAACTGAGGGGCCGGTAACTACAGTGGTGAGCATATAAAGGTTGTTCAGTAATGAGTTATACCACTCAGTACCACTCCTGCTGTGCGGTACAAACGTGGTAGCTCATTACCGCAGTGAGGAAGGTCTGATCAAGGTTTTCTTTTTAAATGCAGTTTATCACTTATCCACAAGACGGCAAGCATGAGCTATTACAGCAAAACTGTGTGTCTGTAGTGTAATTCATCCTCCACCCATCAATTAACCTGCAGTTGGCATCAGGCTGCTGTTCAGGGACACTGTCAGATTAAGAACCTAATTGTAAATATATACTGCATAGAATCACTTTTGTCTCCTATCCCTTACAGTATATTGTGTTATTTTTCAATAAAGTTTTAAATCTGAACCATTGTCTGTGTGTCCCGTGTGTTTCTGTTTATTTATTTTTATGCATTTTGCGTTAGGTCAGTAGGTCAGTACAGTACTGTAGGTGTATTTTCATTTTAATGATTTTATGGCTGTGCTCAATTTCTTTTTTTTTCTGTATTCTGAGTGATCGATCACAAAATCCTCCTTCCTTTGCAACACAGTTTGTGTGATGTGCCAGAAAGTGCCATGGTTTCTCTCAGCAATTCAAATACTTGTTTATTTAGTATCCCACTGTTTCAATTTTTTATAAAATATATACTTCCTAAAATGTGTTTTTCCTGATCACAGAATACAAGTAAAAGATCTTATCAAGGGATCCTGTCAAATTACCGACACAGTACACTTCTGCAGCACTGTACCACCACACATTGCAGTGGTACTGGGCATCAATACTTAGCGCAGGTTTTTTCGATCTCCATTTCTGCAAATCCTATATATAAACACAAGTGAGGGGTCGCCAAAACATCTACTGCAGCCCTAAAAATTCTCATAGTCAGCATAGCAGACACTTACCACGAGCAGAATAATGAAACCAAGGTATAGTGAAATGCAACCCTCCCCCAAATAGAGTCTCACTAATAGACACACACTCTAATTAAGGATGCCTCTACTTATTACTATTAAGCACAGAATGGAAGCAGGGACATAACTGAATTTAAAGAAGACCAATTTTACCCTGGAGATCAGTGACAAGAAGTGCTCATACCCTTAACAATGAAGATTAAAGAGGCTGCTTCAGAACATGCTCAGAAAACAAAAATCACAAGGTGATTTTGGAAATGTTTTAACTTGCCTCAGCAGAGACAATTTGCAAGGCAAAGAAGTAAAAAAAAAACATAGAAATGAAGAAAATGATTAAAGATACCACAAAATATTACTGTGCTTATCGTATTACTTTGCATCAAAAACATGTACAGTATGGTGGTGATTGACAAAAAAGTTCAATCAGCTAATTAAACAGACCAAATAAAAGGGGGGCAGTCCCACAGGGAGTCCAGCCAGGCAAGGAGTGCCTCTTATCCAGCTCCCGTTAAGAACTGGATTACATAGTCAGTAAAGCAGACCTTCCTGACATAGTCCTCATGATCACTAAGGCCTTGTTTGCACTACAGCATGCTTAAGCAATTCATTTAAAAAATACGGATTAGTGCTTACTGTGCTACAGCATTCATACTGTAGCTCACTTCTGTAATCTGTTTCAGGCAATGCATGCTTGAGCGTTCAGATTTATCTGTGTAATCCATGTTAAATTCAGCAGCATGTAAGCTGCTTACCATCATGAATTGCGTAGTCGTGATGTATCCCACTTTTGTCTGTTGCCATGGATTTGTTTAGAAATGGCCCACATGGAGATGCTTTTTTGTCACTGCATGCTGCTGGCTATTTGATGGGTTATTGGTGTAGAATTGGTGAAATGAGGAGGAGAAGGCTGTGTATGCAGCGCAGACAGTGTGTGCTCAATCAGTTAATGGTTAAACTGCATAGTTTATTGTTTATACTGCATTGTGTAGTAGGCACTTCATACATGTCATTTAGTTTTGAAAGAACATTTGGTGCAGAGAGTGAAGCTTAGTGTAGTGGGATGACATTGTGCTTTGTACTTGGAGAGGAGGACTGGATCTAGCAATTTTTGAATGTCCCAGGCTTCATTTAACATGCTGTGCACACAGCTGTGAGACTCCATTGCCAGATGTGACACTCATTTAAGGCAATGTGTTCCAGTGGAGGAATGAGTGGCCATCACCTTCTGGAAGCTGGCCACTAACATCGAATACTGAACACTTGGTCACCTGTTTGGTGTTGGACGATCAACTGTATATGAAATTATTGTGGATGTTTGTGAGGCAATTGTCAATATCGTTCATGTCACGTGTGGTATGGATATCAAATGTCAGTGATGTGGCCAATAGATTTGAGCATGAATGAGGCTTCCCTTGTCGTGGTGGGGCAATTGACTACTCATTTTGCCATTATCTGTCCTCCTAACTATGCCACAGACTACTTCAACAGGAAGAGCTACTACTCAGTTGTAATGCAGTGGTGGACAATAAATAATGTTTCCAAGATGCCAATATTGGTTGGTCTGGAAGGGTACATGATGCCTGTGTTTTTAAGAATAGTTCACTATACAGAAAAGGGCAGGAGGGTACATTGTTTCTACCCAGCACAAAAGAAATTGGTGGAGTGACTGTTCCAATAGTTATCATAGGAGACCCTGCATACCCACTTCTGCCATGGGTCATGAAACCATTCCCTGATTATAACGACCCACGCAAACATAATTACAGTTATAGACTTAGTCATGCCCGCGTGGTGGTGGAGTGTGCGTTTGGCCAGCTGAAGGGCAGGTGGCGATGTCTCCCAAAGTGACTGGACTTTTCCCTGGATCATGTCCCCACTGTTATTGCAGCTTGTTGTGTACTCCACAACAAGTGTGAGACAAAATCTGAGCAATTTTCTGCCTGAGTGGATGGATGACAGTGACATGTTCCAGCAGCCAGAAGCACATCATGGACGGCATGAGCACAGCAGCACAGCAAAGTTATGTCATCAGTCACATGCTGTTCATGACACCCTCACCTACCTTGAGACAGTGGTATGAAAAGTTGGACAGCTGAGTGCACCTGGAGTTGATATAGGTAATGTCACCCATGCAAGTAAATATTAGTCATGCCATGCATAATTAAGGCCTTTTTATATTGCTCTCTAGTTTGAATTGTTTGTGACAGTGTTCTGAGTTCAGAAGAGGCAGAGCAATAACAGTTGCATACTGCACCCGTCACATTACAGTAGACAGTGAATTGCTATGAATGCTCTTGCTCCACAAATGAGCATTGTGCTAATGTGCAACAGAAGGGAATAATGAAATAATACTGCAGTTGCACAATGTAACTAGTTCAGTAGCTGATTTCATCTGTAGTGTACTGTTTTGGGTATACTGACTTCATATACAAAAAAATTGCCTTAAGAACAACAAACAACTTAGCCTAACAAAGCACCAGCAGAAAACACAGCAAACATTTTTACTGCAGAAAGAAAAACAGTCACACATCGCATGACTGGCGATACCAGTGCACTGAGTTGTTACTGTGCGCATATTGAATTGAGTTGCATAACAAAGGAAAGTATTAGACCAGAAAGACACAAAACTGGTAGTTCAAAACAGATAGTTTATTTACCTTTATGTGTTCTGATTTATTTTAAAAGTTCAGTTAAGATGGAATAATTCCACTAAAAACATTTAAAACCATTTTATAACTGGTAAGTGAATAAAAACTGTTCTTAAAACTTTCAAACTTCAGACAAAACCACAAATTGACTTATCAACAGCATTTCGTTCGTATTTCAATAATAAAATTTTCATAACTTGTTAACACGTATTATTATCTGTACTCTACTTATTTCAATATCTACCCTTACTGCGGTACCATTCACAACTCAGTCCATGTGAAATCATCATCAACTTCTGACTTAGTCCTTGGCTTCTTGTTGGTGTTTGGTAATCTGTCCCCTGATTTGGGCATACATTTCCTTGAGTGTTGAAACAGCTGCCTGCATTGCCATTGGCATGCACATTACATTGCTCCATGTACAGTGGCCTGAGATAACACAGCTTGAGGTAGTGGCAATGGGTTTGGCACTGGCTGGCACTGGGGTGGCTGATGAGGACTGCGGAATATCTGCAGCAGGTTATTAAAAAGCTGCTGATTGCTCTGCCTCTAAGCGCGCAGACACGTCCTCCATTTCAAGCTCTGCCTTTGCTCTCTCTGCCTCTGCATCCATCATTTGTTTATGCTGTTCAGCAAGGAGCTTCCTCGTGGGCTCAAACAGAGATTCCATTATATCCTGCAGCTGACTAACTCTCTTTTGTTCCTGAGGTTTTGCAGTGGTTCACAGGAACTGGGTCCTTTGGAAAAAGATTTTGATGGTGTATTGGTGGATGGTGTGTCACTGTCCACTGAGGAGCTCTCGATGAGGGAGTTGCCATGGCACTGCAGTCTCTGAGGTATCTGCAGCCGCATCCCCATTGTCATCCACTTCTGACTCTGCAACACAAAAGAATAAGTTATCCTACATAGTTCTGAATACCATGATTAGTAACTGCACGTACATGGGATAAATTAGGTGCATATGGGTTGTGTGACTCTTAACTATAACTATGAGAGGGAGGTTTAGGATGCTAGTCAGGAATAACTTCTTCCTGGAAAGGGTGGTGTACAATTGCATTGCAGAAACAGGTGATGTCATGGAAAACAGTGGGCAGCCAAGAGAGGATGTGCAGAGGCAGTGGACAAGGTGTGGACCCTGCAATGCTAACAGACAAAGCCTGTGTTCAGGTGAAAGTGCATGAGGAGTTTGTCCATGATTACACTAGTCTGCACTTTATGTTCGCTGCCGTCATGTTTCTTGATATAAGTAAAAAGTTTTGAATATCAGTAAAGTGTGGTGAGTTTTCTTGTCCTATAAAGGTGTGCCAAGACTTGTTCATTTGCCATTATTGCCTGGTCTTAGAGCACCCATACCTTTTATGCTCTCTCTCTTATTGCTAATGCCAACAGACTACAGTGGCCTTCTTCAGCTGTCTTCATCATATGTTTTTACAGCTGTACACAATGTAGTTCACCACAGAATGTACATCATGTTATCTTGAAGTCTGTGTGACAGTGTGGGGGGGCATAAAGGTAAACGCACAGGAATATGTACTTGACATAGGAAGATCGAATTTAGGCATGTCTTTAACTGCATCCCCATTAGCAACTGGTGGCTGAGGTTGTTCTGCACTTTCCAGGACTACTGTGGGCTCTGTTGCTGGTCGGGTGCACAGGATCCTGTCCAAAGCATCATAAAATGGGCAAACTACTCTACGAGATCCTGACCTTTTATTTTGATCTTTAGCCTTATGGTACTTTCCCTTTAGCTATTTAATCTTCTCCCCACATTGGTCTATGGTATGCTCAATGCCGAGACTAGCAAGGTGTCTAGACAATTTTGGTACACCTTGGTATTTTATGCACCAAATTAAGTTCATTCTGTACAGTCTCTGTGGATCAAAAATCAGTAAGAGTCTCACTGCTTCGTCTGTCCATGATGCCTGCAATCTGACATTTTATAATAAATTGAAGGTACTCCTGTATGCAGCACACACACTGGTTTGATAGATCAAGATGTTCCCTCTTTAATCTTTCCCTCGTGAAGTTCGCGCATGATGAGGGAACCATGTGATAGGCACAGGGGGTTCTGGGACATCGGAGGACCAACAAGCATGGATGGATGTGTGTTTCCACGTTTGCACTGTAAGTAACTCATTTCACTATCTGAACAGAATTCTGGAAGCGTGCTTAAGCCCTGGTCTCATCAGGTTTGAGCACGCTTCCAAAATTGTGAGTTAGAACTGAGTTGTGTGCAAACGAATCTGAGCTAGCACGCATTTGAAGTGGTTCAAGTGCTCTGAACCATTTCAAATGCCCTAGAGGGAATGGGGCCTAACTAATGCCTCAGTAAAGTGATGTGTCTAGGAGACATTAATAAATCCATTTTGTTAATACTAAATTACCCTGAGAGTTGAGTTAATGGGGTCAGAAACTGAACAGCTTGCAGACATCCTGGAGTTCAAGTTCAATGCCTGTTAATAGAGGGGAAAAACAAAACCATCAAAAATGTAAAATAGCCTACCTGTAGAATGCCAGTCCACTGATGTGGACTCTAGTAGGTAAAAAATTAAAGCACTGGTCCAGCCATTAAACAGAAGAAAAAAACAGTTAAAAGAAGTAAGTCACCAGGTAACTCCACCCTACAAATACCTGAAAACATCAGCACCTGACTGGGATGATAGTGTTATATCACAAAATATTTATTAAATGAAGTTTCCATTCCATAAATGCATAGATGTTAATTTAAAGGACAGTAACACTTGTCTGCATAGGCACATACTAATCAGCATAAAATGCTTCCAACAAATCTTAATATTCAATGTGTTAGTGGAGCACACAACTACTAAAATTGTGGTTCAGAATAGTCTCATATCAATGCTTATATATTCTATCAGGTTTATAAGATTAACAGAGACAGCAAGAAATTAGAAAGTGTAAGTGCCGGTATAAATAGTAAAGTAAATATGTATGCCACATATAGAAAAATGTCCAAAGAAAAGTCTTTCTCAGTACAAATTGAAAACAATCTATCAATCAAAGTGAAATTAGATCAGCAAGAAATAGTGAATGGCAGGCAAACTTATAAACCTCCACCTCACAAGTGTGTGTGGGGGCACAAAGGCCATATAATGTCAACCTTTAGCAGAGCTCTTCTGGAAGTGTGGCATCCATCTTAAAGAAAGGATAACCAGTAAATATTGTTCGCTCAGACAAACTCTGAAAAGTGGCTGTATCTGTTTGGGTCCAGTCATTAAACAGAAAAGAAAAAAAAACTGAAAAGAATTAAGTCATCAAGTAATTTCACCCTGCAAATACCTGAAAAACACCAGCACCTGACTGGGATAAGTTTTCTATCACAAAATATTTATTAAATGAAGTTCCATTCCATAATGCATAGATATTCATTCAAAGTGATTGTTCAGTATCAAGGCGCATGCAAACACTCAGAGTGCCCTGAACAGATTTCTGTTATGTATTATTCAGTCACAAATAAAATGATGCTCTAGGAGATGCTGACATGTGCAATGATTCTGCATGTTTTCTTCCTGTATGGATGGCAATGTTTTGTGCATCATATCTTCAGTCCAAAACATTATGTATCACAAAAAACACTGCAAGGAATATTAATTTTTTTCATTGCCTTCAGTTCTACCCATTTCATTACAAATCCTCCCGTGTTTCAAGTACCCCCACACACACACACATACACACATTTCTATTTTCTCATCTTCATCATGCTATTCTTTTCTTTTCTTCCCCATTCCTTTTACATATTGGACATTCGAGTTATAAATGTTATACGGTACATTTTTTTTTGCAGGAATATACTTAAGATGAATAAAGTTTTATTTTGTCCTACATTTACATACAATGCATTAATAACATGCAAAAAGTACTTTTTAAGAAGTTCTTTCTGTGTCACACCTTTTCATGGAGTTGGAGGAGCCCATTCCAGACCTTTGAATTGGAACACCTGGAAAAGGAGACAGACAAAAAGAACTTCTTAAAAAGGAATGCAAGTGGATTTTTAACTTCAAAAGTTTGTCGCCTTATGGGCTGAATGAAGACCTTGATGGCTTTAAACTTATGCCTCATGTTAGCAAATTCAAAACTAACTGAAGCACTGAATAGTGAGACACTGATACCCTTATCTTGTCCGATCTGTAATGTTACAATTTGATGATGAGAGGTAAACAAATGCAATAAATGTATGTGCTACACTTTCTTAAATATCAACTCCAGGATTTACACTGCAATTGTAAAATCAGGGTCAGATGGCCAAAATGAGTGTGAAGAACACTGAACTGCTGGGTTACATATTGAATGGTCTCTTTCCCAACAGTATCTCCTTTGGCTGCCAGACAAAGTCAATTAACTCTCCCCCACCTGCATGTCTTTTGTCAAGGTAAACTAATTAATGTTAATGACAAAGGCATTCTAGTTTCAATAGACCACCAACCTAAGCCTCCCCCATCCTCTTATATGGACTCCTTTCCAGTTTATATTGTAAACTGAAACATGCTCTGTTTCTTTGTGCAGTTTCAGAGTTTTCAATGTGGAGATATATATTTTAATCTAGCCAACAGCTGGGCAGACACAAGAGCCCATGGACTTACACAGGCACTCAATTCATATATAACAGATTACAAGAGCTACATTTAACTGTTTCTCTAAGTGATTATAGACATCCAGTATACTGTATGTTCATGTGGCTTTTTTCTTTGGGCAGAATTGCTTTGCAATATTTTGGAGGGACAGAGGACAATTTGTTAGGAAAAATCATATACAGATGAGAGGTATCCAATGTACAATATCTATGGGTATTTGAATGTAATAAAGGTAATCAACCCCCATTTCCTAAGCACTTTTTTTTAAGTAACCATACATCCAGCTGTCCTGCAGTCCCATAATCCTAAACGCCACAGTTAAACCAGTAACAAAGATGGTGTTAGTCTGCACTCACAGATTAAATCCCGGGATCTACATGTAAGAAATTGCAGCGCATACTTTTATTTCACTCATTTTTGTGATGATTTGGGATTGTGGGTTATTTCCAGACTCAAGTGAAAAAAATTGCAATACAGTACATACAGTATATGTGCTGCACTTTCTTACATACCGACTCCAGGATTTAAACAGCAGTTGCAGACTTATAATTTTTTGTTAACTGCTTTGTTATATTTTGGACTGACAGAGGACAATTTGTCATGATGAATGGGTATGACAGTTTACACAGCACCATGTGTTTGTGTGAGTTTAGGAACCACCCACCCTGTCATCATGATGTCTCAATTCACACATCACAAAATGGGTATTTGTCAAGTCCTGGGTATCCTGAGAAATGAGAATTACTGCATCCTACTACTGTACATCTGACAGCTGACTCCTAATGCAAATACAATAGGGGATTAAAGTAATACTATAAATTTTTAGTGTGGCAGAAAAAAAAACACCATTTCCAAACTACATCTGGACAAAATGCTCAGTGTTCTTGGCTGGTTATATTTCTTTATGAACAAGCTGTTTCTTTTCATATTTGTTTTTATTTATGACTTTAGAAATACAGTAGGGTCCCTTCTTTAACATATTGTAATAAAATAACAACTAGTATAGTAGGTAACATATTCTCAGCAGATAATTAATTCTGATTGCTGTACTTTATAATCCGATGTGGTATAGATTGTGTTGTCCAGTAGAGTCTTCCTGGTTATTCATGTCATAAACTTAATTTACCAGGAAACTCTAGAAGCAGCTGTAAAAATAGTGATCTAATGACTTTTATAAACTGTGCATCAGTTTGCTTAGGAATATTTAATGCTTGCATTTGTAAGAGAAATATTTTTTCCATTATAATTTTTTTATTAAAATTTAGTATTATATACATATAAACAAAACATATGCATAACATAAATCAAGCATATATAAAAAATGTTCACACTATTTGATTACACAACACAAGGTGATCTAATACTGTAGAGTAAATATTGCTATAAGAAACATATGTATCTTTATAAAAACAGTGGCAACTCACATACATTTTATCTTAAATTTAGAATTTGTTCTGGTTTTAGTTACTATATTTACTAAACCCCTTTGCATTAATATGTTAACTGAAGGAAGGGTCCCCAGATCTCACCAAACTTCTCATTTTTCCATAAGGTGTAACTGATTCTCTCGTTATTAGTTACAAAGGTCATCATGTTGTACTGTTCTTTTATTGTTGGGGCTATTGGGTCCTTCAATGCTTCAATATGATCCATTAAGCTGCTAGAGCAGCAGCTTGCAACCATAGTTTCTGGGAATATAGAAGAACACAATTCTCAGGAAAAATGCTAAATAGATATATTCTGGGAGAAATCTATGTTTATTTTCATACACTTAGAGATCATTCTATGTAATTCTTTCCATAATGCTAGCAATTCCTGACCACTCCCAAGCATATGTAACAAAGTACCCTCCTCTGTTACACATCTTGTGCAGCTATTGTTATTTACATAACCAATTTCAAACATCTTTGTTGGAGACAAATAGTAGTGGTGTAGGATTTTAAATTGTATTAGCTTACCTTGTATCTCTCTACAGCTCTGATATTGAAATTTCCAAGCATCAAGCCAGTCTTCTTCTGCTATTACCGTGTTCAATTATTTTTCCTATTTGTCTTTAGTGGGTAGGGTCAGAAGGAGTGGATCAGGAATATTAGACATGAGTTTTGTAAATAGAACACGCCCCTTTTTTAAGAGCACCCCATTTTATTATTTGTTCCCATTGAGGGTGGTTAGGGATAGAAAAGTCTGGGTGTAGTACATGTTTTAAAAGACACAATCTCAACTGTAAATAATAATGAAATTGAATTTTTAGAGTTTGTATTTTTCTCTTAAGTCAGAGAATGACATTAAAATGTTTGATCCTGTAGATAGTAAGTCACTTAGCGTCTCACCCAGCTTTTCCCCAACTTATGTTGGTCAGCTTAGACTTGTCATTAAAAATTTTGGATTATCCCATAAGGAAGAAAATGCAGTGGAGAAGATTCTGGGTTCACTTTTTTGTTAATTTTTTTAGCTGTCTGGTGGAGGTA
The DNA here is from genome assembly GCA_016271365.2 of Neoceratodus forsteri. Classification (NCBI taxonomy): domain Eukaryota; kingdom Metazoa; phylum Chordata; order Ceratodontiformes; family Ceratodontidae; genus Neoceratodus; species Neoceratodus forsteri. Next base: position 43,992,789 of record JADMNL010000035.1, read on the forward strand.
GTAATACAGCAATTAGCTGCAACCTTAGAGGGTGTGGGGTAGTATATATAATCAGTCAGTACATTAGGTGACAACATTTCTCTTTCCATGTCCAACCACAAGGGATGGTAATTTGAAGGAGAAGTACTTTGGAAATGGAGTGATATTTGCTTAAAAATGAAAGCCATCTGAAAAGTCTCCCAGCACTGTAGTGCCAATTCACCTGCATCATGTGGTGCATGTAATTTTTTTAGACTGATTCTGGATGTTTTATCTTTCCATAGAAAATTCCTGATCAAGGAATGTAGTCTTGTTTTGGTGTGATTTATTCATAAGAATAGGGATGTTCTGGAATACATAGAATCATTTTAGGGCTGTAATCATTTTGGTGGCATTGACTTTTCCTCAAAGTGAGAGATTGAGTTGACCCCATTTCGATAGTTCTAATGCAATTTTAGTTAGTAAAGGTTTCAAGTTAATTTCTAACAAAGTATCCAGATTGGCACTAATTTGCAAACCTAAGAATGTTATTTGATCAGATATCCATTTTGGATCCCAGGAGTTAGTAATCTGAGAAGTTAGGGATGCATTTTGAAACTTCACTATTGCCTGAGTTTTTTGCCAGTTTAGTTGAAGACCTGTCAAATCGTGGAATACCATGAGCACTTCCTTTAAAACTTCACAAGATTGCAATGGTTTTATTAAAGTTAGAGGCAAATCATCAGCAAAAGCAAATACTTTGTGTATTTTCTTAATCACTTGAATTCCATGAATTCCATGAAGTCCTTCATTTATTTGAGTATGTCTAAAAGAGGCTCTATTGAGAATATAAATACATATGAGGATAGAGGGCATCCTTGCCTGGTCCCATGGATAGCAGATTGGTCCAGATAGAATTCCATTTGAAAGGATCTGTGCTCTTGTCCCCTTATACAATATAGAAACCCATTCCCCAATTTAATTTCCACAACCATATTCTGCCAATGCAGTCTGCATAAAGGACCAGTCAAGTGAGTCAAATGCTTTTAGGAGGTCTAATGATAAAATTGCATAAGGCTGTGTGTTACCATTTGCAGACCAGATAACTTCAAGGAGTCTTCTCACAATGTCAGAACCTACTCTCCCTGGCATGAAGCCTACTTATTCCCTGCCCACTAGTTCTCGTATAACAACTTGAATTCAAGCCATTAATTTTTCAGCTAGGATCTTGTAGCCTGCATTCATAAGCAAAATGGGCGATAACCTATACAGTCTAATGGATCTTTTTTTTTATAAATCAGAGTGATAATGGCCTATGTCATAGAAGCAGGTAAACATTTCTTGTCCCAGGCTTCTTTGAACATTGCTAACATATGATGGGAAATATTGGGGCTTAATTTTAAATAAAATTCTCCTGGTAAGCCATCTAGACCTGGGGCTTTGCCAAAGGGCAATGAGGCAATAGCTTTCTCTAGTTCCAGGGAGGACATTTGTTTATTCAGGGTGTCTTGCTGTATTTTACTGATTTTGGGTAGGTTGGCCATTTCTAAGAATTGCCTAGCTGCATTTTTTGTCAAAGTGGCCTTTTTCCTTGTATAGTGTTTGATAAAATTCTCTGAAAGCATTGTTAATATCTGTGTTTTTGGTTAATAATTTCCTGTCTTATCTTTAATGCCTGGAATAATATTTTGGGAGTGTAGAGTTTTTAGTCTGGATGCTAGAAACTTACCTGATTTCTCACCAACCTCCCAGTATTTTTGTCTAGTCTGAAGTAATGCATATTCTGCTTGCTCAGATAACATTGCATTTTTCATGTCTAAGCTGTGTTACTTTGTAGAAATGAAAGGTCTAACTTTGTGGTTTGCTTAAGTTTGTAGTCCCATTCTAGTAACAAGTCCTGTTTCTCTTTTAAAGTTTTCAGTCTAGCCTTCTTTTTAGCAGCTGTATAACCAATAATTCTGTCTCTGATGTAAACCTTGAACATTCCCCAGAGATAATTTTGTGAAACATCGCCATTATCATTTAGAATTAAAAAGTTTTAGTTTCTTCCACAAGCCATTCGGAGACTTTTGTATCTAGGAAGGAATGAACATTCCTTCTCTATCTCATTTGTTTATTTCTTTTCTCCCCCAAGTTGCAATTCTGAAATAACTATTCCATGATCAGAAATAATAATGGGATTTACATTTGAGTCTACTACTGAGTTGGTTAGGGAGTTGGCCGTGAGGAACATATCTATTCTGCTAAATGAAAAATGCATATGTGAGAAGAAAGAGTAATCTCTACCCTTGGGGGGGGCAGACACCAGATGTCAGTGAGTTTTAGTGAAAATATTAGATCCACTAGGGTCTGTCTTGATTTAGTTTCTTATATTGTTTTCGCTGAGGATTGTTTATTTAAGATTGGGTCAACAATTTCATTAAGATCCCCTCCCAAAATGATCTCATAATCTATAAACATACTCAGGGTAGCTGTCAGGCCAAGAAAGAAGTCAACTTGGTGAGCATTAGGAGCATAGACATCACATAGGGCTATTTTCTGTCCATCTATAGCTCCTGATAAAATCTGATATCTGACTTTGGTGTCCACCTGATGGTTGTCCTTCACAAAATGAATCCCCTTTCAAATTAAAATGGCTGTTCCCCTTTTTAGAGAAGAAAGAACTGAATTCCACTGAAGCTACCCAGGATCTAGCTAGTTTGGCTGCTTCAACTGCATCTAAATGTGTTTCTTGTAATAGGGCAATATCGGGATCCATCTTAAATCCCTCCATTTGAAATCCTGCATTAAAAAATCCAGAAAAAAAAATCCCAAACTGACATTTGACAGAAATTGCATAATCCCAAAACAGTAATCCTGAAATGTACTCATCGTTCCCAATTCCCAATCCTGCAGTTTATTAATGTGTAGTTTCTGTTTCATGTAATCCATCAGGCATGTAATCCATTATACCACAACAGCATGTAATCCATTATTCCATAAATAGCACAGTCATTAAAAAATCCCAAATTTTATTTCGAGTGTTAAAATTCTGAAGTGCCTAGAAAAGTACTCCGATATTAAGATTGTATGCAATACCCTTTAAAAAATCCAATGTGGAGTTCTGCTGTTTGATGCTTATTACTGTTGCAATTTTTTCCTCCCTCTTACAGTACCTCTTCTTTATTGGTGACCTGGGCAAGCCTTACAATATTTTTTCGCAGGTTGTCTCTGTGAGTAATGCCTCCTTCTGCAGGTGTTCTCTGAAGTGATAGGTTCCCACATGTGCAGAGTCTACTAAAGCACCAAGTCATTGGTGCCAAGCTTCCACCTTGTTTTGAGTTCTGGGAATGCCACTCTCTATTTGGTCATTAACTGACCAGAACTCTGGTGGAAAAATTGGTGGGCTTCTGATTGAAGGTCTGTTTCTCATTTGCCTCTGCAATCTGCCTAAGATTTAATTCTCTTTGAACCACGATAGTAGTGGCTCTGCATTTTCTGGCATTATTCCTTTGAGTTCAGTGTATGTTGTTTTTATTTCTTCTGAGGGCAAAAAGGCTAATGTTACAACCTGCCACAAAAGTAGGCTGAACTCTAAATCAGACCCATACTGTGGAGCCAGTCCCAGTGCCTGTATTCAACTTCACACTATCTGGCCTAAATGGAAAAGGCACCCCTTATTGTTAGTGTCAGTGAATTCCTGTTTTGATGCATTAATCACTGCTTGCTCGAAATCAGTGATTATATACTCTGGTGCCAAAATTAGGTCTGCTTCATCTGCCAGGTCTTGCATGTCTTGAAACAACCGGGCATAGCTGTTTTGCGCTTTGGATGTCATCAAAATGAAATGTAGAGGGACAATACGGGAAGTTTCTTCAGGGCCAACTGGGGCATGAATAGAATAGAGCTGCCTGAAAATACATGGGATGGTACAGAATGTTCCGTCCATAATCCAGAACTTTGCTTGCGATAACTGCTCAATGTTGGCCTTGGTTGTGAAGAGAAGAAACCGGTCATCCCCCACTGTGGAGTCCTTTAGCAACCATGGTTGCCCATTCAGCAGTGTCAACCCCTCTGGAACACCAAGCTCTGCAACTGTTCTTGGCTCTATGGCCTGATTTGCTGTTCATGCTCTCTTAACTACCAACAGTAGTGCCTGTTTATGTGGCTTGCTTTGGCACAACTCTTGAGGGACACTGGACATTGCTTACTGCACTAACTGTGCAGGGTTATCGTGGGTGTCCACTGCCCACCTCTTCAGTGAAGCCATTGCCTCTGCCATGGGTGCATTGGAAGCATCTGGTAAGTGGTTATGAGCAGCATCACTCACCAACAGATGTCTACCCTGCAGGACAGTAATCACTCATCCGTGGAAGTATTTCAACTTGCGGTACTAACAGCATCAATAGTACCACTCACCTCAGACCTTCTCAGTGACCAACAGGTAGCCACCAATGTAGAGATTATCACATCCTTTCTGAGATGGGACAACACGGCAAAACATTGTTGGTGCCTCTGCCATCATGGAAAGATCAACAGGGAGAAAGCTGGGTGCTGTAACCTAGTTACTTAATGTAGCCTGGATTGCATGTAGCCCAGATTTCGGTCCTGCAGCTGCATGGAAACACCTGCACAGGTACAGGGACAGGTATTGAATAGGCTGAGTAAGCTGTTACACTTCAGTTCAGAGCTTTGAATGGGGCATAATTTCTTGAACGGGACAGGTAAGGCATGCTGACCAGATTTGCAGATCTTTGAATGGGGCAGTAACAGTCAGAGCTATTTCAGGATTTGAGGATTTGCATTAAGGTAGCTGTCAGCAGTCAATGGTATTTCTAGATTTCGGCATTATTGAACATGACTTAATCAGGAAATCACCAATGGTAATATTTAACACAGGAAAATTGACCACTGGATTTAGTACCTAACCCAGCAATATCAGCTTTAATTCTATTTAATTGTGATAGAATTTTCTTTCTTTTGATAGGGGTGCTAATACCATTTACATTCCAAGAAACTATCTTATATGTATGCAGAACCATTGCAAGAAAAGATCAGGCCCAAGGGGCTAAGAATAAATCTCAGTAAATCTCACCAAGAGTACGATCGTCTAGTTTCTAAGTAACAGAAATGCACAATAATAATAATAATAATAATAATAAATATCTGATATTATCAGATCACCTCTACTACAATGTATAGTATCAGTTTCAATGTTGTGCTCTTCTTGAATAAAAATACATTCGAAAAAGAGCACTTTTAAATAATAGAAATACAAGGAACTGTACTGCCAAATATAAACATCTTAAATATAATCAAATTAGTTTTTTCCTCTTTCTTTTGAAAGACTATTTAGCACTTGTTTGTAATAATATTAACAGTGGTAGTGCTATAAAAGTATACAATCTCAACTTGACAACTTATTATTATAGTAGTTGTATTAATATAAGTATATTAATTAACTTAAAATTCTAGATGTTCTAATAACAGTAGGATGTTAACTACTGATGAGCTTATAACCACTGAACACCCAGTCCAAGGTGGTGATGTAACCAATTGCTCTAACCCTTTCTCTGGACTGCTTATGATTTTTAGTCCATCTAATTCAGTCACAACAAAACTTATTAACAGTTACGAAGAATGATAAATGTGATGGCGGTAATACAAAGGGAATAAATTGATTACAAGTATTTTTAAGCATTAAGCTAATAACTCAAACTGAAGAAAGGAAAATAAGCCTAAACCAGTCACAATTATATGAGTGTGCTAAAACAGGGTTAACTTCTTAGATATATCTGACCCCTTTCTAGATTCCATAAAGGATCTCCATGAAATTAAGATTATCTATCAGTGCGCATTCTGGAACAGGATTGGTTAGTTCAACTCATTACTAGTCTGATCATTTTCTCTCCCCTTTCTTTATTCATGTCTAGTTGACCTAGAAGTTTCTTCCCTTAGGCACTCATGCAATAGAACTTCTTCTACAATAAAATCAGGTAGTCAGTATCTAGGTGGCAATGGGACTGGAAAAGCAGAGAGATTCAACCAACATTTTTTTTTAAACATTCTCCTTGGTACCCAGTCAGTATTCACCTTCACCTTCGCAGAATCAGCCCTTATCTGCTTAAATGATAGTTGGGGTTGTAGAGCTCCCAGTAAGCCTACCGCGAGCTTATATTATTCTATGAAATAAGTGAATCTGAGTTTGAAACAGGCACAGAGTGCTGAATATTATTACTGTCCTGACCAGATGTCAATCCAGCAGAATGTATATAGATGTTAAGTATCTTAAGTAATTTAAATAGATGTATTGCAGAGTTCCTAATTAGTCAGGTACAGAGAAAAGGAAAAGGAAAAATGCATATGAGGAGCCATTTGATCCAATATTAATTCTACGTAGATGAATTATATTTTCAAGTTAAATCTAAAACTATGTTGTTTGGAAAACTCAAATAGTACCCCCCCGCCCCATATATCATAAATAAAAATATATAAAAAATCTCTGTCAACCACTTATCTACAAAACAACCTCCCTTTAGCACACCACAGAGATGGAAGTGAAATTTGTTTGGCTGCACTATTTTAAATAAAATAAATCATAGGCATTAATTGCTTATATGCAGACAAGGCCATAAAAAATAAACAAGCCGTGACATACTATGAATTTTGCTAATTATCTATTTAGAAGCATAAGGACTAGTACACGCTATTAAATAGCAAGTGTTTTTTTTTTTACATGTTCCAACAAGTTGAGCCATGCTCAAGCAGCAGGTACAACTCTCACCGAGTTTAGGCAGAATTTCTTTAACCTCTACCGCCATGTTTGCAATGCAATGATACTGAACTCCGTAGTTCCCAGTCTTGTGGTTGCAGTGTTAGAGAGCAAGATTGAAGATGTCCCCTTCAGAATTTAAGAATTCTTGCCTAAAGGTTCTGTCTATGAGCTTTGGGGAATGAGGTCTGGAGCTTGTTGTAGTGGGGGCGCTATTCAGAGGTTCAATTTCCTCTAAGTCAAAAGAGTTATCAAATGAAGTGTTACTTGGGGCCAACTTGCTGGATTGTTTGCTCCTGCTTCTACTTCTTCCTCTGCTTGCACTGTGTTGCCAGGGTCTGCTTTGCCTTTGAGCTGCCAACGCATATTTACATGCACTTTTAACTTTCCTGAATTGAGCTGTTTGGGGTGAATTACTTTCCTGCTTTCCTGTGCTGACAATTATGGAGTAAGGCTGCGGAGTGTGGTCTTTTAAAATTTCTTGTGAAGCTGACGAGGGGGAAGGTAAGCTTCCATTGACTCAATTGGACTTAACTGATACTGAGTGGTGAGACTAGACATGCGGGCTGCAGCAGAGGGACCACGCACTGATTTATTTGCTGTAGAGTGATGATTTGTAGATAATGAAGGGTCTGATGGTATGGTTTCTGATTCCTTGACCATTTGAATACAGTGCCAGGCATCTTCAACTGAGGCACATGAATCCACCCCCCTTCCTTGTTCCCTAACTTGAAATACAGCAGGGTATTTAAAATTGTATTGTATGCTCATTCTTTGACCTTCTTGTTTAATTAAAAAAAACTTTTCTTTTATTGACTAGTTCAAAGGAGAAGTCCTGGAATAGCATAACTTTATACCCTTGGTATTGCAGTGACTTTCTATCTCTAGCAATTTTTAAAATCTCCTCCTTTATAGAAAACCTAAGAAAGTAGGCAATTATAGGTTATGGGCATTTGCTCTGTGAAGACTTAAGACCTAGAGTTCTATGGGCTCATTTAATCTCCAGTGGCTGATACCATCTAATGTGAAGTACTGTAGATCTGGGATAAATGACTGTAAAAAATAAATCATATTTTTGCCTTCTCAGCCCTCCCAGAAATAATTCTTATATTGTTTCTATGCCCCCTATTTTCCAAATCATTGACTTTCCCCAATAAATGTTCAATCTGTGAGTTCTGCTTTTGTGCAACTTAATTTAAATATGACACGGTATCTGCAAGCTCATCAATTTGCTGGAATACAGTTTTAACCTCATTTTTTATTAACTCGGTTTCTGCTTGTAGTATAAACTTTTCTTGGTTCATCTCAGAAATGTCAATTTTTAGCCCAGTTAGCTGTTCTTTTATTTGTAGTATGTCATTCTTACTTGCAACATCATTAGTAGGTATACCAGTAGTTTGTATGTTGCTATGGTGGCTTGTCATTGGCCTTTGATTTTCAGTCAGCCTATCGCTTGCCATGTGAAGCCTTTGAGCCACCGCGTTTTACCAAAAAAAATATGGACTTATACCTGAAGGACAGCTCATAAATGCAATCACTCGTTGTCCGATGCTTAATAATTAAAATTCTTTAGTTTCCCGTAGTTATTCCTCTGTAAAAAATAAAATAAATCAAAATAGAGATGGACTAAACAGCGCAATCTGGCAGGCGTCCATTAGTTTCCAATGCCGGCTTGCGACCATCCACAAACTCTGTAAAAGAAATATTAAATTTGTTTTTATTTTTCTAAATTAATTTTGTGTGATCTGAGTATTGGCCTGGTTTGGGGGAGGGGGGGTATTTATGTGGCTGGACTGAGTCAATTGTGATGAATTCTGGATAAGATCAATTACTTGAATATTGTTTTCTGAATAAATGTTGTTTCTTCTGTTTGAAATGAATTACAGTACATGAGCAACACTGTCCAGTATGTTTTTTCATCTTAACAAAAGGAAGGGTGCTAATGGAATAAAGACCCATACTTTAAAATGAGACTGTTGGAAACTTCACTAGTTCCCAGGTTCAAGCTATCAAGCCATGGAGAGTTTCAGTACATTTGCTAACACTGACAATAAACTTTATTGCACAATATCTTGCTGAGTATTTTTAAAAACAAAATATCAATCCAGGGGGGCCACCAGTAACACTGCACACTTTTCTCAGTAGGTGAGCACAACAGGTTGTCACGACCAGTCGAGAGGTGGGCAGTTTGTGTTGTGAATGCACTGCTGTGTGTCTGCATTACTTATTCCTTGATGCACAGTAATCACATGTCAAATTCTACTATTCTGATACTCACTGTGTTTGGGGATCTACACTATCAGTTATGTGGGCTGAGTCCCCATAGGAATTTATGCTACTACTAAGTCGCATGAGACGGTGAATGATCATTCACAAATCTGACTGTCATGTACGGTATGGGCTGCACGCCCATTGGCTGTAGCTCTGCACCACTGGGCGGCAGCCCACCGGACAGTCAGTCGGCGGGCGGCGGGCGGCAGGCGGGTGGATGCTGTCGCCCGCCGCTGCAGGGGGCGGTGGAGGGGCTTCGTGGTGGGGGGACACTAGACACCAGGGAGATGTTTGGGGGTTGTGCTGTGACATTCTGCCCGCGATCGGGCTTTACGGTCCACTGACCACCAGGGAGTTATTCGGCTGGGGAGGGTTACATTCTGCCCACGATCGGGCACTGGGGGTTCATATAGGTTCTGCCCGCGATCGGGCACTGGGGATTCATACAGGTTCTGCCCACGATCGGGCTGTGGGTGATGTGGGGGTGACATGTACGTGTTCTGCCTGCGATCGGGCTGTGGGAGATGTCTGGGGGGGTGTCATGTAACTGTGATTCCCGCGATCGGGCTGCATTGTGCGTCGGTCCCCGACGGCTGCTGCCTGGCAGGGTGGCCAGGAGCAAGTCCTCGGGGATCGGCGCACCTACATGCAAATGGCATGCAAATGGGGCCATAAATAGATGCAAATGGCCCCCCCTGCGCCTTGCATAAATTATGGCCCCATTTGCATGTCACCTTTTGAATATCGGAAATTTGCGCATGGCGCAATGGTACTTCCGCCACCGCAAGTTTAATGCTCAACTCTGGCAACTTGCGGTAGCGTAAGTTCCATCTGCGCTTACGCGTGTTAGGTTGGGTGAGATCAAAGGAGTTGCTCAACAGCGCAACTCCTTTGAATATCACTGGCCACACCCCTGCACAACTATTTTGAGCAGCGCAAGGGCTTGCGCCTCAGACTGGTGCAGTTTGAATATCTGGGCCAAAGTATTTTGTTATATGTAGTTATAGGCAAATACATTCTAACTTTATAAATTAAGTAGACATCTTCTATCATTTTAAATTTAAGTAGTAAAACTCACTGACTGGAGAGAAAGAGAGACTTATAACTACGTTGACTCTCCTTTCAGATGCAGAACACGCCCACATTTTCTACCTGCATCTTTGACACTACAAAATGCCAGCACTTGTGGTGTAACCTATTGGTATCCCAGTCCCAGAGGAAGAGAGACTGTGTTTGCTTTACCTAAAATGCCATGGGACAAAAACACTGTGCAGTGAACACATGAAAGGGAGAGAGGATGAGGGGCTAAGAGAAAGATGCTGCATGAGCCCCATCCCCTCTTGAACCCATGCCCTTAATTTTTAAAATTATTCCCTAGTGGCTAGTGGACCCTCCCTGCTTCCAAACCCATAGTTTTAACAATTAATTATTAAATGAGAACATTTGCAAATTTCACAATTTTCAATTTCACATTCAATACTGCAATGTGTTCACTGCATGACCAAAGCCTCTGATAACAGCTAGAAAATATGCCATGTGAGACCAAATACAGTATTCCTGATTTTATGATCAGCTCACACTTCGACAAGCTACCTTGGGTCCTGCTGATCGTGACACAGCACGAGCTGCTAGAAGTAGTCTGCTCTCATAACAGCGAGCTGCCAGACACAATGTGAAAAGTGGACCCAGTTTCATATTGATCTCCTAAATGCACAAAGTAAGCTCAATAGAATCTAATCCATCCTGAGTATTGTTTTCTTCTGTGTGGTCTGGAAAGCAATCTGCAGAGAACCCACAGACTTTTTCTCCTGCCTGTGCCAATATTAAACCCTATAATCAGCGGTTTATTTAAAAAAGAAAAGCTAGAAACATAAAAAAATATATATATATATTCAATTGCATTTCCACAAAACCTGTTTTAGTTTTACTGCAAGTTACCAATAATGAGCAGCACCAGTGAAAGTGAATGGGAGAAATTAGAATTCTTTTAAGATTCACTCACACTCCTCAAGTCCTCAGTCCTGTTAAGTTGTGAAGAAAATTGTTAAGTTTTGTATTATAATCAGTGAGCAGGGGAAGGCTTAAAATGGGTATTGCAGATTGGATCTATCAGTGATGCCTCTGTGATACAAAACAGAACATATAAAGCAGCAAATGGACCTCAGTTAGAACAAGCATTTGTCAATGCTGAATGTTGCTTGCTTATAGTGCAGCATGTGAGGGGTGCCGCACTTCTGAGGTGCCGTCTTTTGGATGAGACATTAAACCGAGGTCCCATCTGCCTGGATTGGTGGTAGTTCAGGAGGATGCTAAAGATCCCATGGCACTTCTCGAAAAGAGTAGGGAAATTTTTATTGAAAAAGGTGGATTGCATTACAACAATAAACAAAATATACAGAAAAGAGAACAATCAAAAGAAAATCAATAATACAAACAATCAAAAACAATCAGCCCCAATGTGCACATGCAGTCCATAAATGTGCAGCTTTTGCAGAATCAAAATTACACACATCAGCTTACAACAATTTTCTAATAGCAGTTTTAACAGAAACAAGAATCTCAGTCTGAGCCACCCATTTTGTTGCAGTACCAAAAGGCACCTAGCTTGCCAAATAAAATAAGGTATGAAAGCCAAAACAACATATATGGTATCAGAATGATATTTAGTCAACAAGCCTGGACAGGAGCCATAAACTATCTGGGGATAGGTCAGATGAGCAAATAGAGGTTCAGACCAATCCAATGCCAACATAACCCAGAATTTGCGGACATAAACACAGTCCAAAAATAAATATTCCTGTGTTTCAAGAATACCAAAACAAGTGTTTCTGGGACAAAATATTTCTTCCAGTTTCTTATGTTTATGGTTCCCCTTCACGCTAAATCTACCATAATTCCCCAACCAAACAACATCCCAAACATAATCTGGAAGTCTTGGATTGGATAAATGTTTCAGTACTAATTGCAACTGAGCAGCTGAACAATGAATAAACAGGACAGTATCATGGGCTTCAGTGAGCAAAATAGTTTTGTACAAACCTTTCCGAGTACAGCATTGCAAAACATGTGGAGTAATATTCCATTTAATAGCAAATTTAAGACTATGTATACCATATGGAGGTATGACTCCAGAATTCCCCAATAGCCTGGGGCACCTGTCGCGCCAAGCCAAGACAGTGGTAAGCAACCAACTGTTTACCCAAGGCTTCCAGGCCTTATCTCCAGGCTTTAGGGCAAAACCAAAATTGTAACTAAAAAAAGTACTAAAAAAGAAGGCGACAGGATTAATCATCCCGACCCCACCCTCACAAATGGGTTTGTATGTCAAAGCATGTTTAATGGGGTTGAGTCTGGACCCCCAAACTGCCCGAAAAGACACTCCATAAATACGAGTGAGCAAAATTAATGGAGGGAGATATACATAACTAATATATAAAAAAATAGGTAACAGTAAAGTTTTAATTAACCAAACCCATTTTTTCTTACCCAACAGTTTATCTTTCCACCCATGAACAATGCATTCAACCCAACAAAGACACAATTCCCAATTTGAAACATCATCATTCTGTTCCCCAAAAGTAATCCCTAAAACCTTAAGAGGGTCATTAGAAATCATAATACCACCTAAACAACCTAACCTAGGCAGTGAAGTAGGGCCCAATGAGAGACCTTGACTTTTGTGTAAATTGATCCGGGATCCTGAAAGGGCTGAAAAAATAGAAAAAAATAGAAGACAAGGCCTGGCCACTAGTGGTATGACTACCAGTAAGCACCAAGTCATCTGCATACGCCAGCACCTTTGTCGCTGGGGTAACAGAATCTATACTAAGACCTACAACAGCTTGACACTGCAAAAGCAGTCTAAGAAGAATATCAGTACCAAAGGCAAATAATAAAAGGCTCAAGGGACAACCCTGCCTAACACCCCTACAAATTGGAATTTTAGCCCCATACCAGCTATTGACATTCAGGACAATGGAGGCATTGGTGTACATAAGCTTCACCCAAGTAAGAAACCTATCAGGAACCCCAAAAGCTTGTAGAGTACAAAACAAAAAAATCATGAGACAGATTGTCAAATGCTTTTTCCAAATCTACACTAACAACCCACCCCTTAATCTGTCCTAGGCTACCCTGGAAAAACAATTCTCAAAGCAAAATTAAATTGTCACATTGTTGCCAACCAGGTACTGCACACATCTGAGCCGGCTAATTAGATAAGTGGAGACCTTCATAAGTCATGCCAATGGGATTTTAGCAAGAAGTTTATAATCAGTATTCAGGAGACTCAGAGGTCTCTAATTCCGAATATCAGCAGTAGGACCCTTCTTATGTATGAGAATCAGAATAGCTTCCATCATAGATGGAGCAAAGTGTGTTTCAGACAACATATAGTTAAACAAAAATATCAGCACAGGGACCAATTCAGTTTTAAAACTTTTATAAAAGTCTGCACTAAGACCATCTTACCCAGGTGTGGAGTTAGATTTCAATAAGTCTATCACATGGCCAACTTCAGTTTCGGAAATGGGTTGTGAAAGAGACAAAAGGTATGATTGCAAGAGTTGAGGCAATTCCATTCATTGGAAAACATCGGTGGCCGAGGCACAACAGGGAGCCACACCAAAAAGAGTGAAAATGTTCTATTTCTTTCAAAATATTTTGCAAAGAGGAGACAGTGGTCCCTGCAGATGTCAAAAGCTCAGTAAGAATTTTAGACTCTACCCTAGACTTACAGTCTTTAAAGGGGTCAATACACCCTTTACTATTCTGGGTCCCAAATCTTGCTTCCCTCCCAAGAGACTGGGCTCTATCTTATTGTAAGGCTTGCATTTTTTTATGGAGTACTTGAATCTGTGGGCCAAGTCCCGAGATGTAGTTGCCGAAGAGAAATCAAGTGCTGTAGCTGCTGAAGAAAACATAAATATTCCAAGTATGAGTTATTACTAAGAAACTGACCTTGTTGCAGAAAGAAATCCTTCCAGGATATCTTAGTGTCTTCCCACCATTCTACTATATCCTGGTAACAATCCAGTACAGATAATCTGGCAGACCAATGTCAGTGCCATAATTTCTTGAACCTTAGGATTGGTCAGAAGAATCATTCAATCTCCACTTATTCTTCCGACATCTAGGAACATCCTTCCAGGTAACTTGCACTGTGATGGCTACATGATCAGTAAATTCTAATGCATGCATAGAGATACACAGAACATGTAATGCTTGAGAAAGAAAAATAAAATCAATATGAGTTTTCAAAGTCCCCTGGAAATAAGTAAAACCACAGGTAGGATGAAGACTTGTATAAGCATCTTTGAGAGATGCTGTCTGCAAAATCTGAGCAAGGGTATTAGAATCACAAACATTTTCGAAGTGCACAAAGCTCTGTCAGATTGCTGCAAGCCACAATTAAAATCTCCCACCCAAAAAATGAACCAGGAAGTGTGGAGATATGGTTGAACAGCTTTAAACAAATCAGATCGAAGGACTTTAGTCTGAGGGGCATAAGTTACGATGAGCCGAAATCTCTCTAAAAAATAAGAAACATTGAGCAACAATGCCCTACCTGGGAATATCTTTACCACCTTAGAAATCTGAAGATTAGAATTGGAGAATAAAATTCCCACCCCATCACAGGTATCCACACCAGTAGACCAATAGGACGGACCCAAAGGCCAGGAATGCAAGGCTTGTAGAAGTTCACTATGTATTTTTAATCTGTTATCCACCACACAGGTAATGTTTGAGGCATGTGCCTGCAAAGTCAATAGTGTACCTTCCAGTTTAGCAGCTCCTTTAATACTATTCACATTAACCGTAGTTAGAGTGAGAGAATCAAGAAGAGAGCGCTGCATGAGACAGTTTCAAGGAGCTTTCAGTTTCTGCTTTTGCCGAGTACATTTAGCAATAGAATCCACCCCCCCATCAGTATTTGGATTTGAGAGAAGGGAGGAGGTGTCAGTATCCTCACCTTCAGATTCTTCTACCCCCTCTTCAGTGTGTAAAACTGAAAACTTATTACTCACTTTCCAGGGGTCAGGAACAAGGGGCAACTCCTTCCATCCCACCTTCCTAGAGACGACCTTCCCAGTCCTAGTTCTTTTCCATTTAACCACAGAAAAGGTAGAATCCACCGTGGGTGGGGGAGGAGGAGGAGGGGAATATCACTAACAGCATCCCCCCCAAATCAGACAAAGAGGGGTCCAAAGGGGTTTCAGAGTCCAGATGTTCAAAAGCAAGTAAACAGGAGTCATACTAGAACCTGCATCCTCTGAAGGGGCATCAGTTACAACAATTTGCTGCAGAGAGTCATGAGCAGCAGATGCGGCCTGTTGCACTGTTCGCTTGACTTGTTGCTGCTGAGCCAGATTTATCAACCCCTCATGGGATGGGCAGTCCTCACGATTATGCAAAGCCCAGGGACAGCGACCATAAGCATGCCCTGTCTTTTCGCATAGATTACATCTAAAAAGATTAAGGTATTTACTTGCTGGGTGTCCAAAACTCCAAACAATGACTACACTTCATCAAATCACAAGCTGAGCTAAGGTGGGTCCGAGCTCCGCATTTAAAGCAGGGGCGTTGTTGTCCAGCATAAAAAATGGAGCCTCTGTCCTTACCCAAGTAAAACGTGCTAGGCAAGCATAGCAAATTAGTAGTCAATAATTTAACCTGCACCCGCCAACCACCATCCCAAATTTCTTCACTATCTAAAGTGGGCATAGGTTTATTAAGCACCTCACACCTCTGACGAAGCCAGAATAAAATATCCTCAACACTAACCCCCTCATTCTTAAACATGATAGTAATAGTCTTTACAGCTGGCTTCGTCAGAGGTATGGCATGAAAAGGGGACCACAGAGGAGTGTTTTTAAGCTTTAAATACTGAGCCCAAAATCGGTCAAGACCAGAAACATTTTTAAAGCTAACGTCAAAGTTAACATTTCCCAGGCTAATTAATGCAAAAATTTCAGAGGGGAAAAAAAACACAAAGAACCTTTCAATAAAGTTTTAGCTATATAACATTCATCAGGGGGATCTAAAAGGCCACCCTTGTACAATAAACAAACAGCATTCCTGCGGGGGGCAGGCTCATCCCATTCTGGAACAAATCAGACAATTTAAACCCAGCTTCTAATCCACCCTTTTTTCCCAAAATATCATACTGAGGACCAACATTCAGAGGGCCTTCAGTAATATCAGAAGCCCCTTGCTGTAAAACAACCACAGGTTTAACAGTATTGTACTTAGTCAAACTAGTACCCCAGGGTGAGGTGGAGCTCAATCCGTCATCTACAGTGGTGGCCACTGGTGCTATGGAAGAAGAAACCAGTCCCTGGGACACTGAAAGAGATTTATCCAGAATCCATCATCCTGAAGCAGTTTGTAGCCAACCCGCATGTTCCAAGGCACAGGTAGGAGACCAAGTAGGACCACCAATGTCCTTAGATACAGGCCCAGCAGATCCAAGATCGGCCACCTCAGTTTTACTCCAGCCCAGTCGGGAACAATTTTGAGGAAAGGAAAACACCTGGGCAGGCTCCACAATGTGCTCTGTAGAGGCAGCAGGAATTGAAACAGGAAGAGAATGCAAACCAGGATCCGAACGTTTGTCCACAGATGAAGCCATGCCTAAGGTCTTATGTGGTGCAGGCTTTGGGCACACATCAGGATTGACAGAAACACTGCCAGCCTTCAACAACATAGCACCGTGAACCAAGTCAGCTGATGGAACACCACCGGAAAGAGTAGAGGGTGCCCCGACCTCAGGCATCCAGCTCACAGTATGTAGCTCAAGTGAGTTACTAGGCGCAACAACTGATGCAGCAGAGACAGGAATAGCAGGTGAAACCACAAACTGAGAGGAGAAACAAGGTTGAAGTGGGTCTATTCGTGGCCCTGAAGTAGGGCATTCCAAAGTAAGAGACAACCGCTCAGGAAGTGGTTCATTCTGAGGCAAATCCAAAACCATATCATCATCCGAGATAGTCACAAAACAATCAACTGCTATCAAAGCTGCTTCAACGGCCTCTTGCAAGTCAGTGCCAGGGAAGGAGGCCTGTTCCCCTACACTCACAATATCCTGCTCCTCTGAATGCTCCATCAGACTGGCCATCTGAAACAGAGAGCCAAAGGGTCCCCCTACCAATGAGTAGGGGAATTTCCCAGGTTTCCTGGCCAAATTTCCCTCATTCACTAAAAAGACCACCAACAGCTTAATCTGAGTCAAGGTCAGTTGGCATTCATCTGTATCCCCCTCTCCCGGGTCATGCCTGAAAATAGGCTGGATTTGTCTAGTGCACTTATCCGGTCAACAAAAACTAAATAAATAAATATTTGCTGTTTAGGTATTTGGAAGTGATAGTACCAGGCCTAAGAACTGTCATGTGCCCCCCCCAAGACATCCACTGTGTCTTTCTGTTCAGTATTCACAGAAGAGGGAGAGGGTCAAGGGCCACAGCAGTACAGCAGTTGCAAAGGCATGAAGAAGTGGACAATAGTCCATTCACAGGCAGAAGAATCCTGTAGGAGGTGACTAAATTGAAGGTGGATAAAGCAATGGGACCAGATGGCATACACCCAAGAATATTAAGAGAACTGTGAAGGGAGATAGCAGTACCTCTAAAAGCCATGTTCACTGAGTCATTCAAGACAGGGGTGGTACCAGAGAATTGGAGGTGGGCACATGTGATCCCTGTATACAAGTCCAGCAGTAGGGAGGAGGTGGGGAACTATGGGCTGGTCAGCCTCACCTCAGTAGTGGGGAAGATCATGGAGACATTACTTAAAGAAAGGATAGTGGGGCATCTAGAAGTCATCAGAGCCCAGGACCATAGGCAACATGGATTCACAGTGGGAAAGTCATATCAAACAAATCTGGTTGATCTCTTTGACTGGGTGACAAAGGAAGAAAATCAGGGTGGGGCAGTGGACAATGCTTACCTTGATTTCAGCAAAGCCTTTGACACCGTTCCACATAGGAGGCTGATAAATTAGCTGGGTAGGCTGGGCATGGGGGAAAAGGGTGATAAACTGGGTTAGAAACTGGCTAACAGACAGCAGGCAGAGAGTAGTGGTAAATGAGGTACTGTCTGGTGAGGGGGGTGACCAGTGGGGTGCCGCAGGGATTGGTCCTGGGGCCAGTCCTGTTCAATGTCTTCATTAGTGACATTGCAGAAGGACTGAAGGGAAAGGTCTGCCTGTTTGCAGATGACACCAAGATCTGTAACACAGTGGATACCCCAGAGGGGGTGGAGAAAATGAGAATGGACCTGGGGAAGCTTGAAAAATGGTCTAGGGTTGCCACCTTTGGATGAGGCAAAAACTGGATCCTAAGCTCCGCCCCTAGCCCCACCCATTTTCATGACTCATCGTGCATTGTTCCTCCTAGAAGGCCATTTTTTATATCAATAAAAGGCAACACTTGAAGCAGCAGTTCAACAAAAATGTTAAGATACTGTACTGTACCTGTTAAAGTTACTTCCCTAGGTTCTTCTGAGTTATTTATTTATGTATGTATTTATCGACATTGGTTTACCAGACAAACATTCAGAGATAAAAGAAATCTCATTTACAGATATGATCTGGGGAAGACAAGGAAAATACTGTAACTAGCATACAACAGTATACATGGTACAGTATATAATAATACATAATAAAGGAATTGTTTCCTGTAATATGTACTTTTATATTTTTCTGGCTCCATTTCCTGTTCATGTCCACAGTACTATTTCAATTCTAAATAAGTGACCATACTTTTTTCATGAGGAAAAAAAATAATTTGAAACATTTAAAAATGCCTAAATTCTGTTAAAGATGAAAATGTTTACCAGCAAATTAAAGTGGAGGACAACTGGCTCTGTTACTGTTACAAAAGGTGGGGGCAGCTGTGCTGCTATGCCACTTTAGGATGCAGTGGAAAAGATTAGGTTGAGTAAGTGCTAATGGTGTTAATGGCCATACATTTCACCTCCCTAGCTGACTGTTTTTGCAAACAAAGGGCTATATTGACAACAGAACTTGTTTGTAACCTGGACATTTAGCTGAAACAATGAATGATATGACAAAATGTGTTTCAAAAGTATGTGAGCACTCAGAATGGCTCAAAAACCTGCCCAGCACAGAGCAAAACCAGATTACCTGATAGAGACCCTGAAAACGTGATCACCAGGTAAAAAACCTGACAGGCGGCAACCCTAAAATGGTCTGAGGACTGGCAACTGAAGTTTAATTCAAAAAAGTGCAAAATTGTGCACCTGGGACACAGAAACCCTGGGGAAAGCTACAGGATGGGGGAGAGGGTTGCTGACAGTCACAGAGAAGGAAAGGGACCTGAGGGTTCTTATTTCAGATGACCTGAAAATGTCAAAGTGGTAAGGCAGCTGGGAGGGCCAGTGATATGCTGGGGTGCATAGGCAGGGGTATCACCAGCATAAGGAGGGAGGTAGTGATGCCGTTATATAAAACCATGGTCAGGCTTCACATGTAGTACTGTGTGCAGTTCTGGAGGTCGCACCTTCATAAGGATATTAACAGGCTGGAGATGGTCCAGAGAAGGGAGAATGAGATGGTACAGATCTTGCAACATATGACTTATGAGGAGAAAGTAAGGGACCTCAATATGTGCTCACTGGAAGAGAGGAGGGAAAGAGGGGATACAATATAAACATTCAAGTGCCTCAAGGGTATAAGTATAACTACTGAGAAGCAGGAGACAGCTGCCATAGGCACATGTGCCAGCTTCTGTGTTATATTCTTTTGTTCTTATAAATCTATAATCTCCAGTATTTTAGCAACCACATGACCACACTGCCTTCTTTAAGCAATTTTACACTGGTTGATGCCTGGTGTCAGATGGCAGACAGAGGGCTCACCAGATTGTGTTGCCATTTGAAAAACTTCATAGAGTGTTCTTTTACTGGTAAGCATTTTGAAAAGCTGGTGAAGGTCTCACAATTTTTATTAGGATTTTATCTCCTTATGTCTGTCCCCTTTGGTCCCCCCATCTGTTGTAGTGGGTGTGTAGGAGAAAAGCACAGTCAACAAAAAGTAGGTGCAAAACACTCCAATATGTGTATTTATTTACAAGAAATAAAAATAAAAAATTCAGAAAATAAATTAAACAAGCATTACACAGCTAGGACATAGCATTTGTCCCACCCTCTGTGTTTCCTCATCCTCTCCCAAGGCTGAACTGATTTCTTTAGATTTGGAAACAGTACCTTATATACAGACTAGTCACATGATTGGAGAGGCTTTGCCTTCTAGTTTAGTACAAAATGTTTCTAGGCTACAAAAATAGAATTCAAATGTAATATCATAAGGAAGAACAGCAACAATTCATAATGGAGGCCTCATAACAGAAAAACAAACAGTTTTGCCATTTTTAGGAGCATTTATCCACTGTAGCTCCACCCACCTGCTGTGAGTGACAGGTCAGCGTCTATATACACAGCAGAACAAAGGGGCGCTGGCCCCTAAGAGAAGACCTGCAGAACAACACCCAGGTGAGCTACAATTGTTTGGGAGTACAGAATACAAGTAGTAAAAGAATTCAGTTCTTTGTCAGGATGAAAAAATGATATTAGTATTTGCACAACAGTAAGGGTTTGGTTTAGCTTAAAGCTTGACTGTTGATTTCTTTAATACAGAGGGTTCTTGTTTTAAAGAGGGAAAATCAAACAAACAACAACAAAAAACAATACGAAAAGCAAGCAGAGTTCAGGAAGAAGTTCTCATGTGAAACAGCATTTTTTCTGCATGAGAAACCTTAAATGACACTGCTCTTACAGAAAGTTCATTTCTTAATTCTGCTTTGTTTGTTTGTTTTCATGTTTATTGTTCTTCCAAAAAAGTTTAACATTTTGGACATTACAATCTTGTTAAATGCAAAAGACGATAAATACAAAATACAATGAATACAAATAAAGATAATAAGATCTAAATAATCTTAAATAGTAATTATAAGAATATTTATAAATCTATATCCCCTTGTCTTTCCCTTTTTTATTTCTTTTGAAGTCTTCTTCTATGTGCCTGTTTCTTAAAACTAATTACTGTTGAAAAAAAATTGGCACACAATAGTGCATCTGTCACTGTCCCAGGATGGAGCAATATAAATACTGGATCATAATCCAAGTTCAGATATTTCATTAAAAAAGTATTTAAAGTCAAAAATCTAGATTATTTATAAAGGGGACATTGTACTATTATATGAAATAAAGTTTCAATAAACCCCTTATTACAGCAGCATTCATTAATGTTGTTATTGGATGTACAAGCAGAACAATTAAAATATATGAACTTGGAAGTAATTAATCCAAATCTTGCCCATGTTATTGTTTTTCGAATATTAGGGGCTAGCGGCAATAATAAATAATTCTCTATCCTTGAATCAATCTTGTTTTTTCCCAACCATAAAGCTTGCTTCTGTAATTTAACCAATCTTAGTTGTTTTTCAAAGGCTTTATCAAATATTTTTCTTTTGATTTTCCTTCTATAAGAATTCTTTATTAAAATACCCTTCTGAGAATCTTTCCATAAATGAAAGGAATTAATCTTTTGTAAACTCGAGATTACACTTTTTAACCATGGGGAATGGAAACCATTACCATGCCATATTTGTTTTTCATAAAGGCAAAGTTTTATTAAATTATTATCATTGTTGCTAAGAATCTTTAGCCAATATGAAAGGAATCTAAAAAAAATTAAATCCAACAGTGGAATTCTGCCTAATTCAGCTCTTACAATTACATTAGCCATTGACTGAGGTACTTGAAGAATTGTTTTGTAAAAATAAGATAACGGAAGCTCAAGATTATAATTTTCCTTAACGCCCCAAACTTCAGCTCCGCATAACAATATTGGGGTAATCTTGGCTTCCCCAGCTTTAATAGCAGATTCCACCAAGAGTCCACCATATTTAGTGTTAAAACGAAGAAGGGCCTTTGATGCGCAATTAGCTTTGGTAATTTGATTTTTGCAGTGTAAACTCCAAGATCCATTGGAAGTAAAAATTATCCCAAGATAACAATATGAAGTCACTACCTCTAAGGGTGTTTTATCTAACTTGAGTCTTGGTTTAAAAGACTTAGTGCCAAAAACCATTAATTTAGTTTTGTCAGGATTAATTTTAAGTTTTAATTGGTCACATTTCTGCTTCAAGTAATCAATTTTTATCTGAAGACCCTTTTGGGATAGGGAAAAAAGAACTATGTCATCAGCATAAGCTAAACTATAGATATAGGGTGGGATATTCAAAAGAGTTGCGCCATGCGCAACAGGGTTGCGCATGCTCAAGTCCTACATTGCGCCATTCTGCGATATTCAGCAGGAGGCAGTTGCGCAACTGAAAACAGGCTGAGCAACAGCGCAATGCAAATGAATGCATGCTCAACAGGAGGGGGAGGAACCATGCATAAACTGCACAGCCCGATATTCAGCGGGCTGTGCAGAGTTGTGAGTGCAACCCCCAACCTGAGCCTGCAGGACCTTGAGCAAAAAGGCTTAGAGGGCACCCACAGGTGAGCTGCTGTATTGCAGGGTGCAACACAGCAGCTGCCACCTGTGGCTGGCCCCCAACTCAGTCCCTGTGCCCCCTCAGCCCGATCGCGGGCATAGTGTACTCCCCCCCACCAGGCCTATTGCGGGCATCAATGTGGCTCCCTCCCCTCCCGTTCACATCCCTGGTGGTCCAGTGGACCGAAATGCCCAATCGCAGGCAGATTGTGAAATGAATCCCCCCCGAACACGTTTCTAGTGCCTGATCGCGGGCAGAATGTGAAAGGAACCCCCCTGAACACGTTCCTAGTGCCCGATCGTGGGCAGAATGTGAAATGAACCCCCCCGAACACGTTCCTAGTGCCCAATCACGGGCAGAATGTGAAATGAACCCCCCGAACACGTTCCTAGTGCCCGATCGTGGGCAGAATGTAAAGAACCCCCTCCAACATCTCCCAGGTGGTCCAGTGGACCGTAATGCCCGATCGTGGGCAGAATGTAAAAGAACCCCCTCCAACATCTTCCTGGTGGCTAGTGTCCCCCCACCCCACCACCACAAGCCCCACCACCCGCTCCCCTGGCGGCGGCGGTGGCAGCATCCACCGCCTGCTGCCCACGCCCGCTGACTGACTGCCAATGGGGCTGCCGCCGTGGTGCAGAGCAAGAACCAATGGGCGTGCAGCCCCTCCATCATGACAGTCCAGATTTGAATGATTCACAAATCTGGACTATCATCTCTGACATATGCTTCACCGATGGTTCTGCTCTGCACCAATGGGCGTGCAGCCCTCACTGGCAGTCAGTCGCGCGGCAGCGGGTGGCAGGTGGGTGGATGCTGCCACCCCCGCCGCGCCGGGGAGCGGGTGGTGGGGCTTTGTGGGTGGGTGGGGTGGGGGACACTAGCCACCAGGAAGATGTTGGAGGGGGGTCTTTTACATTCTTCCTTCAGGAGTTGTGTATTTAGTCTCCAGGCAGTATCTCTTTGGAGATTAAGATCAGGAGAAATCCTCAGCCATGCGACTGAATGGTCTGATAGGACAATCGGTTCAATATCTGTCTGACATAAGCCAGGTAGGAGAGAAATGCTAATAAGAATATAATCTATTCTCGACCAAGATCAGTGAACATGTGAATAAAAGGAAAACACTCAGCACGAAGGGTTAAAGAGACGCCAAGGATCATACAATCCCAAAAGTTCCATAAAGTCTGCTAGGGCCTTTTGAGCAGGGGAAAGCGGTTTTAGTGGTAGAAACATTCTATCTAAATCCTGGGATGGAGGGATATTCCAGTCGCCACCCAGAATTAGCTGAGCAGGCAGTATACCACCTATCTTGTCAGCCAGGCCCATAATGAATTCAGCGTCCCCTCCTATTGGTCCATAGATGGAGCCCAGCACAACCAGCTTATTGCTGAGAGAACCCTTGATTAGTATAAACCTTCCCTCTGGGTCTGTTACCTTCTCTTCTGCCAAAAACGCAACATGATTCTTTATTAAAATGGCCACTCCTCTGCTTGCTGCTGACCCACTCACAGCAAAGACTTGAGAAAAGCCTTGTCTATGCAACCAGTTTGTTTCTGCTTCAAATAGATGGGTTTCGTGAAGCAAAAGGATATCTACATTTAATAGCTCACAGTTTTTAAAAACCTGATATCTCTTCGTCCTGTCTCTGAGACCTCTTATATTCCACGTGGCAATTTTAAGTGGTATAGCAAACATCTTGAACAATTAAATGGAAAACATTGTCATAATTAGTTAACCAAAATAACTGTTCTAAAGGGCACACTCCAGACCAACCCCCTCCATCCCCTTCCCAGAAAAGAGAACCCATATAAGCCCGCCCAGTAAACTATACCGAACTGATCCCCACCACCATATATCATTTCCAGTGAATTTGTCTCAAACTCATAAACCCCTCCTCCCTCCCCACCCCCCAGAAAACTAACACAACTATTTACATAGTGACCCCAAGTATAACCAAACATCAACCCGAAAATCCATGCACAGGTATTTGGGGCCAAGACCCGCATGGCGATATATCTCAATCATCCCGTAGCTCGAAATATCTAATTATGTCATAAATGAGGACTCTACTTTGCAGTTTAAGAAGGAGTTTAACCAAACCCCAATTACTTCTTTGCAGGACTGTATTCCTCCGAGATTCACCATACCCCCCATAAATCAGCCCCCGATGCAGATCTCCCGGAGCGTGCCTCAATCCCGAGCTTCACCCCTACCCCTTGCAGCCCCGCATCCAACCAACCTTCACCTAAGTAATCACATTAATAGTGATACCCAACTGAATGTAACCAGAGAGAATGAGCCTTAGTAGACCCTGGGCATAAGCTGACAAAACAGTATTCAGCTCAGAATCATTCCCCATATAAGCACAAACATCTGCTTTATAATTTTAATCTTAGTACAGTGCGACTGACTTACCATATTGCAACTAATACTCTTAGTAATTAGGTCATCGTTCCCCCAATCGGCCAGGACAAGCAGGCAAAAAGGAAGGGGCATCACCCCTTCTCTCGGGGAAGCTGCATCGCCCGTCGGTAGGTGTGAACCAATTAGAAGATCTGGATTGCCTAAATGACGTGGATCCAACTGGGGGACCAAAATGCTAGTAGGACCGAACCTGGTCCGCCCCATAAACAGCTGCCCACAAACACTTACCAACCCTAAGGTTCCGGTCTCCCTTCCCCAGCCTGAAGATGTGCTTAAGGCCTAGCAAAGGAAAGGACAGGCCCATCACCCACCAATAAGGCCTAACCCTCGTCATCCTCCCAACAACTGGAAACCCAGCAGGTAATTAGCCCCCATTATATTAGTAACCAAAGGAAACACATAACAAAATACATAAATAGACCCCCCCCTTAGTCTCTGTAAGCTCAGCCTGCTTTAAAGAGATCAGGTAGTCAGGAAGTAAGATCCTTGGTGGCTTGCTCTGGAGAGTCGTAGGAATACCAACTGCTATCAATCACCACTTGTAGTCTGGTTGGGTATGACATCTTGAAATGGATGCTGGCGGCAATTAGCTTGATAATGACCGGGTGAAAAGCTGCCCTCCTTTGTCTTGTTTTATGGGGTAGATCCTGCATGATTCTAATTTTGGAGGACCCCCAGGTTACAGACTGCAGTTATTTAACTTTGACCATGACATGTTGCTTCTCTATGAAGCTGAGAAACTTAATGATGATGGGTCAAGGAGGAGATCCCACTGGAGGCTTCGGTCTGAGGGAGCGATGAGCTCTTTCTATGTGATAGTGGGGATTCAAGGGAGAGGGCCCCACTACCTTATAAAGAAATTTCTGCATAAAGGCAATAGTATCGGCACCTTCTTCCACTTCGTGCAGCCCAATTATCAGAAGATTATTTCTCCTATTTCTCCCCTCTAGGTCATCAGTTTTGAGCAGAAGCTTGTGAAGTTGTTGCCTAAGCAGGACAATTTTGGGATCAATTCTCTCCCTCCAATTCTTCTGGGAAGAAACTCTGGCCTCTGAATCAGCCATTCTCATCTTGAGGCTGGCAAGGTCGCCCTTAATTGATTTTAACTCTGTAGCAATATCTGCCAGACACTCCCGAAATGGTAGCAGCTCCTGTAAAAATCTCTCTTTGGACAAGGGGGTTGCAGAAGGACTAGGGCTGTTCACTTTGCTCGAGCTTCCCATTCCTTGACTTCTCGACTTTTTAGAAGTCTTCTCTGGCGTAGTCGGCAGGGTGTGCCAAATTGCTGCCTGCTTCATCACGGTCTCCATCGTCGCTAAAAGGCTTTGCGACTAACAGCTTTAGCTGGCCCACAACAGTTGGTAGGGAAACAATAGCTTACAAGCCACTTGTAGACCACTTAAAAAACTCACAAAATTTAATTTAGGAGGTTTGCAGAGGACGGTAGGATGGAACTCGAGACAAGTGCTGCTACAAGGTAGACTGCATCACGTGACTCTTTGGGAGCAAAAATCCTAAAATAAAGTAAACAATGAACTCATTCGAGGGGAAAATATAACATCTGCAGCTTTTTCTTTATTTTTATTATTCAATTTAAGTTTAAAGTTACCTGTGATAGAGAGCGAAGGTTGGGGTAAGGTCTCCGTGACTCCCAAAGTTATCTTTTATCGTATCAATCTTCACCTGCAATGCGCATGGTCACTTTCAGGTCTCATTACTATTTTAAAGTCCTGGAAGTGAGCATAGGCCTCCAGAGAGATTATTAAATAATCTATAATACTCTTCCCATTTGAAGAGAAAAAAGTAAATGCTCCATCCTGGTCTCCAATTCCTCTACCATTTAAGATACAATAATTACCTTTACTAATAAACTCCATCATTTTTATACCAGTTCCATTCACAGTGGTATCTTCTGCATTCCTAGGCTCAAGATCCCACATATAGATCTGGGACTGAAGTGTTTTTAAATTGTCAAATTTAGCAATACGAGCATTCAGATCACCCCCAATATGGTAATATCAATATAATGTTTTAAGTACATGGAGTCTTTTGCTAATGCTAACTTTTCCCAGGGATCAAAATCAACAATGGAATGAAAATTGGGTGGAAAATACACATTAACTATCAAAAAAGTTAAAGAATCCCAGCACAATACACAAAGCAAATTTTTATTACCAAGTGTGGTGTGCTCTATTATTCGAATTCCCTTTCTTATTTTAATGTAAATAGAAAGGCCCACTTTCAGTCTTCCAAATGTTTTATCTTTTATCGCAAGAACATGGTGTGGAATATAACCATTAATGTTAATATCTGAAAGGATCCATGTCTCTTGAAATAAAATAATATCAGCTTCAGAGATCTAGTCCTTCCAGCAAGAATCCGCCATTTTTGATTTTAAACCAGCAATATTCCATGAGATAAAATTATAGGTAGCCATATTAGTAATATTATCTAATCCAATGAGCTCCCACTCAGTCTCAGCAATCTCAGCAGTCTCAGAGCCAAATAAAGTTGTTTGTATAATTGAATGTCATTTTTTGACCAAATTCCCGCTGTACACAGTCTGAACAATCTGGTTTCAATAAATCAACCAAGTGAATACCATGTCTATCCAATTTACCAAAATTTGAAAAGAGGAAATCATAAAATTTTGTAGATTTAATTTCTATATCCACTTGGGAATCCCAATTAGATTGATATAGACTATTAACAGACCCAAAATCTGAAGAATGAATTTCACAGTCAAAGCAAAGAGCAAAAAGTGACTGAATATAAGCAGACAATCTATCGGTATTTTCACCCTCAAATTTATGTATTCCAAATATGGACACTGTCTGTATATTAATGTCTCTTTCAAAATTCCAATTTAATTTAATCAAAGTGGAAATCAGGATGTCCTTAGTGCACATTTTAGGGGCAGTAGTTCCATGTGCAAATTTTCAAATTGTAGTCCAATTAAATGGAGATGATATCATTATGTCCAGTTTATTGATTAAACATTGTTTAGCCCATATGACTTTGACAGTGTCCATATTAGAAAGTAATACATAAACTGGTGTTGTTTCAACAGATAAATCTCTATAGACTAATTTGATATCTTTGGCTGCTGCTTCCAAGTTAAGCTCAGCTTTAAATAAATGATAAATCATGTTAAATAATGAAGTATCTGATTCATAAGTTTTTAAAAAAATATTATTGAATTTGAAGACCACCTCAGATCCAGACATGATTAAATAATCTATCTGAGGAGGAAAAATTAGATCTGACTCCAGAGAAGTTTCCAAAATGTAATTATTACCTTCTTTATTTATGCATATAAGTGACATATCCTTTTTTGACTGATCGACCATAATAGGGGCCTGAGTTATTTTTTTGCTCAAACTATCTAATGAGGTATCTAATGGGATATCTAAAAGTATAATCTCCTCCTTTACAATTGGGAGCAAAGGATCTTCTTTAATAGAAGTTGTTAAGACTGTGTGTAAATCTTCCTTATCCCCATAAAATCCTCTAGGGGGTTTCTGAATTACTTTGGGACTATTAGGTCCGATTTCAGTACTTCCTTTAATTACCCCCTCCTTAATCTTATTTTTTTATTTGCTCATGTCTTAGCCTTTTTTTTTTAATTCTTCTTCATATTTTTCTTATTCTCAGCCCTATTAGAGAACAGTTGTGTTACAATTTCTGAAAAGGAAGGTCTTCATTTTATTTTTTTCCCTCTTTCTCAAATTTCTCAAATTTTTGGCTAATTTTGGACAATTTATCACTGAAAAGACAAGTAAGTGAGATTTAAGATCTTTCAAAGCTTCGAGAAGAACAATTTTAGCCATGATAGGATGAGCTAACACCTTTATCGTATATTTAGAAATGGTGTCAGGGCAAGCTGATAAAATTTCTGGCTCAATAATTATTTTCCCAACCTCTTTATCCATTTTACTAAAGACTTTATTAGGAGATCCCTTCAAAATCCTGATAGTAAGGAGGGGAATCTGAAGAGGCATAAGATTCACGGGGACTAAACAAATCCAACCTTGTAGGATAAAGAGATATCTCAGAATGAGAACAGGATATTGGCTTTCTAATTTCTGAAGATCCCTGGATAGACACACTGTTTACCCCACTTTGTTTGTTTTTACTTGGGTTCAATGATAAAGAATCCTCAGTAGTAACCATAACAGAACTAGGTTTCAAATTAAAAAAATCAGTTATTTTTTGCTGGAGTTTAAACTTTTGATTGGGGTTAGGATGAGTAAGACTATTACAATTACAATTTTCCTTCGTACTATATTTCTCCGATTCTAAATAATGTGGTGTTAATTTAATACTGTTGTCATTATCCACACTATTGCTAATAATATTATCAACAGGTTGAATCAAGTTTAAATTAGGTGAACTCAATAGACTAGATGAGCTCGGCTGTCCTTGACTACCTAGAACTGATCTTTTTTCTAAAAAGTCATAACCCATCTCCACCAAAGAATCAGACTTTGAGTTAGAAATCATAGTAGGAGAGGGTATTTTCAATGGTACAGAATTAAATCTAAAATCAGTGAAAAGATCTTCCTTAATTTGAGGAGAGGTAATAAGTATGTGAGGGGAGTCAAGAGAAGAGAAGACTCTCGGGGGTCCCTTTTGAGCCTTTGGCGTAGATGCTGCAATAGAAACAAGGGACAAGTTCTGTGTATAAATACAGCCATTTTTTTTCTCCCCATGACCTCTTGGTGAGGGTTCAATTCTGCAATTTTTGTACCTTCAGTCTTCTTTTCCCTACATTTTACCAATTCTCTACCACTTCTAGTAAACATACTAAAAACCTAGAGAGAAAAAAAAAGGTCAGTGGGGCCAACAAATCAAGCAATGAGTCCAGCCTCTCAAGTCCAAATAACACTGTGATATTCCACTGTGAAGTTTCACTTTCTGTGTAGCTTTAGTTCTCACCCAAGCGTTCACACAGTTCGTATTTCAGCTGGCGGCTGAAATTTCCAAGCGATCTTAGCAAATCTTTGAAATTCTTTTAATTCGCAGTTCACAGTTCACCATTCATCGTTCACAATTCCCAATATCTTGAAAGACCTTTAATCATGGTGCCCCCTATCTTCTCAAGTCCGTAGCCCCGTATTGTAAGTAAGTTCGATGACTATCATTTGATGACTATCGTGCCTCAATAACTTAGTGAAAATTATCAACTGGTGTGCTCAGTAACCCTGCTTAGCTTGAGATGATGCATCTTTTCCATAGATAGCTTCTAAAAAATAAAAATATAGAAGTCAACAGGGTTTGGTTCTATAAGAGCTCCTATGTCTTTTTCAAAGTAAATTAGAAGAAAACATAAAAGAAAAACAAAACAAAAACTTAGTTACAACTAGAAAGAAGAGTAAACCATGTGTTTCTAAACCCTCCCCCGATGATAAACTTCAGCTGTAACACTAGTATTTCATCAAAACATCGGTACAGGGTTAAAACTGTGAGCAAAAACTTACTTAAATATGCTAAAATTTCACTTCATGTGTGTACAAAGCACAAGGGTCTGACAAAAGACAGCTGAACATCTCCAAGTAGCTTTTACTACCGCAAAAGCAAATTCGTACAAGATATTTCCCTTGTGCTCGCAAATACTGCACGCTGCTAACTGCTCACTATTCAGCACCCACTCTGTGCCAGAGCATCTAGCCAAATAACGATTCTCGCTCTTAGGACGCTACACCTGCACACTAAATAGTGAGTCAGCTGACAAAAGCACGCAAAAAAAAGGAAAACAAGTTTAAAGACTTAAAATTTAAAAATTAAGAGTAAATATTAAAATACAAATGCAAAGTGCACTACCCACAAAAATTGTCAGTACTTGATCTACTAACCGTTAGCTAAAAAACACTCAAAAAAACACAAAATCAGAAAATAAAACATAACGCTTTTTCTTGAAAAAAAAATTAATAAATAAAAATCGTTAGTACTGAACTTCTGTTGACTCACCAATTTTATGCTTTTTCTCCTTTGCTGGGTCTTTATTTTGTTTTCTCCAACTATTTACTATCCTTGCAGTCCAGCACCCTGAGGTGCTTTCTTCAATTCATTCACCGGGCTCAGCTGCCCCACTTTTGGTACTCTAAGTCTGCAAAAGAAAGGAAAGACAGAAGCAGAGGGAAATCCCAGGGACGGCCGCACAAGACGGTCTGGATAAAATTATTCCTCAGGCAGGTACGGAATTACACTTAGGTGGCATACCTTTCCTGGATAAAAACTCGCTTTAGAAAAACTTCTGCTCTGTAGACTACTCCTCAGTCTACCAGCGTGCAGCGAACCATCTCCAGCTCACAATTAAGAGGAGTTCTCCTCAAAAGCAGCCCTCTGTATGTCTGACAAATGCCCTCTGGTTGCTCCGCACTTCTCAATTCTGCTTTGTAGCCCTGTTAGTGTTTTTAGCGCAAAAAAAAAAACCATTAATAGGAGATACATAGACAGAATACATCCTATGAAAGCTCCTGCTCCTGGTTTTAATACTTAGAACAGGTATACTGCTATTTTGAACCCCTTTTCTAGCTTTTTCAGGGTTTTTAGCAGGATACAGCAGCAAGTGAAAGTCTCTGTAAAATACACATACTTTAGGTCAGAGCTTTTCACAGAGCAGTGCTACAAGCTGCACACTTGCAACACAGAAGAGGGCATAGTTTTGAGTTCTGCTACTTTTCTTTCTTTTAACAGGTTCTGCAGACTTTTACACCAAAGACACAAACCTCTTACTCAAATGGGGAGAGAGGAGCAAGGGAAAATAAAGGCAGCTCCCTCTCTCATAACGGGTGTGTGTGTGTGTGTTAAACAATAGTTTTAATAGCTGAGCAGAGTCTGCAGCTCTGCCAAATATGCTTTTATCTGTCCTTTTACAATACATGCTGGCATAACAGTCAGGCAGAGGCAGGCAAACCGGGCAATGGCCTACTGGGGAGAGGGAGAGAGGAAGAGGGAGAGGGAGACTACAAGATGGGAGAGGACAGGATAGAAAAAGAGTGCTGTTGTGCAACTGACTTTAAGCGGGAAAAGAAGATGACAGTGCAGGATCTCTCTCTCAGATTTGTCTCCGGGGGCACACAGCACTACCACATGCCATGCTGCCCAAAAAGAAACCAGGGTAAAGCTTACTGGTTTCCTAAGGAAGGACTAAGAACCCCCTTAGAACAACCCAAGGGGGGTTGTTGGGACTTCTGCCCACCCACTCTAGAAGTCCCACCCCAGAGCACCCTTATACAAATGGTGTTATTACACCAATACCATTCATGGTTACACAACCATGACATATTAGTTATCATCAGCAAAACACTTGCCCTGGGGTGTGTAGCCTTTATAAAGGTAAAGACTACCTTTTTGGCTATCTATAGAACTATCCTAAGTCCTATACCATCACACCGTACACCCAAAAATGAGAAGAAAATAAATCTGATACTCTATCTTTCTATTTCTATTTACAAATCTACATATTTACAGGGACAGTATGGCTCATGTCATCAGGATCTGTTTCAAGGCCTGCAGCATGGAGGGACATAAAATCTGCATTCTTATGCTGGGAGCCAGATCTATGCTTTACACTAAACCTGAAAGGTTGCAGTGTTAGGTACCACCAGAGAATCCTGGCGTTTTTATCTTTCATCTGGTTCATCCAGACTAAGGGGTTGTGATCAGTAACTAACATGAATTCAGTACCCCAAAGATAAAAACGAAGTGCACCAATTGCCCATTTTAAAGAGAGACACTCTTTTTTCAATGGTGGAGTAGCACTGCTCTCTATCATGCAGCTTTCTAGAAATGTACAGGATAGGATGCCCTTCTCCATCTATGGTTTGATTCAAAACAGCACCAGTCCCAACATTTGAAGCATCGGTGTGAACTTCAAACTGTCTGTCAAAGTCAGGGCACCGTAGAACTGGGGAAGAGCATAGTGCTACTTTTATGGCTTGGAATGCCTGTTCACATTCCGATGTCCACGTTATAGTGTTGCCACACCGCTTCTTAGTGAGATCAGACAGTGGGGCTGCTATGGAGGCAAAGTTGGGTATAAACCTCCTGTAATAACCAACAAGTTCAAGGAATGATCTCACCTGCTTTTTGGTCTGCAGTACAGGACAGTTTGCCATGGCTTCCACTTTTTGGATCTCTACCTAAAATAAAACCTAGGTATCTTTTTTCACTCATGGCTACTGCACACTTTTCAGGGTTATTGGGCAGCCCAGACTCACTGATGGTTTGTAAAACAGCGGTAAGATGTTGCATGTATGTCTGCCAATTTGGATGATAAATTATAACATCGTCCAAATAGGCAGCAGCATAAGCAGAATGGGAGGTCAAAAGCTGGTCCATGAACCTCTGAAACGTCGCTGGTGCCCCATGCAGACCAAAGGGCATGGTGACAAACTGGAACAAACCCATGGGGGTACCAAAAGCTTTTTTCTCCCATGATGACTGACCAAGAGAGATTGCCAGTAACCTTTGGTAGGTCATGGGTAGTGATGTATCTGGCATTACCTATGTGGTCAATCAGGTCATATATCCGGGGTACAGGGTAACTATCGAACTGGGATACCTGGTTGAACTTTCTGAAGTCTAAGCACAACCAGATACCACCCTCTTTCTTAGGGACCACCACAATTGGGGATGCCCAAGCACTCATGGAGGGTTCAATAATGCCCAGTTATCTTAACTTATAAACCTCTTGTTGTACTTCTGATCGTACCCTCTCAGGAAGCCTGTAAGGTTTCTATCTAATTGGAGGGGAAAAGGTATGGATGTGGTGTTTGACCCCGATTGCCTTCCCACGTACCCTAGTGATGACAGTTGTGAACTGACTAAGGATCTGCATCAGTTCTTTTTTCTGGTCATTTAGTTTTTGGGTTTATGGTAAGCTCATTTATCCCAGCCTCTTCCTCTAGGCAGCTATATTCCACATCCATATCTGTTTCCCCCATTTCAGGCATAATCAACAGACTGACTGAGGGCTCAGATTTCTCTTGCCATTTTTTAAGAAGATTGGCATGGTGAATCTTCTTGCCCGCTCTCTTGTCTGGTGTTTCCACCTCATACGTTACCCTACCAACTCATCTCACCTCAGGCAAGCACCCTCGCACCCCTCTTTTAAATGTGGGTTGAAGCGTCACCTGGCCACCTTAGATCCATGCACCTGCTTTGATCCTACCTGATCCCCCAAACTTCCCCAGCTGCTACTCTCCTCTCCCCTGCTACTGGTCTTTTTGCTATCCTCTTTTTGCGCTCTCTCCCCTGTTCTCAACCCCTCACCTATTATCATGTACAGTTTTTATTTATGTCTTGCACTTATCTACTACTACCTACAGGACTACTGTATTATGTATTTCTTTCTGTCCTCCATTACCATTTTGACGCCCGTGGACAGCGTCCACCACCGGCCCTTATGCCCAAGTCACGGAACCATAAGCCCGGCTGCACCTATCTGCCTCCTACCACTAAAGCTGTATCCAAGTCTCTTTTCACTCCCACCCTCCACTACCCCTTCTTCATCTCTTTTGGCTCCCCTTCCTCCCTCCCTCCCTCCTCCCTCCATCTCATCTCAACACCACCTGCACGCCCACGGGAGAACCACGAGCTCAGCCGCACCCCAGACCTTTGTCCGGCTAACGGCGTAAAGCCACCAGGTCCTTTTCCTAGCCCGCTTAGGGTTTAGGAAACCACTGATGGACCCCCAGTACCATCAAGGACCCTCCGTTTGCCTGTCCAGGAACCGCTGAGGTGCCGCCAGCCCTGCCGCACCCACCAAAGTCCTACGCTTAGCCCCTCCATGTAGACCATTGACAGGGGCCGCCCGCTGAGTTGCATGCCCAGAAGGAGAACCATGAGCTCGGTCTCACCCCAGACCGTTGTCCCACTAAAGGCATAAAGCTGCCAGGTCCTTTTCCTTGCCCGCCTCCTTTTCCCAGCCCTCCCTCCCCTCCTCCCTCCCCTCCGTGTCTTATCAACACCAGCTGTGCACTGCTCCAACCTAATCCTAGGTGGATGTTGTAAATCCTGACCTCCACCTTCCCTTTCTTTTGGCTTCCATTTGCTATCAGATGTTCTTGGCCAGGGACTGCCGCAAGCCCTATTGCCCAGCCTCAGTACCACGGTCCCGGCTGCTTATACATGCCACCCACCGCCAAAGCCGTATACCCGACGCTTTTTTTCTGCTGCTTAGATGGCTGCTCCCTTGCACGCCCCAGTATAACCATATGCAGTCCCTCTGGACCCGTGACCCTTTTCTACCCCTCACCTGAACCTATTTCCCCTGTTAACACCTCCTTGCTCTTGACCTGATGCTCTCTACTGAGTTTAGCCCTTATCATGTTAGTCTAGCTGGTACTGCCTCTTTATGTCCTAAATGTATGATTGTAATTGTATGGTTGCTGCCTTATATTGTATTGCTGTTTTTCCTGTGATATGATGTATTGTACTCTCCCGGGTCGTGCTTGAAAATAGTCACCTGCTGGCTAGCGCACCTACCCGGTTAACAAAAACTAAATAAATAAATAAATAAATCTCAGAACTTTGTAGGGCCCCTGCCACTTCATAAGAAGCTTGTTTTCTGTGGTTGGCAGTAAAAGTAACACTCTAACTCCTTCCTGAAATTCCTTTTCAGCAACCTTTTGGTCATAATATTCTTTCTGAGTAGTCTGGGCTTGGTTGGCATTTTTGTGGGCAATCTCTGTATACCTCACCAGATGATTTCTAAGTTGTATCATGTAATCAGAAATACTGGTGGTCCCCACATCTTGCTCTTCCTCCCAATACTCCTTTACCACATCAAGAGGTCCCCAAGGATTTCTCCTACATAATAGTTCAAATGGGGAGTACCCAGTTGAAGCCTGGGGAACTTTTCTATAGGCAAAGAGTTAGAGGGGGAGATACTGGTCCCATTTTTTTCCTTCCTCAGTGACAAACGTTCAGAGCATACACTTGAGGATTTGGTTAAACCGCTCCACCAATTCATCTGTTTTGGGTAGGCAGTGATGTTCTGACCGCTACCACTCCCAACAGGTGGTATAGCTCCTTCAGCAAGGCTGAATTAAAGTTGCTACCCCTGTCCATCAGAACCTCCTTTGGTATTCCCAACCTACTAAATATCTTGACCAGTTCTTCTGCTATTCTGTCAGTTTTAATAGAATGTGAGGAGACAGCCTCTGGATATCTGGTGGCATAATCTCACACCACCAGGATATACTTGTTCCCCTTTGAACTTTTTTCTATTGGGTCCACAATGTCCATTGCCGTGCATTCAAATGGCGTGGTTACCAGTGGTAAAGGTTCTAGTGGTACCATGTCCATTTTTCCTATCTGGGCCACCTTTTGACATTCAGCACAAGATTTACAGTACTGGGTAACCTGGTCATGGATAGCAGACCAGTAGAAATGTTGTAACAGATGGGCCAAAGTCCTATGCCTGCTGACATGTCCAGCATAAGGTAATCTGTGGGCCAGATAGATCAATCGGTCTCTATATTTTTCTTGTACCAGTAACTATAACACCATCTCTCTCCTGTCTTTGGGTTAGTACAACACCTATATATCATTCTTGATAACCATTTCAGGGGCACCTTTAGCTGACACCTTGCACACCTGCTGGAAAAAAATGGTTAGAGATAGATCACCCTTCTGACCAGTTGTTATTACATTCTGAGAGACATTCAATTTTACAGTTTTTACATCAAGTCCTTTATTTTGCCACAGTGTTTTTAAAGTCTGTCTTTCTCTTTTGGTCTTTCTGTCCTTCTCAGAGATACCCATGATATCATCATCAAAAGGGAATGTCTCTCCCGACAGTTTTTCTTGCTGGCTTTGGGCCCTGGTGGTAGTGGCTGCAACATGTTGGTGGTTTGCAGCCAGCAGATAAGCAAATCCCAGAAAGTCATGCCCAAGTATAACAGACACAGACAAGTTGGGCACTAAACCTGCACACACAGTTTTCTTTTGTTCCTTTACAGTCAATATGATGTTGGGTAACTGTGTGTGTCTCCATGTATGCAGACAATGTCCACTGTTGCTTCAGTTTTTGGTTTAGGTCTTAATAGTTCTGGTCTTATTAAGGTATATTTGCTGCCTGTGTCCAGAAGGCCAAACACATTTTTACCATTGATGGTCACCTCTGTAATTGTGTAGCCAATAGTTAGCAAGGCCAGGTGTGCTGGTGTAGATTTCTTCTTGGGGCAATACCTGACAATGTGACCCTTTTCATTGCAACTGTGACAAATAATATCAGCATAGGAGGTCTTCCCTCCTTTTCCAAATTTTATATAAAGTCTGCCAGAGCTCTGACCCACAGATGGAGAAGGAGCAGGAGCAGTTTTGGCTGTAGAGGTAGTAAACTCTCCTCTAGTATTTCTTTTCTGTGAGGGACTTGTGGACAGAAAGTCCTCAGCCAAGGTAATGGCTGCCTCTGCAGATTCTGGATTATGTTCCCTCACCCAGAGCTGAACGTCATTAGGGAGGATCTGAAGGAATTGTTCCACAACTGAGGTCTCTATAAGGTCATTAACAGATGTTTCTTCTGGTTGCAACCATTTTATGCACAATTCTCTCAGCCTAATAAAAGTCTCTCTTGGGGAATAAGATGGCTGATATTGATATACCCACCTGACAGTGACAGTTCAACAGTGAGGTCCCCCACAGTGACTACAGTGCCATGCCACTGTAGGGGACCCACTGGAACTGGGCACTGTCTGTTGGGGGTCCTGCACCCCCCCGAATCAGCTCCAACTCAGATTTGATAATCCTTTGTGGGGGGGTATTTGGGGGTGAAGGCCCCCGAAGAAAACACTTCCTGTGCTGGGAAACCGGCAGCCGACTGCTAAATGCAGTTGACCTGCCAGTTTCGCTTTTGGGGGTTCAACGAGAAATTTGTCGAACACCCATCATGGATCCGTTGATATCTTAGGGAACAAAAGCTCTGCCGGTAGGCCTCGACATTGATGTCATACCTTCTTGAGATCTCTTTTTTAACTAGTTCATAATTTTCAGCATGCCTAGGGTCCGTATTACTGTAGGCTAGCTGAGCCTTTCCAGTCAGGTATGGGGCAAGCCTGACAACTCACTGGGTCTGGGCCATCCACAGACTCTGGGGTCCATATTACTGTAGGCTAGCTGAGCCTTTCTGGTCAGGTATGGGGCAAATCTGACAACCCACTGGGTCTGGGGCCACCCACAGGCTCTGGGGTCCATATTACTGTAGGCTAGCTGATCCTTTTCAGTTAGATATGGGGCAAGTCTGACAACCCACTGGGTCTGAGGCAACCCACAGGCTCTAGCTACTCTTTTAAAGGTAGTTAAATAGGCTGCTATTTCATCTGTGGGTGCCATTTTAGTTAATTTAATGTCTTTTGGGCTGGTATCCTGCCCCCTGTTATGTGTGCCAAATGGCTGGAGTGTTCTCAGGGTCTCCACCCATCACTGGTCCTGACGTCTTCTTTCCTGTTCTCTGTCCTGGAGGTCTCATTCTCTTTGTTTTTCCATTTCATGTTGGCAGACAGCCAACCACCTCTGCAATTCTGAAATATCAGTTGGAGGAACATTAAAGAGTATGTACCTACTGTCAGGCACCCAGCCCCCCTCAAACATATATAATAGCAGACCTGCTCCACTTTTGAAGAGTAAGAAAACTTACACACACTTTCCTATGGGTAAAAAGTTATAGCATCTCAAATTTGCACCCCCTTAAAACAGCCATGTCTGACACACACACCCTTTTGTGATGTCAGAAAATGAAGGCTGCTTGAGTGTGCTCCATAGATCTATATTGGTGCCATTTGTCAATGACGTTTAGTACTATTTAGAGTCGCCACTTGGAACAATGAAAGTGACCACTCCAGTAAACAGGGACTGTTACTTCAGCGGCTGCTTTGATTTTTCTACATGGCACCTCTAAATAGTACTAAATACCATAGACATATCGCATACATACAGGTTACTGACATGCACCCTCAGTATTCATTTTCTGACATCACAAAAGGAGGCATGTCACACAAGGCTTTATTTCTATGACGGTGCAAATTTGGGGTGCTACAACTTTTTAACCTGAGGGAAGCGCATAGAATTTTTAATGCCCCTCAACAGTAGAGCAGATCTGCTATTATATATGTTTGAGGGGAACTGGGTGCTTGACAGTATGTACCTGCTCTTTAACTGGAGGATCTTTCAGATCTTCATCACTATGGTCAGACAGGCTTGCCCTAGCTGCAGTCTCAGTCTTTGTCTTCAGACTGGCCCATGGCCCCAAACCAGGTAGGAGCTGTTCCCCGGTTTGTGCCACCCTGTGTCTGGTCATCACTCTGGTCACCTTTGTCTCCAACTCCAACTTCTCAGTTTTCTCCTCCATGGCACCTCTTTTGTGCCTTCTCTGATATCTGGACAGATATCCTGGATCAGTGTCCCCCGTGATCCTAGACCACCAACCAATCCCACTACTGACACCACTGTCATAGTGGGTGTGTAGGAGAAAAGCACAGACAACAAAAAGTAGGTGCAAAACACACCAATATGTGTATTTACTTACAAGAAATAAAATATAAAAAACAAAATTCAGAAAATAAATTAAACAAGCATTGCACAGCTAGGACATGGCATTTATCCCACCCTCTGTGTTTCCTCATTCTCTCCCAATGCTGAACTGATCTCCCTAGATTTGGAAACAGTACCTTATATACAGACTAGTCACATGATTGGTGAGGCTTCGCCTCCTAGTCTAGTACAAAACGTTTCTAGGCTACAAAAATAGAATTCAAATGTAATATCATAAAGAAGAACAGCAACAATTCATAATGGAGGCCTCACAACAGAAAAACAAACAGTTTTGCCATTTTTAGGAGCATTTATCTGCTGTAGCTCCACCCACCTGCTGTGAGTGACAGGTCAGCATCTATATACACAGCAGAACAAAGGGGCACTGGCCCCTAAGACAAGACTTGCAGAACAACACCCAGGTGAGCTACAATTGTTTGGGAGTACAGAACAGAAGTAGTAAAAGAATTCAGGTCTTTGTCAGGATGAAAAAAATGATATCAATATTTGCACAACAGTAAGGGTTTGGTTTAGCTTAAAGCTTGACTGTTGTTTTCTTTAATACAGAGGGTCCTTGTTTTAAAGAGGGAAAAAACAAACAAACAACAACAAAAAAAAACAATACAAAAAGCAAGCAGAGTTTAGGATGAAGTTCTCATGTAAAACAGCATTTTTTCTGCATGAGAAACCTTAAATAGCACTGCTCTTACAGAAAGTCCATTTCTTAATTCTGCTCTGTAACCCTGTTAGTGTGTTTGATGCCAAAAAACACTAATAGGTGATACAGAGACAGAATACATCCTAAGAAAGCTCCTGCTCCTGCCTTTAATACTTAGAACAGGGATACTGCTATTTTGAACCCCTTTTCTAACTTTTTCATGTTTTTTTTTCAGCAGGATACAGCAGCAAGCGAACATCTCTGTAAAATACATGTACTTTAGGTCAGAGCTTTCACTGGCAGAACAGTGCTACAAGCTGCAAGCTTGCAATACAGAGAAATGGCATAGTTTTGATTTCTGCTTGTTTTTCTTTCTTTTAACAGGTTCTGCAGGCTTTTACATGAAAGGCACAAAACCTTTAACTTAATTGCGGAGAGAGGAGCAAGAGAACATAAATGCAGCTCCCTCTATCATAATGGGCGGTGTTAAACAAGAGATTTAATAGCTGAGCAGAGTCTGCAGCTCTGCCAAATAAGCTTTTATCTGTCTTTTTACAACACATGCTGGCATAACAGCCAGTCAGAGGAAGGCAAACCAGACAGTGTCCTGCTGTTCTTTTGTCAAGGCAGGGAGGAAAGAGGGAGAGGGAGAGGTGGGAGAGGGAGAGGGGGACCTACATGATAGGAGAGGACAGGATAGAAAAAGAGTGCTGTTGTGCAACAGACTTTAAGCAGGAAAAGAAGATGACAGCGCAGGTTGTCTCTCTCAGATTTGTCTCCCAGGCTGGGGGGGTGCACAGTGCTACCACACCATCCCCACACCCCAATAATTATCAGTGGCCACAGCCGCAGCCTTCTTCTTGCCAAGGTGGTGGGTGAGCAGCTGCCTTCACACTCTGTGAAGTCTGACGTCTTTCAGTGCTGCTTATTGGTCATCTTCCAACACAGGCAAGGTGCTGCCAGCCCAAAACTAACTCAGGACAAGCAGCTTTCAATGTGGGGAAGAAATGGAGTGATCAAGAATCAAGTACTCATTCAGATGCGGCATCTATTTTAAGATCAGCATACCGGTGTGGACACTGCAAATAGAACCCCAGGTCTTTAAGCAGCCTTATGAAGAGTAAGGGCTTCTTGAAGCACTGGGGTTC
This sequence comes from Neoceratodus forsteri, assembly GCA_016271365.2. Classification (NCBI taxonomy): domain Eukaryota; kingdom Metazoa; phylum Chordata; order Ceratodontiformes; family Ceratodontidae; genus Neoceratodus; species Neoceratodus forsteri. Next base: position 44,034,062 of record JADMNL010000035.1, read on the forward strand.
TATTTATTGTACTGTAAGTGGGATGCATCTGATTCAGTAATTTACTGTACCTTGCATCTGGATATATGGTAGGCCCAACGTTAAATAAACGCTGCATCTGAATGAACACATAATGCCATAGAAACATAGAATTTGTCAGCAGAAAAGGACTGCTCAGCCCATCCAGTCTGCCCAAGTGTTCTCTACCTACTTGTAACTCCTGCCTGTATATGTTACTGTATGTCTTATTCTGCCTGCATCCATCAGGACCTCCTTGTGAATGAGCTTGCTCAATGGATTTTTCCTGCAATGAACTTGAACCTACTCCACTTCCATAGCCCTATTGATCTCTGTTGACTCCCTCCTTCCCCTTTTTCTAATATACCCCTATGTTTATCCTATGTATGCTTCATGCCCCCTACCATTTTAGCCTCCACCACTTCTCCTGGCAGTCTGTTCAAGGCATCTACCACCCTTTAAGTAAAGAAATATTTCTTCACATCTATCTTGACCCCCCCCACCCAGCTTCATTGTATGCCCCTTGGTTTGGGTGCTCATCCTCATTTGAAGGAAACTTCCCAACTGTACCCTGTTAACCCCTGTGAGGTACTTCGTAGGTCTTGATCATGTCACCTCTCACCCTCCTCTTTTCCAGAATGTACATGTTGAGCTTCTTCAGCCTTTCCTTATAGGGATTCCTGTGAAAATCCTGAACCATTTTAGTTGCCGTCCTCTGGAAACCTCCACCTTATGTCCTTTCTGAAGTGTGGACTCTAAAATTGGACACAGTACTCCAGCTGGGGGTATACCAGGGAGTGATACAATGGCAGCACAACATCCCTCCTCCTCCTACTGGAGATGCCACTCCTCATGCACCCCAGAATCCAATTTGCCCTGCCCATAGCCTTGTCACACTGCACTGACACCTTGAGGTCCTCTGATATAATACCCTCAAGGACCCTTTCATGTCTAGTGCGTATCAGTACCTCTCCTATCCTATACTCAGCATCGGGGTTCCTATGCCCTAGGTACATGATTTTACACTTGTTGGCATTGAACCCCAACTAAGTAAGAAAATGGAATTGATTTGAATGAATTGCAGGCTTTTAAGCAACTTTTCTGGGAGTGTGTATGTTTGTGTGTGTGTGGGGGGGCTCTGCTACTATAACTATTTGCTTTTGATTTTGGCCTCAATCAGCTGCACTCCTGTAAACAGATAAAACACGTTTAAGAAAGACTCATAAGAAAAGTGATAAAGTCTTTGTACATTAGCCTGGGCTGAGCTTGCAGATAGGCAGGAGAGAAAGAAACATAGAAACATAGATTTTGACAGCAGATAAGGATCACTTGGCCCACCTAGTCTTCCCATTTCTCTAACTACAGGATAAGCTGCAGATCCTAGTAAACAAACAGCCTATTTCTTCCTACCCCCACAAGAATTTCCTTATGTTTGTCCCATGCATTCTTGAATTCTCCCTCAGTTTTAGACCCCACAACCTACTCAGGAAGGCTGTTCCATGCATCCACCATCCTCTCTGTGAAAAAATACTTCCTCACATTGCCCCTGAGCTGTCCCCCTCTATCTTCAAATTGTGTCCCCTTGCTCTTGCACATCTTTTTTTCTGAAAGATGCTACCCTCTTGGACTTTGTTGATTCCACTGAGGTACTTGAACATTTCTATAATGTCCCCCCTCTCCCTCCTTTCCTCAAGGGTATACATGTTAAGTTCCTTTAGTCTCTCCTCATATGGCTTCTCTTGCAAACCCTGCGCCATTTTAGTTGCCCTCCTCTGGACTGCCTCCTTCCTGTCTATGTCCTTATGGAGATGGGGTCTCCAGAACTGATGCAGTACTCTAGATAGGTCTCACCAACTGTCTGTACAGAGGGATAACAACTTCCTGTTTTCTGCTGGTGATGCCTCTCCCTAAACATCCCAGTATCCCCTTCCCAGCCCTCCCTACTGCCTTCTCACATTGCTTGCTAACCTTAAGGTCATCTGATATGATTACCACCTGGTCCCTCCCTTTCCATTTTTATTGTTGTTAGTACCTCCCACCCCCATTGTGTAATCTTTCCCTGGGTTTTTGTTTCCCAGGTGCATTATTTTGCACTTCTTTGAATTGAATCCAAGCTGCCATACTTCTGATCATTCCTCTAACCTTGCCAAGTCCCTTCTCATCCTTTCCACACCTTGTGTATCAACCGTGCTAAAGATCTTTGTGTCATCTGCAAAGAAGCATACTTTTTTTTCCAGTCCCTCTGCAATGTCACTTATAAAGACATTAAAAAGGAGATGCAGGCTGTTCTTAATTAATGAGCTTCCCACTGGTCACCTGTGAGCCTCTAATGGATCAGAGCTTACTACACAAGCATTTGTCAATGCCGAATGGTTGCTTGCTGGCATTAGCAGTGGAAGTTCAGGAGTTAGACAGATGGGCCTGATTCTCAAAGCCCTGCATTGGACGCAAGGTGCCTGCACCGGACAGATATGGTGCAAGGTGCACCTTGTGTCCATTACTGCCCTCCATGCGATTCACAAAGGTGATCTGCTTCGACCACAGTCCACCTGCCCCAAACAGGGCTTGCACTTGCAATGCACTGTGGCATGGTGGTAGGGTGACTGCAGCCGATGCAAGCTGCATCCTGTGATTCACAGACATCACCTGGTGGGAGAAATTCTAAGTGCCCTTAGACCAGTCAGGGCAGATGTGGGATCTAGACATTCTCCCTGGGTGACATGCCTATGTGCGGCACACTATGGATGATGGTCCACCCACCATACACCCCTGAGTGTGGCCCTGTATGTGGCCCCATCCTAGTGGTCCAATGGCACCTCACAGATCCCTGATGCCACCTATGTACCATGTTGGTACCCCCATCCTGATGATGCCCATACTGGCAGAGGCTCCCCTGATCTCTGATGCCTGTCCCATTGGCACCACTGCAGCACCAACTTATGGCCATACAGTGCCCTCTCATGCCCCAGCAGATGGTGCCCAAACCACCCTGTACACCAATCCCGACAGCTCCCAGCACATCCCACCACTCACCTCTGTGGCCAGGCACCAATTGCACCAAACATGGTGGGGGAACACCAGCCCACCAGGTTGGGTCCACATGCCCATTTCCTAGTGGGATAGGGTCCTGTGTTAGTCTCTGGTGGCCTATTCTGGACCTGTGTGTGCCAGGGGTTTGCCCAGGGTTCCAGTCAGCTCAAGAGTGGGGACTTTGCTGCTGGAACCCCTCCTGTACCTGAATCAGATGCAGGGTCCCTGGTGCACCAGGCATTGGTGCAAGCTGCTGTTTGCCGCAGCTTATGCCAGATGCAGGCCCCTATGAGAATCAGGCCCATGCAGTATAGAAATGGCAGTGAAGTAATGAACTAATGCCAACCCCACCCCAACCCTGCAGAGATGGACAGGTGTTGGGGTGTGTCTTTGGGTCATCGCCCAGAACAGTCATGACATTTCACCTCACTCTACCCTGTAGACACTGAACAAGTGTTGAGGTGTGCCTTGGGTGTTCGGGCTTTACTCATCTCATTCCATAAGGAAATATGCTGAAATAGGTACAATATAGGAGAATGGGATGAACTCTGGGGCCAAAGAGTCCAAGGCGCACCTCGATGCCTGTCACTGGCTGCAGGGTGCGGGTGGGGGTGGAATGGCATGAGTATTACTGTCGACAATCCCAAGTCACATCCCTGACACCTGTCAGTCCCTACAGGGTAGGGCATTCTGGTCAAAACCCTAACACGCTCAGTGTTTCATGGTATTTTACTCACGCTTTCAACATGGGCTTTTTGTGATCCCATCGCATGAACAGAGACACTATCAGTCCATTAGCCAAAATGTGATTTTGCACAGTGACTGCACCATTTGGAGCCACAGGTGCGAAAACACATTTCGAACAGGATGTGAAAAATGACAGCTGTACTGTTCTTGAGGAGATGTAAAAATGGCAATGTTGAAAATCTGGAATGAAAATATGAAAAATGGTGAAGTCACGAGTGTGCATAGAAACTGTGTAATGCACACCCGTAATGTAATTAGTTTGTGGATTTTTTACTGCAGATCTTCAACACAGGCACTTTGGGACCTCCACTCATGAACAGTGTCACTCTGATTTTCTTACTCTAACCTGAACACTGATTTCCCACAGCGACCATGCTATTCTGCTCCAGAAGTGCAAAAACACATTTCAGCCAGGGTGTGAAAAATGACAGCTGTAATGTTCATAAGGAGGTGTGGAAAAATGCCAGTGTTGAAAATCTGGACTGAAAAGATTGTGAATTTGTGAACTTACAAGGGTGCATGGATATTGCACAATGCACACTCGTAACACAGTCATCTTATGGACTTTCGTCACCAAATTTTCAACATAGCCAGTTTAAGACCTCTGCTCTTGAACAGTGTAACTGTCATTTTTTTAATATGTCCCGAGCATTGATTTTGTACACTGACCATGCCACTGTGCGCTACATGTCCGAAAACACATTTCGGGTGATATGTGAAAAACGACAGTTGTACCGTTCATAAGGAGGTGTGGTAAAATGGCAATGCTGAAAATCTGGAGTGAAAATTTTGAAAATGCTCAAAGTTATGAGCGTGCATAGGAGCTGTGCAATGCACGCTCATAAAACAGTCATTTTGGGGAATTTTTTCACAAAATTTTCAACATAGGGATTTTGGGTGCCTACCTCATGAACAGTGTCACTGTGATATTGTTAATCTGTACAGAACATTAATTTCACACACTGACCATGCCATTGTGCGTTACATGTGCGAAAACACATTTCAGGTGAGATGTGAAAAATGACAGCTGTACTGTTCATAAGAAGGTGTGGTAAAATGACAATGTTTAAAATCTGGAGTGAAAGTATTAAAAATGCTTGAACTTACAAGTGTGTATAGGAACTGCGCAATGCACGCTCATAAAGCAGTTATTTTGGGGAATTTTTTCACCAAATTTTCAACATAGTGTTTTTGAGGCCTACCTCATGAACTGTGACACTGTCATTTCAATACTTGGTCCCAAAAGGTGGTTCCACACAATGACCACAAAATCACCTTTTGGGACTGAATAACAAAATAACAGTGACTGAGTTCATGAGGTGGGGTTCCAAGAACCCCATGTTGAAAAGTTTGTGAAAAAATTCCAAAAAATGGCCGAGATATGCACTAAAGTTTAAAAAAAAAATGTATGCCATTATACAGCTTACCGGCATTTCTTCAGTTTGTGGTCGGCTTTGAAGAGTGCAGACGTGTTCTCGGTCCACCGAAGATAGCAGCCCTGGGCTCTGGAGGTAAGTATGGGGTGAGGGGGTGTGGGGAGGCAGGGTGTGCAGAGGGTGGATGCAGATTGGGGAGGGGCCACGGACTCAACAAGGGACTGTTTTCTGTTTTACAGGTTTATTTACAAAAAGAAAACATCACGGGAAGGTTTTCTTTTTTCAGGGAGATTTAATTTTGGCACGCTGGGGTGGGCTCCCAACTTGCCACTTGAGTGTTTGGGGGGGGCTGTAGCAGATAGGATTAGGCACCCCATCAGCACTAACGGAGTGCAGGGGGAAGGGTCAAGGGGATTGGGCACACCGGCACACAAGAAATTGGGGTGGGCATTATGCAGATGGAGAGTGGGCTCCCCCGTCCACAAAATTACCAGGCAGGAAGCATGCCGACAGGGGGATTGGGCACCCCCGGTCGACTTTTTTTTAATACTTTATTGAAATATTTCCCCAGGAAGGCACACTGAAGGTGGGGTGGTGGCTTTCTGTTGGCTTTGTGGGGACTGTGAGAGGCCACCGGAGAAGCCTTCAGCAACACAGCACAATGGAGCTGTGTAATTGGCTGCTGCAGTCAGGGAGGCCCTGTGTACGAACAGCTGATTGTGTACTGACAGGCCGCTCCCTGATTGCAATGGCTCAGTTACTTTGATCTAGTGGCCTGCTCATTAACTGCTGGTGATTGACAGCAGGCTGATCTATTGGCCGAGGCAGAGTCCAGCCCCTAAATGGGCTGCTGCCATTCGCACAACACTGCCACACCTCCTCAACCTGCTTGTGAAGAAAATGTGGCGCAATGTGTTTCTTGCACATGTGTGCAAGCAACACAAAAAGACAACAGCTTCAGTTGCAGCAGTACACTCCAATGAGGGAGGAGTTTAAACCAGCAGTTTGGTTTCCATGAAACCGTGTTCATCATTGTTAAGTAGATTTGTCTCAGTACTGTATGTGTTGCACACTGTTCATTAGGATCTTGTTCATGAATTGTCATTGGCATGGAGTAGCCCTATCCCACTCCCCAACAATTGTTTTTAAGGCCCTGTCCACACTACAAAATGCTGAACTAAAACAGTTTCAGGACCGTTACAACACGTACTCATTATGGTCTGTCCATATTATGTGGTAACGCTTTTAAAACATGTTACAAGCTGGCGATGTTATTACTGCATTGTTGTGAAGGTGTACCAGTTTTTAGACCAGTATTTCGATCAGTTTGGTAACATATCCCACGATGCCTTGCATGACGTCCTCAAGCTTGCAGCAATCCCATCATGCCCTGCTGGTTGTCACGTAAACAGACAACGGACATGATGGAAGTGGCCAAATTCAATATGCTGTGCCTTCTTCTTCTTCTGCACAGCTGCATCACCAGAGATGCATATAAAAGGGTTGAACAAACGGCAGTATGAAAATGCAGGCAGCACAGAGTAAAATGTGCACAGCAGGGTCGAAGTAAATATCTACTGCTTTTCAGCAGTATGCTGAATGCAATATACAGCATTTGTGAGGGTGAATCTGTGCCTCGGTCACTGTGGCGTTAGTCCCGATCCACAACATGGTGGGAGTCAGTTGTGTGTGTTACCTGGACCAATGAGCAGTGGGTTTCTAACTTTAGAATGTCCAGGCACACTTTTGGTGCTCTGTGTGTTGAACAGTGTCCATGCATACAATGGATGGACACTCAATTCAGAAGAGCGATTCCTGTCAGTAAAGGGTAGCAATAGCCATATGGTGCTTGCTACAAATACTGAATATCGGACCCTTGCACATCTATTTAGTGTGGGACATCTACAGTGGGTGAAATTGTAATAGATGTGTGCCATGCCATAGTGCATGTTCTGTTGCCAAAAGTGATTCGCATTCACAGTGTAGCTGACATTATTCATGGTTTTGAGCGAGATTGGGACTTCCCTCAGTGTAGTGGTGCAGTGGATGGCATCCACTTTCCCATAATTTCACCTCCAGGAAAGGCGACAGAATATTTCAATAGAAAATCACATTACTCCATTGTGATGCAAGGTCTAGTAGACCACAAGTTCTGGTTCATTGATATAAATGTAGGCTGGCCAGGGAGAGTGCATGACGCAAGAGTGTTTCGTAACAGCAACTTGTATACCATGGGCAGAGTGGCAAACTATTTCCTGCACTTGCATGGGACATATGTGGTGTTACAGTCCTTGTCATGATATTAGGTGATCCCACCTACCCTCTGCTGCAATGAGTTATGAAGCCCTACAGTGATACCAGTGACCCCAAGAAGTGCAACCTTAACTACCTCCTGAGCCATGCCCGTATGGTTGCTGAGTGTGCTTTGGATGCTTAAAAGGTAGATGGAGGTGTCTGCTGAAGCACAATGAATTTTCCTAGAAAATGTACCCTTCATAATTGGGGGCTTGTGTGCACTACACAATCTATGTGAGGAGAAAGCGGAGGTGTACCATGACAGCTGGGCTGCAGATGTTGATTGTGGTATCTTCCTCAGCCTACAGAAACTGATTGTGCACCTGTGGACAAAATCTCAGTAGCTGCAATGAACCCGACAATCTGCTTCTGTGTGAGATGCACTGGTACAGCATTTAATGACCCACTAGGTATCAATAAAGGAATAATGCACGACAGGTGTGTGTCTGGGATAACGCCACGCCTGGGGGGGTTGGGCACGAGGCCGCAGGCCGAGTGCGTCCAATGCTCCAGACGTGGCATTATCCCAAACGACACACACCCTGGAGTGCATTATTCCTATTATACAATGGCTTGTTGTTATATATAAAACAAAAAAATAATTTTAAAGAATGTTTTGTTAGTATGGAAAAATATTTTTGTTTCTTGAAGATGCAAAAAAGAGATCATCATGGTGGTCATCATCCATATTGGTTCACAGTGCAGAGACTAGACCTGTGGCGACATGCTGGGATAACGCCACAGGTCCAGCCCCAAACTGACCAATCAGAGACCAGGATTCTTTCTTGCCATTGTATAATTACTGACAATCATTACTGACAAATATTCCAGCTGTAGTCCTCTGCATATCTTCAGTGCTGTACCATTGCAGTGGAGTTGATCTTTGTTTTATTAAGCTAATTGCACTGGGCTGGACAACTTCATTGCAAAAATGATTAAACCATGCATTGGTCAGTGTTACCAAGGCAAACATTCATTCTTGGTTAACACACCATTCTTGAGTATTGATCATGCTCTAGTGATTTTCTTTAGTGAGCATGTAATAAAAATGTATATAGTTATTCCTGTGTTTGACAATCTGCTATTTGCAATATACTCACAGTTTTCATCTAACCTACCCTACCTGCATTATAGTACTGGTATCCTTGTTGTATGTTTGCAAAGTGCTACATTTGCATTTTAAGAAAGGTGATGACAATGAACAGAAGGGTGCAACATGCTGATAACAACTTTTATTTGGTCACCTTTACAGGATGTTGTGCAAAAGACAAACTGGACAACTGTGATTCTCCTGAGTCTCCATAAACTTTAAAACTGTTTTAAGGTCAGCTACAATGACTACAATAACTGGCAAAGTGATAAAAGTTAAAACGTTGAAATACATTTCAACATTTGTTTTGTTTCTGTTTGTTAAATATACACCTTTAAACTTTTAAAGTTTTACAAGTTCAACTTTACTCCTGAGGTTAGTAATTGCTTCAAAAGCACTGTAGAATTTAGACAACGTGTTGTAACATACAACAATAAAAAAATGTGTATATATATTTCCAAATACTTGCAATAGTGTATGAACAATAGCTCCGTATTCAAGTAGTGCATTTTGTATTCTCTGCAGTGATATACAACTAATAAATGGTGATGTTATCATTCACAATCATTGCTGCATGTGTGGGTTAATATGAAACAAGTAACCCTTTGGCCACCATATCACTGGACATTAGTAACACCATAAAAAAAATATATTAACACTGAAATTTATTTACTTTATAAAATACAGAACAACAATGCAACCTAAAAGTACAAATTGACTAGCAACTAAACAATGTGAAACACTATATAACATAAACAGTGGTTGGTGACTATTAACCTAGGTTGTATGCCACTGAAACCTCAATCACACTGTATAGTGCATGTAAGGCAGCAGTAGTTTGCACTATCTACTTGCATGGACTACAGATCAGTCCATGTGAATTCCTCACTCATGAGTGCCTGTGTAAAGCTCATGGTTTCACTGAGTGGCTCTTGAGCTTCACATTGCTCAATGTTGTTATGCACTCGTGAGGTGGCATGAACACCCTGCCTCACACCTTGTGTCATGCTCCTACGGCTATAGCCCTCCTGTACGGTAGGAGTCGCACCAACAGATGGTTGCCTTTGTACTGCAGAGTGAGACTGGGGAGTGGAATGGAAGATATGCCTTCCAGATTGAGGATGGCTGGCATGCTGACCAGCATGGCCTATAGTTTGTTCAGCATTGCCTGTACACCTTATACCACTGTGGGCAGAAGTGGTCTCCATATGGTGCCTACTTGTGCTGATCACTGCTAGTTGAGTTTGTGGAATTCCATGCATGTCCCTGTATTCCCTCAACAGGTAAGTTTAATGACTTCACAGACATGGCAGGACCAGCAGATACTGGGTGGCACTGCATTGCCATCACCTTCAACAAGTTATTAAAAAATGTTGCATTTTTATCTGCCTCATACTTTAAGTGCTCCCAAACTTTCAAGGGAGCACTTAAAAAGTATCTTTTTAAACATGCATATAATGATTTTTAAATGTTATTAAGTTTGGATAATTTTATTGCTTTTAGTAATATTGTTTTATTATGTGATGTATAGGCACCTTGGTTCTAGAAAGGCGCCTTTTATAAAGTATTGATTGATTGATTAATTGAAACCCTCTCTTCCATCTCCCTCTCCCTCTCCTCCTGCACCCTCTCCCTCTCCAGTTCAATAAGTTCCCTATGTTGCTCCTGCAGCAGTCTCCTGGTTGGTACAAAGACAGCCTCCATCAGATCCTGCATTCTACTGCCTCTTCTCTTTTTCCTTAGCTTATCTAGAGGTTCACTGGGATGCTCTTGGGAAAATGCAGTGGAGGTAGATGCACTGGAGCCTGGGAGGCATCACCAGCAGTAAGTCCACTGTCATGGGAGGTGGAGGGACAAGATGAACACTCGCTGTCGCTCACTACCAGTGCTTAGGGATGTATCTTCATGCTGTTCAGCATCTGTGGAAAATCACAAGCCAAACTAAGATAAAATCTTACTGCATCATCTCAAGCCATTACAGGGTGACTATAATTTGTACCACTTTGACATGAATCTAAAATTGTTTATATGTGGCAATCACTTGCTTGGTTTGTTCTGTGAAGGTTAACACTTATGTTTACCCCCAAGCCAGTTGCTAACAATCTAAATCTCAAGATATGGCTCCAAGCCACTGACACATTTATATATGTAATTCAAAGGTTTGAGAAGTACTGTATGTCTCATCTTATGTTGCCAACAAAATTTGTTGTACGTTCCCTCTGTAGACCACAAGCATTAAAACAACAGTATGAGGTTAATAGCCCGGTCATTGCAATCAAGCATTTTAATGAGGTGCTTGCCAGCTGGTCTAGCACCTTATTCTCTCATGCATTGCTGTTATTAAATTATTACCCACACCGATGAGACTATAGTATGGGTGTGGGGTGTGCTTATTACATTATGTGTGGAGATGAAATGATTTCATTGGGGTGGGTGTGGGGGTTGATTTCATAATGTTTGCTTGTATTTTACCACATCAAATCCACAATGTCTGAGACTGCTAAAAATGGAACTAACAATGGCTTTCACCTATCTTTGTTGAAAAAGTTTTAAAGATGTTTTTTTGGGGGGGGAGTGTTAAAGTTAAATGCTAAACTCTTTTTGGAATAAATTGTCCTGATCTACTCTAGTGAAATTGCTAATACAGTAATTTATGTGGAGCTTTATTCCTGAAGTTTACTTGTTTTAATAACAAAGGTGTCAGTGTCTCTAGCAGTACCAAACATTTACCAGTTGATTAACTGCTAATCAGTTGTCATTTTATTTATTTATTTATTGCAATTGTTTACCAGGAAAGGCACACTGAGCAACAAGATGCTTGTCTCCCAGTGCGACCTGGGGGTACATGGATATGATAACATGCAGGTTATCAAGTGAACAGTTAACAGAAGCAAAGAAAAAGCAGCATAAGGATACACGATTGCATGAATATACAAGCAGCGCACATTGAATGCTTAGGATATTATAGTATCAAATAACAATTTTTGTGACAAGAGCAGACAAGGTAACAACACAGTAGTAACAGCTGTAAACAACAGAGGACATATATCACAGTTATACAGTTATACACATACATGGGGCAAAATAGGCCCAGGACTTAAGTGTAAGGTTGAGTTATATGCCAGCTTCTGTAGCAAGGCTAAGGCCGCTGGTCAGGCATTGAGGAGGGATAGTGGGGCATGGCAGGTTCAAGGGCAGGAGCAATTTGTAGTAAGGAAGTTTGGTAGGGTAGTAGACAGAGAGTAGGAAGAGGAGGAGTGCTGAATTTGCAGTGGGAGGGCATTCCAGAGCTTGGGTAGCCAGTGTGAGAAGGCAGCTTGACCGGCAGAGGTCTTCTGCCTAGGGACTGAAAGTTGACAGGAGTCACTGGATCTAAGATGATGGGAGGGAGGTTGGGCAAATGTGAGCACAGTGGTAAGGTAGGAGGGGATGGACCAGATCCATAAGTTGGAGACAAATTTAGCACACTGAGAGATGCGGCAGTTTTGAGGACGGTAGTGCCAAGGCTCTGTAGAGGTTGCAGTGGTGGGTGAGGGAGAGCATTGAGAGCAAAGCAGCAGAAGGCATTATAAAGTCTGTCCAGTTTAGATAGGGTTGACTTAGGGGCTGCACTGTATACAATGTCGCAGTAGTCGATGGAGGGCAGTATCATCTTCAGGACCAGTTCATGTTGAACTCGGGGATGGAGGCTGCTGTGGTTCCTATATAGTGCACTGAGCATGGGGTGTAGTATTTTGAGATAGCATCAATGTGGTCAGAGAAGAAGAGATGGTTGTCAAGCCAGACCCCCAAGTAATGTAAACGAGGAGACATCTTCAAGTTTTTGGCCATCCAGGGTGGCAAAGTAGGGAAGGGAGAGGAGTCTGGCCAGGCATTGTCATGTGCCAAAGGTCATAGTGACAGTTTTTTTTTGCATTTAGGGAGAGCTGGTGTGAGCTAAACCATTGCTGTACCTCATTGAAGTCAGCTTGGAGGTTTCATTGTACCACATCAGGGGCGGAGCCCAAGTAGTAGAGTACAGTATCATCTGCATACATGTGGATTGAGGAAGTACAGCAGATGAGTGGCAGGTCATTTAGGAATACAGGGTTTAAATAATTGATTAGCAGTTTTTTCTTGGGACAATGCTAACTGTACAGAAAGCATTCATATAAGTTTTCTAGAAGTGTTATGTTTGTTAAACACAATGAGGCAAGTGCTATGCATTTTCACAGTGTTTTAGCATTTTATGAGCAAAACACTAATCAATTTTTGAGTTAAATAAACCCTGGAATATAGAGAACAAATGGGACAGAACGGCACCCTGTGGGACACCAGTAGTTAAGGGAAGGGGGTGGAGATCACATTTGAGACTCTAACGGACTGAGTTCTATCAGAGGTATGATCTGAACCAGTTTGTGGCTGTGACAGAGAGGCCTGATTCAGCGAGACTCGAGAGCAATATGGGGTGGAGAGCGGTGTCAAGGAGCTTTTGCAAAGTCAACAAAATGGCTGAGGTGATCAGTCCACTGTCCATGCCTGTCAGGATAGTGTCTGTAAGCCTTATCAGGGAGGAGGTGGTGGAGTGTCCTTCCTGAAGCCAGACTGGAATGGCGTGAAGATTTTGGAGTCAGTGAGGAAGGAGGTAAGTTGGGTGAGCACAAGGTGCTCTTGTAGTTTTGCTAGGACTGGGGGAGGAGGGAGACAGGGTGGTAGTTAGAGGGAGGTAGGGGCACCTCCTTTGGCAGAGGATGACAATACATGGGGACGGCAGTGGCAGCAAAGGATTGGTTTAGGAGTTTGGCAAGTGGAGTTGCTATAGCGGGGGTGGAGAGGTATAGAAGTTTGGTGTCTAATCCATCTGGGGATTTGCCTTTTGAAGGGTTGAGAGAAAGTAATGCATCTGGGGCCTCAGTTGCAGAGATGTCTTTGAAGGAAAAGGACCGAGGCCTAGTCTGGGTCTTTATGTCTGTAGGCAGTGCAAGAGGTGTAGTGTTGGGCAGGAAGAGAGGAGGGTGGCAGCACAAGTGGAAGTACACATTGAACTCAGTGGCAACTGCTGTGGGCTCTGATAGGAGATAGTTATTAACATCTAGCATTGGAGTGGGATTGGCAGCGGTGGGGTGAAAAGGTGGTCATGTCAACCTGGTTGCAGTTAAAACAAACACAGTAGGTGACACACCTCTTGCCGAACTTAGTTTGTCATTATCATTGCTATAAAATATTTTTCCCTCTCCTTTTATGTGGCTGTAGTCAGTGAACACATATTGCTGAGGAGTGCAGGAAATTTACAAATATTCACAATTGTCACTTTCCCTCTCACTCTCACTCCTCAATAGTTGTAACCATTGGACCTAGGAATAGAGCTTTTTCATATATTACCACTGAATTTTTTTTCTTAATCAGACTAGACATTACAGAGACAGCCAATAAACTTGCTCACACAAAGTTACACAGCTTTACTATAAGCACTCTTCATAGAACAAGATCAGTATACCTTTTAAAATGCATAGAGTGGTGAATTAAATATTAACATCCTTGTATTGCCTTCACAACAGTAGGGATAAAATAAATCTTCATCTGAGCAACAGATGATTACTAAGATTTTCATGTGTAATCACTCTGGGCATAGAAATCTAAACTCCAAAATTGCATACAATGTCATAAGGTTTCATTGCACTTCATTTCCAAACAAAGAAAAACCTTCAAATTCAACAGCCATACTAAAATTGGCAGGTGGTGTGTGTCTGTGTTTATGTTTCACCAGAGCAACCTACTTGCAGGTGATAAATATTTTAAAATGTCTTACATATTATTTGAAATAGCTTGAAGAACTTGAAAATGTGCACATAAAATATAGAGAGGTGTCATTAAAAAAATGTCAAAAGGGATGATTTACAGACTCCTAATAACAAAGTAAGGTACACGGCTGATGTCATGGACTTTGGAATTGTAAAAACGACCTCAGGGCATTATGTATCTGTAGTTACTTGCTTAACCCAGAGAAAATGCTCCTTTGAGCAATGCTCACTTAAAAGTACTGTAGGTCCTTGTTTTAGGACAGGTAAGCAGAACCGTACGGTACATGAAACAGCAATATCCTGTTTTGAGAATCAGTCTTGCTTAACAGGTGGCTCCTTGAAAAGGTGCAAGACTAGGGACAGAGGCAGTTTATTTTATTATTTTTTTACACATATTTCTTTACCCAGTATAGCCCACCTGAGATTCAGACATCTACTTTTCTGTGAGCCCCTGATTGAACAGCCAAGAAGTGAGTAGGGCACAGAAGAGTTAAAGGCCAACATATATTTGCATTATTAACTGTATTATAGTGTACTAAAGAACATCTTTATTAAAATTCCTCTTGTTTCTCCCACATTTTCATGAATGACAAGTGATGTGAGCTGTGTCAATGCAGAACTAGCCTGTTTTCATTAACAATTTCTTAATGGGGTGGGGTCTTGCAAATTTCACAAAGTACAGACTATAGTGCCTTCTGAAGCAATAGGTTCCCAGCCATCCACACTCCCTCCATCCCCCACTCAATTCTTTTCATATTGTAATTCAACAACTACCTGCCTTTCCATGCCTGCAATGGAATCGTTAACTGCTTAGCATATGAATGTGTTCCACAACTGAGAACTAGCCTTCATGCATTGCCCAAGAGCAGTCTGTGAGTACAGGGGGAGGGGAGAAAGGCAGGAGAAAGGAAGACAGTGAATGAATGCATGGAACAGCACCTGGAATCTTATTAAATCTGCTCAATCCAACAAGACTCAGAGCTATTGTTTGAGAGTTGGATGGGGGCTGGGGACATACTGTATGGCTGACTTACAGTGTCTTGTTTCAGCAATCAAATAAAAATATAGTGGTTCACTGATTGTAATATAAAGTGTAGTGAAAATATATTTGTTTTGTGTTTTGCATTATACACAGGAGTTTGTAAGATTGACAGTCAAATATGGGATATGGATTTCCGATAACATTTTAGTTTCTCAGTTAGAAATATAAAACACATATACTACCATGAGTAGCCTCTACAAAATCTAATGCTTGAGGTGTTGCCATTGTCTTTTGGGGCTAGGGACATGATCCTTCAAAGATTTGTTTCTTTCTTTTTTTCTTGCAGTATTTCCTGGGCACTGCTCTGTATTGGACTAAATATGTGTCTTAATCCGATGTCCCATCACCTTTTGAAAAGTTGCTATGTTTATTCTGCATTATATTACACGCAGAACTTCCCATTTGAATAATCTTTTTCATTCCATGCATTATGACAATGTTTTTATTTCTTCGCTGGTTGTCAGAAACAGCTGTCAGCATTGAAAATCTGTATTATAAAAAAAGACAAGTGCTGCCTCAACCCAGTATGTTTTTCTCAGATTCTGTAGCAGCATCTCAATTACGTCTCTAAGTCAGTGGTGGAGCTAGAGGGGCTGGGGGGGCAGTTGCCCCTCCTGGCTACCCCAGTGTGAGTAGAGGTGCCCCACCACCTTCATTATTCAATGTTTAGTGCCCACTGTGGAACCCATGATTGACTGAATGGCCCCCCTGGCTCCCAAATGCTCCCAAACCTGGCTTCGCTACTGCTCTGAATATATACAGTGTATGCGTTTTTTCATTTGTATTTTAGAGTAGTGTATCAGTTACATTTGACTGCCTTTCACTGAATAATGTCACACATTTCCTCCATCTGAAATGTTAAGCGTGTTCCATACTGCTAGCATACAATTTCTGCCCTCCCATGTGTGAACTTACTATTCCTTTCACCCTATGGGATTTTTCTTTTTGTGATCTCTGATTTTCTTTTCTCCCAGTGATTTCTCTATGTTTGATTTCAGCTGTGCAACTGCAATGGATTTGTATAAAGTAATCTGGCTTTGAGTCATAATTGCCAATATCTTTTGGGGCTATGGGACATGACCCTTCAAAGATTTTGTTTATTGTTCCTTTTTTTACAGTATTTCCTGGGCACTATACTGTGTTAGACTAAATATGGACTATAATCTGATGTCCCATCAACTTTTGAAAAGTTTTTTATGTTTACACTGCATTATAGTACACATAGAACTACCCATTTTAATTATCATTTTTCATTCCATGTCTTATGACAATGTTGACATTTCCTTGCTGTGCTCGACTCCATGATATGTGTTCAAATGTCAGGAACTTCGACCAACTTTGAAAATCGGCATTATACGAGTTGTTGGTGACAGACAATTTTTGTGTGTGTTTTTTTTCACTCTCTGTTGTCTTGATTTGTCTTAGATACAGTAGGTATAGCTATATCAAGTACTGGGCTGTTTAACTGGTAATAGCATGAAATAATGGGAAAACACATCTTTGAAGTTTCATGACCCATAGCCCCAAAAAGACAAGTAACATACCGGGGATCATGGATGGAGATGGGGGCTCAGTAAAACACCAGGTAAAATGAATATAACTATAGTGCATGGGACAAAGGATGAGGGGTTAAAGTTAAAGCTGGTGAGCAATCTAGGGGATTACTGGCTCGCAGAAATGTGCGGCAGTGCTCACTTCCCATCCCCATGTCAGCCTGTGCTTCTAAAATATGAATTGGCACACACATACACATGGTATATAGAGACATCCTCGATGTTGCACAGTCTGAAAATATGCATTACCTCTACCTTTCCCAATCTCCAGTCTTCATTTGCTGCCAAGCATAAAAAGGTAGTTGCTGCCCCCAACACATGTTTTAGAACATCACTCACCCCAATCCTCAATGTTGCCCTGTTTAAAAAAAAAAATAGTATATCCTCATCACATATTCTAGAACCAAACCCAGGTAACCGAGTGGTCCACCTCAGCATTTGGGGCTGTACATGGCCAGCGAGAATGAACTTCAAGTGACACATTACACATTACATACAGTGGTCCATCACAGAAAGTTCTGTCTGCACCAGCAGTGGAGATGAGAGGAGGGCTATGCTGGCTGTTTTGGGATGGGGGAGTAGAAACCAGGAAGGGTTGAGGAATGACACTTCATGAAGGAGAGCAGTGACAGAAGACGTGCACTCTGTCACTTGGGCCTGGAACTAGAATTGCAATTTTATAACCAGACAACATCGTGTTTGGGGTGGGCCTTCAAGAACCTGGGATGTGTGATATACAGTACAGTACTAATTATTTGTAAAAGGGGCAAAATCAGGGAATGGTGTTGGGGGAAGTTCTAAACCATATGTAATGGGCTGAAATAAATTTGTTTACACCGTGCAATATTTGAGAATGAAGTGGTGCTTCATAGCAATCTGTATGCAGTAGAGCAGTCAGTAATGCATCTTGATCATCCATCCACAGAAATTCAGTTATATGGAAATTGATATCTACTGTACATATAAGAATGCATCATGTGCATTTTTTGTTAGATTTTGTTTTATTATAACAAAGTCCTACACCAATTTAAATTTGATATTTACATGCCTAATCAGTAGACAGTAAAATAAAAAATCAACAAAGAAAATGAGGTGTAAAGAATGGTTCCAGTATATTTGAAAGAACCTTCAATAATGCATTTCATTTTAGTAAGGTCAGACATAAATCAAGAACAAAGATTCTGGCCCTGATATTCAAACTGTGCCAGGCTGTGGTGCAAGCCCGGGCACAGCTCAATTTGGCTGCGCAGGGGCGTGGACTGGGTGATATTCAACGGAGCTGCGCCATGGCTCAGCATTGTCGAATATCACACCCTGGCCACCTTCAGTGCGCATGGCGCAGTGGCACTGCGCCAGTGCCAATGGCCAGAGTGGAGCATGAGGATGCGCTAGCGCAAGTTCCATTGCGCTAGGTACAGCAACCGCAATATTCAAAAGTCAACATTCAAATGGGGCCATAATGTATGCAAGGTGCAAATGGGGCCATTTGCATGTCATTATGGCCCGATTTGCATGCAGGTGTGCTGATCCCCGGCGATCTTGTGCCTGCGCCCTGCCAGGCAGCAGCCGTTGGGGACCAATGACCCCTGCAGCTCGGCAATGTGCCCCACAGCCTGATCATGGGCTGCAGTAAAAAAAGATTAATCCCTTATCCCTGGTAGTCCAGTGGACCGAAGTCTGCCCGATCACGGGTTTAAGTGTGACAAAATAGATAACTTCTATATCCCTGGTGGTCCAGTGGACCAAGGTCTGTCCGATCGCGGGCTTAAGTGTGACAAAATAGATAACTCCTATATCCCTGGTGGTCCAGTGGCCCGAGGTCTGCCCGATCGCAGGATTAAGTGTGAAAAAATAGCTAACCTCTATATCCCTGGTGGTCCAGCGGACCCTCTCCCCACCTGCCCACTGATCCCCACTGCCCCACTCCCCCCCAGGTCAGCGGCGGGTGGCAGCACCACCACCTGCCACTGGCTGCTCGCTACTGCGTCAGTAGCTGCGCCCATTGGTCTGGCGTGAGCCAATGGGCGTAACCCATACCATACTTAACATTCCAGATATAGCAGATGGATTCATTCACATATCTGCAATCTATAGTATGGGTATGGGCTGCACGCCGTTGGCTCACTGTGGACAATGAGCCAGCTACGATAGTGTCAGGTTGGCAGGGTGGTGCAGCGAGGCAGGTGAGGTGCTGCTGCCACCACTGACTTGGGGAGGCGGGGCAGTCAGGGGATCAGGCGGGTGAGAGGGCTTCTGGACCACCAGGGATATAGGAGTTAGCTATTTTTTTCACTTAAGCCCATGATCGGGCAGACCTCGATCACTGAACCAGTAATATAGAGATTAATTCCATTTTTACTTAGCCCGTGATCTGGTGGGCAGCGGTCCACTGACCACCAGGAATATATGATTATTCTCATCTTTACTTAGCCGGCGATCGGTGGGCAGCGTCCACTGGACAACCAGGATTTAGGATTTATTTTTATACTGATGCCCACAATTGGGCATGGGGGCCGCCACCGCGGAGGTGCAGCCAGAGCTTGGGTGGCCACCCACAGGTGGCAGCTGCCGTGTTGCGCCTGCAATGCGGCAGCTCACCTGGGTGGCCATCCATTGTTCCTTTTTTTTGGATCAGCTTTGTGCTGGCACAGGTAGGGGTTGCGCATGCATGGCTCCACACATCCCGGGCTGAATATCGGGCTGTGCAGAGTATGCATGGGCACGCCCCCCCCGCCTGCGCCAGCATACATTACTGATGTGCTCTGGCGCATCGGGATTTGTGCCAGGTGCAATTTCCGTTTGAATATCACACCAGGGCACATCAGTGGGTTGTGCATGGCACAACACTGTTGTGCCATGCGCAACCCTTTTGAATATCTGGGCCTCCATGTAAAAAAAAAGCATCAAATTAATAAAGTTATGCATTTTATATGGAAACCATAACAGAAAATCTGCAGTGCTGTACAGTCATTCACAATGCTTTGTGTGGTGCAGGAAAACAGCTAAAGTACTGTAAACTATTGAAAAAAATATGCTCAATAGACAGAAGACCTCAATGTGAGTATACAGAAAGAGAAATTCTTTCAGATATTGAACTACAGTACAATGTTGAAATGACAGTGAAAGGGTGATGGAGATGTCCAATACTTTTGTTTTGGGTTACACTATGCCAACAATCGTTGTCTTTTCAAGGCAAGGTGGTGAATGGGAGATGTCAATTTAATGACTCTCACTAAAAATGTTTTTTTGATAATATGCCAATTTCGTACCCTCACCTGTGGACAAAAGAATAAAGCAGTAAGGCAGGTGGGCAGTTCTTTGAAAAAGAAGCTAAAGAGGCGAATGGGGGAATACTGTGTTTGAAATTTTCAGTACTGTACCACATTTCCTAACATATCAGAACAGGACTCGGGAGCTGTCCAGCTTGCAATTAATAATTATCTAAATGCTAGCCTTTCAGAGTCCAGCTATTTGTAGGGGCACAAACTAAAATGTCTTTGTCCGAGACACAATGGCCCTTCAGGCCACTGGTAAATTTTCTTATTTAGTATGTTGAACATTTTCTTAATTACCAAACTTACAGTCAACCATCTCTTATATTATATTCAAACACAGTAGTCCCTGCTCGCCTCTTCAACTGCTTCTTCAAAGACCTGCCCATCTGCGTTTTACAATATTTTGATTCTTTGGCAATAAACTAATAGGACATTTTTTTTTAGTTGGGGAAGCATCGGGATCGGAGGTCAGTGCCACTTGACAACCAGGGAATTTTTTTTTTAATTGAGGATGGGGGGGTTGTATGTTTCTTTGCAAGTAATCTGGCTGATGTAGCAATGTTGGGAAAATGGTAGAATTACTATAGTTTCTGAGGGTCTGAATTTTCACTTCTTGCTGTTATGCTTGCTCCGTATGCTTGCTTACAGCCCATATTGTACACTGGTGAAAATGCAAACGTCTGCCATTGGGGGAGATCAGGCTTGCACTCTCAGTCTTGCACTTGTCCTCTCCAATGAAAACTACTGTACAGTATGTCTAGTCTACACACAGACAAAGGGCTCACTTGATCTGGGCACTGACCATAACTGTGATCCCTAGTCCCCACATATTGCACAGTAGGCTCTACATGGTGGTGCAATAATTTTTTACTTCTGCTGTTATATGCTCCTTAACCAGTTAGCAAAACAGTGTACAAAATATAAAAGCAGCAAAAGCATGACGGTAACTTTTTCAATATTTTAATATGAAAAACGGCAAACAGACTGACAACAGAGTCTCAGTGTTCTGCCTATTCCTTTGTCATTTTGCACATTAAAATATGCTTCTGTTGCATTTATTTTGGTGTACAATACTGTATCTCTTTGATAGCTGGTTATGTCATTGTTTTGGCTTCTTTGACAGAGCGCCTAGCATTTTTATTTTACAGTTTATTCTACTCCTTATACAGTACTTGGACTTTTTGCAACTGTGGAAGCCACTGCTATTTGACAATGCTCTGAAAAATAATAATAGATAATGAACGATGCCAGTAAGGGGGGGGAGAGGATAGCACACAGAGGCAGGGAGTGGAAGAGATTATTTCAATGTGCCGGGACTGGAAAAAAAGGGAAGATGCAAAATTAAGATATGCGATCAACCATGAACCAAGGCTGCTTATTAATTAGCACTTTTCACACTCACCCCTCCTTCTCTCTTGTCACTGTGTTCCCTGATTTACAGTACTTTAAATAAAAATAAACAATGAAAATGTTAGTTCTAAGTAGTGATGCATGGATATCCAACGGGATCGATCCAGTCAGATATCAGGCTTTTACCCTATCTGACCCAATCGGTTTTTAAATTTTAATCAGGTAGGGTCGGATCGATTATTTTATAGATGCACCATTTTAGACAGAATGTGGGAGAGGGTGGTGGTGATCGGAGAACAAGTCTAATATTGCCACCAGTACTGTGGCATGAGAGTGTGCTCATTTACGTATCAGGTCGGGTCGGGTTGATTCCCAGGGATGGTCCTTATGATCTTTAGCAGAATCAAAAAGAAATGGAGGAAATACTGAGCGCTCATTGAAAACCCTTGACAGTGAACCTTTTGAAATAATTAATCAATTTAGATACCTAGGAGTTAATTTGGATTGTGCTCTGTCATAGGACTCCATGTGGACGAGCTGATAAAAAACCATACATTAACTCCCTGGTGACAGTTCCGCCTCAGTGCTGCTCTGATTGCTTGAGATGCTGTGAAGGTGAACAGCCAGAAAATAAATTTATCTGTGCAGTTAAGCTGGCTGAAAAGTCCTATTTCTACTAACATCTGGTATGCCAGACAGAATTTTATCCTTTTACCTCTGTTTTTTTGCAAATATTTAAGCCAGTCTGCACTTGGAGAACATTTTCCTTTGTTCCCCCCAGAGGTGGTCAGAGTTGACCTCCCCGGGTGCCGCTATAACACATCATATGAATTTTATATTATGTTTTTGTGCTAGTGTATCGCATGACCATCAGTATAAATAGACAAGCGCTGGCATTCTCAGTATGGTATGAAGCACATTTTTGATGCAATCACTGCAAGAGTACTCTTCTAATCATCGTTTTCCTTTTGACTTAACCATGGTAGGTCCAGACTTCACATAATATCTCAACTTCTGTGTTTTTGGTTTTTTGAGGTAAAAAAAATGCTGTATCTCTCTTTTAGATCTCTGTTCCTGCCTCTAGGTCTTTTTGGGGCACTCAGCCTTTAGAGATGTTATACTGCACTGCCTCGCATCTCAGTATTCTTGTTGCCTAAGATGAGAGTCGACTTTTTATTTTATACGATGCAGGTAAATTTAACAACTGAGAGACAGACTTAGTTAATAAAGATTAGCCTGGATTACGATCTTCTACCACTGTGTATATGACCAAGCAACAAGAGACATGCCAGACATAATTTTATCCTTTTACCTCGCCGATAGAATACTCCTTTGGGGACTGATATAACACATCACTGGTGATCTGATAAAGGCAAAGGGGAGGTTGCAAGCATATTTGGTTGTTTTTTTTTAACATCACACTAATTACTATCCGACCCAATGTTGAACTGATCCAGTTGGATAGTAGATGCAGGATATCCAGATCCGATATCTGGTGTAAAAGTGATATCCGTGCATCTCTAGTTCTAAGCATAATTTTATTTTCTTTCTAAACAAAAAATAAAACAAAAGTAATGCAGCTCTCGATCTGGCAGTCTCCATTTCACCATTATGGTAAAACACATTGATAGTTTTCTGAATTGCAAACAGACACCATCTGCTGGTAATTTCCTGGGGATAAATGTATCTCAAGTTTGGCTCACAGAATTGCAGTGATGGCTTATGTAGCCATCCTGTGGATAATTGAGGAAACTCATTTTAACATCTGTGATAATCAGGCATGAAACACCGCGGTACTCCACTGATGGTTCTCTACTGCACCGCACCGAGTGGTAGTGACCAGCACAAAGAGGTACTGTTAAACCTTTCTCTAGCAGGCACTGTATGCATGGGCATGCCCCCTGCATTTGTGCCACATACATTACCATTGGGCCACTTTGCACTGGGACTCGCAGTGCACCTGGCAAATATCCCACTGGTTGCACAGGGTTGTGCGGTGCAACTCTGTTGCACCAGGCACAACCCTGGAATATCTGGGCCCGATTGTTTTAACTTTGCTTGAGATTGCTGTAAACAGAAAGTAAATACATCTGTTTAAACATAATAAAAGAACTGTTTTCAAATTTCAACTAAATTGAAAACCATCTTAAAATTCACTTTGTAGAAAACTGCTGACTGTTTCAGAAAAAAACAACCTATGATATCCGATAGCCCTCCCACCAAGGTAAACTAAAGCCACCCTCCTTCCAATGAGCCTGTGAGTACCCATCCTTTATTTCTTTCTCTGGTTGCAACCACTTTCTTCCCTCTTCTAAGGCTATCCCTGTGTTTTCTGTATGGAGGCAGGCCACCTCCTCACAGCCCCATCTCTATTTACCCTCTTCATGCTTTATTTCTTTTCCCTTGGGTACTCTTTTTTTTTTATGGATATAACAGATTAACTGCCTGATGTAATGGGTAAATACAGACTCCAATTCCCATAAAATATTTGTTTGATTCCAGCATTATTTACTATTTCTGTCTAAAGAGGAGGACAGAATAATATTCAATTGCAGTCTGGAAAATAGACAGGAGACTGTATGTTATAAATTCTCATTTGGGAGTCCTGGAAGCAAAGAGAGAGAGTTTTCTGGAAAGGACTTCCAGTTGTAAGCACGCGCCCTGTTGTAGCACATACAAATTTTGCCAAAATTAAGATTGGAGCCGCATGTAGACTCAACTAGGAATGTTTGCTCCTAAAACTCACAGTTTAGAACAGCTTAGTTTGGTGGGTGCAGCTATTCAAAAGCAGACCTCTGCCTTGCTGGGGAAGTTTCAGCCAACAGCTTAACCTTGCAGTACAAATTGCTGTTTTAGTTCTGGTGCACTGAGACTTGTTTCTTCTGTTTCTAACCTGCTAAAATAACTGGGTTTTGTCCACCTAGTTAAAGTATATGTATAAATATATATAAACATTGTATAGCCTAAACAATGAGTTGCTGTAACCATTTAAAAGCTAACTTATGACTTCCGGTGATGTCACGGCATTGATGCAAGCTTAGTCCATGATGCTCTGAGCCAGGCAGACCCAAAAACCCCCCAAAAACTCTTTTAAACTCAGCCAAGATGTCCAAAAGCTCAGGGGGACACTCTCAGCAAACAAACAGAGGTAAATCTCGGCAGGAATACAAGACGAGCAACAAGGATTCAGTCAGATTAAAGTCGGGCCCACCCAGCAGGGTGTCCTCGCCGCAAGGCTGGCGCTCCCCAGAGTATGACACAGACGGAGAGACAGAGCAACTATCGCTGTCCAGATTCGAGAGGCTGCTCCACGAGATAACTGAGTCAAGGAAAGAAAATAAGCAAGAGTTCTGAGCAGTACAACAGCAATTAACAGCTTTCGAGACTTGGGTTAACCAGCTGGAGGAAAGGCTCTCCGAGACTGAAGACACAACTACACAAGTGACTAAGGTTATACATACCTTACTACAGCAAACGGAAACCTTAAGGGAAAAATGTTTGGACTTGGAAGGGCACTCTTGGAGGTAGAATTTAAGGCTGTATGGCCTCCCGGAGGACTCCGAGATTGCCCCAATGCCTTCCTTTTTGGAAAACCTGTTGAAGGACGTACTTGACCTCCCTCCCTCCATGACGTTCCATTTTGAAAGAGCTCACCGTGCGCTCCAGGCAAAACCAGCGGACCCCTCAGCGAGACTGAGATCTATAGTTTTCAAAATTGAACTCTTCTCTGCTAAGGAAGAAATCCTAAGGTGTGCCTGGTCTAGGAAGGATATTAGATACTTGACCCATAGGCTGTACATCGACCACGACTATCCAGCTGAAATACAAGCAGAGAGGGTTAAGTACTTGTCTGTCCTGAAAGCACTTAGGAAAAGTCTATACGTTTCACACTCCTACCCTGCAAGGCTGAGGGTCTTTTGGGACAACGGATGAAGATCTACACTTCTGCAGAGGAAGCCTTAGAAGCCCTGGGGAAACGTGGATTGGTGATTAAGGAGAGAAGGAGACAAGCAGTGGGAACTCGGGAATCTTCCAGCCAGCAAGCAGTTGACAGGAAGACGGGGGGGAACCAGAAGAGGGATGCACTCCGAGCTGATGGGTACTATCCAGAGGCTCCTTGAGAAGAAGGTGGTACACAGAAAATCTCCCCCATGACCGAGCTGTAACAACGAGAGCTACTTACTTTTTCCAAGAGATAAACTCTCCCATTGCCTAAAAAGTGGCAGCTGATCCAAAAACTTGCAGAAAAATTGAGATGATTACAAAAATACTTCTAAATGGGAACTTTGTATATGCTCAAATGAACAGTTGACAGACCTTAGAGACCTTGTACTATGCTACATAATGGTCCCCTCTAGGGTGTGACGAGTGGGTTAATTTCCTCCCTTTTCCCTCCTCCATGAAAATTTGAGGGGGGAACACTGTTAATACCTCTCATCAAAAGAGCGCTATCTTTGATTTGGTGGTCTGCAGGAGACTTGCTTTCACCCGCATCAGGTCTGATTGCCTCCTTATTTCTCTACTGTAGCACACTACTTAAAATAGTGATGCGTCTACTGGAAGGGATATAGAGGCCAGTTTTAGTTACACAGACCCCCATTCGGAAACTCCTGGGGATAAAATTTTACAGGGTTTATATGGTGAAAACACACCCTGGAAGCCAAAAATAATGGGGCATAAAGTGCTCTGTCCTGTTAAAAAGAGAGAGGGACGAGGCCAAGATATCAGGCCAAGATCCGAGATACCTCTCAGAAAAAGGAAATAACACCCAAGAGGTGTAAACAGGGCCTGCCCGGCTCAGAGTAGGTGATGACCTTGCTTTAAGGTGCACCTTAAAAGAGCCTACATTAGTCAGGCTCTGGGGGTCCCCAGAAATGGAAGGTAAATATCCCCATTATCTCTATATAGGAGGACAAAGGGCTAACAATTCTAGTATAGCCCCCAAACTTGGAAGCACATTTGGTGTGTAAGTTTAAATAGTTGATAATGTTACTAAAGTTTAAAGTTTGTTATATATTTTTGGTTATATTTGGCAAAGCAGGGCAACTGAATAAAGCAGGTGTTAATGCAGCTGTACTGAGAACAGTGAATATGGGGAAAAATGGGGCAACTACCAGGGGGGAAGCTATGTAGAGGAAGGAGACCAGATCTGGGAAATGCCCTCGAATTTACAAAATGACACAAAACTGGGTAGTATGCACATATAATGTGCACGGTTTTACCAACCCTATTAAGAGGACTAAGATACTCCAGTTGATGAGACGTCAGGGGCAAATGTTCTGCTATTGCAGGAGACCCACCTCTCGAATGCTGAGCATAAAAAATTTGAGAAATTGGGCTTCTCCCAGGTGGTTGCCTCATCATATGGGGGGGAGACGTAGGGGTACTGCGGTACTGATCAGAAAAGGTACCCCATTTGAAGTGTCAGATAAAGTAGTCGATAAAGAGGGTAGGTTTGTACTTATTAAGGGTCAATTGGAAGGTCAACATATAACGTTTGCCTCAGTATATATTCCTCCAGCCTCAGAATTTTCAATTTATCAGAAGTTGTTTATGAAACTAGTGGGTTGGGCTGAGGGTAGCCTGATCTGTGGAGGGGATATCAACTTGGACATAACAGGTGGACGGGGTGGTTCTACCGGGTAGAGCATCTATGTTGGGCAGAAAAGTACAGAAGTTGATGCAGGAGTTGGGTTTTGAGGATATCTGGAGGCAGTTATGGGGTCGGATAACGATGTCGCTTTACTCCAGGCTCACGATTCTTACTCCTGTTTAGATTACCTAATAGCAAAGAGAGATATGGGAAGTATTGGGAATTTTGGCAGAGATTTTTCTCTCTTGGACCATAGATCCATTTTTACAAAATTCATTCCTGGTCCCCAAAAAGGACATTCTGGAGACTCAATTTAACAATACTCAGGATAAGGAGACACAGGAGGAGATTTCCAGTGCTATAACTCAGGCAGTGCAGGACAATGATGTACAAGGGACATCAGTCTCAATACTATGGATACGGTTAAAGCGCTGGTGAGGGAAAATTATTGCAATCTCCACATAAGAAAAACAGAAGGAGGAAGGAGACTCTACTAGAAACCAAAATAGCCAATCTAGAGGAAGAGCAAAAGGTAAAACATTGTAAAAATGAACAAAGAATTGAACACTCTCAAAAAACAGCTCAACAATATTTTAGATTATGAAGTAGAATGAAAGCTAGTTTACCTGCGCCATAGATATTATGACGGGGGCCCAAAATTTACCAGAATGATTGCAGCCCAAATAAGAAACCGAAAGGCAAAGGCCACGATAGTTAAAGTTAAACATCTGCTTACTGGTGCCCTAAAAACCACTACTAGAACCATCACTGAGGCCCTGCAGGACTACTATTCTGTCCTTTATATGGAGCAAATGGATCCTCCTGAAGGAGAGATCCAAAGCTTTTTATCTACCCTCCAACTTCCATCCTTAACTCAAAACAGGGAAAGAGTTTGCTAGCCCAATTTCATCCAGGGAGATTTCAGCTGTAATAGGAAACCTAAAACAGGTAAATGTCCAGGGATGGACGGGTTCGGGGAGTTTTATAAGACTTTTTCTAAGGTGCTGCTACCCCTACTTTCTAGGGTGTTTACATTTGTTATCTCACAGAATGGAGAGATCCCCCCTTCTTGGAATGAGGCTATAATTTCAGTTATACCCAAGGAGGGTAAAGATCCAACCCTCTGTCCCTCATATTGCCCCATCTCTGTTTTAAACACAGATTACAAAATATTGGCCACAATACTATCCAAACATTTGGTTGAGCTTGCCCCACTTTTACTAAACATAGACCAAAGTGGTTTCATTCCTGGACATCAAGCCCAAGATAACGTGAGACGTACGGCCTACATTATAGAGCAGATCAGTGAAAAGCGTACTCCTGTAATCTTGTTGGGACTCGATGCAGAAAAAGCCTTTGATAAAGTAACCTGGAAATATCTAAAAGAAGTCCTCCTCATATTAAAGTTCCTTATCCCTTTTGTAGAGACCATTTTCAGGTTCTATAGAAGCCCCATAGGCTGTATACAGGCCAATGGCCACATTTCAGAGAAATTTACACTACAGCATGGAACTAGACAGGGCTTCCCCCTCTCCCCTCTCCTGTTCACCTTTTATATAGAGCCTTTGGCCCAGAGCCTGAGACAAGCACAAGAATTACAAGGGGTGGTGGTGGGGGGAGGGAACAGAAGCTGGCCTTGTTCGCTGATGACATCCTGTTATATATTACTAACCCAGAAAGATCCCTACAGATGCTTTTTTCCCTAATTGAATGATTTGCCAGCCTTTCGGGGTTTACCCTCAATGTGGGCAAATTAGAAGCCCTGATTTTTAACTACCATCTGACCCCACTGATTAAAAAACAGTTCCCAATCAAGTGGGGGAAAGAAAGTATTAGGTACTTAGGAATACAAATCCCTACAAATCTGAGATGTTTATTTACCCAAAACTACGACCCATTAGTGCATAAAATAAAACAGGATCTAAGAAGGTGGTCCCTGCTCCCCACAACACTTTATGTTAGAAATCTAACCCTAAAAATTAATATTCTCCCACAATTTCTGTACTTATTTCAGTGTGTCCCATGCTCCCTCACATCCAAAGAACTCCTCTTGGCAAAACTGTTAAATAATTATCTATGGAATTATAAAAGCCCAGAGTGAGTTTTGTAGCTTATACTTCCTAAAGATAAAGGGGTATAGCTCTCCCCTCGCTGCGCAAATACTGATCTGCCTCTCAGGCAAGGTTAGCTTTATTATGGGAAACAAAAACTATCAAGCACAGTGGAAGCAGATTGACTTGGCAAGAGAAACACAGATCCCCTTCCAGGCGAGTCTCTTTTCACCTAAGCACCTTAGAGAGACCCTGAGAATAGCTCCATTCATTAACTCTGTCCATCCTTATAGGATGGCGGATGGCATGAGGATTGAGAAATACCAGCAGCACTGCTGGAGATAAATAGCTCATTCTGGTTCCAGTAGTCAATAATCAATGGTACAAATCTCAGATAAATAAAGGACTAGAGGCCCCCTGGCAGCTAATGAGAGGTGATGAAACATTAAGTTTCGAGGAAGCTAAAATAAAATTCGATTGAACAGAAAGGGATAGGCTATTCTTTTATCAAATAAAAGACTACATCGCTAAACAACTGAGGTTGCAGGAAAAGAATACCTGGGTAGTTGAGACAGACCCTCCATATGAGCGAATATGGTCCTCTCAATATGGGGAGAAAGCAATAACGGTCCTATATAAATATAACACTGTCAGGGCAGGGAATGCTATTGCTTCAGTACAGTCTAAATGGGAGCAGGAGATTAAACGCCCAATAACCACTGCAGAATTGGAAAGGATTTGTAGAGATACTTGGGCGACCACCTCATCTCCGACATGGGGGGAGTTCATCTGGAAGGTGCGTGTGAGATATTTCTCGTCCCTCCACAACGCTCATCGGGCTGCAGAGGGCTCTCCTGTGCTGGAGGGACTGTGAGAGGAGAATTCCTCACAAATGCATGTTTTCCTGGAATGCCCAGCTATAAGTAGATTCTGGACCCAAGTTATGGAGCATGTAAAGGGAGTTCAGGGCATACAAGAAGAGATAGAGCCCATCACTTAATTCTGGGTATGCCACCATCAGGGCTACGGGACAAAGCCCAGAAATATCTTTGGGCAATCCTACTAGGTTCAGCATACAAATCAATAACAAAAAAATGGTTCCAAATAACCCCACCCTGCCTTAAAGAGTGGAAAGCAATAATAATGCAAATTCAACAAAATGAGCAAATCTCAATGGGCTTACAGAATTGAGCAGAAACTTATCTGTTGAGATGGGCAAGGTGGGAACTCTACCAGGAGAAAGTTGGGTAAGGGTTGGATGTGGGAGATGAAAGGTACCGAGCAATGTAATTAGAAATGTATGGTCTCACAGAGAGTATATTATTTCTGTGGTAGTTAACGATTAAATATGTTATCAATGTACAGCCACTACAAAGGAAAGACCCTGCCTGCCGTTTGTTCAATATTTGCCAAAATTAATTTCTTTTTATCTTTTTCTTATGGATGCTTTTTAGAGTTGAGATATTAAGTTCCTAAAATTGTAAAAGTAATTGTACACTAAGAAAGAACTTAGTTCGACTGTGTAATTGCAAAGTGATAAGTTTGTGTATCCTAAAGTTGTATGACAATAAAATAAAACAAGTATAAAAAAAAATAAAAGCTAACTTATGCTGCCAATTTGGAAGAAAGGAAAACAAGCAGTCCAGTAGAAATACCTTTTCTGGTTCTGTGTAGTTGAAGCAGGGCCCTTGCTTAGAAGGAGGTCTGTTCACTGAGAAAGCCTGCTGCATTCTGACTGTTCCTTTAGGGGTTCAGCGGCCCCTAGTGGCCCACATTTATAACAAGAACCTGTCAATCATTGTCTGGAGAACATTCTATGGCATAGTAAAGTGTTGCCAAAGAATACCTTTAAGAAATAAACCTTAAAATAGGTTGTTTGTATCAGGTAATACACTAAGGAATGTGTATAAAATAGTTGTGGAAGCTATTAGAAGATATTTTATTTTGATGATGTTGTGTCACCTGATACAGGTAGGTGGGTATATAAATCCTACCTGAACAGGTACCTGTTAGGGTCAGTATCTTCTGACCAGTGGAAAGAGAAGGTTCCTGCTGTAAGGATTATACTTGTTTTTCTTTGCATTAACCACATTTTTTTTGTTAATTTCTTATTGAAGTTTATGTTATTCTTTGCTGGTGCAGAAGAAAAGATTATGAAGAATAATAAACATCCCACAAGCCAATGTGTGTTGCACCTTAATTACTGAGTCCTGTGTCCATCTGTAGAACCCACCCTGTAACAGAGCCCTTTATCTCACTTATAGAGAATATTGGTGGTGTCTTGTCTTAAAATTAAGTTTATAACTGATCTCTCTATTTGAGAAAGCCTCCTCTTTGCCAAAAGGTACTGGTATATTCTAGAACAGATAAAATACTTGGGGTGCAATTACTGCCTTAATAGAATTAATTGTTCACCATATTGAGTGATGCGTCTTATTCTATCTATTGATATTAATTTCCAAATCCTTAACAATGAAGTTAGATTAGTGTCAGTAAGATTTTTATTTTTTATGTGATTTTTATTCCACAATTTTAATTCATATAACAAGCATAATAACAAAAATAAACTTATGTCTTAAGTTACATTGACAAATCAAATTAGATTAAATTAAATTACACAGGGGTTACATCGGAATCAGAAAAAGGAATGTGAAGGAAAAAGAGAGATACATGACAGGCATACAAAGCGAACATTCAGGCAGTAATTAATTAATTCTAAATATAGTAATGCACATACAATCCAAAATTAACTGGATTAGCATTATTATATAAAAACCCATGTACTTAAAATAGATTATTCAATAACTCTCTATAATCAATAAAGTGACTAAAATCCTGCCATAACCTATCAAATAAATGTGTCATTTTTTCTAAATTATAGTGCACTTTCTCAGTTTTGTAAGTATCAATCATAATATTCCTTCATGTGTTATAATCCAGTGGTGATGAATCTTTTCACTTCATTAAGATGCTTTTAAATCTATTTATTAACCCTATTAGTACCAAACATTTTTGATAACTGATACAGTTATCTGGTGTAAATCCAAACATAAACAATAAACATTCCGTATTTCTTCTTAATCAAAAGGCTGAGATTCTAGAAAGTGTTTAAAATTTTAATTCCAAAATATGTCTAGTGTCTGACAATTGACCAACATGTGTTCCAGTGTTCCATTCTCAAATTTACATCTCGGACACAAATTTGGGCAGTTGAGATTCATTAAATTTAACCTGTGTGGGGTGTAGTAGGATCTATGTATTATATTAAAATACATTTGTAACAATTTGGAAGATAAAATATACAGTTTGGGTAAATTAATAACATGTTTCCACTTGTGATCTGGTATATTGCGCCCACTTTGGTTTCCCACTTTAATATTAGTAACTGTAGATTGGATTTGCGCTTAGATTCCAAAATAGAGTAACATTTGGATATTAATTTAGTGTTATTAGCTTAGCTTACAGTAGTTGGGATTTCCAATTCATTCTGCTGTGGTTCTGCTGATATGTCTCCATTTTTACCAGTAAAGTTACGTATCTGTAACTACATAGATACATATAAAGTGATGGCAGAAGGGGACCATAAGATCAGAAGAAATGTGTATTAGAGAGGTTAAAAGCATGTTTAATTGTTTCAAAATCAAGTAATCTATTTTGATTAAAGAGGCATTTTATTTCAGTTAACCCATGCATATACCATTGTTATTCCATTCCTATACCATTGCCTGTAGCATATATCTATGATCAGTGGGGTAAACTGGCTGTTAAGATAAATAGTGCAGCATGATGATATATTATATGCCCTCCTGCTGCTCCTTCCCACCCTAGTTCGTTATTCCCTCACCATATTTCTGCCACATTGTACATATGTATATGATTATGACATATATTCTGTATATTGTATTCTTGTTACTAAGTTGCATTTCATGTGTTATGTATTGATGTATCCCTGCCTCTATAAAACTGTATTGTATTCTTGACCTGCCCAGGTTCACCTTGCAGATGAGTTCTCTCAGTGGTGTTTCTCTTGGTAAAATAAAGATTGATTGATAGATTGATTATTGTGGGTATGTGAAACCTTCAAAATCTTATCCCATATTATAAAGGTTGTAAGTGTAAATGTACATAAATTATAAATTTTTACATGAAAAAGACCTGCTTACAATATATGCTTAATGTCTTCATATAGTATACAGCTTGCTTCAATCTGGCATACCTACCATTTTGCTTTTGATGAAACCAGTCGAATGCCAAGGTTATATTAGCTGTTAGAGAATACCAGTGGAAACTTGATAGGGCAAGACCCCTTGATATTTAGATATATAATTTATGTAATTTCTATCTTGGCTGTTTGCCCTTCCACAAGCTGGCAATGTATCTGCTGCAACTTGTCAGGAGTCATGTACTCAGAAAACTACAGTATATGTTTCCATAGCATGGTGGTTTCTGAAAGGATTGCTCTGCACTCCTTCAGGTTCTTCCATTATACGGCACTCTTGTAACTTGTGAGCCATCAAGTCTTTGTCAGTCAGGTAGTCTGTAAAAGATATGCTCAGGATTGCTATTTCCACCAATGGGCAGTCATGTACCAACATGCAGTGCACACCTTTGTTAACACAGATGAACTGTGAGACACTTGGTCAGT
This sequence comes from Neoceratodus forsteri, assembly GCA_016271365.2. Classification (NCBI taxonomy): domain Eukaryota; kingdom Metazoa; phylum Chordata; order Ceratodontiformes; family Ceratodontidae; genus Neoceratodus; species Neoceratodus forsteri. The sequence goes on from JADMNL010000035.1 coordinate 44,067,886, forward strand.
GCTGCTTCAGTTTATCTCACAAGAGACTACCCAGATAACAGCAGGAGCCTTGAGCCATTCCTGAGACAGGCAATACATAACACATGTGGTCAGATATGCTCAGCACTGCTTCTATCACCTGGAAGAACCTGGGAGGGGGGCATGGTTGCTATAGAGCGTAATAAGACATGGATAAGGAAATGTCAGCTATAATGACCAAAGAGCTGGTAATTTTGTAAAGATTAATGACTGGCTAGTGTGTAAGGGTGTTCCGCAGTCAAGGGCCATTCCCCCCACCTAGTTGTTAATTGATAGGAAATGAGTGGTTCTAAGGTCATTATTGCGATGAGAAGTGTAATGATAAAATTATTTTTTTTAACTGCACATGTGGCAGTGCAAAGTGACTTAGTCTCATGTTGATCACTTATAAGACCTATAAGAGATGCACAGAAGCCAATCAACATGGTACATGACTTTATAAGTAATTAATTAGTGTTATAACCATGGGTGAAGTGTTTCCAAATAAATACACATCTAGTGCTTTGTAATTCCAGCAGTACAGTAAATCATCATGCAATATCCATGATGATATAAAATATAACCTCAACACTATTTTTTATGTTCACAGTCGTATTCCTATTATAAAGATAGTAGTGTTGTGGTCATATTTTAAATGATCGTGGTAAAAGTTCCTTAATGCAACAGTTAGGGTGGATGGCTGTTGTGGAATGTTTAATAAGTTTAATGGAATTTTTATTGCATTATAGTATGTATTGTGATTAGTTGTCTTCCCTTGTACCACCTCCCAGTTGTATGTGTGTTCTATGTGTGTGTCTGTGTGTTTTTGTGTGTGAGTCTCTGTTTGTCTATATGTTGTAGTGATGCTGTGAGGGGTGACAGACTTAAGGTTGAAAACCCTAACTTTGAATTTCCCTACTTTTGTCACTGTACTAACAACCCTAACTGTTGCATTAACAGAGTTTTTTGCAAAGAATTTCCCTCCTTTTTTGACAATGTAATTAAACTAAAAAACAGACAGCTACCAACCACTTATGTTACTAATGAGAACATAAAGGATAGTATTTGTATATAGTAGCATGATTTACCAAGCTCTTTCTCAATTAGCATAGAAACCTGAGTTGCTAACCTTAAAGTATTGTCAATAAACACATACAGATGTAGTGATAGTAGCACTATATAGATTTTCATATAGTTTCACTATGAAATCATATCATATCCACACACAATCACAAGAAGAATCATAGACACAATAGATAAGTGTTTAAAAATATTTAATTAAGAATGTTCTGCCAATTGTTATTTAAATCAAGGTCGCACTGCACAACTTACTCAGTGTCATACCACCTTTGTGAAACTTGAATCTCAGGAAAAAGAAATCAAATAAATGAATTTTTTCAAAGTCATATGAAACTGATCAAGTAAACGTTCCTAGGGTGGGCAAAAACCAAATGCGTTAAATAATAACTCAAAAGTATGGCCACCAAAACAACAACTTTAAGCACTGCTGTAGTGGTGAAGAATTATTTAACAAAACATTTACACTACGTGCATCAGTAGAAAATCCCACCTGACCCCTTAATAAAGGTGATCAGAGAAGCATCAGGAACATACCTTAGAGTGATATGTAGGTCAGTGTGTATGATTAACAACACTATTCTCACAATCTTAAAAAGGAAACCTGACCAAACATAATGCTTAGCTAATTAATAGTTACACAGTTGTAAGAACATTTAGAAAAGCATAACAGTCAACACATAAAAGGCAGTATAACAAGAAAGATGTTTGCATAGTAAATCTTTGCAGCAAAATATGAGTCTTGAAATTGTTAAAAGTCATACAGTGTACCAATGTTTAATTCAGATTAAGTATTATAAAAAATAAACTGTCAAACCATGAACATTTGTAATTATAATACTTAAAGAAAAGCAGCATCCCTTCAAATGATCAAATTGACACTGCAGAATAACATACAAATATACAACTGAATAACATTTTCCATGTATACAAAAATAAAAAACTTCTTAAAAGTGCAGAAATTAATCAAGGAAAGTCCCACAAAATTATATAAATATATAAATAACTAGTATTCACATATTTTATATCTTACTTTATTAATACTATTAACAAGAAATATTACTGTACATACAGGAATCAAATACATAATAATATTTACAAAGTAGTATGTATATAGCAGAAAGCATATAAATCGAACTGACCATAACATGTCAAGCAGCAACATGTATGCTGAGTACATAGAATATTGCCAACACGCACACACAATATGCATATAGTATTGTACAAAAGTACATGTCTCAAAGCATTCACAAGCAAAGTGTCATTTTGCTGCACAATCTCAAATCTTATATGAAGAAGTAAGATTGGTGACCCATATGTATTGCAGTACAACCCAGACCATTGGCTAAGTCTGTTAATAACATTGATGAGAGTATTAAAAGGCCAACATACACCTGTTTGCTGATGACACAGTTGTATATATAAGTCATCTGACATCTGAAGCTGCTTGTGCTGACCTCCAGGAGGAATTTAACCAGCTCCAGAACCAGCTCCTCCATAAAAAATTTCTTCTAAATGCTAAAAAAACAAAAGCAATGTTGTTCTCACCCTATAGCTGTGTGGATGAATCCGACCAGTGCTGGAGCACTACCTCAGATTACCACAATTATTGGAGAGAAACTGGAGTTTGTTTTAAAGTTTAAATACATAGGTGTGTAATTAAACCATAATCTATCATTCACTGAGCAAGTCGAGGACCTTGTAAAGAAGTTAAGGCAGAGGCTGGGGCTATTCTTTAGAATTAACCAGTTTCTTACTAGAGATGCAAAAGTGCACCTTGTCCAAACTAATTTTCTTTCACTGATCGATTATGCAGATTTCTTTATAGTGAATGTCCCAAAGCCTTGCTTGCAAAGTTGGATATGTTTTGCACACAGGGCTATCTGGTTTATTATTGGTCTCCCATCTCTACCCATCATTGTCCTTGTACAAGCTGTAGGTGGTCCTGTCTTATGTTTAGGCATAATAGAAAAGCAGTCCTTTGGATTTATAGATTCTTCTTGAAGTGGCTTTCACACTACATAATAGACTGTCTCCCACTAAATGAGCCAGGAATGTATGCCCTAAGAAGCACATCCTACATCACATTATGTATCCCAAGGCTTCTCTCACTATGGCAGAGTGGCCATTAGTTTCCTGTTGCCAACATTGTGAAACAAAGTACAAAAATTATTGAAATTAAGCTGCCTTCACAGTATGAATGCCTCTAAATCTCTTTATGCTTGGTATGTGTGAGCTTTGCAGTTGCTACCCCAGCCCCTAATTTTAGTCTGAAGCATCAGCCTACTGCCCTCTGAGCATAGCTGAATTTATTATCGCTTGTAACCTTTGGTGACCTTAACTCTGTGAGTGTCTTAGGCCATAAATGTTTTTCTCCTCTAGAAATCTCTGTAGGGTTATTATCTCTTCATGGCTTTCACGGCCGCTATACCTTACTCACCCTGCTGTCTTTTATATGTTGCTTATTCTGTGGCTCTTATTTCCCTACCCTGTACCATTTAACTGCCCTATTTCATCTTTGTATTCCTTTTCCACTGCATTCCACTCCTACTGTCTCTTTCATCTGTCCCCTAACTCTCTTTCCTGGGGTATACTAGCCCTTCAGGGGCTCCCTGCCCCTCAGGTGGGAGAAATGTAGATACCAGGTGGTTGTTGCTCCATAGCCGCCACCTGAGACACCTAGACTGGACTCCTTACTAGCGAGGTGTGGCATTGCCGATAACAAATCAGAATGTGAGCACTTTTCTGCTCTGGTGTCCAATTTGCTCCTGCAGTCTGCTCCTGTGTCTCCCTCAATACTAAGCTAAAGTCTGATTTTCTGTCTAAAACTTGCACAAAAAAGAGCTGTACTTACTTATCGCCTAACAGCTATGACCTCTATTTTTTCCCTTTTTAGAGTGTCAAGAGTTGGGACTCTGTTTGATTACACTCCTTTCTGAATTTCTGTGGTTGGGCCAGTCTTTAGGCATCAAGGAATACCCATTCTGTTGCCCTGCTTTTTTGGTCCTCCTGCTGTTTCAGATGTCCCATTGTCCATGACCTAGTACTTAATACCGACCCCTTCATCCATCCCCTGCCAAGGATATGCTCTCCACAGGCTCCCTGCCCATAGTAATTGAAAACCCGGGCACCAGGCAGTCAGCACTGCCTCTACCACCACCTGAGAACCTAAGCTCAGACTTCCATTAGCAAAGCACAGCATTAGCAGCCATCCAATCGAAATGTGAGCTCTGTGGTGTTGGCTTCTGATTGGTTCCTGCAGTCTGCTTCTGTGTCTGTTCTTTGTTGCAGAATGCAGCTCAAATTGTAACACAGTAAATTGAATACAGTATATCGTTTTCTCTTACCATGCTGCAAAGTGATAGCTTAAAAGATCTCTGGGTTATAGCTGCTTCTGATTAGTAGTTTCCATCATGTATCCCATAAGTTTACTGGCATCTTTTAAGTTTACAGTAACTGCTTTGTTAGATAGTATTGCCCATATCATCTCAAAATGCCATTACATTAATGTGACCACAAGTTGCTGTCCAAATAGCAGAGTACCAAACTGACAGCTCCTGGCAGGGACTGGGTCATGGGGCGATGCCCCAAAGACAAGTGCAATGTGGGGGGGAGGGATTGGTAATGCAAGGGGATGTCCCAGAGGTGCCACAATGACAGGTGGCCTGGGTGGGAGAGGAAGAAGACATTGCCTGGCAGGCGTAGGGGTAACATATGTTTCTTCCATCCATAGTTGGCATGCAAGACAATGGCACCGAAGAAAAGTCAGATTTTATTTAATTTATTTTTATTTTTTTATTTATTTATTTTATTTATTTGTATTTTGGATGACACCTTTGAGCTGAGGACTCTTTTACGAAGGTTCCATGTCAAGGCAATAAGGACAATAAGGTACAAAACATAACATGATCATTACAATGGAACTTACAAAAAAAAAAGACAAGTAAGGTTACAATAATAGCAGCCAAAGGCATTGTCAAGGAATTGTGTTGTGAGTTAATTACACAGTACAAGTCATAGGCAGCTCAGTGAAGCTTTGTTAGGAGTGGGTGAGTGGGAAAAGAGAAAGAAGAGTGGTGGTGAGGGGGTGGAATGGGAGAGAGAGAGAGAGAGGGAGGAGGGGAGAAATAGGGAGGGCATTGCGTTGGGTATGTGGTAGATGGGAAACAGCAAGGGAGGAGGAAAGGGGGGATGAAAAGGAAAAGGAGACAGATTCTTCCTACACCCAGTAATGGGGTGTAGGAGAGGAGGAGGAGCTGAGGCAGTGAGGAGGGATGCTTGAGGTAGTATGCCTGGGGGATTATAAGAAACAATCACAGAAGGCACTAGCCACGAGGTGTTGATGCAGTTTACACTCAAAAGCACCAATCATGGCAATGTTGATGATTTCTGTGGTACAAGTTGAACCAGGAGGAGGCTCTGACAAGGTAAGAATGCTGAGCTTGAGAGGACCGACAGCGAGTTGTAAAGGTTAGACTGTCCGATCTTCTAGTTAGGAGGCGGACACGCCTGCAGGATCAATATTGATTGGACTCCAGGGGCATAAGGCCCAGTGATGTCTTCTTAGCTAGGATGCAGGTCTGGTACTTTAGCCTGCCAGATAGCTGGAGCCAGTTAGCCTGCTTGTAAATGTCACACATGTGAGAAAGGCGGGCAGCTGAAATAAAGAGTCTACATGCCTTATTAAGGGCTACAGCTATGCGCCGGAGTGCAGTATCAGTAGCGGATCCATAGATAATGAGCCTGTAGTCAATAGTTGAGATAACAGAGCTCTGGATAGTGAGGTTCAAGGCTTCAGCCATTAAGCAATGTTTATGCTTGTATAGTAGCCCTATACGGGAGTTCACAGTTTTAGCGATATTGTCAATGTGTTTGGTATACGAGAGGGAGCAGTCAAGGGTCAGGCCCAGATATTTAAACATATCCACCTGCTCAAGAGCAACCTTCGTGGTTGTTAATTATTAGCTCTTGGTTCTTGTACTTGTTGTGGGTTCCATGGAACAACATTGTTTTAGTTTTTTTGTGGTTAAGGATGAGTTTATGTGAGCAAAACCAGTCTTCAACTTCTGTGAAACTTTTCTGTAGTTGAGACTGAAGGGAGATGGGGTCGGTGTGGCAAGTGAAGATTACTGCATCATCTGCAAACAGTAACATTCTGTCATGGCAGGAGGCAGGAAGATCGTTCAGAAATATGCTGAATAACAAGGGGCCCAGGATAGAACCTTGGGGTACTCCAGAGTGGATTGGTAGGGATGATGAGAGGAATTCGCCAGTCCTGACTGGTTACTGAGGTAGCTTTGAAACCAGAGGGTAGTTTCACTTAAAAGACCAAGGAGGGATAATTGTTTGAGGAGAATGGAGTGATTGACAGTGTCAAATGCCTTAGTCAGGTGTCCAGCAAAAAGATGATGGAGGAAGCTGCGAAGCTGATGGGCCAGATGTCAGAGCTAATGATGGCGGCAAAGCAGAGAGAGAAGGAGGAGGCACAGCAAAAGTGGAAGGAGTGGGATGAGCGGCCAGAGAAGGAGCAACCCATGAAGAAGCCAAAGGGAGCAAGAGCCAACCCAGTGCCCGCACCGATAGTGTGGCCTGAACCAGAACTGGACAAGGAGGGCCTAGACAGGGGTAAGGTTGCAGTGGATATCTCCAATGAGTGCGACTTCAAGGAATATTTGGAAGGTCTCCTGGGGGATATGGGGAAGGCAGGGATAGAGAAAATGAGGAGGTGTTGCAGGATATATGAGGAAAGAAGGAGGAGGATGGGGGGATGGGGTAAACCGGAGGGCCAAAACTATGATGGGTCCCCAGGCTTCACATTGGGAGACCATGTGCCAGCTTCTCTTAAGGAGCGGATATGGAAAGGGGAGTTTGTAGATGTGTTCAAGCTGGTGGACGAGGACACCACCAAGAAATATGAGCAGAAGGAGTTGGTGGGGAAATCCGAGATAGTGGTGGCACTCGCGGTAGTGGGCCACAAGGTGGAGGAGGCAAAATGGAAGAGAAAAAATTTGATAATTGGCAGGCAGGATTCATGGTGTATAGTGCCATAGTCCTGGAGAAGAAGCTGGAACTGGCCATTCCAATGCTAACATACATGGCAACCATCAGGGACATGTATAAGGCAAATGGGGGTATGGATGGCTGAGATATGATGAAGCTTTCTGGAGGTGTATAGCAGCAAGGCGGGGGGGGATTTGAGGTGGGACAATACACACTCTGATTTGTGGGTGAAGACGATGTCCTTGTCTGGGCAGGGGACTATAGGTGGGGGGGGAGGCCGGGAGGTGGACCACATTGATCACAGGAGCCAAAACATTTTGGAGATTTAACAAGGCATCCTGTAACTGGGCAAACTGCAAGTTCAAGCATGTCTGCTCGAGGGTGGGGATGCCAGTGGCAAACTGCAGACAAGGGGGAGAGGGTCAAGGGAATGGTCATCAGCAGGATCACCCTTTTTTGGGGGGCAGGGGAGGAGACCCTGACAGAGGAAGGGGGGTCATGGTAGGGTTGATACAGGTCCAGCAGGGAGTAATAGAGGGGAGATTGGGGTATCTGCTGGCACACCCCCATCATACGAGAGGAGGTGGATGTGTGGCCCCCAGATTGCCCTAACAAAAAGGGGGCCAAGAGCCTTTGAGCAGGTTTCTGGGAGGGTTTCCCAATGGGTTTCCAAGGGGTACAAAAAGGGATGAGGCTCAAGAACCTCGGGTCAGTAAAAGGGAACGAGAAGGCTGTCAGGGAGAAGATCCAGAAGGAAGTAGGGTCGGGAAGGGTGGAGAGGCCACTGGTGGTGCCACCCTGCCATGAATTTCAGGTATCTCTATTGGGGGTGGTTCCCAAGAAACAGGAGGGGAAATTTAGGTTGATCCACCATTTGTCATACCCAGAAGGACAATCGGTGAATGATGGCATACTGTACCACCTCAAGGTGGTGTCTTATGCCTCACTGGAGCAAAAAGTAGCTGGTCAGGGTAATGGGGGCGCTTTGTTGGCCAAAACAGACATAAAATCATCATTTCAGCTACTGCCAGTCAGCCCAGCTGATTGGGACTTACTGGGCTTCCAGTATGAGGTGGACTTATATGTAGACAAGGCCATGCCCATGGGCTGCTCAGTGGCCTGCTTGACCTTTGAGGCATTTAGCTCGTGGGTACAGTGGGTATTCAGGGAGAGGTATGGCCATAGGAGAGTGGTGAATTATTTAGACGATTTTCTGCTCATCAGGGAGATCTGCGCAGAGGTGCAGGAAATGTTGATGGATTGGTATTCTGCTGTGCAAGGAAGACCAGAGGTCCAGCATGTAAACTGGAGTTTCTGGGGATCGAGGTGAACATAGAACAAGGGTGTTTCTGTTTACCAGGAGACAAGGTGGCCAGGTTATGGGGCCTATTGGCTGAAGGTAGCAGGGAGGTGGAGGGGTGCCGCTGGTACAAGTACAGCAACTGCTGGGGCACCCTAATTTTGCATGCAAAGCAGTCAGTCTAGGGAGGGCATTTACTAGGAGGCTAAGGAGGACTACGGAAAGGCAAAGAAACCACACCACTGGTTGGACATCTCAAGGGAATAGGGAGTACAGGAGGATCTCAAGGTCTGGAGGAGTTCCTAGAGCAGTAATGGGGTGACATTTTGGCAGGAGGAATGGGAGTGCAACATAGACCTGGAGTTGTACACCAATGCTTCTGGGGCACTTGGGATGGGAGTGTATTTTAAATGGGAATGGATGGCGGAGGCCTGGCCAAGGCAGTGGGAGGGACTGGGCCTCTTGAAGGACATCACCTTTCTGGAAATATTTCCAATCTGGGTGGCGTAAAGGTGTGGGGGAGTAGATGAAGGGAAGTGCATCAGGTTGTGGTGTGATAACAAAGAGGTAGTGGAGGTCATCAACAGGCATGATGGAACACGAAGACAGTGGGTCGGATAATGAGGAGGTTGGTACTCTTGGATATAAAGCTGAATGTGTCATTCAAAGCACAGCATATCCCAGGGATCAAGAACAAACTGGCTGACAGTCTTTACCATTTCCATCTCAACAGGTTCCAGAGACTGGCACCACAAGCAGCAACACACAGGACCAGGGTCCTGAACCAGATGTGGGAGAATGGAGGGCCACTGCCAGGGTGCTGTACTGGGGGTCCTGGACAACCAGCAACCTGAGGACGAGAGGGTGGGCCAGTTTTCAGAATTTAGAATCTAGGCAGGGCTGGGACAGAGGCGAGCCAGTCCTGGATGAACAGGTTAAGAGGTTTGTAGTAGAAAAGTGGGAAGAAGTGATAGCACATGCCATGATGGCCATACAGCTTGCCGGCATGAGCTGGGTATGCCAGGACAGAGGTTGGCTGAACTCCGCAGCTGATAGAATGGTTAAGAGGATGCTGGCTGGATGGCGGAGGGATGCAGCAACAGAATAGCAGGCTCCACTCGCTGATGTGCTCCTCAAAAAAAACAATTTGCTCAACACATGAAATAAGGGCACCATCCACCATTTAAAATGAAACAACTGCATTTTATTGCCAAAGAACAGAAAGGCAAAATACAAAACTTGCAGCCAAGTGCTACGTAGGTGCTACACACTCCAAAAGGCCCGACCGGCTTCACGCATGTGTGCTTCCTCAGGGACAAACCCACACCTCAAGTGAGTCTCTTAAATACAACATTGTTTAAAGAGACAGTAATCATCTCAATCAAATAAATAAAACTTAATACACTAGAGGTACAGGAACAAAATTCTGATGCTTAAAAGGGGGGTCATTGAAGCCATTAATATTTCTTATTTATAAATGGCAAATTGCAATTTATTTTATTTAATTTTTATTTCAATTACCCCCACTGTATTTTTATAATTCAAATTATTAATTTTATAACATCAGAAAAAGCTGTGATCTCCGGCATAAAAAGAAAACATGCCAGCACTTTAATAATTTTAATTTTAAGTATATAGTGGGTAGCATAACATTTAAATAATTCATCTATTCTCTTAAATTTCAAGAGGTCCACACATGAAGGTGCTGCATATTTTATACTGCATTCCTCTTAGTAGTGGTACCACCCTATCTTAGAATAGGCTGACATGGTGAATGGAAGAACCAGCTAAGCAAACAGAAGAACAAAAGTCAAAAAAATCAAAAAATCAATACATCTCTATGATAAAATACTTTTTCTACTTACACTTCTCAATTTGCAATTTCCTGCTACACTGGTCAAGCGACAGAGGAGAACCTTACTTATGACATATAAAGCAACTCAGACAAACATAGCTATATAGCTTATTTCTTGTAGCCCTTTTTTGAACGTTTAAGGTAGGGAGAAAAATCAAACAGTCATTCAGACCTGGAGCAAAAACAGCCCCAAGTCGGAAGGTCCAGTATGCTTCTTTGCATAATAACAGATGTTCAAGGTCTCCACCTCTGACACCAAGTTTTGTCTTTTCAATATCCACAAATCTAAATGAATGCATACCTGTAGATGCACTCACATGCTTGGCTAAAGCATTTTTGAGATCCCACCATCGTATATCACTAAGGTGCTCGCACACTCTCTGTTTCACAGTGCGAGACGTCTTCCCTACATAAAAGGAGTTGCAAACACATATAGCTTGCTATACCACCCAAGTAGTAGAGCAATTTATAAACCCTCTTATTTCAAAAACTACATCAGTGTTAACTGATGTGAAACACTGGATTTTCTCTATCACCTCACAAAACTTGCAACAGCCACAGTGAAAACAGCCCCTAGGGGTGGGGAAGCCAATTTTGTAGTTTTCTGACCACAGGTTGCATAGAATGTATTAAGTGGTCAGACAAGTTTTTACCTCTTTGGTACACTGTACGTGGTAAGGTACCCACTATTTCACACAATGCCACATCTGTATATAGGATAGGCCAATGTTTTCATACAATGGCTTCTACCTTTTCAGAATTTGTACCATATGTAGTAATAAAATTGATCTAGCTTCTCTCAGAACTTAACTTGGGCTTATATTCCAAAAGTGTTTTCTCAGTGTCTCCATAGCACATTTTTCATCACTATCTATATCTTCAGTACTATAGCCCCTCACCCTGAACCTATCTGACATCTCTGACAATCTCATCTCAGAGTCACAGGGTACAGAGCAATTTCTTTGACACGCAAAATTGAGATAGAGTATGTTCTGATGATGGTGTGGGGTGGCAGCTCGAAGCCATGAGTAATGTATTCCGATCTGTAGATTTCCTAAATCTGTAACAAAAGTTCCATCTGAATTTTTAATAATACGGAGGTCCAAAAAATTAATTTCAGTTAAACTTTGTTGTAAAGAAAATTTCAGATTACAGTTAGATTCATGTTAATATTTTACAAACTCATGAAGTTCTGCTGCACTACCATGCCACACCATCAGGACATCATCGATATAGCACCTCCAGAGGTCAATGCTATAAAAGAAAGGATTTTTATTAACATCATAAATCACATTTCTTTCCCATTGTCCCAGATAAAGGTTCACATAGTTTGGGGCAAATGTGGCCCCAATGGCTGTACCCTTCACCTGGTGATAATATTCCCCCTGGAAATAAAATACATTATATTTTAAAACATGTTCAGCCAACATCATAAAAAATCAATCTGCCCCTCTCCTAATCTGGTACATTCGTGCCACCATACGCAGTTCCCCAAGGCTCCCATCATGAGGTATGTTAGTATATAATGATTGTATGTCCATGGACACCAAAATCCAATTTTTTCTATCTGCATTCCCTCTAGGATGCCCAGAATCTTGGTAGTGTCCCTTAAGTATGAAGGTAACTTAGGTACCAAATCACAGATATGTGAATCCACATACTGTGATAGCATTTCAGTAAGTGAACCAATGCCCGAGACAATGGGCTACCAAGGGGGACACTGCAAACTTTTATGCACCATGGGGAGTGCGTAAATGGTGGCACTAACTGGATGGGCTACTTGAAGAAATGAAAAGGTACTTGGCGTAATAATTCCATCCTGTAATGCTTGATGTAATGTCACATCAATATTTCTTTTAAACACAGGAGTTTGATCTGATTGCAGGGGGTTATAAAATAAAGTGTCTGAAAGCTGATGCCTTATTTCAGCAATATAATCTGCTGTCTCCTGAATGACAATGGCCACTCCTTTATCCACAGGTTTTATTGTTATAGTGGAATTCTCCTCCAGTTCCTTCAATGGTATCCTTTCCCGGTGAGAAATGTTACAGAAATGTCCACTATTTTCTTCTTCATAAAGTTTATTAATTTCAGTGAAACAGGCCTGTTCAAAAGTATAAATAGCTGGTGAGGGGGTTGAAGGTAGATCCTGGGTGAAAATTATTTAATATAGTGTTCTCTTCTACTATTTCAGTTTTCTGTGGTTCCATATATACCAATTCATGTGCACTTGAATTCATTGAGTCGCTCTGACTTTCCAATGGGGTCTGTGTTATTTGTGGCACATCAAAGTCATTCTGAAAAGGGGCCACTTCAACATTCACCCCATTTTCCTTTTATTGTATAATGATTTCAGACTCAATTTTCTAGTCAGCTTTTTTAAGTCCAAATATGTATCGAATTTACTAGTGGTGCATGTAGGGACAAAACTAAGTCCTTTACTTAGAATTGATATTTGATCATGTGTTAAACTTATATTCCACAAATTAATATTTATTTGTTCTTCCCTCTGATCCATTGTTTTGGTATTGTTCCCCCCATTGTATTTTTATAATTCAAATTATTAATTGTGTAACATCAGAAAAAGCCGTGATCTCTGGCATAAATAGAAAACATGCCAGCACCTTAATAATTTTAATTTTAAGTATATAGTGGGTAGCATAACACTTAAATAATTAATGAAATAATTCATCTAGTCTCTTAACATTGATTCAGATCTAGAATCGCTGGAGAAACTATTTTTTAGACAAAGAGAAAACAACACAAGTAGAGAACTCAGAACAACTCAGACGTTCAGTACATCTGGTGCACTTTGGCCCTGTAGAATGAGAAGGGGTGGGAGAAGGAGAAAAAGAAATAGAAGCTTTTGCTATATGGAAAAAGAAACGGGTTGGGGGAATGGGAACAATACCAAAACAATGGATCAGAGGGAAGAACAAATATTATTAATTTGTGGAATATAAGTTTAACACATGATCAAATATCAATTCTAAGTAAAGGACTTAGTTTTGTCCTTGCATGCACCACTAAGTAAATTGATACATATTTGGACTTAAAAAGCTGACTAGAAAATTGAGTCTGAAATAATTATACAATAAAAGGAAAATGGGGGTGAATGTTGAAGTGGCCCCTTTTCAGAATGATTTTGATGTGGTACAAATAACACAGACCCCATTGGAAAGTCAGAGCGACTCAATGGATTTAAGTGAACATGAATTGATGTATATGGAACCACAGGAAACTGAAATAGTAGAAGAGAAGCACAGCAACATGCACAGGGGTGATATACAGGCCTCCAGGTCAGGGGGAAGAGGTGGACAGGGACCTTGAGGACAAAATGGCAATGAAAGGTGAGATTCTGCTGATGGGGGATTTCAATATGCCAGACATGGATGGGACCACTCAGGCAGCTGCTTCAGCCAGAAGCAGAGGCCTCCTGAATTCCCTACAAGGGACAGGACTCAGGCAGCTGGTGCTTGATCCCACCAGAGACAGGGTGATTCTTAATCTAGTAATGACTCGCAGGGAAAGAATCACTGATGTCCAAGTGAAGGGGCAACTAGGATCCATTGATTACCACATAGAGTGGTTCAGCATACAAACAGGGATTCAGTAAAGTCACACTAGGGTGAAGGTTTTTGATTTCAAAAAGGCAGACTTCACTGTCTTCGTACCCTTCCGACATAAACTTTTTCACCCAATATCAATCTGGATTCTGCAAACACCACTCTACTACTACTTCACTGCTTCGAATCATGGACTCGATCCTGTCTGGTATGGATTGTGGACATATCACTACTGCCATCTTTATTGATCTTGCTAAAGCATTTGACACTGTTTCCCACTCCCTCCTACTCTGCTCCCTGTCATCCACTGGTCTGTCTGAACATGCCATAAAATGGTTCAGTGCATACTTAAACGGCTGCACACAATCTGTAAAAATCTCTGACTTCATCTCAGCTCCTCTACCTATAGGCACTGGTGTCCCCCAGGGGTCCATACTGGGTTCAATCCTTTTCTCCTTTTTTCTGAACAATCTTCCATCCATCTGTACATCATCTTTTATACATATGTATGCTGATGATATGGTTCTTTTCTCCTCAGGGCTATCGCCCTTGGGCATTGCCTCCAGGCTTCAATGGTATTTCAATAATGTCCAAGGTTGGTTTCAATCTCACCAACTCTTCCTAAATGCTAAGAAAACAGTGGCCATGATGTTCAGCACTAGAGAGAGACTGTCAAGACTCCCATCCTTCCCTCTTTCACTACCCTTAATGGGACAACTATTGAGGCCACGGTGTCCTTCAGGTATCTGGGCATTTGGCTGGATCAACATCTCACTTTCTTGGACCATATAGATGCCATAATGAAAAGCTACAGTATGCCCTAAACATGGCACCTTATATAGAAACCGCTCCTACCTCCTGCTTCAGGCAAGGCACAACTGGTCCAAAGAGGATTCTTCCAATCATCAACTACTCTATGTTGTCTATTGCTCTGCTCCCACCACCTCTTTAGCTAGCTAGGATAGCTTTCCAACTCCTTCTGCCATTTTGCCTTTGATGCACCTCCCCTAACCCATCACTGTCACCTTTACCGTGCTTTAGCTTTCCCATCTCTAGCTAATAGGTGACTGCATCACTGTGCAAAGTTCATCTCAAATTACTGGCTTGGTACACTCCCTCCTTATCTTACCTCCTCCCTTTCCCCATCACCCACATCCTCTCACCTTCTCAGATCCCATGACCACAGAACACTGTCAGTTCCCTGGAGATCCACCTCAATTGGCCAGTCCTCTTTTTCCTACCATCGCCTAAAATTGTGGAACTCGCTTCCTACACAAATCCAATTTTCCTCTTCGCCCAGCTCACTAAATAAAGCACTACATAATTTCCTTTCTTTAATTGCATCTGCCCCTAACTCCCCCATCCCTCCTGGTCTAACACCTTGTCTGCTGCCCCACATGTCTAAGCATGACCTGCTCGTAGCCCTTATATAAATGAGCACTTAATCTTGCTCCTCATTTTTATATTGTTGCAAAATGTTTTCTGTTGTCTGTCTCCACCTCAGAGCCTGGGTATTCTGCCAGGGTCTACTAGCTGACTCTGTTTTACTGCTATTCTCCCTACATGGAATTTTTACTATTGTCTTTGCATGTAGGCCTTAGTGTTCTCTATTATCACTGATACACCTATCCTACTCTTATGCTAAAGTGCTGTGTAAATTCCTTTATTTGTAGTTGTCCAAATAATTCATACAAACTGCTACTGCTAAAGTGACAAATGTCCTACCTGTATATTGCTTCCATGTATGCTTTCGGAGCATTTGCACTGTTACACACTATAGGTCATCCATAAGGTCTCCGTAAATGTTGTAACTACCTGCTTTGTAAACTATGCTTTATTCATTATGTGTGAATTGCTTTACAATATCCTACTATGTAACTCCCTCTACCCTCTCCCCAGATCGTACCAGGAGATGAGCAACTTGTTGTTCAGTGTACCTTACCTGGTGAAACTTTTCAATAAATATATGGGCAGAGTCATCAAAAAACACCCTGGAGAATAGAGGGACGGGGGTGTGGAAGAGCAGTGGGAGAACCTAAAAGGAGCCATAGTGGAAGTAACAAAGAAATGCATAAGATTAGTATCAAAAGGCAAGAGAAGGAAAAGGCCACTGTGTTTCTTAAAAGAGGTAGCAGAAAAGATAAGGGCTAAAAGGGCAGGGTTCTGGAAATATAAGGAGACTCAAAGGGAAGAGGACAAAGAGGTGTACTGAGAGTGTCTAAAGGAAGCAGGAAGGATGGTGAGGAGAGCAAAGGCCCAAACTGAGGAAAGTCTAGCGCAGACAGTAAAGATAGGGGACAAGATATTCTACAGGTACATCAGTGAAAGGAGGAAAAGCGGGGAAGAATTGTAAGACTTAAAGGGGAGTGTAAGGAGGGAGACATGGATAGGGCAGAAATACTTAATAAATATTCTGTTCAGTAGTTACAGAAGAGGGGAGGGACAGGAACCACAGCCAAGCATCAGATGCTAAGAGGGGAAAGAGGTGGACAACAGTCCATTCATAGGAGGGAGAGTCCTGCAGGAACTCACTAAATTGAAGGTGGACAAAGCAATGGGACCAGACGGCATACACCCAAGGATACTATGGGAGCTGTGAAGAGACCTAGCAGAACCTCCAGCAGTATTGTTCACCAAATCACTTAACACAGGAGTGGTGCCAGAAGATTGGAGGAGGGCACATGTCATCCCTCTACATAAATCAGGCAGTAGGAAGGAGGCAGGCAACTATAGGCTGGTCAGCCTCACCTAGGTAGTGGGGAAGATCATGGAGTCACTACTTAAGGAAAGGATAGTGGGGCATCTAGAAGCCATTGGTGTCCAGGATCCTAGGCAACATAAGTTCACAGTGGGTAGGTCATGTCAGACAAATCTCATGGATTTCTTCAACTGGGTGATGAAGAAAGTAAATCAGGGGGGCATGGTGGATGTAGCCTACTTCTATTTCACAAAGCCTTCGACAACATCCCACATAGAAGGCTGGTTAACAAGATGGGTAGTCTAGACATGGGAGACAAGGTGGTAAACTGGGACATAAACTGGCTAACAGACAGGAGACAGAGGGTGGTGGTAAATGGAGTACAATCTGGGAAAGGAGGGTGACCAGTGGAGTACCTCAGGGATCAGTCCTTGGACAAGTTCTATTCAATATCTTCATCAGTGACATTGCAGAAGGGCTGGAAGGAAATGTCTGCCTGTTTGTGGATGACACAAAGATCTGTAACAGGGTGGATACTCCTGAAGGGGGTGTAGAAAATGAGGAGGGACCTGGGGAAGCTTGAGAAGTGGTCTGCAGAGTGGCAACTGGGATGTAATTCAAAAAAGTACAAAATTATGCACCTGGGACACAGTAACCCTGGGTAGAGCTACAGGATTGGGGGTGGGGAGTTGCTGACAGTCACCAAAGAGGAAAGAGACCTGGTGGTTACTATGTCAGATGACCTGAAAATGTCAAAGCAGAGCACAAAGACAGCACGGAGGGCCAGTGGCATGCTGGGGTGCATAATAAGGGGTATCACCAGCAGATGGCATGAGGTACTGATAACATTATACAAAACCCTGGTCAGACCACACATGAAGTACTGTGTACAGTTGGAGGCTGCACCTTTGAAAGGACATTAACAGGCTGGAGGTGGTCCAGAGAAAGGTGACTAAGTTGGTACAGGGCTTATGCCACAAGACTTATGAGTAGATATTAAGGGACCACAATATGTACTCACTGGATGAGATGTGGGAGAGAGGGGACATGATAGAAACAGTCAGCTATGTCAGGGACATAAACAGGGTATAGGAGGGGAAATCTTCCAATACAGGAGGAGCACAAAAACTAGGGGCATGACATGAAATTGGAAGGTGGAAGGTTAAGAGGAAATGTGAGAGCCAGCCCAGTGGCACTGGGGCTGAGGTACTGGATGCCACACTTCACGCCATGCCAGTGACCCAAGTTCAGGAATAGGCCCGAGCCATCAGGGGTTGGTAGGGATGTAGAGGATTGAGCATCCGGAGGACTGCTCTCCTCTCCCAGGGGTGGGATCCTGGGCCTGCTCAGTGCAGTTGTGACCCCTGGTGGAGACCTGGGGCTCCCTGATGCTGCGTGGGAAACAGGGAGCAGAGTGGTGGTGGATGTCTTCAACCATATTGAGCAGACATCATTGTACATCTGCATTCTGTGGGAAGCCTTCACATGAAAAAATCCTTGACCTCAGGATAGGTGATGGCACCATGCCCTCCAGGCCACACTCCAGCACACCAGGTGCTCTCCTCTCTGTGGCCCAGCCCAACTTACTAGATTCTAGATAGAGCACCCTGGGCTGATAGGGTGGCCCCATCTTGGGGAGTTCAGAGCTGGGGGGTCTGTCAGGCTGGCAACAGGTGTAGGAGACACTTCAGGTAGGAGGTAAAGTCTGATAGATGGTGTGGATGCCGGACAGAGTTCCCTGGAGAAGGTGCACAAAGAGAAAAAAGAAGAGGGAATTTGAGGAAGTTTTTCCTCAGGGAGAAGGTAGAGGATGCATGGAATGGTCTGCCAGAGGAGGTGGTGGGAGCGAGCACTGTGGTTGGATTTAAATATGCATGGGACAGGCATGGGGAACCATCGAGGTTAAGCTCGGGAGGGTCAAAAGCTGTAATCAAGTACAGGACTTACAGGCAGACTTGGTGGATCTAGCAGTCCTTATCTGCTTACAATTTCTATGTTTTCAATAAATTCACATCTGCAGCCCAATGGGCTCTGGCCAGAGTTTGTTCTTAAAGGGATTCCACAACTGGGAAGCAAACTTGAGGTGCCTGTTTTCAGGCGGCAACCTGGGAGCTTTGGGGTGGTTTAGTGACTTGCTCAGAGTCGCACAGTATGCAAGTGAAGGCTGTGAGAATTAAACACAGGTCTATAGGTACCAAGCTTATTCACAGCTCATTACTCTAACCACTAGGCTATAGTGCCATAAGGCTATACTACCATTCCCTTAACACTGTACCAGTCTCTTTCAAAACCCTCCATGGTTTCTAGTGAGTCCACCTTCTCAAGGAGCTTGTTCCACTCTGACATCACCCTCTTTGAGAAGAAATGCCTCTGGAACCACTCTCCCTCCAATTTTAGGCAATATTCCCTTGTAGTTTTGCTGCCACTAAGACTGAAGAAGTTCTCCTTGCTTACCTTTATTAATGCCATTCATGGTATTTAAAGGTCTCAATCATGTCACCTCTACTCCTCCAGGGAGCACATGTTCAGGTCCTTCATCCTCTCCTCATATGTCCTGCTCTGCTGACCTTTACAAAGACCTACACAGGCAGGAATCTGTGAATGAACCCATTCACACATTTGTGCCTGTGTAGTACAGTATGTTGTGCAAGCCCATTCATCCACACTGTGGACCAATTGGCTTATAGATCATACTGTAAGCTGTCATTCGGCTGGCAGCCAGGTGGTATGCAGGCAGAGTGCAGCCACCCACCGATGAAGGCGGGGCTAGGTGTCAAGGGTCCTCTGTGGGTGGAGGGAAGGGGGGTACTACTGGCCCACCAGGGAAGATATTTATGTCAGATGCCCATGATCGGGTGAAACAGGAGGGAGGGAGGGGGATACCACTAGACCACCAGGGATATTAATATAACATTTGCCCATGACTGGGCATATGGAGGGAGGGGGAAACCACTAGACCACCAGGGATATTAATATAATATTTGCCCATGATTGGGTTTTCGGACTGAGGGGGGTTACCACTGGACCACCAGGTTTTTAACCTGTACGGTCACCCATTGGGCATAACAGGAGGGAAGAGGGAACCACTGGACCACCTGGAAGGGTGTGGGTGCTCACTGTTGGTGTCCTTGCTGGGCGGGTGACCACCCACGGCTGGCAGGTGCTGTTTGCACCCTGCAATACAGCAGCCAACCTGTGGGTGGCCTGGCTTTGTTCCTTTTATTTTGGCTCAACTTTGAGCCCCCTATGCAGTGCAAAGCAGGGTTGTGCCAGCATATGTGACGCACATCCTTGGCTGAATATCAGATGTGTCACAAACAGTGTTTGATGCAGAAAAGTTTAACGGTAATGCAGTGTTTCTTGGCATTGGCGCTATGCTTGAGCGGTGTGCGAGTGGTACCATGGACTACCTCGTTACCGATATGCAGTAATGCAGTACTGTGGTACTGCCTTAAGTGTAATTAATCAAATCCCCTTCATAATCTGCTTCAATGCGCCAGATGGCACTGTCAGCAGATTACTTGCTTCTGAGTAAGCTGCAGTGTGCCAGGTGTCCCCACACTCCACAGTCCAGCATATGCAGACATGTTAAAGGAGACAGGAATTTGTTTTTACATATTTTTGTACAACCTGACCATGTGTACTGTATATTATTAATAAAGTTTCAAAGTAAAAAGATTGTTTTGTGTATTTTATTCATGTTTCTGCATATTCTGTCTTACAAGTGCTGTTATGATTGTTCACATTCTAAAAAGGCATGACAGAGTCTGAACAGATTTTTTTTTGCTTGAAGAGCATATCCCTCATACACTCACATAATGCTGTTGCTTGTTTTACTCTTATACCATTACAGATGTAATCAGAGTAAGGTATTCCTTTGTATTTGATAAAACATTACAGTTTTTGCTACACTATAAATGATGTGAGAAAACAGATTTTAGTAATGTCACATAATGAGCAGATCACAAAAAGTAAGCTGGATATGAATGTGTTTCAGGTAATCTCCTAATGGCTATATGCTACAAATGGCAATGCAATTTTTAACTGGAATTAATTTAATTGTAATAGTGTTGCATTGCAAATGTTTTCCCACCTCCCACATCCAAACCCTCAATTGGGTTTAGCACCTGCAGTATTTATCTTTCATCATGGTCAGAAATAAACTTTACCCGCCATCATCCTTACTGTCCATTCCTTTTTTTTTATTACTTGTTTTACCTTACAGCAAGAAAAGAAAAAATGAACTGCCTTTTGTCTGACTCTCTTATGGCACTCCTGCTCCCATGTAGTGCAAATCAATAAGTCCTGATGTATAGCCCCTCCCCACCCCTTCTGACTTTTGCATACAGTAGATACACTTTTATGCGGTCATGTCATGATCAGCAGGATCCTCCATCCCCCAACACACAAACACGCTCAGAGTTATTCCTGACCTGTAATTAAGAAAAATGTCCCTTGTCTAAGAAAAATGTCCCTCATCTGCAAAGTTCAATATATCCTGTTTATATTTGTTTCCTTTTTTGCAACTTTTTAAAATTACAACATTCATGCAATAGTTTTTTTTACTGTAGTGGAATAGTACCCCACGATTCTCCCAATGGCCACTGCAACTTGTAAATAATTTAACTGTACTTCTATTTTTTGTCTTTGTATTTTCTGCATTCTAATAAAAAGTCCATATATCATGGGAAGAAGCCACAACACAGCAAAGGTCTAACAGCTGGCTATTTGCATTACATAACTAGTGTCTGCAATGGCGAGGTTTCTGCATTAGTATTTATTTATTGGAGGAACAGCACTGTGCAGTGGCAAAAACAACAACAACACACTAATGAAAGAGATACAAAATGGATTACTCAGGATGGACATGTCCGTTTTGCTGACCAGGACGATAACACTATCAATGCAATTATGAATTAAAGTGATGGTGCCATCTCCGAATCAAGCACATCTTTTAATCAATGAGCAACTACTACATGTTTACAGCATATGTCCAGCAGAAGCAAAAAAATGTTAAAAAGACACTAACTCAATCAGCAAATAGTCAAACAGGTCACATCACTGCATCACTGTCATGGCACCATGATGTATCATCATGCAGTACAGTAACTCCAGCCATCAACATGGTTACAAGTGTCTCTTTTTCCAGCCAGGCAGTGTTACTGCTAATATTTAAAATTATAGAAGAAGTCTAATTTTTTTTTTTTATGATGTTATTTCTCAGGAGCTCTGGCTACACCCCCCACTCCGCCGTTCCTCCGGCGCCATCCCCGGACATGAGACCCCCTCCCTTCAGCACCCCGCGACTTACCCTTCGTAGCAGGGTGGTGGGGAGCGACTCAACCCACCCGAACAGGTCCATGCCAGGGAGGCATCCTCCGGGAATGGCGACGGGGAACAACGTCATGCTGCCAGGCTCCATTTTTTCCCAAATTTTTCTCCCGGTGGGCATGGCATGCAATGATGCCAGTGACTGAGTGCGTGCACACTCCCCTGCGTGCACTAGTCAAGCGTCTGCCATGTCCCACCTCCCCCTGTCCTGCAGCTGCCTGCTGTCGATCCCCAGCCTCCGCTAGGGGTCAGGCAAGCACCAGCCGCCCGAATCCCCCCACCCCGGAGATGGAGAGCAGTCCTCCGGATGCTCAATCCATCTCCTCCCCGCCGACCCCCGACAACCCATGCTCGTTCCCGAACATGGGTCGCTGGCGTGGCGTGAGGTGTAGCGACCAGCGCCTCAACCCTCAGCGCCACCGGGCCGGCCGAAGAAGTCTAATTGATTTATAAAGTAATATTTTGTTTACTTGTAACAAAATCTTGCAAAATATTTTGTACAAACATTTTTTTTGAAGTTCTGTGATCATCATTTGCCCCCCCAAAGAGCCAGTTACAAAATGAAATACATTCCAGAAATGGTTTGATTTTGATAAAGTTACATAAAGTATTTTGTTATATTTAGTTATAGGCAAATACATTCTAACTTTATAAATTAAGTAGACATCTTCTATCATTTTAAATTTAAGTAGTAAAACTCACTGACTGGAGAGAAAGAGAGACTTATAACTACGTTGACTCTCCTTTCAGATGCAGAACACGCCCACATTTTCTACCTGCATCTTTGACACTACAAAATGACAGCACTTGTGGTGTAACCCATTGGTATCCCAGTCCCAGAGGAAGAGAGACTGTGTTTGCTTCACCTAAAATGCCATGGGACAAAAACACTGTGCAGTGAACACATGAAAGGGAGAGAGGATGAGGGGCTAAGAGAAAGATGCTGCATGAGCCCCCATCCCCTCTTGAACCCATGCCCTTAATTTTTAAAATTATTCCCTAGTGGCTAGTGGACCCTCCCTGCTTCCAAACCCATAGTTTTAACAAATAATTATTAAAATGAGAACATTTGCAAAATTTCACAATTTTCAATTTCACATTCAATACTGCAATGTGTTCACTGCATGACCAAAGCCTCTGATAACAGCTAGAAAATATGCCATGTGAGACCAAATACAGTATTCCTGATTTTATGATCAGCTCACACTTCGACAAGCTACCTTGGGTCCTGCTGATCATGACACAGCACGAACTGCTAGAAGTAGTCTGCTCTCATAAGAGCGAGCCACCAGACACATTGTGAAAAGTGGACCCAGTTTCATATTGATCTCCTAAATGCACAAAGTAAGCTCAATAGAATCTAATCCATCCTGAGTATTGTTTTCTTCTGTGTGGTCTGGAAAGCAATCTGCAGAGAACCCACAGACTTTTTCTCCTGCCTGTGCCAATATTAAACCCTATAATCAGCAGTTTATTTAAAAAAAAAAGCTAGAAACATAAAAAATATATATATATTCAACTGCATTTCCACAAAACCTGTTTTAGTTTTACTGCAAGTTACCGATAATGAGCAGCACCAGTGAAAGTGAATGGGAGAAATTAGAATTCTTTTAAGATTCACTCACACTCTTCAAGTCCTCAGCCCTGTTAAGTTGTGAAGAAAATTGTTAAGTTTTGTATTATAATCAGTGAGCAGGGGAAGGCTTAAAATGGGTATTGCAGATTGGATCTATCAGTGATGCCTCTGTGATACAAAACAGAACATATAAAGCAGCAAATGGACCTCAGTTAGAACAAGCATTTGTCAATGCTGAATGTTGTTTGCTTATAGTGCAGCATGTGAGGGGTGCTGCACTTCTGAGGTGCCGTCTTTTGGATGAGACATTAAACCGAGGTCCCATCTGCCTGGATTGGTGGTAGTTCAGGTGGATGCTAAAGATCCCATGGCACTTCTCGAAAAGAGTAGGGGAATTTTTATTGAAAAAGGTGGATTGCATTACAACAATAAACAAAATATACAGAAAAGAGAACAATCAAAAGAAAATCAATAATACAAACAATCAAAAACAATCAGCCCCAATGTGCACATGCAGTCCATAAATGTGCAGCTTTTGCAGAATCAAAATTACATACATCAGCTTACATCAATTTTCTAATAGCAGTTTTAACAGAAACAAGAATCTCAGTCTGAGCCACCCATTTTGTTGCAGTACCAAAAGGCAAATAGCTTGCCAAATAAAATAACGGTATGAAAGCCAAAACAACATATATGGTATCAGAATGATATTTAGTCAACAAGCCTGGACAGGAGCCATAAACTATCTGGGGATAGGTCAGACGAGCAAATAGAGGTTCAGACCAATCCAATGCCAACATATCCCAGAATTTTCGGACATAAACACAGTCCAAAAATAAATATTCCTGTGTTTCAAGAATACCAAAACAAGTGTTTCTGGGACAAAATCTTTCTTCCAGTTTCTTATGTTTATGGTTCCCCTTCACGCTAAATCTACCATAATTCCCCAACCAAACAACATCCCAAACATAATCTGGAAGTCTTGGATTGGATAAATGTTTCAGTACTAATTGCATCCGAGCAGCTGAACAATGAAGAAACAGGACAGTATCATGGGCTTCAGTGAGCAGAACAGTTTTGTACAAACCTTTCCGAGTACAGCATAGCAAAACATGTGGAGTAATATTCCATTTAATAGCAAATTTAAGACTATGTATACCATATGGAGGTATGACTCCAGAATTCCCCAATAGCCTGGGGCACCTCTCGTGCCAAGCCAAGACAGTGGTAAGCAACCAACTGTTTACCCAAGGCTTCCAGGCCTTATCTCCAGGCTTTAGGGCAAAACCAAAATTGTAACTAAAAAAAGTACTAAAAAAGAAGGCGACAGGATTAATCATCCCGACCCCACCCTCACAAATGGGTTTGTATGTCAAAGCACTTTTAATGGGGTTAAGTCTGGACCCCCAAACTGCCAGAAAAGACACTCCATAAATACGAGTGAGCAAAATTAATGGGGGGAGATATACATAACTAATATACAAAAACATAGGTAACAGTAAAGTTTTAATTAACCAAACCCATTTTTTCTTACCCAGCAGTTTATCTTTCCACCCATGAACAATACATTCAGCCCAACAAAGACACAATTCCCAATTTGAAACATCATCATTCTGTTCCCCAAAAGTAATCCCTAAAACCTTAAGAGGGTCATTAGAAATCATAATACCACCTAAACAACCTAACCTAGGCAGTGAAGTAGGGCCCAATGAGAGACCTTGACTTTTGTGTAAATTGATCCGGGATCCTGAAAGGGCTGAAAAAAGAGAAAAATAGAAGACAAGGCCTGGCCACTAGTGGTATGACTACCAGTAAGCACCAAGTCATCTGCATACGCCAGCACCTTTGTCGCTGGGGTAACAGAATCTATACTAAGACCTACAACAGCTTGACACTGCAAAAGCAGTCTAAGAAGAATATCAATACCAAAGGCAAATAATAAAAGGCTCAAGGGACAACCCTGCCTAACACCCCTACAGATTGGAATTTTAGCCCCATACCAGCTATTGACATTCGGGACAATGGAGACATTGGTGTACATAAGCTTCACCCAAGTAAGAAACCTATCAGGAACCCCAAAAGCTTGTAGAGTATAAAACAAAAAAATCATGAGACAGATTGTCAAATGCTTTTTCCAAATCTACACTAACAACCCACCCCTTAATCTGTCCTAGGCTACCCTGGAAAAACAATTATCAAAGCAAAATTAAATTGTCACATTGTTGCCAACCAGGTACTGCACACATCTGAGCCAGGCTAATTAGATAAGTGGAGACCTTCATAAGTCATGCCAATGGGATTTTAGCAAGAAGTTTATAATCAGTATTCAGGAGACTCAGAGGTCTCCAATTCCGAATATCAGCAGTAGGACCCTTCTTATGTATGAGAATCAGAATAGCTTCCATCATAGATGGAGCAAAGTGTGTTTCAGACAACATATAATTAAACAAAAATATCAGCACAGGGACCAATTCAGTTTTAAAACTTTTATAAAAGCCTGCACTAAGACCATCTAACCCAGGTGTGGAGTCAGATTTCAATAAGTCTATCACATGGCCAACTTCAGTTTCGGAAATGGGTTGTGAAAGAGACAAAAGGTATGATTGCAAGAGTTGAGGCAATTCCAATCATTGGAAAACATCGGTGGCCGAGGCACAACAGGGAGCCACACCAAAAAGAGTGAAAATGTTCTATTTCTTTCAAAATATTTTGCAAAAAGGAGACAGTGGTCCCTGCAGATGTCAAAAGCTCAGTAAGAATTTTAGACTCTACCCTAGACTTACAGTCTTTAAAGGGGTCAATACACCCTTTACTATTCTGGGTCCCAAATCTTGCTTCCCTCCCAAGAGACTGGGCTCTATCTTATTGTAAGGCTTGCATTTTTTTATGGAGTACTTGAATCTGTGGGCCAAAGTCCCGAGATGTAGTTGCCGAAAGAGAAATCAAGTGCTGTAGCTGCTGAAGAAAACATAAATATTCCAAGTATGAGTTATTACTAAGAAACTGACCTTGTTGCTGAAAGAAATCCTTCCAGGATATCTTAGTGTCTTCCCACCATTCTACTATATCCTGGTAACAATCCAGTACAGATAATCTGGCAGACCAATGTCGGTGCCATAATTTCTGAACCTTAGGATTGGTCAGAAGTGAATCATTCAATCTCCACTTATTCTTCCGACATCTAGGAACATCCTTCCAGGTAACTTGCACCGTGATGGCTACATGATCAGTAAATTCTAATGCATGCGTAGAGATACACAGAACATGTAATGCTTGAGAAAGAAAAATAAAATCAATATGAGTTTTCAAAGTCCCCTGGAAATAAGTAAAACCACAGGTAGGATGAAGACTTGTATAAGCATCTTTGAGAGACGCTGTCTGCAAAATCTGAGCAAGGGTATTAGAATCACAAACATTTTTGAAGTGCACAAAGCTCTGTCAGATTGCTGCAAGCCACAATTAAAATCTCCCACCCAAAAAATGAACCAGGAAGTGTGGAGATATGGTTGAACAGCTTTAAACAAATCAGATCGAAGGACTTTAGTCTGAGGGGCATAAGTTACGATGAGCCGAAATCTCTCTAAAAATAAGAAACATTAAGCAACAATGCCCTGCCTGGGAATATCTTTACCACCTTAGAAATCTGAAGATTAGAATGGAGAATAAAATTCCCACCCCATCGCAGGTATCCACACCAGTAGACCAATAGGAGGGACCCAGAGGCCAGGAACGCAAGGCTTGTAGAAGTTCACTATGTGTTTTTAATCTGTTATCCACCACACAGGTAATGTTTGAGGCATGTGCCTGCAAAGTCAATAGTGTGCCTTCCAGTTTAGCAGCCCCTTTAATACTATTCACATTAACCGTAGTTAGAGTGAGAGAATCAAGAAGAGAGCGCTGCATGAGACAGTTTTAAGGAGCTTTCAGTTTCTGCTTTTGCCGAGTACGTTTAGCAATAGAATCCAACCCCCCCCATCAGTATCTGGATTTGGGAGAAGGGAGGAGGTGTCAGTATCCTCACCTTCAGATTCTTCTACCCCCTCTTCAGTGTAAAACTGAAAACTTATTACTCACTTTCCAGGGTCAGGAACAAGGGCAACTTCTTCCTCCCACCTTCCTAGAGATGACCTTCCAGTCCTAGTTCTTTCCATTTAACCACAGAAAAGGTAGAATCCACCGTGGGTGGGAGGAGGAGAGGGAATATCACTAACAGCATCCCCCAAATCAGACAAAGAGGGGTCCAAAGGGGTTTCAGAGTTCAGATGTTCAAAAGCAAGTAAACAGGAGTCATACTAGAACCTGCATCCTCTGAAGGGGCATCAGGTACAACAATTTGCTGCAGAGAGTCATTAGCAGCAGATGCGGCCTGTTGCACTGTTCGCTTGACTTGTTGCTGCTGAGCCAGATTTATCAACCCCTCATGGGATGGGCAGTCCTCATGATTATGCGAAGCCCAGGGACAGCGACCATAAGCATGCCGTGTCTTTTCACATAGATTACATCTAAAAAGATTAAGGTATTTACTTGCTGGGTGTCCAAACTCCAAACAATGACTACACTTCACCAAATCACAAGCTGAGCTAAGGTGGGTCTGAGCTCCACATTTAAAGCAGGACCGTTGTTGTCCAGCATAAAAAATGGAGCCTCTGTCCTTACCCAAGTAAAATGTGCTAGGCAAGCATACAGGTCCTAAATTAGTAGTCAATAATTTAACCTGCACCTGCCAACCACCATCCCAAATTTCTTCACTATCTAAAGTGGGCATAGGTTTATTAAGCACCTCACACCTCTGACAAAGCCAGAATAAAATATCCTCAACACTAACCCCCTCATTCTTAAACATGATAATAATAGTCTTTACAGCTGGCTTCGTCAGAGGTATGGCATGAAAAGGGACCACAGAGGGTGTTTTAAGCTTCAAATACTGAGCCCAAAATCGGTCAAGACCAGAAACATTTTTAAAGCTAACGTCAAAGTTAGCATTTCCCAGGCTAATTAATGCAAAATTTCAGAGGAAAAAAAATCAAAGAACCTTTCAATAAAGTTTTAGCTATATAACATTGATCAGGGGGATCTAAAAGGCTACCCTTGTACAATAAACAAACAGCATTCCTGCGGGGGGCAGGCTCCCCCCTATTCTGGAACAAATCAGACAATTTAAACCCAGCTTCTAATCCACCCTTTTTTCCCAAAATATCATACTGAGGACCAACATTCAGAGGGCCTTCAGTAATATCAGAAGCCCCTTGCTGTAAAACAACCACAGGTTTAACAGTACTGTACTTAGTCAAAATAGTACCCCAGGGTGAGGTGGAGCTCAATCCGTCATCTACAGTGGTGGCCACTGGTGCTATGGAAGAAGAAACCAGTCCCTGGGACACTGAAAGAGATTCATCCAGAATCCATCATCCTGAAGCAGTTTGTAGCCAACCCGCATGTTCCAAGGCACAGGTAGGAGACCAAGTAGGACCACCAATGTCCTCAGATACAGGCCCAGCAGATCCAAGATCAGCCACCTCAGTTTTACTCCAGCCCAGTCGGGAACAATTTTGAGGAAAGGAAAACACCTGGGCAGGCTCCACAATGTGCTCTGTAGAGGCAGCAGAATTGAAACAGGAAGAGAATGCAAACCAGGATCGAACGTTTGTCCACAGATGAAGCCATGCCCAAGGTCTTATGTGGTGCATGCTTTGGGCACACATCAGGAATGACAGAAACACTGCCAGCCTTCAAAAACATAGCACTGTGAACCAAGTCAGCTGATGGAACACCACCGGAAAGAGTAGAGGGTGCCCGACCTCAGGCATCCAGCTCACAGTATGTAGCTCAAGTGAGTTACTAGGCGCAACAACAACTGATGCAGCAGAGACAGGAATAGCAGGTGAAACCACAAACTGAGAGGAGAAACAAGGCTGAAGTTGGTCTATTCGTGGCCCTGAAGTAGGGCATTCTGAAGTAAGAGACAACCGCTCAGGAAGTGGCTCATTCTGAGGCAAATCCAAAACCATATCATCATCCGAGATAGTCACAAAACAATCAGCTGCTATCAAAGCTGCTTCAACGGCCTCTTGCAAGTCAGTGCCAGGGAAGGAGGCCTGCTCCCCTGCACTCACAATATCCTGCTCCTCTGAATGCTCCATCAGACTGGCCATCTGAAACAGAGAGCCAAAGGGTCCTCCTACCAATGAGTAGGGGAATTTCCCAGGTTTCCTGGCCAAATTTCCCTCATTCACTAAAAAGACCACCAACAGCTTAATCTGAGTCAAGGTCAGTTGGCATTCATCTGTATCCCCCTCTCCCGGGTCATGCCTGAAAATAGGCTGGATTTGTCTAGTGCACTTATCCGTCAACAAAAACTAAATAAATAAATATTTGCTGTTTAGGTATTTGGAAGTGATAGTACCAGGCCTAAGAACTGTCATGTGCCCCCACAAGACATCCACTGTGTCTTTCTGTTCAGTATTCACAGAAGAGGAGAGGGTCAAGGGTCACAGCAGTTGCAAAGGCATGAAGAAGTGGACAATAGTCCATTCACAGGTAGAAGAATCCTGCAGGAGGTGACTAAATTGAAGGTGGATAAAGCAATGGGACCAGATGGCATACACCCAAGAATATTAAGAGAACTGTGAAGGAGATAGCAGTACCTCTGACAGCCATGTTCACTGAGTCATTCAAGACAGGGTGGTGCCAGAGAATGGAGGTGGGCACATGTGATCCCTGTATACAAGTCCAGCAGTAGGGAGGAGGTGGGGAACTATAGGCTGGTCAGCCTCACCTCAGTAGTGGGGAAGATCATGGAGACATTGCTTAAATAAAGGATAGCGGGGCATCTAGAAGTCCTCAGAGCCCAGGACCATAGGCAACATGGATTCACAGTGGGGAAGTCATATCAAACAAATCTGGTTGATCTCTTTGACTGGGTGACAAAGGAAGAAAATCAGGGTGGGGCAGTGGACAATGCTTACCTTGATTTAAGCAAAGCCTTTGACACCGTTCCACATAGGAGGCTGATAAATTAGCTGGGTAGGCTGGGCATGGGGGAAAGGGTGGTAAACTGGGTTAGAAACTGGCTAACAGACAGGAGGCAGAGAGTAGTGGTAAATGAGGTACTGTCTGGTGAGGGGGGGTGACCAGTGGGGTGCCACAGGGATTGGTCCTGGGGCCAGTCCTGTTCAATGTCTTCATTAGTGACATTGCAGAAGGACTGAAGGGAAAGGTCTGCCTGTTTGCAGATGACACCAAGATCTGTAACACAGTGGATACCCCAGAGGGGGTGGAGAAAATGAGGATGGACCTGGGGAAGCTTGAAAAATGGTCTAGGGTTGCCACCTTTGGATGAGGCAAAAACTGGATCCTAAGCTCTGCCTAGCCCCACCCATTTTCATGACTCAACATGCATTGTTCCTCCTAGAAGGCCATTTTTTATGTCAATAAAAGGCAACACTTAAAGCAGCAGTTCAACAAAAATGTTAAGATACTGTACTGTACCTGTTAAAGTTACTTCCCTAGGTTCTTCTGAGTTATTTATTTATGTATGTATTTATCGACATTGGTTTACCAGACAAACATTCAGAGATAAAAGAAATCTCATTTACAGATATGATCTGGGGAAGAGACAAGGAAAATACTGTAACTAGCATACAACAGTATACATGGTACAGTATATAATAATACATAACAAAGGAATTGTTTCCTGTAGTATGTACTTTTATATTTTTCTGGCTCCATTTCCTGTTCATATCCACAGTACTATTTCAATTCCAAATAAGTGACCATACCTTTTTCATGAGGAAAAAAATAATTTGAAACATTTAAAATGCCTAAATTCTGTTAAAGATGAAAATGTTTACCAGCAAATTAAAGTGGAGGACAACTGGCTCTGTTACTGTTACAAAAGGTGGGGGCAGCTGTGCTGCTATGCCACTTTAGGATGCAGTGGAAAAGATTAGGTTGAGTAAGTGCTAATGGTGTTAATGGCCATACATTTCACCTCCCTAGCTGACTGTTTTTGCAAACTAAGGGCTATATTGACAACAGAACTTGTTTGTAACCTGGACATTTAGCTGAAACAATGAATGATATGACAAAATGTGTTTCAAAAGTATGTGAGCACTCAGAATGGCTCAAAAACCTGACCAGCACAGAGCAAAACCAGATTATCTGATAGAGACCCTGAAAACGTGATCACCAGGTAAAAAACCTGACAGGTGGCAACCCTAAAATGGTCTGAGGACTGGCAACTGAAGTTTAATTCAAAAAAGTGCAAAATTGTGCACCTGGGACACAGAAACCCTGGGGAAAGCTACAGGATGGGGAGAGGGTTGCTGACAGTCACAGAGAAGGAAAGGGACCTGAGGGTTCTTATTTCAGATGACCTGAAAATGTCAAAGTGGTAAGGCAGCTGGGAGGGCCAGTGATATGCTGGGGTGCATAGGCAGGGGTATCACCAGCATAAGGAGGGAGGTAGTGATGCCGTTATATAAAACCATGGTCAGGCTTCACATGTAGTACTGTGTGCAGTTCTGGAGGTCGCACCTTCATAAGGATATTAACAGGCTGGAGATGGTCCAGAGAAGGAGATGAGATGGTACAGATCTTGCAACATAAGACTTATGAGGAGAAAGTAAGGGACCTCAATATGTGCTCACTGGAAGAGAGGAGGGAAAGAGGGGATATGATATGAAACATTCAAGTGCCTCAAGGGTATAAGTATAACTACTGAGAAGCAGGAGACAGCTGCCATAGGCACATGTGCCAGCTTCTGTGTGATATTCTTTTGTTCTTATAAATCTATAATCTCCAGTATTTTAGCAACCACATGACCACACTGCCTTCTTTAAGCAATTTTACACTGGTTGATGCCTGCTGTCAGATGGCAGACAGAGGGCTCACCAGATTGTGTTGCCATTTGAAAAACTTCATAAAGTGTTCTTTTACTGGTAAGCATTTTGAAAAGCTGGTGAAGGTCTCATAATTTTTATTAGGATTTTATCTCCTTATGTCTGTCCCCTTTGGTCCCCCCATCTGTTGTAGTGGGTGTGTAGGAAAAAAGCACAGTCAACAAAAGTAGGTGCAAAACACACCAATATGTGTTATTTACAAGAAATAAAATTAAAATAAAAAATTCAGAAAATAAATTAAACAAGCATTACACAGCTAGGACATGGCATTTGTCCCACCCTCTGTGTTTCCTCATCCTCTCCCAAGGCTGAACTGATCTCCTTAGATTTGGAAACAGTAACTTATATACAGACTAGTCACATGATTGGAGAGGCTTTGCCTTCTAGTCTAGTACAAAACGTTTCTAGGCTACAAAAATAGAATTCAAATGTAATATCATAAGGAAGAACAGCAACAATTCATAATGGAGGCCTCACAACAGAAAAACAAACAGTTTTGCCATTTTTAGGAGCATTTATCCACTGTAGCTCCACCCACCTGCTGTGAGTGACAGGTCAGCATCTATATACACAGCAGCACAAAGGGGCGCTGGCCCCTAAGAGAAGACCTGCAGAACAACACCCAGGTGAGCTACAATTGTTTGGGAGTACAGAATACAAGTAGTAAAAGAATTCAGTTCTTTGTCAGGATGAAAAATGATATTGGTATTTGCACAACAGTAAGGGTTTGGTTTAGCTTAAAGCTTGACTGTTGATTTCTTTAATACAGAGGGTTCTTGTTTTAAAGAGGGAAAATCAAACAAACAACAACAAAAAACAATACGAAAAGCAAGCAGAGTTCAGGAAGAAGTTCTCATGTAAAACAGCATTTTTTCTGCATGAGAAACCTTAAATGACACTGCTCTTACAGAAAGTTAATTTCTTAATTCTGCTTTGTTTGTTTGTTTTCATGTTTATTGTTCTTCCAAAAAAGTTTAACATTTTGGACATTACAATCTTGTTAAATGCAAAAGACGATAAATACAAAATACAATGAATACAAATAAAGATAATAAGATCTAAATAATCTTAAATAGTAATTATAAGAATATTTATAAATCTATATCCCCTTTTATTTCCCTTTTTTATTTCTTTTGAAGTCTTCTTCTATGTGCCTGTTTCTTAAAACTAATTACTGTTGAAAAAAAATTGGCACACAATAGTGCATCTGTCACTGTCCCAGGATGGAACAATATAAATACTGGATCATAATCCAAGTTCAGATATTTCAATAAAAAGTATTTAAAGTCAAAATCTAGATTATTTATAAAGGGACATTGTACTATTATATGATATAAAGTTTCAATAAACCCCTTATTACAGCAGCATTCATTAATGTTGTTATTGGATGTAGAGGCAGAACAATTAAAATATATGAACTTGGAAGTAATTAATCCAAATCTTGCCCATGTTATTGTTTTTCGAATATTAGGGGCTAGCGGCAATAATAAATAATTCTCTATCCTTGAATCAATCTTGTTTTTTCCCAACCAAAAAGCTTGCTTCTGTAATTTAACCAATCTTAGTTGTTTTTCAAAGGCTTTATTAAATATTTTTCTTTTGATTTTCCTTCTATAAGAATTCTTTATTAAAATACCCTTCTGAGAATCTTTCCATAAATGAAAAGAATTAATCTTTTGTAAACTCGAGATTACACTTTTAACCATGGGAATGAAACCATTACCATACCATATTGTTTTTCATAAAGGCAAAGTTTTATTAAATTATTATCATTGTTGCTAAGAATCTTTAGCCAATATGAAAGGAATCTTAAATTAATTAAATCCAACAGTGGAATTCTGCCTAATTTGGCTTTTACAATTACATTAGCCATTGACTGAGGTACTTGAAGAATTGTTTTGTAAAAATAAGATAACGGAAGCTCAAGATTATAATTTTCCTTAATGCCCCAAACTTTAGCTCCACATAACAATATTGGGGTAATCTTGGCTTCCCCAGCTTTAATAGCAGATTCCACCAAGAGTCCACCATATTTAGTGTTAAAACGAAGAAGGGCCTTTGATGCGCAATTAGCTTTGGTAATTTGATTTTTGCAGTGTAAACTCCAAGATCCATTGGAAGTAAAAATTATCCCAAGATAACAATATGAAGTCACTACCTCTAAGGGTGTTTTATCTAACTTGATTCTTGGTTTAAAAG
Source organism: Neoceratodus forsteri (assembly GCA_016271365.2). Classification (NCBI taxonomy): domain Eukaryota; kingdom Metazoa; phylum Chordata; order Ceratodontiformes; family Ceratodontidae; genus Neoceratodus; species Neoceratodus forsteri. The sequence continues at coordinate 44,102,385 of JADMNL010000035.1, forward strand.
ACTTAGTGCCAAAAACCATTAATTTAGTTTTGTCAGGATTAATTTTAAGTTTTAATTGGTCACATTTCTGCTTCAAGTAATCAATTTTTATCTGAAGACCCTTTTGGGATAGGGAAAAAAGAACTATGTCATCAGCATAAGCTAAACTATAGATATATTGTTTACTTAATTTAGGGGAGTCTAAAAATAATAATGTATCAAAATGAAACAAAGCATCAACATATAGGTTAAACAGGAGTGGGGCCAATAAACACCCCTGCCTAACCCCTCTGTTTGAGCTAAAATATTCAGAAATATTTCCCATTTTATCATATCTGATTCCTGTACACGTTTCAAAATATAGCAAAAAAATTGGAGTCAACAAATTTATAGGTATACCTCGTTCTAAAAGGATATTCCAAAGGATGTTCCTTACTACAGAATCAAATGCTGCCGTTAAACCAACAAAAATAACATACAGTTTAATTTTTTTAAATCATTTATATTTTTCAATTAAGTGAGCTCAAACATAAATATTATCAAGCGATGAGAAACCTGGATGAAATCCTATTTGAAAATTTGAAAGGGGACTAAATTTGTTTACCCAATTTTGAAGCCTATTTAATAATATTCCAGTAAAGATTTTACTGCTTATATCAAGAAGACTGATGGGTCGATAATTTTTAGGGTTTTGGTACGATCCTTTTTTGTGAATAGAGATAATAATATTTTTATGCCAAGATGGGGGAATGTATCTTTCTCTAAGACAAATATTAAAGAAGCCTACAAAGAATGGACCCCAGTAGGTCATATTTTCTTTGTATATTTCTCCTGAAATGCAGTCAGACCCGGGGGCCTTATTATTAGCCAATTTTGTAATTGCCTGTTTAACTTCTAACCACGAGAATTGCAAAGGTAAAGATGAGTCTTCTAACAGCCATTGCGGCCATTTAGAGTGGTCATTTATATCAGAGTTGTTAAAAAAAAGTTTTGAATAATAAGCTATCCAGATTTCTTTAGGAACATAAACAGACAGTGAAGGTTCAAATGATTTAACTCCCCTTGCAACCAATAACCAAAAAGCCTCTGAATATTTTTTATGTATCGCATCCAACATATGAGTCCCTTGTTTTAAAGTGAACTCAAATTTTTTATATTTTAAGAATTGTTTATATTGTTTTCTTGCTTTATTAAGGCTGGTTGTATTTGTTCTAGTTTAATATTTAGTAGTTTTTTTAACAAGTAAACCCAGTTTATGCTTTTCATCCTTACACTGCTGATCAAACCAAGTTAGAGGGGAGTAATTTGAGTTAGTATGGGAGTAAATAATTGTTCTAATCTCCTGATATCCCTCTTCCAAATGCTTATTTATACATTGTGGGAGCAAAAATCTTTTTTGAAATTTCAACACTTTATTGATTTTAAGAGTAAAATACATCAAAATACATGTCCAGTTAAATCCGTATCCAGGATAAACAACCCACCCCATTAGCATCCAAAATGCTGTCCCCAGAATATAAAACGGAGAAAAAAGAAACACAAGCTACAGAAGCCCCCCCAAATCCCCCCTATTTACAAGCCTAAACCACCAATCACCCCCCACCCTTAACCCTCCTCCCTCCCCTGGAGTGTGCCACCCCCGCTCCCTATTACAAAAGCATGATAAAGGACTATGAATAAAATAAATACAGTGTACCAATAAAATACAGAGGTGCATACAGAGACATATCTAACAAAGATTATTCATGCAAGTATAAGGCGTATAGTTTACCCCATTTTTTATTAAATGAGCCCATACAGTTGCGCGCATTGGCAATCGGTCTTTCAGTCTTGAAACAAGCAGATAAATCCTTTAGCCATTCCATGTAAGATATGGTCTGTTGATCCAACCAATGCTTAAGTACCAATTTCTTAACCACCATTGAAATTAGTGCCATGTGGAATTTGCTCTCCTGGATTTCAATATTGGAATATATACCTAAAATACATATCTCTATAGTGAACAACTCATCCAAACCCAATAAAGGATCTAGTTTAGATTGAATTGTTTGCCATAAAGGAGCTACTTTCTCACAGTACCAAAAAATATGTAACAAGTTTCCTTCAGCCTGACCACATCTAGTACAGATAGAAACAGGAAGCTTATCCAATTTAGCTAATTTAACCGGAGTATAGTACATATTATTTAGGATATGATATTGAGTGAGCCTAAGTCTATCCTGGGTATGGTATCTGTGCAGATCTTTCCAAACTTGGGCCCAATTAAAAGTGGTATTTGGCAGAAGAGAAGTCCAAACTGCAGAACCCAACAGGGTATTAGGGAATTTAAGGCCTAGTAGGAAGGAATAGATCCTTGAGATCCCATGGGATCTGCTTAGATGTTCCTGTATTTGAAGAAGAAAAGGCCTAACCTGAGATTCTTTAAAATCACTACCAAAACTACCCATTACCAGATGTCTCAATTGGAAAACCCTAAAAATATCCTTCTGAGGTATTTTGAAGCTTGCCATGATTTCAGGAGAAGAGAAGAAGAGCCTGAGAGAAAAACTTTCTATCAGGACTCCTTGTAACCGAGGAAGCCATCCTGATGAGATCTGTGATCCACCAATTCTAATATTAGGATTCAGAACAAGGACTGTGCCATGTCTCTCTTGGAGAAGATTCTAAAAAGTGTCAGCATTGGGCAAGAACTTTAGCGAAATACCAATGACCGACTCCTGTATTGAAGTTGGCAGTGCCGAGTTTGAAAGGAAGAAAATAGTAGGCAAGTTAAGGTTATTCGAATCTAGAATCTGTCTTTGAGTTGGAGCCCAATAGAGGAAATCATTGTCCCTAACCAACAACCATCTCCCCAACTTCGACAAATGGCTAGCCCAATAATACAGAACAAAATTGGGAAGACAGAGTCCTCCCATATATTTGGGAAGACTAAGCTTAAGGAAGGAACGTCTGGGACACTTGCCCTGCCAAATAAATTTAGAAAGGGTGGAGTGAAAATGCTGCAAATAAGATAGAGGGAGCCACAGATTTAGTAAATTTAAAGAATAAAAAGGGGGCAGAACGTTCATCTTAATAATTTAATCCGGACCCATAGAGAGAGAGGAAGTTTAGACCATCTTTGAAGATACTGTTGAATATTCATCATTACATCATCCAGATTAAGTTTCCTGAGCAACCCAGGGTCTTTAGTAAGGTATAATCCTAAATATTTAATCGAATGTGGAGACCATTTCATCCCTAATTGGGTGAAGTTAGGTTTGTGGGTAAACGCATTTAAGGGAAATATTTCTGTTTTCACAAGATTTAACTTGTAATTTGATAACCGACCATACTGTATAATAATTTGTAAAGCGTGAGCTAGTGATGTATCAGGATACACCAAATGAAGCAAAATATCATCCGCATATACTGAAAGAGTCAATGACTGCTGAAACACTGGGCAACCCTGTACAAATGAGGACCATTTAATGTTGAGAAGGAGAGGTTCCAGATATAAATTAAAAAGGAAGGGGGATAATGGGCACTCTTGTCTAGTGCCAGTGAACAGAGAGAACCGAGAAGAAAAGACCCCATTACAATAAATTTTCGCAGAGGGGGACTTATACACCATCTGGATCCATCTGATAAATGTGGCAGGAAAACCCATTTTCTTAAGTGTGGCCCAGAGAAAATCCCAATTGATTAGGTCTAAGGCCTTTTCGGCATCTAACGAAATTAGAGCCATAGGGGGTCTGAGAAGTTTGGGCATATGAAAGATATGTGAAAGAGTTCTAAGATGATCAGCTGAGGAATGGCCTTGCACAAAACTGACTTGTCCAGGGCTCAACAGATGGGTCCAGATCTTCTTAATCCTGTTGGTCAGAATTGTTGTTAATATTTTAACATCGCAATTTAAAAGGAGATTGGACAATAACTGGCAGGGTCCTTTGGTGGTTTATCCGGTTTAAGAAGTAATACTATCGTGGCTTCCAGTAACGTGGGATCCAAAGTATCGGCGGAGAACATGTATTCATATAAATTAAGAAGAAGAGGGGCTAGCTCTTTATGGAAAATTTTATAGAAATTGGAGGAGAAACCATCAGGCCCCGGTGACTTGTCTGATGCTAACCCTTTGACTGCCTCTTCCAGTTCCGAAACGGAAATAGAAGAAGACAAAACCAACCTATGGTGAGCTTGCAGACAGGGCAGGTTCAAGCCATCCAAGTAACTTTCGATGTTCGATAAAGGTGCCGGAGAAGAACTCTTACTGTAAAGTGAACTATAAAAGTCTTCAAAAACCTTGGTAATATCCCTTGATGAAGTTTTAATAGTGCCGTCCAGCACCTGTAGAGCCGGGATCAGCCTTGAACTTTCCGTTTTCCGAATTGAAGGCCAGCAATCTACCAGCCTTTTCCCTTGATCGATGTATCTAGCATGGGTTTTAAGATAGCATACTCTGCCTTTTCCTTTAATAAATCTGCATATTCATTCTTTAATGCTAACAGGGCTTCCTTAGAATTTGAAGACGAGGCAGCAGATGAACTTTCTATCTCTTTGATACGGGCTAGCAGGAGGTTGCTCTAGCTTCCTACCTCTCTTCCTCCTGGATGCAAGTTTAATTAATTCTCCTCATAGATAGCACTTAAGGGCACACCATATTAAGCCCTCCCTAGGTGTAGAACCCTTGTTACACTCTATGAAGGAAGAAATTAAATTTTAATATGGAAACTATTTGATCTTCCTTCAGGAGTTGTGTATTTAGTCTCCAGGCAGTATCTCTTTGGAGATTAAGATCAGGAGAAATCCTCAGCCATGCGACCAAATGGTCTGATAGGACAATTGGTTCAATATCTGTCTGACATAGGCCAGGTAGGAGAGAAATGCTAATAAGAATATAATCTATTCTCGACCAAGATCGGTGAACATGTGAATAAAAGGAAAACACTCGGCACGAAGGGTTAAAGAGACGTCAAGGATCATACAATCCCAAAAGTTCCATAAAGTCTGCTAGGGCCTTTTGAGCAGGGAAAGCGGTTTAGTGGTAGAAACATTCTATCTAAATCCTGGGATGGCGGGTTATTCCAGTCGCCACCCAGAATTAGCTGAGCAGGCAGTATACCACCTATCTTGTCAGCCAGGCCCATAATGAATTCAGCCCCCTCCTATTGGTCCATAGATGGAGCCCAGCACAACCAACTTATTGCTGAGAGAACCTTGATTAGTATAAATCTTCCCTCTGGGTCTGTTACCTTCTCTTCCACCAAAAACGCAACATGATTCTTTATTAAAATGGCCACTCCTCTGCTTGCTGCCGACCCACTCACGGCAAAGACTTGAGAAAAGCCTTGTCTACGCAACCAGTTTGTTTCTGCTTCTAATAGATGGGTTTCTTGAAGCAAAAGGATATCTACATTTAATAGCTCACAGTTTTTAAAAACCTGATATCTCTTCGTCCTGTCTCTGAGACCTCTTATATTTCACGTGGCAATTTTAAGTGGTATAGCAAACATCTTGAACAATTAAATGGAAAACACAGTCATAATTAGTTAACCAAAATAACCGTTCTAAAGGGCACACTCAGACCAACCCCTCCATCCCTTCCCAGAAAAGAGAACCCATATAAGCCCACCCAGTAAACTATACCGAACTGATCCCCATGACCATATATCATTTCCAGTGAATTGTCTCAAACTCATAAACCCCTCCTCCTCCCACCCCCAGAAAACTAACACAACTATTTACGTAGTGACCCCAAGTATAACCAAACATCAACCCGAAAATCCATGCACAGGTATTTGGGGCCAAGACTCCACGGCGATATGAGTCATTCTCTCTGGTATGGCTGTGCCAAGCAGTGTTCCACTGTTTACAAAGCTGTAGTTTCATTAAATCACATCACATTATGTCTTTTTTGTGTCTAAATCTTCATTTTCATGTAAAGAAATACTAAAGACAGTTTAAGAGGATTATGTTTTGCTCCCTGGTTTTTATTAATAAAAAACTTTTAAAAATGCCTGTGTTTCATTGTTGTTTCACTGTGACAACTAGACCCATGCTATTTTGTTTACCAGTGTCTCTTGAACTGTTTGCTTGGTTACTGTTCCTTTTACATCACTGGAAAGCTGATATCAAAGACTGTAAATCAACACTGTTTTCAGACCAACTGCCTTATTTGTTACATTTTTATTTAATGTTAAAAAAGTGTAGCTTGCAGGTTACTGGGCTAGTCCACTCTGTAACCTTCATTCAAATACTGTTTGCTACACTGTTAAAACTGATTTATAAACTCCTTATCCTGCTAATTTTATTTAGTAATGTCTGAACTTTTATCCCCATTTGCACAGAAAAAATAGTAATCTTGTTGCTGCTTAAAATTCAGTTTATGTGGCATCATCAACTGCCTGTCCAAAATAACCTTCACTCAAGGGGCCCACTTAGAACTTTTAATCAAGTTCTGTGAATCATGACATCACATGCAAATGTGGTGCTTATGGTGTTCAGCAGGTAATATAAATTACTTTGCAGCTAGGCTCCTCTCTTACAGTGAGAGGAGCATTCAGAGCATGTCCAACACTAGACCTGGAGAGAACGCGATATATTCATAGCAGTTTAATTATTTTAAGTGAAAAGCAATCAGAGGAGCATCTGTTCTAAACCTCTGCACTGCTACTTAAGAAATAACTTACAGCTTTACTATAATTGGCAAATAGGATTTTCGATATTTCAAGAAAACAACCTAATTTTTGTTTACAAAGCAAATAACTTTAGTAATGGCTCAAGCAGAGGCAACCACGGAGGTGATTGAGACCATGCTTCCATGCAGTCCTTCAGCAACCAACAGTATGTAAAATGTTTTGAACTGATTAACCAATACTTATTATTACACTCTGAATTGTTTTACTGATTATTAGCTATTTTTTTTGTTTTCTGTTGTTTCACTTTTTCTGGATATTTTCCAAACTGTTTAAAACTGCTAATGTTTCTCGCTGGTGATGCTTGCACAGAGACTTCATTTTTAAAACGCATCGGTAATGTAGCCCTGTAGTTGGTCCCCAACTGAGCTTTTAAAACTGTGAAAAATTACTTTACCAGATTTTCAGTGGCGCAACGAATGGTATTATTTTATTATAAAAACGATAGTGCTGCTACTGTGGGTTACAGGGTTTATGGCGAGCGGTTCTCAGGACTCTGAAGAACAAAGGGCGCCACGTGGTCCCTCTGTACCTTGCGGTAGCAAATTCTTTATTTGTGCTGTGCTTCGTTATTTGTTTAAAGTCCTCTTGATATGGCAGTGCATTAAAGTAGATATTTCTCTGCAATTCTATTTTTTTCAGTCACCAACTACATTATTAAAGCTTAAAATCCACTCGATAGGATTGCTTGTTATTGTCTGCCCCAGGACTTAATTTTTAAAACCTTCATTATGTATGGTCGAGCACTTAGTCCCAAATTTCATTCTGCACTTAAAAAGTTTGCACACCTACCCAAAGTAGTGGAAGAACGAATGTAATATTTTACGTATCACAAAGCTCTTTTACTGCCAGTATACTCAAGCTCAATTCACCCACTTTACTGGACATTGCAGAACAAAGGGAGCAGCCTGGTCCAACTATACCCTCAGAGATCATATTGATTGATTTTACTGTGCTGCTTTAATTTTTGTATACCCCCTGATACTGCAGTCAATGCAAATTCATTTTAAAATGAAATGCCGAGTTTGGAAGCAAATAAATAAATAATCATTAGCTTAAAAATCCAGCCAATGGGATTGCTGGTTATTTGCTGGTCCAGGACAGCAGTAGCATACCCTTCATGATTGCTTGCCACAGAACAGTGCCCCACATCTCTTTTTGGCCCAAACAAAACCACCAGAGTGCCTGAATTAGTGAAGGAAGGATTTTTATTTTATTATTATTAATATTTAAAAGCTGTATTGTTGCAAGATTCAGAGGGCCACAGGTCGCTCGTTTCCCAGGACTGTGCTGAGCATTGACTGCCTCTTTGTCCTCGGTACCCAGCGAGAGCTTTATTTTTTTTTGTACTGTACATGGTTAATGTTCTAAAGCTCTCATTCTGTTGCACACCTTGAAAGTACATCTTGAAATTCAATTTGAGAGTCCCATCAAATAATAAATTATTACAGGCTTTAAAATCCACCCAATGGGACGATGGTTACTGTTTGCCTAGGGACTGAGTTGTGATACCATTCGTGTATGTGGACACATAACTTGGTTCTCCTTCTAGTTTTTGGCATTCAGTTAACATTAGTTCAATATTAGTAGTAGTCGTGGAATGAAACTGATTTTTTGTTAATGTAAAACTCCATTGCTGTCTGTATGCTATGGGCTGGAAAGCACGCTTTTCAGAGGACCTTATGAAATTATTAAACACATGTGGTCCGCAGTAACAAGCGATGTACTACCAGGCAATCTGTGAGGCTACATTTTTTTTCTTGATAAAGCCACCTAAGAAACAGTGTGCCAAATAACTTTTTGCCAGTAAACAGCAGTGAGCAGTTTAAAAAAAATAAGTAGATCCTTGTGCCAGCCACCAAGAAGTGATCGATGGTTTAAGCAGTGGACCTGGACTGATAATTAGTAACTTTCATTTCTAATACTTGGCCCACAATCTGGATTTAAACATTTTTTACAAATTTCCCCCACTAGATGTTGAATTTACAGAACGAATTTTATTAAATGTATTATAAAAAAACACAGTACTGATGCATAGGATTAGAAGGTTTAGGCGCAGGTTTCTTTGGACTAGACTGATCACTGCAAGCCACGTGGTCCCCCACTACCCTGCAATATTTATTTGTGTGTTTCTAAAGTGTTGCATTAATGTTTAAACACCCAATCAGTTTACAGTGCTTTACAGTCGATCCTCTAATACCAGATGAGTGTTTCCTGCAATAAATAAATAAATTATAGTTTAAAAATCCACCCGAGGAGATCGCTGATTATTGTTTGCCCAGGGACTGAAGCTTCATACCATTTGTTATGTTTGGGCACAGAACTTTGTTCCTGCTCTCATTTTTCCCCTTAAAATAGTATCAGACACTACTAGAAGTAGTGGTGAATGGAATTGATTTTTTATTAATTTAAAGCTCTATTGCTGTCTGCATGCTTGGGCTGGGAGGCGTGCATTTCAGAGGACCATTTCAGAATATGAAACATGCAAGATCCTCCCTACCAATCCATCTTGCTATACCCCTCGGTACTTATGTGTCATGAATGCGGTCCCCAGTCTGTCTTTTACCATAAATAACTATAACCCCACTCTCCCCTACATGGAAGGAGCCAAATTATTGAAACAAAATAAATGAAAAACTTAATTGCCCTTCATAGCCTAGTGTTGGCAGGGTGCATGATTGATGGGACTCTAGCTTCCTGCAAGCCCTCAGATCAACTCTTAGCACTGAAAGTTTGAATAAACAAAATGAGACAAGCATCATTTTTTTCTCACAGCACACAATCATGTGCTGTGCTGCACCATTCGAACATATATTACACAGTGAAACCGCAGCTTTATCATACATGCTGTGTAATATTGGAAATGCTGTTCCTTAATATAGATGCTGTGCAAGTATTATTAAATCAGTGTCCAGTTTCATAGAAAACAACATTTGTAATAGGACCTTGTACTTTTGATTCGACACAGCTCTACAAAAATACATTTCTATAAGGTTACAACATTTATAATAGGGCACATCATTCTTAAAAAGGCACTGCTGCAGAAAATGTATAATAATATAATATAAAAATATAAACCACATTTATAATTGGGACCATAATTTATAATAGGGCACAACATATGTAAAAATGACAACATGTATAATAGAGCACTGCTTTGATAATGCATTTATGCATTTTTGACAGAAGTGTCCTATTGTAAATGATGTTCCCTATTTAAGTATCTTCAACAACAGTGTCCAGTTATACATGCTGTGCCCTATTATAGGTATCTGAATTAATAACCTCCATGTCTATTTCTTCCTCCATGACTATCAATCCCCCCCACCAAGTCTACCCTGGGTTGTGATTGCCCAGGTGCATGGTTTTGCATTTCTTGGAGTTGGTCATGGTCTATCTAGGCTGCTTGAGATTGCAACTATCTCCCTATTTATCAGCTGGCCCACCCCCTCCCCTTACCTCCCTTTAAACTCTCCTTTGCCCTGTGCCACCCATTCTTGAGCATTCTCTCTGTTTAATGCCATCACTCAGCTGGTAGTGCATTCCTCTTCTGATGTTAGACTCTATGGTCCTCATTTGCTCTTCCCTGTCCAAATAGCACTGCTTTATTCCCACTATTGTGCAGGGGGAACACATGCACCCTCCTCCAGTCCCCAGGCACCACACCACCTTCCCAAGATTTGTTATGGTTGAAGGGCAGCAGTAATTTCAAGAATGCTTGGGACAGACAGAAAGGAGCCCTCAAACCCAGGGCAGTTAGAAGGCTAGGCTGACAGACAGTGGCTAGACTAAGTGGTCTCCTTCTGCCCTCAACTTCTGTGTTTCGGTGTAGTTGCTCATTCCCAGATGGCTACCCCAATTCTAAATATGAGATCTCTCTCCATCCTCATTTGAGAGTACTAGATCTATGATTGCTCCCTCCTGAGTGGGTTTCAGTACTAGATCAAGATTGATCCCTCTCAGTGGGTTCCAACACTAACTGTCAAAGGCATGCCAACTGTAGGGCATCAAAAATGACCATGCTCATAAATGTGGCTGTAGCAATGGTATCACAGTTAACATCCGGCATATTATGGTCCCCCCTTCAACATTATCTCCCCTTTTCAGACATTGCAAGGATGCCTTCTGTCATTTACTTGTCCATTGCCTCCTTCTGAGATTGGAGAATGCATACAACCCCTAGGCAGATTGTTGTATGATTCTCTGTTTCCAGAGTGACCCCCAGTGCCTTCGCTCCTCCCTGCATACCGTTTAACTTCATTGTTTTGTTCCATTCACTTTGGAGAGATACTCCTCCTCCTCCTTCGTTACCCTTCCTGTTCCTCCTGGAGACTGTCTACCCAGGTATGTTGGCATGCAAGTCATGGTTCTCTGTTTACCATACTTCTGTGACTACCACAATATCCAGGCATCCCTCTTCCATGAAGGTCACTAGTTCATTGAGATTGGTACCTAGACTACAGTCATTGGTACTTATTGGTCTCTATTGTATGATGGCATTAGCCCTCTTAGCCCATCCCTGTCCTCACTGCCTTTGCCCAATTTCTCCATTTACCAGTGTACTGCTCCCTATTGACTTCTCTAGCTTGGTGTTTACCTCACTACCTGCACTTTTGTGTGCGTTGAGCTGGGATTTTCCTGCTCATTTTCAAGGCCTCCACCCTTGGCTAAGTTAAATGCTTGCCAATGAAGCATTTAAACCTACCACCTAGGATCATGGTTCCCTGCCATGGCAGATGCAGACCATCACACCAGTTTAGGCCTGCATCCCTCCAGTTGGACCACCCAATCCACACTGAATCCAAAACCCTGAGCATTGCAAAGCCAAGACCCTGAGCATTGCACATTTTTTCAACCATCCATTGAAGATGCTGAGTGCACTAGACTCACCTCTGTCAGGCATCACCTCTGAGAAGGTTACCATGCATACTACTTGTCTACAGTGCCTCCACAGATCCACAAACTCATCCTGCACTGCTCTTATCCCATCCACAGCCAGGTCATTTGCCCATAGGTGGACAGTGATGTCCAGCTCCCTCTATCATGCAACTGCTCCCCTAATCCTGAGACTTTGCTACCTGGCCATCCAAACCATGCAAGGATCTGACATCCCCCCACTTCCATGCCCCATTCCACCAACATAATGAGCACCACAACTAATACAAACTAGTTAGGAACAGGCTTAGCTGAAGACTATTTGAAAGTTCTTTTCTGCTTGTGCTGTGACCTATTTCATGCTGACTAAGGACACACAATTGTCTCATAACTTAGGTCAGCGATTTCAATTATGACCATGACTGCCAAAAGCACCTGTTGTAGAGAAAACACCTACAAGTCACAGCGAGCGGATGAAATTATACCGCCAACGGATCAAGCTAGATCCAGAAAGATATAATGCCTACAGAGAATACAATATCATTCTGGCAGGAAGCATGCTGCAACATGACTGATGAACAGAGGAGAGAGCCAGAATGCTCTGTAGGGAAAGACAGAGAAGACTTAGAGAAAGAAGGAAGCAAAATCAGTCAAGTTCACAAGAAACACAGAGACCAGCACCTAAAACACACCACCAGAAAGACAAAATGAGGGAGTACTGGAGGCTGAAGAAAAGGGAGCAACAGGAAAAAATGACACCACAGCAATGTCGCCGACAGAGGGAGAGAGAAGCCACAAAAAGAAAAGAAGAAAAAGAACAGCGTGTAATGATGGCACAAACAATAGTACCAGCCCACCTTGATGACTGTCCAACACCAATTACCAGCCAAATGCATGCCTCAGTACGCAAGCGCATATCACGTTTTAATAATAAACTGCCAACAAGCCCAAGCAAATTTGCACTGTTGATAAAAAAACTTATTTTCCGTGCATCACCACAAAAGCAGGCTGCCATGACTGAGCTAGGAATCATAAGCCCAGATCTTAAGAGGAAACTTAAATTTTATGATGCCTTTGTGGATGGCTTGAGCTCCAAATTAAATTCAACTAAACCACCCAAAGACGGAAAAATAATCGCAAACTGTGTGGGCACAATATTAAAAAAATATAAATTAATGAGTCGTGGCTCACAATTGCTGAGAACCGACCGTGGTTACCTCCAAAAATGCCTGAAGCAACCAGAGTATAACAGGAAAAAGCGGTCTGATGCAATCTCACAGGCAGAGACTGAAAAAGTTACTGCATTTTATCAAAGTGGAGAAATTGGACGGGAACTTCCATTGAAAAAAATGGTCAGCACAAAAACCCAGAAACCAAAACATATCCTAGAACGCACATTGAAAAGTGCACATTCTGTGTACATGATTAAAAACAAAAGCACAATTGGATTCAGCACTTTCTGCAAATTGCGGCCAAAAAATGGAAAGACAACAACAAATGGACAATTTGTGAACTGTCTTTGTGAATATTGTGAAAACATTGACCTAAAGCTGAAATGTGTCCAGCCATTCTTTAAAAAACTAGATTTTGACATAAATGATCGATACGAGGCGGTCAACCTGACACTGTGCCCAAGGGGGGAGAATGTCAGCCACAGGATGGCATATATTGAAAGAGATTGCAGCAAATGTGGTACACCCTAATAGAAAGAAAACTGATCCTTTAATGCAAAGTGATGCATCACTAGCTGGTGTCACACGGCAACCTGGAGACCATTACCACTGAGTGTAATGGAAAATTAATTAAGAAGAAAAGCATCATCACCAGACATTGCTTGTTAAAAGAACTACTGGAAAAAATGAAAACAGAACTGGAAGGCATGGCAAAACACCTATTTGTTGCTAGCTGTCAGCAACACCAGTATGTTTCCATTTCTCAAAATCCACCTCAAGATGAAGTGGTCATGGTCGCCGACTTTGGAGAAAACTATACCTGTAGATTTCAGCGGGAGGTGCAGGCTGCACACTGGTCACAAACACAAGTGACCATTCACCCCATAGTATGTTTTTACAAATGCCCTTTGAACTGTGGACAAAACTGTCGACATTCTCTTGTGTTTCTCTCTGGCAACCCTAATCATGACAGTCACGCCGTTCACCATTTTATGCAGCAGGCCATCAATTTCTTGACTACTAAAAGACATCTCAACCTAAAGAAAGTTATGCGGTTCAGTGATGGGTGTGCTGCTCAATACAAATCAAAAATGCCATTTGCTGATGTCAGTTTTTCCATTGCTGACTTTGGGTTTCCGATGGAAAGTCACTATTTTGGTTCACGACATGGCAAAGGAGCATCATATGGTGAAACTGCAGTGGTCAAAAGGTTGGTAACACTTGCTGTGATGGGTTCCCAGGCCATTATCACGTAATCCGATGAATTTTTACATACTGTGAGCTGAACCTGACTTTTCCCAGCTCAGAAGAGAATCAATGCCAACATTTTCGTAGAATTTCTTCCTGGTGAAGTGTGGAGACATTAATAGAAACTGTCAAGAGCGGTTAGTACAAAATACTCTTACTGGAACAAGAAAACTCCATGCCATGAGACCTGTCCAGCCAGGTGTAATTGAATATAATGAACTCAGCTGTTTCTGTGAAGGTTGTAAGAACAGTGGCACTTGTGCAAACAATGACCACATTTCACCATGGACGCAAAGAGCTCTAAATATAGTGAACCCAATGGCTGCCATAGAACCTGACAAAGAAAAGCCTGACAAACAAGACAATGATGATGATGATCAGAACAATGAGCCTGTTGATGATTGGCGTAATAATGAAGAGGACATAATAGCTGTGGACCTGCCAGATGTCCAGTTAATAAATCAGTCCAGGGTCCAGCAAGATGATGATGACAGGCATCCGGATAGCCCAGAAAATGTTGCTGATGATACAGACGAGGACTACAGTGTGGGGTCCTGGGTTGCCCTTGGGTTTGAAGACAGATGGTATCCAGGTATATCAATTTAATTATTTCAATGAAACAGTATCTGTTTCTCCACAGGACTGAGGACCATAGTATTGCTCTGGTACTTATGATTTTCTTTTTTACAGGTGTGATTGAAGATGAAGCTGAAAGAGCTTTTCATAAACTTTATGGTTCCTGCAGATCAGAAGGGACAGTTGTTTAAGTGGCCAGTTGTCAAGGATGCAGGGTGGTATAAGAAATCCACAATAATTGCAAAGCTGGACACTCCAGAACAACACAGTTCCAGGAAATTCATTCAGTGACATGGACATGAGAGAGTGAACAAACTAACTCACGGATATTTAGACTTTTAAAGGTTAATATTGGCTTGGGAATGGACTTATTAGAACTTTTGTTCACTGGTGCTTTTTGGCTTTAAGGACCATTTAGGAAAAACATTGACTTTGATCAGCACAAGTGCCATTGACATAAATTGGCATTTTCGTGTTTGAAATTAAACAGATTTTAAAAGTTATGACTGTAAATGTATTTGTGTCCATTTCACATGAGTGACGTCTGACGTCACACGCGGTACCCAGTGACTAAATACTTCCTCCAATTTTTTATTTTTTTTTTAAATCTAGTGTGCTTTAATAAAGAACTATTACAATTGCAAAAGGTGGTATACTTATGTTTTGTTGATTTTATTAGTATAGAATGGTACGTTAACATAAGATCACCAAATGGTAGTCTAATTCATGGACAAGATGAAGTTACAAAAAAAAAAAACAGTACAATAACAATAAATGTAAAATAAAGTGCAGGTGAATCACATGCCAGGCAACACTTTTAAGGCAAATAATGTTGAATCGGCTGAAAATTAATTACAAAAGCTGTTGAAGACCCTTGTAGGACATGTCACCAGCGTGACACTCAATATGCAGGGTGGGTGTATCATTAAATATCTGGAAAAGAGAAAGTAAAGTTATCTTCTAATACATAATCAACCTCTAGGGTAAGTACTACAAATGCATGCATTTAAAATGTAATGAGCTTAAACTTTTTTTTTACACTGAATGTCACACTATTGGCCCAGCCATACTAGAGAATGACCCATATCTCAATCATCCTGAAGCCCGAAATATCTAATTATGTCATAAATGAGGACTCTACTTTGCAGTTTAAGAAGAAGTTTAACCAAACCCCATTTACTTCTTCGCAGGACTGTATTCCTCCGAGATTCGCCATACCCCCCATAAATCAGCCCCTGATGCAGATCTCCCGGAGCGTACCTCAATCCCGAGCTTCCACCCCTACCCCTTGCAGCCCCGCATCCAACCAACCTTCACCTAAGTAATCACATTAATAGTGATACCCAACTGAATGTAACCAGAGAGAATGAGCCTTAGTAGACCCTGGGCATAAGCTGACAAAACAGTATTCAGCTCAGAATCATTCCCCATATAAGCACAAACATCTGCTTTATAATTTTAATCTTAGTACAGTGCGACTGACTTACCATATTGCAACTAATACTCTTAGTAATTAGGCCATCGTTCCCCAATCGGCCAGGACAAGCAGGCAAAAGGAAGGGCATCACCCCTTCTCTCGGGAAGCTGCGTCGCCCATCGGTAGGTGTGAACCAATTAGAAGATCTGGATTACCTAAATGACGCGGATCCAACTGGGGGACCAAAATGCTAGTAGGACCGAACCTGGTCCACCCCATAAACAGCTGCCCACAAACACTTACCAACCCTAAGGTTCCGGTCTCCCTCCCCAGCCTGAAGATGTGCGTAAGGCCTAGCGAAGGAAAGAACAGGCCCATCACCCGCCAATAAGGCCTAAACCTCGTCATCCTCCCAACAACCGGAAACCCAGCAGATAATTAGCCCCCATTATATTAGTAACCAAAGGAAACACATAACAAAATACATAAATAGACCCCCCCTTAGTCTCTGTAAGCTCAGCCTGCTTTAAAGAGATCAGGTAGTCAGGAAGTAAGATCCTTGGTGACTTGCTCTGGAGAGTCGTAGGAATACCAATTGCTATCAATCGCCACTTGTAGTCTGGCTGGGTATGACATCTTGAAATGGATGCTGGCGGCAATTAGCTTGATAATGCAGGGTGAAAAGCTGCCCTCCTTTGTCTTGTTTCTGGGGGTAGATCCTGCTGATTCTAATTTTGGAGGACCCCCAGGTAACAGACTGCAGTTATTTAACTTTGACCATGACATGTTGCTTCTCATGAAGCTGAGAAACTTAATGATGATGGGTCAAGGAGGAGATCCCACTGGAGGCTTCGGTCTGAGGGAGCGATGAGCTTTTCTATGTGATAGTGGGGATTCAAGGAGAAGGTCCCACTACCTTATAAAGAAATTTCTGCATAAAGGCAATAGTATCGGCACCTCTTCACTTGCCCATGTGCAGCCCAACTATCAGAAGATTATTTCTCCTATTTCTCCCTCTAGGTCATCAGTTTTGAGCAGAAGCTTGTGAAGTTGTTGCCTAAGCAGGACAATTTGGGATCAATTCTCTCCTCCAATTCTTCTGGGAAGAAACTCTGGCCTCGAATCAGCCATTCTCATCTTGAGGCCGGCAAGGTCACCCTTAATTGATTTTAACTCCGTAGCAATATCTGCCAGAGACTGCCGAAATGGTAGCAGCTCCTGTAAAAATCTCTCTTCGGACAAGGGGGTTGCAGAAGGGCTAGGGCTGTTCAGTTTGCCCGAGTTTCCCATTCCTTGACTTCTCGACTTTTTAGAAGTCTTCTCTGGCGTAGTCGGCGGGGTGTGCCGAATTGCTGCCTACTTCATCTCGGTCTCCATTGTCGCTAAAAGGCTTTGCGACTAACAACTTTAGCTGGCCCACAACAGTCGGTAGGGAAACAATAGCTTACAAGCCACTTGTAGACCACTTAAAAAACTCACAAAATTTAATTTAGAAGGTTTGCAGAGGATGGTAGGACGGAGCTCGAGACAAGTGCTGCTACAAGGTAGACTGCATCATGTGACTCTTCGGGAGCAAAAATCCTGAAATAAAGTAAACAATGAACTCATTCGAGGGGAAAAATATAACATCTGCAGCTTTTTCTTTATTTTTATTATTCAATTTAAGTTTAAAGTTACCTGTGATAGAAAGTGAAGGTTGGGGTAAGGTCTCCGTGTGACTCCCAAAGTTATCTTTTATCGTATCAATCTTCACCTGCAATGCCGCATGGTCACTTTCAGGTCTCATTACTATTTTAAAGTCCTGGAAGTGAGCATAGGCCTCCAGAGAGATTATTAAATAATCTATAATACTCTTCCCATTTGAAGAGAAAAAAGTAAATGCTCCATCCTGGTCTCCAATTCCTCTACCATTTAAGATACAATAATTACCTTTACTAATAAACTCCATCATTTTTATACCAGTTCCATTCACAGTGGTATCTTCTGAATTCCTAGGCTCAAGATCCCACATATAGATCTGGGACTGAAGTGTTTTTAAATTGTCAAATTTAGCAATACGAGCATTCAGATCACCCCAATATGGTAATATCAATATAATGTTTTAAGTACATGGAGTCT
This sequence comes from Neoceratodus forsteri, assembly GCA_016271365.2. Classification (NCBI taxonomy): domain Eukaryota; kingdom Metazoa; phylum Chordata; order Ceratodontiformes; family Ceratodontidae; genus Neoceratodus; species Neoceratodus forsteri. Next base: position 44,120,441 of record JADMNL010000035.1, read on the forward strand.
TTTGCTAATGCTAACTTTTCCCGGGGATCACAATCAACAATGGAATGAAAATTGGGTGGAAAATACACATTAACTATCAAAAAAGTTAAAGAATCCCAGCACAATACACAAAGCAAAATTTAATTACCAAGTGTGGTGTGCTCTATTATTTGAATTCCCTTTCTTATTTTAATGTAAATAGAAAGGCCCCCTTTCGGTCTTCCAAATGTTTTATCTTTTATCGCAAGAACATGATGTGGAATATAACCATTAATGTTAATATCTGAAAGGATCCATGTCTCTTGAAATAAAATAATATCAGCTTCAGAGATCTAGTCCTTCCAGCAAGAATCCGCCATTTTTTATTTTAAACCAGCAATATTCCATGAGATAAAATTATAGGTAGCCATATTAGTAATATTATCTAATCCAATGAGCTCCCACTCAGTCTCAGCAATCTCAGCAGTCTCAGAGCCAAATAAAGTTGTTTGTATAATTGAATGTCATTTTTGACCAAATTCCCGCTGTACACAGTCTGAACAATCTGGTTTCAATAAATCAACCAAGTGAATACCATGTCTATCAATTTACCAAAATTTGAAAAGAGAAATCATAAAATTTTGTAGATTTAATTTCTATATCCACTTGGGAATCCCAATTAGATTGATATAGACTATTAACAGACCAAAATCTGAAGAATGAATTTCACAGTCAAAGCAAAGAGCAAAAGTGACTGAATATAAGCAGACAATGTATCGGTATTTTCACCCTCAAATTTATGTATTCCAAATATGGACACTGTCTGTATATTAATGTCTCTTTCAAAATTCCAATTTAATTTAATCAAAGTGGAAATCAGGATGTCCTTAGTGCACATTTTAGGGCAGTAGTTCCATGTGCAAATTTTCAAATTGTAGTCCAATTAAATGGAGATGATATCATTATGTCCAGTTTATTGATTAAACATTGTTTAGCCCTATGACTTTGACAGTGTCCATTAGAAAGTAATACATAAACTGGTGTTGTTTCAACAGATAAATCTCTATAGACTAATTTGATATCTTTGGCTGCTGCTCAGCTTTAAATAAATGATAAATCATGTTAAATAATGAAGTATCTGATTCATAAGTTTTTAAAAAAATATTATTGAATTTGAAGACCACCTCAGATCCAGACATGATTAAATAATCTGAGGAGGAAAAATTAGATCTGACTCCAGAGAAGTTTCCAAAATGTAATTATTACCTTCTTTATTTATGTATATAAGTGACATATCCTTTTTTGACTGATCGACCATAATAGGGGCCTGAGTTATTTTTTTGCTCAAACTGTCTAATGAGGTATCTAATGGGATATCTAAAAGTATAATCTCCTCCTTTACAATTGGGAGCAAAGGATCTTCTTTAATAGAAGTTGTTAAGACTGTGTGTAAATCTTCCTTATCCCCATAAAATCCTCTAGGGGGTTTCTGAATTACTTTGGGATTATTAGGTCCGATTTCAGTACTTCCTTTAATTACCCCCTCCTTAATCTTATTTTTTTATTTGCTCATGTCTTAGCCTTTTTTTCAATTCTTCTTCATATTTTTCTTATTCTCAGCCCTATTAGAGAACAGTTGTGTTATAATTTCTGAAAAGGAAGGTCTTCATTTTATTTTTTTTCCCTCTTTCTCAAACTTCTCAAATTTTTGGCTAATTCTGGACAATTTATCACTGAAAAGACAAGTAAGCTTTTCTACATGAGATTTAAGATCTTTCAAAGCTTCGAGGAGAACAATGTTAGCCATTATAGGTTGAGCTAACACCTTTATCGTGTATTTAGAAATGGTGTCAGGGCAAGCTGATAAAATTTCTGGCTCAATAATTATTTTCCCAACCTCTTTATCCATTTTACTAAAGACTTTATTAGGAGATCCCTCCAAAATCCTGGAAAAATCCTGATAGTAAGGAGGGGAATCTGAAGAGGCATAAGATTCACGGGGACTAAACAAATCCAGCCTTGTAGGATAAAGAGATATCTCAGAATGAGAACAGGATATTGGCTTTCTAATTTCTGAAGATCCCTGGATAGACACACTGTTTACCCCACTTTGTTTGTTTTTACTTGGGTTCAATGATAAAGAATCCTCAGTAGTAACCATAACAGAACTAGGTTTCAAATTAAAAAAATCAGTTATTTTTTGCTGGAGTTTAAACTTTTGATTGGGGTTAGGATGAGTAAGACTATTACAATTACAATTTTCCTTCGTACTATATTTCTCCTATTCTAAATAATATGGTGTTAATTTAATACTGTTGTCATTATCCACACTATTGCTAATACTATTATCAACAGGTTGAATCAAGTTTAAATTAGGTGAACTCAATAGACTAGATGAGCTCGGCTGTCCTTGACTACCTAGAACTGATCTTTTTTCTAAAAAGTCATAACCCATCTCCATCAAAGAATCAGACTTTGAGTTAGAAATCGTAGTAGGAAAGGGTATTTTCAATGGTACAGAATTAAATCTAAAATCAGTGAAAAGATATTCCTTAATTTGAGGAGAGGTAATAAGTATGTGAGAGGAGTCAAGAGAAGAGAAGACTCTCAGGGGTCCCTTTTGAGCCTTTGGCGTAGATGCTGCAATAGAAACAAGGGACAAGTTCTGTGTATAAACACAGCCATTTTTTTTCTCCCCATGACCTCTTGGTGAGGGTTCAATTCTGCAATTTTTGTACCTTCAGTCTTCTTTTCCCTACATTTTACCAATTCTCTACCACTTCTAGTAAGCATACTAAAAACCTAGAGAAAAAAAAAAAAGGTCAGTGGGGCCAACAAATCAAGCAATGAGTCCAGCCTCTCAAGTCCAAATAACACTGTGATATTCCACTGTGAAGTTTCACATTCTGTGTAGCTTTAGTTCTCACCCAAGCATTCACACAGTTCGTATTTCAGCTGGCAACTGAAATTTCCAAGCAATCTTAAATCTTTGAAATTCTTTTAATTCACAGTTCACAGTTCACCATTCATCGTTCACAATTCCCAATATCTTGAAAGACCTTTAATCATGGTGCTCCCTATCTTCTCAAGTCCGTAGCCCCGTATTGTAAGTAAGTTCAATAACTGTCGTTTGATGACTATCATGCCTCAATAACTTAGTGAAAATTATCAACTGGTGTGCTCAGTAACCCTGCTTAGCTTGAGATGATGTATCTTTTCCATAGATAGCTTCTAAAAAATAAAAATGTAGAAGTCAACAGGGTTTGGTTCTGTAAGAGCTCCTATATCTTTTCAAAGTAAATTAGAAGAAAACATAAAAGAAAAACAAAACAAAAACCTAGTTACAACTAGAAAGAAGAGAAAACCATGTGTTTCTAAACCCTCCCCGATGATAAACTTCAGCTGTAACACTGGTATCTCATCAAAACATCGGTACAGGGTTAAAACTGTGAGCAAAAACTTACTTAAATATGCTAAAATTTCACTTCATGTGCATACAAAGCACAAGGGTCCGACAAAAGACAGCTGAACATCTCCAAGTAGCTTTTACTACCGCTTTTACTACCGCAAAAGCAAATTTGTACGAGATATTTCCCTTGTGCTCGCAAATACCGCACGCTGCTAACTGCTCACTATTCAGCACCCACTCTGTGCCAGATCATCCAGCCAAATAACGATTCTCGCTCCTAGGATGCTACACCTGCGCACTAAATAGTGAGTCAGCTGACAAAAGCACGCAAAAAAAAAGGAAAACAAGTTTAAAGACTTAAAATTTAAAAATTAAGAGTAAATATTAAAATACAAATGCAAAGTGCACTACCCACAAAAATTGTGAGTACTTGATCTACTAACCGTTAGCTAAAAAACACTCAAAAAAACACTCACAAAATCAGAAAATAAAACGTAACGCTTTTCTTGAAAAAAATAAATAAAATCGTTAGTACTGAACTTCTGTCGACTCTCCAATTTTATGCTTTTTCTCCTTTGCTGGGTCTTTATTCTGTTTTCTCCAACTATTTACTATCCTTGCAGTCCAGCACCCTGCAGTGCTTTCTTCAATTCATTCGCTGGGTTCAGCTGCCCCACTTTCGGTACTCTAAGTCTGCAAAAGAAAGGAAAGACGGAAGCAGAGGGAAAACCCAGGGATGGCCATACAAGATGGTCTGGATAAAGTTATTCCTCAGGCAAGTACGGAATTACACTTAGGTGGCATATCTTTCCTGGATAAAAACTCGCTTTAGAAAAACTTCTGCTCTGTAGACTACTCCTCAGTCTACCATAGTGCAGCGAACCATCTCAGCTCACAATTAAGAGTTCTCCTCAAAGCAGCCCTCTGTATGTCTGACAAATGCCCTCTGGTTGCTCCGCACTTCTCAATTCTGCTTTGTAGCCCTGTTAGTGTTTTTAGCGCAAAAAAAAAACCATTAATAGGAGATACATAGACAGAATACATCCTAAGAAAGCTCCTGCTCCTGGTTTTAATACTTAGAACAGGTATACTGCTATTTTGAACCCCTTTTCTAGCTTTTTCAGGGTTTTTTTAGCAGGATACAGCAGCAAGTGAAAGTCTCTGTAAAATACACATACTTTAGGTCAGAGCCTTCACTCACAGAGCAGTGCTACAAGCTGCACACTTGCAACACAGAGGAGGGCATAGTTTTGAGTTCTGCTACTTTTTCTTTCTTTTAACAGGTTCTGCAGACTTTTACACCAAAGACACAAAACCTCTTACTCAAATGGGGAGAGAGGAGCAAGGGAAAATAAAGGCAGCTCCCTCTCTCATAACGGGTGTGTGTGTGTGTGTTAAACAATAGTTTTAATAGCTGAGCAGAGTCTGCAGCTCTGCCAAATATGCTTTTATCTGTCCTTTTACAATACATGCTGGCATAACAGTCAGGCAGAGGTAGGCAAACCGGGCAATGGCCTACTGGGGAGAGGGAGAGAGGAAGAGGGAGAGGGAGACTACAAGATGGGAGAGGACAGGATAGAAAAAGAGTGCTGTTGTGCAACTGACTTTAAGCGGGAAAAGAAGATGACAGTGCAGGATCTCTCTCTCAGATTTGTCTCCGGGGGGGGGCACACAGCACTACCACATGCCATGCTGCCCAAAAAGAAACCAGGGGTAAAGCTTACTGGTTTCCTAAGGAAGGACTAAGAACCCCTTAGAACAACCCAAGGGGGGTTGTTGGGACTTCTGCCCACCCACTCTAGAAGTCCCACCCCAGAGCACCCTTATACAAATGGTGTTATTACACCAATACCATTCATGGTTACACAACCATGACATATTAGTTATCATCAGCAAAACACTTGCCCTGGGGTGTGTAGTCTTTATAAAGGTAAAGACTACCTTTTTGGCTATCTATAGAACTATCCTAAGTCCTATACCATCACACCGTACACCCAAAAATGAGAAGAAAATAAATCTGATACTCTATCTTTCTATTTCTATTTACAAATCTACATATTTACAGGGACAGTATGGCTCATGTCATCAGGATCTGTTTCAAGGCCTGCAGCATGGAGGACATAAAATCTGCATTCTTATGCTGGGAGCCAGATCTATGCTTTACACTAAACCTGAAAGGTTGCAGTGTTAGGTACCACCAGAGAATCCTGGCGTTTTTATCTTTCATCTGGTTCATCCAGACTAAGGGGTTGTGATCAGTAACTAACATGAATTCAGTACCCCAAAGATAAAAACGAAGTGCACCAATTGCCCATTTTAAAGAGAGACACTCTTTTTTCAATGGTGGAGTAGCACTGCTCTCTATCATGCAGCTTTCTAGAAATGTACAGGATAGGATGCCCTTCTCCATCTATGGTTTGATTCAAAACAGCACCAGTCCCAACATTTGAAGCATCGGTGTGAACTTCAAACTGTCTGTCAAAGTCAGGGCACCGTAGAACTGGGGAAGAGCATAGTGCTACTTTTATGGCTTGGAATGCCTGTTCACATTCCGATGTCCACGTTATAGTGTTGCCACACTGCTTCTTAGTGAGATCAGACAGTGGGGCTGCTATGGAGGCAAAGTTGGGTATAAACCTCCTGTAATAACCAACAAGTCCAAGGAATGATCTCACCTGCTTTTTGGTCTGCAGTACAGGACAGTTTGCCACGGCTTCCACTTTTTGGATCTCTACCTGAAATAAAACCTAGGTATCTGGTTTCACTCATGGCTACTGTACACTTTTCAGGGTTATTGGGCAGCCCAGACTCACTGATGGTTTGTAAAACAGCGGTAAGATGTTGCATGTATGTCTGCCAATTTGGACGATAAATTATAACATCGTCCAAATAGGCAGCAGCATAAGCAGAATGGGAGGTCAAAAGCTGGTCCATGAACCTCTGAAACGTCACCAGTGCCCCATGCAGACCAAAGGGCATGGTGACAAACTGGAACAAACCCATGGGGGTACCAAAAGCTTTTTTCTCCCATGATGACTGACCAAGAGAGATTGCCAGTAACCTTTGGTAGGTCACGGGTAGTGATGTATCTGGCATTACCTATGTGGTCAATCAGGTCATATATCCGGGGTACAGGGTAACTATCGAACTGGGATACCTGGTTGAACTTTCTGAAGTCCAAGCACAACCAGATACCACCCTCTTTCTTAGGGACCACCACAATTGGGGATGCCCAAGCACTCATGGAGGGTTCAATAATGCCCAGTTATCTTAACTTATAAACCTCTTGTTGTACTTCTGATCGTACCCTCTCAGGAAGCCTGTAAAGTTTCTATCTAATTGGAGGGAAAGAGGTATGGATGTGGTGTTTGACCCCGATTGCCTTCCCACGTACCTTAGTGATGGCAGTTGTGAACTGACTAAGGACCTGCATCAGTTCTTCTTTTTTCTGGTCATTTAGTTGTTGGGTTTATGGTAAGCTCATTTATCCCAGCCTCTTCCTCTAGATGGCTATATTCCACATCCATATCTGTTTCCCCCATTTCAGGCATAATCAACAGACTGACTGAGGGCTCAGATTTCTCTTGCCATTTTTTAAGAAGATTGGCATGGTAAATCTTCTTGCCCGGTCTCTTGTCTGGTGTTTCCACCTCTTACGTTACCCTACCAACTCATCTCAGAACTTTGTAGGGCCCCTGCCACTTCATAAGAAGCTTGTTTTCTGTGGTTGTCAGTAAAAGTAACACTCTAACTCCTTCCTGAAATTCCTTTTCAGCAACCTTTTGGTCATAATATTCTTTCTGAGTAGTCTGGGCTTGGTTGGCATTTTTGTGGGCAATCTCTGTATACCTCACCAGATGATTTCTAAGTTGTATCATGTAATCAGAAATACTGGTGGTCCCCACATCTTGCTCTTCCTCCCAATACTCCTTTACCACATCAAGAGGTCCCCAAGGATTTCTCCTACATAATAGTTCAAATGGGGAGTACCCAGTTGAAGCCTGGGGAACTTTTCTATAGGCAAAGAGTTAGAGGGGGAGATACTGGTCCCATTTTTTTCCTTCCTCAGTGACAAACGTTCAGAGCATACACTTGAGGATTTGGTTAAACCGCTCCACCAATTCATCTGTTTCGGGGTGGTAAGGTGATGTTCTGACCGCTACCACTCCCAACAGGTGGTATAGCTCCTTCAGCAAGGCTGAATTAAAGTTGCTACCCCTGTCCATCAGAACCTCCTTTGGTATTCCCAACCTACTAAATATCTTGACCAGTTCTTCTGCTATTCTGTCAGTTTTAATGGAATGCAAGGAGACAGCCTCTGGATATCTGGTGGCATAATTGCACACCACCAGGATATACTTGTTCCCCTTTGAACTTTTTTCTATTGGGTCCACAATATCCATTGCCTTGCATTCAAATGGCGTGGTTACCAGTGGTAAAGGTTCTAGTGGTACCATGTCCTTTTTTCCTATCTGGGCCACCTTTTGACATTCAGCACAAGATTTACAGTACTGGGTAACCTGGTCATGGATAGCAGACCAGTAGAAATGTTGTAACAGATGGGCCAAAGTCCTATCCCTGCTGACATGTCCAGCACAAGGTAATCTGTGGGCCAGATAGATCAATTGGTCTCTATATTTTTCTGGTACCAGTAACTATTCCACCATCTCTCCTGTCTTTGGGTTAGTACAACACCTATATATCATTCTTGATAACCATTTCAGGGGGCACCTTTAGCTGACACCTTGCACACCTGCTGGAAAAAAATGGTTAGAGATAGATCACCCTTCTGACCAGTTGTTATTACATTCTGAGAGACATTCAATTTTACAGTTTTTATATCAAGTCCTTTATTTTGCCACAGTGTTTTTAAAGTCTGTCTTTCTCTTTTGGTCTTTCTGTCCTTCCCAGAGATACCCATGATATCATCATCAAAAGGGAATGTCTCTCCCGACAGTTTTTCTTGCTGGCTTTGGGCCCTGGTGGTAGTGGCAGCAACATGTTGGTGGTTTGCAGCCAGCAGATGAGCAAATCCCCAGAAAGTCATGCCCAAATATAACAGACACAGGCAAGTTGGGCACTAAACCTGTACACACAGTTTTCTTTTGTTTCTTTACAGTCAATATGATGTTGGGTAACTGTGTGTCTCCATGTATGCAGACAATGTCCACTGTTGCTTCAATTTTTGGTTTAGGTCTTAATAGTTCTGGTCTTATTAAGGTATATTTGCTGCCTGTGTCCAGAAGGCCAAACATATTTTTACCATTGATGGTCACCTCTGTAACTGTGTAGCCAATAGTTAGCAAGGCCAGGTGTGCTGGTGTAGATTTCTTCTTGGGGCAATACCTGGCAATGTGACCCTTTTCATTGCAACTGTGACAAATAATATCAGCATAGGAGGTCTTCCCTCCTTTTCCACATTTTATATCAAGTCTGCCAGAGCTCTGACCCACAGATGGAGGAGGAGCAGGAGCAGCTTTGGCTGTTGAGGTAGTAAACTCTCCTCTGGTATTTCTTTTCTGTGAGGGTCTTGTGGACAGAAAGTCCTCAGCCAAGGTAATGGCTGCCTCTGCAGATTCTGGATTATGTTCCCTCACTCAGAGCTGAACGTCATTAGGGAGGATCTGAAGGAACTGTTCCACAACTGAGGTCTCTATAAGGTCATTAACAGATGTTTCTTCTGGTTTCAACCATTTTATGCACAATTCTCTCAGCCTAATAAAAGTGTCTCTTGGGGAATAAGATGGCTGATATTGGTATACCCACCTGACAGTGACAGTTCAACAGTGAGGTCCCCCACAGTGACTACAGTGCCATGCCACTGTAGGGGACCCACTGGAACTGGGCACTGTCTGTTGGGGGTCCTGCACCCCCAAATCAGCTCCAACTCAGATTTGATAATCCTTTGTGGGGGGGTATTTGGGGGTGAAGGCTGAAGAAAACACTTCCTGTGCTGGAAACCGGCGGCCGACTGCTAAATGCAGTTGACCTGCCAGTTTACGCTGTGAGAGTTCAACGAGAAATTGTCGAACACCCATCATGGATCGTTGATATCTTAGGGAACAAAAGCTCTGCCGGTGAGGCCTCGGCATTGATGTCATACCTTCTTGAGATCTCTTTTTTAACTAGTTCATAATTTTCAGCATGCCTAGGGTCCATATTACTGTAGGCTAGCTGAGCCTTTCCAGTCAGGTATGGGGCAATTCTGACAACCCACTGGGTCTGGGGCCACCCACAGGCTCTGGGGTCCATATTACTGTAGGCTAGCTGAGCCTTTCCAGTCAGGTATGGGGCAAGCCTGACAACCCACTGGGTCTGGGCCATCCACAGACTCTGGGGTCCATATTACTGTAGGCTAGATGAGCCTTTCCAGTTAGGTATGGGGCAAATCTGACAACCCACTGGGTCTGGGGCCACCCATAGGCTCTGGGGTCCATATTACTGTAGGCTAGCTGATCCTTTTCAGTTAGATATGGGGCAAGTCTGACAACCCACTGGGTCTGAGGCCACCCACAGGCTCTAGCTACTCTTTTAAAGGTAGTTAAATAGGCTTATATTTCATCTGTGGGTGCCATTTTAGTTAATTTAATGTCTTTTGGGCTGGTATCCTGCCCCCTGTTATCTGTGCCAAATGGCTGGAGTGTTCTTAGGGTCTCCACCCATCACCGGTCCTGACGTCTTCTTTACTGTTCTCTGTCCTGGAGGTCTCATTCTCTTTGTTTTTCCATCTCATGTTGGCAGACAGCCAACCACCTCTGCAATTCTGAAATATCAATTGGAGGAACATTAAAAGTATGTACCTACTGTCAGGCACCCAGCCCCCCTCAAACATATATAATAGCAGACCTGCTCCACTTTTGAAGAGTAAGAAAACTTATACACATTTCCCTATGGGTAAAAAGTTATAGCATCTCAAATTTGCACCCCCTTAAAATAGCCATGTCTGACACACACCCTTTTGTGATGTCAGAAAATGAAGGCTGCTTGTGTGTGCTCCATAGATCTATATTGGTGCCATTTGTCAATGACGTTTAGTACTATTTAGAGTTGCCACTTGGAACAATGAAAGTGACCACTCCAGTAAACAGGGACTGTTACTTCAGTGGCTGCTTTGATTTTTCTACATGGCACCTCTAAATAGTACTAAATGCCATAGACATATCGCATACATACAGGTTACTGACATGCACCCTCAGTATTCATTTTCTGACATCACAAAAGGAGGCATGTCACACAAGGCTTTATTTCTATGAGGTGCAAATTTGATGCTACAACTTTAACCTGAGAAGCATATAATTTTTAATGCTCCTCAACAGTAGAGCAGATCTGCTATTATATATGTTTGAGGGGAACTGGGTGCTTGACAGTATGTACCTGCTCTTTAACTGGAGGATCTTTCAGATCTTCATCACTAGGGTCAGAGAGGCTTGCCCTAGCTGCAGTCTCAGTCTTTGTCTTCAGACTGGCCCCTGGCTCCAAACCAGGTAGGAGCTGTTCCCGGTTTGTGCCACCCTGTGTCTGGTCATCCTCTGGTCACCTTTGTCTCCAACTCCAACTTCTCAGTTTTCTCCTCCATGGCACCTCTTTTGTGCCTTCTCTGATATCTGGACAGATATCCTGGATCAGTATCCCCATGATCCTAGACCACCAACCAATCCCACTTCTGACACCACTGTCATAGTGGGTGTGTAGGAGAAAAGCACAGACAACAAAAGTAGGTGCAAAACACACCAATATGTGTATTTACTTACAAGAAATAAAATTAAAAACAAAAATTCAGAAAATAAATTAAACAAGCATTGCACAGCTAGGACATGGCATTTATCCCACCCTCTGTGTTTCCTCATTCTCTCCCAATGCTGAACTGATCTCCCTAGATTTGGAAACAGTACCTTATATACAGACTAGTCACATGATTGGTGAGGCTTCGCCTCCTAGTCTAGTACAAAACGTTTCTAGGCTACAAAAATAGAATTCAAATGTAATATCATAAAGAAGAACAGCAACAATTCATAATGGAGACCTCACAACAGAAAAACAAACAGTTTTGCCATTTTTAGGAGCATTTATCTGCTGTAGCTCCACCCACCTGCTGTGAGTGACAGGTCAGCATCTATATACACAGCAGAACAAAGGGGCACTGGCCCCTAAGACAAGACTTGCAGAACAACACCCAGGTGAGCTACAATTGTTTGGTAGTACAGAACAGAAGTAGTAAATTCAGGTCTTTGTCAGGATGAAAAAAATGATATCAGTATTTGCACAACAGTAAGGGTTTGGTTTAGCTTAAAGCTTGACTGTTGTTTTCTTTAATACAGAGGGTTCTTGTTTTAAAGAGGGAAAAAACAAACAACAACAAAAAAACAATGCGAAAAGCAAGCAGAGTTTAGGATGAGGTTCTCATGTAAAACAGCATTTTTTCTGCATGAGAAACCTTAAATAGCATTGCTCTTACAGAAAGTCCATTTCTTAATTCTGCTCTGTAACCCTGTTAGTGTGTTTGATGCCAAAAAAACACTAATAGGTGATACAGAGACAGAATACATCCTAAGAAAGCTCCTGCTCCTGCCTTTAATACTTAGAACAGGGATACTGCTATTTTGAACCCCTTTTCTAAGCTTTTTCATGTTTTTTTCAGCAGGATACGAGCAAGCGAACATCTCTGTAAAATACATATACTTTAGGTCAGAGCTTTCACTGGCAGAACAGTGCTACAAGCTGCAAGCTTGCAATACAGAGAAATGGCATAGTTTTGATTTCTGCTTGTTTTTCTTTCTTTTAACAGGTTCTGCAGGCTTTTACATGAAAGGCACAAAACCTTTAACTTAATTGCGAGAGAGGAGCAAGAGAGAACATAAATGCAGCTCCCTCTATCATAATGGGGGGGTGTTAAACAAGAGATTTAATAGCTGAGCAGAGTCTGCAGCTCTGCCAAATAAGCTTTTATCTGTCTTTTTACAACACATGCTGGCATAACAGCCAGTCAGAGGAAGGCAAACCAGACAGTGTCCTGCTGTTCTTTTGTCAAGGCAGGGAGGAAAGAGGGAGAGGTGGGAGAGGGAGAGGGGGACCTACATGATAGGAGAGGACAGGATAGAAAAAGAGTGCTGTTGTGCAACAGACTTTAAGCAGGAAAAGAAGATGACAGCGCAGGTTGTCTCTCTCAGATTTGTCTCCCAGGCTGGGGGTGCACAGTGCTACCACACCATCCCCACACCCCAATAATTATCAGTGGCCACAGCCGCAGCCTTCTTCTTGCCAAGGTGGTGGGTGAGCAGCTGCCTTCACACTCTGTGAAGTCTGACGTCTTTCAGTGCTGCTTATTGGTCATCTTCCAACACAGGCAAGGTGCTGCCAGCCCAAAACTAACTCAGGACAAGCAGCTTTCAATGTGGGGAAGAAATGGAGTGATCAAGAATCAAGTACTCATTCAGATGCGGCATCTATTTTAAGATCAGCATACTGGTGTGGACACTGCAAATAGAACCCCAGGTCTTTAAGCAGCCTTATGAAGAGTAAGGGCTTCTTGAAGCACTGGGGTTCTATTTATTGTACTGTAAGTGGGATGCATCTGATTCAGTAATTTACTGTACCTTGCATCTGGATATATGGTAGGCCCAACGTTAAATAAACGCTGCATCTGAATGAACACATAATGCCATAGAAACATAGAATTTGTCAGCAGAAAAGGACTGCTCAGCCCATCCAGTCTGCCCAAGTGTTCTCTACCTACTTGTAACTCCTGCCTGTATATGTTACTGTATGTCTATTCTGCCTGCATCCATCAGGACCTCCTTGTGAATGAGCTTGCTCAATGGATTTTTCCTGCAATGAACTTGAACCTACTCCACCTCCATAGCCCTATTGATCTCTGTTGATCCCTCCTTCCCCTTTTTCTAATATACCCCTATGTTTATCCTATGCATGCTTCATGCCCCCTACCATTTTAGCCTCCACCACTTCTCCTGGCAGTCTGTTCAAGGCATCTACCACCCTTTAAGTAAAGAAATATTTCTTCACATCTATCTTGACCCCCCCCACCCAGCTTCATTGTATGCCCCTTGGTTTGGGTGCTCATCCTCATTTGAAGGAAACTTCCCAACTGTACCCTGTTAACCCCTGTGAGGTACTTAGTAGGTCTTGATCATGTCACCTCTCACCCTCCTCTTTTCAGAATGTACATGTTGAGCTTCTTCAGCCTTTCCTTATAAGGATTCCTGTGAAAATCCTGAACCATTTGGTTGCCAGTCCTCTGAAACCTCCACCTTATGTCCTTTCTGAAGTGTGGACTCTAAAATTGGACACAGTACTCCAGCTGGGGGTATACCAGGGGTGATACAATGGCAGCACAACATCCCTCCTCCTCCTACTGGAGATGCCACCCTCATGCACCCCAGAATCCAATTTGCCCTGCCCATAGCCTTGTCACACTGCACTGACACCTTGAGGTCCTCTGTATAATACCCTCAAGGACCCTTTCATGTCTAGTGCGTATCAGTACCTCTCCTATCTATACTCAGCATCGGGTTCCTATGCCCTAGGTACATGATTTTACACTTGTTGGCATTGAACCCAACTAAGTAAGAAAATGGAATTGATTTGAATGAATTGCAGGCTTTTAAGCAACTTTTCTGGGAGTGTATGTTTGTGTGTGTGTGGGGGCTCTGCTACTATAACTATTTGCTTTTGATTTTGGCCTCAATCAGCTGCACTCCTGTAAACAGATAAAACACGCTAAGAAAGACTCATAAGAAAAGTGATAAAGTCTTTGTACATTAGCCTGGGCTGAGCTTGCAGATAGCAGGAGAGAAGAAACATAGAAACATAGATTTTGACAGCAGATAAGGATCACTTGGCCCACCTAGTCTTCCCATTTCTCTAACTACAGGATAAGCTGCAGATCCTAGTAAACAAACAGCCTATTTCTTCCTACCCCCACAAGAATTTCTTATGTTTGTCCCATGCATTCTTGAATTCTCCTCAGTTTTAGACCCCACAACCTACTCAGGAAGGCTGTTCCATGCATCCACCATCCTCTCTGTGAAAAAATACTTCCTCACATTGCCCCTGAGCTGTCCCCCTCTATCTTCAAATTGTGTCCCCTTGCTCTTGCACATCTTTTTTTCTGAAAGATGCTACCCTCTTGGACTTTGTTGATTCCACTGAGGTACTTGAACATTTCTATAATGTCCCCCCTCTCCCTCCTTTCCTCAAGGGTATACATGTTAAGTTCCTTTAGTCTCTCCTCATATGGCTTCTCTTGCAAACCCTGCGCCATTTTAGTTGCCCTCCTCTGGACTGCCTCCTTCCTGTCTATGTCCTTATGGAGATGGGGTCTCCAGAACTTGATGCAGTACTCTAGATAGGTCTCACCAACTGTCTGTACAGAGGGATAACAACTTCCTGTTTTCTGCTGGTGATGCCTCTCCCTAAACATCCCAGTATCCCCCCCAGCCCTCCCTACTGCCTTCTCACATTGCTTGCTAACCTTAAGGTCATCTGATATGATTACCACCTGGTCCCTCCCTTTCCATTTTTATTGTTGTTAGTACCTCCCACCCCCATTGTGTAATCTTTCCCTGGGTTTTTGTTTCCCAGGTGCATTATTTTGCACTTCTTTGAATTGAATCCAAGCTGCCATACTTCTGATCATTCCTCTAACCTTGCCAAGTCCCTTCTCATCCTTTCCACACCTTGTGTATCAACCGTGCTAAAGATCTTTGTGTCATCTGCAAAGAAGCATACTTTTTTTTCCAGTCCCTCTGCAATGTCACTTATAAAGACATTAAAAAGGAGATGCAGGCTGTTCTTAATTAATGAGCTTCCCACTGGTCACCTGTGAGCCTCTAATGGATCAGAGCTTACTACACAAGCATTTGTCAATGCCGAATGGTTGCTTGCTGGCATTAGCAGTGGAAGTTCAGGAGTTAGACAGATGGGCCTGATTCTCAAAGCCCTGCATTGGACGCAAGGTGCCTGCACCGGACAGATATGGTGCAAGGTGCACCTTGTGTCCATTACTGCCCTCCATGCGATTCACAAAGGTGATCTGCTTCGACCACAGTCCACCTGCCCCAAACAGGGCTTGCACTTGCAATGCACTGTGGCATGGTGGTAGGGTGACTGCAGCCGATGCAAGCTGCATCCTGTGATTCACAGACATCACCTGGTGGGAGAAATTCTAAGTGCCCTTAGACCAGTCAGGGCAGATGTAAGGGGACTTAGACATTCTCCCCTGGGTGACATGCCTATGTGCGGCACACTATGGATGATGGTCCACCCACCATACACCCCTGAGTGTGGCCCTGTATGTGTGGCCCCCATCCTAGTGGTCCAATGGCACCCCTCACAGATCCCTGATGCCACCTATGTACCATGTTGGTACCCCCATCCTGATGATGCCCATACTGGCAGAGGCTCCCCTGATCTCTGATGCCTGTCCCATTGGCACCACTGCAGCACCAACTTATGGCCATACAGTGCCCTCTCATGCCCCAGCAGATGGTGCCCAAACCACCCTGTACACCAATCCCGACAGCTCCCAGCACATCCCACCACTCACCTCTGTGGCCAGGCACCAATTGCACCAAACGTGGTGGGGGAACACCAGCCCACCAGGTTGGGTCCACATGCCCATTTCCTAGTGGGATAGGGTCCTGTGTTAGTCTCTGGTGGCCTATTCTGGACCTGTGTGGTGTGCCAGGGGTTTGCCGCAGGGTTCCAGTCAGCTCAAGAGTGGGGACTTTGCTGCTGGAACCCCTCCTGTACCTGAATCAGATGCAGGGTCCCTGGTGCACCAGGCATTGGTGCAAGCTGCTGTTTGCCGCAGCTTATGCCAGATGCAGGCCCCTATGAGAATCAGGCCCATGCAGTATAGAAATGGCAGTGAAGTAATGAACTAATGCCAACCCCACCCCAACCCTGCAGAGATGGACAGGTGTTGGGGTGTGTCTTTGGGTCATCGCCCAGAACAGTCATGACATTTCACCTCACTCTACCCTGTAGACACTGAACAAGTGTTGAGGTGTGCCTTGGGTGTTCGGGCTTTACTCATCTCATTCCATAAGGAAATATGCTGAAATAGGTACAATATAGGAGAATGGGATGAACTCTGGGGCCAAAGAGTCCAAGGCGCACCTCGATGCCTGTCACTGGCTGCAGGGTGCGGGTGGGGGTGGAATGGCATGAGTATTACTGTCGACAATCCCAAGTCACATCCCTGACACCTGTCAGTCCCTACAGGGTAGGGCATTCTGGTCAAAAACCCTAACACGCTCAGTGTTTCATGGTATTTTTACTCCACGTTTTCAACATGGGCTTTTTGTGATCCCATCGCATGAACAGAGACACTATCAGTCCATTAGCCAAAATGTGATTTTGCACAGTGACTGCACCATTTGGAGCCACAGGTGCGAAAACACATTTCGAACAGGATGTGAAAAATGACAGCTGTACTGTTCTTGAGGAGATGTGAAAAATGGCAATGTTGAAAATCTGGAATGAAAATATGAAAAAACTGGTGAAGTCACGAGTGTGCATAGAAACTGTGTAATGCACACCCGTAATGTAATTAGTTGTGGATTTTTACTGCAGATCTTCAACACAGGCACTTTGGGACCTCCACTCATGAACAGTGTCACTCTGATTTTCTACTCTAACCTGAACACTGATTTCCCACAGCGACCATGCTATTCTGCTCCAGAAGTGCAAAACACATTTCAGCCAGGGTGTGAAAATGACAGCTGTAATGTTCATAAGGAGGTGTGGAAAAATGCCAGTGTTGAAAATCTGGACTGAAAAGATTGTGAATTTGTGAACTTACAAGGGTGATGGATATTGCACAATGCACACTGTGAACACAGTCATCTTATGGACTTCGTCACCAAATTTTCAACATAGCCAGTTTAAGACCTCTGCTCTTGAACAGTGTAACTGTCATTTTTTTAATATGTCCCGAGCATTGATTTTGTACACTGACCATGCCACTGTGCGCTACATGTCCGAAAACACATTTCGGGTGATATGTGAAAAACGACAGTTGTACCGTTCATAAGGAGGTGTGGTAAAATGGCAATGCTGAAAATCTGGAGTGAAAATTTTGAAAATGCTCAAAGTTATGAGCGTGCATAGGAGCTGTGCAATGCACGCTCATAAAACAGTCATTTTGGGGAATTTTTTCACAAAATTTTCAACATAGGGATTTTAGGTGCCTACCTCATGAACAGTGTCACTGTGATATTGTTAATCTGTACAGAACATTAATTTCACACACTGACCATGCCATTGTGCGTTACATGTGCAAAAACACATTTCAGGTGAGATGTGAAAAATGACAGCTGTACTGTTCATAAGAAGGTGTGGTAAAATGACAATGTTTAAAATCTGGAGTGAAAGTATTAAAAATGCTTGAACTTACAAGCGTGTATAGGAACTGCGCAATGCACGCTCATAAAGCAGTTATTTTGGGGAATTTTTTCACCAAATTTTCAACATAGTGTTTTTGGGGCCTACCTCATGAACTGTGACACTGTCATTTCAATACTTGGTCCCAAAAGGTGGTTCCACACAATGACCACAAAATCACCTTTTGGGACTGAATAACAAAATAACAGTGACTGAGTTCATGAGGTGGGGTTCCAAGAACCCCATGTTGAAAAGTTTGTGAAAAAATTCCAAAAAATGGCCGAGATATGCACTAAAGTTTAAAAAAAAAATGTATGCCATTATACAGCTTACCGGCATTTCTTCAGTTTGTGGTCGGCTTTGAAGAGTGCAGACGTGTTCTCGGTCCACCGAAGATAGCAGCCCTGGGCTCTGGAGGTAAGTATGGGGTGAGGGGGTGTGGGGAGGCAGGGTGTGCAGAGGGTGGATGCAGATTGGGGAGGGGCCACGGACTCAACAAGGGACTGTTTTCTGTTTTACAGGTTTATTTACAAAAAGAAAACATCACGGGAAGGTTTTCTTTTCAGGAGATTTAATTTTGGCACGCTGGGGTGGGCTCCAACTTGCCACTTGAGTGTTTGGGGGCTGTAGCGACAGAGATTAGGCACCCCATCAGCACATCTGGTGCAGGGGGAGCAAAGTCAAGGGGGATTGGGCACACCCTCGGCACACAAGAAATTGGGGGTGGGCATTATGCAGATGGAGAGTGGGCTCCCCCGTCCACAAAATTACCAGGCAGGAAGCATGCCGACAGGGGGATTGGGCACCCCCGGTCGACTATTTTTTAATACTTTATTGAAATATTTCCCCAGGAAGGCACACTGAAGGTGGGGTGGTGGCTTTCTGTTGGCTTTGTGGGGACTGTGAGAGGCCACCGGAGAAGCCTTCAGCAACACAGCACAATGGAGCTGTGTAATTGGCTGCTGCAGTCAGGAGGCCCTGTACCGAACAGCTGATTGTGTACTGACAGGCCGCTCCTGATTGCAATGGCTCAGTTACTTTGATCTAGTGGCCTGCTCATTAACTGCTGGTGATTGACAGCAGGCTGATCTATTGGCCGAGGCAGAGTCCAGCCCCTAAATGGGCTGCTGCCATTCGCACAACACTGCCACACCTCCTCAACCTGCTTGTGAAGAAAATGTGACGCAATGTGTTTCTTGCACATGTGCAAGCAACACAAAAGACAACAGCTTCAGTTGCAGCAGTACGCCTCAATGAGGGAGGAGTTTAAACCAGCAGTTTGGTTTCCATGAAACCGTGTTCATCATTGTTAAGTAGATTTGTCTCAGTACTGTATGTGTTGCACACTGTTCTTTAGGATCTTGTTCATGAATTGTCATTGGCATGGAGTAGCCCTATCCCACTCCCCAACAATTGTTTTTAAGGCCCTGTCCACACTACAAAATGCTGAACTAAAACAGTTTCAGGACCGTTACAACACGTACCATTATGGTCTGTCCATATTGCGGTGGTAACGTTTTAAAACATGTTACAAGCTGGTGATGTTACGTTCGCATTGTTGTGAAGGTGTACCAGTTTTTAGACCAGTATTTCGATCAGTTTGGTAACATATCCCACGATGCCTTGCATGACGTCCTCAAGCTTGCAGCAATCCCATCATGTCCTGCTGGTTGTCACGTAAACAGACAACGGACATGATGGAAGTGGCCAAATTCAATATGCTGTGCCTTCTTCTTCTTCTGCACAGCTGCATCACCAGAGATGCATATAAAAGGGTTGAACAAACGGCAGTATGAAAATGCAGGCAGCACAGAGTAAAATGTGCACAGCAGGGTCGAAGTAAATATCTACTGCTTTTCAGCAGTATGCTGAATGCAATATACAGCATTGTGAGGGTGAATCTGTGCCTCGGTCACTGTGGCGTTAGTCCCGATCCACAACATGGTGGGAGTCAGTTGTGTGTGTTACCTGGACCAATGAGCAGTGGGTTTCTAACTTTAGAATGTCCAGGCACACTTTTGGTGCTCTGTGTGTTGAACAGTGTCCATGCATACAATGGATGGACACTCAATTCAGAAAGCGATTCCTGTCAGTAAAAGGGTAGCAATAGCCATATGGTGCTTGGCTACAAATACTGAATATCGGACCCTTGCACATCTATTTGGTGTGGGACAATCTACAGTGGGTGAAATTGTAATAGATGTGTGCCATGCCATAGTGCATGTTCTGTTGCCAAAAGTGATTCGCATTCACAGTGTAGCTGACATTATTCATGGTTTTGAGCGAGATTGGGACTTCCCTCAGTGTAGTGGTGCAGTGGATGGCATCCACTTTCCCATAATTTCACCTCCAGGAAAGGCACAGAATATTTCAATAGAAAATCATATTACTCCATTGTGATGCAAGGTCTAGTAGACCACAAGTTCTGGTTCATTGATATAAATGTGGGCTGGCCAGGAGAGTGCATGACCAAGAGTGTTTCATAACAGCAACTTGTATACCATGGGCAGAGTGGCAAACTATTTCCTGCACTTACATGGGACATATGTGGTGTTACAGTCCTTGTCATGATATTAGGTGATCCCACCTACCCTCTGCTGCAATGAGTTTGAAGCCCTACAGTGATACCAGTGACCCCAAGAAGTGCAACCTTAACTACCTCCTGAGCCATGCCCGTATGGTTGCTGGTGTAACTTTGGATGCTTAAAAGGTAGATGGAGGTGTCTGCTGAAGCACAATGAATTTTCCTAGAAAATGTACCCTTCATAATTGGGGCTCGTTGTACTACACAATCCTGATGGAGAAAGCGGAGGTGTACCATGACAGCTGGGCTGCAGATGTTGATTGTGGTATCTTCCCTCAGCCTACAGAAACTGATTGTGCACCTGTGGACAAAATCTCAGTAGCTGCAATGAACCGACAATCTGCTTCTGTGTGAGATGCACTGGTACAGCATTTAATGACCCACTAGGTATGTTCAATAAAGGAATAATGCACGACAGGGTGTGTGTCGTGCTGGGATAACGCCACGCCTGGGGGTTGGGCACGAGGCCGCAGGCTGAGTGCGTCCAATGCTCCAGACGTGGCATTATCCCAAACGACACACACCCTGGAGTGCATTATTCCTATTATACAATGGCTTGTTGTTATATATAAAACAAAAAAATAATTTTAAAGAATGTTTTTGTTAGTATGGAAAAATATTTTTGTTTCTTGAAGATGCAAAAAAGAGATCATCATGGTGGTCATCATCCATATTGGTTCACAGTGCAGAGACTAGACCTGTGGCGACATGCTGGGATAACGCCACAGGTCCAGCCCCAAACTGACCAATCAGAGACCAGGATTCTTTCTTGCCATTGTATAATTACTGACAATCATTACTGACAAATATTCCAGCTGTAGTCCTCAGCATATCTTCAGTGCTGTACCATTGCAGTGGAGTTGATCTTTGTTTTATTAAGCTAATTGCACTGGGCTGGACAACTTCATTGCAAAAATGATTAAACCATGCAATGGTCAATGTTACCAAGGCAAACATTCATTCTTGGTTAACACACCACTCTTGAGTATTGATCATGCTCTAGTGATTTTCTTTAGTGAGCATGTAATAAAAATGTATATAGTTATTCCTGTGTTTGACAATCTGCTATTTGCAATATACTCACAGTTCATCTAACCTACCCTACCTGCATTATAGTACTGGTATCCTTGCTGTATGTTTGCAAAGTGCTACATTTGCATTTTAAGAAAGGTGATGACAATGAACAGAAGGGTGCAACATGCTGATAATAACTTTTATTTGGTCACCTTTACAGGATGTTGTGCAAAGACAAACTGGACAACTGTGATTCTCCTGAGTCTCCATAAACTTTAAAACTGTTTTTAAGGTCAGCTACAATGACCTACAATAACTGGCAAAGTGATAAAAGTTAAAACGTTGAAATACATTTCAACATTTGTTTTGTTTCTGTTTGTTAAATATACACCTTTAAACTTTTAAAGTTTTACAAGTTCAACTTTACTCCTGAGGTTAGTAATTGCTTCAAAAGCACTCTAGAATTTAGACAACGTGTTGTAACATACAACAATAAAAAAATGTGTATATATATTTCCAAATACTTGCAATAGTGTATGAACAATAGCTACGTATTCAAGTAGTGCATTTTTGTATTCTCTGCAGTGATATACAACTAATAAATGGTGATGTTATCATTCACAATCATTGCTGCATGTGTGGGTTAATATGAAACAAGTAACCCTTTGGCCACCATATCACTGGACATTAGTAACACCATAAAAAAAATATATTAACACTGAAATTTATTTACTTTATAAAATACAGAACAACAATGCAACCTAAAAGTGCAAATTGACTAGCAACTAAACAATGTGAAACACTATATAACATAAACAGTGGTTGTAACTCTAGGTTGTATGCCACTGAAACCTCAATCACACTGTATAGTGCACGAAGGCAGCAGTAGTTTGCACTATCTACTTGCATGGACTACAGATCAGTCCTGTGAATTCCTCACTCATGAGTGCCTGTGTAAGCTCATGGTTTCACTGAGTGGCTCTTGAGCTTCACATTGCTCAATGTTGTTATGCACTCGTGAGGTGGCATGAACACCCTGCCTCACACCTTGTGTCATGCTCCTACGGCTATAGCCCTCCCTGCAGTGGAGTCCACCAACAGATGGTTGCCTTTGTACTGCAGAGTGAGACTGGGGAGTGGAATGGAAGATATGCCTTCCAGATTGAGGATGGCTGGCATGCTGACCAGCATGGCCTATAGTTTGTTCAGCATTGCCTGTACACCTTATACCACTGTGGGCAGAAGTGGTCTCCATATGGTGCCTACTTGCGTGCTGATCACTGCTAGTTGAGTTTGTGGAATTCCATGCATGTCCCTGTATTCCCTCAACAGGTAAGTTTAATGACTTCACAGACATGGCAGGACCAGCAGATACTGGGTGGCACTGCATTGCCATCACCTTCAACAAGTTATTAAAAAATGTTGCATTTTTATCTGCCTCATACTTTAAGTGCTCCCAAACTTTCAAGGGAGCACTTAAAAAGTATCTTTTTAAACATGCATATAATGATTTTTAAATGTTATTAAGTTTGGATAATTTTATTGCTTTTAGTAATATTGTTTTATTATGTGATTATAGGCACCTTGGTTCTAGAAAGGCGCCTTTTATAAAGTATTGATTGATTGATTAATTGAAACCCTCTTCCATCTCCCTCTCCTCTCCTCCTGCACCTCTCCTCTCCAGTTCAATAAGTTCCTATGTTGCTCCTGCAGCAGTCTCCTGGTTGGTACAAAGACAGCCTCCATCAGATCCTGCATTCTACTGCCTCTTCTCTTTTTCCTTAGCTTATCTAGAGGTTCACTGGGATGCTTCTGGGAAAATGCAGTGGAGGTAGATGCACTGGAGCATGGGGAGGCATCACCAGCAGTAAGTCCACTGTCATGGGAGGTGGAGGGACAAGATGAACACTCCGCTGTCGCTTCACTACCAGTGCTTAGGGATGTATCTTCATGCTGTTCAGCATCTGTGGAAAATCACATAAGCCAAACTAAGATAAAAATCTTACTGCATCATCTCAAGCCATTACAGGGTGACTATAATTTGTACCACTTTGACATGAATCTAAAAATTGTTTATATGTGGCAATCACTTGCTTGGTTTGTTCTGTGAAGGTTAACACTTATGTTTACCCCCAAGCCAGTTGCTAACAATCTAAATCTCAAGATATGGCTCCAAGCCACTGACACATTTATATATGTAATTCAAAGGTTTGAGAAGTACTGTATGTCTCATCTTATGTTGCCAACAAAATTTGTTACACGTTCCCTCTATGAGACCACAAGCATTAAAACAACAGTATGAGGTTAATAGCCCGGTCATTGCAATCAAGCATTTTAATGAGGTGCTTGCCAGCTGGTCTAGCACCTTATTCTCTCATGCATTGCTGTTATTAAATTATTACCCACATCGATGAGACTATAGTATGGGTGTGGGGTGTGCTAATACATTATGTGTGAGATGAAATGATTTCATTGGGTGGGTGTGGGGTTGATTTCATAATGTTTGCTTGTATTTTACCACATCAAATCCACAATGTCTGAGACTGCTAAAAATGGAACTAACAATGGCTTTCACCTATCTTTGTTGAAAAAGTTTTAAAGATTTTTTTGGGGAGTGTTAAAGTTAAATGCTAAACTCTTTTGGAATAAATTGTCCTGATCTACTCTAGTGAAATTGCTAATACAGTAATTTATGTGAGCTTTATTCCTGAAGTTTACTTGTTTTAATAACAAAGGTGTCAGTGTCTCTAGCAGTACCAAACATTTACCAGTTGATTAACTGCTAATCAGTTGTCATTTTATTATTTATTTATTGCAATTGTTTCACCAGGAAAGGCACACTGAGCAACAAGATGCTTGTCTCCCAGTGCGACCTGGGGGTACATAGGATATGATAACATGCAGGTTATCAAGTGAACAGTTAACAGAAGCAAAGAAAAAGCAGCATAAGGATACACGATTGCATGAATATACAAGCAGCGCACATTGAATGCTTAGGATATTAAAGTATCAAATAACAATTTTTGTGACAAGAAGCAGCAGACAAGGTAAACGAACACAGTAGTAACAGCTGTAAACAACAGAGGACATATATCACAGTTATACACAATACATGGGGCAAAATAGGCCCAGGACTTAAGTGCAAGGTTGGGGTTATATGCCAGCTTCTGTAGCAAGGCTAAGGCCGCTGGTCAGGCATTGGAGAGGGGATAGTGGGGCATGGCAGGTTCAAGGGCAGGAGCAATTTGTAGTAAGGAAGTTTGGTAGGGTGGTAGACAGAGAGTAGGAAGAGGAGGAGTGAATTTGCAGTGGGAGGGCATTCCAGAGCTTGGGTAGCCAGTGTGAAGGCAGCTTGACCGGCAGAGGTCTTCTGCCTAGGGACTGAAAGTTGACAGGAGTCACTGGATCTAAGATGATGGGAGGGAGGTTGGGCAAATGTGAGCACAGTGGTAAGGTAGGAGGGGATGGACCAGATCCATAAGTTGGAGACAAATTTAGCACACTGAGAGATGCGGCAGTTTTTGAGGTACGGTAGTGCCAAGGCTCTGTAGAGGTTGCAGTGGTGGGTGAGGGGAGAGGCATTGAGAGCAAAGCAGCAGAAGGCATTATAAAGTCTGTCCAGTTTAGATAGGGTTGACTTAGGGGCTGCACTGTATACAATGTCGCAGTAGTCGATGGAGGGCAGTATCATCTTCAGGACCAGTTCATGTTGAACTCGGGGATGGAGGCTGCTGTGGTTCCTATATAGTGCACTGAGCATGGGATGTAGTATTTTTTGAGATAGCATCAATGTGGTCAGAGAAGAAGAGATGGTTGTCAAGCCAGACCCCCAAGTAACGTAAACGAGGAGACATCTTCAAGTTTTTGGCCATCCAGGGTGGCAAAGTAGGGAAGGGAGAGGAGTCTGGCCAGGCATTGTCATGTGCCAAAGGTCATAGTGACAGTTTTTTTTTGTATTTAGGGAGAGCTGGTGTGAGCTAAACCATTGCTGTACCTCATTGAAGTCAGCTTGGAGGTTTCATTGTACCACATCAGGGGCGGAGCCCAAGTAGTAGAGTACAGTATCATCTGCATACATGTGGATTGAGGAAGTACAGCAGATGAGTGGCAGGTCATTTAGGAATACAGGGTTTTAAATAATTGATTAGCAGTTTTTTTCTTGGGACAATGCTAACTGTACAGAAAGCATTCATATAAGTTTTCTAGAAGTGTTATGTTTGTTAAACACAATGAGGCAAGTGCTATGCATTTTCACAGTGTTTTAGCATTTTTATGAGCAAAACACTAATCAATTTTGGAGTTAAATAAAACCCTGGAATATAGAGAACAAAATGGGACCAAGAACCGACCCCTGTGGGACACCAGTAGTTAAGGGAAGGGGGGTGGAGATCACATTTGAGACTCTAACGGACTGAGTTCTATCAGAGAGGTATGATCTGAACCAGTTTGTGGCTGTGACAGAGAGGCCTGATTCAGCGAGACTCGAGAGCAATATGGGGTGGGAGACGGTGTCAAAGGCTTTTGCAAGGTCAACAAAAATGGCTGAGGTGATCAGTCCACTGTCCATGCCTGTCAGGATAGTGTCTGTAAGCCTTATCAGGGAGGAGGTGGTGGAGTGTCCCTTCCTGAAGCCAGACTGGAATGGCGTGAAGATTTTGGAGTCAGTGAGGAAGGAGGTAAGTTGGGTGAGCACAAGGTGCTCTTGTAGTTTTGCTAGGACTGGGAGGAGGGAGACAGGGTGGTAGTTAGAGGGGGAGGTAGGGGCACCTCCTTTTGGCAGAGGGATGACAATACATGGGGAGCAGTGGCAGCAAAGTTGGTTTAGGAGTTTGGCAAGTGGAGTTGCTATAGCGGGTGGAGAGGTATAGAAGTTTGGTGTCTAATCCATCTGGGGATTTGCCTTTTGAAGGTTGAGAGAAAGTAATGCATCTGGGGCCTCAGTTGCAGAGATGTCTTTGAAGGAAAAGGACCGAGGCCTAGTCTGGGTCTTTATGTCTGTATGAGTGCAAGAGGTGTAGTGTTGGGCAGGAAGAGAGGAGGTGGCAGCACAAGTGGAAGTACACATTGAACTCAGTGGCAACTGCTGTGGGCTCTGATAGGAGATAGTTATTAACATCTAGCATTGGAGTGGGATTGGCAGCGGTGGGGTGAAAAGGTGGTCATGTCAACCTGGTTGCAGTTAAAACAAACACAGTAGGTGACACACCTCTTGCCGAACTTAGTTTGTCATTTATCATTGCTATAAAATATTTTCCCCTCTCCCTTTTATGTGGCTGTAGTCAGTGAACACATTGCTGAGGAGTGAGTGAAATTTACAAATATTCACATTGTCACTTCTCACTCTCACTCCTCAATAGTTGTAACCATTGGACCTAGGAATAGAGCTTTTCATATATTACCACTGAATTTTTTTCTTAATCAGACTAGACATTACAGAGATAGCCAATAAACTTGCTCACACAAAGTTACACAGCTTTACTATAAGCACTCTTCATAGAACAAGATCAGTATACCTTTTAAAATGCATAGAGTGGTGAATTAAATATTAACATCCTTGTATTGCCTTCACAACAGTAGGGATAAAAAAATCTTCATCTGAGCAACAGATGATTACTAAGATTTTCATGTGTAATCACTCTGGGCATAGAAATCTAAACTCCAAAATTGCATACAATGTCATAAGGTTTCATTGCACTTCATTTCCAAACAAAAAAACCTTCAAATTCAACAGCCATACTAAAATTGGCAAGTGGTGTGTCTGTGTTTATGTTTCACCAGAGCAACCTACTTGCAGGTGATAAATATTTTAAAATGTCTTACATATTATTTGAAATAACTTGAAGAACTTGAAAATGTGCACATAAAATATAGAGAGGTGTCATTAAAAAATGTCAAAGGATGATTTACAGACTCCTAATAACAAAGTAAGGTACACGGCTGATGTCATGGACTTTGGAATTAAAAACGACCTCAGGGCATTATGTATCTGTAGTTACTTACCCAGAGAAAATGCTCCTTTGAGCAATGCTCACTTAAAAGTACTGTAGGTCCTTGTTTTAGGACAGGTAAGCAGAACCGTACGGTACATGAAACAGCAATATCCTGTTTTGAGAATCAGTCTTGCTTAACAGGTGGCTCCTTGAAAAAGGTGCAAGACTAGGGACAGAGGCAGTTTATTTTATTATTTTTTTACACATATTTCTTTACCCAGTATAGCCCACCTGAGATTCAGACATCTACTTTTCTGTGAGCCCCTGATTGAACAGCCAAGAAGTGAGTAGGGCACAGAAGAGTTAAAGGCCAACATATATTTGCATTATTAACTGTATTATAGTGTACTAAAGAACATCTTTATTAAAATTCCTCTTGTTTCTCCCACATTTTCATGAATGACAAGTGATGTAGCTGTGTCACAGAGAACTAGCCTGTTTTCATTAACAATTTCTTAATGGGGTGGGGTCTTGCAAATTTCAAAAAGTACAGACTATAGTTCCTTCTGAAGCAATAGGTTCCCAGCCATCCACACTCCCTCCATCCCCCACTCACTTTCTTTTCATATTGTAATTCAACAACTACCTGCATTTCCATGCCTGCAATGGAATCGTTAACTGCTTAGCATATGAATGTGTTCCGCAACTGAGAACTAGCCTTCATGCATTGCCCAAGAGCAGTCTGTGAGTACAGGGGGAGGGGAGAAAGGCAGGAGAAAGGAAGACAGTGAATGAATGCATGGAACAGCACCTGGAATCTTATTAACTCTGCTCAATCCAACAAGACTCAGAGCCATTGTTTGAGAGTTGGATGGGGGCTGGGGACATACTGTATGGCTGACTTACAGTGTCTTGTTTCAGCAATCAAATAAAAATATAGTGGTTCACTGATTGTAATATAAAGTGTAGTGAAAATATATTTGTTTTGTGTTTTGCATTATACACAGGAGTTTGTAAGATTGACAGTCAAATATGGGATATGGATTTCCGATAACATTTTAGTTTCTCAGTTAGAAATAGAAAACACATATACTACCATGAGTAGCCTCTAACAAAATCTAATGCTTGAGGTGTTGCCATTGTCTTTTGGGGCTAAGGGACATGATCCTTCAAAGATTTGTTTCTTTCTTTTTTTTTTCTTGCAGTATTTCCTGGGCACTGCTCTGTATTGGACTAAATATGTGTCTTAATCTGATGTCCCATCACCTTTTGAAAAGTTGTTATGTTTATTCTGCATTATATTACACACAGAACTTCCCATTTGAATAATCTTTTTCATTCCATGCCTTATGACAATGTTTTTATTTCTTCGCTGGTTGTCAGGAACAGCTGTCAGCATTGAAAATCTGTATTATAAAAAAGACAAGTGCTGCCTCAACCCAGTATGTTTTTCTCAGATTCTGTAGCAGCATCTCAATTATGTCTTAAGTCAGTGGTGGAGCTAGAGGGGCTGGGGGGTTGCCTCTGGCTACCAGTGTGAGTAGAGGTGCCCCACCACCTTCATTATTCAATGTTTAGTGCCCACTGTGGAACCCATGATTGACTGAATAGCCCCCTAGCTCCCAAATGCTCCCAAACCTGGCTCGCTACTGCTCTGAATATATACAGTGTGCGTTTTCATTTGTATTTAGAGTAGTGTATCAGTTACATTTGACTGCCTTTCACTGAATAATGTCAACATTTCCTCCATCTGAAATGTTAGCTGTTCCAGACTGCTAGCATACAATTTCTGCCCTCCCATGTGTGAACTTACTATTCCTTTCACCCTATAGGATTTTTCTTTTGTGATCTCTGATTTTCTTTTCTCCCAGTGATTTCTCTATGTTTGATTTCAGCTGTACAACTGCAATGGATTTGTATAAAGTAATCTGGCTTTGAGTCATAATTGCCAATATCTTTTGGGGCTATGGGACATGACCCTTCAAAGATTTTGTTTATTGTTCCTTTTTACAGTATTTCCTGGGCACTATACTGTGTTAGACTAAATATGGACTATAATCTGATGTCCCATCAACTTTTGAAAAGTTTTTATGTTTACACTGCATTATAGTACACATAGAACTACCCATTTTAATTATCATTTTCATTCCATGTCTTATGACAATGTTGACATTCCTTGCTGTGCTCGACTCCATGATATGTGTTCAAATGTCAGGAACTTGACCAACTTTGAAATCGGCATTATCTGAGTTGTTGGTGACAGACAATTTTGTGTGTGTTTTTACTCTCTGTTGTCTTGATTTGTCTTAGATACAGTAGGTATAGCTATATCAAGTACTGGGCTGTTTAACTGGTAATAGCATGAAATAATGGGAAAACACATCTTTGAGTTTCATGACCCATAGCCCCAAAGACAAGTAACATACGGGGATCATGGATGGAGATGGGGCTCAGTAAAACACCAGGTAAAATGAAAATAACTATAGTGCATGGGACAAAGGATGAGGGGTTAAAGTTAAAGCTGGTGAGCAATATAGGGGATTACTGGCTCACAGAAATGTGCGGCAGTGCCCACTTCCCATCCCCATGTCAGCCTGTGCTTCTAAAATATGAATTGGCACACACATACACATGGTATATAGAGACATCCCCGATGTTGCACAGTCTGAAAATATGCATTACCTCTACCTTTCCCAATCTCCAGTCTTCATTTGCTGCCAAGCATAAAAAGGTAGTTGCTGCCCCCAACACATGTTTTAGAACATCACTCACCCCCAATCCTCAATGTTGCCCTGTTTAAAAAAAAATAAGTAGTATATCCTCATCACATATTCTAGAACCAAACCCAGGTAACCGAGTGGTCCGCACCCCAGCATTTGGGGCCGTACATGGCCAGCGCAGAATGAACTTCAAGTGACACATGACACATTACACATTACAGTGGTCCATCACAGAAAGTTCTGTCTGCACCAGCAGTGGAGATGAGAGGAGGGCTATGCTGGCTGTTTTGGGATGGGGGAGTAGAAACCAGGAAGGGTTGAGGAATGACACTACATGAAGGAGAGCAGTGACAGAAGACATGCACTCTGTCACTTGGGCCTGGAACTAGAATTGCAATTTTATAACCAGACAACATCGCGTTTGGGGTGGGCCTTCAAGAACCTGGGATGTGTGATATACAGTACAGTACTAATTATTTGTAAAAGGGGCAAAATCAGGAATGGTGTTGGGGAAGTTCTAAACCATATGTAATGGGCTGAAATAAATTTGTTTACACCGTGCAATATTTGAGAATGAAGTGGTGCTTCATAGCAATCTGTATGCAGTAGAGCAGTCAGTATGCATCTTGATCATCCATCACAGAAATTCAGTTATATGGAAATTGATATCTACTGTACATATAAGAATGCATCATGTGCATTTTTGTTAGATTTTGTTTTATTATAACAAAGTCCTACACCAATTTAAATTTGATATTTACATGCCTAATCAGTAGACAGTAAAATAAAAATCAACAAAGAAAATGAGGTGTAAAGAATGGTTCCAGTATATTTGAAAGAACCTTCAATAATGCATTTCATTTTAGTAAGGTCAGACATAAATCAAGAACAAAGATTCTGGCCTGATATTCAAACTGTGCCAGGCTGTGGTGCAAGCCGGGCACAGCTCAATTTGGCTGCGCGGGCGTGGACTGGGTGATATTCAACGGAGCTGCACCATGGCTCAGCATTGTCGAATATCACACCCTGGCCACCTTCAGTGCGCATGGTGCGTGGCACTGCGCCAGTGCCAATGGCCAGTAGGAGCATGAGGATGCGCTGAGCGCAAGTTCCATTGTACTAGGTACAGCAACCGCAATATTCAAAAGTCAACATTCAAATGGGGCCATAATGTATGCAAGGTGCAAATGGGGCCATTTGCATGTCATTATAGCCGATTTGCATGCAGGTGTGCTGATCCGTCGACTTGTGCCTCGCCCTGCCAGGCAGCAGCCGTTGAGGACCAATACCCCTGCAGCTGGCAATTGCCCCAAGCCTGATCATGGGCTGCAGTAAAAGATTAATCCCTTATCCCTGGTAGTCCAGTGGACCAAGTCTGCCCGATCACGGGTTTAAGTGTGACAAAATAGATAACTATATCCCTGGTGGTCCAGTGGACCAAGGTCTCTCCGATCGCGGGCTTAAGTGTGACAAAATAGATAACTCCTATATCCCTGGTGGTCCAGTGGCCCGAGGTCCGCCCGATCGCAGGATTAAGTGTGAAAAATAGCTAACCTCTATATCCCTGGTGGTGGCGGACCCTCCCCCACCTGCCCACAGTCCCCACTGCCTCCCCCAGGTCAGCGGCGGGTGGCAGCACCACCACCTGCCGCTGGCTGACTATGCACTGCGTCAGTAGACTGCGCCCATTGGTCTGGCGTGAGCCAATGGGCGTAACCCATACCATACTTAACATTCCAGATATAGCAGATGGATTCATTCACATATCTGCAATCTTAGTATGGTATGGGCTGCCAGCCACTGTGGACAATAAGCGTGCCACTGGTATCAGTTGGCAGGGGTGGTGCAGCAGGCAGTAAGGGTGCTACTGCCACCACTGCCTGGGGGGACCGGGCAGTAGGGATCAGTGGGCAGGTGGGAGGGTCTTCTGGACCACCAGGGATATAGGAGTTAGCTATTTTTCCACCTAGCTTACAATCAGGCAGACCTCGTCACTGAACCACAAGAAAAGATTAATACATTTTTGCAGCCCATAATCTGGTGGGCAGCGGTCCACTGGACCACCAGGGATATATGATTATTCTCATCTTTTACTTAGCCGGCGGTCGGGTGAGCAGCTGATCCACTGGACAACCAGGATTTAGGATTTATTTTTTATACTAGTGCCCACAATTAGGCATGAGGCCCACCACGGAGGTGACAGAGCTTGGGTAGCCACCCACAGGTAACAACTGCAGTGTTGTGCCTACTGTGCGGCAGTTCACCTGTGAGTGGCCATCCATTATTCCTTTCTTTGGATCAGCTTTGTGCTGCTTTGGTAGGGGTGCGCATGCATGGCTCCACATCCCGGGCTGAATATCGAGCTGTGCAGAGTATGCATGGGCACCCCCACCGCTTGTCAACATACATTGCTGATGTCTGGCGCGTCGGGATTGTTGCCAGGTGCAATTTCCGTTTGAATATCACGCAGAGCACATCAGTGGGTTGTGCATGGCTAAACACTGTTGTGCCATCGTAACCACTAGATATCTGGGCCTCCATGTAAAAAAAGCATCAAATTAATAAAGTTATGCATTTTATATGGAAACCATAACAGAAAATCTGCAGTGCTGTACAGTCATTCACAATGCTTTGTGTGGTGGGAAAACAGCTAAAGTACTGTAAACTATTGAAAAAAATATGCTCAATAGACAGAAGACCTCAATGTGAGTATACAGAAAGAGAATTCTTTCAGATATTGAACTCAGTACAATGTTGAAATGACAGTGAAAGGGTGATGGAGATGTCCAATACTTTGTTTTGGGTTACACTATGCCAACAATCGTTGTCTTTTCAAGGCAAGGTGGTGAATGGGAGATGTCAATTTAATGACACTCACTAAAATGTTTTTGATAATATGCCAGTTTCGTACCCTCACCTGTGGACAAAAGAATAAAGCAGTAAGGCAGGTGGGCAGTTCTTTGAAAAAGAAGCTGAAGAGGCAGAATAGGGGAATACTGTGTTTGAAATTTTCAGTACTGTACCACATTTCCTAACATATCAGAACAGGACTCGGGAGTCTTGCAATTAATAATTATCTAAATGCTAGCCTTTCAGAGTCCAGCTATTTGTAGGGCACAAACTAAAATGTCTTTGTCCGAGACACAATGGCCCTTCAGGCCACTGGTAAATTTTCTTATTTAGTATGTTGAACATTTTCTTAATTACCAAACTTACAGTCAACCATCTCTTATATTATATTCAAACACAGTAGTCCCTGCTCGCCTCTTCAACTGCTTCTTCAAAGACCTGCCCATCTACGTTTTCAATATTTTGATTCTTTGGCAATAAACTAATAGGACATTTTTTTTTAGTTGGGAAGCATCGGGATCGGAGGTCACGACCACTTGACAACCAGGAATTTTTTAATTGAGGATGGGGGTTGTATGTTTCTTTTGCAAGTAATCTGGCTGATGTAGCAATGTTGGGAAAATGGTAGAATTACTATAGTTTCTGAGGGTCTGAATTTTCACTTCTTGCTTTTATGCTTGCTCCGTATGCTTGCTTACAGCCCATATTGTACACTGGTGAAAATGCAAACTTCTGCCATTGGGGGAGATCAGGCTTGCACTCTCAGTCTTGCACTTGTCCTCTCCAATGAAAACTACTGTACAGTATGTCTAGTCTACACACAGACAAAGGGCTCACTTGCTCTGGGCACTGACCATAACTGTGATCCCTAGTCCCCACATATTGCACAGTAGGCTCTACATGGTGGTGCAATTATTTTTTACTTCTGCTGTTATATGCTCCTTAACCAGTTAGCAAAACAGTGTACAAAATATAAATGCAGCAAAAGCATCATGGTAACTTTTTCAATATTTTAATATGAAAAACGGCAAACAGACTGACAACAGAGTCTCAGTGTTCTGCCTATTCCTTTGTCATTTTGCACATTAAAACATGCTTCTGTTGCATTTATTTTGGTGTACAATACTGTATCTCTTTGATAGCTGGTTATGTCATTGTTTTGGCTTCTTTGACAGAGCGCCTAGCATTTTTATTTTACAGTTTATTCTACTCCTTATACAGTACTTGGACTTTTTGCAACTGTGGAAGCCACTGCTATTTGACAATGCTCTGAAAAAATAATAATAGAGATAATGAACGATGCCAGTAAGGGGGGGAGAGGATAGCACACAGAGGCAGGGAGTGGAAGAGATTATTTCAATGTGCCGGGACTGGAAAAAAAGGGAAGATGCAAAATTAAGATATGCGATCAACCATGAACCAAGGCTGCTTATTAATTAGCACTTTTCACACTCACCCTTCCTTCTCTCTTGTCACTGTGTTCCCTGATTTACAGTACTTTAAATAAAAATAAACAATGAAAATGTTAGTTCTAAGTAGTGATGCATGGATATCCGACCAGTCAGATATCAGGCTTTTTACCCCTATCTGACCCAATCGTTTTTAAATTTTAATCAGGTAGGGTAGGATCGATTATTTTATAGATGCACCATTTTAGACAGAATGTGGGAGAGGGTGGTGGTGATCGGGGAACAAGTCTGATATTGCCACCAGTACTGTGGCATGAGATTGTGCTCATTTACGTATCAGGTTGGGTCGGGTTGATTCAGGATGGTCCTTATGATCTTTAGCAGAATCAAAAAGAAATGGAGGAAATACTGAGCACTCATTGAAAACCCTTGACAGTGAACCTTTTGAAATAATTAATCAATTTAGGTACCTAGGAGTTAATTTGGATTGTGCTCTGTCATAGGACTCCATGTGGACGAGCTGATAAAAACCATACATTAACTCCCTGGTGACAGTTCCGCCTCAGTGCTGCTCTGATTGCTTGAGATGCTGTGAAGGTGAACAGCCAGAAAATAAATTTATCTGTGCAGTTAAGCTGGCTGAAAAGTCCTATTTCTACTAACATCTGGTATGCCAGACAGAATTTTATCCTTTTACCTCTGTTGTTTTGCAAATATTTAAGCCAGTCTGCACTTGGAGAACATTTTCCTTTGTTCCCCCCAGAGGTGGTCAGAGTTGACCCCCCGGTGCCGCTATAACACATCATATGAATTTTATATTATGTTTTTGTGCTAGTGTATCGCGTGACCATCAGTATAAATAGACAAGCGCTGGCATTCTCAGTATGGTATGAAGCATTTTTGATGCAATCACTGCAAGTACTCTTCTAATCATCGTTTTCCTTTTGACTTAACCATGGTAGGTCCAGACTTCATAATATCTCAACTTCTGTGTTTTGTTTTTGAGGTAAAAAAAATGCTGTATCTCTCTTTTAGATCTCTGTTCCTGCCTCTAGGTCTTTTGGGGCACTCAGCATTTAGAGATGTTATACTGCACTGCCTCGCATCTCAGTATTCTTGTTGCCTAAGATGAGAGTCGACTTTTTATTTTATACGATGCAGGTAAATTTAACAACTGAGAGACAGACTTAGTTAATAGAGATTAGCCTGGATTACGATCTTCTGCCACTGTGTATATGACCAAGCAACAAGAGACATGCCAGACATAATTTTATCCTTTTACCTCACCGATAGAATACTCCTTTGGGGACTGATATAACACATCACTGGTGATCTGATAAAGGCAAAGGGGAGGTTGCAAGCATATTGTGTTGTTTTTTAACATCACACTAATTACTATCTGACCCAATGTTGAACTGATCCGGTTGGATAGTAGATGCAGGATATCCAGATCCGATATCTGGTGTAAAAGTGATATCCGTGTATCTCTAGTTCTAAGCATAATTTTTATTTTCTTTCTAAACAAAAAATAAAACAAAAGTAATGCAGCTCTCGATCTGGCAGTCTCCATTTCACCATTATGGTAAAACACATTGATAGTTTTCTGAATTGCAAACAGACACCATCTGCTGGTAATTTCCTGGGGATAAAATGTATCTCAAGTTTGGCTCACAGAAATTGCAGTGATGGCTCATGTAGCCATCCTGTGGATAATTGAGGAAACTCATTTTAACATCTGTGATAATCAGGCATGAAACACCGCAGTACTCCACTGATGGTTCTCTACTGCACCGCACCGAGTGGTAGTGACCAGCACAAAGAGGTACTGTTAAACCTTTCTCTAGCAGGCACTGTATGTGTGGGCATGCCCCCTGCATTTGTGCCACATACATTACCATTGGGCCACTTTGCACTGGGACTCGCAGTGCACCTGACAAATATCCCACTGGGGCGCATTGCAGGGTTGTGCTGGTGCAGCTCTGTTGCACCAGGCACAACCCCCTTGGAATATCTGGGCCCGATTGTTTTAACTTTGCTTGAGATTGCTGTAAACAGAAAGTAAATACATCTGTTTAAACATAATAAAAGAACTGTTTTCAAATTTCAACTAAATTGGAAAACCATCTTAAAATTCACTTTGTAGAAAAACTGCTGACTGTTTCAGAAAAAAAACAACCTATGATATCCGATAGCCCTCCCACCAAGGTAAACTAAAGCCACCCTCCTCCAATGAGCCTGTGAGTACCCATCCTTTATTTCTTTCTCTGGTTGCAACCACTTTCTTCCCCTCTTCTAAGGCTATCCCTGTGTTTTCTGTATGGAGGCAGGCCACCTCCTTACACAGCCCCCATCTCTATTTACCCTCTTCATGCTTTATTTCTCTTTTCCCTTGGGTACTCTTTTTTTTTTTATGGATATAACAGATTAACTGCCTGATGTAATGGGTAAATACAGACTCCAATTCCCATAAAATATTTGTTTGATTCCAGCATTATTTACTATTTCTGTCTAAAGAGGAGGACAGAATAATATTCAATTGCAGTCTGGAAAATGACAGGAGACTGTATGTTATAAATTCTCATTTGGGAGTCCTGGAAGCAAGAGAGAGTTTTCTGGACAGGACTTCCAGTTGTAACCAGCCCTGTTGTATTTATACAAATTTTGCCAAAATTAAGATTGGAGCCGCATGTAGACTCAACTAGGAATGTTTGCTCCTAAAACTCACAGTGCAGAACAGCTTAGTTTGGTGGGAGCAGCTATTCAAAAGCAGACCTCTGCCTTGCTGGGGAAGTTGCAGCCAACAGCTTAACCTTGCAGTACAAATTGCTGTTTTAGTTCTGGTGCACTGAGACTTGTTTCTTCTGTTTCTAACCTGCTAAAATAACTTGGTTTTGTCCACCTAGTTAAAGTATATGTATAAATATATATAAACATTGTATAGCCTAAACAATGAGTTGCTGTAACCATTTAAAAGCTAACTTATGACTTCCGGTGATGTCACGGCATTGATGCAAGCTTAGTCCGTGACGCTCTGAGCCAGGCAGACCCAAAAAAACCCCAAAAACTCTTTTAAACTCAGCCAAGATGTCCAAAAGCTCAGGGGGACACTCTCAGCAAACAAACAGAGGTAAATCTTGGCAGGAATACAAGACAAGCAACAAGGATACGGTCAGATTAAAGTCGGGCCCACCCAGCAGGGTGTCCTTGCCACAAGGCCGGTGCTCCCCAGAGTATGACACAGACGGAGAGACAGAGCAACTATCGCTGTCCAGATTCGAGAGGCTGCTCCACGAGATGACTGAGTCAAGGAAAGAAAATAAGCAAGAGTTCTGAGC
Organism: Neoceratodus forsteri; assembly: GCA_016271365.2. Lineage (NCBI taxonomy): Eukaryota > Metazoa > Chordata > Ceratodontiformes > Ceratodontidae > Neoceratodus > Neoceratodus forsteri. The sequence continues at coordinate 44,158,053 of JADMNL010000035.1, forward strand.
AGTACAACAGCAATTAACAGCTTTCGAGACTTGGGTTAACCAGCTGGAGGAAAGGCTCTCCGAGACTGAAGACACAACTACACAAGTGACTAAGGTTATACATACCTTACTACAGCAAACGGAAACCTTAAGGGAAAAATGTTTGGACTTGGAAGGGCACTCTTGGAGGTAGAATTTAAGGCTGTATGGCCTCCCGGAGGACTCCGAGATTGCCCCAATGCCTTCCTTTTTGGAAAACCTGTTGAAGGACGTACTCGACCTCCCTCCCTCCATGACGTTCCATATTGAAAGAAGCTCACCGTGCGCTCCAGGCAAAACCAGCGGACCCCTCAGCGAGACTGAGATCTATAGTTTTCAAATTGAACTCCTTCTCTGCTAAGGAAGAAATCCTAAGGTGTGCCTGGTCTAGGAAGGATATTAGATACTTGACCCATAGGCTGTACATCGACCACGACTATCCAGCTGAAATACAAGCAGAGAGGGTTAAGTACTTGCCTGTCCTGAAAGCACTTAAGGAAAAGTCTATACGTTTTCACACTCCCTACCCTGCAAGGCTGAGGGTCTTTTGGGACAACGGGATGAAGATCTACACTTCTGCAGAGGAAGCCTTAGAAGCCCTGGGGAAACGTGGATTGGTGATTAAGGAGAGAAGGAGACAAGCAGTGGGAACTCGGGAACCTTCCAGCCAGCAAGCAGTTGACAGGAAGATGGGGGAACCAGAAGAGGGATGCACTCCGAGCTGATGGGTACTATCCAGAGGCTCCTTGCGAAGAAGGTGGTACACAGAAAATCTCCCCCATGACCGAGCTGTAACAACGAGGAGCTACTTACTTTTTCCAAGAGATAAACTCTCCCATTGCCTAAAAAGTGGCAGCTGATCCAAAAACTTGCAGAAAAATTGAGATGATTACAAAAATACTTCTAAATGGGAACTTTGTATATGCTCAAATGAACAGTTGACAGACCTTAGAGACCTTGTACTATGCTACATAATGGTCCCCTCTAGGGTGTGACGAGTGGGTTAATTTCCTCCCTTTTCCCTCCTCCATGAAAATTTGAGGGGGGAACACTGTTTATACCTCTCATCAAAAGAGCGCTATCTTTGATTTGGTGGTCTGCAGGAGACTTGCTCTACCCGCATCAGGTCTGATTGCCCCCCCCTTATTTCCTCTACTGTAGCACACTACTTAAAATAGTGATGCGTCTACTGGAGAAGGGGCATAGAGGCCAGTTTTAGTTACACCAGACCCCCCCCATTCGGAAACTCCTGGGGATAAAATTTTACAGGGTTTATATGGTGAAAACACACCTGGAAGCCAAAAATAATGGGGCATAAAGTGCTCTGTCCTGTTAAAGAGAGGACGAGGCCAAGATATCAGGCCAAGATCCGTGATACCTCTCAGAAAAAGAAAATAATGCCCAAGAGGTGTAAACAGGGCCTGCCCGGCTCAGAGTAGGTGATGACCTTGCTTTAAGGTGCACCTTAAAAGAGCCTAGCATTAGTCAGGCTCTGGGGGTGTCCCCCAGAAATGGAAGGGTAAATATCCCCATTATCTCTATAAAGGGGGACAAAGGGGCTAACAATTCTAGTATAGCCCCCAAACTTGGAAGCACATTTGGTGTGTAAGTTTAAATAGTTGATAATGTTACTAAAGTTTAAAGTTTGTTATATATTTTTGGTTATATTTGGCAAAGCAGGGCAACTGAATAAAGCAGGTGTTAATGCAGCTGTACTGAGAACAGTGAATATGGGGAAAAATGGGGCAACTACCAGGGGAAGCTATGTAGAGGAAGGAGACCAGATCTGGGAAATGCCCTCGAATTTATGAAATGACACAAAACTGGGTAGTATGCACATATAATGTGCACGGTTTTACCAACCCTATTAAGAGGACTAAGATACTCCAGTTAATGAGACGTCAGGGGCTAAATGTTCTGCTATTGCAGGAGTCCCACCTCTCGAATATCGAGCATAACAAATTTGAGAAATTGGGCTTCTCCCAGGTGGTTGCCTCATCATATGGGGGGGACGACATAGGGGTACTGCGGTACTGATCAGAAAAGGTACCCCATTTGAAGTGTCAGATAAAGTAGTCGATAAAGAGGGTAGGTTTGTACTTATTAAGGGTCAATTGGAAGGTCAACATATAACGTTTGCCTCAGTATATATTCCTCCAGCCTCAGAATTTTCAATTTATCAGAAGTTGTTTATGAAACTAGTGGGTTGGGCTGAGGGTAGCCTGATCTGTGGAGGGGATATCAACTTGGACATAACAGGTGGACGGGGTGGTTCTACCCAGGGTAGAGCATCTATGTTGGGCAGAAAAGTACAGAAGTTGATGCAGGAGTTGGGTTTCGAGGATATCTGAAGGCAGTTATGAGGGTCGGATAACCGATGTACGTTTTACTCCCAGGCTCACGATTCTTACTCCTGTTTAGATTACCTAATAGCGCAAAGAGAGCATATGGGAAGTATTTGGGAGATTTGGCAGGAAGATTTTTCTCTCTTGGACCATAGATCCATTTTTTACAAAATTCATTCCCTGGTCCCCAAAAAAAGGACATTCTGGAGACTCAGTTTAACAATACTCAGGAATAAGGAGACAGAGGAGGAGATTTCCAGTGCTATAACTCAGGCAGTGCAGGACAATGATGTACAAGGGACATCAGTCTCAATACTATGGGATACGGTTAAAGCGCTGGTGAGGGGAAAAATTATTGCAATCTCCACACATAAGAAAAAACAGAAGGAGGAAGGGAGACTTCTACTAGAAACCAAAATAGCCAATCTAGAGGAAGAGCAAAAGGTAAAACATTGTAAAAAATGAACAAAGGAATTGAACACTCTCAAAAAACAGCTCAACAATATTTTAGATTATGAAGTAGAATGAAAGCTAGTTTACCTGCGCCATAGATATTATGACGGGGGCCCAAAATTTACCAGAATGATTGCAGCCCAAATAAGAAACCGAAAGGCAAAGGCCACGATAGTTAAAGTTAAACATCTGCTTACTGGTGCCCTAAAAACCACTACTAGAACCATCACTGAGGCCCTGCAGGACTACTATTCTGTCCTTTATATGGAGCAAATGGATCCTCCTGAAGGAGAGATCCAAAGCTTTTTATCTACCCTCCAACTTCCATCCTTAACTCAAAAACAGGAAAGAGTTTGCTAGCCCAATTTCATCCAGGGAGATTTCAGCTGTAATAGGAAACCAAAAACAGGTAAATGTCCAGGGATGGACGGGTTCGCGGGAGTTTTATAAGACTTTTTCTAAGGTGCTGCTACCCCTACTTTCTAGGGTGTTTATGTTTGTTATCTCACAGAATGGAGATCCCCCCTTCTTGGAATGAGGCTATAATTTCAGTTATACCCAAGGAGGTAAAGATCAACCCTCTGTCCCTCATATTGCCCCATCTCTGTTTTAAACACAGATTACAAAATATTGTACAATACTATCCAAACATTTGGTTGAGCTGCCCCACTTTTACTAAACATAGACCAAAGTGGTTTCATTCCTGGACATCAAGCCCAAGATAACGTGATGTACGTACCATTATAGAGCAGATCAGTGAAAGCATACTCCTGTAATCTTGTTGGGACTCGATGCAAAAAAAACCTTTGATAAAGTAACCTGGAAATACCTAAAAAGTCCTCCTCATATTAAAGTTCCTTATCCTTTTGTAGAGACCATTTTCAGGTTCTATAGAAGCCCCATAGGCTGTATACAGGCCAATGGCCACATTTCAGAGAAATTTACACTACAGCATGGAACTAGACAGGGCTTCCCCTCTCCCCTCTCCTCTCCTGTTCACCTTTTATATAGAGCCTTTGGCCCAGAGCCTGAGACAAGCACAAGAATTACAAGGGGTGGTGGTGGGGGAGTGGAACAGAAGCTGGCCTTGTTCGCTGATGACATCCTGTTATATATTACTAACCCAGAAAGATCCCTACAGATGCTTTTTTCCCTAATTGAATGATTTGCCAGCCTTTTGGGGTTTACCCTCAATGTGGGCAAATTAGAAGCCCTGATTTTTAACTACCATCTGACCCCACTGATTAAAAAACAGTTCCCAATCAAGTGGGGGAAAGAAAGTATTAGGTACTTAGGAATACAAATCCCTACAAATCTGAGATGTTTATTTACCCAAAACTATGACCCATTAGTGCATAAAATAAACAGGATCTAAGAAGGTGGTCCCTGCTCCCCACAACACTTTATGTTAGAAATCTAACCCTAAAAATTAATATTCTCCCACAATTTCTGTACTTATTTCAGTGTGTCCCATGCTCCCTCACATCCAAAGAACTCCTCTCTTGGCAAAAACTGTTAAATAATTATCTATGGAATTATAAAAAGCCCAGAGTGAGTTTTGTGAAGCTTATACTTCCTAAAGATAAAGGGGGTATAGCCCTCCCCTCGCTGCGCAAATACTGATCTGCCTCTCAGGCAAGGTTAGCTTTATTATGGGGAAACAAAAACTATCAAGCACAGTGGAAGCAGATTGACTTGGCAAGAGAAACACAGATCCCCTTCCAGGTGAGTCTCTTTTCACCTAAGCACCTTAGAGAGACCCTGAGAATAGCTCCATTCACAACTCTGTCCATCCTTATAGGATGGCGGATGGGTATGAGGATTGAGAAATACCAGCAGCACTGCTGGAGATAAAATGGCTCATTCTGGTTCCAGTATTCAATAATCAATGGTACAAATCTCAGATAAATAAAGGACTAGAGGCCCCCTGGCAGCTAATGAGAGGTGATGAAACATTAAGTTTCGAGGAAGCTAAAATAAAATTCGATTGAACAGAAAGGGATAGGCTATTCTTTTATCAAATAAAGACTACATTCGCTAAACAACTGAGGTTGCAGGAAAAGAATACCTGGGTAGTTGAGACAGACCCTCCATATGAGCGAATATGGTCCTCTCAATATGGGGAGAAAGCAATAACGGTCCTATATAAATATAACACTGTCAGGGCAGGGAATGCTATTGCTTCAGTACAGTCTAAATGGGAGCAGGAGATTAAAAGCCCAATAACCACTGCAGAATTGGAAAGGATTTGTAGAGATACTTGGGCGACCACCTCATCTCCGACATGGGGGGAGTTCATCTGGAAGGTGCGTGTGAGATATTTCCTCGTCCCCTCCACAACGTTCATCGGGCTGCAGAGGGGCTCCTCCCGGTGCTGGAGGGACTGTGGAGAGGAGAATTCCTCACAAATGCATGTTTTCCTGGAATGCCCAGCTATAAGTAGATTCTGGACCCAAGTTATGGAGCATGTAAAGGGAGTTCAGGGCATACAAGAAGAGATAGAGCCCATCACTTAATTCTGGGTATGCCACCATCAGGGCTACGGGACAAAGCCCAGAAATATCTTTGGGCAATCCTACTAGGTTCAGCATACAAATCAATAACAAAAAAATGGTTCCAAATAACCCCACCCTGCCTTAAAGAGTGGAAAGCAATAATAATGCAAATTCAACAAAATGAGCAAATCTCAATGGGCTTACAGAATTGAGCAGAAACTTATCTGTTGAGATGGGCAAGGTGGGAACTCTACCAGGAGAAAGTTGGGTAAGGGTTGGATGTGGGAGATGAAAGGTACCGAGCAATGTAATTAGAAATGTATGGTCTCACAGAGAGTATATTATTTCTGTGGTAGTTAACGATTAAATATGTTATCAATGTACAGCCACTACAAAGGAAAGACCCTGCCTGCCGTTTGTTCAATATTTGCCAAAATTAATTTCTTTTTATCTTTTTCTTATGGATGCTTTTTAGAGTTGAGATATTAAGTTCCTAAAATTGTAAAAGTAATTGTACACTAAGAAAGAACTTAGTTCGACTGTGTAATTGCAAAGTGATAAGTTTGTGTATCCTAAAGTTGTATGACAATAAAATAAAACAAGTATAAAAAAAAATAAAAGCTAACTTATGCTGCAATTTGGAAGAAAGGAAAACAAGCAGTCCAGTAGAAATACCTTTTCTGGTTCTGTGTAGTTGAAGCAGGGCCCTTGCTTAGAAGGAGGTCTGTTCACTGAGAAAGCCTGCTGCATTCTGACTGTTCCTTTAGGGGTTCAGCGGCCCCTAGTGGCCACATTTATAACAAGAACCTGTCAATCATTGTCTGGAGAACATTCTATGGCATAGTAAAGTGTTGCCAAAGAATACTTTTAAGAAATAAACCTTAAAATAGGTTGTTTGTATCAGGTAATACACTAAGGAATGTGTATAAAATAGTTGTGGAAGCTATTAGAAGATATTTTTATTTTGATGATGTTGTGTCACCTGATACAGGTAGGTGGGTATATAAATCCTACCTGAACAGGTACCTGTTAGGGTCAGTATCTTCTGACCAGTGGAGAGAGAAGGTTCCTGCTGTAAGGATTATACTTGTTTTTCTTTGCATTAACCACATTTTTTTGTTAATTTCTTTTTGAAGTTTATGTTATTCTTTGATGGTGCAGAAGAAAAGATTATGAAGAATAATAAACATCCCACAAGCCAATGTGTGTTGCACCTTAATTACTGAGTCCTGTGTCCATCTGTAGAACCCACACTGTAACAAAGCCCTTATCTCACTTATAGAGAATATTGGTGGTGTCTTGTCTTAAAATTAAGTTTATAACTGATCTCTCTATTTGAGAAAGCCTCCTCTTTGCCAAAAGGTACTGGTATATTCTTGAACAGATAAAATACTTGGGGTGCAATTACTGCCTTAATAGAATTAATTGTTCACCATATTGAGTGATGCGTCTTATTCTATCTATTGGTATTAATTTCCAAATCCTTAACAATGAAGTTAGATTAGTGTCAGTAAGTTTTTAATTTTTTATGTGATTTTTATTCCACAATTTTAATTCATATAACAAGCATAATAACAAAAATAAACTTATGTCTTAAGTTACATTGACAAATCAAATTAGATTAAATTAAATTACACAGGGTTACATCAGAATCAGAAAAGGAATGTGAAGGAAAAGAGATACATGACAGGCATACAAAGTGAACATTCAGGCAGTAATTAATTAATTCTAAATATAGTAATGCACATACAATCCAAAATTAACTGGATTAGCATTATTATATAAAACCCATACTTAAAATAGATTATTCAATAACTCTCTATATATCAATAAAGTGACTAAAATCCTGCCATAACCTATCAAATAAATGTGTATTTTTTCTAAATTATAGTGCACTTTCTCAGTTTTGTAAGTATCAATCATAATATTCCTTCATGTGTTATAATCCAGTGGTGATGAATCTTTTCACTTCATTAAGATGCTTTTAAATCCATTTATTAACCCTATTTATTCAAACATTTTTGATAACTGATACAGTTATCTAGTGTAAATCAAACATAAACAATAAACATTCCGTATTTCTTCTTAATCAAAGGCTGAGATTCTAGAAAGTGTTTAAAATTTTAATTCCAAAATATGTCTAGTGTCTGACAATTGACCAACATGTGTTCCAGTGTTCCATTCTCAAATTTACATCTCGGACACAAATTTGGGCAGTTGAGATTCATTAAATTTAACCTGTGTGGGGTATAGTAGGATCTATGTATTATATTAAAATACATTTGTAACAATTTGGAAGATAAAATATACAGTTTGGGTAAATTAATAACATGTTTCCACTTGTGATCTGGTATATTGCGCCCACTTTGGTTTCCCACTTTAATATTAGTAACTGTAGATTGATTGCGCTAGATTCCAAAATAGAGTAACATTTGGAGATTCATTTAGTGTTATTAGCTTAGCTTACAGTAGTTGGATTCCCATTCATTCTGCTGTGGTTCTGCTGATATGTCTCCATTTTACCAGTAAAGTTACGTATCTGTAACTACATAGATACATATAAAGTGATGGCAGAAGGGACCATAAGATCAGAAGAAATGTGTATTAGAGAGTTAAAAGCATGTTTAATTGTTTCAAAATCAAGTAATCTATTTTGATTAAAGAGGCATTTTATTTCAGTTAACCCATGCATATACCATTGTTATTCCATTCCTATACCATTGCCTGTAGCATATATCTATGATCAGTGGGTAAACTGGCTGTTAAGATAAATAGTGCAGCATGATGATATATTATATGCCCTCCTGCTGCTCCTTCGCACCCTAGTTCGTTATTCCCTCACCATATTTCTGCCACATTGTACATATGTATATGATTATGACATATATTCTGTATATTGTATTCTTGTTACTAAGTTGCATTTCATGTGTTATGTATTGATGTATCCCTGCCTCTATAAAACTGTATTGTATTCTTGACCTGCCCAGGTTCACCTTGCAGATGAGTTCTCTCAATGGTGTTTCACTTGGTAAAATAAAGATTGATTGATAGATTGATTATTGTGGGTATGTGAAACCTTCAAAATCTTATCCCATATTATAAAGGTTGTAAGTGTAAATGTACATAAATTATAAATTTTTACATGAAAAAGACCTGCTTACAATATATGCTTAATGTCTTCATATAGTATACAGCTTGCTTCAATCTGGCATACCTACCATTTCTGCTTTTGATGAAACCAGTCGAATGCCAAGGTTATATTAGCTGTTAGAGAATACCAGTGGAAACTTGATAGGGCAAGACCACTTGATATTTAGATATATAATTTATGTAATTTCTATCTTGGCTGTTTGCCCTTCCACAAGCTGGCAATGTATCTGCTGCAACTTGTCAGGAGTCATGTACTCAGAAAACTACAGTATATGTTTCCATAGCATGGTGGTTTCTGAAAGGATTGCTCTGCACTCCTTCAGGTTCTTCCATTATACGGCACTTTTGTAACTTTGTGAGCCATCAAGTCTTTGTCAGTCAGGTAGTCTGTAAAAGATATGCTCAGGATTGCTATTTCCACCAATGGGCAGTCATGTACCAACATGCAGTGCACACCTTTGTTAACACAGATGAACTGTGAGACACTTGGTCAGTGCTGCTTCAGTTTATCTCACAAGAGACTACCCAGATAACAGCAGGAGCCTTGAGCCATTCCTGAGACAGGCAATACATAACACATGTGGTCAGATATGCTCAGCACTGCTTCTATCACCTGGAAGAACCTGGGAGGGGGGCATGGTTGCTATAGAGTGTAATAAGACATGGATAAGGAAATGTCAGCTATAATGACCAAAGAGCTGGTAATTTTGTAAAGATTAATGACTGGCTAGTGTGTAAGGGTGTTCCGCAGTCAAGGGCCATCCCCCACCTAGTTGTTAATTGATAGGAAATGAGTGGTTCTAAGGTCATTATTGTGATGAGAAGTGTAATGATAAAATTAATTTTTTTAACTGCGCATGTGGCAGTGCAAAGTGACTTAGTCTCATGTTGATCACTTATAAGACCTATAAGAGATGCACAGAAGCCAATCAACATGGTACATGACTTTATGAGTAATTAATTAGTGTTATAACCATGGGTGAAGTGTTTCCAAAATAAATACACATCTAGTGCTTTGTAATTCCAGCAGTACAGTAAATCATCATGGCAATATCCATGATGATATAAAATATAACCTCAACACTATTTTTTATGTTCACAGTCATATTCCTATTATAAAGATAGTAGTGTTGTGGTCATATTTTAAATGATCGTGGTAAAAGTTCCTTAATGCAACAGTTAGGGTGGATGGCTGTTGTGGAATGTTTAACAAGTTTAATGGTATTTTTATTGCATTATAGTATGTATAGTGATTAGTTGTCTTCCCTTGTACCACCTCCCAGTTGTATGTGTGTTCTATGTGTGTGTCTGTGTGTTTTTGTGTGCGTGTGTCTCTGTTTGTCTATATGTTGTAGTGATGCTGTGAGGGGGTCAGACTTTAGGTTGAAAACCCTAACGTTGAATTTCCCTACTTTTGTCACTGTACTAACAACCCTAACTGTTGCATTAACAGAGTTTTTTGCAAAGAATTTCCCTCCTTTTTTGACAATGTAATTAAACTAAAAAACAGACAGCTACCAACCACTTATGTTACTAATGAGAACATAAAGGATAGTATTTGTATATAGTAGCATGATTTACCAAGCTCTTTCTCAATTAGCATAGAAACCTGAGTTGCTAACCTTAAAGTATTGTCAATAAACACATACAGATGTAGTGATAGTAGCACTATATAGATTTTCATATAGTTTCACTATGAAATCATATCATATCCACACACAATCACAAGAAGAATCATAGACACAATAGATAAGTGTTTAAAAATATTTAATTAAGAATGTTCTGCCAATTGTTATTTAAATCAAGGTCGCACTGCACAACTTACTCAGTGTCATACCACCTTTGTGAAACTTGAATCTCAGGAAAAAGAAATCAAATAAATGAATTTTTTCAAAGTCATATGAAACTGATCAAGTAAACGTTCCTAGGGTGGGCAAAAACCAAATGCGTTAAATAATAACTCAAAAGTATGGCCACCAAAACAGCAACTTTAAGCACTGCTGTAGTGGTGAAGAATTATTTAACAAAACATTTACCTACGTGCATCAGTAAAAATCCCACCTTACCCTTAATAAAGGTGATCAGAGAAGCATCAGGAACATACCTTAGAGTGATATGTAGGTCAGTGTGTATGATTAACAACACTATTCTCACAATCTTAAAAAGGAAACCTGACCAAACATAATGCTTAGCTAATTAATAGTTACACAGTTGTAAGAACATTTAGAAAAGCATAACAGTCAACACATAAAAGGTAGTATAACAAGAAAGATGTTTGCATAGTAAATCTTTGCAGCAAAATATGAGTCTTGAAATTGTTAAAAGTCATACAGTGTACCAATGTTTAATTCAGATTAAGTATTATAAAAAATAAACTGTCAAACCATGAACATTTGTAATTATAATACTCTAAAGAAAAAGCAGCATCCCTTCAAATGATCAAATTGACACTGCAGAATAACATACAAATATACAACTGAATAACATTTTCCATGTATACAAAATAAAAAAAACTTCTTAAAAGTGCAGAAATTAATCAAGGAAAGTCCCACAAAAATTATATAAATATATAAATAACTAGTATTCACATATTTTATATCTTACTTTATTAATACTATTAACAAGAAATATTACTGTACATACAGGAATCAAATACATAATAATATTTACAAAGTAGTATGTATATAGCAGAAAGCATATAAATCGAACTGACCATAACATGTCAAGCAGCAACATGTATGCTGAGTACATAGAATATTGCCAACACGTACACACAATATGCATATAGTATTGTACAAAAGTACATGTCTCAAAGCATTCACAAGCAAAGTGTCATTTTTGCTGCACAATCTCAAATCTTATATGAAGAAGTAAGATTGGTGACCCATATGTATTGCAGTACAACCCCAGACCATTGGCTAAGTCTGTTAATAACATTGATGAGAGTATTAACAAGGCCAACATACACCTGTTTGCTGATGACACAGTTGTATATATAAGTCATCTGACATCTGAAGCTGCTTGTGCTGACCTCCAGGAGGAATTTAACCAGCTCCAGAACCAGCTCCTCCATAAAAAATTTCTTCTAAATGCTAAAAAAACAAAAGCAATGTTGTTCTCACCCTATAGCTGTGTGGATGAATCCGACCAGTGCTGGAGCACTACCTCAGATTACCACAATTATTGGAGAGAAACTGGAGTTTGTTTTAAAGTTTAAATACCTAGGTGTGTAATTAAACCATAATCTATCATTCACTGAGCAAGTCGAGGACCTTGTAAAGAAGTTAAGGCAGAGGCTGGGGCTATTCTTTAGAATTAACCAGTTTCTTACTAGAGATGCAAAAGTGCACCTTGTCCAAACTAATTTTCTTTCACTGATCGATTATGCAGATTTCCTTTATAGTGAATGTCCCAAAGCCGTGCTTGCAAAGTTGGATATGTTTTGCACACAGGGCTATCTGGTTTATTATTGGTCTCCCCATCTCTACCCATCATTGTCCTTGTACAAGCTGTAGGGTGGTCCTGTCTTATGTTTAGGCATAATAGAAAAGCAGTCCTTTGGATTTATAGATTCTTCTTGAAGTGGCTTTCACACTACATAATAGACTGTCTCCCACTAAATGAGCCAGGAATGTATGCCCTAAGAAGCACATCCTACATCACATTATGTATCCCCAAGGCTTCCTCTCACTATGGCAGAGTGGCCATTAGTTTCCTGTTGCCAACATTGTGAAACAAAGTACAAAAATTATTGAAATTAAGCTGCCTTCACAGTATGAATGCCTCTAAATCTCTTTATGCTTGGTATGTGTGTGAGCTTTGCAGTTGCTACCCCAGCCCCTAATTTTAGTCTGAAGCATCAGCCTACTGCCCTCTGAGCATAGCTGAATTTATGATCGCTTGTAACCTTTGGTGACCTTATCTGTGAGTGTCTTAGGCCATAAATGTTTTTCTCCTCTAGAAATCTCTGTAGGGTTATTATCTCTTCATGGCTTTCACTGCCGCTATACCTTACTCACCCTGCTGTCTTTTATATGTTGCTTATTCTGTGGCTCTTATTGCCCTACCCTGTACCATTTAACTGCCCTATTTCATCTTTGTATTCCTTTTCCACTGCATTCCACTCCTACTGTCTCTTTCTTCTGTCCCCTAACTCTCTTCCTGGGGTATACTAGCCCTTCAGGGGCTCCCTGCCCCTCAGGTGGGAGAAATGTAGATACCGGGTGGTTGTTGCTTCCATAGCCGCCACCTGAGACACCTAGACTGGACTCCTTACTAGCGAGGTGTGGCATTGCCGATATCAAATCAGAATGTGAGCGCTTTTCTGCTCTGGCGTCCAATTGGCTCCTGCAGTCTGCTCCTGTGTCTCCCTCAATACTAAGCTAAAGTCTGATTTTCTGTCTAAAACTTGCACAAAAAAGAGCTGTACTTACTTATCGCCTAACAGTTATGACCTCTATTTTTCCCTTTTAGAGTGTCAAGAGTTGGGACTCTGTTTGATTACACTCCTTTCTGAATTTCTGTGGTTGGGCCAGTCTTTAGGCATCAAGGAATACCCATTCTGTTGCCCTGCTTTTTTGGTCCTCCTGCTGGTTCAGATGTCCCATTGTCCATGACCTAGTACTTAATACTGACCCCTTCATCCATCCCCTGCCAAGGATATGCTCTCCACAGGCTCCCTGCCCATAGGTATTGAAAACCCGGGCACCAGGCAGTCGGCACTGCCTCTACCACCACCTGAGAACCTAAGCTCAGACTCTCCATTAGCAAAGCACAGCATTAGCAGCCATCCAATCAAAATGTGAGCGCTCTGTGGTGTTGGCTTCTGATTGGTTCCTGCAGTCTGCTTCTGTGTCTGTTCTAAACCAAGCATAAATCTGATTTCCATGCTGAAATGTGCCAAAAGAACTGTAATTACTTTTCTCCTGGACTGTTAAGACTCTTATCCTTCTGTTTAGAGTGTTACATTTAGGGATACTGTGTGATTACACTACTTTTGAAATTCTGTGCTTGTGTCCACTCCCTACACGAGTAGCCAATCACTTCTCCCTACTGAAGTTCCTACTAAGCCTCATCTTATCTCCTCCTTAAATACTACAGGAGCACTCTGAACTGATATGACTGATGTAACATTGAGTACTTACTTGTATTAATTGCATTAATTGTTCTTTACTTGGGTTATTTTGCTCTGTTGTAAATATCTCTGTATGCATTGTACCATTTGACCTGGAGCTAACCAGGTCCATCTTGTAAATGAACTTGCTTAACGATGATCACCTGGATAAATAAAGATTTTGATTGATTGATTGATAGAGTATAGCTACATCTGTCTTTGCCTGAGAGGTGTACAGTGTCACCATCTGTTACTTCATACATAGCAAACCATATTCTATGTCACATAGTGCACAAACAATTCATAAACTGCTCAACACACTAGAATAGCATGTTGAACCAGCATCAAGATGTAGGTAATACTAGTGAATCTCAATGAAAGAACTTACAGCAAAAATGTGAAAAAGCATACAGCCCGTACTGATTAAGGCCCATTTAGGCTGTTTCTTGATGCTGAAATCACAGCTAAAATACTTTCAGTGTAATCATTAGAAATACCTGCACCTATATACAAACTTACTGTTATGTTTCATATACATATAGAAGAGTACATCAATCTGAACATGAAATTTTGCATGCACCAATGTATAAACTGCACCATTGTATAAAATCTGAGTGCTACATATCACCATATCTATTCTTCAGACACATGAAGTTCATTGTAATTCATCAGGAACAGGACATAAGCATCTTTTAGATTTCAAGGCCATCTCTGTTTAAAAGAGCTCATGTAGTCATTGCATTCCATCCACCCATTACTGTATCTCAGCCATATAACATAATGGCCTGAATGGACAGAAACACTACGATGAAATATAATAGCCTGAGTATCAAAACATGCTCCCATGAATTGAACTCTTCCAGCTACAAAATCTGTGATTGGTGTGTCTATTCATAGTCCCTACCGGGTCATAATGTCACATGCTTAATAGTGTACAACATTATGGCTAAACTGGTGCAGTATAGTATGCAAGCGCTAATGGTGCAATACCACTTATAGTGCTGTACGCGGTATTGCACCATTAGTGCTTTCTCCAGCAGAGGATAAGACCTCTGCTGGGAGTGTGTTCCAGCAAGCAGCTACTGTGGCTCACAGGACTGAGCAACAGCAGTAGGAACCCAGGCGCTGCGTCTGGGACCGGGTTTGATTCCTGGTCCTAGACACTTTTTTTTACTTGTGCGCTCCCCGAGTTGAACTCCCCCCAGAGTTGAGAATCTTTATTGGAGTCTGGGGTGTGTGTTGTGATGGAGACCCCCACAGAAAAAAGACTTATTCCTCATGGCAGAAATCACGCTGTATTGGCAGTGCAATTTTGCCATGCGGCATAATGTCTTGCCACATTATGAACCTCAGGCCCCCCCAATACTCTTGTCCAAGACTTCATTGTCACCACGCTAAACGAGCCTCTGGAAGTTGTAACCAAATTTAAATATCTAGGTATCTGGATCGACAATAAATTATCTTTCAGTGACCACATCGAAGATGTCTCTAGAAGGTTAAAAGCAAGGTTAGGTTTCTTCTACAGAAATAGGCCCCTTTTCCCCCTTGAAACTCGAAACAAGCTTGTACAGGCCACTTTTCTCCCCCTACTTGACTATGGCGATGTAATCTATTCCTCCACCACTCTTGCAAATCTAGGTAAACTGGACATCCTTTATCACCTGCTCATTCAGGTTCACACCAACACCCCTTACCGCTCACACCACTGTGACTTATATGCAAGCTGTTGGTTGGACATCCCTAACTACTAGACGCCTGCTCCATGCTGAGCTATGGACTCTTAAACTGCTCCTGCAGAAAATGCTAAGCTATCTCTTCCCTTATTAGTATCTCACATAGTGCATACTCGATAAGAAAATCTGACTTTTATTATGCTTGACATACCAGACGCGGACTTCCTTTGGTAAGCGTCTATTGCATATGCCCTTCCTCCATTTGGAACCAATTACAAACCGTACTGAAACCAACTAGCACAGTTTCAATAAACTTCTACAAATCGCTCAAGTTCAAGCCAAAATAAAAGACACCTGTAACTGTCATTAAGTCTCTTCCTTCCCCATGTGCCATATTTATCCACTGGTAAGGTATAATTGATTTGTCATATTAACTGCTTTCCCTTCCCTTCCTTCTACTCTGGCTTTATCTTTGCTCACGCTCCACTGCTACTCTATCAAATTTCTCCTCCCTCCCATATCAGTTGTAGACTGTTGTTGTGTTCTAGCTACCAAAATACTGTATATTTGATTTGATTTGATTTGATTAAATCAAATCACACCAATCATCATGTTTCATTTATCAGTATACGACCTATGAAGTCGCTTCCCTGTCTCATATCAATGTTTACCAACTGCGGTCACCCTGTGTGGTACCCTTGTATGTATATCCAGCCTGCATCATGTAACATGTATTTCATGTATATACTGTTATTACCTATCTGTGTTTGTACTTTAAGTGTTTATGTCACAGGACCTCCTTGTGAATGAGCTTGCTCAATGGAGTTTTCCTGCAATAAACTTGAAACTTGAACTTGAACTTGAACCTGTGCCCTCGTAGTCCATGTGCATCAAACCGTTGCAACACTAGAAGCAGATACTGAGATGAGGTTCTAAGTCAGATTGTCTGAACACACTCTCCTCCACACCAGCTACACCTCCAGCCAAACTGTGCATTCCTCAACAACTGCCTAAACTTAATGGAGTTCACCTGTGGAACATAGAGTGAGATCCACAAAATGTTTTCAGTGACTTCTGTTTCTGAATGTCAACAAGACAAGCAACTGTACTTTGTGACATAAGTAACAGTAAAGAAATGTTGCATTAGAATACCATCATAGTCCAAAATGTTTATGATAGCATCATAAACTCAATAACATCTTGTTGGATGTTGTCAGAGAATGATTAATGTCATTGATATCCACCCAAAACATGTTGTATGGGTGTCAGAGTTGTATCATATTGTCATCCTTCAGTATCATTGACAACCTTCTTTAGTGACTGTGACAGTGGCATGTCACAACAAAAGTGGAGAGTCCTCACAAAATGAGGCATGTGCAGAATCGCTTGGGTTGCAGAGTTAGCATAACAGTTAACTCCAGTACTGTTGTCAAAGCTGGAACAACAGACATACCAAGTACCTTCTTACATAATGGAGAATCACTCTGTTGTTGAGATTTAGAATCAGTCTTTGTCCTAGCAATGTTCACAGTTTGTCTATCTGTTTGGTACCTCTTTTTAATGCCAGAACTTTTCACTGTAGCATCACTGCATGACACATGTGTTGGCATTGGAATCAGAGGCAACTGTGACTGGTAAAGAGTACATAATCTGTTGTACTAACATAGAAACATAGAAACATAGAATTTGACAGCAGATAATGACTGCTTGGCTCACCTAGTCTGCCCATTTTCCTACCTAACAGATAAGCTGCAGATCCTAGTTAACCAACAGCTTAATTCCTCCTAACCCCCACTAGGACTGCCCTATGCCTGTCCCATGCATTCTTGAAGTCTCCTACTGTTCTTGACCCCACGACCTCTTCAGGGAGGCTGTTCCATGCATCCACAACCCTCTCAGTGAAAAATACTTCCCACATTACCTCTGAGCCATCCCCTTCTATCTTTCAAATTGTGCCCCTTGTTCTTGCACATCTCTTTTCTGGAAGATGCTACCCTCTTGGACTTTGTTAATTCCTTGAGGTACTTGAAAGTTTCTATCATGTCCCTCTCTCCTTCTTTCCTCAAGGGTATACATATTAAGCTCCTTTAGTCTTTCTTCATATGTCTTCTGGTGCAGACTCTGCACCATTTTAGTTGCCCTCCTCTGGACAGCCTCCACTCTGTCTATGTCTCTGCGGAGATGGGGTCTCCAGAACTGCACACAGTACTCTAGATGAGGTCTCACCAACTGTCTGTACAGAGGGATAACAACTTCCTGTTTTCTACTATTGATGCCTCTTCCTATACATCCCAGTATCCCCCCAGCCTTCCTTACTGCCTTCTCACATTGCTTGCCCACCTTTAGGTCATCTGATATAATTACCCCCAGGTCCCTTTCTATTTTACTGTTGTCAGTATCTCACCCCCATTGTGTATGCTTCCCCAGGGTTTTGTTCCCCATGTGCATTACCTTGCACTCTTTGCATTGAATCTGAGCTGCCATACATTTGACCATTCCTCCAACCTTGCCAAGTCCTTTTCTCCTTTCCACTCCATCTTGTATCAACCCTGTTGCAGATCTTTGTGTCATCTGCAAAGAGACATACTTTTCTTCCAGTTCCTCTGCAATGTCACTTATAAAGACATTAAAAAGGACCGGTCCCAGTACTGAACCCTGCGGTACCCCGCTAGTAACCCTCCTTTCATCACTGTGTACTCCATTTACTACTACCCTTTGAGTCCTGTTGTCTAGCCAATTTTTTATCCAGGCTACCACCTTGGGACCCACTCCAAGGCTGGCTATCTTGTGTATTAATCTTTTGTGTGGGACTGTATCAAATGCCTTGCTAAAATCTAGGTAGGCCATGTCCACAGCCCCTCCCTGGTCTACTACTTTGGTAACCCAGTCAAAGAAATCTATTAGATTCATCTGACATGACCTTCCCATCGTGAATCCATGCTGCCTTGGGTCCTGTGCCCCACTGGCCTCTAGGTACTCAACAATTCTTTCCTTCAGAAGTGATTCCATCATTTTCCCTACCACTGAGGTCAAACTAACTGGTCTGTAGTTTCCTGCCTCTGTCTTGCTCCCACTTTTGTGAAGAGGAATCACATCTGCCCTCCTCCAGTCCTCGGGTACCACCCCATCCTCCCATGATTTGTTAAACAGAGTAGTCAGCGGTGTCACTAGTTCTACCCTTAGTTCTTTTAGAATTCTTGAGTGAACCCCATCAGACCCCATTGCTTCATCCACCTTCAATTTTATTAGTTCTTTCAGAACCCTTTCTTCTGTAAATGGATTGTTATAGAGCCCCGTCTTCAGAGTGTTTCTCTTGTTTGGTTTAGGTAACTCCCCCTCCTCTTCCTTTGTGAATACTGGGCAGAAATATTCTTTCAGTATCCCTGCTTTTTCACTGTGACCCTCTACCCACATTCCCTACCCTTTATTAAGCTTCAGTATCCCTACTTTGGTCTTTTTACGCTCCCTAATGTACCTATAAAAGGTCTTATCCCCCTTCTTAACAGAATTGGCTATCCTTTCCTCGGTTTGGGCCTTTGCTATTCTGACTGCCTTCCCAGCCTCTTTCTGCTTTAACTGATAAAGTTCTCTGTCCTGCTCCTTCTGTGTTTCCTTATATTTCCTGAATGCTGTCCTTTTCTCCTTAACCTTCCCTGCCACCTCTTTTGAGAACCATAACGGTTTTTTCCTTCGTTGTGTTTTATTGATTTGTTTTACACAAAGGCTTGTTGCTTCTGTGATGGCTGTTTTGATCACTCCCCATTGTTCCTCCACCCCTCCTTCTTGCCTGTTTGCTAGTGCTTTTCTGAGGCACTCTCTCATTTTCCCATTTTGTGTACTCACAACACATTGTTTGTCAGTGCGCATGTTTTGTGGTGCGATACTGATGATGTGCAAGCCAGGTAAAGTGCAGACACGTGAAAGTTCAACATAGGTCATTCTATCTTTAAAGATCCCTCTGCCTATGTCAACCATTGCTGAGTCCAAACTAAGCCATTGAGACTTGTGGATCAACACTACATATGCAACACAGACAAGAAACTGTTTCCTTGTCACATATATGTCCTTCACAGGTTGAAACTTGACAGTAGCCCTAGAAATAGGCAAAGGCTCTTCAATCTTGTCAAACTTCACCACAAGTGCTTCAATGAATGTTCTTTGCACATTGAATTCATAGACAACAATACATCCCATTGCACCATTTACCATGCCGCTGTCCACATCAAGGCTTCGACGTAGCATGATATGTGAATTCATACACACAGTTAGAACCACTTCTAACCCTGCCGTGCATAACACATCTGACCTAAACTCAGACAATTGCTCTGTTATCCTTGCTACCAAGTTCCAGCTCAAAACGACACCATCAACAGTATCAATAGCATGCAAAGTAATGATCTCTTTACCTTGTCTCTGCAACATGATGCTGTTGAACTCAGCTCACTGCTTCAATCGAGGCATGAGACACACAATTCAAACAAAGTCTGAGTAGACAGAAGTGAAAAGATCACATGCTACTGTCAGAGAATTGCACTCAGTACTGATGCAATGTGTTCTCAACAGAGCAATATTTTTCTCTGACAATGCCCCAATTTGAGCCTGATCCAAAAGTATCTTGGAGCTCAGATCATGACTCTGCTGCATATTAATATACAGCTGAATATAAGTAAACAGCTGCCAAAGATTGATTCATCCAATGCACTCAATTGTTTTTTTGCTTCCTTGACAGTCAATGCTCTGAACACATGCTGTCCATTCACAGGTACAAGTTGTAGGAGGTCACCAAACACAACAACACTCTTACCACCAAATGACTGCTGATCATCAGTACCAAGTATCTCTTGAAGCTGCAGATGAATACATGCCAGCATGACATTCGATACCATACTAATCTCAACAATAATAAGTACCTTCATCTTCAGAAACATTGGCTGCAGCTGAGATGCCACATCATGGGAAAGTTTTCTTTACTGTCCTGTCTTACCATGCTCCACAGGTAGCAGGAACAATCTGTGCAGAGTAACACCACCAATGTTGTACGCTGCCAATCCAGTTGGAGCAGTAACAGCTACAGACATCAGTTCTCCAGTTTGCCTCCATATCTCTGATGTAATAGCTTCAGTACTGAGACTCTTTCCTGTTCCAGCAGAACCACTGACAAACAGTAACAGAGGCTCATAGTTTGGACATGTGCATTGCTTTTTCTCATGACAGTTACTATGTGAAACAGATTAACGGACAGCATCTTATGCTGAATAATGTTCTGTGTTGAGCTCATTGATCAGTACACTTGGATCATATGCAACATGAGAAGAGTGTTGCATTGCACTTTCAACCTCACTCACAAGAATCACAGGGTCATTCAATGGTAGTGGAACACCTAGAGTACCCTCTCTCTCAGGATCCAAATATTCCTGAGAATTTCCTGCAGTATCTTCCTTAAGCTTCTTCTTGGCTTGCTCCATCTGAACTTTCTCTAACTCCAGTCTGCTAATGTACTTCTCAGACATCTGACTCTTGAAGGTTTCACATGTGAGGTAGAACTGTTCTTCATAAATGTCACAGTCTTCTCTTAGTGTATGCTTATCCCTCCGTGGCTTGAATGGAAACAGCAAAGCAAAGTAGGAATGTTCTTTGGTGTCTGTCATTAACAGACTCAATTTGCAGTGGTCAATGAGCAGTGGCTTATTCCTTTTTTCAAGACAGCCATCAGAACCTCTGATGTTGTAGATCCCTTGAGTCTCATCTGGTGATACATCAGTCTTGTAGTCATACCACTGAGCCACATGGTACAGCCACATGTCATCCATTACATCTGACTTTTTTGGGTAGTATGTGTCAATAAGATTATTCTTCAGAATATTCTTAGATAAAGGATGGTGCACTGTCAATTCTTCAATCTCATAATGAGATTTCAAGACACACTTTCATTTTTCTTTGTAGTTAACATTGAGAAACCGTACAGCTTCAGACTTGCCATACAAGTGTGTCCCAATCAAGTGATTACTGGCCTCATATGCTCCACACTCTCTGTGTGATAGTGTCTTCAATTCCAATGACCAGAGTTGTGAACTCAATGATGGATTGTATGCTGCAATGTCTTCCCAAAGCTCAACCAAACTTGTTTGCTCATGTTTAGTGATGTATAATGTCACATACTGCACAAGAGAGAGTGAGTTGTCAGCAACAAACTACACATCAACGTTAGCTTGCCACATCAGCAGAAGAGTAGTATTGTATTATTAATGAAGACCTCATTCTCCTGTTGGGGTAACTCATAGACCCTCTTTGTGGACTTAGCCTTGAGATGATGTCATGTGGCAGAAAACAATCATTCATGTGACCTTGCTGGCAGACACATCTCGAGAGCCAAACGGCACCGTATACCACTGATTTTGGCTCGTCACTGGTCGGTGACAGTATTTTCTACAAAGATGTCACTGAAATGTTTGCAATCGGCTTCCACAGTGTAGGACTTTCATACTTATCAGGGATGTGACAAGTAACATACCGTGTGATGAATTTTAGCACTTCAGATGAATCTTCATCACCATTATGAGGTGCATCTTTGATCCACAATAATATATGGATGTGAGGTGCACCTCGTGCCTTGATAATCAATCCTCCAAAAGTAATGCTCAACTAAGCCAAGAGGAGGATTATCCTTAGACAAAATAAATGTCAGAATTTCATGGAAGTGATGGTAAAAGTGAAGTGACACTGAAACTGGGTTAAGTGAGCAAATCTCACCAAGTGTCATAGATGAAATGCCATCTACATCAGAGTTTGACCATCTCATCAAATCAATCAACTCATCCCAAGTGTGCTTTGCACAGCTCAGAGTAACAAATTAAGTCACTGCACCCCACTCACACAGCATGGTTATTAGCTCTGAGTGTCTACAATACCAGTATTCTTTTGTGCCACTCATATTTCACAAAAGAGATGTTAAATTTATCTGCAGTGTTTCATCCTTTTTTGCCAATTGTTGTAGAAACTGAGCTGCAGTCATACCCTCTAACTGGTCAGTCAGCCGAAGCGTATGAGCAATAGATGCTGACAGGACACTTCCAGAGCAAGTGAAACAAATACTGTATGCTACTATGAAACTTGCCATCTTTGTTCAAAATTCTTGATGCACGGTATTTAACACCAGGAATATGAATTTCACACTGATCCAGATGACCACCTGTTCCTTTTGGAAACAAATCTGGAAAGCAATGAGCTTCAAGTTTTTCCTCCCATATACTGACAGGGTTATCTTCAACTTGTTTAATCTAGTACAAGTCAGTGTTATCACCAACTGGATCTCTGCCATGGAGAGGGTGAATTGCATATTGTTCATGCACATTTTTATGAGTTAACACATCAACCTTCTCAATCATTGCCTTGGCAGTGTCTACCTGTCCAAACTGACAACTCAAATCTGACAGTTCAGCAATGTCAAGGTCATTGTAGAAAGGATTATTGCTCTTGAAATATTCCACAGCACTTTTCACTTTTTGAACTTTGACAACATTTTGCCAAATAAATTTGGACTTAGTAGGTACACCATTGGCCAATATCACCATACTGTTATTGTTAGAGATTGTCTGTACATTCTCTTTCAGAGGAAGAGGTAAATACATAACTGCTCCCTTCAGAGACTTCACAAGCTCTTTCTGGGGCATCTTGTGAGTCTTAGTGTTGAGTCGCTGAATTGTCTGAAATGGTTTCATGGTTTGTATCAATATCCATTAAACATGTTCAAAGAAGCAATCTCACTTGGTGTTTCATCAGTCGCCATATTGTTTAACACAGATCTGGCTGGCAGAAAATTACTTTTCACCTATGACAGACACTGCCGACACATAATGATGACTGGATCCAAATCAAAATCACTCTTCCCCAGTAAGTAAGTCAGTAATCATTCCTACATATCAGTGAAAGATGTAATCTTTTCAAGATCAACTGTAACAGAGTGTGATGCATGAAATAATCTGTTACACAACACACAAATCGAGTCAAACTTCTCTCTCTTTACAATCTCAAACTTAACTAGTTCCTTACCAAATCTCAGGATCTCAGATTCTGACACACTAATACTAAAAAATGTTGTGACTGAAGCATTTTCACAGATTGTGTCAAAATGTTTACCAGCATGCTGAGACATCTTGAATCACAAGTTTTGCAGACTCTACATCTTCTGCTGTCAATGACTAAATAATCTGTACACTGAAACAGCTTTCTCACCTGGTATATTTTCACAAAACTAAGCATGGAAGGATTGTGCACAGTAATCACCCACATGTGATGAAGACACTGTTGCAAACATCACTATCCAAGCAAGCTTAACAAGTGCCTAAGCAATCCCTTATGCTACAAATTTCCAGAGATCAATCTTATGTAATAAATCCATCTCTGTTTCTTTGTACTTCTTAGAAATGTGTGCCAAAATTTGCAATAGCATCAAATGATGACTGACACACATCAGGTCTCATCACATATCCATAATGCACTAAGATCTCTGACAGAACAAATTTCTGATTGGACATCTTCATCTGACGAGTTTTGTCTCCTGATATGACATCTAGCACATTGCAAACCATTCCAGTCTCATCTACCAAAGGACAAGTTCCTTCGAGACAGGTTTATAAGATCTTCCAAAAGAAAGCCTCTTCAGTGCTCTTTGTGTATCCATGTGTATTGAAACGCATCACAAAGTTGTCTCTGTTGAGACACTCAACATGCACTAGTCTGTCATGTATAGACTGTAGTAGTGACAGTAAAGTGTTTAATTTCTTTCATTATTTTCTTCACAAACATGAAAAGAACGAAAGTGCCATGTTAACAAATCTACAGAACTCCTAAGTCTAATTTCATCAAAGGCAATTTACTTTTGAGTCTTTTTCATGATGTCTCAACGTTTGAAATCATCCGTTCAACTCTAGCTTTTGAAGCAAGTTTTCAGAAGAAAGACAACTTACTGACATAGGAACTCAATCAGCAGGCTTTCCTTTCCATTTGTGACTCTGAATACCTGTATTCTGAGTATGCATCTATCCACTTGAATGACCCTTTGCAGTACCACATATAGTGGTAAGCATGGTGCAATTACATCAGTCAACATAGCACACTGACCATTACCACTATTGATATGCAACTGTTTTCGCTGACAACGATGTAGTCTGTTTTACATTCTTTGTAATATGCTTTCTACCAGGACTACTCTTTATTAATCTTACATAGGCATCATAGACATTTTTTCTAGCTGCACGTTGCTTTCTATACTTACTCGGCATTTTCAAAAGTGAAGATTCACACTTCTCAGTCAATGTTAAGATAGTATATCACACACCTATAAAAGAAAGATACACAACAAGGTTAGTTAACTATTAACAGTACAAATAATCAATAAAAATATTATACAGTTGTACCCTCTCAGTTCTTCAGTATTACATCACGGCATAAAAATCAGATTCTGAAATTTATATATTTTTCAATGTATATTCTCCTGACAATATGCACGACAATATACAATATTATCGCAACACTATAAAATCTTTTTGCAACACTATTTTTTACTTTCGTGGTTCTGTCTCTATTATAAAGATAGTAATAATGTGGCAATATGACAATTATTCATGATTATTGCACAAAACTACATTTTCTGTACTGGTAATGGCTCTGCAGATTCATTGTGGAAAGTGAAACTGTGATATCGGCCTCCATTTTGCCTAATGTCTGTAAATCTATTTGCACAAATATCTATTTTCACTATTTTACTTCACAATAATTCACCACAACTCTACATATACATAATCCATACACAGCATTGCACCCCATCCAAAAAAGAGCACAAAGATCTGTAGCAAAGTAAAACACAGCATAACAAATAATCTTCATGGTACTAATTCCTCTACTGTGTATGACACCACAAATACAGTAACACATAAATGTACACTAACATTCTCAACAGAGACACCCTCTGTAACATACAACAGAGACACCAATTATAAATCAATCACAGAAGAATAAGTAAATAGTCTGAAATGTACCATCTGTACTCCTTGTAGCACAACATATAAATAAAGACATTCAAAAATATCATAAACGTCCAGCTCCACACTTTTCTTGTCCATCCACCTAAAACTACATACCAGTACCCAAGCTAACTATAAGACACCTAACAAATTCATCAAAATCACATATATATTTACTGTTAGACTTTTACCCATCAACCCATGACTACACATTACACTACGTTTAACAGCACTATTTTCCTCTCTCAGCCACTACTGTCATCAGTCCATGATCATATATTACTTTTTAATCTTGGAATACAGCACAAAAAATATGTTGTGAAATAAATATGTCTTTCAATAGGAAACACAGCCATATTGTCCTGCTAATACCCATGACAATAATAAATACAACCGTGAAACTATTTTCTAGTTTTGTGGTTCTACCACCATAATAAAGATAGTAACACCACAGCACTATAACAATTGATTGTGATAATTCTAGAGAACCACATTTTATTTACTGGTTACGTCCTTCGATCTATTATGACTGCAAAAACTGTACATATAATCATGCTACTACTATTGTGTATAATCACAATGCAATTGTGAGCGTATAAGATATAACTGTGATTGTTACAACAATGACATGCACATTATGTGGTTACTTGGACAATAATTTCCCATTACAATGTATACAAAGATGCATGAAAGTATAAATTGCCACAGCAGTTTCGAGCTTTTCTATTGACATCAATGGGATATTATCATGATCATAAAATACTGTTGTGCACATTGTCTTGTGATCGAGCTTTCTGCCCATGCACTTTCTCCCATGATGCATTGCAACCAGGAAGTGCTAGAAATCGGCTCTAGAAATGCCAGCGACCAGCAAATGGCTACCAATGAATAAATACCTCCCACTACTGTAATATGTTCACAAAATCACACTAATTCAGTGTATTAATGACTATGATACTATTAGTTACAGTAATTACCACACTTGCTCCAGTAAGTGCCGCCATTTCTCAACTGAAAAAAACACCCACAAGCAATCTAACCTATCACAGACAAATAACACATAACTGACTGTCAGCATCAACAAATCATATTACTGTACTAATATATGCCTTTGTTATGCTAATTCAAATCACAGAAGACAGCTTGCTCCACCAATCAACCGGCAGTAAAACAAACAAGAGCAGGAAGTACCACCATCCTTCCTAAACTGAGGAGGCTAGAACAAGCAATACATATACCATCTTGAGTTACTAGAAAATAATTATTTAAATTACATAAATGTAGTAGTTACATAAATCTTAACTGCAGAATTCTAAATTTCTTAACAGTTCAAGAGGCTTAAGTCTAAGATAAGCATACTATTATTTTAACATAGTAAGTCAGGTCTTCTAATTGTACTCACTAGCACATGTCAGTTCAAAGGGACTGCCAAAGTGAAAGCATGTGGCTATGAGGCTCTCTCAGCAAATCAGAATTTATCTAGTGATGTATTTTTCCAAACCAGCCAATCACAGAGACAATAATTCCCACACACAAAAAAAAAATGTTTAGTCTACTCCAGAGCCAAAAGCAAAAAAATAGAACATAATAAGGCAATGCATATTTCCTATTGGTAGTATGCTCTCTACAGCAGCCAGTAAGTATTCAGTTTGGCACTGTTGCCATATGTCTGAGGTAGAAAAAAGAGGGGAAAAGTGACACAACTCTTCAGATGCAACTAGCCACCAACAGACTCACACTGTCTTATGTGACATCTCTGAAATTTTTCTTTTAAAGGAAAACACAATAATGACAGAGGTACAGAACACAGCATGGATAGTTGGGCAGTTTAATTCGCCGTGATGGTCAACATGCCAGCAGAAGTTACTTTGGCAGTGACTTAAACCTACCAAACTAAGGTTTTTGATTTGGCAAGGAGGCATAAGATAGGGCAGCTCATGCCTACTATGCAACACCTCTTGAGCAACTATGCTGCACCAGACATACTGCTGATTCATCTTGGAAATTATCTGGGTAACAAGAGGTGGGTTGATTTGATTAGTGAAGCAAAATTAAACCTAGCTTCACTTACAGAGATGATACCTGCCTGTAAAATCATATATTCAGAAATTATTGAGTGCATGGTCATGAGCGAGATCAGCACATGTATCTACTCGACAGAGCAAGGAAAAAGTTACATACACATCTCTGCATTTCTACTGATCTGGCAATGTGGACAGATGCGTCATCCTGAAATAAAATATTTTAAAGATTGGCTGTATCTAAAGATGGCATCCACTTGTCGACACAGGCAATTGCCTCTTTGGGAGACCCTGAGATGCTATCCATGCGTAATCTGAAGCCAAGAGTGTCTTTGTAAACAGCTACTAACATTCAAAGGCTCTTTTAAGAGCCACATTTATTGTCAAAAATAGAAAACACACACAATAATATTTTACTTCATAAAGCATTGAACCAGAGCTTGTATATTACTCTGCTAGTGTAATATTACAGATTCCTGATATCAAGGGATAGAAGTTATCATGTCAGGTGTTGCCTTGTTACTCGACATTTCTGTGTTAGGTTTTGTTCAGGTACCAGTGTTTTGACAGTGACAGAATACTAAGGTTAGAATCAGACATCATGCAGCCACATATTGATGATTTTGAGGCAAACAGGTAGTACAGATGATACTTTCTACACCATTACTAGAGCTGCATGGTATAGATTCAGGACAGATGCTTTAGGTTTCTGTGAGGGCAGCAGGGTGGCATACTACAGTTGGACACACAGCATGCAACCATATATTATTGCTCATTATGCATGACAGTGACCACAGATGATACTTTTCACCATTATTTGCCCTGTGTTGCTTAGCTTGTGTTGAGGTATCTTAGTTATGAGAGGGGTCACAGTACAGTTCAAATCATGCAGCATGCAGACATGGACTACTGCACCTTAAGTGTATCAGTAACCACAGACTGTGAATTAAACACCATTAGTTGGTCTGTGTAGGTTACATTGTGTACAGATATCTGTATTTTGGGTGAGGGAGCATACTAGGGTTTGAGGCATGCAGCATGTAACTATGTATTGTTAGTTGTCAGCTGTGACAGTGACTACGGATGCTACTTTTCAGACTATTATCTCACTTGTCTGGTTGAGGTTCTGTACACATACCTTAGCTCATGGGGGGGCATACTAGGGTAACAGGTCCACAGAATGCGGCCATGTATTCATCATTCTCAGCCATGACAGAGACTACACATGGTACTTATCACACCATAATTTCACCTCTCTGGGTTAGATTGTATACAGTTGCCTTATCTCGGGGGGGGAGGGCATACTATGGTTGGAGATCCACAGCATGCAGCCATGTATTAGTCATTAGCAGCTCTTACACAGTCTACAGACAGTACTTTTCACACCATTATTTTACCTACTGTATATCAGTTATCTTGTGTACAGCTGCCTTAGATATGGGCTGTTATGTTAAGTTCAATTCATGAAGCATGCAAGCATGTAGTACTGCATATTAAGTGTGACAGCAACTACAGATGGAAAAATTTAATACCATTAGTCAGCTTCTGTAGGTAACTGTGTACAAATACCTGCACTTTGTCAGTGAGTGCATACTAAGATTTGAGTCACACCACGTCAACTATGTATTGTTAGTTGTCAGCCATGATAGTAACAACAGAACTTTTCACACCATTATTTGCCTTCTTTGAGTGAGGTTATCTACAGGTACCTTACCTCATGTGGCCTTGAAGGGGCATAGTAGGGTTAAATGTGCACAGCATGCACCCGTGTATTAGTCATTCAGAACCATCACAGGGAGAACAGATGCTTATTTAATATAATTAATTCATGACTGTCCAGTTACGTTGTGTACAACTACCTTACCTGGCAGGGGAGAGTGGGGAAGCATCCTACAGTTGCAGATACACAGCATGTAACCATGTATTGTTGCTCATTAGATGTGACAGTGGCTATAGCCAACACTTTTCGCACCATTATTTGCCCTGTGTCAGTTGGGTAGTGTACAGGTACATTACCTGGGGAGGGGGCATGCTAATGTTCAATGCATGCAGCCATGAACTACTACATGTTAAGTGTCACAGTGACTACACATGGTGAATTTAGCACCATTAGTTTGCCTGTATGTTACATTATTACAGATACTTGTACTTTCAGGTGGGTGCATACTAGGGTTTGAGGCACAGCATGCAAGCATATATCATTGGTTGTGACCCATGACAGTGACTAAAGACAATAGCTTTCACAGCATTGAAGTTGGCTTCTTTGCATCATATTGCAAACCTAATATTTTGGCTGTAAGAGTTCAGTTGTAAAAGGTACCTGACTTTTTTGGTGGGGGCAGGTTGAACCTGTTTACCGTGCAGTATTTATTACTGTATATTATCTGTGACAAGGACTGAAAGACGATACTTTTCATGCCATTATTTGGGCTCTTAGCATTGATCTGTATACAGCTACAACACTATTAGTGGGTGGGTAAATAGTGGGAGTTAAACTCAATAACATGCGACATATATTTCTGTGTTTCTGTTATAACAGGTACTACAAACAATAGTAGTCATCCAATGATATCACCTTTTGGGTTTGCATTCTAGACAGGTTTTTTTTTTTTTGCAAACCTGCATGTTGGACTTGAAGACATGTGTCATGCAGGCATTCATTGCTGCATGTTTGCTGTCACATTGACATTTGACATAACTTTTAACATCATTATTTTGGGCTCTCACACTTGAATTGTGCACAGCTACATGCCTTGTACTTACCTTTTTACTCATTTTCTGTCATACTGCACAGACATGCTAAGACACTGGACTCCCGAAGAACTGCTCTTCTGCTGGAGAGAATGACCAAATAGGAGACCTAAATTCTAATGAACAACAAATGCTCCTTTGAAGAGACCTGGCTGGGGTGAGTCAAATATCTAAGAAAGAGAAACACCCTACAGATAAAAATGGAGGATACATGAGAGCAAAGTGGAAGCTTCAGACAAAAATTTTACAAGATCAAGAAGCTGGGAAGGTACCAGGAAAAGATCAGGCATGGTACAATCCAGCAAACCAGCTGTGGCTGAAGGCAGGAAACCCAATTTTGGTGAGCAGGTTGAGAACCATAAGTGATTAATATTACTGTGCACAATACTGTTACACACAACAAGATGGTATTTTTTTTTAAAACGCATTGCCCAAAGCCATCATGCTACCCAATACTGGACGCAAAAAGACCTTATAGATCCCTAATCACCATTATACAATGGCAAGAACATTTCCAGACTCTACATTCTCACTGTATTGCAGGCACAGTAAGGTTATGCCAGCAGAATCCACACTGTATTGATTTGTTGAATCTATTGCATTATTTTTTTGATCTGTCTTCAGAAACAAAGATATATTGCAACAATAAAATATACTGAAAATATTATGAATTTTGTTACTTCAATTTGTGTAACACCAAACCATTACATGATATCATAATTACGCTCCAGGGTGTGGGTTTACTACGACCTTCACTTTTGGGATGTTGCATGAACCCAGCCTGCAGACTCTGCCCAATCACACAGTCGTGAAGTTATCCCCAGAAGCAACATCCAAGTGCACTATGTGAAGTATTTACTAATAATGCTCCACCCTGGAGTGGTAATATCACACTTACAAATATATACTAAGTAATATTTTCTATAAATTTATCTTATGAGAAGTACTTCCTGTATTCTCATCTCTTCTCAGTGAAGTTGTCTTCTATTAAAGAAATGCTATTTTAATAACTGCACAGTTGTCCACAGCATTTATGGCATTGCATCTATCAAAAATATGAAGGCATGCGAGCTACACTAGACAATAGCAGATCACTCACAACTCATAAGGCTATTTCTGATTGCAGGGACAACAGTAGAAATGTTACACTATATGCATGTGTATCTAAAGCAGTTGGGCATGAATTGGCATGAATCCTGACACCAACAGAGTGCACTATAGCTTGTGTAAATAGTGAAAAAAATCATAAATTGCATAACACAATGTTAAACTACTTTATCTATTTTGATACAGGGATGAAACTGTTACTTAATTGATATGTAATCACTAACCATGTTCATCTCATTCATCACATACGGAGTGCTGGGGGGGAGCAAGAGTCGAGGGGGATTGGGCACACCTTGGCACAAATGGTGGGGAGCATTATGCAGATGGAGTAGGCTCCCCGTCACAAAATTACCAGGCAGGACATGCATGCGACAGAGATTAGGCACCCGGTCGACTTTTTTAATACTTTATTGAAATATTTCCCCAGGAAGGCACACTGAAGGTGGGGTGGTGGCTTTCTGTTGGCTTTGTGGGGACTGTGAGAGGCCACCGGAGAAGCCTTCAGCAACACAGCACAATGGAGCTGTGTAATTGGCTGCTGCAGTCAGGGAGGCCCTGTGTACGAACAGCTGATTGTGTACTGACAGGCCGCTCCCTGATTGCAATGGCTCAGTTACTTTGATCTAGTGGCCTGCTCATTAACTGCTGGTGATTGACAGCAGGCTGATCTATTGGCCGAGGCAGAGTCCAGCCCCTAAATGGGCTGCTGCCATTCGCACAACACTGCCACACCTCCTCAACCTGCTTGTGAAGAAAATGTGGACGCAATGTGTTTCTTGCACATGTGTGCAAGCAACACAAAAAGACAACAGCTTCAGTTGCAGCAGTACACTCCAATGAGGGAGGAGTTTAAACCAGCAGTTTGGTTTCCATGAAACCGTGTTCATCATTGTTAAGTAGATTTGTCTCAGTACTGTATGTGTTGCACACTGTTCATTAGGATCTTGTTCATGAATTGTCATTGGCATGGAGTAGCCCTATCCCACTCCCCAACAATTGTTTTTAAGGCCCTGTCCACACTACAAAATGCTGAACTAAAACAGTTTCAGGACCGTTACAACACGTACCATTATGGTCTGTCCATATTGCGGTGGTAACGTTTTAAAACATGTTACAAGCTGGTGATGTTACGTTCGCATTGTTGTGAAGGTGTACCAGTTTTTAGACCAGTATTTCGATCAGTTTGGTAACATATCACGATGCCTTGCATGGCGTCCTCAAGCTTGCAGCAATCCCATCATGCCTGCTGGTTGTCACGTAAACAGACAACGGACATGATGGAAGTAATAAATTCAATATGCTGTGCCTTCTTCTTCTTCTGCACAGCTGCATCGCCAGAGATGCATATAAAAGGGTTGAACAAACGGCAGTATGAAAATGCA
Organism: Neoceratodus forsteri; assembly: GCA_016271365.2. Lineage (NCBI taxonomy): Eukaryota > Metazoa > Chordata > Ceratodontiformes > Ceratodontidae > Neoceratodus > Neoceratodus forsteri. The sequence continues at coordinate 44,190,583 of JADMNL010000035.1, forward strand.
GGCAGCACAGAGCAAAATGTGCACTGCAGGGTCGAAGTAAATATCTACTGCTTTTCAGCAGTATGCTGAATGCAATGTACAGCATTTGTGAGGGTGAATCTGTGCCTCGGTCACTGTGGCGTTAGTCCCGATCCACAACATGGTGGGAGTCAGTTGTGTGTGTTACCTGGACCAATGAGCAGTGGGTTTCTAACTTTAGAATGTCCAGGCACACTTTTGGTGCTCTGTGTTGAACAGTGTCCATGCATACAATGGATGGACACTCAATTCGGAAGCTATTCCTGTCAGTAAAGGGTAGCAATAGCCATATGGTGCTGCTACAAATACTGAATATCGGACCCTTGCACATCTATTTGGTGTGGGACAATCTACAGTGGGTGAAATTGTAATAGATGTGTGCCATGCCATAGTGCATGTTCTGTTGCCAAAAGTGATTCGCATTCACAGTGTAGCTGACATTATTCATGGTTTTGAGCGAGATTGGGACTTCCCTCAGTGTAGTGGTGCAGTGGATGGCATCCACTTTCCCATAATTTCACCTCCAGGAAAGGCCACAGAATATTTCAATAGAAAATCATATTACTCCATTGTGATGCAAGGTCTAGTAGACCACAAGTTCTGGTTCATTGATACAAATGTGGGCTGGCCAGGGAGAGTGCATGATGCAAGAGTGTTTCATAACAGCAACTTGTATACCATGGGCAGAGTGGCAAACTACTTCCTGCACTTACATGGGACATATGTGGTGTTACAGTCCTTGTCATGATATTAGGTGATCCCACCTACCCTCTGCTGCAATGAGTTATGAAGCCCTACAGTGATACCAGTGACCCCAAGAAGTGCAACCTTAACTACCTCCTGAGCCATGCCCGTATGGTTGCTGAGTGTGCCTTTGGATGCTTAAAAGGTAGATGGAGGTGTCTGCTGAAGCACAATGAATTTTCCTAGAAAATGTACCCTTCATAATTGGGGCTTGTTGTGCACTACACAATCTATGTGAGGAGAAAGCGGAGGTGTACCATGACAGCTGGGCTGCAGATGTTGATTGTGGTATCTTCCCTCAGCCTACAGAAACTGATTGTGCACCTGCGGACAAAATCTCAGTAGCTGCAATGAACCGACAATCTGCTTCTGTGTGAGATGCACTGGTACAGCATTTAATGACCCACTAGGTATGTTCAATAAAGGAATAATGCACGACAGGGTGTGTGTCGTGCTGGGATAACGCCACGCCTGGGGGGGTTGGGCACGAGGCCACAGGCCGAGTGCGTCCAATGCCCCAGACGTGGCGTTATCCCAAACGACACACACCCTGGAGTGCATTATTCCTATTATACAATGGCTTGTTGTTATATATAAAACAAAAAAATAATTTTAAAGAATGTTTTGTTAGTATGGAAAAATATTTTTGTTTCTTGAAGATGCAAAAAAGAGATCATCATGGTGGTCATCATCCATATTGGTTCACAGTGCAGAGACTAGACCTGTGGTGATGTGCTGGGATAACGCCACAGGTCCAGCCCCAAACTGACCAATCAGAGACCAGGATTCTTTCTTGCCATTGTATAATTACTGACAATCATTACTGACAAATATTCCAGCTGTAGTCCTCTGCATATCTTCAGTGCTGTACCATTGCAGTGGAGTTGATCTTTGTTTTATTAAGCTAATTGCACTGGGCTGGACAACTTCATTGCAAAAATGATTAAACCATGCAATGGTCAATGTTACCAAGGCAAACATTCATTCTTGGTTAACACACCACTCTTGAGTATTGATCATGCTCAAGTGATTTTCTTTAGTGAGCATGTAATAAAAATGTATATAGTTATTCCTGTGTTTGACAATCTGCTATTTGCAATATACTCACAGTTTTCATCTAACCTACCCTACCTGCATTATAGTACTGGTATCCTTGTTGTATGTTTGCAAAGTGCTACATTTGCATTTTAAGAAAGGTGATGACAATGAACAGAAGGGTGCAACATGCTGATAACAACTTTTATTTGGTCACCTTTACAGGATGTTGTGCAAAAGACAAACTGGACAACTGTGATTCTCCTGAGTCTCCATAAACTTTAAAACTGTTTTAAGGTCAGCTACAATGACCACAATAACTGGCAAAGTGATAAAAGTTAAAACATTGAAATACATTTCAACATTTGTTTTGTTTCTGTTTGTTAAATATACACCTTTAAACTTTTAAAGTTTTACAAGTTCAACTTTACTCCTGAGGTTAGTAATTGCTTCAAAAGCACTGTAGAATTTAGACAACGTGTTGTAACATACAACAATAAAAAAATGTGTATATATATTTCCAAATACTTGCAATAGTGTATGAACAATAGCTACGTATTCAAGTAGTGCATTTTTGTATTCTCTGCAGTGATATACAACTAATAAATGGTGATGTTATCATTCACAATCATTGCTGCATGTGTGGGTTAATATGATACAAGTAACCCTTTGGCCACCATATCACTGGACATTAGTAACACCATAAAAAAAATATATTAACACTGAAATTTATTTACTTTATAAAATACAGAACAACAATGCAATCTAAAGGTGCAAATTGATCAGCAACTAAACAATGTGAAACCTTATATAACATAAACAGTGGTGACTATTAACCTAGGTTGTATGCCACTGAAACCTCAATCACACTGTATAGTGCACGTAAGGCAGCAGTAGTTTGCACTATCTACTTGCATGGACTACAGATCAGTCCATGTGAATTCCTCACTCATGAGTGCCTGTGTAAAGCTCATGGCTTCACTGAGTGGCTCTTGAGCTTCACATTGATCAGGGTTGTTATGCACTCATGAAGTGGCATGAACACCCTGCCTCACACGTTGTGTCATGCTCCTACGGCTATAGCCCTCCTGTACGGTAGGAGTCACACCAACAGATGGTTGCCTTTGTACTGCAGAGTGAGACTGGGGAGTGGAATGGAAGATATGCCTTCCAGATTGAGGATGGCTGGCATGCTGACCAGCATGGCCTATAGTTTGTTCAGCATTGCCTGTACACCTTATACCACTGTGGGCAGAAGTGGTCTCCATATGGTGCCTACTTGCGTGCTGATCACTGCTAGTTGAGTTTGTGGAATTCCATGCATGTCCCTGTATTCCCTCAACAGGTAAGTTTAATGACTTCACAGACATGGCAGGACCAGCAGATACTGGGTGGCACTGCATTGCCATCACCTTCAACAAGTTATTAAAAAATGTTGCATTTTTATCTGCCTCATACTTTAAGTGCTCCCAAACTTTTAAGGGAGCACTTAAAACATATCTTTTTAAACATGCATATAATGATTTTTTAATGTTATTAAGTTTGGATAATTTTATTGCTTTTAGTAATATTGTTTTATTATGTGATGTATAGGCACCTTGGTTCTAGAAAGGCGCCTTTTATAAAGTATTGATTGATTGATTAATTGAAACCCTCTCTTCCATCTCCCTCTCCCTCTCCTCCTGCACCCTCTCCCTCTCCAGTTCAATAAGTTCCCTATGTTGCTCCTGCAGCAGTCTCCTGGTTGGTACAAAGACAGCCTCCATCAGATCCTGCATTCTACTGCCTCTTCTCTTTTTCCTTAGCTTATCTAGAGGTTCACTGGGATGCTTCTGGGAAAATGCAGTGGAGGTAGATGCACTGGAGCATGGGGAGGCATCACCAGCAGTAAGTCCACTGTCATGGGAGGTGGAGGGACAAGATGAACACTCCGCTGTCGCTTCACTACCAGTGCTTAGGGATGTATCTTCATGCTGTTCAGCATCTGTAGAAAATCACATAAGCCAAACTAAGATAAAATCTTACTGCATCATCTCAAGCCATTACAGGGTGACTATAATTTGTACCACTTTGACATGAATCTAAAATTGTTTATATGTGGCAATCACTTGCTTGGTTTGTTCTGTGAAGGTTAACACTTATGTTTACCCCCCCCCAAGCCAGTTGCTAACAATCTAAATCTCAAGATATGGCTCCAAGCCACTGACACATTTATATATGTAATTCAAAGGTTTGAGAAGTACTGTATGTCTCATCTTATGTTGCCAACAAAATTTGTTGTGCATTCCCTCTGTAGACCGCAAGCATTAAAACAACAGTATGAGGTTAATAGCCCGGTCATTGCAATCAAGCATTTTAATGAGGTGCTTGCCAGCTGGTCTAGCACCTTATTCTCTCATTACGTGCTGTTATAATTATTACCCACATCGATGAGACTATAGTATGGGTGTGGGTGTGCTAATACATTATGTGTGGAGATAAATGATTTCATTGGGGTGGGTGTGGGGTTGATTTCATAATGTTGCTTGTATTTTACCACATCAAATCCACAATGTCTGAGACTGCTAAAATGGAACTAACAATGGCTTTCACCTATCTTTGTTGAAAAAGTTTTAAAGATTTTTTTTTGGGGGGGGAGTGTTAAAGTTAAATGCTAAACTCTTTTTGGAATAAATTGTCCTGATCTACTCTAGTGAAATTGCTAATACAGTAATTTATGTGGAGCTTTATTCCTGAAGTTTACTTGTTTTAATAACAAAGGTGTCAGTGTCTCTAGCAGTACCAAACATTTACCAGTTGATTAACTGCTAATCAGTTGTCATTTTTTATTTATTTATTGCAATTGTTTCACCAGGAAAGGCACACTGAGCAACAAGATGCTTGTCTCCCAGTGCGACCTGGGGGGTACACATGGATATGATAACATGCAGGTTATCAAGTGAACAGTTAACAGAAGCAAAGAAAAAGCAGCATAAGGATACACGATTGCATGAATATACAAGCAGCGCACATTGAATGCTTAGGATATTATAGTATCAAATAACAATTTTTGTGACAAGAAGCAGCAGACAAGGTAAACTAACACAGTAGTAACAGCTGTAAACAACAGAGGACATATATCACAGTTATACAGTTATACACAATACGTGGGGCAAAATAGGCCCAGGACTTAAGTGCAAGGTTGGGTTATATGTCAGCTTCTGTAGCAAGGCTAAGGCCGCTGGTCAGGCATTGGGAGGGATAGTGGGGCATGGCAGGTTCAAGGGCAGGAGCAATTTGTAGTAAGGAAGTTTGCTAGGGTGGTAGACAGAGAGTAGGAAGAGGAGGAGTGCTGAATTTGCAGTGGGAGGGCATTCCAGAGCTTGGGTAGCCAGTGTGAGAAGGCAGCTTGACCGGCAGAGGTCTTCTGCCTAGGGACTGAAAGTTGACAGGAGTCACTGGATCTAAGATGATGGGAGGGAGGTTGGGCAAATGTGAGCACAGTGGTAAGGTAGGAGAGGATGGACCCGAGCCATAGGTTGGAGACAAATTTAGCACAGTGAGAGATGTGGCAGTTTTTGAGGGACGGTAGTGCCAAGGCTCTGTAGAGGTTGCAGTGGTGGGTGAGGGGAGAGGCATTGAGAGCAAAGCAGCAGAAGGCATTATAAAGTCTGTCCAGTTTAGATAGGGTGGACTTAGGGGCTGCACTGTATACAATGTTGCAGTAGTCGATGGAGGGCAGTATCATCTTCAGGACCAGTTCACGTTGAACTCGGGGATGGAGGCTGCTGTGGTTCCTATATAGTGCACTGAGCACGGGGTGTAGTTTTTTGAGATAGCATCAATGTGGTCAGAGAAGAAGAGATGGTTGTCAAGCCAGACCCCCAAGTAATGTAAACGAGGAGACATCTTCAAGTTTTTGGCCATCCAGGGTGGCAAAGTAGGGAAGGGAGGGGAGTCTGGCCAGGCGTTGTCATGTGCCAAAGGTCATAGTGACAGTTTTTTTTGCATTTAGGGAGAGCTGGTGTGAGCTAAACCATTGCTGTACCTTGTTGAAGTCAGCTTGGAGGTTTCATTGTACCACATCAGGCGAGCCCAAGTAGTAGAAGTACAGTATCATCTGCATACATGTGGATTGAGGAAGTACAGCAGATGAGTGGCAGGTCATTTAGGAATACAGGTTTTAAATAATTGATTAGCAGTTTTTTCTTGGGACAATGCTAACTGTACAGAAAGCATTCATATAAGTTTTCTAGAAGTGTTATGTTTGTTAAACACAATGAGGCAAGTGCTATGCATTTTCACAGTGTTTTAGCATTTTTATGAGCAAAACACTAATCAATTTTGGAGTTAAATAAAACCCTGGAATATAGAGAACAAAATGGGACCAAGAACCGACCCCTGTGGGACACCGGTAGTTAAGGGAAGGGGGGTGGAGATCACATTTGAGACTCTAACGGACTGAGTTCTATCAGAGAGGTATGATCTGAACCAGTTTGTGGCTGTGACAGAGAGGCCTGATTCAGCGAGACTCGAGAGCAATATGGGGTGGGAGACGGTGTCAAAGGCTTTTGCAAGGTCAACAAAAATGGCTGAGGTGATCAGTCCACTGTCCATGCCTGTCAGGATAGTGTCTGTAAGCCTTATCAGGGAGGAGGTGGTGGAGTGTCCCTTCCTGAAGCCAGACTGGAATGGCGTGAAGATTTTGGAGTCAGTGAGGAAGGAGGTAAGTTGGGTGAGCACAAGGTGCTCTTGTAGTTTGCTAGGACTGGGAGGAGGAGACAGGGTGGTAGTTAGAGGGGGAGGTAGGGGCACCTCCTTTTGGCAGAGGGATGACAATACATGGGGGATGGCAGTGGTAGCAAAGGATTGGTTTAGGAGTTTGGCAAGTGGAGTTGCTATAGCGGGGGTGGAGAGGTATAGAAGTTTGGTGTCTAATCCATCTGGGGATTTGCCTTTTGAAGGGTTGAGAGAAAGTAATGCATCTGGGGCCTCAGTTGCAGAGATGTCTTTGAAGGAAAAGGACAGAGGCCTAGTCTGGGTCTTTATGTCTGTAGGCAGTGCAAGAGGTGTAGTGTTGGGCAGGGAAGAGAGGAGGGTGGCAGCACAAGTGGAGAAGTACACATTGAACTCAGTGGCAACTGCTGTGGGCTCTGATAGGAGATAGTTATTAACATCTAGCATTGGAGTGGGATTGGCAGCCGGTGGGGTGAAAAGGTGGTCATGTCAACCTGGTTGCAGTTAAAACAAACACAGTAGGTGACACACCTCTTGCCGAACTTAGTTTGTCATTTATCATTGCTATAAAATATTTTTCCCCCTCTCCCTTTTATGTGGCTGTAGTCAGTGAACACACATTGCTGAGGAGTGCGAGTGAAATTTACAAATATTCACAATTGTCACTTTCACTCTCACTCCTCAATAGTTGTAACCATTGGACCTAGGAATAGAGCTTTTTCATATATTACCACTGAATTTTTTTTCTTAATCAGACTAGACATTACAGAGACAGCCAATAAACTTGCTCACACAAAGTTACACAGCTTTACTATAAGCACTCTTCATAGAACAAGATCAGTATACCTTTTAAAATGCATAGAGTGGTGAATTAAATATTAACATCCTTGTATTGCCTTCACAACAGTAGGGATAAAAATAAATCTTCATCTGAGCAACAGATGATTACTAAGATTTTCATGTGTAATCTCTCTGGGCATAGAAATCTAAACTCCAAAATTGCATACAATGTCATAAGGTTTCGTTGCACTTCATTTCCAAACAAAGAAAAACCTTCAAATTCAACAGCCATACTAAAATTGGCATGTGGTGTGCGTCTGTGTTTATGTTTCACCAGAGCAACCTACTTGCAGGTGATAAATATTTTAAAATGTCTTACATATTATTTTAAATAGCTTGAAGAACTTGAAAATGTGCACGTAAAATATAGAGAGGTGTCATTAAAAAAATGTCAAAAGGGATGATTTACAGACTCCTAATAACAAAGTAAGGTACACGGCTGATGTCATGGACTTAGGAATTGTAAAAACAACCTCAGGGCATTATGTATCTGTAGTTACTTGTTTAACCCAGAGAAAATGCTCCCTTGAGCAATGCTCACTTAAAAGTACTGTAGGTCCTTGTTTTAGGACAGGTAAGTAGAACCGTATGGTACATGAAACAGCAATATCCTGTTTTGAGAATCAGTCTTGCTTAACAGGTGGCTCCTTGAAAAAGGTGCAAGACTAGGGACAGAGGCAGTTTATTTTATTATTTTTTTACACATATTTCTTTACCAGTATAGCCCACCTGAGATTCAGACATCTACTTTTCTGTGAGCCCCTGATTGAACAGCCAAGAAGTGAGTAGGGCACAGAAGAGTTAAAGGCCAACATATATTTGCATTATTAACTGTATTATAGTGTACTAAAGAACATCTTTATTAAAATTCCTCTTGTTTCTCCCACATTTTCATGAATGACAAGTGATGTGAGCTGTGTCAATGCAGAACTAGCCTGTTTTCATTAACAATTTCTTAATGGGGTGGGGTCTTGCAAATTTCACAAAGTACAGACTATAGTGCCTTCTGAAGCAATAGGTTCCCAGCCATCCACACTCCCTCCATCCCCCACTCACTTTCTTTTCATATTGTAATTCAACAACTACCTGCCTTTCCATGCCTGCAATGGAATCGTTAACTGCTTAGCATATGAATGTGTTCCACAACTGAGAACTAGCCTTCATGCATTGCCCAAGAGCAGTCTGTGAGTACAGGGGAAGGGGAGAAAGGCAGGAGAAAGGAAGACAGTGAATGAATGCATGGAACAGCACCTGGAATCTTATTAAATCTGCTCAATCAACAAGACTCAGAGCCATTGTTTGAGAGTTGGATGGGGGCTGGGGACATACTGTATGGCTGACTTACAGTGTCTTGTTTCAGCAATCAAATAAAAATATAGTGGTTCACTGATTGTAATATAAAGTGTAGTGAAAATATATTTGTTTTGTGTTTTGCATTATACACATGAGTTTGTAAGATTGACAGTCAAATATGGGATATGGATTTCCGATAACATTTTAGTTTCTCAGTTAGAAATATAAAACACATATACTACCATGAGTAGCCTCTAACAAAATCTAATGCTTGAGGTGTTGCCATTGTCTTTTGGGGCTAAGGGACATGATCCTTCAAAGATTTGTTTCTTTCTTTTTTTTTTCTTGCAGTATTTCCTGGGCACTGCTCTGTATTGGACTAAATATGTGTCTTAATCTGATGTCCCATCACCTTTTGAAATTGTTATGTTTATTCTGCATTATATTACACACAGAACTTCCCATTTGAATAATCTTTTCATTCCATGCCTTATGACAATGTTTTTATTTCTTCGCTGGTTGTCAGAAACAGCTGTCAGCATTGAAAATCTGTATTATAAAAAAAGACAAGTGCTGCCTCAACCCAGTATGTTTTTCTCAGATTCTGTAGCAGCATCTCAATTATGTCTCTAAGTCAGTGGTGGAGCTAGAGGGGGGCTGGGGGCGGTTGCCCTCCTGGCTACCCCAGTGTGAGTAGAGGTGCCCCACCACCTTCATTATTCAATGTTTAGTGCCCACTGTGGAACCCATGATTGACTGAATGGCCCCCCTGGCTCCCAAATGCTCCCAAACCTGGCTTCGCTACTGCTCTGAATATATACAGTGTATGCGTTTTTTCATTTGTATTTTAGAGTAGTGTATCAGTTACATTTGACTGCCTTTCACTGAATAATGTCACACATTTCCTCCACCTGAAATGTTAAGCATGTTCCATGCTGCTAGCATACAATGTCTGCCCTCCCATGTGTGAACTTACTATTCCTTTCACCCTATAGGAGTTTTCTTTTTGTGATCTCTGATTTCATTTCTCCCAGTGATTTCTCTATGTTTGATTTCAGCTGTGCAACTGCAATGGATTTGTATAAAGTAATCTGGCTTTGAGTCATAATTGCCAATATCTTTTGGGGCTATGGGACATGACCCTTCAAAGATTTTGTTTATTGTTCCTTTTTTTACAGTATTTCCTGGGCACTATACTGTGTTAGACTAAATATGGACTATAATCTGATGTCCCATCAACTTTTTGAAAAGTTTTTATGTTTACACTGCATTATAGTACACATAGAACTACCCATTTTAATTATCATTTTCATTCCATGTCTTATGACAATGTTGACATTTCCTTGCTGTGCTCGACTCCATGATATGTGTTCAAATGTCAGGAACTGACCAACTTTGAAAATCCGGCATTACTGAGTTGTTGGTGACAGACAATTTTTGTGTGTGTTTTTTTTACTCTCTGTTGTCTTGATTTGTCTTAGATACAGTAGGTATAGCTATATCAAGTACTGGGCTGTTTAACTGGTAATAGCATGAAATAATGGGAAAACACATCTTTGAAGTTTCATGACCCATAGCCCCAAAAAGACAAGTAACATACCGGGGATCATGGATGGAGATGGGGGCTCAGTAAAACACCAGGTAAAAAGAATATAACTATAGTGCATGGGACAAAGGATGAGGGGTTAAAGTTAAAGCTGGTGAGCAATCTAGGGGATTACTGGCTCGCAGAAATGTGCGGCAGTGCTCACTTCCCATCCCCATGTCAGCCTGTGCTTCTAAAATATGAATTGGCACACATACACATGGTATATAGAGACATCCTCGATGTTGCACAGTCTGAAAATATGCATTACCTCTACCTTTCCCAATCTCCAGTCTTCATTTGCTGCCAAGCATAAAAATAGTTACTCCCAACACATGTTTTAGAACATCACTCACCCCAATCCTCAATGTTGCCTGTTTAAAAAAAATAAGTAGTATATCCTCATCACATATTCTAGAACCAAACCCAGGTAACCGAGTGGCTCGCACCCCAGCATTTGGGGCCGTACATGGCCAGCGCAGAATGAACTTCAAGTGACACATTACACATTACAGTGGTTCATCAGAGAAAGTTCTGTCTGCACCAGCAGTGGAGATGAGAGGAGGGCTATGCTGGCTGTTTTGGGATGGGGGAGTAGAAACCAGGAAGGGTTGAGGAATGACACTACATGAAGGAGAGCAGTGACAGAAGACGTGCACTCTGTCACTGGGGCCTGGAACTAGAATTGCAATTTTATAACTAGACAACATCGTGTTTGGGGTGGGCCTTCAAGAACCTGGGATATGTGATATACAGTACAGTACTAATTATTTGTAAAAGGGGCAAAATCAGGGAATGGTGTTGGAGGAAGTTCTAAACCTTATGTAATGGGCTGAAATAAATTTGTTTACACCGTGCAACATTTGAGAATGAAGTGGTGCTTCATAGCAATCTGTATGTAGTAGAGCAGTCAGTTATGCACCTTGATCATCCATCCACAGAAATTCAGTTATATGGAAATTGATATCTACTGTACATATAAGAATGCATCATGTGCATTTTTTGTTAGATTTTGTTTTATTATAACAAAGTCCTACACCAATTTAAATTTGATATTTACATGCCTAATCAGTAGACAGTAAAATAAAAAATCAACAAAGAAAATGAGGTGTAAAGAATGGTTCCAGTATATTTGGAAGAACCTTCAATAATGCATTTCATTTTAGTAAGGTCAGACATAAATCAAGAACAAAGATTCTGGCCCTGATATTCAAACTGTGCAAGCTGTGGTGCAAGCCGGGCACAGCTCAATTTATAGCAGGGGCGTGGACTGGGTGATATTCAGCGGAGCTGCACCATGGCTCAGCATTGTCGAATATACACCCAACCACCTTCAGTGCGCATGGCGCAGTGGCACTGCGCCAGTGCCAATGGCCAGAGTGGAGCATGAGGATGCGCTAGCGCAAGTTCCATTGCACTAGGTACAGCAACCGCAATATTCAAAAGTCAACATTCAAATGGGGCCATAATGTATGCAAGGTGCAAATGGGGCCATTTGCATGTCATTATGGCCCAATTTGCATGCAGGTGTGCCGATCCCCGTCGATTTGTGCCTGCGCCCTGCCAGGCAGCATCCGTTGGGGACCAATGACCCCTGCAGCTTGGCAATGTGCCCCACAGCCTGATCATGGGCTGCAGTAAAAAAAGATTAATCCCTTATCCCTGGTAGTCCAGTGGACCAAAGTCTGCCCGATCACGGGTTTAAGTGTGACAAAATAGATAACTTCTATATCCCTGCTGGTCCAGTGGACCGAGGTCTGCCCGATCGCGGGCTTAAGTGTGAAAAAATAGCTAACCTCTATATTCCTGGTGGTCCAGCGGACCCTCCCCTGCCCACTGATCCCACTGCCCTCCCCAGGTCAGCGGTGGGTGGCAGCACCACCACCTGCCGCCCGCTGCCCGCTGACTAACACCGTTGATAGGGCTGTACACCGATTGGTCCAGCGAGAGCCAATGGGCATGTATTGCTCGCACTAAACATTCCAGATATGTGAATGGATTCATTCACATATCTGCAATATATATGCGGTATGGGCTGCGCCATATGGCTCACACTGTAGACCAATGTGCCAAACCCACTCGAGTGTCAACAGGCAGGTGGGGCAGCAGGCAGGTGGGTGCTGCCACCACTGATCTGTGGAGGAGGGGTGGTGGGATCAGTGGGAGGGTGGGGAGGGTCGCTGGACCACCAGGATATAGGAGTTAGCTATTTTTCACACCTTAAGCCAGCGATCGAGACCACTGCAAGACCACCAGGGATAGGATTAATTCCATTTTTACTTAGCCCGTGATCTGGTGGGCAGTGGTCCACTGGACCACCAGGGATATATGATTATTCTCATCTTTTACTTAGCCGGCGATCGGGTGGGCAGCGGTCCACTGGACAACCAGGGATTTAGGATTAATTTTTTTATACTGATGCCCACAATTGGGCATGGGGGGGCCGCCACCACGGAGGTGCAGCCAGAGCTTGGGTGGCCACCCACAGGTGGCAGCTGCCGTGTTGCGCCCTGCAATGTGGCAGCTCACCTGTGAGTGGCCATCCATTGTTCCTTTTTTCTTCTGGATCAGCTTTGTGCTGGCACAGGTAGGGGTTGTGCATGCATGGCTCCACACATCCCGGGCTGAATATCGGGCTGTGCAGAGTATGCATGGGCACGCCCCCCCTACCTGCACCAGCATACATTACTGATGTGTTCCGGTGCATCGGGATTTTTGCCAGGTGCAATTTCCGTTTGAATATCACGCCAGAGCACATCAGTGGGTTGTGCATGGCACAACACTGTTGTGCCATGCGCAACCCTTTTGAATATCTGGGCCTCCATGTAAAAAAAAAGCATCAAATTAATAAAGTTATGCATTTTATATGGGAAACCATAACAGAAAATCTGCAGTGCTGTACAGTCATTCACAATGCTTTGTGTGGTGCAGCGAAAACAGCTAAAGTACTGTAAACTATTGAAAAAATATGCTCAATAGACGAAGACCTCAATGTGAGTATACAGAAGAAATTCTTTCAGATATTGAACTACAGTACAATGTTGAAATGACAGTGAAAGGGTGATGGAGATGTCCAATACTTTAGTTTTGGGTTACACTATGCCAACAATCGTTGTCTTTTTAAGGCAAGGTGGTGAATGGGAGATGTCAATTTAATGACGCTCACTAAAAATGTTTTTTTGATAATATGCCAATTTCGTACCCTCACCTATGGACAAAAGAATAAAGCAGTAAGGCAGGTGGGCAGTTCTTTGAAAAAGAAGCTGAAGAGGCGAATGGGGGAATACTGTGTTTGAAATTTTCAGTACTGTACCACATTTCCTAACATATCAGAACAGGACTCGGGAGCTGTCCAGCTTGCAATTAATAATTATCTAAATGCTAGCCTTTCAGAGTCCAGCTATTTGTAGGGGCACAAACTAAAATGTCTTTGTCTGAGACACAATGGCCCTTCAGGCCACTGGTAAATTTTCTTATTTAGTATGTTGAACATTTTCTTAATTACCAAACTTACTGTCAACCATCTCTTTTTATTATATTCAAACACAGTAGTCCCTGCTCGCCTCTTCAACTACTTCTTCAAAGACCTGCCCATCTGCGTTTTACAATATTTTGATTCTTTGGCAATAAACTAATAGGGACATTTTTTTTTTTAGTTGGGGAAGCATCGGGGATCGGAGGTCAGCGGCCACTTGACAACCAGGGAATTTTTTTTTTAATTGAGGATGGGGGGGTTGTATGTTTCTTTTGCAAGTAATCTGGCTGATGTAGCAATGTTGGGAAAATGGTAGAATTACTATAGTTTCTGAGGGTCTGAATTTTCACTTCTTGCTTTTATGCTTGCTCCGTATGCTTGCTTACAGCCCATATTGTACACTGGTGAAAATGCAAACTTCTGCCATTGGGGGAGATCAGGCTTGCACTCTCAGTCTTGCACTTGTCCTCTCCAATGAAAACTACTGTACAGTATGTCTAGTCTACACACAGACAAAGGGCTCACTTGCTCTGGGCACTGACCATAACTGTGATCCCTAGTCCCCACATATTGCACAGTAGGCTCTACATGGTGGTGCAATAATTTTTTACTTCTGCTGTTATATGCTCCTTAACCAGTTAGCAAAACAGTGTACAAAATATAAAAAGCAGCAAAAGCATGTGGTAACTTTTTCAATATTTTAATATGAAAACGGCAAACAGACTGACAACAGAGTCTCAGTGTTCTGCCTATTCCTTTGTCATTTGCATTAAAACATGCTTCTGTTGCATTTATTTTGGTGTACAATACTGTATCTCTTTGATAGCTGGTTATGTCATTGTTTTGGCTTCTTTGACAGAGCGCTAGCATTTTTATTTTACAGTTTATTCTACTCATTATACAGTACTTGGACTTTTTGCAACTGTGGAAGCCATTGCTATTTGACAAAGCTCTGAAAAAATAATAATAGAGATAATGAACGATGCCAGTAAGGGGGGGAAAGGATAGCACACAGAGGCAGGGAGTGGAAGAGATTATTTCAATGTGCCGGGACTGGAAAAAAAGGGAAGATGCAAAATTAAGATATACGATCAACCATGAACCAAGGCTGCTTATTAATTAGCACCTTTCACACTCACCCCTCCTTCTCTCTTGTCACTGTGTTCCCTGATTTACAGTACTTTAAATAAAAATAAACAATGAAAATGTTAGTTCTAAGTAGTGATGCATGGATATCCGACCCGGAGATCCGATCCAGTCAGATATCAGGCTTTTTACCCCTATCTGACCCAATCGGTTTTTAAATTTTAATCAGGTAGGGTCGGATAGATTATTTTATAGATGCACCATTTTAGACAGAATGTGGGAGAGGGTGGTGGTGATCGGAGAACAAGTCTAATATTGCCACCAGTACTGTGGCATGAGAGTGTGCTCATTTACGTATCAGGTCGGGTCGGGTTGATTCCCAGGGATGGTCCTTATGATCTTTAGCAGAATCAAAAAGAAATGGAGGAAATACTGAGCGCTCATTGAAAACCCTTGACAGTGAACCTTTGAAATAATTAATCAATTTAGGTACCTAGGAGTTAATTTGGATTGTGCTCTGTCATAGGACTCCATGTGGACGAGCTGATAAAAACCATACATTAACTCCTGGTGACAGTTCCGCCTCAGTGCTGCTCTGATTGCTTGAGATGCTGTGAAGGTGAACAGCCAGAAAATAAATTTATCTGTGCAGTTAAGCTGGCTGAAAAGTCCTATTTCTACTAACATCTGGTATGCCAGACAGAATTTTATCCTTTTACCTCTGTTGTTTTGCAAATATTTAAGCCAGTCTGCACTTGGAGAACATTTGCCTTTGTTCCCCCCAGAGGTGGTCAGAGTTGACTCCCCCGGGTGCCGCTATAACACATCATATGAATTTTATATATGTTTTTGTGCTAGTGTATCGCGTGACCATCAGTATAAATAGACAAGTGCTGGCATTCTCAGTATGGTATGAACACATTTTTGATGCAATCACTGCAAGTACTCTTCTAATCATCGTTTTCTTTTGACTTAACCATGGTAGGTCCAGACTTCATAATATCTCAACTTCTGTGTTTTGTTTTTGAGGTAAAAAATGCTGTATCTCTCTTTAGATCTCTGTTCCTGCCTCTAGGTCTTTTGGGGCACTCAGCATTTAGAGATGTTATACTGCACTGCCTCGCATCTCAGTATTCTTGTTGCCTAAGATGAGAGTCGACTTTTTATTTTATCGATGCAGGTAAATTTAACAACTGAGAGACAGACTTAGTTAATAAGAGATTAGCCTGGATTACGATCTTCTGCCACTGTGTATATGACCAAGCAACAAGAGACATGCCAGACATAATTTTATCCTTTTACCTCACCGATAGAATACTCCTTTGGGGACTGATATAACACATCACTGGTGATCTGATAAAGGCAAAGGGGAGGTTGCAAGCATATTTGGTTGTTTTTTTTTAACATCACACTAATTACTATCTGACCCAATGTTGAACTGATCCAGTTGGATAGTAGATGCAGGATATCCAGATCCGATATCTGGTGTAAAAGTGATATCCGTGCATCTCTAGTTCGAAGCATAATTTCTATTTTCTTTCTAAACAAAAAATAAAACAAAAGTAATGCAGCTCTCCATCTGGCAGTCTCCATTTCACCATTATGGTAAAACACATTGATAGTTTTCTGAATTGCAAACAGACACCATCTGCTGGTAATTTCCTGGGGATACAATGTATCTCAAGTTTGGCTCACAGAATTGCAGCGATGGCTCATGTAGCCATCCTGTGGATAATTGAGGAAACTCATTTTAACATCTGTGATAATCAGGCATGAAACACCGCAGTACTCCACTGATGGTTCTCTACTGCACCGCACCGAGTGGTAGTGACCAGCACAAAGAGGTACTGTTAAACCTTTCTCTAGCAGGCACTGTATGCATGGGCATGCCCCCTGCATTTGTGCCACATACATTACCATTGGGCCACTTTGCACTGGGACTCGCAGTGCACCTGGCAAATATCCCACTGGGGTGCATTGCGGGGTTGTGCCGGTGCAACTCTGTTGCAACCCCTGAAATATCTGGGCCCGATTGTTTTAACTTTGCTTGAGATTGCTGTAAACAGAAAGTAAATACATCTGTTTAAACATAATAAAAGAACTGTTTTCAAATTTCAACTAAATTGGAAAACCATCTTAAAATTCACTTTGTAGAAAAACTGCTGACTGTTTCAGAAAAAAACAACCTATGATATCCGATAGCCCTCCACCAAGGTAAACTAAAGCCACCCTCCCTTCCAATGAGCCTGTGAGTACCCATCCTTTATTTCTTTCTCTGGTTGCAACCACTTTCTTCCCTCTTCTAAGGCTATCCTGTGTTTTCTGTATGGAGGCAGGCCACCTCCTTACACAGCCCCCATCTCTATTTACCCTCTTCATGCTTTATTTCTCTTTCCTTGGGTACTCTTTTTTATGGATATAACAGATTAACTGCCTGATGTAATGGGTAAATACAGACTCCAATTCCCATAAAATATTTGTTTGATTCCAGCATTATTTACTATTTCTGTCTAAAGGGAGGACAGAATAATATTCAATTGCAGTCTGGAAAATAGACAGGAGACTGTATGTTATAAATTCTCATTTGGGAGTCCTGGAAGCAAGAGAGAGTTTTCTGGACAGGACTTCCAGTTGTAGCCAGCCCTGTTGTACTTTATACAAATTTTGCCAAAATTAAGATTGGAGCTGCATGTAGACTCAACTAGGAATGTTTGCTCCTAAAACACACAGTGCAGAACAGCTTAGTTTGGTGGGATCAGCTATTCAAAAGCAGACCTTTGCCTTGCTGGGGAAGTTGCAGCCAACAGCTTAACCTTGCAGTACAAATTGCTGTTTTAGTTCTGGTGCACTGAGACTTGTTTCTTCTGTTTCTAACCTGCTAAAATAACTTGGTTTTGTCCACCTAGTTAAAGTATATGAATAAATATATATAAACATTGTATAGCCTAAACAATGAGTTGCTGTAACCATTTAAAAGCTAACTTATGACTTCCGGTGACGTCACGGCATTGATGCAAGCTTAGTGCGTGACGCTCTGAGCCAGGCAGTCCCAAAACCCCCCCAAAAACTCTTTTAAACTCAGCCAAGATGTCCAAAAGCTCAGGGGGACACTCTCAGCAAACAAACAGAGGTAAATCTTGGCAGGAATACAAGACGAGCAACAAGGATTCGGTCAGATTAAAGTCGGGCCCACCCAGCAAGGCGTCCTCGCCGCAAGGCCGGTGCTCCACAGAGTATGACACAGACGGAGAGACAGAGCAACTGTCGCTGTCCAGATTCAAGAGGCTGCTCCACAAGATAACTGAGTCAAGGAAAGAAAATAAGCAAGAGTTCTGAGCAGTACAACAGCAATTAACAGCTTTCGAGACTTGGGTTAACCAGCTGGAGGAAAGGCTCTCCGAGACTGAAGACACAACTACACAAGTGACTAAGGTTATACATACCTTACTACAGCAAACAGAAACCTTAAGGGCAAAATGTTTGGACTTGGAAGGGCGCTCTCAGAGGGAGAATTTAAGGCTGTATGGCCTCCCGGAGGACTCCGAGATTGCCCCAATGCCTTCCTTTTTGGAAAACCTGTTGAAGGACGTATTGACCTCCCTCCCTCCATGACGTTCCATATTGAAAAAGCTCACCGTGCGCTCCAGGCAAAACCAGCGGACCCCTCAGCGAGACTGAGATCTATAGTTTTCAAATTGAACTCCTTCTCTGCTAAGGAAGAAATCCTAAGGTGTGCCTGGTCTAGGAAGGATATTAGATACTTGACCCATAGGCTGTACATCGACCACGACTATCCAGCTGAAATACAAGCAGAGAGGGTTAAGTACTTGCCTGTCCTGAAAGCACTAAGGAAAAGTCTATACGTTTCACTCCCTACCCTGCAAGGCTGAGGGTCTTTTGGGACAACGGGACGAAGATCTACACTTCTGCAGAGGAAGCCTTAGAAGCCCTGGGGAAACGTGGATTGGTGATTAAGGAGAGAAGGAGACAAGCAGTGGGAACTCGGGAACCTTCCAGACAGCAAGCAGTTGACAGGAAGACGGGGGGGAACCAGAAGAGGGATGCACTCTGAGCTGATGGGTACTATCCAGAGGCTCCTTGCGAAGAAGGTGGTACACAGAAAATCTCCCCCATGACCGAGCTGTAACAAAGCAGAGCTACTTACTTTTTCCAAGAGATAAACTCTCCCATTGCCTAAAAAGTGGCAGCTGATCCAAAAACTTGCAGAAAAATTGAGATGATTACAAAAATACTTCTAAATGGGAACTTTGTATATGCTCAAATGAACAGTTGACAGACCTTAGAGACCTTGTACTATGCTACATAATGGTCTGGGTGTGACGAGTGGGTTAATTTCCTCCCTTTTCCCTCCGCCATGAAAATTTGAGGGGGGAACACTGTTTATTCATCTCATCGAAAGAGCACTATCTTTGATTTGGTGGTCTGCAGGAGACTTGCTCTACCCGCATCAGGTCTGATTGCTCCCCCCCCATTTTCTCTACTGTAGCACACTACTTAAAATAGTGATGCATCTACTGGCAAAGGGGCATAGAGGCCAGTTTTAGTTACACCAGACCCCCCCCATTTGGAAACTCCTGGGGATAAAATTTTCAGGGTTTATATGGTGAAAACACACACTGGAAGCCAAAAATAATGGGGCATAAAGTGCTCTGTCCTGTTAAAAGAGAGAGAGAGGCCAAGATATCAGGCCAGATCTGAGATACCTCTCAGAAAAGAAAATACGCCCAAGAGGTGTAAACAGGGCCTGCCCGGCTCAGAGTAGGTGATGACCTTGCTTTAAGGTGCACCTTAAAAGAGCCTAGCATTAGTCAGGCTCTGGGTGTCCCCAGAAATGGAAGGTAAATATCCCCCGTTATCTCTATAAGAGGGGACAAAGGCTAACAATTCTAGTATAGCCCCAAACTTGGAAGCACATTGGTGTGTAAGTTTAAATAGTTGATAATGTTACTAAAGTTTAAAGTTTGTTATATATTTTTGGTTATATTTGGCAAAGCAGGGCAACTGAATAAAGCAGGTGTTAATGCAGCTGTACTGAGAACAGTGAATATGGGGAAAAATGGGGCAACTACCAGGGAAGCTATGTAGAGGAAGGAGACCAGATCTGGAAATGCCCTCGAATTTATGAAATGACACAAAACTGGGTAGTATGCACATATAATGTGCGGTTTTACCAACCCTATTAAGAGGACAAGATACTCCAGTTGATGAGCGTCAGGGGCAAATGTTCTGCTATTGCAGGAGACCCACCTCTCAAATGCTGAGCATAAAAATTTGAGAAATTGGGCTTCTCCCAGGTGGTTGCCTCATCATATGGGGGAGGCGTAGGGGTACTGCGGTACTGATCAGAAAAGTACCCCATTTGAAGTGTCAGATAAAGTAGTCGATAAAGAGGTAGGTTTGTACTTATTAAGGGTCAATTGAAGGTCAACATATAACTTTGCCTCAGTATATATTCCTCCAGCCTCAGAATTTTCAATTTATCAGAAGTTGTTTATGAAACTAGCGGGTTGGGCTGAGGTAGCCTGATCTGTGGAGGATATCAACTTGGACATAACAGGTGGACGGGGTGGTTCTACCCAGGGTAGAGCATCTATGTTGGGCAGAAAAGTACAGAAGTTGATGCAGGAGTTGGGTTTTGAGGATATCTGGAGGCAGTTACGGGGGTCGGATAACCGATGTACGTTTTACTCCCAGGCTCACGATTCTTACTCCTGTTTAGATTACCTAATAGTGCAAAGAGAGCATATGGGAAGTATTGGGGAAATTTGGCAGGGAGATTTTTCTCTCTTGGACCATAGATCCATTTTTTACAAAATTCATTCCCTGGTCCCCAAAAAAAGGACATTCTGGAGACTCAATTTAACAATACTCAGGGATAAGGAGACACAGGAGGAGATTTCCAGTGCTATAACTCAGGCAGTGCAGGACAATGATGTACAAGGGACATCAGTCTCAATACTATGGGATACGGTTAAAGCGCTGGTGAGGGGAAAAATTATTGCAATCTCCACACATAAGAAAAAACAGAAGGAGGAAGGGAGACTTCTACTAGAAACCAAAATAGCCAATCTAGAGGAAGAGCAAAAGGTAAAACATTGTAAAAAATGAACAAAGGAATTGAACACTCTCAAAAAACAGCTCAACAATATTTTAGATTATGAAGTAGAATGAAAGCTAGTTTACCTGCGCCATAGATATTATGACGGGGGCCCAAAATTTACCAGAATGATTGCAGCCCAAATAAGAAACCGAAAGGCAAAAGCCACGATAGTTAAAGTTAAACATCTGCTTACTGGTGCCCTAAAAACCACTACTAGAACCATCACTGAGGCCCTGCAGGACTACTATTCTGTCCTTTATATGGAGCAAATGGATCCTCCTGAAGGAGAGATCCAAAGCTTTTTATCTACCCTCCAACTTCCATCCTTAACTCAAAAACAGGGAAAGAGTTTGCTAGCCCCAATTTCATCCAGGGAGATTTCAGCTGTAATAGGAAACCTAAAAACAGGTAAATGTCCAGGGATGGACGGGTTCCCGGGGGAGTTTTATAAGACTTTTTCTAAGGTGCTGCTACCCCTACTTTCTAGCATGTTTACGTTTGTTATTTCACAGAATGGAGAGATCCCCCCTTCTTGGAATGAGGCTATAATTTCAGTTATACCCAAGGAGGGTAAAGATCCAACCCTCTGTCCCTCGTATTGCCCCATCTCTGTTTTAAACACAGATTACAAAATATTGTACAGTACTATCCAAACATTTGGATGAGCTTGCCCCACTTTTACTAAACATAGACCAAAGTGGTTTCATTCCTGGACATCAAGCCCAAGATAACGTGAGACGTACGGCCTACATTATAGAGCAGATCAGTGAAAAGCATACTCCTGTAATCTTGTTGGGACTCGATGCAGAAAAAACCTTTGATAAAGTAACCTGGAAATACCTAAAAAAGTCCTCCTCATATTAAAGTTCCCTATCCCTTTTGTAGAGACCATTTTCAGGTTCTATAGAAGCCCCATAGGCTGTATACGGGCCAATGGCCACATTTCAGAGAAATTTACACTACAGCATGGAACTAGACAGGGCTTCCCCCTCTCCCCTCTCCTGTTCACCTTTTATATAGAGCCTTTGGCCCAGAGCCTGAGACAAGCACAAGAATTACAAGGGGTGGTGGTGGGGGGAGTGGAACAGAAGCTGGCCTTGTTCGCTGATGACATCCTGTTATATATTACTATCCCAGAAAGTTCCCTACAGATGCTTTTTTCCCTAATTGAATGATTTGCCAGCCTTTCAGGGTTTACCCTCAATGTGGGCAAATTAAAAGCCCTGATTTTTAACTACCATCTCACCCCACTGATTAAAAAACAGTTCCCAATCAAGTGGGGGAAAGAAAGTATTAGGTACTTAGGAATACAAATCCCTACAAATCTGAGATGTTTATTTACCCAAAACTATGACCCATTAGTGCATAAAATAAAACAGGATCTAAGAAGGTGGTCCCTGCTCCCCACAACACTTTATGTTAGAAATCTAACCCTAAAAATTAATATTCTCCCACAATTTCTGTACTTATTTCAGTGTGTCCCATGCTCCCTCACATCCAAAGAACTCCTCTCTTGGCAAAAACTGTTAAATAATTATCTATGGAATTATAAAAAGCCCAGAGTGAGTTTTGTAGCTTATACTTCCTAAAGATAAAGGGGTATAGCCTCTCCTCGCTGCGCAAATACTGATCTGCCTCTCAGGCGAGGTTAGCTTTATTATGGGAAACAAAACTATCAAACACAGTGGAAGCAGATTGACTTGGCAAGAGAAACACAGATCCCTTCCAGGTGAGTCTTTTCACCTAAGCACCTTAGAGAGACCCTGAGAATAGCTCCATTCACAACTCTGTCCATCCTTATAGGATGGCGGATGGGTATGAGGTTTGAGAAATACCAGCAGCACTGCTGGAGATAAAATGGCTCATTCTGGTTCCAGTATTCAATAATCAATGGTACAAATCTCAGATAAATAAAGGACTAGAGGACCCCTGGCAGCTAATGAGAGGTGATGAAACATTAAGTTTCGAGGAAGCTAAAATAAAATTTGATTGAACAGAAAGGGATAGGCTATTATTTTATCAAATAAAAGACTACATCGCTAAACAACTGAGGTTGCAGGAAAAGAATACCTGGGTAGTTGAGACAGACCCTCCATATGAGCGAATATGGTCCTCTCAATATGGGGAGAAAGCAATAACGGTCCTATATAAATATAACACTGTCAGGGCAGGGAATGCTATTGTTTCAGTACAGTCTAAATGGGAGCAGGAGTTAAAGCCCAATAACCACTGCAGAATTGGAAAAGTTTGTAGAGATATGGCGACCACCTCATCTCCGACATGGGGGAGTTCATCTGGAAAGTCCGTGTGAGATATTTCTCGTCCCTCCACAAATTCATCGGGCTGCAGAGGGCTCCTCCTGGTGCTGGAGGGACTGTGGAGGAGAATTCCTCACAAATGCATGTTTTCCTGGAATGCCCAGCTATAAGTAGATTCTGGACCCAAGTTATGGAGCATGTAAAGGAGTTCAGGGCATACAAGAAGAGATAGAGCCCATCACTTAATTCTGGGTATGCCACCATCAGGGCTGGGGACAAAGCCCAGAAATATCTTTGGCAATCCTACTAGGTTCAGCATACAAATCAATAACAAAAAATGGTTCCAAGTAACCCCACCCTGCCTTAAAGAGTGGAAAGCAATAATAATGCAAATTCAACAAAATGAGCAAATCTCAATGGGCTTACAGAATTGAGCAGAAACTTATCTGTTGAGATGGGCAAGGTGGGAACTCTACCAGGAGAAAGTTGGGTGGGTTGGATGTGGGAGATGAAAGGTACCGAGCAATGTAATTAGAAATGTATGGTCTCACAGAGAGTATATTATTTCTGTGGTATTAACGATTAAATATGTTATCAATGTACAGCCACTACAAAGGAAAGACCCTGCCTGCCAGTTTGTTCAATATTGCCAAAATTAATTTCTTTTATCTTTTTCTTATGGATGCTTTTTAGAGTTGAGATATTAAGTTCCTAAAATTGTAAAAGTAATTGTACACTAAGAAAGAACTTAGTTCGACTGTGTAATTGCAAAGTGATAAGTTTGTGTATCCTAAAGTTGTATGACAATAAAATAAAACAAGTATAAAAAAAATAAAAGCTAACTTATGCTGCCAATTTGGAAGAAAGGAAAACAAGCAGTCCAGTAGAAATACCTTTTCTGGTTCTGTGTAGTTGAAGCAGGGCCCTTGCTTAGAAGGAGGTCTGTTCACTGAGAAAGCCTGCTGCATTCTGACTGTTCCTTTAGGTTCAGCGGTCCCTAGTGGCCACATTTATAACAAGAACCTGTCAATCATTGTCTGGAGAACATTCTATGGCATAGTAAAGTGTTGCCAAAGAATACTTTAAGAAATAAACCTTAAAATAGGTTGTTTGTATCAGGTAATACACTAAGGAATGTGTATAAAATAGTTGTGGAAGCTATTAGAAGATATTTTATTTTGATGATGTTGTGTCACCTGATACAGGTAGGTGGGTATATAATCCTACCTGAACAGGTACCTGTTAGGGTCAGTATCTTCTGACCAGTGGAGAGAGAAGGTTCCTGCTGTAAGGATTATACTTGTTTTTCTTTGCATTAACCACATTTTTTTTGTTAATTTCTTTTTGAAGTTTATGTTATTCTTTGATGGTGCAGAAGAAAAGATTATGAAGAATAATAAACATCCCACAAGCCAATGTGTGTTGCACCTTAATTACTGAGTCCTGTGTCCATCTGTAGAACCCACCCTGTAACAGAGCCCTTATCTCACTTATAGAGAATATTGGTGGTGTCTTGTCTTAAAATTAAGTTTATAACTGATCTCTCTATTTGAGAAAGCCTCCTCTTGCCAAAAGGTACTGGTATATTCTGGAACAGATAAAATACTTGGGGTGCAATTACTGCCTTAATAGAATTAATTGTTCACCATATTGAGTGATGCGTCTTATTCTATCTATTGATATTAATTTCCAAATCCTTAACAATGAAGTTAGATTAGTGTCAGTAAGTTTTTATTTTTTTATGTGATTTTTATTCCACAATTTTAATTCATATAACAAGCATAATAACAAAAATAAACTTATGTCTTAAGTTACATTGACAAATCAAATTAGATTAAATTAAATTACACAGGGGTTACATCAGAATCAGAAAAGGAATGTGAAGGAAAAAGAGAGATACATGACAGGCATACAAAGCGAACATTCAGGCAGTAATTAATTAATTCTAAATATAGTAATGCACATACAATCCAAAATTAACTGGATTAGCATTATTATATAAAAACCCATGTACTTAAAATAGATTATTCAATAACTCTCTATAATCAATAAAGTGACTAAAATCCTGCCATAACCTATCAAATAAATGTGTCATTTTTTCTAAATTATAGTGCACTTTCTCAGTTTTGTAAGTATCAATCATAATATTCCTTCATGTGTTATAATCCAGTGGTGATGAATCTTTTCACTTCATTAAGATGCTTTTAAATCTATTTATTAACCCTATTAGTACCAAACATTTTTGATAACTGATACAGTTATCTGGTGTAAATCCAAACATAAACAATAAACATTCCGTATTTCTTCTTAATCAAAGGCTGAGATTCTAGAAAGTGTTTAAAATTTTAATTCCAAAATATGTCTAGTGTCTGACAATTGACCAACATGTGTTCCAGTGTTCCATTCTCAAATTTACATCTCGGACACAAATTTGGGCAGTTGAGATTCATTAAATTTATCCTGTGTGGGGTATAGTAGGATCTATGTATTATATTAAAATACATTTGTAACAATTTGGAAGATAAAATGTACAGTTTGGGTAAATTAATAACATGTTTCCACTTGTGATCTGGTATATTGCGCCCACTTTGGTTTCCCACTTTAATATTAGTAACTGTAGATTGGATTTGCGCTTAGATTCCAAAATAGAGTAACATTTGGAGATTAATTTAGTGTTATTAGCTTAGCTTACAATAGTTGGATTTCCATTCATTCTGCTGTGGTTCTGCTGATATGTCTCCATTTTACCAGTAAAGTTACGTATCTGTAACTACATAGATACTTATAAAGTGATGGCAGAAGGGGACCATAAGATCAGAAGAAATGTGTACTAGAGAGGTTAAAAGCATGTTTAATCGTATCAAAATCAAGTAATCTATTTGATTAAAGAGACATTTTATTTCAGTTAACCCATGCATATACCATTGTTATTCCATTCCTATACCATTGCCTGTAGCATATATCTACGATCAGTGGGGTAAACTGGCTGTTAAGATAAATAGTGCAGCATGATGATATATTATATGCCCTCCTGCTGCTCCTTCGCACCCTAGTTCGTTATTCCCTCACCATATTTCTGCCACATTGTACATATGTATATGATTATGACATATATTCTGTATATTGTATTCTTGTTACTAAGTTGCATTTCATGTGTTATGTATTGATGTATCCCTGCCTCTATAAAACTGTATTGTATTCTTGATCTGCCCAGGTTCACCTTGCAGATGAGTTCTCTCAGTGGTGTTTCACTTGGTAAAATAAAGATTGATTGATAGATTGATTATTGTGGGTATGTGAAACCTTCAAAATCTTATCCCATATTATACATTTTTACATGAAAAAGACCTGCTTACAAAATATGCTTAATGTCTTCATATAGTATACAGCTTGCTTCAATCTGGCATACCTACCATTTCTGCTTTTGATGAAACCAGTCGAATGCCAAGGTTATATTAGCTGTTAGAGAATACCAGTGGAAACTTGATAGGGCAAGACCCCTTGATATTTAGATATATAATTTATGTAATTTCTATCTTGGCTGTTTGCCCTTCCACAAGCTGGCAATGTATCTGCTGCAACTTGTCAGGAGTCATGTACTCAGAAAACTACAGTATATGTTTCCATAGCATGGTGGTTTCTGAAAGGATTGCTCTGCACTCCTTCAGGTTCTTCCATTATGCGGCACTCTTGTAACTTTGTGAGCCATCAAGCCTTTGTCAGTCAGGTAGTCTGTAAAAGATATTCTCAGGATTGCTATTTCCACCAATGGGCAGTCATGTACCAACATGCAGTGCACACCTTTGTTAACACAGATGAACTGTGAGACACTTGGTCAGTGCTGCTTCAGTTTATCTCACAAGAGACTACCCAGATAACAGCAGGAGCCTTGAGCCATTCCTGAGACAGGCAATACATAACACATGTGGTAAGATATGCTCAGCACTGCTTCTATCACCTGGAAGAACCTGGAAGGGGGGCATGGTTGCTATAGAGCATAATAAGACATGGATAAGGAAATGTCAGCTATAATGACCAAGAGCTGGTAATTTTGTAAGATTAATGACTGGCTAGTGTGTAAGGGTGTTCCGCAGTCAAGGGCCACCCCCCCACCTAGTTGTTAATTGATAGGAAATGAGTGGTTCTAAGGTCATTATTGCGATGAGAAGTGTAATGATAAAATTAATTTTATTTAACTGCGCATCTGGCAGTGCAAAGTGACTTAGTCTCATGTTGATCACTTATAAGACCTATTAGAGATGCACAGAAGCCAATCAACATGGTAAATGACTTTATGAGTAATTAATTAGTGTTATAACCATGGGTGAAGTGTTTCCAAAATAAATACACATCTAGTGCTTTGTAATTCCAGCAGTACAGTAAATCATCATGGCAATATCCACGATGATATAAAATATAACCTCAACACTGTTTTTTATGTTCACAGTCTTATTCCTATTATAAAGATAGTAGTGTTGTGGTCATATTTTAAATGATCGTGGTAAAAGTTCCTTAATGCAACAGTTAGGGTGGATGGCTGTTGTGGAATGTTTAATAAGTTTAATGGTATTTTTATTGCATTATAGTATGTGTTGTGATTAGTTGTCTTCCCTTGTACCACCTCCCAGTTGTATGTGTGTTCTATGTGTGTGTCTGTGTGTTTTTGTGTGTGTGTATCTCTGGTTGTCTATATGTTGTAGTGATGCTGTGAGGGGGGTCGGACTTAAGGTTGAAAACCCTAATGTTGAATTTCCCTACTTTTGTCACTGTACTAACAACCCTAACTGTTGCATTAACAGAGTTTTTTGCAAAGAATTTCCCTCCTTTTTTGACAATGTAATTAAACTAAAAAACAGACAGCTACCAACCACTTATGTTACTAATGAGAACATAAAGGATAGTATTTGTATATAGTAGCATGATTTACCAAGCTCTTTCTCAATTAGCATAAAACCTGAGTTGCTAACCTTAAAGTATTGTCAATAAACACATACAGATGTAGTGATAGTAGCACTCTATAGATTTTCATATAGTTTCACTATGAAATCATATCATATCCACACACAATCACAAGAAGAATCATAGACACAATAGATAAGTGTTTAAAAATATTTAATTAAGAATGTTCTGCCAATTGTTATTTAAATCAAGGTCGCACTGCACAACTTACTCAGTGTCATACCACCTTTGTGAAACTTGAATCTCAGGAAAAAGAAATCAAATAAATGAATTTTTTCAAAGTCATATGAAACTGAGCAAGTAAATGTTCCTAGGGTGGGCAAAAACCAAATTCGTTAAATAATAACCCAAAAGTATGGCCACCAAAACAGCAAATTTAAGCACTGCTGTAGTGGTGAAGAATTATTTAACAAAACATTTACACTACGTGCATCAGTAAAAAATCCCACCTGACCCCTTAATAAAGGTGATCAGAGAAGCATCAGAAACATACCTTAGTGTGATATGTAGGTCAGTCTGTATGATTAACAACACTATTCTCACAATCTTAAAAAGGAAACCTGACCAAACATAATGCTTAGCTAATTAATAGTTACTCAGTTGTAAGAACATTTAGAAAAGCATAACAGTCAACACATAAAAGGTAGTATAACAAGAAAGATGTTTGCATAGTAAATCTTTGCAGCAAAATTTGAGTCTTGAAATTGTTAAAAGTCATACAGTGTACCAATGTTTAATTCAGATTAAGTATTATAAAAAAATAAACTGTCAAACCATGAACATTTGTAATTATAATACTCTAAAGAAAAAGCAGCATCCGTTCAAATGATCAAATTGACACTGCAGAATAACGTACAAATATACAACTGAATAACATTTTCCATGTATACAAAAATAAAAAAACTTCTTAAAAGTGCAGAAATTAATCAAGGAAAGTCCCACAAAAAATTATATAAATATATAAATAACTAGTATTCACATATTTTATATCTTACTTTATTAATACTATTAACAAGAAATATTACTGTACATACAGGAATCAAATACATAATAATATTTACAAAGTAGTATGTATATAGCAGAAAGAATATAAATCGAACTGACCATAAAATGTCAAGCAGCAACATGTATGCTGAGTACATAGAATATTGCCAACACGTACACACAATATGAATATGGTATTGTACAAAAGTACATGTCTCAAAGCATTCACAAGCGAAGTGTCATTTTTGCTGCACAATCTCAAATCTTATATGAAGAAGTAAGATTGGTGACCCATATGTATTGCAGTACAACCCCAGACCATTGGCTAAGTCTGTTAATAACATTGATGAGAGTATTAACAAGGCCAACATACACCTGTTTGCTGATGACACAGTTGTATATATAAGTCATCCGACATCTGAAGCTGCTTGTGTTGACCTCCAGGAGGAATTTAACCAGCTCCAGAACCAGCTCCTCCATAAAAAATTTCTTCTAAATGCTAAAAAAACAAAAGCAATGTTGTTCTCACCCTATAGCTGTGTGGATGAATCCAACCAGTGCTGGAGCACTACCTCAGATTACCACAATTATTGGAGAGAAACTGGAGTTTGTTTTAAAGTTTAAATACATAGGTGTGTAATTAAACCATAATCTATCATTCACTGAGCAAGTCGAGGACCTTGTAAAGAAGTTAAGGCAGAGGCTGGGGCTATTCTTTAGAATTAACCAGTTTCTTACTAGAGATGCAAAAGTGCACCTTGTCCAAACTAATTTTCTTTCACTGATCGATTATGCAGATTTCCTTTATAGTGAATGTCCCAAAGCCGTGCTTGCAAAGTTGGATATGTTTTGCACACAGGGCTATCTGGTTTATTATTGGTCTCCCCATCTCTACCCATCATTGTCCTTGTACAAGCTGTAGGGTGGTCCTGTCTTATGTTTAGGCATAATAGAAAAGCAGTCCTTTGATTTATAGATTCTTCTTGAAGTGGCTTTCACACTACATAATAGACTGTCTCCCACTAAATGAGCCAGGAATGTATGCCCTAAGAAGCACATCCTACATCACATTATGTATCCCCAAGGCTTCCTCTCACTATGGCAGAGTGGCCATTAGTTTCCTGTTGCCAACATTGTGAAACAAAGTACAAAAATTATTGAAATTAAGCTGCCTTCACAGTATGAATGCCTCTAAATCTCTTTATGCTTGGTATGTGTGCGAGCTTTGCAGTTGCTACCCCAGCCCCTAATTTTAGTCTGAAGCATCAGCCTACTGCCCTCTGAGCATAGCTGAATTTATTATCGCTTGTAACCTTTGGTGACCTTAACTCTGTGAGTGTCTTAGGCCATAAATGTTTTCTCCTCTAGAAATCTCTGTGGGTTATTATCTCTTCATGGCTTTCACTGCGCTATACCTTACTCACCCTGCTGTCTTTTATATGTTGCTTATTCTGTGGCTCTTATTTCCCTACCCTGTACCATTTAACTGCCTATTTCATCTTTGTATTCCTTTTCCACTGCATTCCACTCCTACTGTCTCTTTCTTCTGTCCCTAACTCTCTTCTCTGGGGTATACTAGCCCTTCAGGGGCTCCCTGCTCCTCAGGTGGGAGAAATGTAGATACCAGGTGGTTGTTGCTTCCATAGCCGCCACCTGAGACACCTAGACTGGACTCCTTACTAGCGAGGTGTGGCATTGCCGATATCAAATCAGAATGTGAGCGCTTTTCTGCTCTGGCGTCCAATTGGCTCCTGCAGTCTGCTCCTGTGCCTCCCTCAATACTAAGCTAAAGTCTGATTTTCTGTCTAAAACTTGCACAAAAAAGAGCTGTACTTACTTATCGCCTAACAGCTATGACCTCTATTTTTTCCCTTTTTAGAGTGTCAAGAGTTGGGACTCTGTTTGATTACACTCCTTTCTGAATTTCTGTGGTTGGGCCAGTCTTTAGGCATCAAGGAATACCCATTCTGTTGCCCTGCTTTTTTGGTCCTCCTGCTGGTTCAGATGTCCCATTGTCCATGACCTAGTACTTAATACCGACCCCTTCATCCATCCCCTGCCAAGGATATGCTCTCCACAGGCTCCCTGCCCATAGTAATTGAAAACCCGGGCACCAGGCAGTCAGCACTGCCTCTACCACCACCTGAGAACCTAAGCTCAGACTCTCCATTAGCAAAGCACAGCATTAGCAGCCATCCAATCGAAATGTGAGCTCTCTGTGGTGTTGGCTTCTGATTGGTTCCTGCAGTCTGCTTCTGTGTCTGTTCTAAACCAAGCATAAATCTGATTTCCATTCTGAAATGTGCCAAAAGAACTGTAATTACTTTTCTCCTGGACTGTTAAGACTCTTATCCTTCTGTTTAGAGTGTTACATTTAGGGATACTAGTGATTACACTACTTTTGAAATTCTGTGCTTGTGTCCACTCCTACAGAGTAGCCAATCACTTCTCCCCTACTGAAGTTCCTACTAAGCCTCATCTTATCTCCTCCTTAAATACTACAGGAGCACTCTGAACTGATATGACTGATGTAACATTGAGTACTTACTTGTATTAATTGCATTAATTGTTCTTTACTTGGGTTATTTTGCTCTGTTGTAAATATCTCTGTATGCATTGTACCATTTGACCTCGAGCTAACCAGATCCATCTTGTAAATGAACTTGCTTAACGATGATCACCTGGATAAATAAAGATTTTGATTGATTGATTGATAGAGTATAGCTACTTCTGTCTTTGCCTGAGAAGTGTACAGTGTCACCATCTGTTACTTCATACATAGCAAACCATATTCTATGTCACATAGTGCACAAACAATTCATAAACTGCTCAACACACTAGAATAGCATGTTGAACCAGCATCAAAGATGTAGGTAATACTAGTGAATCTCAATGAAAGAACTTGTAGCAAAAATGTGAAAAAGCATACAGCCCGCACTGATTAAGGTCCATTTAGGCTGTTTCTTGATGCTGAAATCACAGCTAAAATACTTTCAGTGTAATCATTAGAAATACCTGCACCTATATACAAACGTACTGTTATGTTTCATATACATATAGAAGTGTACATCAATCTGAACATGAAATTTTGCATGCACCAATGTATAAACTGCACCATTGTATAAAATCTGAGTGCAACATATTACCATATCTATTCTTCAGACACATGAAGTTCATTGTAATTCATCAGGAACAGGACATAAGCATCTTTTAGATTTCAAGGCCATCTCTGTTTAAAAGAGCTCATGTAGTCATTGCATTCCATCCACCCATTACTGTATCTCAGCCATATAACATAATGGCCTGAATGGACAGAAACACTACGATGAAATATAATAGCCTGAGTATCAAAACATGCTCCCATGAATTGAACTCTTCCAGCTACAAAATCTGTGATTGGTGTGTCTATTCATAGTCCCTACCGGGTCATAATGTCACATGCTTAATAGTGTACAACATTATGGCTAAACTGGTGCAGTATAGTATGCAAGCGCTAATGGTGCATTACCACTTATAGTGCTGTACGCAGTATTGCACCATTAGTGCTTTCTCTAGCAGAGGAAAAGACCTCTGCTGGGAGTGTGTTCCAGCAAGCAGCTACTGTGGCTCACAGGACTGAGCAACAGCAGTAGGAACCCAGGTGCTGCGTCTGGGACCGGGTTTGATTCCTGGTCCTAGACACTTTTTTTTTTTTTTACTTGTGCGCTCCCCGAGTTGAACTCCCCCCAGAGTTGAGAATCTTTATTGGGGGAGTCTGGGGTGTGCGTTGTGATGGAGACCCCCACAGAAAAAAGACATGCCTCATGGCAGAAATCACGCTGTATTGGCAGTGCAATTTTGCCATGTGGCATAATGTCTTGCCACATTATGAACCTGTGCCCTCGTAGTCCATGTGCATCAAACCGTTGCAACACTAGAAGCAGATACTGAGATGAGGTTCTAAGTCAGATTGTCTGAACACACTCTCCTCCACACCAGCTACACCTCCAGCCAAACTGTGCATTCCTCAACAACTGCCTAAACTTAATGGAGTTCACCTGTGGAACATAGAGTGAGATCCACAAAATGTTTTCAGTGACTTCTGTTTCTGAATGTCAACAAGACAAGCAACTGTACTTTGTGACATAAGTAACAGTAAAGAAATGTTGCATTAGAATACCATCATAGTCCAAAATGTTTATGATAGCCATCATAAACTCAATAACATCTTGTTGGATGTTGTCAGAGAATGATTAATGTCATTGATATCCACCCAAAACATGTTGTATGGGTGTCAGAGTTTGTATCACATTGTCATATCCTTCAGTATCATTGACAACCTTCTTTAGTGACTGTGACAGTGGCATGTCACAACAAAAAGTGGAGAGTCCTCACAAAATGAGGCATGTGCAGAATCGCTTGGGTTGCAGAGTTAGCATAACAGTTAACTCCAGTACTGTTGTCAAAAGCTGGAACAACAGACATACCAAGTACCTTCTTACATAATGGAGAATCACTCTGTTGTTGAGATTTAGAATCAGTCTTTGTCCTAGCAATGTTCACAGTTTGTCTATCTGTTTGGTACCTCTTTTTAATGCCAGAACTTTTCACTGTAGCATCACTGCATGACACATGTGTTGGCATTGGAATCAGAGGCAACTGTGACTGGTAAAGAGTACATAATCTGTTGTACTAACATAGAAACATAGAAATATAGAAACATAGAAACATAGAAACATAGAATTTGACGGCAGATAAGGACCGCTTGGCCCACCAAGTCTGCCCATTTTCCTACCTAACAGATAAACTGCAGATCCTAGTTAACCAACAGCTTAATTCCTCCTACCCCCCACTAGGACTGCCCTATGCCTGTCCCATGCATTCTTGAAGTCCCCTACTGTTCTTGACCCCACGACCTCTTCAGGGAGGCTGTTCCATGTATCCACAACCCTCTCAGTGAAAAAATACTTCCCCACATTACCTCTGAGCCATCCCCTTCTATCTTCAAATTGTGCCCCTTGTTCTTGCACATCTCTTTTCTGGAAGATGCTACCCTCTTGGACTTTGTTAATTCCTTAGGTAGTTGAAAGTTTCTATCATGTCCCCTCTCTCCCTTCTTTCCTCAAGGGTATACATATTAAGCTCCTTTAGTCTTTCTTCGTATGTCTTCTGGTGCAGACCCTGCACCATTTTGGTTGCCCTCCTCTGGACAGCCTCCACTCTGTCTATGTCTCTGCGGAGATGGGGTCTCCAGAACTGCACACAGTACTCCAGATGAGGTCTCACCAACTGTCTGTACAGAGGGATAACAACTTCCTGTTTTCTACTATTGATGCCTCTCCCTATACATCCCAGTATCCCCCAGCCTTCCTTACTGCCTTCTCACATTGCTTGCCCACCTTTAGGTCATCTGATATAATTACCCCCAGGTCCCTTTCTATTTTTACTGTTGTCAGTATCTCACCCCCCATTGTGTATGCTTCCCCAGGGTTTTTGTTCCCATGTGCATTACCTTGCACTTCTTTGCATTGAATCTGAGCTGCCATACATTTGACCATTCCTCCAACCTTGCCAAGTCCCTTTTCGTCCTTTCCACTCCATCTTGTGTATCAACCCTGTTGCAGATCTTTGTGTCATCTGCAAAGAGACATACTTTTTCTTCCAGTTCCTCTGCAATGTCACTTATAAAGACATTAAAAAGGACCGGTCCCAGTACTGAACCCTGCGGTACCCCGCTAGTAACCCTCCTTTCATCACTGTGTACTCCATTTACTACTACCCTTTGAGTCCTGTTGTCTAGCCAATTTTTTATCCAGGCTACCACCTTGGGACCCACTCCAAGGCTGGCTATCTTGTGTATTAATCTTTTGTGTGGGACTGTATCAAATGCCTTGCTAAAATCTAGGTAGGCCATGTCCACAGCCCCTCCCTGGTCTACTACTTTGGTAACCCAGTCAAAGAAATCTATTAGATTCATCTGACATGACCTTCCCATCGTGAATCCATGCTGCCTTGGGTCCCAGCCCCACTGGCCTCTAGGTACTCAACAATTCTTTCCTTCAAGTGATTCCATCATTTTCCCTACCACTGAGGTCAAACTAACTGGTCTGTAGTTTCCTGCCTCTGTCTTGCTCCCACTTTTGTGAAGAGGAACACATCTGCCCTCCTCCAGTCCTCGGGTACCACCCCATCCTCCCATGATTTGTTAAACAGAGTAGTCAGCGGTGTCACTAGTTCTACCCTTAGTTCTTTTAGAATTCTTGAGGAACCCCATCAGACCCCATTGCTTCATCCACCTTCAATTTTATTAGTTCTTTCAGAACCCTTTCTTCTGTAAATGGATTGTTATAGAGCCCCGTCTTCAGAGTGTTTCTCTTGTTTGGTTTAGGTAACTCCCCCTCCTCTTCCTTTGTGAATACTGGGCAGAAATATTCTTTCAGTATCCCTGCTTTTTCACTGTGACCCTCTACCCACATTCCCTACCCTTTATTAAGCTTCAGTATCCCTACTTTGGTCTTTTTACGCTCCCTAATGTACCTATAAAAGGTCTTATCCCCCTTCTTAACAGAATTGGCTATCCTTTCCTCGGTTTGGGCCTTTGCTATTCTGACTGCCTTCCCAGCCTCTTTCTGCTTTAACTGATAAAGTTCTCTGTCCTGCTCCTTCTGTGTTTCCTTATATTTCCTGAATGCTGTCCTTTTCTCCTTAACCTTCCCTGCCACCTCTTTTGAGAACCATAACGTTTTTTTCCTTCGTTGTGTTTTATTGATTTGTTTTACACAAAGGCTTGTTGCTCCTGTGATGGCTGTTTTGATCACTCCCCATTGTTCCTCCACCCCTCCTTCTTGCCTGTTTGCTAGTGCTTTTCTGAGGCACTCTCTCATTTTCCCATTTTGTGTACTCCACAACACATTGTTTGTCAGTGCGCATGTTTTGTGGTGCGATACTGATGATGTGCAAGCCAGGTAAAGTGCAGACACGTGAAAGTGCAACATAGGTCATTCTATCTTTAAAGATCCCTCTGCCTATGTCAACCATTGCTGAGTCCAAACTAAGCCATTGAGACTTGTGGATCAACACTACATATGCAACACAGACAAGAAACTGTTTCCTTGTCACATATATGTCCTTCACAGGTTGAAACTTGACAGTAGCCCTAGAAATAGGCAAAGGCTCTTCAATCTTGTCAAACTTCACCACAAGTGCTTCAATGAATGTTCTTTGCACATTGAATTCATAGACAACAATACATCCCATTGCACCATTTACCATGCCGCTGTCCACATCAAGGCGACGTAGCATGATATGTGAATTCATACACACAGTTAGAACCACTTCTAACCCTGCCGTCATAACACATCTGACCTAAACTCAGACAATTGCTCTGTTATCCTTGCTACCAAGTTCCAGCTCAAAACGACACCATCAACAGTATCAATAGCATGCAAAGTAATGATCTCTTTACCTTGTCTCTGCAACATGATGCTGTTGAACTCAGCACACTGCTTCAATCGAGGCATGAGACACACAATTCAAACAAAGTCTGAGTAGACAGAAGTGAAAAGATCACATGCTACTGTCAGAGAATTGCACTCAGTACTGATGCAATGTGTTCTCAACAGAGCAATATTTTTCTCTGACAATGCCCCAATTTGAGCCTGATCCAAAAGTATCTTGGAGCTCAGATCATGACTCTGCTGCATATTAATATACAGCTGAATATAAGTAAACAGCTGCCAAAGATTGATTCATCCAATGCACTCAATTGTTTTTTTTTTTGCTTCCTTGACAGTCAATGCTCTGAACACATGCTGTCCATTCACAGGTACAAGTTGTAGGAGGTCACCAAACACAACAACACTCTTACCACCAAATGACTGCTGATCATCAGTACCAAGTATCTCTTGAAGCTGCAGATGAATACATGCCAGCATGACATTCGATACCATACTAATCTCAACAATAATAAGTACCTTCATCTTCAGAAACATTGGCTGCAGCTGAGATGCCACATCATGGGAAAGTTTTCTTTACTGTCCTGTCTTACCATGCTCCACAGGTAGCAGGAACAATCTGTGCAGAGTAACACCACCAATGTTATGCGCTGCCAATCCAGTTGGAGCAGTAACAGCTACAGACATCAGTTCTCCAGTTTGCCTCCATATCTCTGATGTAATAGCTTCAGTACTGAGACTCTTTCCTGTTCCAGCAGAACCACTGACAAACAGTAACAGAGGCTCATAGTTTGGACATGTGCATTGCTTTTTCTCATGACAGTTACTATGTGAAACAGATTAACGGACAGCATCTTATGCTGAATAATGTTCTGTGTTGAGCTCATTGATCAGTACACTTGGATCATATGCAACATGAGAAGAGTGTTGCATTGCACTTTCAACCTCACTCACAAGAATCACAGGGTCATTCAATGGTAGTGGAACACCTAGAGTACCCTCTCTCTCAGGATCCAAATATTCCTGAGAATTTCCTGCAGTATCTTCCTTAAGCTTCTTCTTGGCTTGCTCCATCTGAACTTTCTCTAACTCCAGTCTGCTAATGTACTTCTCAGACATCTGACTCTTGAAGGTTTCACATGTGAGGTAGAACTGTTCTTCATAAATGTCACAGTCTTCTCTTAGTGTATGCTTATCCTCCGTGGCTTGAATGGAAACAGCAAAAGCAAAGTAGGAATGTTCTTTGGTGTCTGTCATTAACAGACTCAATTTGCAGTGGTCAATGAGCAGTGGCTTATTCCTTTTTCAAGACAGCCATCAGAACCTCTGATGTTGTAGATCCCTTGAGTCTCATCTGGTGATACATCAGTCTTGTAGTCATACCACTGAGCCACATGGTACAGCCACATGTCATCCATTACATCTGACTTTTTTGGGTAGTATGTGTCAATAAGATTATTCTTCAGAATATTCTTAGATAAAGGATGGTGCACTGTCAATTCTTCAATCTCATAATGAGATTTCAGACACACTTTCATTTTTCTTTGTAGTTAACATTGAGAAACCGTACAGCTTCAGACTTGCCATACAAGTGTGTCCCAATCAAGTGATTACTGGCCTCATATGCTCCACACTCTCTGTGTGATAGTGTCTTCAATTCCAATGACCAGAGTTGTGAACTCAATGATGGATTGTATGCTGCAATGTCTTCCCAAAGCTCAACCAAACTTGTCTGCTCATGTTTAGTGATGTATAATGTCACATACTGCACAAGAGAGAGTGAGTTGTCAGCAACAAACTGCACATCAACGTTAGCTTGCCACATCAGCAGAAGAGTAGGATTGTAATTATTAATGAAGACCTCATTCTCCTGTTGGGGTAACTCGTAGACCCTCTTTGTGGACTTAGCTTTGAGATGATGTCATGTGGCAGAAAACAATCATTCATGTGACCTTGCTGGCAGACACATCTCGGGAAGCCAAACCGGCACCCGGTATACCACTGATTTTGGCTCGTCACTGGTCGGTGACAGTATTTTCTACAAAGATGTCACTGAAATGTTTGCAATCGGCTTCCACAGTGTAGGACTTTCATACTTATCAGGGATGTGACAAGTAACATACCGTGTGATGAATTTTAGCACTTCAGATGAATCTTCATCACCATTATGAGGTGCATCTTTGATCCACAATAATATATGGATGTGAGGTGCACCTCGTGCTTGATAATCAATCCTCCAAAAGTAATGCTCAACTAAGCCAAGAGGAGGATTATCCTTAGACAAAATAAATGTCAGAATTTCATGGAAGTGATGGTAAAGTGAAGTGACACTGAAACTGGGTTAAGTGAGCAAATCTCACCAAGTGTCATAGATGAAATGCCATCTACATCAGAGTTTGACCATCTCATCAAATCAATCAACTCATCCCAAGTGTGCTTTGCACAGCTCAAATAACAAATTAAGTCACTGCACCCACTCACAGCATGGTTATTAGCTCTGAGTGTCTACAATACCAGTATTCTTTTGTGCCACTCATATTTCACAAAAGAGATGTTAAATTTATCTGCAGTGTTTCATCCTTTTTTGCCAATTGTTGTAGAAACTGAGCTGCAGTCATACCCTCTAACTGGTCAGTCAGCCGAAGCGTATGAGCAATAGATGCTGACAGGACACTTCCAGAGCAAGTGAAACAAATACTGTATGCTACTATGAAACTTGCCATCTTTGTTCAAAATTCTTGATGCACGGTATTTAACACCAGGAATATGAATTTCACACTGATCCAGATGACCACCTGTTCCTTTTGGAAACAAATCTGGAAAGCAATGAGCTTCAAGTTTTTCCTCCCATATACTGACAGGGTTATCTTCAACTTGTTTAATCTAGTACAAGTCAGTGTTATCACCAACTGGATCTCTGCCATGGAAAGGGTGGATTGCATATTGTTCATGCACATTTTTATGAGTTAACACATCAACCTTCTCAATCATTGCCTTGGCAGTGTCTACCTGTCCAAACTGACAACTCAAATCTGACAGTTCAGCAATGTCAAGGTCATTGTAGAAAGGATTATTGCTCTTGAAATATTCCACAGCACTTTTCACTTTTTGAACTTTGGATTGTGCACAGTAATCACCCACATGTGATGAAAGACACTGTTGCAAACACCACTATCCAAGCAAGCTAACGAGTGCCCAAGCAATCCCTTATGCTTGCAAATTTCACAGAGATCAATCTTATGTAATAAATCACATCTCTGTTTCTTTGTACTTCTTAGAAATGTGTGCACAAAATTTGCAATAGCATCAAATGATGACTGACGCACATCACAGGTCTCATCACATATCCATAATGCACAAGATCTCTTGACAGAACAAATTTCTGATTGGACATCTTCATCTGACAGAGTTTTGTCTCCTGAATGTGACATCTAGCACATTGCAAACCATTCCAGTCTCATCTACCAAAAGGACAAGTTCCTTTGAGACAGGTTTATAAGATCTTCCCAAAAGAAAGCCTCTTAGTGCTCTTTGTGTATCCATGTGTATTGAAACGCATCACAAAAGTTGTCTCTGTTGAGACACTCAACATGCACTAGTCTGTCATGTATAGACTGTATAGTGACAGTAAAGTGTTTAATTTCTTTCAATATTTTCTTCCACAAACATGAAAGAACAGCAAGTGCCATGTTAACAAATCTACGAACTCTAAGTCGTAATTTCATCAAAGGCAATTTACTTTTGAGTCTTTTTCCTTGATGTCTCTCAACGTTTGAAATCATCCGTTCAACTCTAGCTTTTGAAGCAAGTTTTCAGAAGAAAGACAACTTGCTGACATAGGCTCAATTAGCAGGCTTTCCTTTCCATTTGTGACTCTGAATACCTGTATTCTGAGTATGCATCTGTCCACTTGAATGACCCTTTGCAGTACCACATATAGTGGTAAAGCATGGTGCAGTTACATCAGTCAACATAGCACACTGACCATTACCACTATTGATATGCAACTGTTTTCTGCTACAACGCTTAGTAGTCTGTTTTACATTCTTTGTAATATGCTTTCTACCAGGACTACTCTTCATTAATCTTACATAGGCATCATAGACATTTTTTCTAGCTGCACGTTGCTTTCTATACTTACTCGGCATTTTCAAAAGTGAAGATTCACACTTCTCAGTCAATGTTAAGATAGTATATCACACACCTATAAAAGAAAGATACACAAGGTTAGTTAACTATTAACAGTACAAATAATCAATAAAAATATTATACAGTTGTACCCTCTCAGTTCTTCAGTATTACATCACAGCATAAAAATCAGATTCTGAAATTTATATCTTTTTCAATGTATATTCTCCTGACAATATGTGCGACAATATAAAATATTATCGTAACACTATAAAATCTTTTTGCAACACTATTTTTTACTTTCGTGGTTCTGTCACTATTATAAAGATAGTAATACTGTGGCAATATGACAATTCTTCGTGATTATTGCACAAAACTACATTTTCTGTACTGGTAATGGCTCTGCAGATTCATTGTGGAAAGTGAAACTGTGATATCGGCCTCCATTTTGTCTAATGTCTGTAAATCTATTTGCACAAATATCTATTTTCACTATTTTACTTCACAATAATTCACCACAACTCTACATATACATAATCCATACACAGCATTATTACCCCCATCCTAAGAAAAGAGCACAAAGATCTGTAGCAAAGTAAAACACAGCATAACAAATAATCTTCATGGTACTAATTCCTATACAGCAGGGGTTCTCAAATGGTGAGGCCAGCCTCCCTGGGGAGGCCCCAACCTGTTCAAGGGGAGGGTCAAGCAAGTCTCAAAAGTACAGTATTTAAAGTTTGAGTTTTATGTATTTTGTGTGAAGAGATGAAGCAAACTGAGAGGAGAACAGTAGGTGAATTTTAGGTATTTATTTACTAATAGGTGACAAGGGAAGGTGAATGAGCCAAGG
The DNA here is from genome assembly GCA_016271365.2 of Neoceratodus forsteri. Classification (NCBI taxonomy): domain Eukaryota; kingdom Metazoa; phylum Chordata; order Ceratodontiformes; family Ceratodontidae; genus Neoceratodus; species Neoceratodus forsteri. The sequence goes on from JADMNL010000035.1 coordinate 44,232,111, forward strand.
CTCATTTCAGGCGTACCCGGGGTAGGGTAGGCAGTGAATACATTTCAAAAGGTAACTGCAAAACAATCAAGAAATACAGTGAACAATAGTGTAAACAAATGTAAATGATAAACTGGTAATGAGTAGTGGTAATTGAGCAATTTGTAGACTGATGGCAGAACAGCCCAAATACAGTGATTGAGCATAGAAGTTCTAAGAGCAATAGCAGGAAGGAGCAAAGTAATCCCAGAGAAGTTGCTTAGAAGCAGAGAAAGAGGGGGAGAGGCAAAGTACACAGGAAGGTTATTTCATACAGAGAGGAAACAGAAAGTAGTCTGACCCATGAAGGTACTGCAACAAGGGGTAACAATGGTTCAGAATGAAAATAGCAGAGCAAGTAGGCTGGCGGGGGTTACAATAAACTGAATAATTTATTTGTTTGTTATTCAGATAACACCTTTGAGCACAAGAGCTCTTTTTAAAGGTTCCACATCAGTATAAGACAAAGAACTGAATGTGAGCCAAGTACACAAAGGGGTTTTAATTTATTCATGGTGTACTGCGCAAAGTACAGTATGTTATTTTTCTTTGTGGAGTCCCAAGATTATTTCAATTTTAGGGGGAGGCTCAAAATCTTTTCCATGGATTTGGGAAGGCTCACTGTGACAAAGTCTAAGAACCATTGCTCTACTGTGTATGACACCACAAATACAGTAACACATAAATGTACACTAACATTCTCAACAGAGACACCCTCTGTAACATACAACAGAGACACCAATTATAAATCAATCACAGAAGAATAAGTTAATAGCCTGAAATGTACCATCTGTACTCCTTGTAGCACAACATATAAATAAAGACATTCAAAAATATCATAAACGTCCAGCTCCACACTTTTCTTGTCCATCCACCTAAAACTACATACCAGTACCCAAGCTAACTATAAGACACCTAACAAATTCATCAAAATCACATATATATTTACTGTTAAACCTTTACCCATCAACCGATGACTACACATTACACTACGTTTAACAGCACTATTTTCCTCTCTCAGCCACTACTGTCATCAGTCCATGATTATATACTACTTTTTAATCTTGGAATACAGCACAAAAAATATGTTGTGAAAAAAATATGTCTTTCAATAGGAAACACAGCCATATTGTCCTGCTAATACCCATGACAATAATAAATACAACCGTGAAACTATTTTCTAGTTTTGTGGTTCTACCACCATAATAAAGATAGTAATATCACAGCACTATAACAATTGATTGTGATAATTCTAGAGAACCACATTTTATTTACTGGTTACGTCCTTCGATCTATTATGACTGCAAAAAACTGTACATATAATCATGCTACTACTATGTGTATAATCACAATGCAATTGTGAACGTATAAGATATAACTGTGATTGTTACAACAATGACATGCACATTGTCGTGGTTACTTGGACAATAATTTCCCATTGCAATGTATACAAAGATGCATGAAAGTATAGAGATTGCCACAGCAGTTTTGAGCTTTTCTATTGACATCAATGGGATATTATCATGATCATAAAAAAATAATGTTATGCACATTGTCTTGTGATCGAGCTTTCTGCCCATGCACCTTTCTCCCATGATGCATTGCAACCAGGAAGTGCTTAGAAATCGGCTCTAGAAATGCCAGCGACCAGCAAATGGCTACACAATGAATAAATACACTCCCACTACTGTAATATGTTCACAAAATCACACTAATTCAGTGTATTAATGACTATGATACTGTTAGTTACAGTAATTGCCACACTTGCTCCAGTAAGTGCTGCCATGTTTTCTCAACCGAAAAAACACCCACATAAGCAATCTAACCTATCACAGACAAATAACACATAACTGACTGTCAGCATCAACAAATCATATTACTGTACTAATATATGCCTTTTTATGCTAATTCAAATCACAGAAGACAGCTTGCTCCACCAATCAACTGGCAGTAAAACAAACAAGAAGCAGGAAGTACCACCATCCTTCCTAAACTGAGGAGGAGCACAGAACAGCAAGTACGTACACCATCTTGAGTTACTAGAAAAATAATTATTTAAATTACACATAAATGTAGTAGTTACATAAATCTTAACAGCAGAATTCTAAATTTCTTAACAGTTCAAGAGGCTTAAGTCTAAAGATGCAGCATACTATTATTTTAACATAGTAAGTCAGGTCTTCTAATTGTACTCACTAGCACACATGTCAGTTCAAAAGGGACTGCTAAAGTGAAAGCATGTGGCTATGAAGCTCTCTCCCAGCAAATCAGAATTTATCTAGTGATGTATTTTTCCAAACCAGCCAATCACAGAGACAATAATTCCCACACACAAAAAAAAATGTTTAGTCTACTCCACAGCCAAAAGCAAAAAAATAGAACATAATAAGGCAATGCATATTTCCTATTGGTAGTATGCTCTCTACAGCAGCCAATAAGTTTCAGTTTGGCACTGTTGCCATATGTCTGAGGCAGAAAAAAGAGGGGAAAAGTAACACAACTCTTCAGATGCAACTAGCCATCAACAGACTCACACTGTCGTATGTGACATCTCTGAAATTTTTCTTTTAAAAGAAAACACAATAATGACAGAGAGGTACAGAACCACAGCATGGATAGTTGGCAGCAGTTTAATTCATCGTGATGGTCAACATGCCAGCAGAAGTTACTTTGGCAGTGACTTAAACCTACCAAACTAAGGTTTTTTTATTTGGCAAGGGAGGCATAAGATGAGAGCAGCTCATGCCTACTATGCAACACCTCTTGAGCAACTACGCTGCACCAGACATACTGCTGATTCATCTTGGGGGAAATTATCTGGGTAACAAGAGGTGGGTTGATTTAGTTAGTGAAGCAAAATTAAACCTAGCTTCACTTACAGAGATGATACCTGCCTGTAAAATCATATATTCAGATATTATTGAGTGCATGGTCTGGCGAGCAGATCAGCACATGTATCTACTCGACAGAGCAAGGAAAAAAGTTAACATACACTTCTCTGCATTTCTACATGATCTGGGAATGTGGACAGTGCGTCATCCTGAAATAAAATATTTTAAAGATTGGCTGTATCTAAAAGATGGCATCCACTTGTCAGACACAGGCAATTGCCTCTTTTTGGGAGACCTCTGAGATGCTATCCATGCTGTGATCTGAAGCCAAGAGTGTCTGTGTAAACAGCTACAACATTCAAAGGCTCTTTTAAGAGCCACATTTATTTGTCAAAAAATAGAAATGCACACAATAATATTTTACTTACATAAAAACATTGAACCAGAGCTTGTATATTACTCTGCTAGTGTAATATTACAGATTCCTGATATCAAGGGATAGAAGTTATCATGTCAGGTGTTGCCTTGTTACTCGACATTTCTGTGTTAGGTTTTGTTCAGGTACCAGTGTTTTGATAGTGACAGAATACTAAGGTTAGAATCAGACATCATGCAGCCACATATTGATGATTTTGAGGCATACAGGTAGTACAGATGATACTTTCTACACCATTACTAGAGCTGCATGGTATAGATTCAGTACAGATGCTTTAGGTTTCTGTGAGGGCAGCAGGGGTGGCATACTACAGTTGGACACACAGCATGCAACCATATATTATTGCTCGTTATGCATGACAGTGACCACAGATGATACTTTTCACACCATTATTTGCCCTGTGTTGCTTAGCTTGTGTAGAGGTATCTTAGCTACGAGATGGGTCACAGTACAGTTCAAATCATGCAGCATGCAGACATGGACTACTGCACCTTAAGTGTAACAGTAACCACAGACTGTGAATTTAACACCATTAGTTGGTCTGTGTAGGTTACATTGTGTACAGATATCTGTATTTTTGGGTGAGGGCATACTGGGGTTTGAGGCATGCAGCATGTAACTATGTATTGTTAGTTGTCAGCTGTGACGAGTGACTACGGATGCTACTTTTCAGACTATTATCTCACTTGTCTGGTTGAGGTTCTGTACACCTAGCTTAGCTCATGGGGGCATACTAGGGTAACAGGTCCACAGAATGAGCCATGTATTCATCATTCTCAGCCATGACAGAGACTACACATGGTACTTATCACACCATAATTTCACCTCTCTGGGTTAAATTGTATACAGTTGCCTTACCTCGGGGGGGGCATACTATGGTTGGAGATCCACAGCATGCAGCCATGTATTAGTCATTAGCAGCTTTCACACAGTCTTCAGACAGTACTTTTCACACCATTATTTTACCTACTGTATATCAGTTATCTTGTGTACAGCTGCCTTAGTTGGGGGGCTGTTATGTTAAAGTTCAATTCATGAAGCATGCAAGCATGTAGTATTGCATATTAAGTGTGACAGCAACTACAGATGGCAAATTTAATACCATTAGTCAGCTTCTGTAGGTAACATTGTGTACAAATACCTGCACTTTGTCAGTGGGTGCATACTAGGGTTTGAGTCACACAACACGCAACCATGTATTGTTAGTTGTCAGCCATGATAGTAACAACAGACAGAACTTTTCACACCATTATTTGCCTTCTTTGAGTGAGGTTATCTACAGGTACCTTACCTCATGTGGGCTTGGAGGGGCATAGTAGGGTTAAATGTGCACAGCATGCACCCGTGTATTAGTTATTCTGAACCATCACAGGGAGAACAGATGCTTATTTAATATAATTAATTCATGACTGTCCAGTTACATTGTGTACAACTACCTTACCTGGTAGGGGAGAGTGGGGAAGCATCCTATAGTTGCAGATACACAGCATGTAACCATGTATTGTCGCTCATTAGATGTGACAGTGGCTATAGCCAACACTTTTCGCACCATTATTTGCCCTGTGTCAGTTGGGTAGTGTACAGGTACATTACCTGGGAAGGGGGCATGCTAATGTTCAATGCATGCAGCCATGAACTACTACATGTTAAGTGTCACAGTGACTACACTATGGTGAATTAACACCATTAGTTGCCTGTGTATGTTACATTGTGTACAGATACTTGTACTTTCAGGTGGGTGCATACTAGGGTTTGAGGTGCAAAGCATGCAAGCATATATCATTGGTTGTGACCCATGACAGTGACTAAAGACAATAGTTTTCACAGCATTAGTTGGCTTCTTTGCATCATACTGCAAACCTATTATTTTGGCTGTAAAAGTTCAGTTGTAAAGAGGTACCTGACTTTTTTTTGGTGGGGGGGGCAGGTTGAACCTGTTTACCGTGCAGGTATTTATTACTGTATATTATCTGTGACAAGGACTGAAGACAATACTTTTCATGCCATTATTTGGGCTCTTAGCATTGATCTGTATACAGCTACAACACTATTAGTGGGTGGGTAAATAGTGGGAGTTAAATTTCAATAACATGCAAGCATATATTGCTGTGTTTCTGTTATAACAGGTACTACAAACAATAGTAGTCATCCAATGATATCACCTTTTGGGTTTGCGTTCTAGACAGGTTTTTTTTTTTTGCAAACCTGCATGTTGGACTTGAAGACATGTGTCATGCAGGCATTCATTGCTGCATGTTTGCTGTCACATTGACATTCGACATAACTTTTAACAACATTATTTTGGGCTCTCACACTTGAATTGTGCACAGCTACATGCCTTGTACTTACCTTTTTACTCATTTTCTGTCATACTTCACAGACATGCTAAGACACTGGACTCCCGGAAGAACTGCCTCTTCTGCTGGAGAGAATGACCAAAATAGGAGACCCTAAATTCCTAATGAGGGCAACAAATGCTCCTTTGAAAGAGACCTGGCTGGGGGTGGTCAAATATCTAAGAAAAGAGAAACACCCCACAGATAAAAAATGTAGGATACGCAGAGCAAAGTGGAAGCTTCTGCGACAAAAATTTTACAAGATCAAGAAGCTGGGGAAGGTACCAGGAAAAGATCAGGCATGGTACAATCCAGCAAACCAGCTGTGGCTGAAGGCAGGGAAACCCAATTTTGGTGAACGGGTTGTGAACCATAAGTATTAATATTACTTTGTACAATACTGTTACTACACAACAAGATGGTATTTTTTTTTTAAAAACGCATTGCCCAAAGCCATCATGCTACCCAATACTGGACGCAAAAGACCTTATAGATCCCCTTAATCACCATTATACAATGGCAAGAACATTTCCAGAACTCTGATTCTCACTGTATTGCAGGCACAGTAAGGTTATGCCAGCAGAACCACACTGTATTGATTTGTTGAATCTATTGCATTATTTTTTTTGATCTGTCTTCAGAAACAAAGATATATTGCAACAATAAAAATATACTGAAAATATTATGAATTTTGTTACTTCAATTTTGTGTAACACCAAACCATTACATGATATCAATAATTCGCTCCAGGGTGTGGGTTGTGCTACGATAACTTCACTTTTGGGATGTTGCATGAACCCAGCCTGCAGACTCTTGCCCAATCACACAGTCGTGAAGTTATTCCAGCAGAAGCAACATCCTGAAGTGCACTATTGCTGAAGTATTTACTAATAATGCCCACCCTGGAGGGTAATATCACACTTACAAAATATGTACTAAGTAATATTTTCTATAAATTTATCTTGTGAAGTACTTCCTGTATTCTCATCTCCTTCTCAGTGAAGTTGTCTTCTATTAAAGAAATGCTATTTTAATAACTGCACAGTTGTCCACAGCATTTATGGCACTTGTACTGCTCTATCAAAAATTGAGAAGGCATTCGAAGCTACACTAGACAATAGCAGATCACTCACAACTCATAAGGCTATTTCTGATTGCAAGGACAACAGTAGAAATGTTACACTATATGCATGTGTATCTAAAGCAGTTGGGCATGAATTGGCATGAATCCTGACACCAACAGAGTGCACTATAGCTTGTGTAAATAGTGAAAAAAATCATAAATTGCATAACACAATGTTAAACTACTTTATCTATTTTGATACAGGGATGAAACTGTTACTTAATTGATATGTAATCACTAACCATGTTCATCTCATTCATGCCATACTAACATAGAACTCAGTCGCAAAATGTCTACCCTTCTCTATCAACAGCTACTGGAGCCACAGCTGAGACTACACCAGCAGAACCAGGCCTGACTGATACACAAAAAGGGACAGAAGAAATATCAGATGATGATGTTATCATCATCACAACACAACATAAGTTTCTACTCATTTTCAGACAATGGTAACACAGATATAAACCACATCATACTATGCCACACCTGAATAGAAAACTATGAATGCATGTTTAAGCTAATGTGTTAATGTAAAGATGACATAGAATAAAAATGATAATTAGCACAGCACAAGTATGTTAGCACTGCTTTCTGTCAAAAAATGTCAGTATTTGTAACCAGAATATGTTCAGTTTAGATGGTGTGTTAAGATAAGTAACCACCTCTGACTAGCTCTTCACATTTAAAAATACAGAATTTATTGCACGTATTTTATGATTAAGCAATTATACAGTCCCGACTGTACTATAGCATGACATATTGACACACCTGAACTGCATTGTGAGTCACAAGACCCCAGGGCAAGTGCCTCATATGTGTAACAAAGCACAATATTCCATGATATAGCACACCCTGGAGTCTATAATATAGAGAATAAAGTATGGGTCGGGGTGTGTAATGTGATTTTACACACACCTGAGTTGTGGGATGCTACTTAAACCCCGAGGGCGAAGACCGAGGGGTTTGTGAATGCATTCCACAATGAGGGTGTGTGTAAAATCAAGTTTTTCACACACCCCAATCCTTTTTTATTTTATATAATTGCTGGGTATCGTTTTTTTGCCACAGCAATTACATAAAATATGTACATCCGGCTTACATTTACATGGTGGAATATAGAGGCTTACCTTTTTGATGTGGTTTTAAGTTTTTATTTTGCAGCAAAGATAAACTATTACTAGAACTATGAGATTCAGAATATTATTAAAAAAAGAGACTGAAGCCAAAAGGAAAAAAAACAGTTTAACGAACGTCCGTAGCTAGGCAGCAAGTGTTGCTAGGAGAGTCTGGTTACTGGAGCAACTGTGTCATGTGACCTGTAGAGGGAAGGGGGGAGAGAGAGAAGATTTGTTTAGGGAGTGTGTGAAAAGGGTACCAAGGTTTTTTTTAATTTCAGTAAATGTATTTAAGATCTTTATAGGTATTAGATCATTTTGACTCTGCTGTTTACCTTAGTCGGAGCTATCGGAGTCACCGAGGTCTTGTATTCTTCTTCTTTTCAGTGGTGGCGGCACAGCATTGAAAACGTTGACCTTCACAGAGCTGTTGAAAATGCAGCCAGTCCCAAAGATTGAGGTCAGCATGTTGCTTGAAGTTGACACGGGAAGTACAATGTTGGATTCAGTCTGGAAGGGCTTCAGTTTTGAGGTGGATGGCATCTCATGGGCAGTTATGTCGGTAAGCAGTTTACTGATTTGGTACTGCTTGTTCTCTGAAAGCACAGAGTGGTTATTTATTGACTGTAGGTTTTTGTGCCCTGAGATTTGCTGTACATCGGTTGGTGGGATGTTGTGATCGATGAGCTTCTGTATGGTTCTTTTTCTGGTGCTGTGATTTGTTATTCATTTGCATTCTGGTAGGCCAGAATCTAACTTCATTTGCTCCATCATTTTAAGCATATTGTTAATGCCTATGTTCATGTTTCGAAACCACAGTGACTCATCTTTGCGGTTTATGCTTGGGGCGATGTAGAATGGTGACTGAGGAGTTTGCATTTCAGGGTCTCTCTGTAGTTTGTAGAGGTCATAAGCTGTTATGGTGTCTCTTTCTGGGTTCGTAGTGTTTTTGTATATACGAGGTGTGATAGGACGGACATCGTGTGGATTTTCTCGAGTTCTAGTCTTGGTTTGTTTCTCTGAATATTCTAAATATGTATTGCCATTGCTATCTTGTCCTTTTGTGATGTCGCCCCACTGGAGATCATACTGCTCTTTGGTTCGTAAAGTGAGCTGAAGTCCAAAGTTGAAAATAAGAAATTAAGGAGTCCTGCTGGGTTGGACGTATATAGATTTTGTCATGTGTATAGTAGCTCAATATCTTGGCCTGTTAGCGGTTGTGCTTTATTGGGTCTGTTACCCTTTCCTGCTTTTTTTAGTTGTTTGGGCTTTGCTGCAAGAGTTTTTTTTAGTTTCAGTGAATATCGTGTCTAGACCTTTGAATATGGAGTAGGGGTACTTATTGGCTATGAGGTGTCTGTCGATGCAGGCAATTGTGCTTCTGACTGTGCCAGGCTCGTAGTCCAAACCATCTTGTTGGCGAAGGGCATATATGAAGTTGGCAAATTGAGTCTCTAGATGTTGTACTTCAAATGCTGTGAAATCTATACTTTGTCCTATCTCAGAAAGATATGTTTTAAATAGCTTCAGGTCACTGTCAGTCTTTCAAGCAGTGTTTCTGTTCTGCTGCTCATCTATGAAATCTTGTCTAGCTTCAGTATTTAGTATTTAGAATCTGCTTGACATTTTCTGTTTTTCTCTTAGGTGTAAGAATGTACGGCGAACTGTTTATCGGATGCAGAGTCTGAGGTGATTGATTGAGAGGTTTCACTTTTGACTGAGAGACAGTTGGAATGGCCACAAGGCGACAGCTCTTAGGCAGGGTTTTGATTATGGGCAAATGTCATACAGCTGCCGCTGGTCGCGATAGAAAGTTGCAGATTTTTTTTCATAGAGAACTTGCGTGTGTTTGCCGTTATAAACACTCCTTTATAACAACAAATTGCACATGCTTTTCTCTATGGAAGAAAAGGATACCCGGTTATTATATAGAGAATAATGCATGGGGTAGTGTGCATTTGGAGAATTTAATGCACACTAGAGGTGTGAATGCTACATAAACCCCAAGAGCGAAGCCCAGGGGTTTATAAAAGCATCCACACAGAGCTTGGGTGTTAAATTCAAGTATGTACACCACATGCTTTTATTTTTATAATTGCTGGTCAGCAATTTTTTCCAGCCTGACTGCTGTGAACATGTGTGAGAGACACACAGACACACCTTAACAATATGGGACAAGCTTAGTTAAAAAAAGGAAATTCTTGCAGTTTTATGCCTTTGCATGCCCAGTGTGCTCTCCAGTGATTTCCAACATCACCCATCCCTTGCAAAGAATCACTCCACATTTCTTACCCTGCAACATCTACACAACATCTTGATGCAGCTGTGGTTGTCCTTTCCTTTCTGCAGCCCAACACACACACACACACACACACACACACACACACACACACTGTCTCTCTCTCTCTCTCTCTCGCTCTCTTCTACAAAATGAGCATATAGTTCTGTTTTTAATTTTTTCTAACTTACTGTTTGGGATCGTGATTGCACTTCAGCAGTGCTGCAAGCTGGCAGTGAAAGTCCATTTTTGCTCGCACTTTTACCCGAAGCTGACAAAACTGGAGGAATAACCAGATAAAGCTTTTATTTTTGTAGTTTTAAAGGTAGGCTCAACCACATACATAGTAAAAAAAAACATAAGTTAAATGACAGGCCACTCTACTGTGGCAGCTCCCAGCTATTGGACAGATAGAGCCACCATGTTTGCAGAACTGTACAGCCTGCCCACACACAGCATGGGAGCCAAGGAAGTGGTGCTCTCGAATTTTAATAGCAAAGCACATGAATGCTGTAATAACCCGTGGGTTATTACAGCAAATATCAACTCAGTCAGCCTATTGAAAAAATTGCTGACCATTAATTATTAAGCAATGATGTACAACAGACTGCATATCATCCAGCAATACATGCTCTCCTGCACTGATTACACACAAGCCTGTAACTCAAGTGTGTCCAACAACCACAAAAGTGACATTATCGAAACACAAAACACATCATCAAGTATATTATTTGCATTATTCAGTGCTGATTGGTATAGAAAAAATTCAAATTAACAAATGCTTTGCATGCAGATTGTTACTGTCTCAATATATCTCTGTTTCATAACACAATGGCATCCAAACCACCCAAAACATCCAAATCAATGCAGTAACCTTGTGGTGTGAGACTAGAACAATGGGTAGCCCATGATATTGGCACTAGGGAAAGGCCACCTACAATAATGGCAACCCCTTCCCCAGGACATTGCAGGAATGGCTGCAGTACAGTAGGGAAGATGGATAAGGGTGTGGGCCAGTATAAGGATAGGATGTCACTATACGTACGCATGCAGGGGGAGCAGGCGTGCACAGTGAGGGGGTGGGAGGAGATGTGAGGGGTGTTGCCACAGCAGTTGCTGAACTGACCATGTGGCTTGGTAGGTCAGCTGCTGGTGTCAGTCCATGAGGTACTGGGTTCGGGTCCAGACGCTGGTGCGTTTTTGTTGCTCCCAGCCCAAACCTTTTTTTTATATTTTTTCAGCCCCCACACACATACACCACCCCTGGAGTTGAGAATCCTTTAGTAGGGGGGCAGAGGGCAAAGCCCCCCATGTGCAGGGGTGTTGGGGGCACAGATCCCCCACAGAAAACATTAAAATGTAAGTTCCAGTGCCATTGTCCTGTGCACCGGGGTGTCACAGTGGCAAAAAAAAGTTTGCAATTTAATAAATTTGCAATAGTTGTTCGATTTGCCTGAAATTTAGAATAGAGGAAGATTTTTGGTAGGTCCCCAGATCTGGAAATATTCATGTTGATCAGATATATGGTTCTGGAATTGTAGCGCACTGAAAAAGCATGAAAAATCCCAACATTCTGTTTTCTTTAGATGTCCACTTTGTACTGAAGTCTGCATCTGAGTGGATTAAAATTGGTTGGCTACATGGGTCCTGGATTTTGGTAAAAATCTTGTTCCATTCCAAAGTCATAGCGTTTTTAGTGCCCCATTATATCCTATGGGAAAGTGTATACAGTATGTGCAGCTCGAAAATTGTGGTGATCATATTTTTTAGTGTCAAACTTGTCAAAAATAGTGTTGTGCTGCCGCTCTTGTTTTCAGTTAGCGAGAGAGAAAAAACAATATAACTCAAAAAATACTGCACTTTTTGACACAACAACCATTTTGTCATTTTTTGATCGTGGCACTATCTCAAAGTACAGAGGCAATATTCATGACCATTAGAAAATACAACCGCAACACTATATTTGACGTTCACAGTTGTATTCCATTATAAAGATAGGAGTGTCATGATCATTTCTTAAATGAATGTGGTAATACTGCAGAGCCACATTTTCTGAAATAATGTTTTCTTTGTCACTTGATTGTGGCCAGCTGCATTGTTACATTGGCCTGAAATTTTCAGGGTAGCAAGCCCTACTGCCACAGGTGTGCCTTTCTGTGGCTTGCTTTGAAAATGTTCACCATGTCCCTAGTTATAGTATTCCAAAGTTACACATTTTTCCATAAGATAACATTGTGGGAGTTGTTTTCTTTGTCACTTCATTGTGGCCTGTGTGCAACATCCCAAAAGTGAAGTTATCCCAAATTTTTGGCACTGTGACTTGACAATAACAGCGATCGCCTTTAGGCTTTCGCCGTTATCACATAGAATCAGACCAATGGCATTGTACTGTGATAACATCACAACAACAGTCACACACTAACCAATCAGAGAGAAGCATTCTTTCTTGCCATTGTGTTATTGAAATAATCTCCCCACAATAATGCCTTGTCCTACAAGCAATATTAAAAAAAAAAATAGTATTATAGTTCTCATTAAAAAGAAATTGTTCACAGCTGTGGGATCTATTCTTCACAAAATGGCATGTATATTTACAAAACATTGTTTTTTGTTTCTTACAGAACCACTGGAGACCTGGGCCTTGCACAGCATCAAGACAGAAGAGACTGAAATAGAACCATCGCAACATATGTACACAACACCTCATGACACAGTAAACAAGCCATCCATAGATCCCCAATAATCCACTGTCTCTTATAACTTATCACTTAGCCAACTGCCACAGCTTCAGAGGAGGCCTATTACCCCCTCCTAGTTCACCCAGCTGGTTATCTCTCGAGGCAACCCCACCCAGGATTCATCTTTCTTGGCAGGGCTGTCGTTCTATGCATTTTTTCCCATTTTCTCCGCTTACACTTATGAAGATGCTAGCACAAAGTACGGATGTCAAGGTAGACAACATGGTGACACACACGACTGTCAAGCACCCACAGTGTCCTCTCCTCCTGACTCCAAACACCACCATTCCCCCAAAAACCTGTGCTTCCACTACCCCAGGAACACCAGGTGCTCAATGCAGCCCCAGTAACCCACTGCAGGCAGGAGGGAGCATTATTTTCATGCTGAATCATCCATGTCCCTGCCAAGCCTAATAATAGCAGCAGCTTCCACTTTCCCTGAACCATAGTATCTGGCCACCCCACACAGGTCTACATTGCCTCCAGCAGAAGAGGCAGTCAAATGCTGCAGTTGTCCTTATTGGGGGAATAAACCCATATTGCTCAGTGATATAATGAAACTGTGTTTTTACAAAATCAATCTAGTGCACAAATCTATATAAAACGTGCCTTTCAATTGCTATCATTACAGTGTTGAATTTTTTATGACAATATTTTAGTATCATACTAAAGAAAACTTTACTGTTCCTGTATTTATCATTTTTTAACATGGTAAAGAATTTTGCTTTATTAGGTGAAGTAACCTGTATTTGTCAGTCTTATCTGAAATCTGCCTTAAATGACAAATGAATCTTTACAATGTTGTCATTATTCTATTTCATATTTGTGTTTTATTTGTTAAAGAAACAGTACAGTGTGAATTGTTGTACAAGCATGTCTTATTTGTATGAAAAAGAACATTACAGTACAAGTAATAGAACACATTCTACAAGTAAACATTTGCTAAAAACAACTGTGTATTGTGTTATATTATGAACAAAAAAACAGAGCTAACACACTATTGGACAATGGGTTGACAGTTACACATGACAATCCAAATGCACACCCCTAGGAGTGATAACTCTAACAGCAAATACCCAGTCTTTCCTTACTCTGCAGCAACCATAACTTATGCATTAACAAGAGCTCTGATGCATCAACAAAGTTTTTGCAAACAATTTGCATTATTTTTTTAAAGTAACTAGTAATAGAAATGTGTGACTTGGAGGGAGCACAGCTCTGCCAACTACTACAATGCCTGTTGCTAAGGGTGGTGTGGGGATGGCATAGTAGGGGTAGTAACCCTAACAATGAGTTCCTTATTAATACATAAAAGAATTCTTAGCAAAGAATTTCCCTTTTTTTTAAAGTAACTAGTAATAAAAATGGGCAGCTTGGTGGGAGCACAGGCCCTCAAATACTATGTATGTCTGTGGTTTCGCAGGCCCTACACTCCCAGTCACAATTAAGTATACTTCAGTATAGCAGCCATATAAAACAAGGAGACATAGTAATATTTATTTGGCCATATTTCGTAACGCGCAAGCACCACAAAACAAACTTAGGTGTCATTGTAATCATGAAGGTCAGCAGTTGTCATAGGAATGCAGCAAGCAAACACATGGCAGTCATCATTTGTAGTAATAGAAATTCACAGTTTGGTGGGAGTGGGGGGCCCTTTGGGCCCTGCACTTTCACCAACCCGCGCAAGTATGTAAAGCAGTACAATTCCTGTTGCTGAAGGTGGAGTGGGGATGACACAGTAGGGATGTTAGCACTAACAATGAATTCCCTTACTGTTGTATTTACAAAGTATTAGCAAAGAATTGTCCTTGTTTTTTTAAGATTAAATAGTAACAGAAATCTGCAGCTTGGTGGAAACATTGTCCTAACTTTCATGCCATTCCATGTGCAAAGAAGCTGAGGTGGTTCAATATAGCAGAAGGGGGTGTGAGTTAGGCACGGCAACCTCAGAGCACATCCCGATGCCTGTGGGGGTTGGGGTGGGGTGGGGTGGTAGGGTGATACCTAACACAAATTTCCTTCTTTTGTCACTGTGGAACAACCCTAACTGATGCATTAGTGAAGTTTTTGCAAATAATTTCCCTTCTTATTTTAAAAGTGTAATGTAAGTAGGAATAGAAATGGGCTGCTTGGTGGGAGTGCAGGGCCCTTTGGGCCCCGTGCTCCCACCAACCCGTGCAACTGTGGCAAACAGTATGTGTGTTTGTGAGAGAGCAGGGCCTGGAGGTTATGTGTGGTTCCATAATGCAGCCATATAAAGCAAGGAGGCCTAGTTACAGTAATTTACCTATATCTCATGAAGCACAGGCGCCGCAAAGTGAAGTTAAGTGTCATTCTAGTCATGAAACTCAGTAGTTGTCATAGCAATGCAGTAACCAAACACATGTCACTCATCATTTCCCTAGTACGGGCACCCAAAAGTACTGTGAGTGTCAACTGTGAAGGTATGGCAATCATCGACGCACACGAAAATGTACACGTGGGATAGTAATTCACAAATATCTCAGGAACTGTACATGGTAGGAAAAAAAATCAAATTTCAAGAGTTTCATGCCTTTTTAACCTAGTTCTGTACTTTTTAAATTTTTTGCAAAGAAAAGTCCATATCTGTAACTGTTTTCAAGATACGTGCCCTGAAAGGCATCACAGGTGCCTCAATGTTATTCTATGGGAAATTTTCTGAACTTGGCAATGCTGTAACTATGGCCCTGTTGAATGGTTTTATACCAAAACACCAAGAGGCACAACTGTGGGAGTAGGCCTTTTCACCGTGAAATGTTCAGGGCAATAGCGCAATCCATGTTGCCACAATGAGGGGACAAAGAAAAACCTGGGCTGCAATGTTATCCTAAGATGAAATTTTTAAACTTCACAATGCTGTAACTATGGCCATGCTCAATGGTTCCGTACCAAACCAGCAAAAGGCACACATGTAGGGTAGGGGTTTGTACCCTAAACATTTTAGGTCAATATCACAATGCATGTAGCCACAATGAAGTGACAAAAAAAAACAACTCCCACAATGTTATCCTATGGGAAAATTTGTAACTTCAGAATGCTATAACTAGGGATGTGGTGAATGTTTTTGAAGCAAACCACTGAAAGGCACACCTGCGGCAGTAGGGCTTGACACCATGAAAATTTCAGGCCAATAACACAATCCAGCTGGTCACAATCAAGTGACAAAAGAAAACATAATTTCAGAAATGTGGCTCTGCAGTGTTACACGGTCATTTAAGAAATTATCACGACACTCTATCTTTATAATGGGAATAGAACTGTGAACATAAAATACAGTGTCACAGTTGTATTTTTAATGGTTGCGCATATTGCTGCTGTAGTTTGCGATAGTGTCGAGATCAAAAAATGGCAAAATGGCAAAAAAAAATGTGAAAACCACATTTCCGGGCCACCTGGTGAAAAACTAATGCCAGATTCCTGTTCCCCAGGCCCCAAAATGGTAAACCCAATAGTTGGTGTGTCGAATAGTGCAGTATTTTTTGAGTTATATTGTTTTTTCTCTCTTGCTAACTGAAAACAAGATGGCGGCAGTACAACACTATTTTTGACAAGCTCAACACTAAAAAATACTATTGTGACAATTTTCGAGCTGCACATATACATTTTCGCATAGGATATAATGGAGCACTAAATATGCTATAACTTTTGAACGGAACAAGATTTGTACACAAAATCTTCAAAAGGCATATCTGTGACCCAGGACCCATGTAGCCCATTCAATTTTAACCCACTCAGATGAAGTCTTCAGCACAAAGTGGACATCTAAAGAAAATGCAATGTTGGGATTTTTCACGTTTTTCAACATGCCACCATTCTGCAACCGTACATCCAATCAACATGAAAATGTGCAGATCTGGAGACTTATCAAAAATATTCCTCTATTCCAAATTTCAGGCAACCCGTACAAACAGTTGCAACGTTATTAAAGTGCAAAATTTGAGATTTAACATAGAAATGGCTACATAACCTCAACTACAGTGGCACTGCCATGCCACTATAATATATATATATATATATATATATATATATATATATATATATAGTGGCACGGTTACGCCACTATATTTAGGGTTATGAAGGCACTTCTATATTAAAGTCAGAATTTTGCACGTTAACTTTGGACCCGTTCAATGAATTTGCCTGAAATTTGGTATGCACTGTGGGGCATGGCAGATCTCTTGATCTGCCAAACTGTGTTTCAGTTGGACTTTCGGTCTTTGTGTACAAAAACGCTGAAAAATGCAAAATTATCCAGTTTTGGAGGCAGGTTTGGGAATTTTGTCTGTGGCCCTGTGTGGCCATCATGTGGTATGCCTCTCTGTGAAATGGCACGTCTGAAAGTGCTTGGCAGCCTGAACATGCTGCTTTTCATTTGGTGAAAAAATATTTAGGCATTCAAAAGTTATGCCACTTTTAAGTTCCCATTATAAGTCAATGGGAACATTTATATGGTTATTTTGCGAACAAAGAATGGAGTTCTGGCCATCTGGTCCCACCTGGCGGTCAAAGAATTTGCAGCCTCGCAGTCCAAAAATCTTTGTCCCCAAGAATTCTTTGACCGCAAGGTCCGCCATCTTGATTTTGCTTTTCCGACCCTAAAAATTTAAATATCTCGCCTCAGGGGTCACTCTTGAAGTAAAACATGAATAGGTTTTACTCAGGGGGCCTTGTTCTGTCAAGCCATGCCTTTGGTTTGATGTAAAATGGTCCAAAAGTAGACTTATAAGGTTTTAAATGCTTTGTTCACGGATAGCTAATGATCTTTGATCGCGAGCCTGCAAATTCTATGATCGCGAGATTCTTTGATTGTGATCTTGCATCGTGAGGTAAAAATAAAATTTTCTCAGCTCAGGGGTGGTCTAGGAACATAAATGATCAGGGGCTTTGTTCTATCGAGGCGTGATGGTGGTTTCATCTAAATCTTCCAAAAACTCACGTTTCACCATTTTTTATTCTTTGATCATGAGTGTGCAATTTCTTTGATTGTGAGCCTTCAAATTCATTGATCGTGAGATTCTTTGATCATGATCTTGCATCGTGAGCGAGGGACGAGATGGCCCTTTGAAAAATGCTAATTTCTCAGCTCAGGGGTGGCCTAGAAACACAAATGAGGGTGGGGTTTGTTCAGGGGGCTTCGCTCTATCAAGGCATGGTGGTGGTTTTGTTTAATTCTGCCTAAAAGTCGAGTTTCAGTATTTTTTATTCTTTGATTGCGAGCCTGCAATTACTTTGATTGCGACCCTGCAAATTTTTTCATTGCGATCCTGCATCAGGACATGATGACCAGATGGCCAGATTAAAAAATTACATTTCTCAGCACAGGGGTCACCTAGGAACATAAAATAGGATGGGTTTTGCTCAGGAGGCTTCGTTTTATTGAACCATGCTGGTAGTTTCATATAATTATCCGTAAAATTTGAATTTGAACACTTTTTAATCTTTATTTGTGAGCCTGCAAATTCTTTGATCATGAGCCTGCAAATTCTTTGATTGCAAGGTTCTTTGACCATGATCTTTGGTCGTGATTTGACATCCAGATGGCCAGATTAAACAATGTAATTTCTCATCCAAGGGGTCACCTGCAAACACAATTTAGGATGGGTTTTGCTCAGGGGCTTTCATTTTATTGAATCATGCCACTGGTTTCATGTAGTTATTTAGTTACAGGTAATATACTGTAGTAGTACACTGTGCTCTGCTCCTCACAGCTCCATGCTTGTTGGGGCATTCAGTGGCTTTCTCTACCCCAAACCCAACCTGCTAATGAATAAAACTGGGGTTATCTTAATATAATTTTACTTTTGGGTAAAAACTGTCCATCAATGGGAGTCTGATCCTTTGAGCAAGGTAAGCCGGCAGCTTTAGCACATTAAACTCAGCGGGTCATAATCATTGTCTCCCTCATGATTTTATGCTCTATTTGTGCCCTACTTTATCTATATTTCAATTTGGAGCTTGTTACCGATGTCCAGAGTGACTGGTGTTTTTTGATGCACTCTGAATTGTTGCGATTTGGTTGTGGAGACAGGGCCTGCTGTATTGAGCTGATGGAGCAATTGGTGGCTATAAAGGCTCTGGATTTGGACTCATGGAGCACTCAGAGACCATTGGGAAGTTGTTTGAGGAGGCTCCCTAGGAAAAGGCACCCAGCTGCGAAGGCGTTCAGGGAGAGGTGTGCAGCAGTAACACAATATGTGCTGAAATGTCTGAAAATTACCTTGAAGAGGTATGCTACCTATGCCTAGGGTGTGGGGGTCCTGTTTTTTTATTTTCATTGAAAGTTTTAAGTTTACTGTGCTCAGAGGAGCGTTTTTGTTCCCTTTCTTCTAGGTGCTTGCAATTCAAAAATGATTTGATGACTAGTGAAACAGATAGAAACTGAGCAAAAGCCAACTAAAAATGGCATAGGAACTATTGTAACCAAAACTGAATGGAACTGGGCACTTAGAAGTGGAGGTACGGAGAGAGCTTTTTTAAGCTGAAGGGACTCCTGGATGAAATAGGAGCCATGCTTGCATATTGGAATAAAGTATCCCCATTTTCTGTCTGGATAAAAAAAATACTGTTCCAGCACAAGGTTCCTGTAGTTCCTAACATAATTCTCTCAAGGTAACCCCTTCAGAAGATCATCACAAATATGCTTTAATAGATACAATGCTAGAGCCTTTATGCACTGATATATTTACTGTTCAGCACAACTATTAAGATTACCGGCTACCAAAATTTGAAGGTATTGATCAATTGCACAGCGGGACTCATAAATGTGGAGATGGAATGTGAGTGAACTGACTCCTGTTTGGATAAGTGTCTGATTTTATTACAAGGGCACACTGAACAATGAGCACTTTTAGTGGAGCTGAATGCTGAAACTATAATTTTATGGAAACTGTTTTCATGCTTGGTTAAATGGGGGTCCTAATAGTGTTTTTCAGACTGAAATATAAATCCTGAATGCTCCGAATGCTTAATAAAACAACTAGATTTCATGAGTGCACCTGTTCAATCCGCTCGTAATTTAAGGTATTATAATTGCAGAAGTTGGTCGACCACCTATTTACTCCTGCTGACTTCCATTTTACTTTATTAATACAGTTTGTGTGCTGTGGTTTAAGCTGCAGGAATCACTGGTTGTAATTTATTGACTGTGAAAATTCTGTTTTAATATCTAAAATGTTTGCTCTGTTTCATAATTCATGGACCTTGAACTTGGTTGGAGCCTTTGGGCTTCAGGGCTCCCAGATGTTTGGAGCCCACAAAATGTAGTGTTTAGTTTCATCATATCATTATTAATAAGTTTCATATATTTGTACTGGCCAATGTTTGGTTGCTGGTGATTTTAATGTGACTAATTTTTATAAGATGTTTTGATTAGTTACTAAATATATTGTGCAGATTATAAGACGCTTATATAGCAATATAATGATACAGAGGATGTTGTGCTAAAAAAGCTATTAAGTGTAGTGATATCCTGTGTTGGACAGCCATTAATCTAATCCCTAAATTAAGCTCAGGCACTGATTGTGTTGATGGGAATATAAGCAAAAATGTGTAACAGTAATCTAGATGACTTTGGCAAATGGCCCCCTTCTAGTTGATTAAAACTGTCAGTTGTTGGAAATAGCTAAGCAGAAGACATCTCACAAGCAAGCTGATTGGCTTATAGCCAGAATAGAAAGTGCTATGTTAGTAGGTAGAAGCTGGACCCAGCCAAAGCAGAAGATTTTACATAAGTAAGTTATTGGCTTAAAACTAATACAGAAAGTGTTATGTTAGTATGCAAAGCTGGATGAAGCTAAAGTAGAACACTCTACACTAGTATGTTAGATGGTTTATAGCCGATACAGAAAATGTATATTAGTATGCAAACACAGGATGCAGCTAAAGCAGAAAATGCTGCATAAGTAAGTTTTATGGCTTATAGTCTATGCAGAAAGTGTCATGCTAGTATGCAGGTTTCAATACAGCCAAGTGCAGTTTATTAACATGTGGGGAGTCTATGTCAGGACTTATGAATCTGGTCACTCTTTGTCTTAAGCATTACCTCAGGTAAAGTTGTCATGAGCCTTGGTCTTTTTACTTGAAATTTGGAGGGTGTTCTTGGCACGTCCTGTAGATGTGAATTACGGTGTTTAAGTATCGGAGGAAGTTTTTTTGTGGAGATATTGCATGACACAATTTACGTGTTGTGGACAGTGTTTTGCATTGTGCTGGTGGCTTGAAATTGATAAGATACATAGCCTTAGTGTCATGGATGTTGTTTTCAGTCATTGTGCCTATAAAATGTTAACAGGTGCAAAATTCTGCATCTCTGACAACTGAAAATCTCAAACTTTAACATGTTATATCTTGGACGCAGTTTGGAGTTTTAGATTGAAATCTGGAGGTTGTTGATGGTACACACACATTTACAAGTTGGTGGAGCACAGGGCCTGAAAGGCCCATGCTCCCACCACCTTCTGCAGATTGGTGGGAGCGTAGGGCCCGAAGGGCCTGAAGGGCCTGCGCTCCCACCAAGTTCCACAAGTTGGTGGAAGCACAGGGCCGAAGGGCCCGCACTCCCACCAACTTGAGCAAGTTCTTAGTTTTTTATTCTTTCTCAAAAAGTAAGGAAATTCTATGCAAAATATTGCGTTAATGCATCATTTAGGGTTAAAACACAAAAAGTCAGGAAATGAAAAATCTTTAGGGTTGCCCCCCTTGGACCTGCCCATCATCCCAAGATTGACAGCTAACGGGGTGTGTTATTCAGGTTGTGAGGGGTAAATGTCACCCCATTCTTATTTACTGTGGCTTGTGAATGTAATTTCAGATGGAATGAGGTGACATTTAGGCCTCACAAGGCCAACACCCCCATCAGCTGTCAATCTTGGATGATGGGCGGGTCCAGGGTGGAGGGGCAACTCTAAAGATGTTTCATTTCCTGACTTTTTGTGTTTTAACCCTAAATGATCCATTAACACAGTTTTTTGCATAGAATATATATATACAGTATATATATATATATATATACACACACACACATACATATAGCTGCATGGCAGTGCAGTTTTAGTAAGGGTTGCCAGGCCACTTCTATGTTAAACCCAACATTTTGCACTTTAATAATTTTGCAACCATATGACGGATGTGCCTGAAATTTTACGTGCACAGTCAGGTACCATAGATCTCTAGGTCTGGCAGGTTTCTTGTGGTTGGATGTGCAGTTCATGAAGCAACAGAGCATCAAACAATGTGCAAAATGCACTTTTGTCTATTCATACTCGGGATGCAGCCCAAATGGTTTGTCCGTCTGCTCTAAATTGTCAGAAATATGCGAGTCTGTGTTATTGATGTCTTTTGAAGATTTGGTGAAAAATATTAATCCATTCAAAGTTATTTAAATTTAAAATTTCCCGTTATAGTCTAGGGAAAAAAATAGCTGTGCCTCTCGAAAGCTGCCGCCAGTACATTTTACTGTCCCAAATGCCCTCAGTAGTGTCGTACCACTGCCATCTTGTTTTCAGTTAATGAGGCAGTAAAAATGCAGCTAATTCCAAAATAGTGCCCTTGATAAAACACCAACAGTTGTGTTTACTGAATTGAGGTCGAAGAACATGATCCTGCCATTAGATTTTAAAATAATGGCCAGACATATTCTTCGCATTTCAAACATTTGAAATGTTGCAAATTTGTGAAAGTCCATTTGTGAAACTTTCACAAATTTGTACTCGTCAAATTTGCAAAAGTTCCTTTAAAACGATACATAATTTGCGATATAACTTCAATGTGTCCCTCTAAAAGGTCAAACCTTTTCCAGCCATTGTTTTACAAGACAAATGACAGGACCATGTTCCTCAGCCACTGTTTAGGTAAACACCTGTTGGTGTTTATCTAAATAAAGGATGTTTTACCCTTTAAGTGCCTCCAAGGGGGCCAATGCATATTTCTATATACTTTTTTTTAAACTATACAGCCCTCCCTCTCCCTCCCTCTGTGTGCTGTCCACCTCCACCCTCTGTTGCTTTCACGGTGCCATGTGATAACAGCTCCATCAAAAACAGTGGCAACTAAATGGCGACTACATGATGGCAGCAATAAAAAGCCAGAACACCACAGTGACCTACAATACAATTGTTAAAGGGGTGTGAGCATAGCCCCGACAGAAATGATGTTTTAAGTTTATTTTTCTTAAAGTAAATTTCAGTCATTTATATTATATAAATGATTGAACACTTTTAGAAAAATAAACTAAAACTATCATTTCTGTAGAGGTTATACCCCCCACACCCCTTTACAAGTGGCCTCACACACTGTACACCCCTACCTAATATAATCAACTCTGGGGGTGTTACACTGGGGGAAAGAGGAAATCACAGAAGGGGGACTACACCATGGGGGGGCTATGTGTGCATAAGAGGAGAATGTTGGGGGAGGAACAAACTCAGCAGGAACAGAACACCTCTAGAAACAAACAAAAAATTAACTACAACAACCCAAAACCACAACAAAAAAAATGAGAAGCACCACTCCAGTCCCGAACCCCCAGTCTACCAGCATCACAAGCTATCACCTAACCCACCAAGATAGATGGCCAGCAGTAAGCAGCCCTCCCAAACACACCCTCTGTCCTTCACATCATACCTCTTCCTGGCTATTCAATACATAGCTGTCTTTCACATTCACTGTATTCCTGTTGCTCTTTACTAATACTAAGCTGGCCCAGATATTCAAACTGCACCATTCTGTTGTGCAAGCCCTGTGCTGCTCAAACAAGTTGTGCAGGGGTGTGCAACAGCGATATTCAGGAGTGCCTATTGAGCAACTTTGAATATTGCCCCTTACGACACCCACTGTGCATGGCACAGTGGAACTGCACCACCGCAAGTGGTCAGAGTGGAGCATGCAGATCTTGATGGCGCAGTTCCATTCGCCACGCCAGCACCTGCGATATTCAAAAGGTGACATACAAATGGGGCTATAATTTATGAAGGCACACGGGGCCATTTGCATCTAATTATACCCCATTTGCATGCCATTAGCATGCCGGGTGCGCGATCCCCAACTACTTAGCAGGCGCTCTGCCGAGCAGCAGCCGTCGAGACGACGCCCCCTGCAGCCCGATCACAGGCATTAAGTTATTCTCCACCCCGTAGCCCGATCACGGGCATTAAGGTATTATAGGTATTCACATATCTGGACTGCCTTGTACGGTATGGGCTGCATGCCCAGTGGCTCATGCTCTGCACCAATGGGCGTGCAGCCCTACCGAGCTGTCAGTCGGCTGGGGGTGGTGCGGCAGGTGGGTGGGGTGCTGCCGCCCGCCCGGCTGGCCAGAGAGCGGGCCACTAGATCACCAGGATGACATACACTGGGGGTAAGGATGCATACCGATCTGGCTTATCGCGGTCCACTGGACCACCAGGGATCTTGGATTTTCTGGGGAATGACTTAATGCCCCGATTGGGCTGGGGTGACAATGCCCGCGATCGGGCTAAGGGAGGAGAATACCTTAATGCCCGTGGATCGGGCTAAGGGAGAAAATAACTTAATGCCCGCGATCGGACCAAGGGAAGAACTTAATGCGAATCTGGTGACTCTAGGTCCACTGGACCACAAGGATATTGGACGTTGGGGATCTGATGCCTGCGATCGGGCTACTGAGGGCACTTGGCCCTCTATCCGGGCATGGGCGCCACCAGTGCAGGCGAAGATGAGTGGAGGTCACCCACAGGTGGCAGCTGTTGTGTTGTGCCTGCAATGTGGCAGCTCACCTGTGGGTGGCCCCTCGACTTGATCCTTTTTTAGTAAAGTTGTTGCAGGCACAGGTAGGGGTTGCACCTGCATAACTCTGCACAGCCCGGCTGAATATCAGGCTGTGCAGTTTATGCATGGGCACGCCCCCCCACCTGTGCCTGCATACATTACTGATGTGCCCCAGCGCATTGCAATTTGTGCAGGAGCACTTTTCCCTTTTAAATATCACACCAGGGCACATCAGTGGGTTGCGCATGGTCCAACACTGTTGCGCCATGCACAACCCTTTTGAATATCTGGGCCGCTGTCTCCACAGTCGCTCAAATTGAGTAGCTCATATCATGGGTTATCATTGCCTGTGCCCTCATCCCTCAATGCTACAGAACCCTCCCACTTCCTCCTCTGTGTGCTGGTCCCACCTCCATCCTCTGTTGTCAGTGCCCCCATCCCTCAATGACCTGGAACCCTCAACTACCTCCTCTGTACAATTCCCCACCCTCCATTGCTGGTTCCCCTGCACCAGCCTGTAGTTATATTTATTTGTCAACATCAGAATTGCCCAATCCCCATGTCAGCATTTGTAACGCCTCTGTCCACTACTCAGGGACACTAGGTAGCCCACTTTCAGTATTCCAATAGAATTTATTTTAAAAAACACCTGTAAAGAAAGCCAGTCCCCAATGTCTTTTTTGGTTTTTATACCTGGAAGGAGAATATGGTCCTTTGTCATCTCCCATTCCCCCCCATCCCACCCTCCCTCTGTACCCACCTCCCCGCACCCTTTACTCCATACCTCCTCAGAGTCAAGCGCTGTCATCTTCTCTGGACGGGGACACCTGCACTCTTCAAAGCCAAATAGCAAACTGAGTAATCAAGTAAGCACCATATAATGACTGTCAATGGGGTTTTGAACTTATGTTGATATCTCAGCTGTTTTTCAACATTATTGATCAAAATTTCAACATGGCCTTTTCAACCCCACCTCGTGAACACTGTCACTGTCATCTTGTTATTCAGACCATAGGTGATTTCACAGTTGCTGCATGGAATCATCTTCGAGGACGATGACGAAACCACAATGCCGTGTTCATGAGGGAAAGTCTAAAAACCCATGTTGAAAATCCATGAAACATTTTACAAATATGACCTCATTATGGCGTGTATTGTGCAGTTTCTATGCAAGCTCTTAACTTTGCCAGTTTTTAATATTTTCAGTCCAGATTTTCAACATTGCCATTTTTTCACACCTCCTCATGAACAGTACAACTGTCATTTTTCACATCCTGCCCCAAACATGTGTTATCACCAGTCGTTGTGTGGTATCACCTTTCTGTACAGATTAATGAAATGACAGTGCCAGTGTTCATAAACAGAGGTCCCAAAAGGCTGTTTTGAATATTTGGTGCAAAAATGTTGAAAAATGCCCATGTTACGAGTGTACATTGCATTTCGAAGCACTCTCGTAACTTCACCAGTTTTTATATTTTTACTCCAGATTTTCAACATTGGCATTTTTTCACACCTCCTCATGAACAGTGCAGCTGTCATTTTTTGCATCCTGCCCAAACATGTTTTCACACCTGTGGCACAGAATGAGATGGTCGATGTCTGAAATCAGACTTTGGGATGGATTAATGAAATAGTAGTGTCTCTGTTCATGATGAACCAAAGCCCATGTTCATAATTTGGTGAAATAAAGCCTGAAAACACCACTATGTCGTGCATCCATTGAATTTATTCTACGCTGAGCATAACTTGGTACTTTCAATATTTTGATGCAAAACTTTCAAAATAGCCATTTTATCACACCACCTCATGAACAGTACAGCTGTCATTTTCACATCCTGCCTGTGTTTTGCACCTGTGACATAGAATGGCATTGCAGTTGTGCATAATTAAATTTTCCTGGCATTTCACAATTTCTCTGTACCAGGGTATGTGAGTGGGGTAATAAGATGGTTATGCTAATAATTGAGTCACTGCTGTTGGACACATGGAAGCACAGGGTCCAGAAGTCCATGCTTTCCACCTACATACATATGTGCATCTGGGTGGGATTGGACCCTGCTTTCCCAGCAAAATACAGATACTGTTATACTATCTCAGAAGAAGTGGTACATTGCAAAAACTCCATTAATGCATCAGTTGAGGACTTCTTTACAGTGACAAAGTATGGAAATTCAGCATTAGGTTCCCAACCCTACCACCACATACCCTCACACCAACAACCATTGGGTGTGTCCTTGAGGTCATCAGGCCTCTCACCCCATTCTCATGTACTGTACAATGTCTGCTTGTTTCACAGGAATGGGCTGAGAGTTAGGGCTGATGACCCCAAAGCACATCTCGATGCCTGTTGGTGTGGAGGGTGGGGGTGATAGGGTTGAACTCTAACACTGAATTTCCATACTTTTGTTGCTGTAATTGAAACCTAATGAATGCATTAACAAATTTTGTAATGATTAGTATAGCTGCATGGTAGTGCAGCTATAGTTAGGAGTTGCCAACCACTTTTATGTTAAACCCAAAATGTTGCACTTTAATAGCTTTGCAACCATATACCAATTTGCTCTGAAAGGTTTGCAGTCATAGTCTAGTACCATAGCTCTCTGGATCTGGCAAGTTTTGTTACTTTTGGATGTGCAGTTGTAGAGCTGTGAGCCCAGAAATGTGAAAAACAGACATTTTGACCATTTCCTTTGATCTGGTTTACAGCTCAAATGCTATCTGGCCCAAAATTATCAGGAATATGCAGTTTGTGTTACTGATGTGCCTTTTGAAGATGTGGTGAAAAATAACCCGTTCAAAGTTAATCAAATTAAAATTTTCCCATTATACTCAATGAAATAAGCTAGCTATGTCTTTGGCTGCCAACACTACATTTTACTGTCGCAAATGCTTACTATAGTATAACAGTGCAGCTGCCATCTTGTTTTCAGTTAGTGATGGAGAAAATGGTTGTAGTTAAAATTTTATTGTCCCTAGGTAAACACTGTGTTTACTTAATCAGGACATGAGAAGACAATGCAGCCATTAGAATTTCAAAATTCAAGCTGGAGATATGTTTTTCCAGCATTGAAGCCTCCGTAGTGTGTCACAAATCGCGATAAAATGGATGCGACACTTTTGCAATTACAACACTATCGCATCCCATTCTTTTGCAAATTTTGTGAAAGTGTCACAATTTGCACAACTACTGGCCCAACACCAATTTCTTTGACACCTCACTGCACCTAAACAGTTGGGGCTTTGAGGCTGAAATTTGAAGGGTGTCAAGCCCTGGCCCTACAGATGTGCCTTTTGGCGGTTTGGTGAAAAAATATACAACGGTTCCATAGCTACAGCGTTACAAAATTGAGAAATTTCCCATAGGATAACACTGCAGTAACCTGCGACACCATTCAGTGCCCGTATCTTGAAAATTATTTGAGATACAGATTTTTTGCTCTGGGCAGCTTCAAACATGCGTGGAGGTTTCCAAGTCATGATTACAACTGCAGTGGAATTTTTCCATAGTTGCTACGGTTACTGAGATATTGTTAAATTAGTGGTACAAGGGTTCCTTTTCAGGACAATAGGGCTGCAGTATGTCTCCGTACTTATGAGCAAGGGGAGACATGAGGCCCAGTGGACCCGTCTCTGACATATGCATTTCATTATGCAAAATAGGAATCATGAAATGAGCAAAGGGCCCAGAAGGCACACACTCCCACAACCACATGCCAGTTACATTACTTTCTCAAAAAGAAGGAAATTCATTGCAAAAACACTCCATTAATGCATCAGTTAGGGCTGATACACAGCTTACAAAAGTTGGAAATTCGATGTTATGGTTCCCACCCCAATCCCCACCCTTTACACACAGAGGCATCAGGGTGTGCCATGGGGTCATCAGGCTTAACTCTCACCCCATTCTGCTGTACTGTAGCATGTCAGCTCAGACAAAGACTGTGCACAAAGAAGAGTGGTGCTACAGGAACTACTGCATTATTAATTATATCAGGTTCCTAGCACACGCAAACCATCCTTCAGGATGCCCATTGTTTTTTAGAAGAACATTTATTCGTAAAAAAACAGTCAACTAACAACCTAACATGTTTTGGAGATACCTCCTTTCTCAAAGGCTGAATAATTAATTGACCCAACACTCTATATAATGTCCGTGGCTTCTAATTAGATAATTAACACCAACCGTCCATTACCAAGTGCATAAACATCACACATAGCATTAAATAGCTAAACATAGAAACATAGACTTTGATGGCAGAATAAGGACCGCTTGGCACCTTGTCTGCCCATTTCCCTACCTACAGGATAAGCTGCAGATCTAGTTAACCAACAGCCTATTTCTTCCTACCCCACAAGAATTGTCTTATGTCTGTCCCATGATTCTTGAATTCTCCCACAGTTTTAGACCCCACACCTACTCAGGAAGGATGTTCCGACCCATCCACCACCCTCTGAAAAAAAAACATCTCACATTGCCCTGAGTTTGTCCCCTCTGCCTTCTAAATTGTGTCCCTTGTTCTTGCAAATCTCTTTTGAAAGATGCTACCCTCTTGCACTTTGTTGATTCCACTGAGGTACTAAAGTTTCTATCATGTCCCCTCTCCCTCCTTTCCTCAATGGTATACATATTAACTCCTTTAGTCTCTCCTCATTATGGCTTCACCTGCAGACCCTGCACCATTTTAGTTGCCCTCTCTGGACTGACTCCATCCTGTCTATGTCCTTCCAGAGATGGGGTCTCCAGAACTGGATGCAGTACCCCAGATAGGGTCTCACCAACTGTCTGTACAGAGGGATAACAACTTCCTGTTTTCTGATGGTGATGCCTATCTCTGTACATTCCAGTATTCCCCCAGCCCTCCCTACTGCCCTTTCACATTGCTTGCCAACCTTAAGGTCATCTGATATGATTACTACCATGTCCCTTTACATTTTTGTTGCTTTTACTACCTCCCACCCCCATTATGTAATCTTCCCCTGGGTTTTTGTTTCCTAGGTGCATTATTTTGCACTTCTTTGCATTGAATCCAAGCTGCCATATTTCTGACCATTCCTCCAATCTTGCCAAGTCCCTTCTCATCCTTTCCACACCTCCTTGTCTATCAGCCCTGTTGCAGATCTTTGTGTCATCTGCAAAGAGGCATATTTTTCCTTCCAGTCCCTCTGCAATGTCACTTACAAAGACATTAAAAAGGACTGGACCCAGTACTGAACCCTGTGGTACCCCACTAATAACCCCCCTTTTTTTTCAATTACCTTCTGCATCCTGTTGTCCAGCCAATGTTTTACCCAGGCTACCACCTTGGGACCGACTCCCAGGCTGGTTAATTTGATTATTAATCTTTTGTGTTGGATTGTGTCAAATGTCTTGCTAACATCTAGGTAGGCCATGTCCACAGCCCCTCCCTGATCTACTACTTTGGTCACCCAGTCAAAGAAATCAATTAGATTTATCTGACATGACTTTCCCACTGTGAACCCATGCGGCCTTGGGTCCTGTGCCCCACTGGCCTCTAGGTACACAACAATTCTTTCCTTCAGAAGTGATTCCATAATTTTCCTACCACAGGGTCAGACTGACAGGTCTGTAGTTTCCTGCTCTGTCTTGCTCCTACTTTTTGGGAAGGAAATCACATCCACCTTCCTCCAGTCCTCATGTCCCACCATCCTCCCATGAATTGTTAAAAGCGTAGTCAGTGGTGTCACTAGTTCTCCCCTTAATTCTTTTAGAATTCTGGGATGAATTCCATCAGGCCCCATTGCTTTGTCCATCTTCAGCTTTAGGAGCTCTTTCAGAACCCTTTCTTCAGTGAAAGGACTGGGATCAATCCCCCTATCCAGAGTGCTTCTGTTAATTGGATTAGGCATCTCCCTCTCATCCTCTTTTGTGAATACTGAGCAGAAGTATTCATTCGGTATCCCTGCTTTTTCACTGTCCCTCTCTGCCCACACACCATCCATTCTATTCAGCCTCACTATCCCTCCCTTTGTCTTTTTGCGCTCCCTGATGTACCTATAAAATGGTTTTATCACCCTTCTTTACCGAGTTGGCTATCTTTTCCTCAGTTTGGGCCTTTGCTATTCTGACTTCCCTCCCTGCTTCCTTCTGCCTTAACTGGTACAGTTCTCTGTCCTGCTTCTTCTGAGTTTCCTTATACTCGCTAAATACTATCTTTTTCTACCTAACCTTCCCCACTACCTCTTTTGAAAACCATAGTGGCTTTTTTTGTTTTGATTTGTTTATTTGCTTCACACAAAAGCTTGGTGCCTCTGTGATGGCAGTTTTGATGTTTCTCCATTGTTGCTCCACTTCTTCTAGCCTGTTTGCTGTGCTTTTCTAAGGTACTCTCCCATCTTGCCAAAGTCAGCCCTCCTGAAGTCCTGTACTCTCACTTTTGTATGGCTTGACTATGTAGCTGAGTTTATTGTGAACCATACCGTTTGGTGGTCACTTGTTCCCAGATGGCTACCCACTTCTAGATCTGAGATTCTCTCACTGTCCTCAATTGAGAGTATGAGGTCTAGGATTGCTGCCTCATGAGTGGGTTCCATAACTAGCTGTTTGAGGCATGCCACCTATAGGGCATCAAGAATGGCCCTGCTCTTGGATGTGGCTGCAGCAAAGGTGCTCCAGTTAACATCTGGCATATTCAGGTCCCCCATCAACAGTATCTCCCCTTTCTCTGCCATTCCAAGGATGGCTTCTATCATATCTTTGTCTATTCTCTCCCCCTGAGATGACGGTCTGTATACCACCCATGTGCAAATTGTAGTGCCATTTCCAGTCTCTAAGGTGACCGAACTGCCTCCTCTCCTCCTGTTTACTCTTTTGTTCTGTTGCTTTTATCCTTCCCTTACGAAAGCTACTCCTCCCTCTTCTCCCCACCCTGTCTCTCCTGTAGGTTGTGTACCCTGGTATGTTAACATTCCAGTCATGGTTCTCTGTGTACCATGTTTCTGTGACTGCTATGATATCCAGGCATCCCTCTTCCATCAAGACCACCAGTTCAGGGAGCTTGTTGCCCAGACTACAGGCATTGGTACTCATTACCCTCCATTTCTTGATGGCCTTACCCCTTTTTTCCCCATCCCTGTTCATATTGCCTTTGTCATTTTCCCTATTTACCCCTGCCCTTTTCCCTATCGACATCTCTGTCTTGGTGTTTACCTCACTTACTACCCTGATTTTTTTGGGGGGGGCTAAGATTTCCTTGCTCCTTTCCAGTGCCTCCCCCTTGGCTAGTTTAAATGCTTGCCAATGAAGCATTTAAATCTATCACCTAGGATCCTGGTTCCCCTCCTGGACAGATGCAGACCATCATGCCAGCATAGGTCTTCATCACTCCAGGTGGACCCCCCAGTCCCCAATAAAGCCAAATCCCTGAGCTCTGCACCAGTTTTTCAACCACTGATTGAATCCCATGGTGTGGAGCACCCTAGCCTCACCCATACCATAGCCAGACAGCACCTCCGAGAAGGTTACCATTCAGCGTCGAGTTACTAAAATGATTGAAAGAATGCAGAATAAGACATATGAAACAAGACTGCAGGATCTAGGCCTATACTCTCTGGAGCTGAGAAGAACAAGGGGTGATCTCTTACTTATGTATAACATATCAAAAGATTCAGAACATGTAGTACTTCTTGGCCTATCCTTTAAAATTAGCAACTGTAACCTTAGAAGCCATAACTATCAGTTAGCATTAACATACCCAAGGAATAACATCAGATATTATTTCTTCACTCAGAGGATTATTCCAATATGGAATGTACTACCCAAGGGTCTTTTAGATACAAATAACCCCAATATTTTCAAAACAAATCTGGATGAACATCTTCTAAATGGGGTATAACACTTCCAGACTTCTGGAGATGTACTAATATGGGCTGTTGCCTTCTGTACATCTATGATTCTTAGTATGACCTAGTATGCTACTTGTCTAAGGCCCCTCCCCAACTCCACAAACTCTTCCTGCACTGCTCTAATCTCTTTCTAGGCTAGGTCATTTGTCCCTAGGTGGACAATGACATCCAGCTTCCTCCCCCATGCAGCTGCTCCAGTGATCCTGAGGATTCGCTCCCTGTTCCTCCAAGCCATGGTGCCAGGCAAGCACATTACCTCCCTCTCCCCTTTCTCTCCCAGTTCTACCCTCCTAACAATGAATTCCCCCACCAGGAGTTGTTTCCTTCCCCTGTGGGGTCTCATGCCACCCTCCTGTTGGTCTCCATTGTGAAGGTTCCCATTATCCTTCTTGGTCTCCACTGTGGGTGCCTCCATAGAGGAACCACACTTTGACAGAATGGCATATGAATTGTGGAGAGGTACAGCTGGAGGGATGCACCTCTGTTCCACCACCCTCACCCTGCCTGAGCCCACTGTGGTCCAACAGCTCCTCTTTCTTGGCAACCTCTGAGGCAACAGCAATGTCCCTGGTGGTCCCTGGGTGGGAGAGGAGGTCCCTCAAATCCTGGCCAACTCAGCCTGGAGATGAGCAACCTCCTCCCTCAGCCCAGAAAGTGCTTGTAGATGGGACAACACCACATGCTCCAGAATGTCTCCTGGAAGTCTGCTGCTCCACAGCCTCTGCACTGCACCACTCCCATCATGTCTTATTTCTGGCCCCTTAACTGTTGTTTGGAATACTTACTCTTTCCTCTGTTTATTTATTTTTTTATTTATTTTCTCCTTGCTTACTTACTGCCTCTGTGCTCTTTAATTTATTTATGTATGTATTTATTTATTTATTGTGTCTAGGATTACAAAGTACCTTTGAGCCAAGGCTCTTTTACAAAGGTTCCAAGTCATGCTGGTTACAGGGTAATAGACACTAAAACATAAAACAGTTACAGGTACATGGTTTTAGACAGTAACTTCGACAAAATCAGAATGAAGATGAGTAACTCAAGAAACAATAGGAGGAAGAGGGCAAGATGGGGAGAGGGCTGAGGGTAGGGGAAGGCATATGTGTAGAGGGTCAGGGTGAGGTAGCCAAGGGGCCTTGTCAGGAAAGATCCTGATCTTCCTGTTCTGAGGCAAGAAGTTCCTATATTTCTCAGTAGTCTCCTTACTTGCTCAGTGTCAGACCTCCAGCAGCTAGGGGGGAATGGAGAACTACTCTTTTCCTTCTAGGATGGTGAGTCTTTTGTAGCTCTGTGATCACTCACTTCCTGCTTCCAAACAGGAAGTTCCTGTTGTCAGTCAAATCCTGTTCCTATAAAAGTAGAACTGGCTTAGCGTGGTGGGGGGGGGTGGAGGGAAGGAGGACAATATAGTCCCAGTACAGAACTATAGTTATAACTGCAGCTCCTTCCTCTTGGTGTTCTCTGCCTGTTCTCTGGCAGAAGCTATATAGGGCAGTTTTTAAATCTGGCTTTAACCTGGCTTCCTTCTAACTAAGCCACTCCCCCTACTTTACAGCTGTTTCTATACTTAGTTAATTGCACAGATAACAATTCCGTTCAGCCACCTGAGACAAACACCTAGATAACTGCACAGATAACAATGCACTTCAGCCAACTCAGACAAACACACTAACTCTTTTTTTTGTTTTGTTTTTACCCTAAATTGAAGGTCCCAGTAGTATAGTTCTTGTTCTTTAGTCCCAGTAGAGAAGCATAGTTATAACAGCAACTCCTTCCTCTTGGTGTTCTCTGCTTGTTCTCTGGCAGAAGCTATCTAGGGCAGTTTTTAAATCTAGCTTTAACCTGGCTTCCTTCTAGCTAAGCCACTCCCCCTACTTTTCAGCTCTTTCTACACTTAGTTAATTGCACAGACAACAATTCCCTTCAGCCACCTGTGACAAACACCTAGATAACTGAACATATAACAATTCACTTCAGCCAACTCAGATAAACACACTAACTCTTTTTTTTGTTTTATTTTTACCCTATATTGAAAGTCCCAGTAGTGGAGTTCTAGTTCTTTAGTCCCAATAGACAAGTATAGTTATAACAGCAGCTTCCTCCTCTTGGTGTTGTCTGCCTGTTCTCTAGTACTTAAGATAGTTGTCATAATACCAACATTAATTAAAAATCCCTATATTTAAAATCTTAATTTTTATTAAATATTGCACTACAATATTTGTGCACTAGAATAAAGAATAAAAAAAAATTGTGTATAAGCAGCATATCATCAATCTGCCTCAGAAACAGACCAAAACATGTAAGGTTAGGGAAGGGGGGAGAGAAAGACCTAGGATGGGGAAAAAAATGAATAAGACAAACGTTCACTGAAATTATCAGGACACTCAAGTTCCACAATGAAAGACCAATGTCTGTATATCTATCTCAAACTGATATTTGCGGGGCAACATATCAGATATCATTATTCCTATTTATCTCCTACATTTTAATTATGGACAAATATCCAACTAAGTATTCAAACCTGGTTTTTGTGTGTCTTTCAGGGACAATATCCAAAAAATTCTCTCTAATAGGGACTAGGTTCTCAACCCCCCCCCCATGCATTTCTTTTCACTTTATCTATCACAGTGAATTTGAAACCATGTTCATTAGAATCTGGGGTTTTCTATCATGTGCATCACTGTGGCAGATATTACATCTTGTTTAATAATAGCTCTAATATGTTCTCCTGCTCTTTCTTTAAATTTGCTCTTCATTTTGCCAATGTAGAAGAAGACACATTTACAAATAGCTATAACAATATCTGATATGTTGCCTCGTAAATATCAGTTTAAGATAGATATACAGACATTGGTCTTTCATTGTGGAACTTGAGTTTCCAGAGAATTTTGGTGAACGTTTGTCTTTGTCATTTTTTCCCTTCCTAGGTCTTTATCTCCCCCCCCCTTCCCTAACCTTACATGTTTTGGTTTGTTTCTGAGACAGATTGATGATATGTTGCTTATACAGAATGTTTTTTAAACAAATCTTTCTTCTACTACACAAAGATTGTAGTGCAATATTTAATTAAAATTAAGATTTTGAATATAGGGATTTTTAATGAATGTTGGTATTATGGCAACTATCTTAAGTAGCTGTCTAATGCTGTATGTGATGTTTTATGCACTTGGTAATGGATTTAAGCTGGTGTTAATTATCTAATTAGAAGCACAGACATTATATAGAGTGTTGGGTCAATTAATTATTCAGCCTTTGAGAAATGAGGTACAGTAACTCCGAAATATGTTAGGCTGTTAGTCGGCTGTTTTTTACAAATGAATGTTTTTCTAAAAAACAATTGGCATCCTGTGTGATGGCTTGTGTGTGCTAGGAACCTGATATAATTACTGTAGCATGTCAGCTTGTTTATAGATGGAATGGAATGAGAGTTAAGCCTAATGACCCCATGGCATGCCCCGATGCCTGTTGGTGTGTGGAGGTTGGGGGTAGGGGGTGGGAATCCTAACATCGAATTTCCAAACTTTTGTCACTATACTATCAACCCTAACTGATGCATTAACAGATTTATTGCGATAATATATATATACAGTATTATAGCTGTATGGTAGCTATAGTTAGGATTTCCTAGCCACTTCTGTTTTAAACCCAAAATTTTGCACTTCAATAACTTTACAACTGTATGATGGATTTGCTTGAAATTGTGCATGTGAGGTCTAGTACCATAGACCTCTGAATCTGGCAAGTTGTGTTATGGTCAGATGTGCAGTTGTGGGGCACCAAAAACCAAAAAAATAGAGTTTTTGGCCATTTCTTTGCTTGGGGCTACAGCAAAACACATTCTTCTTGCTCTTGTTTCACTTTTTTTGGTCTTGCAGACATCTGCATCCATGTGTATCAGCCGTCTGTACTGGACTTGCACTATTACATCCTGCCTCAACATCATTTTATTCTGGTTCTACATAATGTATAGAGTTCTTGCTGTCCCTACATGTATGTTTTCTTGCTCATTTCATATTGTTTTTTGTTGTTTCATCTTTTATTACAACATTGATTCTCACAATGTCCCTCAGCAAATGTTGTGTATTGAACATAACACATTGGTCGTTATGTTGCAGAACTGTGGCATACAGAACTCCTATGCTCTAGCTGTGCTGCGTCTCTTTCAGTGTGGCTTCATGCTTCATGCTTCCCAACTTCCATCCCTCATTCATGGGCTTCTTTCCCATTGTTTGTTACTATTTCCACCATATTGCAATTTCATTTTGTTTTGTGTGCCACATTTCTACGCCCTATCATCTTGTTTTCTCCATGCTTACAGTGATGACAGTGCATGACTTTTAAAGAGCAGGCACCCACTGTCTGTTACCCAGCACCCATCACAGATATATAATAGCAGACCAGCCCCACTGTTGAGGGGTCTTACAAATTCCATGTGGATCCCTCCAGTAAAAAAGTTATAGCACCCTGAATGTGCACCCCATAATTACAGAGCCATGTCTGACACTCACCCAGTCAGGTAACCCCAGCACCCTTTTGTGAAGTTAGAAAATGAAGGCTGTGGGTGTGCTCCAGAGACCTGTACTGGCATCATTTTTCAATGACTTGTAGTACTATTTCAAGCTGTAATTTCGAAAGATGCCAGTGACCACTACAGTAAACAGGGTCTGTTACTCCAGTGGCTGCTTTGATATTTCTACATGGGACCACTAGATAGTATTAAACACCATAGAAATACTGCATACATACAGGTTAATGAAATGCACACTCAGCATTCAGTTTCTGACATCACAAAAGGGGTCTGGGGGTACCTGCCTGGGGGCATATCAGACATGGCTCTGGTTTTATGGTGTGCACATTTGGGGTGCTATAACTTTTTCACTGAATGAAGCACATGTAATTTGTAATACCACTCAAAAGTGCAGCAGGTCCACTATTATATCTGTTTGAGGGGGCTGGGCACCTGACAGTGGGTAACTGCTCTGTAAGCTATCCACAGTCTGGAATGGTGATCTAGCCTGATATGACCTCAAAAGAGTTGCTACAGCCTGCGTCTGATGGTGTTATGAGATTGGATTGGATTCCAGTGTTTCAGGTGTAGTTCTACTGAGAAGTAATTATGCAATTGAACATACAGGCTTGCATCTTATCGGTGAGGTCATGAAATAGTCGACGCCACTGACTTTGGTTGCTAGGTGGGGGAGGAGGCTGATGTAAATCATGGAATGTATTCTGTGATTTACATCCTATATATACATGCTTGTGTAAACTGGTGTTTTGCACATCAGTATACCACACAGTGGTGCAAGCATCAATAGAGGACCGTTTACTGTTGAAAGCAACCTTTATTGTACATGTGTATTCACACACACTGAGATGAAGTGTACTGTATTTGTACTGTATCTTATTGTTATGCACACTCAATTCTGGTATGCAGGTTCTATGACTATTCACAGTTGCCAGACCTTACAGAACCTTTGGACTTGCAATGCTCAATTTTACCACTGTTTATGCCTGTGTGCCTCTTTAGTTTCCAGCTATGTTATCCTTGCCTCTCTGTGTTGTTCCCTCCAAAAGGCAACAATATATGTGTCAGTTTACACAGTTTCCTATGACATCATGCCGTACTAACCAACCAGTGTTAATGCACGCTCATGTTAGTTTCACAGGTGGCACATAGCCCTGCTCTATGCTAGTGTCTTATCTGAGTGGTGAATTTTACCAACAATCCACAGTATGTGCAGTGTGATTACAGATGTTTGTGCTGCCATGGTGCTGCAACACACCTTGTTACAGATATGTATCCCAACTTAAAAAGGATACATTGCACTTCACCAGTGGTAATATCATTTTCTTTTATTAGCAATAATTGTTTTATTGTGTTCTGGTGACACTTAGCGATCTGTTGTTCTTAGTGACACTATGTATCTAGGTGTTTTGATAAACAGTAACATGCATTGACTGCTGTTCCAGAGCAATGTCTATTGCTGCACATCACTGACTGTAAGCTTCAATAAGGTCACTATAGTGCAAGTATGTGCATAACACAACTGGATGGAAGCTCTCACATGTTCCTTCCATCCTTGTTTAGTCTGCATGGCATGCTCAGTTTTGTCACTTGCAAACCACCATTGCATTGGAATTGCTCAGTGACACTAAATGGCTACACTTGATATGGAATAATGTTGCGTAACTGCTTGCCGTGCCATCACTGCCACACAACTAATCAGTCTTTCCAATCCTCTCTTCTAACAACATGCAGCATTCCAGTGCAGGCACCAAATCCAGATGCAGAGGCCCAGAAGTTTTTTGTTTTCCATTCCAGTCTACACGAACTGTTCACAAAATGCCGCAGTTGTGCAGCAAATATAACAGTGCATTACTCCACAGATGAAGTAAAGTGGAGGCTTGTCACCCTTCTCATTGTAACTGTTACATGTCTGGATTGTGGCTATGGCCATATATGGTGAAATCAACCATTACTGGGTCATATTCCACCTACGAACATGATACTATCAGCTGCCATTCTAATATCTGGATACCCTGTTTCAAAAGCACTGCATCTATTTGAACTGATGAATGTTGCTTCTATTTGCCATACAACATTCGATAACCACCAGCGTTATGTCCTTCTCCCAGCTATCCAGAGCTTCTG
Source organism: Neoceratodus forsteri (assembly GCA_016271365.2). NCBI lineage: Eukaryota > Metazoa > Chordata > Ceratodontiformes > Ceratodontidae > Neoceratodus > Neoceratodus forsteri. The sequence continues at coordinate 44,271,267 of JADMNL010000035.1, forward strand.
GAATAGAAACAGAAAAAACTGATTGAACAATTATCAGCAATGGGTGGTGGACTCTTGCTAGATGGTGATGGTCATTGTGATAGTCCTGGTCACTGTGCAAAGCATGGATCATACAGCATGCTGGAACAGAACATCAACAAAATTATCGCTGTTGCCTTTGTCCAGGTGAGCAAACAAATTCTGAGACAGCATTGTGCTTATTCTTTTTCCCCTACAGTGCTTACTATGTCAGTAATTTCCACATTCTCCACTTAGAGCAATGAGGTTAAGAATTCTGCGTGGATGGAGCTGAAGAGACTTCACTGTGTCCTTTCATTCCTTGTGTGCCAATCTCACTTGCAAATTGCATGTCTGGTGACTGATCACCACACGCAAATAAATGCATGGCTAAGGGACAACCCACTGATGACTGGTGGTGACCACTACTATGACGTTTGGCACATGGCCAAAGGTAGTGTAACATTACTCATCCTCTTTTTTTTTCCTTTTCATTGTTAAAAATATTTGTTATCATACTTTTTTGTCTGTGAATGTGCACTAATCAATTTCTTCCTCCTTTCAGGTCTACAAAAAAAATTAGAGGCCTTGTCAAAGCACAAATACTGTGAGACAATCAACCAATGGAAGAGGACCATCTACAATCTCATTTATTGGATTGCTGCCTAGACACCACTTTGTGATCCTAATCTCAGAAAAATGAAATGGCAGTACATGATGAATCAAAAACATCCATGAGGGCTACAGTGACCTTTTTCCATGCTGCCTGCATCCACCTCTTACGAGCCAAGAGCAGAACAAGAAATGATGCAGCCGAGTCAGTATTCACCCAGTAACACAGAAGATACCCTTTCATTTGTGTCCAAGAAATTTGTTTTGAATAACTTTTGGTTTTTTGTTGACAAGTGATAAAGGGTCAGAGAAACATTTTGAAATTCTAGAGAACAAGCATCTTCTAAGCGGCATTTGCCACCTGTCACCACATACACAAACATCAGCGGTAGAGGCGTTTCACAGCACCATTCTGAACTTCGCTCAAAAACTCACTTCCTATTCTTTTCATGGGATACAGTGCAGGGGAGTATCGATGTAAGGTAATTAGGGTCATGGTGGGGTACACTCACAGATGCATGCTCTGGTGCACAACATTTAAAAGCAGAACAATGATACTTCTCGTTCATACTTGCAACGCTATTTTCAATGGATTGACAAGAGTTATGCATCATGGCATGATGGTTGATCGACAGAGTGCATGTGTATTACTCTCCTTCTATCATTTTATTGGTGGGTCAATACACTAGACTGTGTATTGGGGAGGCACTTTATCAGTATCATAGTGTAGGACCTTTTATTTCTTCGTTATCAAGGACATACATCACCCACCTCATGTGGTGGCATGCACCTTGTGCCTATGATTTCCATTTTTTAATAATTCAGTTATTTTCAGGTTGTATGTGTCCCTGTCTAGTGATTTTTGGGTTTAGTCATATCTCTAGTACAGTGTACAGTGTGTAGTGCTGGGCAATTTCTCCACCTCCACAATGACACAGTCTTGTGTAGTTCCTGTAGGTGTCACTACAAATAATCTTTGCCACTTTCATGTGATGTTGACAGTCTTTTGTGTTAGCTGGTGGCAAGAGACAGCATTCCCATATATGTCAACAGACTTTGATGCCACCACCATCATGTGTATGCCTGCATCTCTGTCCTAATTATTTAGCTGCATTCTCATTATCCCTTTCTTTTCAGATTTTATCTGTCAGCACTCCATTTCAATGAAAACATAGGGAGAGACACACTGACAGACAAGGATGGGAAGGAAAAGTTTGCTGTCTACTTCTTAAAGGCAAAGAATAGTGAGCCCTCTGTGCAGCCATGGAAACAACCATCAACATATGGTATGCAAAATCAAAATTCAATTTTTTAAGCCATCATATGAGTAGTTAGTGCATGTGCTCAGTAAAATTGTATACAGCAAGTAGGTGCACTCAACAAACATGACCAATTTTCAAGCACAACTCAGGGTGTAGGGGGATATACACAGATGACAACCAACCTCGAACCAGATGAAGCTGTTTGTGTTATTAATATTGTTATCTGTCTGCTTGCCATAGGCATTTTTCCACACAACTGTACAAATGTCATGTGTGTTTCATTATTTACATGCTTTGTTGTCCTGGTATGTACTAGTGTGTCCCTTTGTCCACCACACAGAGCCTCACAGTACCTGTCAGAAGCCACCCTTTCAAATTAATGCCTAGGCCTTTAACCGGTCTCACACTCACTTAAAACTTCACATCCACCACCAGTGCTTCATCCATCCAGTGCTGTATCTGTGCAGTTCTATCTCTTGTTCTCCCAACTCTAACTCCCTCCACCGCACATTTGTAACTGTTTCCACTACTATTTCTCCCATTTTCCATTGCAGACCATACTTAGACCATAGTATGTTGCCCATTTTACAGCATCTTCCCTTCCTCCAGATACACAACCTATAATTAGACACTGATTCCAGTTGATGCTGCCACTAAGCAGTTCATGAGGTTCACGCGGATGGCTAGTAAAAGTGTCCAAATTATGTTGCAAGAAGTAATCATGTTTGCACCCACTGTGGTTACAAAAAAACATTACTAAACATGGTGAATATCACAAACAATGCAGAGTTCAGCAACACAGGAACCAACTGGTGACACGCTGATTGAGTGCAATCATGTTATCTCATGAGTATATCCACACACAACACATGTCCTTAAAACATTATTCTTTTCTTCCAGAGTATGCACATGCAGTAATGTGAGAGTCCATGCTGCCACTGAGGGATCCGGCAAATCATTAAGAAACTAAAGAAATCTGCTGGCTCCAAACAATAGCCTGAGCATCTGTCTGCAGCATTCAAGGACATTGACCATGTGAGTGCAGTCCAGCAGTACAAGAAATTATTTCCAAATAAGAGTTAACTTTTACAAGTACAGTCCCACACAGTTGCAGCGTTTGCTGCAAATTCCGATCAGATGACTACTTGAATGGAACAGTAAATAGAATTTCTGTTGGTCGACGCTCACTGCCACTGTAAACAACTCCATTGTGGTATTGGCTGAACACTTTTGGGAACTAAATGGTCAGTATGGCACTGTGGCCAATCAGTGTTTTGTAGTGTTGGACACAGGACAGTCAAATGGCTCTTGTTAGAGCAGGATGATATTTGTTGTGCATGACTGCACAAGGACCAAGAAGTGCCAATGTTGGACATACTAAGATTTTGAAAATGTGTAGCCTTAGGAGATAGTTTGTGTGCTCACATAATAAGGACAGCAGCAGCAAGGAAACCATTGTGAAATGGTCTGCAAAATGTGATCACATTGATTGGTGATACTGAACCAGATGTGCCACAGTTGACAGCTTTGGAGACTGCTCTCTTATCAATGCTGGATTTATTTATTTATTTATTTAATTCTAGGATTACAAGTACCTTTGAGCCAAGGCTCTTTTACAAAGGTTCCACATCAGATTGAGTACAGCACAACAAAGTTTCAACAGTACAAGGTACAACAGAAATGTAAGCGGTACAGCAGTAGGTTTGGTAGCGATAACAGGTTAATCAGGTTAAGAGCAGTTTCTAGTGGTGGGTGTAGAAAATTGTGGCAAGAACATGAACAGTAATAACGTGCATGTTAACAGCTACACAATCAGATACAGGAGAGATGCATACATATTTAGTAGGGCATTAACGTTCAAGGTCATAGGAGAGCAACAGATACAAGAAATGGTTAGGACATGGTGGGGGAAGCTGCTGAAAGGCATTGTCAACATATACAGAAGTGCAGGCAGGGAGTTGGAGGGGGAAGAAAGGGTGGAGAAGGGTTAAGGTGGAAGTGCTTGTTGTAATGCCGGGGTAAGGACAGGGGCGGCAGCAAGGCTGGCAGGGCGTGGCAGTCACAGGTACTGGAGGCAGACAGACAGACAGAGATGGAGGATGGATTTGAAAGGACCAATCTTGGGGTGGAGAAAATATCCATGATGAGGTTATTTAACCAGTATGGCACCCTGTAGGCAAATGATCGTTGGCCCAGCGAGGTATGGCACCTGGGAATCAGCAGCATTTGAGAGTCAGATCCCCTGGTATGGCGGAGGTTTCGACTAGGGCTGAGGAGGGCTTGGACACCAGGGGGAACCAGACCCAGTGTTATCTTCTTTGCCATGATGCAGGTTTGATATTTAATCTGGTTTGATAGGTTCAGCCAGCCAGTTTGGGCGTAGAGGTCGCAGGTGTGTAAGGTGATGGGTACCAGTTATGAGCCGACATGCTTTGTTTAGAGTGGTTGTGATGTGTCTTAGGGCTGTAGAGATGGCAGAGTCATAGATTAAGAGGCCATAGTCAAGGACAGAAACTACTGAGCTTAGGACAGTGATCCTGAGGACCTCAGGGTTTAGGTTTGCCCTATGTCTGTAGAGGAGACCAAGTCGTATGTTAGCCTCTTTGGCTACACTGTCTACATGGGCTCCATAGGAAAGGTTATTGTCAAGAGAGATTCTGAGGTATTTAAATGAAGGTACCTCTTCAATAGGCACTCCAAGGTAATTTGTAATGGTCAGTGGATGCTGCCTGCTCTTGTTATGTGAGTTAATGAATAGCATGGTTTTGGTTTTTTTATAGTTAAGGATGAGTTTTTGTTTGCAGAACCAGTTGTCTATGGTGGTGAACCCGAGTTGGAGCTTATGCTGTAGGGATAATGGTTCCTTATGGGTGGTGTGGATGACGGCATCATCGGTGTACAGGATGAGTTTTTCCGGGCATGATTTGGGGAGGTTATTTAGAAATAGGCTGAAGAGAAGGGGCCCCAGTATGGATCCTTGGGGGACTCCAGAGCGGACTGGAAGTGCGTTGGAAAGGACACCTCCAATTTTCACTCTTTGCGATCTGTTCTCCAGGTAACTTTTGAACCAGGCTGTGGAGTCAGGGGTGAGCCCGGCAATTTGTAGCTGGTCCAGGAGCAGGTGGTGGTGAATGGTATCGAAGGCCTTAGTTAGGTCTATGAAGACGGAACCGGCTAGGTGGCCATTATCCAGGGAGTTGTGGATAGCTCCAGTGAATTCCAGGAAGGCTGTTGTGGTGCTGTGCCCTTTCCTGAAACCATGCTGCTGGGGGCACAGGATACTGAGATTGTCCAGATAATCTGTGAACTGGTCAGCAACTATGCATTCTATGGCCTTGGATAATGGGAGCAGTATGGAGATTGGTCGGTAGTTTCCAGAGTTGGTCCAAACTCCTGATTTATGTATCGATGTAATGGTGGCTGATTTCCATCTGTCTGGGAACTGGCTCTGGCTGAGGGAGAGGTTAAAATCTTAGTTAGCGGGCTAATCACCTCCTCGAGAGTGAGGGACTGGAGTTTCAGGTCAAGGGTGTCCCCACTGTGTCGTGTTTTTGCGTAGCATTAGCAATGTACTTCTGGGCTTCTCTCATCTTGACAGATTTGAAGTAGAAGGGAAGAAGTGTTGGGACGGGTGTAGTAGTAGCAGGTTTAGCAGGGGATCTGGTTTCATTTAAGAAATCGGTGGGGAGCACACTGCTGAGGTCCGTGAAGGCTGAGTTGAAGGTGTTGGCTATAGTGGTTCAGTCAAAGGTAATTTTCCCATCAGTGACTAGCATAGTAGGGGAGGATTTTGATAGTTTCCTGGTTACTTCTTTGATGTTATTCCAGAAGGTTTTACCATTACCCCAGGTGTTGGTGAGTGCTTCCTTGTAATAGGCACTTTTCTGCAGTTGTATAGACCGAGTGCAGGCATTTCAGGCATGTTTGTAGTTCTGGAGGTTAGCTTGAGTACTAGATTCCTGGGCTAGGAGCCAGAGGCGGTCCCTTACTTTTATTTGTGAAATTAGGTCAGCGGTGATCCATGGAACGAAGCAGGCTTTGACTTTGCATTTTTTAGAGGGGATGTAGGTGTTGCAGGCAGTGTTAAAGGTTGAAATGAAGAAATCCAGGGCTGAGCTGACATCAGATGCTCTAAAAATAGGAGACCAATCTTGTTGCCTGAGGAGCGATTTGAATAGATGCAGCTTGCCATGGGGTAGGATTCTGCTGGAAGTGACTGCTGGGGGGGGTTGCAGAATTTGTTAGTCCATTCACAGATGACAGGGGAATGGTCACTAAGAGAGTCAGGCAGGACAGAGATATTGGTTATCCGGGCCGGGTGGCTGGTAAGAACCCAGTCCAGGAGGGAGCTGGTACCTGTTCTATAGTTGCGTCGGGTTGGGGAGGTGACCAGTTGTGTGAGGTTTACGGAGGCAAGGGCATCCTTGAGGCTTCTGGTGTCAAGGGAGAGCCATTTAATGTTAAAGTCACCGAGCATGATTAACTCAGATCCAAAGGGTTGTGTATGAGCGAAATCCAGTATGGCACTGACTCCTTTTGCTTGCTCTTTTGGTGGGATGTATACTGCTGCTACTGTGAGGTCTTTTCCATGTGATCCTAGGTAGATTCGAATGGGAAGGATCTGTGCAGTTGAGTCGGGGGGGTGTCTAGGGGATGGCCCATGAGGCCCTCCTTAAGGTAGATGACATATCCCCCTCCTTTTTTGGCCTTACAATCTAGCCTGAAGACATTGTAACCAGGTAGGGCGATTTCCTGGTCTGGGATTTCCGGTGATAGCCAGCTTTCCATAATAGCAATGACATCCGATTTGTACTGGCATGAGAAGATTTGAAGGGCATCAAGCTTCGGGAGAAGGCTGCATATATTTATGGAAACAAGGGAGAGTGACCCAGAGTGTTTAAGTTGGTTGTTTGGGCCGTGAGAAATTGGACCTGGGTTCGGGTGGATGTTACCTGACAGGAGTAGCAGGAGGAGCAGTAGCTTCAGTGTGCACCAACGCAGGTCCCTGGTAGTGAGTTTCCATGAGTGCTTCATTTCGGTGGGTGAAGGAAGATGATGGAGCTGGTCCCAGAGTGATTTCTCGTGTAACAAGAGAGGGATAGGGGCTGACATAGGAATCGGCCAACTGTTATGGGTGTCAGATCTTAGCCACTCAGGGTTGAAAGGGGGTGGGGAGGGGGTGCATGGTAAGGCTTGTAGAATGCATAGGTGGTAGTGGACCAAGTCAAAGTGGTAACAGAGTGGTGGGGTGGAGTAACAGGCTCAAGGGAGGTAGAAAAAGGGAACAGATGCCAGAAGGGTAAGTAGAGTTAAAGTGGGGCAGGACATGGTTGGGGAAAGAGGGAGGCACAGAGCAAGGCAGCCAACAGAGGTGGTGTTTGAGGGACAGGTAAAGGAGGAGTTAGGAGTTAAGTAGAGATGCAGAGAGGTGTGAGAGAGAGGGAAGGATAGAAAGAGGCAGTGCTGAGAGATGAGCAAGGGCCAAGAGTGGGTGGTACTAGCAGGCGGTCCAATTGGCGTGGCACAGAGAGAGCCACTGAGTGGGGAGGGTTTTAACAGCTATATAATAAACCCCAAGAGGGTGGGTCGGGAGGGTGAAAAACTACGGCTTTTCACCATGTATTTCAATAGGCGCAGAGGCCCCAGAATGCACAGAAAGCTGAGAGGAGGGCTGGACCAATCAGAGGCAGAAGCGTACGTCCCCAGACCAATCAATGGCTGCAGCAGAGAGCGCTGGCCAATCAAAGCTTGAGCCGGATTCACTGGTCGGGTCCGTGGGCTTACCCGGCTTGCGGAGCTCCTGGGCGGCTGCTGTGTTGGTGTGGGCACGCGGCTGGCTTCTCGAGCCGTGGCCACTCCAGCGGTACTGAAACAAGCCCAAGGAGGGGTCTGGGGATCTGGGGAAGAGAGAGAGAGGGAGGTAGTTAAGAGGGCTGTGATAAAGGAGTGTGACGCAGGTGTCAGGTCGGAGCGGGGAGACTGAGGGACAGCAGACACCGAGGATTAATTAAGCAAGTGAAAGAGAGAGCCGAGAGACATGGGGGTGGGGTGGGAGGCCTGAATAATCAGCCCTGGCGCCACAAGAAATGAGGTGTTAGAGAGTGTTAGCTAGGAGGAGAGCAGAGGGGGAACACAGGTAGCTGTCTGTAATTAAAGATATTTATAATTTTATCTCAAGTTGGGGTTACAGGAAGGAGGTTGGTAGCAGGTGAAAAAATAGCCAAGGTAGATGAGTGAGACAGAGATTAGGACACAGAGCAGAATTAAGTACAAGCAATACAATCAGAATAACTAGAATTAATGCAACAAAATACAGGCTAGGCTAGGCAAGGCAGTAGTACGAGCGAAAAAAAAATTCAACTACAGCTTTTCACCAAGCATTTCAATGGGTGCAGAGGCCCCAGAATGCACAGATAGCTGAGAGGAGGGCTGGACCAATCAGAGGCAGAAGGGTACGTCCCCAGTCCAATCAATGGCTGCAGCAGAGAGGGCTGGCCAATTGGAGCTTGAGCCGGATTCACTGGTCGGGTCCGTGGGCTTACCTGGCTTGCGGAGCTCCTGGGTGGCTGCTGTGTTGGTGTGGGCATGCGGCTGGCTTCTCGAGCTGCGGCCGCTCCTGCGGCACTGAAACAAGCCTGAGGAGGGGGCTGGAGATTCGGCTTGCAGAGCTACAGGGTGGCTGCTGTGATGGTGTGGGCATGCGGCTGGCTTCTTGAGCCACAGCCACTCCGGCGGCGCTGAAACAAGCCTGAGGAGGGGGCTGGGGATCTGGATGAGAACTATGAACATGTAACTTTGAGACTTGGAAGCGAGGCAATGGGTTGCACATTACTTGTTCACAATTACTAAATGCCCAGTGTATTATTGGTGTTGGGTATATAAATGGATAGCCCCACCACTGGGCACTAATGCCTTTTAGTCAAACATTCCATGATGCATGTTAAAGGTATATATTGCTATGCACAATGTTATTTTAGGAATCATGCACGTGTCATAATTTTACTTGGGATGCGTGACTTATGCATAGCTGTTGTGGTCTCACATATGTAGTGGTGGCGTAGATATCGGTTGGGTGTGCATATGTGACAACCCCTGACTCATGGTAAGGTTGTGGAAATGACCATTATCTGAGGCATAATGACAGCTGTCAGAAAAAAGAAAAGAAAATCAATAAATATTCCTGATAGTCCAGTGGTACCCCCACCCCTCCTGATGCTCTGACCCTCGTAAAATAACATAACCGTAATTCCATGGTAGTGTAGTGGGCCTTCCCACAACTCTGATCGCTGATCATCTGAGAATGTCACGTCCCTGGTGGTCCACTGGCACCCACTACCCCCCCACCCACACAGGGCCCCCTGCCCTCCCAGCTCCCCCACAGTCATCGGCTGGCAGCCAGCAGCAACCCACCCACATACTGCTGCAGCTGCCTACCGAATGACAGCATACAGCATGGGCTGCAATCCCAGTGGTCTACAATGTGGACCAATGGGCTTGCTTACAGTGTATACTGTAACAGTTATCCACAGGTATGAGGGTGGGATTGCTACTGGTTGCCCACAGATGACTGTTGGGGGAGCTGGGTTGGCAGTGGGTCATGTGTGGGTGGGGAGTGTTGGGTGCCAGTGGACCACCCGGGATGCCATGTTCTCTGATGATTGGTGATCGGATGGTATTCATCTCTGTCTGGGGGGGTACACCCATGCATCGTATTTGTGCAGTGCACATTACCTGATATATTCATAGGGGATGCACCATTACTTATCACTTTTGAATATATCCCTTTGTCGATTCAGTACAACTCAGTTGCGCTGCACCATCACATGCACCATTGCCAGGTGCAATTTTGAATATCGGGTCCTACATGTACTACACTTGTAACCGATTGCAAATGTCACAGCAGAGTACCATGACATGAAGTAACGAGTTACCCAAAGCATCACAGGCGCTGTAAAGGATCTAGATCACGTTTCCATGCAAATGTCTCAGTAATGAGTCATGGGAAGGAGAACGGGATCTAGGATCTCCCGCATATTTTTTTAGTAATCCTGTGTTAACGACTGTCAGTCCCCATTGCGTTTCCTTCTGTATTGTGGCTGAAATGTATGCTAATGCTCTGGCTATACCCAGCAATGTTTCGCTTGCAATACTTGATCCTCTCCTATGGCATACTTCCCTGGCATTAGGTTCACCTACAGTTATTGCCGTAGATCTTTATGTAATATTCACCTCTAGACACCAGAGTATGTTCCCGGCTCGCACCTGGTGGGGATTTGGTTAGTCAGCTGGTGGTCTCATGACCAAACCACACCAGGCATGAGTAAATCACAGCATAACTGACATCCTGTTGTGGATTATTGCTTAACTATCTCTCTTCATGTAATGCTTACCACCTCTTGGCTGCGTACTTGATATATGCTTATTTAATCACTTGATATCAATTAAAATGTACAATAAATACCTGGATTAACAAAAGGTCTTTTTTGTAACAGATCAATAAATGTGTCAAATCCTGCCTTGTGAAACAGCATGCTGTCTAGTCTCTTTTTTGCATGCTATGGAAGATTGCCATAATTTATACCAAGCAGAAAATCAGACTATTAAGAAGTCACACAGACACTGCTATAGTCAACAATTTCTTTATTACAACATTCTATGTCAAAATGTTGTTGTAGAGAAAGCAATGCAATACAGAGAGCGAAATATCTATGGTAGGATGATGCGTTACGGCTTGAACTGACAGTATACAAGGCCATCTTCGTTAGGATACCATTTACGTATTTGAGGATGCTACATGAGGGCAGTGCAAGTCTGACATCCTTTCTGAGGTAGCCCCAGCACCAGTGTACCAACTGCCTGTAGCCAGTGTAGATGGGGAACAAAAAAGAAAAGGTTTGAATTAGTATTGCAAAGCATCATATAACGCAACATATCTTTGGTTCACATACTTTCGGTAGCTAGCTGTGTACTGGGAACTGTAGACATGATATAGGACCAGTGTATGATAATATAGGTGTGCCCAAGCACTGAGCACTAAGGGACTCCTGTTGTGATCAGGAGGTGGGGAGAGAGATTGAGTCTTGGATCTTGACTGATTGATTCTGTCCATGAGGTAGGCTCTTAACCAGTGAAGAGCAGGAACAGATAGGCCATCAACAGCAAGGGAGTCAAGAAGAAGGGTATGGGAGACTGTATCGAAAGCCTTGGAAAGGTCAGCAAAAATAGCAGGGGTGATGAGGCTATTGTCCATCCCGGTAAGGATAGAGTCAGTGAGCCTAAGCAGGGAGGCGGTGGTGGAGTGGTTCTTCTGAAATCCAGGATGGAACGGAGTGAAGAAGGAGGAGTCAGCAAGATAAGGGGTTAGTTGAGAGGGGGCCAGGTGTTCTTGAAGCTTGGCAAGGGCAGGGAGAAGGGAGATTGGTCGATAGTCGGCAGGGGTGGAAAGGTCCCCTTCCTATGGGAGAGGGAGGACCACCGTGTTGTTTCAATGGTGAAGGACTTATAGAAGAGATTTAGAATTAATGAGAGAGGATAGACAATAGCAGGGGCTGAGAGATATAGGAGTTTAGGATCAAGGTCATCTGGTGAGGAGCCTTTAGAAGGGTTGAAAGAGGGGAGAGCTGTTACTGCCTCTTTTGGATAGACAGGAGTGAAGGAGAAGGAATGGTGGGAAAAGGAGGGTAGAGGGATATTGGAGGGAGGATAAGGGGAAGAAAGGGTTGGAGGAGGGACTTTAGGAGGGTAGAGGCACAGGAGGTATAGTATGAGTTAATGTGGAGTTATATGGGGGTGTGGAAGAAGGGGGTTGAAAGGCTGAGGGTAGAATGCATGAAGCACTTGCAGGAGGACTGGTTGAAGGCTGAAGTCTGTAATGGGTATTTCTACTCTGTATTTATGGAGAAATGGTGGTAGAGAGCCATAGTTGGAGAGGAGTGATGGTGGCATGGGAATGGTATCAGAACCTTTCACTGAGGAGAGAGTAAGGGAGGAGTTAGCCAGGGTGAAGGTAGACAATCCTATGGGGCTGTCTGGCTGCCACAATGTTGAGGCTGCTATACCTGTCCCTGGGCACATATAGAGTGCCAGAGAACTGGAAAAAGGTGACAGTGGTGCAATACACACAAGAGGGGAAGCAGGGAGCTGTGGTAAAACTACTGGCCCGTAAGTGGGGTGGCAGTGGTGGGGAAGGTAATGGAGGCACTCATTGGGGAAAGTGTGACGAAGTAAGTGTAGATGAATGGCCTGCTTGATGGCAGACAGCATGGGTTGACTTGGGGTAGGTCAAGCCAAGCCAGTAAGATCAAATTTTTTTACTGAGTGATGCAGGTAGTGGACCATGGAGGTGCGGTGGACATGGCCTATATGGCTTTCAGTAAGGACCTCAACACCGTACACAGTAGGAGGCCAGTCAACAAATTCTATAGCACAGGGGTGTGGATCAAAATAACAAGATAGACTGAAAACAGGTTAGCAGATAGGAGTCAGAGGGTGGTGATGAATTGGGTATACTCGGGGAATGGGCAGGTGAGTGGATTAGCACCGGGATCAGTGGTGGGACACCTGTCAATGGAAATGGATATGGGTGCATGTAGCAGGCAGAATACAGGGTGGTATGATGGGCATAGTGGGGGGAGTGGGAGTCACAGGGAGGAAAGTGAGTTGAAATGGATGTGGAGTGGCTGTTTGGGAGGTATTGGAGTGGCAAGAGAGGGACAAGAGGGGTAGAGAAGTTCAAAGAGGCAGGAATTAAAATGGGAAACATTGACAGGAGAGTAAGGGTAGGGTAGAAATGGAGTGAGAGGTTGCAACAGTAGGGGAGGAAGCAGTAGAAAATGATGAAAGGAGTACGAAAGGTACAGATGAATGATGGATGAATGATGTAAGAAGTGAGGCAGCTGGATACCGGTTGGAGTGTACAGGGCTCACAGTGGAAGGTGGGGTTCAGGATCAAAATGATGGGGGGTATTGGTTCCGGGGGACTCCATACTACAGGGGATCAGATGGAGAGGAAGGTGGGGAAAGGTACAGTCGTATCTGGGTTGAGGCAATTCCGTGATTGCATGCAGACAGGGCAGTGAAGGCACTTTGCAAGTGCGAAAGCAGAGGGAAACCACATGTGGTGGTGTACGTGTGAACAAATGACTTGGCCGGGGAAACTGTAGGTAGGAAAAGGGAGGTTAGAGGAATTGGGTAGGCAGTATGAGGAGATGGTGGTTTTGGTGTCATTTTCTGATATGCTATCGGCACCATGTGCAAGTACTGGGAGAAAAACAACAGCTGTGAGAAGGATAACGGGAGACCTGGGTTTGAATACCACAGCCATCACTAGCATACTGTGTGACAACATGTGCTCCCAGGGTGCACCGGGAAACACGCTTCTGCTTAGTTACTGTTTATACAATTTTCCCGTTCACTTTCCCTAGTGGTTACCGTGGTTGTGGAACAGCTAACAAATTCCCTTGATAACAGGATGCAGAGGTCAACAGAAAAAGTAGTCCGATCAGAAGTAAATGGGGTTAGGACATGTTTGCACAGAGCTTATACAGCCATCATTGTGCACCATGTCAGAAACCATGTAGTGGCACAATGTCAGTGCCAATAATATTGTATGCAGGAAAGGACTTCAACAAGACATGACACGTGGGACATGACACTTACTTATACAGACTGCGGGTGCATTTCCTTAATTGTCCCTGAGCAATTGGATAGCCCCTGCAGCTGTCCGGTGGTCACGAGGACCAGGAAGGTTAGAGGAGCCTTCCCCCAGTCACTGAGCTCACGGATAGCCCCAGCAGATATGTGCTACCAGAATTAGCAACGGCCCCAATGGCTCTTCTGACTGCTGTGTTTGAATCTTGGACTTTGGGTGCCAAACTGCCGACATCTTTCTGTTGGCACAGCAATACTGATAGTTTTCTGGTCCATGAATTCTACAGCCAGCATAATGCCTGGGGAGCCTTTCTCTCAGTTACTTTAATCTGAATTGTATTTTAAAGCCTATACTTGGGAGCCTATCTTCACAGTACCTTTAATTTAAAACTGCTGATACTTCGGGAGCCTTCTCCCCAGTTTGCCTTAATCCAATACACTGCATTTAAAGCCAGTAAATGCTCGTGAGCCTATCTCCACAGTGCTGTTAATCTAATTTAAAGATTGCATTTATTTAATTGTACTGCAAATACTCGGGAGTCTATCTCCACAGTGACTTTAATTTAATTCAAAGACTGCATTTATTTAATTGTACTGCAAATACTCAGGAGCTTAGCTCCACACTGCATTTAAATTAAAATACTGCATTTACTAAATGTGCCGCAGAAACGCATACTGGCCAGAAACTGAAGCATTGTAAATCAGACTCTGATTCTGGTGCTCTTTTAAATATCTAGCTATGAATTGCCACGTACAGAAAGTGAAGCATTTAGGTGCTCATTTCGGAGTTAGCCCAAACATCCCTAGATTCCATTTTGTAGCCCTCTCCTCTTTTCTCAGTCCCTCCTCCACCTACCTCCATAAATTACACTCTTTCTTTTCCTCCACAGCTGTCCAGTGGTCACAAGGGCCAGGAAGGTTAGAGGAGCCCTCCCCCAGTTGCTGAGCTCATGGATAGCCCCAGCAGGTATGCACTACCAGAATTAGCTACAGCCCCAAGGGCTGTACTGACTGTGCTGTGTTTGGACCCACCAGTGCTCCATGCTGGCTGCCCCACTGCTCCCACCACCACCCTTTGTCGACACTGCAACTTATACTATATGTCATGTGCGGAAAACAACAATCAGCGCATTTTCCCATCTGCAGCCTATCTGAAACCACCACCAGTGGCTGCGGTGTTTTCTCACTATCCAGAACTTCTCCATCCCCCACCTCCAAGGCCTTTTCATACTCCCCTTAAAGCCACATACATGCACAATAAGGAACATGGCATTTTGGTCTATCCTTTTCCTCATATCTCCTACAAACTCTAAGTGCTTGTCCTCATCACTGCCACAAATGAATGTAAGGCTTGTACTGCTGGCTACTTCCACCTTGACCAGATTGTTGCTGGCCACAGATTTCTCTGCAGCAATTCTAGCTACAGAACAAAGATTTCTTCATCACTGCACCCCTACCCACCTACCACCTCTTCCCCTTAGCCTGGTCCCAAATAGGGTCACATCAATGCATCCACACTTCTGGCATCCTTATTAAATAATGAAAAAAGACAACTAGGTTATCTGATTCACTCCATCATGCTCCGCAAACACGACTGGCATCCCCCGACCTGCCCCTTCTTGTCCCTCCTACTCCTAGCCCTGCTAGCAGCTGATGTAGAAATCAACCCAGAACCACCAACACACACATTGACCACACAAACGCCACATGGGCAGGATGCAATGGTATAAAAATTGCCCACCTAAATGTATATAGCCTCCCTTCCAAATTCACTGAGATAGAGGCCTGGGTGACTTTATATAAGCCCCAAGTGCTGGGTCTCTCTGAGACCTGTCTGAAGCCATACCATGACAATGCTTTGTACCAGCTTCAAGGCTATTCCTTCCTCCAGCTGGATAGACCAGGTAGGAAGAGAGGAGGTGGCATTGCGCTGTATGGTCAGGACCACATATCAGCTGCCATTGTTGCATAGTCCACTGCCATCTCCATAAGTGAATGGATTTTTACTGAGCTTACCATCAGTGCAACAAAAAAAACTTTATGTTGGCTGTTGCTACAACCCCCCTCCAACTAGTACCCAGGGAATGTCTAGCTTTCTCTCCGGTCTAGCCTGCACCACCCCAACTAGGGAGGCTTTCCTACTCGGGGATTTCAATCTAAACTGGGTAGCAGTCCAAACCCTGACTACACAGCCCTACTAAGTTCACAAAACCCAGAGCAAGTAGTCTCTACCACAACAAGATTCAATCAACACACACCAAACCACTATCCTTGATTGGATTATAACCAGTTGGTCTGACCTACTCCTCCAAACAAGCACCATGTGAGATGCAATTAGTGACCCCACCCCCACCTACATCGCTGTAAACAAAAAGACAGTTTGCCCTCTACCAAAACTACTGTCTTTCAGAAATTTCAACAGCCTGAATCATGACCATGTTACTAGGGAAGCAGTGTCCTTAGACTGGTCCGCCCTATACCGGCTTGATAACGTCTCCTCTGCTGTCACTCTCTTCCCCAGAACCATGCAGAAACTACAGGATTAGTATTTTTCTATCAAAACCAGAAGGGCTAGAGGTGGCTGCACGAGTTGGATAACAAAAGAACTACTACTACAAATGAAGGTCAGGAACTCCAAATGGAGAGCATTCAAAGAGTCCCCATCCCCCCAGCTATGGAATGCCTACAGGCAGCTGCAAAATACCTGCAAGCAGCGAGCAAAGTCACTAAAAAATAAATATTTTACTGAGCTCCAAAAAAACACCTTGGGGAACCCTCATAGATTCTGGACCTCAACTGGATCCATACTAAATCCAAAGACCAGCAAGCAAATAACAAAACTCACATCCCCATCAGGCACCATCAACAACCCCGCTGACATCGCTAACCTCCTAAATGATATGTTTACTGACCTGACCCCATACCTTAACAAGCTCCCTCCTCACCCCCCTCCAGCCTAAATAGAAAAGGTAGCCCCTCCACCCCTCCAAACCCTATAGCAACTACTCCCCTTTCTATTTTAGAGCCATTGGCCCTAAGGCCATTTCAAAACTCCTGAAAACCGTACCTTCTAGTGGAAGCCCAGGAAGTGATGGGCTATACCTTGCTTTCCTGAGGATCATCTCCCCATTCCTTGTCAGACCACTAACACTCATTTTTAACCTCACCCTATCTACATCAACAGTGCCTGACACCTGGAAACATGCAAATGTAGTTCTCATCTTCAAGGCGGGTGACCCCCTAGCCCCGGAAAACTACAGACCCATCTCCTTGCTACCACATCTTAGCAAACTACTAGAGAAAGTAGTCCATTCCCAACTATCCAAACATCTCAATAAGTATAACCTCCTAAGTCCCCTTCAGCATGGTTTCCACAAACACCATATTACCTCCTCTGCCCTGGCAGCCTTTTCAAACCATGTCCTCAGAAACATGGACATGGGTAAGGCCACGGTGCAGTTTTTGTCAATTTGTCAAAGGCGTTTGAACTCTTTGGTCATCATCTTCTCCTTGCCACTCTTGAACAATTTGGATGTGCCCCAGACCTGCAGCCTGGTTTCATAGTTACCTGATAAACAGATCCCAATCTGTGCTCATAGGTAAAGTTGCCTCAGCTTCCCTTCACACCAGCACTGGAGTTCCTCAGGGATCAGTTCTTGGCCCCCTTTTCTTCTCCATGTTTATCAATGCTCTACCAGTAGACAGCCTAAACTGCAATACACTCCTCTGTGCGGACGACCTAGTCCTGTACCACAGTGACAAGTCCCTAAAATCCATCTCTTCCACTCTCACTGGCAACTTTGTTGCAGCAGAAGGCTGGTTCACATCTAGAAAACTCCTTGTCAATGGGAAAAAGATGAAGGCCATGCTCTTTGGATCCAAGCCTTTCCTAAATAAAGCCGCTAAATCAAATTCCTCTCTCACCTTATGTATACCTGCAGGCCCTCCACTTGAGCAGGTCACCTCCTTCAAATATCTCGGTGTTACTCTTGACCCATTGCTCACCTACTGTGATCACACAACCCAGACCATAAGTAAAATTAATCAGAAGCTAGGCGCAGCATACCATGCAGGCCACCTGCTATCCCCTGAAGCTTGCCTTGCATTGTGCAAGGCAACCTTCTCCCCCTCCTGGATTACTGTTCCCCCATCTATTCCCACCTGTCCATAAAGCAACTTTCCTGTCTCAGCACAACATATAATGCCATCTGTCGCTTTGTTCTCAAAGCCCCCCTCATTAACTCATCACTGCTCACTCTACCAGTCCCTTGGATGGCTCCCTCTTCAGGCACACTTTGATTATGCCGCAGGCTGTCTGGTGGACAGTGCTCTTAGAAGTTATAAACTCTCCTCCTATGCTCCCCTTCTCATATACAGAATGGCCACCAGCCCTCCTAGGGTCTCCTCCATTCAAATCCTTGAGGTTCCATGTGTCTCCACAGTCATGGGCAGTAAGGCTTTCTCTGTCTCTGTCCCTTCCCTCTGGAACCATTTCCCTGCATCTGTTCATACATCACCATCCCATGTGTCTTTCAAATCAAACCTGAAGGCCTGGCTACTGGAAGAATCCTCCTGCAAATGCTTACTGGGCAGAGTAGGAACTCAAAAGCCACCATAATTTTCTACCATAGGCTAGTGGCAGTATGACTTTCACAAATTCATGCGACAGTGTCAAAAATGCGAAAGTACTTTGCGAAAGTACTTTTTCCAGAAATTTGAAAAACATATTTCTGGGGTGTTTTATCCCAAAATAATGACATGCCTAGCATCCTCAGGGTCCAACTAGGTGAATACAAAAAGAATTAGGTTGCTAGATGGTCCCAAATTTAAATATCAAGCATTTTTCTGATCACCAACTGAAAACAAAATGGTGGATTTGAGACAGTAAAAGGGCCATTTGCGAAAGTAAAAACTGCATTTGTGACACTTTTGAACTTTTTGTTAACTTTTCCATTGACTTATAATGAGAACTTGTTTATTGAATAACTTTTGAACCATTTAATATTTTTCGTGAAATCTTCAAAAGGCACATTGGGCACCCCGGCTGCACATTCTCTGAAGTTTTTGGACTTGTTGCGCAAACCGTGCAACCTGTAGGTGAGAACAAAGAATTTGCAAAAAGCATAAATGCACATTTTGTTGGTGCTTAATAACTCCACAGCCATATATCCAACCAGTACAAAACTTAGTAGATCCCAAGATCTACCATGCCCAATCATGCATACTAAATTTTAGGCACATCTGTTGAATGATGGCAAAGTTATTAAGGTGCAAAGTTTGACCCTTTAACCTTAAAATGGCTCCTCAATCCTAACTATAGTGGCACTACTGTGCCACTATAATATATATATATATTAAAGGCAAAAAAACTCTATTTAATGCATTGGTTAGGGTTGTTCCACAGTGACAAAAGTGAGGAAATTCGGTGTTAGGGTTGAAAGCCCCCTTGGACCCCAGCCCACCCCAACTGGCATCAGGGTGCGTTGGTGTCGTGGCCGTAACTCTCACCCCATCACATGTGTAAAGAAGCAGAGGTATAAGAGAATGGGGTGAGAGTTAGGACTGACTGACCCTAATGTGCAACCCGATGCCGGTTGGGGGGTGGGCTGGGGGGTCCAAGGGGGTTTCAACCCTAACACCGAATTTCCTCACTTTTGTTGCTGTGGAACAACCCTAACTGATGCATTAAATGGGTTTTTTTGCCTCTAATTTCCCTTATTTTTGAGAATGATGACGACAAATAGTGAAAGTAATGCAGCGGCAAAAGCGCGGGGCCCTTTGGGCTCCACGCTCCCGTCATGTGATGTCTTGTGACATAGTAACAGGAACAGCAGCACAAACAGAAGTGCCAACAGTGGCGCACATGGTAACAGAATCATAAATGGTAAAGGAAACATTAATAGAAATGCAAGCGCAAAGTGATGCCAAAGCGAACAGTGATGCAAATGGACATTGAAACACATACGAAAACACAACTGGTAATGCGAACAGTGATGGCAGTGGTATTTTAAATGGAAATGTTAAGTGTCACAGCAAAAAGAATGGGAAAAGGGAACAGAAATGAAAGCGAGCAGCACCGTGTAACGTAACCGTAGCAATGCGTAGCCACGGTACCGCAATAATATAAACACAAATGGTAAAGTTTACATGAAGAATAATGCCAAAGGAAACAGAAACAGAAATGGGAACGGAGGCGCATACGGAAACGCAACCCGTAACATGCATGGTCACGGAACCGCAATTGTTAACGCAAATGGTAATGGTGACAGCAACAATAACGCCAAAGGAAAGAGAAATGCAAATGCAAGTGAGTACAGAAATGCAAACCGTTACATGCATGGTCATGGTACCGCAATTGTAAATGCAAATGGTAACAGTAACAGCAAAAATAAGGCCAAAGGAAACAGAGACGAAACAGAAATGCAAGCGCATATGAAAACGCAAACCGTAATGCACGCGGATGGTACCGCAATTGCAAATGAAACTGGAAATGGTAACAGCAACAATAACGCCAAATGACACAGAAATGCAAACGCAAGCGAAAATGCAAACCGTAACGCACACGGTGGCATAGATGGTAATGGTGCCACAAACAGTAATGGAAACACAACTGAAACACTAACTGGAACAGTAACGAAAGGGCACACCCTTCTTTTCCCCAAAAAAATGCATTGGAAAACACAGTGAAAACAAAGAATGTATACATAACAATGGGTCTCGGAGCAGAAAATGAGGACTTGGAATATTAAATTGCTTATATCTCAGGAACTGTACGACGTAGAAAAAAATGTAAATGTCATATGAATTATGACTTTCCTGGCTAGTTTTGTACTTAGACCCAAGTAGGGGGCTAAGCATTTTTGTGACGAAAAGTCCGTATCTAGCACCGTTTCCGAGATACGGGGCTCAAAAAACGTGACGGGCGCCATAATGTTAACCAAAGGGAAAAAGCATTAACTTCAGAGTGCTGTCACTGTGCTGCCCTGTAATCTTTTTTCACCAAACCACTAAAAGGCACATCAGTGGGATGTTGGCTTTCTTCCTTCCAAATTTCAGCCCAAAAGACCAAACTGTTATTTTGCAGCAGGGCGGCAAAGGATTCCTGTAATGCAGCGGACACCATAATGTTATCCTATGGGAAAAAGCGTCAACTTTGGAGTGCTGTAACTTTTCCGCCCTGTAATATTTTTTCACCGAAACACTGAAAGGCACATCTGTGAGATGTTGGCTGCGTTTTACACCAAATTTCAGTGCAAAAGACCAAACCGTTCCTTTGCAGCAGGGTGGCAAAGAATTGCTGTCATTTTGCCATAAAAGTAGTGTGGCAATTTACGAAAGCCAAGAAACTTTGTGACACTGTGAGTGCTTACACTACTTTGCAAAAATATTTTTCCAGAAACTTGAAAACATATTTCTAGGGTGTTTAACCTCAAAATAAAGACATGCCTAGCATCCTCAGGGTCCGACTAGGTAAACACAAAAAATTGTGTTGCTAGAGGGTCCCAAATTTAAATACAAGCATTTTTCTGATCACCAACTGAAAACAAAATGGTGGATTGTGAAAGTAAAAGGGCCATTTGCGAAAGTAAAAACTGCATTTGCAAAAGTGTTGAACTTTTTATTAACTGTTCCCATTGACTTATAATGGGAAATTGTTTTTTGAATAACTTTTGAACCGTTTAATATTTTTTCATGAAATCTTCAAAAGGGCACATCAGGGACCCCGGCGACATGTTCCCTGAAGTTTTCAGACCGGTCGCGCAAACTGTGTAACCTATAGGGACAAGCAAAGAATCCAAAAAAGCGTAAATGCGGGCATAGATCATGCTTAATAACTCCACAGCCGTATATCCAAACAGTATGAAATTTGGCAGATCCCAAGATGTATAGTTCTTGATTACGTATTCCAAATTTCAGGCAAATCCATTAAATGATTGCAAAGTTATTAAGGTGCAACATTTTAGGTTTAACATGTAAATGGCTCCTCAACTCCTATATATATATATATATATATATATATATTCATGCATCACTTAGGGTTGTTCCACAGTGACAAAAGCAAAGAAATTCGGTGTTAGGGTTGAAATCCCTAACTCCGCATTCCCCCCCCCTTACACCACATACACACAGACACACACACACACATGCAAGTAGGGGAAGGACCAAGGCAACACGACCAATCACAGACAACCAGCAGCAGGTGACAGAAATAAAAAACAACTGTCTAAATGTACTACAAGACATCCCTACCCACCTGACCAGGTACTGCATGCTCAGTGGAGATCCACAGCAAAACTGAGGCCATGTACACCAAACATACACATCCCTGATTTCAGGAACACTCAACGTACCACACTTAGAAGTTGCATGGCCTTGCCTAGTGATGCCCCACACCCCACCACACCTGGTACTGCACCCCGGCTATAGAGCCACAGCAAAAGTAAGCAGTTGGACAGGTATGGTATGTGTGGTTGATTTCAGGTATACACAAACTCCCACTGTTAGACAATGGAGGACCTTTGTGAGGCAATGCCCCACCCACTGAGAACAGGTACTGCATACTTACTTGAGAACCCCAGTTAAAATGAACCCATGAACATCAACACTGTTACTCCATGATTGCAGCCATTGCAAAGGTTAGTACAATAATGAGTCACACAGTCTGTGGGAGAGAATACCCCCTCTCCTCCTACAACACTTGGTCCATTGTGACTGAAAGATATAGTAAAAGAAAGTCTGTTTATATGTATGATACACCTACCTGATTGCTGGAGTAGTACAATTAGCACAGTTATCACTTGTATGGTGTCAGCCACGTAATGTCCTGTCAAACCCAAACACCAGTGGCCGGTTGCATAAAACTTGGCTTATAATTAGCCTAAATAGATGGTCTTAGGACTTAAAAGTGATCTTGTCTAAGTCTGGCTGTTAAGACTGTTGCAGGATCAAAAATCTGTCTTGACTTACACAAGACAGGTCTATACCTGATGTTGCCTAGCAACATAGACTGAGCTTTAAATTAGACTTATTGTACACTGCTGAGGAAAAAAAAACAAGATGGCTACCAATTGCAAGAATAGAGTTATGTTGACAACAGTAGTGAATGTACTAAACAGAGCTACAGAAGAAACTGGTATTCTGCAGCACACTAGTGGTGAGAAACTTTTTTTTTTCAAACATGCTGCTTATTTTAATCTTTGAACTTACATGTTGATGTCTTTCCTTTTTGTTTAATGTTGTTTGAAACAAAGGAATCTCCCCATATCTGTTGCCAGATACAGCTGCTCACTGTGCAGATTTTATACTGGTCCAACTAGCCCCTGTATAGCACTCTTCTACCCCCTTTCATACCCAGCCCTCCTTCATACTCAGGCACCCTCATCATTTCCCCCAATACTGGTATAATTCATCACTCTCTTATACTCAGCCCCCACATACACAGTCCCATCTCAGTCCACCTCTCCTACCCAGTCTCCACCCAGCCACTCATACTGGGCCCCTTGGGGCTGGGAACAACCGCCCTTTTCAGCAGGCATTATTTAAGTCAATAAGGGTCAGTCGGGCACTGGAAAGTTAGCCACCATGAGGCTTTAATAATCCCCCCACTCTCTTCTGCATAAAATCTGCCACGAGACTATTTTGGTAGATGCCACGGTGTGGCTAGGCTGTCTGACAGTTCTCATTGCCATCCACTTCCGACTGGGCGTTGTTTAAGAACTGCAAGTATGACTCACTACATTGCAATCTCCCAGATACCCAGTCTCCTGCTCTCAAATTCCTTGGGGCAATTATATTTGCCATCGGAGTGGTGACTCTGGTAGATGCAGAGAAGTGCACTTGTACTGCCCCCATCTCTCACCCACATGGAGCAGGCCAAAGCCTGAGCTCCGTAGGGGTTAGAGTAGTAAGTGCCGCCTGGCATTTTCACTTTTAGTGCATTCACTCGCGCTACCAGCAGCAGCCCCAGGAAGGATAGATTTTATTGATACAGCAGGACAGATGCATGTTTAAAGCCCAAAAAGTGCATATCATGACAGCCTCAATTTATTGTATGCCATGTATTTTGTGACCAGCAAATTGTTTGTCTGTTACCATGCCCCCCATCCTGGAAACAAGCAATACTGCTCAGTATGCTTTTCTGGTGAAACTTTCAAGTAAGTAAAATAAATAAATAATAAATGGTAAATGGCACATTATGTTGAAATCATATTGCATGAAGTGTGTAAGGAAGTTTATAGATCTCTCTCTTTTATATACAGTGAATGGAATACTGTTATTATGTTCACATTTATTTACAGAAAGAAAACAACAACTAATTGATGTACCTGTGCATCTCAGCCCATATTTAATGTGGGCGCTGCTTGCTCTCATGGCTGTTTTGATTAAAGTATTTCTTTTGAGTGTTATTTTATTTTAAATTATATTTTGGTTGTAGATGATTAACTGAGCCAGAATTCCCTGATGAAGGGGTATTCCCCCGAAACGCTGGAGCTATTTTTGGTCGGATTAAATGTTTGAATTAATAAATTGTTTTCGTTCAGATTTCGATTTTGTCTTGATTGATCCAATCAGTATTTGAGTAGTTTCAGGGCTTGACTGGCTCTAGCTTCTCTGTTATGAGATGTTTTTTGCCTTATACCAATGTGAGCTGCGTCAGACCTTCCTTCATTAAACAAATACCACTCATCATTTCACCCCCAAAATGTGGAACAGGGTATGCCATAAAATGTGGTACAAGCAGGGAAAATGTGGGACACTATTAAATCTTTAACATGAAGTTCAGAACACTGTATAAATATGAGTGAAATTCTCAGAATGTGCAGTTTTTTTTTCATCAGGGACTTAAACGTCTTTGGCGGGCCGCAGCTATGTGTCTGCCAACCTGCCAGACTCTGGGGGTCTTTTGGGAGCTTCTAACACTATGTGTTTCCCGGTGGACCTCCTGGAGCCAAGTTGGAGGCTTCATCCTGCCATGGCCCATGACATTTCCCTCCTGGTTTTCTCCCCATTACCCGAGGCCCCAGACAGAAAGACGCATGCATTTGGAGGTGTGCATGCACCATTTACTCTGGTGACAGCCTCTTCCCCCACTCCATTGGCCTTGTGTCCTGATGCCCTCGACTGTGCTGCCTCCTGGCCTCCACCTCGAGGAACTCAATAGCCGATGGAAGCACAGATTCCTCCCTGGAGAGGAGAGCTGCCAGCTGGCACCTCAATCCTGCACCGCACCCTCCCCCTGTGCTGACCTCCAACAACCCGGCTCATTCCCAAACATGGGCCGTCAACATGTCAAGAGATGAGGCATCCAGTGCCTCAGCCCTTTGCACCACCGGGTCGGCATGAAATGTGCTGTTATTTTAATAATACATTTTTCACATTCATTGCTAGATATCTTTGCATTAAAACTTTGACACTGGATATGGTACATATCCTCTCAATGTGGAACATGGGGCTTTGATGAGGTAAATTGGGGAACCGTTCCTCATAATTGTGTGGGACAGTTGAAGTTATGCCTACACAATGTCGGGACCCATTGATCCCCCCCCCCACTAGAACCCAGGGAAAAGATTCTTAATTTGTTTTAATATATTGGCCACCAGGAAAACTAGCTCACTGGCACATTAGTGGTATTATATAAAACTCTAACTCACTGTGACAACGCTAGCCCCTGACGGATCACTAATGATAAATGATTTTAATAATGTTGGGCCACTAGTCCAAAGATTCTCCACTAGCCACTGCCAGGGGATACTACTTATAATTACTGGCAAGTAGGCCATCTAGGTAACAGTTGGTGTTTTTTTTGAGTCGCCCCACCAAACAAACACCATCTCTCCTCTTTTCCTATCTGTTCACTGATTTCTTTCTTTCTCTATATCTCTGCCTTCCTAATTAGCCTTAACTGTTACTTTTTTGTCTAAAACTCATTTCTTTAACTCGTATGTTGTCCTATTTCTCCTTTGTATCTGTCCACACTCTCTGTCTCTGCTCTCATGTCTGTAGTTTCTCCATATTCACCTGTTTGTGTTTGTTTTAATAGGTCTGACAGGATACTGACTGCTTCCCTAACAGATAAGTATTACTCTATGTCTACCCTGTCCTATCCTTCCTATTTACTCCCTAAGAAGTATGGATCCTTTGTTACCTCTTTCCTCTATTTTACCTTACAGGTCCAATTAACTTTGTTCCTTCAAGTCCTGCTTCTGGCTCCCTAGCACCCAGGTAAGAGACCCTCTACATATTGCCTACACTTGATGGGTTTACTGTCATGATTTGGTCATGCATGTTACTGTGTGTGTGTGTGTGTGTGTAAGGTTAAACAAACTGTGGCACTTTTTTTCCATAAAGCCTTTTGCCTTGGCAGTTCATGCAGGTGGGATCTTAGCCCTGTCCCTGCCTCGTCCATCTGGCACACACCTTCCCCAGACCACTGAACCCAAAGTCCTCCCATGTATTGCCCTCCCCATGGTGGGGCTGAGAAGGAGAGGGATGTCCTCCCCCCACTCAGTGACTCCCATCCAGAATTGTGCTTGTGGTCCAGGTGGTGGCACATGATAGATGTTGGTGAGCAGGGCTTTATGAAGCATACGCTAACCATTTTCTCCATTTTCTCCACTTAGATCCCCTGCCGTGGTAGCACATAAGCGTGTACGCATGGTAACACACACTTGCTATGGAACCATGCTCCATTCCCGAACCTGGGTACCTGGCGCAGTGCGAGGCAAGGCATGCAGCATCTCAGCCATCTGTGCCACCAGGACGGCCTACAGAATGTTTTCTGCTGGGAAAAATGCTATTTCATGGATCACAGCAGGCAGAATTCTGCAGAAGAATCCACGAAATTCCAGTGGAAAATCTACCAGCGAAATGGTCATTCTGCGCTACTTTTGCCAGCAGAATTCTGCATTCCACACAGCATTAGTGGAGGGAGGGACACCTGAGACTGATTAGGGTCCAGGGAGTAGCAATAGGCAGGGAAATAAGGCAGACTAGATGGGCCTACCTGTCCTTTTTCTGTCATCAAATTCTATGTTTCTGTATTTGTAGAGTACTTGGATATAGAAGAGTGGGACCCTACCACACCAGTAGTGCATATTCTACTCCCCCTTAAAAGGGAATTCATACAAAATACATGGGCCTCTTGGCAGCAGCCAACTTCTGACATGTGGAACAACCAAGCTTTAAAAGTCTTACCAAAGAAGAGACTTGCCTTCGAGATAAAGGGACAGGCAAAAAAATACTTGAAAGACAGTGGGGTCCCTATACATATTCCCTGCTTCCCAGGAGGCGATGCTGATATGTAGGAGGTGTTGAAAGAGCTATATTGCTGCCAAATGAAGAAATACACCAGACACACCAAGACAAAATGAAATCATTTTTATTATGTAGGCATGACAAACAATAGGATGAATGCAATCAATGCTTGCTTGTAAGTTTCCAGTTAAAACGATTTGTTTCTTCTAATGTCCAAACACTGAGGTTTAACAAGCATTATAAAATATAACATGTAATGTCAGGCTGTATCACTTCCCCATGTCAGCATTTGACTGCCCTGTGGTGGAGGCCCATTGCTAGTGCAAACTCCGAAAAGTTTCAAAGGATAGAAACTGCAGTTTTGCAGCTTGTGCCATGCAGCAGCACTCACACACTGGTGTACAACAGTGGCCAGGGAGATTGAGAAGAAAAAACAGAAAAATGCCAGCCAGGCAGGCTTGATAAGCCCCACCTGCTTTTCCTTGGCCCAAACCGCAACTTGGACCTGGAGGATTATGCTCCAGTGATGCCCTCCATCCTCTAGTCCCACCATGGGGGGGAGGAGGGAATACAGGGTGGATTCAAGGCCCAGGGGCCGGGGAGGTGGCATCTGGTCATGGGAAGGAGGGACAGTGCTGAGCAGCTGCTTGCCTCAGCAGAGGATAAAAATCTTAATGGCAAATTTATTATGGTAGCACGGTAGTGCTACCAAAGTTAGGGTTGAGTAGCACGTTTAAGGTTAAAGGGTGAAACTTTGCACCTTAATAACTTTGTCACCATTGAATGAATTTGCCTAAAATTTGGTATGCATGATTGGGCATGGTAGATCTTGAGACCTGACAACTTTCGTATCAGTCAGATATACAGCTGTGCAGTTATTAAGCGACAATCAAATGTGCAATTACCTTTTTTTGCAAATTCTTTGCTCTTGCCTACAGGTCGCACGGTTTGCGTGACCGGTCCGAAAACTTTAGGAAACATGTAGCTGGGGTCCCCAATGTGCCTTTTGAAGATTTCATGAAAAAATATTGAACGGTTCAAAAATTATTCAAAAAACCTGTTCCCATTATAAGTCAATGGGAAAAGTTAACAAAAAGTTTGAAAGTGTCTCAAATGCACTTTTTAATGTCGCAAATGGCCCTAGTAGTGTCGCAAATCTGCCATTTTGTTTTCAGTTAGTGATCACAAAAATGCTTGGCATTTAAAATTGGGGCCCTCTAGGGACACAATTCTTTCTGTGTTCATCTAGTCGGACCCTGAGGATGATAGCCATGTCTTTATATTGGGGTTAAACACCCCAGAAATATGTTTTTCAAATTTCAGGAAACAGTAGTGTCACAAAGTAGTGCCGAACCTGCGACACTTTTGCAAATTTTTGCGAAAGTGTCACAAATTGCGACACTGCTTTTCCAGACTATGGCCAAAATGACAGGTGTTCTTTGCCACCCTGCTGCAAAAGAACCATTTGGTCTTTTGGGCTGAAATTTGGAGGGAAGGCAACTAACATCTCACAGATGTGCCTTTTGTGGCTTGGTGAAAAAATATTACATGGCTGCCAAGTTACGGTACTCCAAAGTTTACATTTTTTCCCATAGACTAACATGGCGGCGTAAGCAGCTCTTTTCGGGGCTCATATCTCGAAAACGGTGCGAGATACGGAATTTTCATCATGACAATGCGCAGCCCTGGCAGGTACTCATTCAGCAAAAACCTAGCCTGGAAACTCATGAATCATGTGAAATTTAAATTTTATTTCTCCGTCACACGGTTCCTGAGATATAAGCAATTTAGTATTCCAACAGCTCATTTTCTGCTCTGAGGCCCACTATTATGCATACATTCTTTGTACACACTGTGTTTCTCTATGCAGCTGTTGGGCAAAAACAGGATGTGCACTTCTGTTACTGTAACAGTTAGCGTTTCCACTTGTGTTTCTGTACCTGTTTGCATTACTGTTCCCGTGTACGCCTCCGTGTGCATTACCCTCTGCGTTCTCATTTGCGCTTGCGGTTGCATTACTGTTACCATTTGTGTTTCCACTATTGTTTTTGTTTGTGTTTCTGTTTGCATTTCTGGCACCCCTTTCATTTGCATTTGCGTTTCTCTTTCGCTTTGCGTCTTCGTTGATGTTACTGTTACCATTTGCGTTTCCAATTGCGTTACTGCGCCTGTGCGCATTACGGTTTGCGTTTCCATATGCGCTTCCATTTGCTTTTGCATTTCTGTTTCCTTTTGGTGTTATTGTTGCTGTTACCGTTACCATTTGCATTTAAAACTGCGGTAACATGACCGTGCGCTTTATGGTTTGCGTTTCCGTACGCACTTCCATTCACGTTTCCATTTCTGTTTCCTTTGGTGTTATTGCTCATGTTAACTTTACCATTTGCATTTACAAGTGTGGTACCATGACCGTGCACGTTACGGTTTGCATTTCCGTGTGCGTTTGCATTCGCATTTCCATTTTGGTTCCCTTTGGCATTATTTATGCTGTTAACATTACCATTTGGGTTTCCAATTGCCATACCATGACTGTGCGTGTCACGGTTTGCATTTACTTTTGCGGTTGCATCTCCCTTTTGCGTCACTGTTCGGTTTGGTGTCACTTTGCGCTTGTGTTTCTATTAACGTTTACATTACCATTTACATTCCTGTCACCATGTGTGCAACCGTTAGCGCTTGCATTTCCCTTGCACTTATCATTACTATGTCAGAAAACATCACGTGGTGGTAGCACAGGGCCCAAAGGGCCCTGTACTCCCACCATCACATTCCATTCACTACTTCTACTGCACATTCTCAAAAAGAAGGGAAATTAGAGGCAAAAAAATCCATTTAATGTATCAGTTAGGATTGTTCCACAGTGACAAAAGTGAAGAAATTTGATGTTAGGGTTGAAAACCCCTCCTTGCACCAACCCCCACCCTGCCCCCAGCTGGCATTGGGGTGTGCGTTGGGGTCGTCGGTCCTAACTTTCACCCATTCTCCTATAGTTCACCAGCTCAGCTTCTTTACACATGTGATGGGGTGAGAGTTACGTAACGCACCCCAACGCACACCCCGATGCCGGCTGAGGGGGCAGGGTGGGGGTGGGTGCAAGGTTTTTTAAACCCTATCATCGAATTTCCTCACTTTTGTCACTGTGGAACAACCCTAACTGATGCATTAAATGGTGGTTTTTGCCTCTCAATATATATATATATATATATATATATATATATATATATATATATTAAAAAGAGTTGTGGTTGCTGCACCTCAGCTTACTACTCCAGAGGGACACTGATTGCGGCTGTGGGAGGTAGACAAAATTAGTTCCCACGGGGACCACGCTTCCCCCAAACAACTCATTGGGAGTAGGCCAGAAGGTCTGCACAGTGGGAGAACTTAAACTTTCAGCCCAACCCACCAACCTCCATGACTTTTTAAATACTCTCCTTGGGCTCCTCCTTTGCTGGGGGTGGAGACAAGTGACATGACAGATCTTCTCATTAGCATCACATTCTTGTATGGTGCTGTCAATAGGCATCTGCATGCATTTAAAATATTCCTAGGAAAAAAACTGTTGAGATTCAAGACAGGTAAAGAATCACCATTCTGAGAATAACATTTTAATACATGTTTTTTCTGTCTTTACAGAACAGCCTCGCAAGAGACGGTGCACTGGTCACTGCCACTGTCACCGCAGGCTTGAGCGCAAGGTTGACAGTCTCATAGAAGACAACGCTGTGCTGCGGAAGGGGCAGGACAAACTGCTGTCTCTTCTGACAGCACAGCAGGTGACTGTCAACCTTCTGCTTGAGCCTGTGGGGACAGCAGCAAGTGTCAGCATGCCTAGCAGCACTGCTTCACCTGTGACAGTAACTTCTAGCCTCCCTAACCCACAATGAACAGCCTCCACAGCTGCTCTGGTGTCTCCTGTCTCAGGCGCAGCAGCATCCACTTCTTTTGTGCCTCCACATTTGCATCCAACTTCTGGGCTGGGCTGCCTCAAGCAGCAACACACCTCTCTTATAAAGATGTACATATTGTATATATTATAAGATTGTTTTTCACTCATCCTTAGTTAAATTTTTTATAAATCACAATTTATTTTCATAGAAAAGCCATATATTACTATACACTATTTAGTTATATAATCAAAGATTTGATTTAATTTCATATGTTTTCTATACTTGTTTTTCTTTTGTGTTCTTAATCAAGTTAGATTTTGATATAAAAAAACAAAATTTTCAAAGGAAGAATTTATTTCATCATCCTATTTATTTTATTATGTTTAAAAATTTCAATAGTAGTAAAAATAAATATATTTAAAAAAAAACTTTGTGTTGTACAATTTTTGCCTTGTGGGGATATCACATAGTTATGGATATTGTATTACACAATACCTATCTTTAGTTATTGTGCTTAACAAGGGTAATGTGCATGTACTTTCAGGTTTGACAGGATAACAGTTCACCACTGTAAATGTGTAGCAGTATTTGCATTGGTATTACTATGCTCACAAAGGTAAATTTATTTGTATGGATTCATGTTCACAAGGTGCTTCTAGTAAAGACAGACAAGAAAGCATTGCAGATATGTAGATATTTGACAGTGGTAGTGAGGCACAGAATGACTTATTTTATGAACTACAAGATTAGTAACACTGAGTGCTAAATAATAGTGCATGAAAGACCACAACTAGATTATTTAGTATGTGGCATGCCACTGTTAACTACAAGAAAACAAAAAATAGTAACAGTTTTCTACATGTCAACACAATCCTAGATGCACATCATTAATGGCAAATAATATTGTTCTTCACACTGTGTTCACCTTCAATGTGTGCTGTCAAGAGATTATTCCAAGATTAAGATACAAGTACTAACTAGAACACAATGCAACACACAACTCATATTAGCAGTTATTAGCAGGTCACATGAACATGCATGAGGTAGTGGCTATTTCACTCCTTAGAACAGACAATACTATTCCATGACTTACTGTGTTCTTGCATCAGTGTGCATTGCGTTATGTATATCTGGTGGTACCATAACGTTATTACATATACTGTTTGTACTTCTCATTCTTAAAAAGAAAGGAAATTCATGGCAAAAAACTCTGTTTAATACATCAGTTAGGGTTGTTCCACAGCGACAAAAGTGAGGAAATTTGGTGTTAGGGTTGAAAACCCTAACTCTGCATTCACCCCCCCAGCACCACACACACACAGACACACACACACATGCAAGTAGGGGGGAGGACCAAGGCAACACAACCAATCACAGACAACCAGCAGCAGGTGACAGAAATAAAAAACAACTGTCTAAATGTACTACAAGACATCCCCACCCACCTGACCAGGTACTGCATGCTCAGTGGAAATCCACAGCAAAACTGAGGCCATGTACACCAAATGTACACATCCCTGATTGCAGGTGCACACAACGTACCACACTTAGGAGTTGCATGGCCTTACCTAGTGATGCCCCACACCCCACCACACCTGGAAATGCGCCCTGACCAGACATTAAAAATGCAACTCTCTGATTGCAGCTGTGCAAAGGTTTGTACACTTATGAGTAAAAAAAATAAAAACAACTGTGTAAATGTAGTAAAAGACACATCCATCATCAAGATACAAGAACTGTTGCATTCAAGTATGTGATGTGCGTAGTAGTAGGTTTACTGCATCAGTCCACTCAAGATTCACAACCTGATCTGGAGGTATGGGGGACCTATTGCCTGTACAAGGCTGTGCAACTCCTAATGGCACTAACAGATATGCAGTTTCAGTGATGTAGGTGTACTGTTGATGTTCATGAACTTAGTTTCACTGTGTTTGTATACTCAGAATGGAGTAACTGGTCTGTCTGTCAGGAAGTGGATTTAGCTCACTGAGGTCAAGCAACTTCTAAACATGCTAACATTAGTGTACCTACAATGATGGAGGTGTATCACAGATGTCCATAGGCTCAGTTTTGCTGTTGCTCTCTACTGAAGATGTAGTACCTGCTGAAGACAATGGCATTGCCTGTCTGACACCACACAAATCCAAATTGTGGTAAGTTGAGTATCCTTGCAATGAGTGAGGTGCAGCATTTATCTACACACCCTCAGTTTCTTGAAGTCGGTCTCCACTCAGGTTGTAGTACCTGCAGCCGGTTGCACAAAAGAGTTAAGTCCATATTTAAGACATGTTTTTGGTCTTACAAAAACAAGGCAGGCTTAAAAAATGTAAGCCTGTTGCACAAAAATTATTTTACATTTCATTGGCCTTATTTAGATACTTTAATTCAAGCCTCCTATGTATCAGACTTATTTGTTGTTAGTAGACTTACCTTGCCATAGTTACTTATAAGAAAACATACTTTAATGCACGAAATCAGTCTTAATATTGTACATTAAAAAATATATACTGTATACACGAGTGCACTGATTACCTATTTTAGGGACTGCTATTTCCCATATCTCATTTTTCCATGAAGAATATAATATAAATACTATATATATATATATATATACACACACACACACAAATCTGCCACACATGAATCTGCCAGCAGAAACAGACCTCATGGTGTAACCAAGTCTGCTCGAGTGTGCAGCTAGCATCCCTAGTTTGCAGTTGCCCCAACCCACTCCCCAACCATCAGGATGTTCTCAGTGATTTTTACCCAGTTTTCTGCACTATTCACCATATACCCTGCCTCATTCCCTGTCCCATGCCCTTTTAAAACTTCCTACCATCTTACATGATATCATCCCCTCTGGCAGGATGTTCCATTTCAACATCACCCTCTCCATGAAGTAAGGTCTCTTCATCTCTCTCCTACATCTACCACCCTCCAATCTAAGCCCATGCCCCCTAGTGTCCCTACCTTTCCTCAGATTAAACAACCCATCCACACTACCTTTGTTAATCCCCTTCAAATACTTGAATGTATCAATCATATGCCCCCATCCCTCCTCTTTTCCAGGGTGTACATATTCAGCTCACATAGCCTTTCCTCATAGGCTTTGCCCTCCATCCCTCCTAACATTTTTGTCACCCTCCACTGTACCCCCTACTGCATTTTAATGTCCTACTTCAGATACGGGTGACAGTACTGCTGAGAGTACTCAAGTGCAACCTGACCAATGACCTGTAAGTGGCAGTATCACTTCCTGTGCCTGGACATGAATCCCTGCAATACAATCCAGAATCTTGTTAGACTTAGCTGCTGCTTTCCTGCATTGAGCAGAGTTGTTAATGCTCCCCGTTATCAGCACCCCAAGGTCCTTCTCTTCCTCAGTGACCTTCAGCCTCACCCAACCCAGCCAATACTCTCTATTCGGATTCTTTGTCCCAAAGTGCATAACCTTGCACTTCTTTACATTGAAGCCCAACTGCCACCTCTCCGACTACTCCTTCAGTTTGGTCAGATCCCCTTGTAGTTGCCTTCATCCATCCCCTTCATCAACTACTGCCCCCATCTTAGTATCGTCTGTGAACAGACTAATTCTGCTCCCAATTCCATGTGAGATATCTGAAATGACTAGCCCAAACAGTACCAGCCCCAGGACAGAGCCCGTGGCACTCCACTCATCACTGGCCTAGGTGTTGAGAGTTCCCCTCTCAATACTACCCATTGTTGCCTCCCCCTCAGTCAGTTCCCTATCCAGTTTGCCAGTTTCTCCACTCCTATAGCTGTCAGATTCCCCTAGCTGCCCGTGAGGCACTGAATTGAAGGCCTTGCTGAAATCCAAGTATGGAACACCCACAGTATGACACTTATCCAGCTGCCTAGTAACCTAGTTGTAATACTCTTCTAGGTTGGTCTAACAAGACCTCCCCAAAATGAACCAATGCTGTTGCCCATACTGGAGATCATTTCCCTCCAGAAATGCCACCAGTCTCTTCTTCAGTATCGCCTCCATAAGTTTTCCCACTATGGAAGTGAGACGGACTGGTCGGTAGTTTCCAGGTTTATCCCATGGACCATGCTTGTGAATGGACACCACATGAGCCACTCTCCAGTCCTGGGGCACATAACCCATGTCCAGGGAGGTGCTGAACAGGTCTGCCAGCAGTCTGGCCAATACCTCCGCCTTCTCCCTCAGCACCCTAGGGTGAATACCATCAGGTCCTGGTGCCTTGTCCACCCTTAGTGGTCCCAGATCCTGTAACACTATATTCTCCTCGATTTGACCATCTGTCATCCCCTCCCCCCTACCCCTGTCTTCCCCATCCATGGAGGTAGTGGACTTCCCTTCTTCTGCATGAACACAGAACGAAAGTTTTTGTTCAATGCTTCTGCTTGTTCCGCTCTCTTTTCTACCAACTCCCCACCCCTCTTTATCCTCATTAAGTTGTTTCTGCACTTCCTTTTTTTCCTGATATACCTAAAAAAAGTATTTTTTCCTTTCCTTAATGCCCTGAGCTAACCTTGGCTATTTGGGCTTTGGTTTCCTTCACCTGCTTAGTAACCTCCTTGTACCAACTCTCATATTTCTCCCTATCCTCCTCCCTCCCCATCCTCCTGAATTTCTGAAATGCAACCCTCTTTGTCTTCACCCCCTCCATCACTCTGCTGTTCAGCCAGCTTGGCTTCTTGGCTCTGCTCTTCTTGCTTTGAGTCCTGATGCAAGACTCCATAGCCTCTGCTATCCCAAGTTTAATAATAGCCCACTTTTCTTGTGCATCTGTATCTGGCGTAACCCCTGCTAAACACCCCTGCAGTATCTCTTGCATCTTCCCGATGTCTGCCCTCCTGAAGTCCATCACTTTGGTTACTGAGCCCCCAATCCCCCTGCTCAAACTGAATGTGAACCACACCATTTGGTGGTCACTTCCAGCTAGTGGATCCTTCACCCTTATTTCCCTCATGTCCTCCCCATTTGACAGTACCAGGTCCAGCATGTTACCTAGCTGAGTTGGCCTGCTGACCCGCTGTGTCAGGAGACCATCCTGGAATGCATCCAGGAGTACCTGCTGCCTGGCACAGGAGGTGACAGGGGTGCTCCAATCTACCCCTAGTAGATTGAAATCCCCTACCAGGACCACACTTCCCTTCCTACATACCCTCCTAATCTTCTCTGCTAACTCCTTGTCCAGTTCTTTGGACTGGGCAGGAGGTCTGTACACCACCCCCAGCCTCAACTTTCTACCCTTGTCATCCAGGAGCTGCATCCACAGTGCCTCAGCCATCCCTTCCTCCCCCTCATCTCTCATGCATCTAATGCCATCCCTCACATAGATCACCACTCCTTTGAATGTGGTAATATCGCAGAGCCACATTTTCTAAAATAATGTTTTCTTTGTCACTTGATTGTGGCCAGCTGCATTGTTACATTGGCCTGAAATCTTCAGGGTGGCAGTCTCACTGCCAGGTGTGCCTTCTGTGGCTTGCTCTGAAAATGTTCCCTATGTCCCTAGTTATAGTATTCTAAAGTTACAAATTTTCCATAAGATAACATTGTGGAGTTGTTTTGTCACTCATTGTGGCCTGTGTGCAACATCCCAAAAGTGAAGTTATCCCAAATTTTGGCATCAGGATTTGATGATAACAGCTCGCTTTTTAGACTTTCAACATATCACATAGAATTAGACCAATGGCATTGTACTGTGATAACATCACAACAACAGTCACACACTGACCAATCAGAGAGAAGTATTCTTTCTGCCATTGTGTTATTGAAATAATCTCCCACAATAATGCCTTTGTCCTGCATGCAATATTAAAAAACATAGTATTATAGTTCTCATTAAAAATAAATTGTTTACAGCTGTGGGATCATTCTTCACAAAATGGTATGTATATTTACAAACATTGTTTTTGTTTCACAGAACCACTGGAGACATGGGCCTTGCACAGCATCAAGACAGAAGAGACTGAAATAGAACCATCACAACATATGTACACAACACCTCATGCTATGCTCGTGTACTGTCATTCCATAGATCCCCAACAATCCACCTGTCTTTTATAACTTATCACATACCCAGCTGTCATAGCTTCAGAGGAGGCCTCATACCTCTCCTAGTTCATCCAGCTGGTTATCTCTAGGCAACCCACCCAGGATTTATCTTTCTTGGCAGGGCTGTCGTTCTATGCATTTTTTCCCATTTTCTCCGCTACACTTATTAAGATGCCAGCACTACAGTATGATGTCAAGGCAGACAACATGGTGACACACACGACTGTCAAGCACCCACAGTGTCCTCTCCCTTCCTGACTCCAAAACACCACCATTCCCTCAAAGCCTGTGCTTTCCACTAGCCCCAGGAACACCAGGTGCTCAATGCACCCCAGTAACCCACTGCAGCAGGAGGGGAGCATCATTTTCATGCTGAATCATCCATGTCCTGCTAAGCCTAATAATGCAGCAGCTTCCACTTTGCCTGCACCAGTATCTGGCCACCCCATCACAGGTCTACATTGCCTCCAGTAGAAGAGGCAGTCAAATGCTGCAGTTGTCCTTATTGGGTGAATAAACTCATATTGCTCCAAGTGATCTAATGAAACTGTGTTTTACAAAATCAATCTAGTGCACAAATCTATATAAAATGTGCCTTTCAATTGCTATCATTACAG
Source organism: Neoceratodus forsteri (assembly GCA_016271365.2). Lineage (NCBI taxonomy): Eukaryota > Metazoa > Chordata > Ceratodontiformes > Ceratodontidae > Neoceratodus > Neoceratodus forsteri. The sequence continues at coordinate 44,308,597 of JADMNL010000035.1, forward strand.
TGTTGAATTTTATTATGACAATATTTTAGTATCATACTAAAGAAAACCTTACTGTTCCTGTATTTATCATTTTTAACATGGTAAAGAATTTTGCTTTATTAGGTGAAGTAACTGTATTTGTCAGTCTTTATCTGAATCTGCCTTAAATGACAAATTAATTCATAATGTTGTCATTATTCTATTTCAAATTTGCATTTTATTTGTTAAAGAAACAGTACAGTGTGAATTGTTGTACAAGCATGTCTTATTTGTATGAAAAGAACATTACAGTACAAGTATTAGAACACATTCTATTAGTAAACATTTGCTAAAAACAACTGTGTATTGTGTTATATTATGAACAAAAACAGAGCTAGTACACTATTGGACAATGGGTTGTGATTACACATGACAATCCAAATGCACACCCCTTAGGAGGATAACCTACCAACAGCAAATACCCAGTCTCTTTCCCACTCTTGCAGCAACCATAACTCACGCATTAACAAGAGCTCTGATGCATTAACAAAAGTTTTGAAACAATTTGCATTATTTTTTAAAGTAACTAGTAATAGAAATGTGTGTACTTGGAGGGCGCAGCAACTCTGCCAACTACTACGATGCCTGTTGCTAAGGGTGGTGGGATGGTATAGTAGGGGTAGTTACCCTAACAGTGAGTTCCTATTGATACATAAAAGAATTTTAGCAAAGAATTTCCCTTTTTTTTAAGTAACTAGTAATAAAAATTGGCAGCCTGGTGGGAGCACAGGCCCTCAAATACTATGTGTGTCTGTGGTTACAGGCCCTACACTCCAGTCACAATTAGCAGTATATCCTTATAGCAGCTATATAAAACAAGGAGACATAGTTATATTTATTTGGCCATATTTCTGAAAAGCTTAAGTGCCACAAAACAAACTTAGGTGTCATTGTAATCATGAAGGTCAGCAGTTGTCGTGGGAAATGCAGCAAGCAAACACATGGCAGTCATCATTTGTAGTAATAGAAATTCACAGCTTGGTGGGAGTGAGGGGCCCTTGACTCCCGTACTTTCACCAACCTTAAAGTATGTGTGTAGTACACTGTTGCTGAGGGTGGAGTGGGGATGACATAGTAGGGATGTTAGCACTAATAACGAATTTTACTGTTGTATTTACAAAGTATTAGCAAAGAATTGTCCTTGTTTTTTAAGATTAAATAGTAACAGAAATCTGCAGCTTGGTGGGAACATTGTTCCAACTCTCACCCCATTCCTGTGTAGAGAAGCTGAGGTGGTTCAATATAGCAGAAGGGGTGTGAGTTAGTACGGCTACCTCAGAGCACACCCCGATGCCTGTGGGGTTAGTGGGGTGGGTGGTAGGGGTGATTACGCTTAATGCAAATTTCCTTCTTTGTCACTGTGGAACAACCTAACTGATGCATGTAGGAGGTTTTGCAAATAATTTCCTTCATTTTAAAAGTGTAATGTAAGTAGGAATTAGAATGGGCAGCTTGGTGGGAGTGTAGGGCCTTCAGGGTCCTGTTCTCCCACCAAATCCGTGCAACTGTGGCAAATAGTATGTGTTTGTGAGAGAGCAGGGCCTGAGGTTACGTGGTGGTTCCATAATGCAGCCATATCAAAGCAAGGAGGCCTATTTCAGTAATTTACCTATATCTCATGAAGCATGTGCACCAAAGTGAAGTTATGTCATTCAAATATGAAACTCAGTAGTTGTCATAGCAATGCAGTAATCTCAAATCACATGTCACCATCATTTCCCTAGTATGGGCACCCAAAAGTACTGTGAGAGTCAACCTGTGAAGGTATGGTGATCATCGACGCACACAAAAATGTGCGCATTTGGGATGGTAATTCACAAATATCTCAGGAACTGTGTCATGTAGGGAAAAAATCAAATTTCATGAGTTTCATGCCTTTTTAACCTAGTTCTGTAGTTTTTAATTTTTGCAAAGAAAAGTTCCGATTCTGTAACCTGCTTTCAAGAACGTGGTTCTGAAAGGCATCACAGGTGCCTCTATGTTATTCTATGGTGAATTTTCTGAACTTGGCAATGCTGTAACTATGGTCCTGTTGAATGATTTCATGCCAAAACACCAAGAGGCGATAAATCTGTGAGAGTAGGCCTTTTCATCGCTGAAATGTTCAGGGCAATAGCGCAATCCATGCTGTCACAATGAGGGACAAAGAAAACCTGGGCTGCAATGTTATCCTAAGACTAAATTTCCAAACTTCACAATGCTGTAACTATGGCCATGTTCAATGGTTCCGCACCAAACCAGCAAAAGGCACACGTAGGGTAGGTTTTTGTACCCAAACATTTTAGGTCAATATCACAATGCATGTAGCCACAATGAAGTGACAAAGAAAACAACTCCTACAATGTTAGCCTATGGGAAAATTTGTAACTTCAGAATGCTATAACTAGGGACGGTGGTGAATGTTTTCAAGCAAACCACTGGAGCGCACACTGGCGGCAGTAGGTTTGACACCATGAAAATTTCTTGGCTAATAACACAATCCAGCTGGTCACAATCAAGGACAAAGAAAACATAATTTCAGAAAATGTGGCTCAGTGTTACCATGGGTCATTTAAGAAATTATCACGTCTTTTCCTATCTTATAATGGGAATAGAACCGCAGAACATAAAATATAGTGTCACAGTTGTATTTTTAATGGCTACATATTGCTGCTAGTTTGTTTATAGGTGTTGAGATCAAAAATGGCAAAATGGCAAAAAATGTAAAACCATATTTCCAGCCACCTGGTGAAAAACTAATGCCAGATTCCTGTTCCCTGGCCCCAAAATGGTAAAACCTATTGTTGGTGTGTCAATAGTGCAGTATTTTTTGAGTTATATTGTTTTTTTTCTCTTTCTAACTGAAAACAAGATGGTGGGTGCACAACACTATTTTTGACAAGCTCAACACTAAAAATACTATTGTGACAGTTTTGGATGCTGCACATATACATTTTTCCTTGTAGGATATAATGGAGCACTAAATATGCTATAACTTTTGAACGAACAAGATTTTGTACACAAAATCTTCAAAAGGTTATATCTGTGACCCAGGCCCATGGCCTTACAATTTTAACCCACTCAGATGAAGTCTTCAGCACAAAGTGGACATCTAAAGAAAATGCAATGTTGGGATTTTTCACATTTTTCAACATGCCACGCATTCTGCAACTGGTGACATCCATCGACATGAAAATGTCCTAGATCTGGAGACCTATCGAAATATTCTCTATTCCAAATTTCAGGCAACTCATACAAACAGTTGCAACGTTATTAAAGTGCAAAATTTGAGATTTAACATAGAAATGGCTAGTGTAATTTCTCGACTATAGTGGCACTGCCATGCCACTATATTATATATATATAGTGGCACGGTTGCATTCACTATATTTAGGTTATGAAGGCACTTCTATATTAAAGTCAGAATTTTGCACATTAATCTTGGACTGCTCAATGGATTTGCCTGAAATTTGGTATGCACTGTGGGCATGGTGATCTCTTGATCTGCCAAACTGTGTTTCAGTTGGACTTTCGGTCTTTGTGTACAAAATGCTGAAAAATGCAAAATTATCCAGTTTTGGAGGCAGGTTTGGGGATTTTGTCTGTATTCTGTGTGGCCACTGCGTAGAAGTGCTTCTCTGCAAATGGCTCATCTGAAAGTGTGCTTAGCAGCCTGAATATGCTGCTTTTCATTTGGTGAAAAATATTTAGGCATTCAAAAATGTTATGCATTTTTAAGTTCCCATTATAAGTCAATGGGAACATTTATATGGTTATTTTGAAACAAAGAATGGGGTTCTGGCCATCTGGTCCCACCTGGCGTGTCGAAGACTTTGTAGCCTCTAGTCCAAAAATCTTTGTCCCTAAGAATTCTTTGACCGCAAGGTCCGCCATCTTGTTTTTGCTTTTCCTCGACCCTAAAAATTCAAATATCTCGCCTTAGGTCACTTTGAAGTAAAACATGAATGGGTTTTACTCAGGGGGCCTTGTTCTGTCGCCATGCGTTTTGGTTTGATGTAAAATGGTCCAAAAGTAGACTTATAAGGTTTTAAATGTTGTTCACAGCTAGCTAATGATCTTTGATCGCGAGCCTGCAAATTTTGATCATGAGATTCTTTATTGTGATCTTGCATCATGAGGTAAACATAAATTTTCAGCTCAGGGGTGCCTAGGAACATAAATGATCAGGGCTTTGTTCTATCGAGGCATGATGGTGGTTTCATCTAAATCTTCCAAAAACTCACTGCTTTCACCATTTTTTTATTCCTTTGATCATGAGTGTTTCTTTGATTGTGAGCCTTCAAATTCATTGTGCTTGAGATTCTTTTGATCATGATCTTGCATCGGAGCGAGGGTTAGATGGTCTTTGAAAAAAATGCTAATTTCAGCTCAGGGTGTCCTAGAAACAAAATGAGGTGTGGGTTTGTTCAGGGGCTCGTCTATCAAGGCATGGTGGTGGTTTTGTTTAATTTCTGCCTAAAATCGAGTTTCAGTATTTTTATTCTTTGATTGTGAGCCTGGTAATTACTTTGATTTACTGCAAATTTTTTTCATCGCGATCCTGTATCAATACGATGATGACCGGATGGTCAGATTAAAAATTATATTTCTAGCACAGGGGTCACCTAGGGACACAAAATAGGATGGGTTTTGCTCAGGAGGCTTTGTTTTATCGAACCATGCTGGTGGTTTCATGTAATTATCCATAAAATTTGAATTTGAACACTTTTTAATCTTTAATCATGAGCCTGCAAATTCTTTGATCATGAGCCTGCAAATTCTTTGATTGCAAGGTTCTTTGACCATGATCTTTGGTCGTAGATGACGTCCAGATGGCCAGATTAAACAATGTAATTTCTCATCCCAGGGGTCACCTGCAAACACAATTTAGGATGTGTTTTGCTCTGGGTTTCATTTTATTGACCATGCCACTGTTTCATGTAGTTATGTGAAATTTTGACTTATTTGTTATTTAGTTACAGGTAATATACTGTAGTAGTACACTGTGTCTGCCCTCACAGCTCCATGTTTGTTGGGGAGCCTTCAGTGGCTTTTTCTATCCCCAAACCCAACCTACAATGAATAAACCTGGGGTTATCTTAATATAATTTCTATTTTTGGTAAAACTGTCCATCAATGGGAGTCCGATCCTTTGAGCAAGGTAAGTCGGCAGCTTTAGCACATTGAACTCAGCGGGTCATAATCATTGGTCCTCATGATTTTTATGCCTCTATTTGTGCCTCTACTCTATCTATATTTCAATTTGGAGCTTGTTAACATGTCCAGAGGACTGGTGTTTTTGATGCACTCTGAATTGTTGCGATTTGGTTGTGGAGACAGGGCCTGCTGTATTGAGCTGATGGAGCAATTGGTGGCTAGGCAAAGGCTCTTGGATTTGGACCGTGGAGCACCCAGAGACCATTGGGAAGTTGTTTGAGGAGGCCCCTAGAAAGGCACCCTGCTGCTAAGGCCTTCAGGGAGTAAAAGTAGCAGTAACACAATATGTGCTGAAATGTCTGAAAATTACCTTTGAAGAGGTATGCTACCTTTGCCTAGGGGTGTGGGATCCTGTTTTTTATTTTCATTGAAAGTTTTAAGTTTACTGTGCTCAGAGGAGCGTTTTTGTTCCTTCTTCTAGGTGCCTGCAATTCAAAATGATTTGATGTCTAGTGAAACAGATAGAACTGAGCAAAAGCCAACTAAAATATGGCATAGGAACCATTGTAACCAAACTGAATGGAACTGGGCACTTGAAGTGGAGGTACGGGCGAGCTTTTTGCTGAAGGACTCCTGGATGAAATAGGAGCCATGCTTGCATATTGTAATAAGGTATCCCCATTTTCTGTCTGGATAAAAGAGATACTGTTCCAGCACAAGGTTCCTGTAGTTCCTAACATAATTCTCTCAAGGTAACCCCTTCAGAAGATCATCACAAATGTGCTTTAATAGGTACAATGCTAGAGCCTTTATGCACTGATATATTTACTGTTCAGCACAACTATTAAGATTACTGGCTACCAAAATTTGAAGGTATTGATCAATTGCACAGTGGGACTCCTAAATGTGGAGATGGAATGTGAGTGAACTGACTCCTGTTTGGATAAGTGTCTGATTTTATTACAAGGGCACACTGAACAGTGAACACTTTTAGTGGAGCTGAATGCTGAAACTATAGTTTTATGGAAACTGTTTTCATGCTTGGTTAAATGGGGGTCCTAATAGTGTTTTTCAGACTGAAATATAAATCCTGAATGCTCCGAATGCTTAATAAAACAACTAGATTTCATGAGTGCACCTGTTCAACTCCTGCTAATTTACAGGTGGCTATAATTGCAGAAGTTGGCCGACCACCTATTTACTCCTGCTGACTTCCATTTTACTTATTAATACAGTTTGTGTGCTGTGGTTTAGCTGCAGGAATCACTGGTTGTAATTTATTGACTGTGAAAAATTCTGTTTTAATATCTAAAATGTTTGTTCTGTTTATAATTTATGGACCTTGAACTTGGTTGAGTTTTAGCTTCAGGGCTCCCCAGATGTTTGAGCCCACAAATGTAGTGTTTAGTTTCATCATATCATTATTAATAAGTTTCATATATTTGTACTGACCAATGTTTGGTTGTTGGTGATTTTAATGTGACAGTAATTTTAGAAGATGTTTTGATTAGTTACTAAATATATTATTTTGCTGATTATAAGGCACTTATATAGCAATATAATGATACAGAGGATGTTGTGCTAAAAGCTATTAAGTGGAGTGATATCCTATGTTGGACAGCCATTAATCTAATCCCTAAATAAAGCTCAGGCACTGATTGTGTTGATGAGAATATAAGCAAAATTGTGTAACAGTAATCTAGATGACTTTGGCAAATTGCCCCCTTCTAGTTGATTAAAACTGTCAGTTGCTGGAAATAGCTTAAGCAGAAGACATCTCACAAGCAAGCTGATTGGCTTATAGCCAGAATAGAAAGTGCTATGTTAGTAGGTAGAAGCTGGACCCAGCCAAAGCAGAAGATTTTACATAAGTAAGTTATTGGCTTAAAACTAATACAGAAAGTGTTATGTTAGTATGCAAAGCTGGATGAAGCTAAAGTAGAACACTCTACACTAGTATGTTAGATGGTTTATAGTCTGATACAGAAAATGTATATTAGTATGCAAACACAGGATGTAGCTAGCAGAAAATGCTGCATAAGTAAGTTTTATGGCTTATAGTCTATGCAGAAAGTGTCATGCTAGTATGCAGGTTTCAATACTGCCAAGTGCAGTTTATTAACATGTGGGGAGTCTATGTCAGGACTTATGAATCTGGTCACTCTTTGTCTTAAGCATTACCTCAGGTAAAGTTGTCATGAGCCTTGGTCTTTTTACTTGAAATTTGGAGGGTGTTCTTGGCACATCCTGTAGATGTGAATTACGGTGTTTACGTGTCGGAGAAATTTTTTTTGGAGATATTGCATGACACAATTTACGTGTTGTGGACAGTGTTTTGCATTGTGCTGGTGGCTTGAAATTGATAAGGTACATAGCCTTAGTGTCATGGATGTAGTTTTCAGTCATTGTGCATATAAAATGTTAACAGGTGCAAAATTCTGCATCTCTGACAACTGAAAATCTCAAACTTTAACATGCTATATCTTGGATGCAGTTTGGTGTTTTAGATTGAAATTTGGAGGTTGTTGATGGTACACACACATTTACTAGTTGGTGGAGCACAGGGCCTGAAAGGCCCATGCTCCCACCACCTTCTGCAGATTGGTGGGAGCGTAGGGCCCGAAGGGCCTGAAGGGCCTGAAGGGCCTGCACTCCCACCAAGTTCCACAAGTTGGTGTAAGCACAGGGCCCAAAGGGCCCGACTCCCACCAACTTGTGCAAGTTCTTAGTTTTTATTCTTTCTCAAAAGTAAGGAAATTCTATGCAAAATATTGATAATCATCATTTAGGAGAACACAAAAAGTCAGAAATGAAAAATCTTTAGGCCACTGACTCGCCATCATCCTAAGATTGAAGCTAACGGGTGTGTTATTGGGGTTGTGAGGCTAAATGTCACCCCATTCTTATTTACTGTGGCTTGTGAATGTAATTTCAGATGGAATGAGGTGACATTTAGGCCTCACAACCCCAATGACACACCCCATCAGCTGTCAATCTTGGGATGATGGGCGGGTCCAGGGTGGAGGGCAACCCTAAAGATGTTTCATTTCCTGACTTTTTGTGTTTTAACCCTAAATGATGCATTAACACAGTTTTTTGCATAGAATATATATATATATATATATATGTATATGTATGATATATATATATATATATATATATATATATATATATATATATATATATATATACACACACACACACACATACATATAGCTGCATGGCAGTGCAGTTTTAGTAAGGGTTGCCAGGCCACTTCTATGTTAAACCCAACATTTTGCACTTTAATAATTTTGCAACCATATGACGGATGTGCCTGAAATTTTACATGCACAGTCAGGTACCATAGATCTCTAGATCTGGCAGGTTTCTTTGTGGTTGGATGTGCAGTTGCGAAGCAGCAGAGCATCAAACAATGTGCAAAAATGCACTTTTTGTCTATTCATTTACTCGGGGATGCAGCACAAATGGTTTGTCTGTCTGCTCTAAATTGTCAGAGAATATGCGGTCTGTGTTATTGATGTGCTTTTTGAAGATTTGGTGAAAAAATATTAATCCATTCAAAAGTTATTTAAATTTAAAGTTTCCCATTATAGTCTATGGGAAAAAAATAGCTGTGCCTCTCGAAAGCTGTCGCCAGTACATTTTACTGTCCCAAATGCCCTCAGTAGTGTTGTGCCACTGCCATCTTGTTTTCAGTTAGTGAGGCAGTAAAAATGCTGTAATTCCAAAAATAGTGCCCCTTGATAAACACCAACAGTTGTGTTTACTGAATTGGGGGTCGAGGAACATGATCTGCCATTAGATTTTAAAAATAATGGCCAGACATATTTTTTTGCATTTCGGCCTTTTGAAATGTTGCAAATTTGTGAAAGTCCATTTGTGAAACTTTCACAAATTTGTGACTCTTTTGCAAATTTGCAAAAGTTCCTTTGCAAAATGATCGCAAATTTGTGATATAACTTCGATGTGTCCCCTTTGAAAAGGTCAAAACCTTTTCTGGCCATTGTTTTACAAGACAAATGGCAGGACCATGTTCCTCAGCCACTGTTTAGGTAAACACCTGTTGGTGTTTACCTAAATAAAGGATATTTTATCCTTTAAGTGCCTCCAAGGGGGCCAATGCATATTTCTATATACTTTTTTTTAAACTATACAGCCTCCCTCTCCATCCCTCTGTGTGCTGTCCCACCCTCCACCCTCTGTTGCTAGGGTACCATGTGATAACAGCTCCATCAAAAACAGTGGCGAACTAAATGGCGACTACATATTGGTGGCAGCAATAAAAGCCAGAGACACCACAGTGACCTACAATACAATTGTTAAAGGGGGTGTGGGGGCATAGCCCCCGACAGGAAATGATGTTTTAAGTTTATTTTTCTTAAAAGTAAATTTCGGTCATTTATATTACATAAATGATTGAAACTTACTTTTTAGAAAAATAAATTCAAAACATCATTTTCTGTGGGGGGGTTATGCCCCACACCCCTCTTTACAAGTGGCCTCACACACTGTACACCCCTACCTAATATAATCAACTCTGGGGGGTGTTACACTGGGGGAAAGAGGAAATCACAGAAGGGGGACTACACCATGGGGGGGCTATGCGTGCACAAGAGGAGAATGTTGGGGGAGGAACAAACTCAGCGGGAACAGAACACCTCTAGAAACAAACAAAAAATTAACTACAACAACCCAAAACCACAACAAAAAAAATGAGAAGCACCACTCCAGTCCTGAACCCCCAGTCTACCAGCATCACAAGCTATCACCTAACCCACCAAGCCAGATGGCCAGCAGTAAGCAGCCCTCCCAAACACACCCTCTGTCCTTCACATCATACCTCTTCCTGGCTATTCAATACATAGCTGTCTTTCACATTCACTGTAATTCCTGTTGCTCTTTACTAATACTCACTGGCCCAGATATTCAAACTGCACCATTCTGTTGCGCAAGACCCTGCGCTGCTCAAAAAAGTTGTGCAGGGGTGTGGCCAGGGTGATATTCAATGGAGTTGCGCTATTGAGCAACTTCTTTGAATATTGCCCCCTGGCCACACCCACTGTGCATGGCACAGTGGAACTGCACCACCGCAAGTGGTCAGAGTGGAGCATTCAGATGCGGTGGCGTAAGTTCCATTGCGCCATGCGCAGCACCTGTGATATTCAAAAGGTGACATACAAATGGGGCCATAATTTATGCAAGGCACACAGGGGCCATTTGCATCTAATTATGGCCCCATTTGCATGCCATTAGCATGCAGGTGCGCCGATCCCCAACGACTTGCGCCTGGTGCTCCGCCAGGCGGCAGCTGTCGGGGACCGACGCCCCCTGCAGCCCGATCACGGGCATTAAGTTATTCTCCCCCCATAGCCCGATCGTGGGCATTAAGGTATTATAGGTATTCACATATCTGGACTGCCTTGTACGGTATGGGCTGCATGCCCAGTGGCTCATGCTCTGCACCAATGGACGTGCAGCCCTACCGAGCTGTCAGTTGGCGGGCAGTGGGGCGGCAGGCGGTGGTGCTGCCGCCCACCAGCTGACGGGGAGCGGGGTGGTGGGTGGGGTGGAGGGCCACTAAATCACCAGGGATGACATACTTGGGGGAGGTAAGGATGCCGCCCGCGATCTGGCTTCTCACGGTCCACTGGACCACCAGGGATCTTGGACTTTGTGGGGGAATGACTTAATGCCCGCGATTGGGCTGGGTGACTTAATGCCCGCGATCGGGCTAAGGGAGGGAGAATACCTTAATGCCCGCGATCGGGCTAAGGGGAGAATAACTTAATGCCCGGCGATCGGGCTAAGGGGGGAGAATAACTTAATGCCAGAGATCGGGCGACTCTAGGTCCACTGGACCACCAAGGATATTGGACATTGGGGGGATCTGATGCCTGCGATCGGGCTACTGGGGGGGCACTTCAGCCTGCGATCAGGGCATGGGGGCACCACCAGGTGCGGCAGGAATGAGTGGAGGGCCACCCACAGGTGGAAGCTGCTGTGTTGTGCCCTGCAATGTGGCAGCTCACCTGTGGGTGGCCCTCGACTTGATCCTTTTTTAGCTGCAGTTTGTGCAGGCACAGGTAGGGTTGCACCTGCATAACTCTGCACAGCCCGCTGAATATCGGCTGTGCAGTTTATGCATGGGCACGCCCACCTGTGCCTGCATACATACTGATGCGCCCGGCACATCGAGGTTTGTGCAGGCGCACTTTTCCCTTTTAAATATTGCACCGGGGCACATCAGTGGATTGCGCATGGTGCAACACTGTTAGCCTCATGCAACCCTTTGAATATCTGGGCCGCTGTCTCCACAGTCGCTCAAATTGAGTAGCTCATATCATGGGTTATCATTGCCTGTGCCCTCATCCCTCAATGCTACAGAACCCCTCCCACTTCCTCCCTCTGTGTGCTGTCCCACCCTCCATCCTCTGTTGCCAGTGCCCCCATCCCTCAATGACACAGAACCCCTCCAACTACCTCCCTCTGTACAATTCCCCACCCTCCATTGCTGGTTTCCCCTGCACCAGCCTGTAGTTATATTTTATTTGTCAACATCAGGGTGCCCAATCCCCATGTCAGCATTTGTAACGCCTCTGTCCACTACTCAGGGACACTAGGTAGCCCACTTTCAGTATTCCAAAATGGAATTTATTTTTAAAAAACACCTGTAAAAAAAGAAAACCGTCCCCCAATGTCTTTTTTAGTTTTTTTATACCTGGAAAGGAGAATATGGTCCTTTGTCATCTCCCCATTCCCCACCCCATCCCCACCCTCCTCTGTGCACCCACCTCCCGCACCCCCTTACTCCATACTTACCTCCAGAGGTCAAGCGCTGTCATCTTCTCTGGACCGGGACACGCCTGCACTCTTCAAAGCCAAATAGCAAACTGAGTAATCAAGGTAAGCACCATATAATGACTGTCAATGGGGTTTTGAACTTATGTTGATATCTCAGCTGTTTTTCAACATTATTGATCCAAATTTTCAACATGGCCTTTTTCAACCCCACCTCATGAACACTGTCACTGTCATCTTGTTATTCAGACCATAAGGTGATTTCACAGTTGCTGCATGGAATCATCTTTCGAGACCAATGAACGAAATGACAATGCCGTGTTCATGAGGGGAGGTCCCAAAAAGCCCATGTTGAAAATCCGGTGGAAACATTTAGAAATATGACCTCATTATGAGCGTGTATTGTGCAGTTTCTATGCACGCTCTTAACTTTGCCAGTTTTTAATATTTTCAGTCCAGATTTTCAACATTGCCATTTTTTCACACCTCCTCGTGAACAGTACAACTGTCATTTTTTGCATCCTGCCCAAAACATGTGTTATCACCAGTCGTTGTGTGGTATCACCTTTCTGGACAGATTAATGAAATGACAGTGCCAGTGTTCATAAGGAGAGGTCCCAAAAAGGCTGTTTTGAATATTTGGTGCAAAAATGTTGAAAAATGCCCATGTCACGAGTGTACATTGCATTTCTAAGCACTCTCGTAACTTCACCAGTTTTTATATTTTTACTCCAGATTTTCAACATTGGCATTTTTTCACACCTCCTCATGAACAGTGCAGCTGTCATTTTTTGCATCCTGCTGTAACATGTTTTCACACCTGTGGCACAGAATGGCATGGTCGCTGTGCAAAATCAGCTTTTGGGATGGATTAATGAGATGGTAGTGTCTCTGTTCATGAGGAGAGGCCCCCAAAAGCCTATGTTCATAATTTGGTGAAATAAAGCCTGAAAACGCCCAATTACGTGCATCCATTGAATTTATTCTACGCACAAGCATAACTTGGGTACTTTTCAATATTTTGTTGCCAAACTTTCAATATAGCCATTTTATCACACCACCTCATGAACAGTACAGCTGTCATTTTTCACATCTTGCCTGTGTTTTTGCACCTGTGACATAGAATGGCATTGCAGTTGCACATAATTAAATTTTCCCTTGCATTTCACAATTTCTCTGTACCAGGGTATATGAGGTGGGGTAATAAGATGGTTATGCTAATAATTGAGTCACTGCTGTTGGACACATGGAAGCACAGGGTCCAGAAGTCCATGCGCTTCCACACCTACATACATATGTGCATCTACGGTGGGATTGGACCCTGCTTTCCCACAGCAAAATACAGATACTGTTATACTATCTCAAAAAGAAGAGAAATTCATTGCAAAAAACTCCATTAATGCATCAGTTAGGACTTCTATTACAGTGACAAAGGTGTGGAAATTCAGCGTTAGAGTTCCCAACCCTACCACCACATCCCTACCCTCCACACACCAACAACCATTGGGGTGTCCCTTGGGGTCATCGGGCCTCTCACCCCATTCTCATGTACTGTACCATGTCTGCTTGTTTACACATGGAATGGGCTGAGAGTTAGGGCTGATGACCCCAAAGCACACCTCGATGCCTGTTGGTGTGTGGAGGGTGGGGGGGTGATAGAGTTGGGAACTCTAACACTGAATTTCCATACTTTTGTTGCTGTAATTGAAACCCTAATGAATGCATTAACAGAGTTTTTTTGCAATGATTAGTATAGCTGCATGGTAGTGCAGCTATAGTTAGGGTCGCCTGGCCACTTTTATGTTAAACCCAAAATGTTGCACTTTAATAGCTTTGCAACCATATGACGGATTTGCCTGAAAGGTTGCAGTCATAGTCTGTTACCATAGCTCTCTGGATCTGGCAAGTTTCATTACTTTTGGATGTGCAGTTGTAGAGCTGTGAAGCTCCAGAAAATGTGAAAAACAGACATTTTGACCATTTCTTTGATCTGGTTTGCAGCTCAAATGCTTTATCTGGCCCAAAATTATCAGGGAATATGCAGTCTGTGTTACTGATGTGCCTTTTGAAGATGTGGTGAAAAAATATTAACCCATTCAAAAGTTAATCAAATTAAAATTTTCCCATTATACTCAATGGGAAATAAATAGCTGTGTCTTTCGAAAGCTGCCACCACTACATTTTACTGTCGCAAATGCTTACTATAGTGTCGTGCAGCTGCCATCTTGTTTTCAGTTAGTGGTGGAGAAAAATGGTTGTAGTTAAAATTTTATTGTCCCTAGGTAAACACTGTGTTTACTTAATTGGGACATGAGGAAGACAATGCAGCCATCAGAATTTCAAAATTCAAGCTGGAGATATGTTTTCCAGCATTGGAGCCCCCCGTAGTGTCACAAATCACGATAAAATGGACTGCGACACTTTTGCAATTGCAACACTATCGTACCCATTCTTTTGCAAATTTTTGTGAAAGTGTCACAATTTGCAACACTACTGGCCCAAAAACACAATTTCTTTGCCACCTCACTGCACCTAAACAGTTGGGGCTTTTGGGGCTGAAATTTGAAGGGTGGCAAGCCCTGGCCCCACAGATGTGCCTTTTGGCGGTTTGGTGAAAAAATATACAACGGTTCCATAGCTACAGCATTACAAAATTGAGAAATTTCCCATAGGATAACACTGCAGTAACCTGCGACACCTTTCAGTGCCCGTATCTTGAAAATGATTTGAGATACAGATTTTTTGCTCTGGGCAGCTTCGAGCAGTCGGAGGTTTCAAGTCATGATTACAACTGCAGTGGAATTTTTCCATAGTTGCTTCGGTTACTGAGATATTGTTAAATTAGTGGTACAAGGGTTCCTTTTCAGGACAATAGGGTTGCAGTATGTCTCCGTACTTATGAGCAAGTGGGAACGCAGGGCCCAGTGGACCTGTGCTCTGACATATGCATTCCATTATGCAAAAATGGGAATCATGAAATGAGCGAAGGGTCCAGAGGGTACACACTCCCACAACCACATGCCAGTTACATTACACTTTCTCAAAAAGAAGGGAAATTCATTGCAAAAACACTCCATTAATGCATCAGTTAGGGTTGATAGCACAGCTACAAAAGTTTGGAAATTCAATGTTAGGGTTCCCACCCCTACCAATCCTCCACCCTCCACACACCAACAGGCATCAGGGTGTGCCATGGGGTCATCAGGCTTAACTCTCACCCCATTCTCCTGTACTGTAGCATGTCAGCTCAGACAAAGAGTGTGCACAAAAAGAGTGGTGACACAGGAACTACTGCATTAATAATTAGATCAGGTTCCTAGCACACGCAAACCATCCTTCAGGATGCCCATTGTTTTTTAGAAGAACATTTATTCATAAAAAAACAGTCAACTAACAACCTAACATGTTTTGGAGTTACCTCCTTCTCAAAGGCTGAATAATTAATTGACCCAACACTCTATATAATGTCCATGCTTCTAATTAGATAATTAACACCAGCTTAAATCCATTACCAAGTGCATAAAACATCACACATAGCATTAAATAGCTAAACATAGAAACATAGACTTTGATGGCAGATAAGGACCGCTTGGCCCACCTTTGTCTGCCCATTTCCTACCTACAGGATAAGCTGCAGATCCTAGTTAACCAACAGCCTATTTCTTCCTACACCCCACAAGAATTGTCTTATGTCTGTCCCATGCATTCTTGAATTCTCCCACAGTTTTAGACCCCACAACCTACTCAGGAAGGATGTTCCATGCATCCACCACCCTCTCTGAAAAAAAAAACATCCTCACATTGCCCCTGAGTTGTCCCCCCTCTACCTTTAAATTGTGTCTCCTTGTTCTTGCAAATCTCTTTTTTTGAAAGATGCTACCCTCTTGCACTTTGTTGATTCCACTGAGGTACTTAAAAGTTTCTATCATGTCCCCCATCTCCCTCCTTTCCTCAATGGTATACATATTAAGCTCCTTTAGTCTCTCCTCGTATGGCTTCTCTTGCAGACCCTGCACCATTTTAGTTGCCCTCCTCTGGACTGACTCCATCCTGTCTATGTCCTTACAGAGATGGGGTCTCCAGAACTGGATGCAGTACACCAGATGGGGTCTCACCAACTGTCTGTACAGAGGGATAACAATTTCCTGTTTTCTGATGGTGATGCCTGTCCCTGTATATTCCAGTATCCCCCAAGCCCTCCCTACTGCCCTCTCACATTGCTTGCCAACCTTAAGGTCATCTGATATGATTACTCCCATGTCCCTTTACATTTTTGTTGCTTTTACTACCTCCCACCCCCCATTGTGTAATCTTCCCCTGGGTTTTTGTTTCCCAGGCATTATTTTGCATCTCTTTGCATTGAATCCAAGCTGCCATACTTCTGACCATTCCTCCAACCTTGCAAGGCCTTCTCATCCTTTCTACACCTCCTTGTCTATCAACCCTGTTGCAGATCTTGTGTCATCTGCAAAGAGGCATATTTTTCTTCCAGTCCCTCTGCAATGTCACTTACAAAGACATTAAAAGGACTGGACCCAGTACTGAACCCTGTGGTACCCCACTAATAACCCCCCTTTTTTTCAATTACCTTCTGCATCCTGTTGTCCAGCCAATGTTTTACCCAGGCTACCACCTTGGGACTCACTCCCAGGCTGGTTAATTTGATTATTAATCTTTTGTGTAGGACTGTGTCAAATGTCTTGCTAACGTCTAGGTAGGCCATGTCCACAGCCCCTCCCTGATCTACTACTTTGGTCACCCAGTCAAAGAAATCAATTAGATTCATCTGACATGACTTTCCCACTGTGAACCCATGCTGCCTTGGGTCCTCTGCCCCACTGGCCTCTAGGTACACAACAATTCTTTCCTTCAGAAGTGATTCCATAATTTTCCCACCACAGGGTCAGACTGACAGGTCTGTAGTTTCCTGCCTCTGTCTTGCTCCTACTTTTGGGAAGGGAAATCACATCCACCTTCCTCCAGTCCTCATGTACCACACCATCCTCCCATGAATTGTTAAAAAGCATAGTCAGTGGTGTCACTAGTTCTCCCCTTAATTCTTTTAGAATTCTGGGGTGAATTCCATCAGGCCCCATTGCTTTGTCCATCTTCAGTTTTAGGAGTTCTTTCAGAACCCTTTCTTCAGTGAAAGGACTGGGATCAACACCCCTATCCAGAGTGCTTCTGTTAATTAGATTAGGCATCTCCCCCTCATCCTCTTTTGGGAATACTGAGCAGAAGTATTCATTCGGTATCCCTGCTTTTTCACTGTCCCTCTCTGCCCACACACCATCCATTCTATTCAGCCTCACTATCCCTCCCTTTGTCTTTTTATGCTCCCTGATGTACCTGTAAAATGGTTTTATCCCCCTTCTTAACCGAGTTGGCTATCTTTTCCTCAGTTTGGGCCTTTGCTATTTTGACTTCCATCCCTGCTTCCTTCTGCCTTAACTGGAACAGTTCTCTGTCCTGCTTCTTCTGAGTTTCCTTATACTCCCTAAATGCTATCTTTTTCTACCTAACCTTCCCCGCTACCTCTTTTGAAAGCCATAGTGGCTTTTTTTGTTTTGATTTGTTTATTTCCTTCACACAAAAGCTTGGTGCCTCTGTGATGGCAGTTTTGATGTTTCTCCATTGTTGCCCCACTCCTTCTAGCCTGTTTGCTAGTGCTTTTCTAAGGTACTGTCCCATCTTGCCAAAGTCAGCCCTCCTGAAGTCCTGTACTCTCACTTTTGTATGGCTTGACTATGTAGCTGAGTTTATTGTGAACCATACCGTTTGGTGGTCACTTGTTCGCTGCTGGAGATTGCTGCTGGAGAAGCCGACCAGCCTCACTCTTCCGGACTGTTGATAGACTTCTCCATCCACTCTGTCTTCAGCCCGGAAGAGTTTCCTAATGAGGATTGTGAGGAATTTGCTCGGTTTTTCTCGGACAGGGTGTTCATGCGATCCGGCGAGGTCTCCCTCAGCCAGTAATATCATTGCTGTCAGTGGTCGCCAGTCGTGTTCTAAGAGCACTCTCTGGGTGGGGGAGTTTAGGCCAGTGGAGGTTCATGAGGTCACTGAGATAGTGGCCAACTTGAGGTATGCCTTGTGAACTGGATCCCTGCCAACGCAGCTTCTTGATGAGTGCATGACACTGTTGGCCCGTGTTTGCCCTGATTGTCCGGTGCTCCCTGAGTCAGGTGTCTTTCCGACACCTTGAAGGAGGCCTCTGTGAGACCCCTTTTAAAGAAAGCTTCTGGACTCGGAGATTAGGCAAATTATCGTCTCTATCTCCAATCTTCCATTTCTGGGAAAGATTGTTGAGAAGGTGGTATCACTTCAGTTGGGGAACATCTCAGGACCCATGAGTTGTACGATCCTTCCAGTCAGCTTTATCAGGGCAGACATAGCACTGAAACTGCATTAGTTCGGGTGCAAAATGACCTCCTCAGGACTAGAGATCGGGGGGACAAGACAATTCTTGTTCTCCTCGATCTCTCTTCAGCATTTGATACTGTGGACCATAGTGTATTGCTTTTCCACCTGAGGGAGTTATGCAGACTCACCGGTGTTCTCATCAAATGGTTTGAGTCATTTCTTACTAACAGGAGGCAGCGGATTGTGATGGGTAATTTCTCATCTGCACCCTACCTCCTTCCATGTGGAGTCCCTCAGGGTTCGGTATTGGCTCCTATGTTGTTCGCAATGTACATGCTGCCCCTGTGGGAGATCATTAGGAGGTATGGTTTGAGTTTTCATTGCTATGCTGATGATACTCAACTATACCTTTCCTTTGCCCCAGGAACATCAAATGCAGTGGATGTGTTAAATATCTGTCTGGCTGAGATAAATGACTGGATGTCTTCCAGCTGGCTGCGACTGAACCCTAACAAGACTGAGGTATTAGTAGTGGAGTCGAACAGAGTTCGTGATGGGATGGCTCTGACTCTGTGACTGGCATTGTGCTAGGAGCTGTGTCATTGATGGCCTCCCATGGTGCGTAATCTTGGTGTGATTTTTGACAGGAATTTGTCCATGGAGGCTCAAATATCCTCTGTGGTTCGTTCCTGTTTTTTCATCTGAGAAATATCGCCAGGATTAAGCCCTTGTTCCAGCTCTGGATCTCTCTACTTTGGTACATGCCTTAGTCACTTCTAGCTTGACTACTGTAATGCCTCTATCTCGGGGTCTCTTGAACTTCTTCGCAGACTGCAGCTAGTGCAAAATGCTGCTGCCGGTTTTGACTGGACAAAGTAAGTTCAGTCATATTACTCTGGTATTGGCGTGCACTGGCTGCGGTCAGGTGGAGAGTATTGTTCAAGGTGGGTTTCTCACCTATAAGACCCTACATGGACAGGGCCCTGGTTACCTTTCTGATCTCCTGGTACCGGCCCACCTCTATTCGTGATCTCCGGCTCTAATAGTGGCCTCCTCAAAGTCCCAGAGCGAGATTGAAATCAGCTGGGGACCGATCATTTGGAGTTGCTGCTCTAGTTCTCTGGAACTCGCTGCCGTTGGAAGTGAGAGAGGCCCCTACTATAGAGGCTTTCAAGAGCCGTCTGAAGACCTTTTTATTTATGCAGGCTTTTGGAAATTGAATTTTATGTATGTTATTTTAAGGAATGTATATGGTATGACACACTGTATAGTTTTTGTGTGGCGCCCAGAGCCTTTGGGATTGGGCATCTTTTTAAATAAAATTGACATTGACATTGACACTTCTAGATATGAGATTCTCTCACTGTCCTCAATTGAGAGTATGAGGTCTAAGATTGCTGCCTCATGAGTGGGTTCCAAAACTAGCTGTCTGAGGCATGCCACCTATAGGGCATCGAGAATGGCCCTGCTCTTGGATGTGGCTGCAGCAAAGGTGCTCCAGTTAACATCTGGCATATTCAGGTCCCCCATCAACAGTATCTCCCCTTTCTCTGCCATCCCAAGGATGGCTTCTATCATATCTTTGTCTATTCCTCCCCTGAGATGAGGGTCTGTATACCACCCCTGTGCAAATTGTAGTGCCATTTCCAGTCTCTAAGATGACCGACAGTGCCTCCTCTCCTCCCTGTTTACTCTTTTGTTCTGTTGCTTTTATCCCTTCCCTTACATAGAGAGCTACTCCTCTCCCTCTTCTCCCCACCCTGTCTCTCCTGTAGGTTGTGTACCCTGGTATGTTAACATTCCAGTCATGGTTCTCTGTGTACCATGTTTCTGTGACTGCTATGATATCCAGGTATCCCTCTTCCATCAAGACCACCAGTTCAGGGAGCTTGTTGCCCAGACTACAGGCATTGGTACTCATTATCCTCCATTTCTTGATGACCTTACCCCCTTTTTTCCCATCCCTGTCCAAATTGCCTTTGTCATTTTCTCTATTTACCCCTGCCCTTTTCCCTATCGACATCTCTGTCTTGGTGTTTACCTCACTTACTACCCTGATTTTTTTGGGGGAGTACTAATATTTCCTTGCTCCTTTCCAGTGCCTCCCCCTTGGCTAGTTTAAATGCTTGCCAATGAAGCATTTAAATCTATCACCTAGGATCCTGGTTCCCCTCCTGGACAGATGCAGACCATCATGCCAGTATAGGCCTTCATCACTCCAGGTGGACCCCCAGTCCCCAATAAAGCCAAATCCCTGAGCTCTGCACCAGTTTTTCAACCACTGATTGAATCCCATGGTGTGGAGCACCCTAGCCTCACCCATGCCATAGCCAGACAGCACCTCCGAGAAGGTTACCGTTCAGCGTCGAGTTACTAAAATGATTGACAGAATGCAGAATGAGACATATGAAACAAGACTGCAGGATCTAGGCCTATACTCTCTGGAGTTGAGAAGAACAAGGGGTGATCATTATGTTAGCTATCAATCTGCAATCACCCATAAAAAGGCAGAATTCCTGTCCAGGGAGATTGCAGTTGCTCAGAATCGACCGGCTCAGCTGTTTCAACTGTGTAGACAGACTGTACAGCAACCTGCCTGCAAGTTCAGAAAGCTTTTTTGCAAGTAGAGTGCGATGAGCTCGCTCTATACTTTGCAACTAAAGTGGCTGACATCAGGGCGAACCTGGGTCCGGCAACCTCTAAGGGTGATGCTCTTGGACAGCATGGGATCACAGTGCCCCAATTCTCCTGGAGTTCCTTTCGTCGACCTGAGTTCGTGAACATTATGAGGATCGTCCATACTATGCGTCCCACAAGTTGTGGTTTGGATCCCGGACCGACTCCCCTCATTCTGGGTTGTTCTGATATAATCGGTCCGGTCCTGGCGCAAATAGTCTGGTGCTCCTTGGAGTCAGGTGAGTTTCCTTGATCCCTGAAAGTGGCAGTGGTGACCCCTCTTTTGAAGAAAGCTTCTTTGGACCCAGACTGTTTTTCAAACTATCGGCCTATCTCTAACCTCCCTTTTATCAGGAAGGTTATTGAGAAGGTCGTAGCTGTTCAATTGAATGACCATTTAACCATCCATAATGTCTATGAATCCTTCCAGTCTGGCTTCCGGAAAAGACACAGCACTGAGACTGCGCTGGTTCGGGTGTTAAATGATCTTCTGATGGTGAAGGATCAGAAGAGATGCTCCATCCTGGTTCTACTTGATCTCTCTGCAGCTTTCGACACTGTGGACCACATGGTGTTATTAGCTCGCCTGAGGCAAATTTGTGGAATGTCTGGAATTGTTTTTCAATGGTTCATGTCATTCCTCACCGGGAGATCACAAAGAGTTGTGTCAGGGATTTTTTCCTCTGACCCAATTTCTTTGTTGTGTGGAGTGCCTCAGGGATCTGTGCTGTCACCCATGTTATTTGCAGTGTATATGCTGCCCTCGAAGTATCATAAGATGATATGGGCTGAGGTTTCACTGCTATGCAGATGATACCCAGCTCTATCTGTCTTTTGCACCCTACCAGGATGGAGCTCTCTCAGTGTTTAACTGTCTGGGGGAGATCCAAGACTGGATGGATTCTAGTTGGCTAAAGTTGAATTCGGAAAAAAACAGAGGTTCTGGTAGTGGACCTAGGTGGTCGGATTGAGAGGCCGTGTACTGGTGCACCATCTGGAATTTTCCTTGGTGGAGTATCTCTCCCGTCCTCAGAACGGGTGCGTAGCCTTGGGTTTATTCTTGACGATAGGCTGACTCTTAAATCTCAGGTGTCAGCCGTTGTCAAGACTTCCTTTTATTATCTTAGGAATATTGCCAGGGTTAGGCACCTTGTTCCGTCCGACTCCCTGCCTACCTTGGTCCACGCTTTTGTATCTTCGCATCTGGACTACTGCAATGCCCTTTACTTTGGGCTTTCTGGGGTTGAAATCCGTCGCCTACAGCTGGTGCAGAATGCTGCAGCCCAGGTATTGACTGGGACAAGTAGGTCCTGTCATATAACTCCCATGCTGCATGAACTGCACTGGCTTCCTATGCGGTGGCGGATCACCTTTAAAGTCATTTTATTGACTTTTAAAGCCCTTCACGATCAGGGTCCAGCCTATCTGAAAGACCTCCTGGTCCCTTACTGCCCTGACCGATCACTCCGCTTGGCCAACATGGGGTTGTTAGAGATCCCAAGAGTGAGTTTAAAATCCTCTGGCAGCAGAGCATTTTTGCATGCTGCACCCACTCTTTGGAACTCTCTACCATGCCGGTTACGGCAGTGCACCTCCGTGGAGTTATTCAAGAAAGACCTGAAAACCTATTTATGGAATATGGCCTTCTCAGATAATTAAGTTATTTTATTATGTTTGGATTTTATTATAAATATGTTATTTTGATGATATGCTGATCTTTTTATGGATGTTTCATGATTTTTATTTAGAGCTTTGAATTGTTTTTAAAACTGTTCAGCACCTTGATATACTGAAAGGTGCTATACAAATAAAATTATTATTATTATTATTATTTATTATCTCTTACTTATGCATAACATATCAAAAGATTCAGAACATATAGCACTTCTTGGCCTATCCTTTAAAATTAGGTACTGTAACCTTAGAAGCCATAACTATCAGTTAGCATCAACATACCCAAGGAATGACATCAGACGTTATTTCTTCACTCAGAGGATTATTCCAATATGGATTGTACTACCCAAGGGTCTTTTAGATACAAATAACCCCAATATTTTCAAAACAAATCTGGATGAACATCTTCTAAATGGGGTATAACACTTCCAGACTTCTGGAGATGTACTAATATGGGCTATTTGCCTTCTGTACATCTATGATTCTTAGTATGACCCTTAGCATGCTACTTGTCTAAGACCCTCCCAACTCCACAAACTCTTCCTGCACTGCTCTGATCTCTTTCTAGGCTAGGTCATTTGCCCCTAGGTGGACAATGACATCCAGCTCCCTCCCCCATGCAGCTGCTCCAGCGATCCTGAGGATTGGCTCCCTGTCCCTCCAAGCCATGGTGCCAGGCAAGCACATTACCTCCCTCTCCCCTTTCTCCCCCAGTTCTACCCTCCTAACAATGAAGTCCCCCACCAGGAGTTGTTTCCTTCCCCTGTGGGGTCCCATGCCACCCTCCTGTTGGTCTCCTTTGTGAAGGTTCCTATTATCCTCCTTGGTCTCCACTGTGGGTGCCTCCATAGAGGAACCACACTTTGCCAGAATGGCATATGAATTGTGGAGAGGTACAGCTGGAGGGATGCACCTCTGTTCTACCACCCTCACCCTGCCTGAGCCCACTGTGGTCCAACAGCTCCTCTTTCTTGGCAACCTCTGAGGCAACAGCAGTGTCCCTGGTGGTCCCTGGGTGGGAGAGGAGGTCCCTCAAATCCTGGCCAACTCAGCCTGGAGATGAGCAACCTCCTCCCTCAGCCCAGAGAAGTGCCTGCAGATGGGACAACACCACATGCTCCAGAATGTCTCCTGGAAGACTGCTGCTCCACAGCCTCTGCACTGCACCACTCCCATCATGTCTTATTTCTGTCCCCTTACCTGTTGTTTGGAATACTTACTCTTTCCTCTGTTTATTTATTTATTTATTTTCTCCCTGCTTACTTACTGCCTCTATGCTCTTTAATTTATTTATTTATTTATGTATGTATGTATTTATTTATTGTGTCTAGGATTACAAAGTACCTTTGAGCCAAGGCTCTTTTACAAAGGTTCCATGTCATGCTGGTTACAGGGTAACAGACACTAAAACATAAAACAGTTACAGGTACATGGTTTTAGACAGCAACTTTGACAAAATCAGAATGAGGATGAGTAACTCAAGAAACAATAGGAGGAAGAGGGCAAGATGGGGAGAAGGTTGAGGGTAGGGGAAGGCATATGTGTAGGGGGTCAGGGTGAGGCAACCGAGGGGCCTTGTCAGGAAAGCTCCTGATCTTCCTGTTCTGAGGCAAGAAGTTCCTATATTTCTCAGTAGTCTCCTTACTTGCTCAGAGTCAGACCTCCAGCAGCTAGGGGGATGGAGAGCTACTCTTTTCCTTCTAGGATGGTGAGTGTTTGTAGCTCTGTGATCACTCACTTCCTGCTCCCAAACAGGAAGTTCCTGTTGTCAGTCAAATCCTGTTCCTATAAAAGTGGAACTGGCTTAGCGTGGTGGGGGGGTGGAGGGAAGGAGGGCAATATAGTCCCAGTACAGAACTATAGTTATAACTGCAACTCCTTCCTCTTGGTGTTCTCTGCTGTTCTCTGGCAAAAGCTATATAGGGCAGTTTTTAAATCTGTCTTTAACCTGGCTTCCTTCTAACTAAGCCACTCCCCCTACTTTACAGCTCTTTCTACACTTAGTTAATTGCACAGATAACAATTCCATTCAGCCACCTGAGGCAAACACCTAGATAACTGCACAGATAACAATGCAATTCAGCCAACTCGGACAAACACACTAACTCTTTTTTTTGTTTTGTTTTTACCATAAATTGAAGGTCCCAGTAGTAGAGTTCTTGTTCTTTAGTCCCAGTAGAGAAGCATAGTTATAACAGCAACTCCTTCCTCTTGGTGTTCTCTGCCTGTTCTCTGGCAGAAGCTATCTAGGGCAGTTTTTAAATCTAGCTTTAACCTGGCTTCCTTCTAGCTAAGCCACTCCCCCTACTTTACAGCTCTTTCTACACTTAGTTAATTGCACAGACAACAATTCCCCTCAGCCACCTGGGACAAACACCTAGATCACTGCACAGATAACAATTCACTTCAGCCAACTCAGATAAACACACTAACTCTTTTTTTTTGTTTTGTTTTTACCCTAAATTGAAAGTCCCAGTAGTGGAGTTCTAGTTCTTTAGTCCCAATAGTGAAGTATAGTTATAACAGCAGCTTCTTCCTCTTGGTGTTGTCTGCCTGTTCTCTATTACTTAAGATAGTTGCCATAATACCAACATTAATTAGAAATCCCTATATTCAAAATCTTAATTTTTATTAAATATTGCACTACAATCTTTGTGCATTAGAAGAAAGATTAAAAAAAAACATTGTGTATAAGCAGCATATCATCAATCTGCCTCAGAAACAGACCAAAACATGTAAGGTTAGGGAAGGGGGGAGAGAAAGACCTAGGATGGGGAAAAAAATGAATAAGACAAACATTCACTGAAATTCTCAGGACACTCAAGTGCCACAATGAAAGACCAATGTCTGTATATCTATCTCAAACTGATATTTACGAGGCAACATATCAGATATCGTTATTCCTATTTATCTCCTACATTTTAATTATAGACAAATATCCAACTGAGTATTCAAACCTGGTTTGTGTGTGTCTTTCAGGGATAATATCCAAAAAATTATCTCTAATAGGGACTAGGTTCTCAATCCCCGCCACCCCATGCATTTCTTTTCACTTTATCTATCGCGGTGAATTTGAAACCATGTTCATTAGAATCTGGGGTTTTCTATCATGTGCATCACTGTGGCAGATGTTACATCTTGTTTAATAATAGCTCTAATATGTTCTCCTACTCTTTCTTTAAATTTTCTCTTCATTTTGCCAATGTAGAAGAAGACACATTTACAAATAGCTATAACGATATCTGATATGTTGCCTCGTAAATATCAGTTTAAGATAGATATACAGACATTGGTCTTTCATTGTGGAACTTGAGTTTCCAGAGAATTTTGGTGAACGTTTGTCTTTGTCATTTTTTCCCTTCCTAGGTCTTTCTCTCCCCTTCCCTAACCTTACCTGTTTTGGTTTGTTTCTGAGACAGATTGATGATATGTTGCTTATACAAAATGTTTTTTAAACAAATCTTTCTTCTAATGCACAAAGATTGTAGTGCAATATTTAATTAAAATTAAGATTTTGAATATAGGGATTTTTAATGAATGTTGGTATTATGGCAACTATCTTAAGTAGCTATCTAATGCTGTATGTGATGTTTTATGCACTTGGTAATGGATTTAAGCTGGTGTTAATTATCCAGTTAGAAGCACAGACATTATATAGAGTGTTGGGTCAATTAATTATTCAGCCTTTGAGAAATGAGGTACAGTAACTCCGAAACATGTTAGGCTGTTAGTCGGCTGTTTTTTACGAATGAATATTTTTCTAAAAAACAATTGGCATCCTGTGTGATGGCTTGTGTGTGCTAGGAACCTGGTATAATTACTGTAGCATGTCAGCTTGTTTACAGATGGAATGGGATGAGAGTTAGGCCTAATGACCCCATGGCATGCCCCGATGCCTGTTGGTGTGTGGAGGTTGGGGGAGGGGGAATCCTAACATCGAATTTCCAAACTTTTGCCACTATACTATCAACCCTAACTAATGCATTAACAGATTTTTTGTGATAATATATACAGTATTATAGCTGTATGGTAGTGCAGCTATAGTTTGGATTTCCTAGCCACTTCTGTTTTAAACCCAAAATTTTGCACTTTAATAACTTTACAACTGTATGATGGATTTACTTGAAATTGTGCATGTGAGGTCTAGTACCATAGACCTCTGGATCTGGCAAGTTGTGTTATGGTCGGTTGTGCAGTTGTGGGGCACCAAAAAACCAAAAAATAGAGTTTTTGGCCATTTCTTTGCTTGGGGCTACAACAAAAAACACATTCTTCTTGCTCTTGTTTCACTTTTTTTTTTTGAAATTACTGTTTATTCCTCCTCCCCAGCCTGCCACCTCCGACCCTTCAGGGGGGACAACTGGACATCCCACTGCCTGGAACCCTACCCAAGCAGACCCCTAGGCCCCATGGAGCCACGGATTACCCCCCGGGTGGGGACGAGGCGGGGGCTCAAACCCCGTTACTTACATTTCGTCGGTCTGTGGTCTGCTGGGCGGGCACAGGCAAATCGTGGGCACAGCCATGGTCCTCCCATCTTCCCGGCTGAGGCAGGCTTATTTCCATGTTTTTCTCCCTCTGAGCAGCAAGCAACCTCCCCTGACGTCATGACGCATGCGCCGACGTCCATGCTGCTCAATGGCCGCCCATCCCCAAATGGAGCTTGCAGTTCCTTGAGCCTCCGCTTGGGGTCATGCAAGTGTCGGGCATCGTCGAAACCCTCCCGGAGAAGGTGAGCTGTCATTGGATGCTCAAGCCTATTTCCCCGACCGACCGATGACCCGAGTCCGCTCCCGAACCCGGGTCGCCGGCGTGGTGCGAGGTGTGTCGTCCAGCGCCTCAACCCTCAGCGCCACCGGGCTGGCTTGTTTCACTTTTTTTGGTCCTGCAGACATCTGCATCCATGTGTATCAGCCATCTGTACTGGACTTGCACTATTACATCCTGCCTCGGCATCATTTTATTCTGGTTCTACGTAATGTATAGAGTTCTTGCTGTCACTACATGTATTTTTTCTCGCTCATTTCATATCGTTTTTTGTTGTTTCATCTCTTATTACAACATTGATTCTCACAATGTCCCTCAGCAAATGTTGTGTATTGAACATAACACATTGGTCGTTATGTTGAAGAACTGTGGCATACAGAACTCCTCTGTTCTATCTGTGCTGCCTCTCTTTCAGTGTGGTTTCATGCTTCATGCTTCCCAACTTCCATCCCTCATTCATAGGCGTCTTTCCCATTGTTTGCTACTATTTTCTCCATATTGCAATTTCATTTTGTTTTGTGTGCCACATTTCTACGCCCTATCATCTTGTTTTCTCCATGCTTACAGTGATGACAGTGCATGACTTTTAAAGAGCAGGCACCCACTGTCTGTTACCCAGCACCCATCACAGATATATAATAGCAGACCAGCCCCACTGTTGAGGGGTCTTACAAATTCCATGTGGATCCCTCCAGTAAAAAAGTTATAGTACCCTGAATGTGCACCCCATAATTACAGAGTCATGTCTGACACTCACCCAGTCAGGTAACCCCAGCACCCTTTTGTGAAGTTAGAAAATTAAGGCTGTGGGTGTGCTCCAGAGACCTGTACTGGCTTCATTTTTCAATGACTTGTAGTACTATTTCAAGCTGTCACTTCAAAAGATGCCAGTGACCACTCCAGTAAACAGGGACTGTTACTCCAGTGGCTGCTTTGATATTTCTACATGGGACTACTAGATAGTATTAAACACCATAGAAATACTGCATACATACAGGTTAATGAAATGCACACTCAGCATTCAGTTTCTGACATCACAAAAGGGGTCTGGGGGTACCTGCCTGGGGGCATATCAGACATGGCTCTGGTTTTATGGTGTGCACATTTGGGGTGCTATAACTTTTTCACTGAGTGAAGCACATGTAATTTGTAATACCACTCAAAAGTGTAGCAGATCCACTATTATATCTGTTTGAAGGGCTGGGCACCTGACAGTGGGTAACTGCTCTGTAAGCTACCCACAGTCTGGAATGGTGATCTAGCATAATATGACCACAAAAGAATTGCTACAGCCTGCGTCTGATGGTGTTATGAGATTGGATTGGATTCCAGTGTTTCAGGTGTACTTCTACTGAGAAGTAATTATGCAATTGAACATACAGGCTTGCATCTTATCAGTGAGGTCATGAAATAGTCGATGCCACTGACTTTGGTTGCTGGGTGGGGGAAGGGGCTGATGTAAATCATGGAATGTATTCTGTGATTTATATCCTATATATACATGCTTGTGTAAACTGGTGTTTTGCACATCAGTATACCACACAGTGGTGCAAGCATCAATAGAGGACCGTTTACTGTTGAAAGTAACCTTTATTGTATGTGTGTATTCACACACACTGAGATGAAGTGTACTGTATTTGTACTGTATCTTATTGTTATGCACACTCCATTCTGGTATGCAGGTTCTATGACTATTCACAGTTGCCAGACCTTACAGAACCTTTGGACTTGCAATGCTCAACTTTATCACTGTTTATGCCTGTGTGCCTCTCTGGTTTCCAGCTATGTTATCCTTGCCTCTCTGTGTTGTTCCCTCCAAAAGGCAACACTATATGTGAGTCAGTTTACACAGTTTCCCATGACATCATGCCATACTAACCAACCAGTGTTAATGCACGCTCATGTTAGTTTCACAGGTGGCACATAGCCCTGCTCTATGCTAGTGTCTTATTTGAGTGGTGAATTTTACCAACAATCCACAGTATGTGCAGTGTGATTACAGATGTTTGTGCTGCCATGGTGCTGCAACAGACCTTGTTACAGATATGTATCCCAACTTAAAAAGGATAAATTGCACTTCACCAGTGGTAATACCATTTTCTTTTATTAGCAATAATTGTTTTATTGTGTTCTGGGGACACTTAGTGATCTGTTGTTCTTAGTGACACTATGTATCTAGGTGTTTTGATAAACAGTAACATGCATTGACTGCTGTTCCAGAGCAATGTCTATTGCTGCACATCACTGACTGTAAGCTTCAATAAGGTCACTATAGTGCAAGTATGTGCATAACACAACTGGATGGAAGCTCTCACATGTTCCATCCATCCTTGTTTAGTCTGCATGACATGCTCAGTTTTGTCACATGCAAACCACCATTGCATTGGAATTGCTCAGTGACACTATATGGCTACACTTGATATGGAATACTGTTGTGTAACTGCTTGTCATGCCATCACTGCCACACAACTAATCAGTCTTTCCAATCCTCTCTTCTAACAACATGCAGCATTCCAGTGCAGGCACCAAATCCAGATGCAGAGGCCCAGAAGTTTTTGTTTTCCATTCCAGTCTACATGAACTGTTCACAAAATGCCCCAGTTGTGCAGCAAATATAACAGTGCATTACTCCACAGATGAAGTAAAGTGGAGGCTTGGCACCCTTCTCATTGTAACTGTTACATGTCTGGACTGTGGCTATGGCCATATATGGCAAAATCAGTCATCATTGGGTCATATTCCACCTATGAACATGATACTGTCAGCTGCCATTCTAATATCTGGATACCCTGTTTCAAAAGCACTGCATCTATTCGAACTGATGAATGTTGCTTCTATTTGCCATATGACATTCAATAACCACCAGCGTTATGTCCTTCTCCCAACTATCCAGAGCTTCTGGATTCAGAAACAGAAAAAACTGATTGAACAATTATCAGCAATGGGAGGTGGACTCTTGCTAGATGGTGATGGTCGTTGTGATAGTTCTGGTCACTGTGCAAAGCATGGATCATACAACATGCTGGAACAGAACATCAACAAAATTATCACTGTTGCCTTTGTCCAGGTGAGCAAACAAATTCTGAGACAGCATTGTGCTTATTCTTTTGCCGCTACAGTGCTTACTATGTCAATAATTTCCACGTTCTCCACTAAGAGCAATGAGGTGAAGAATTCTGTGTGGATGGAGCTGAAGAGACTTCAGTGTGTCCTTTCATTCCTTGTGTGCCAATCTCACTTGAAAATTGCATGTCTGGTGACTGATCACCACACGCAAATAAATGCATGGCTCAGGGACAACCCACTGATGACTGGTGGTGACCACTACTATGATGTTTGGCACATGGCCAAAGGTAGTGTAACATTACTCTTCCTCTTTTTTTTTTCCTTTTCATTGTTAAAAATATTCGTTATCATACTTTTTTGTCTGTGAATGTGCACTAATCAATTTCTTCCTCCTTTCAGGTCTACAAAAAAAATTAGAGGCCTTGTCAAAGCAAAAACACTGTGAGACAATCAACCAATAGAAGAGGACCATCTACAATCTCATTTATTGGATTGCTGCCTAGACACCGCTTTGTGATCCTAATCTCAGAAAAGCGAAATGGCAGTGCATGATGAATCAAAAACATCCATGAGGGCTACAATGACCTTTTTCCATGCTGCCTGCATCGACCTCTTACGAGCCAAGAGCAGAACAAGAAATGATGCAACCGAGTCAGTATTCACCCAGTAACACAGAAGATACCCTTTCATTTGTGTCCAAGAAATTTGTTTTGAATAACTTTTGGTTTTCTGTTGACAGGTGATAAAGGGTCAGAGAAACATTTTGAAATTCTAGAGAACAAGCATCTTCAAAGCGACATTTGCCACCTTTCACTGCATACACAAACATCAGCGGTAGAGGCGTTTCACAGCACCATTCTGAACTTTGCTCCAAAACTCACTTCCTATTCTTTTCATGGGATACAGTGCAGGGGAGTATCGATGTAAGGTTATTAGGGTCATGGTGGGATACACCCACAGATGCATGCTCTGGTGAACAACATTTAAAAGCAGAACAATGATACTTCTCATTCATACTTGCAAAGCTATTTTCAATGGATTGACAAGAGTTATGCATCACGGCATGATGGCTGATCTACAGAGTGCATGTGTATTACTCTCCTTCTATCATTTTATTGGTGGGTCAATCCACTAGACTGTGTATTGGGGAGGCGCTTTATCAGTATCATAGTGTAGGACCTCTTATGTCTCGTTATCAAGGACATACATCACCCACCTCATGTGGTGGCATGCATCTTGTGCCTATGATTTGCATTTTTTAATACTTCAGTTATTTTCAGATTGTATGTGTCCCTGTCTAGTGATTTTTGGGTTTAGTCATATCTCTAGTATAGTGTACAGTGTGTAGTGATGGGCAATTTCTTCACCTCCACAATGACACAGTCTTGTGTAGTTCCTGTAGGTGTCTCTACAAACTATATTTGCCACTTTCATGTGATGTTGACAGTCTTCTGGGTTAGCTGGTGGCAAGAGACAGCATTCCCATATATGTCAACAGACTTTGATGCCACCACCATCATGTATATGCCTGCATCTCTGTCCTAATTATTTAGCTGCATTCTCATTATCTCTTTATTTTCAGATTTTATCTGTCAGCACTCCATTTCAATGAAAACATAGGGAGAGACACACTGACAGACAAGGATGGGAAGGAAAAGTTTGCTGTCTACTTCTCAAAGGCAAAGAATAGTGAGCCTTCTGTGCAGCCACGGAAACAACCATCAACATATGGTATGCAAAATCAAAATTAAATTTTTCAAGCCATCATATGAGTAGTTAGTGCATGTGCTTAGTAAAATTGTATACAGCAAGTAGGTGCACTCAACAAACATGACCAATTTTCAAGCACAACTCAGGGTGTAGGGGGATATACACAGATGACAACCAACCTTGAACCAGATGAAGCTGTTTGTGTTATTAATACTGTTATCTGTCCACATGCCATTGGCATTTTTCCACACAACTGTACAAATGTCATGTGTGTTTCATTATTTACATGCTTTGTTGTCCTGGTATGTACTAGTGTGTCCCTTTGTCCACCACAAAGAGCCTCACAGTACCTGTCAGAAGCCACCCTTCCAAATTAATGCCTAGGCCTTTAACCGGTCTCACACTCACTTAAAACTTCACATCCACCACCAGTGCTTCATCCATCCAGTGCTGTATCTGTGCAGTTCTATCTCTTGTTCTCCCACCTCTAACTCCCCTCCACCGCACATTTGTAACTGTTTCCCCTACTATCTCTCCCATTTTCCATTGCAGACATACTTAGACCATAGTATGTTGCCCATTTTACAGCATCTTCCCTTCCCCCAGATACACAACCCATAATTAGACACTGATTCTAGTTGGTGCTGCCACTAAGCAGTCATGAGGTTCACACGGATGGCTACTAAAAGTGTCCAAATTATGTTGCAAGACGTAATCATGTTTGCACCCACTGTGGTTACAAAAAAACATTACTAAACATGGTGAATATCACAAACAATGCAGAGTTCAGCAACACAGAAACCAACTGGTGACACGCTGTTTGAGTGCAATCATGTTATCTCATGAGTATATCCACACACAACACATGTCCTTAAAACATAATTCTTTTCTTCCAGAGTATGCCCATGCAGTAATGTGAGAGTCCATGCTGCCACTGAGGGATCCGGCAATCATTGAGAAACTAAAGAAATCTGCTGGCTCCAAACAATAGCCTGAGCACCTGTCTGCAGCATTCAAGGACATTGACCATGTGAGTGCAGTCCAGCAGTACAAGAAATGATTTCCAAATAAGAGTTAACTTTTACAAGTACAGTCCCACACAGTTACAGCGTTTGCTGCAAATTCTGATTGTATGACTACTTGAATGGAACAGTAAATGGAATTTCTGTTGGTTGGACGCTCACTGCCACTGTAAACAACTCCATTGTGGTATTGGCTGAACACTTTTGTAAACTAAATGGTCAGTATGGCACTGTGGCCAATCAGTGTTTTGTAGTGTTGGACACAGGACAGTCGAATGGCTCTTGTTAGAGCAGGATGATATTTGTCGTGCATGACTGCACATGGACCAAGAAGTGCCAATGTTGGACATACTAAGATTTTGAAAATGTGTAGCCTTAGGAGACAGTTTGTGTGCACACATAATAAGGACTGCAGCAAGGAAACCATTGTGAAATGGTCTGCAAAATTTGATCACATTGATTGGTGATACTGGACCAGATGTGCCACAATTGACAGCTTTGGAGACTGCTCTCTCATCAATGCTGGATTTTTATTTATTTATTTAATTCTAGGATTACAAGTACCTTTGAGCCAAGGCTCTTTTACAAAGGTTCCACATCAGACTGAGTACAGCACAACAAAGTTTCAACAGTACAAGGTAAAACAGAAATGTAAGCGGTACAGCAGTAGGTTTGGCAGCGATAACAGGTTAATCAGGTTAAGAGCAGTTTCTAGTGGTGGGTGTAGAAAATTGTGGCAAGAACATGAACAGTAATAATGTGCATGTTTAACAGCTACGTAATCAGATACAGGAGAGATGCATACATATTTTGTAGGGCATTAACGTTCAAGGTCATAGGAGAGCAACAGATACAAGAAATGGTTAGGACATGGGGGGTAAGCTGCCGAAAGGCATTGTCAACATATACAGAAGTGCAGGCAGGGAGTTGGAGGGGGGAGAAAGGGTGAAGGAGGGGTGAGGTGGAAGTGCTTGTTGTAATGCCGGGGTAAGGACAGGGGTGGCAGCTA
This sequence comes from Neoceratodus forsteri, assembly GCA_016271365.2. NCBI lineage: Eukaryota > Metazoa > Chordata > Ceratodontiformes > Ceratodontidae > Neoceratodus > Neoceratodus forsteri. The sequence goes on from JADMNL010000035.1 coordinate 44,342,839, forward strand.
GGCTGGCAGGGCGTGGCAGTCACAGGTACTGGAGGCAGACAGACAGAGATGGAGGCTGGATTTGAAAGGACCAATCTTGGGGGTGGAGAAAATATCCATGCTGAGGTTATTTAACCAGTATGGCGCCCTGTAGGCAAATGATCATTGGCCCAGCGAGGTATGGCACCTAGGAATCAGCAACATTTGAGAGTCAGATCCCCTGGTATGGCGGAGGTTTCGACTAGGGCTGAGGAGGGCTTGGACACCAGGGGGAGCCAGACCCAGTGTTATCTTTTTTGCCATGATGCAGGATTGATATTTAATCTGATTTGATAGGTTCAGCCAGCCAGTTTGGGCGTAGAGGTCGCAGGTGTGTGTAGGGTGATGGGCACCAGTATGAGCCGACATGCTTTGTTTAGAGTGGTTGTGATGTGTCTTAGGGCTGTGAGGTGGCAGAGTCATAGATTAAGAGGCCATAGTCAATGACAGAAACTACCGAGCTTAGTGATCCTGAGGACCTCAGGGTTTAGGTTTGCCCTATGTCTGTAGAGGAGACCAAGTCGTATGTTAGCCTCCTTGCTCACGCTGTCTAATGGGCTCCATAGGAAAGGTTATTGTCAAGAGAAATTCCAAGGTATTTAAATGAAGGTACCTCTTCAATAGGCACTCAAGGTAATTGTAATGGTCAGTGGATGCCTGCTCTTGTTATGTGAGTTAATGAATAGCATGGTTTTTGTTTTTATAGTTAAGGATGAGTTTTTGTTTGCAGAACCAGTTCTCTGTGGCTGTGAACCCGAGTTGGAGCTTATGCTGTAGGGATAGTGGGTCCTTATGGGTGGTGTGGATGATGGCATCATCGGCGTACAGGATGAGTTTTTCTGGGCATGATTTGGGGAGGTTATTTAGAAATAGGCTGAAGAGAAGGGGCCCCAGTATGGATCCCTGGGGGACTCCAGAGCGGACTGGAAGTGCGTTGGAAAGGACACCTCCAATTTTCACTCATTGCGATCTGTTCTCCAGGTAACTTTTGAACCAGGTTGTGGAGTCAGGGGTGAGCCCAGCAATTTGTAGCTGGTCCAGGAGCAGGCAGTGGTGAATGGTATTGAAGGCCTTAGTTAGGTCTATGAAGACAGAACCGGCTAGGTGGCCATTGTCCAGGGAGCTGTGGATAGCTCCAGTGAATTCCAGGAAGGCTATTATGGTGCTGTGCCCTTTCCTGAAACAATGCTGCTGGGGGCACAGGATATTGAGATTGTCCAGATAATCTGTGAGCTGGTCAGCAACTATGCATTCTATGGCCTTGGATAATGGGGGGCAGTATGGAGATTGGTCGGTAGTTTCCAGAGTTGGTCCGATCTCCTGATTTATGTATCGGTGTAATGGTGGCTGATTTCCATCTGTCTGGGAACTGGCTCTGGCTGAGGGAGAGGTTGAAAAATCTTAGTTAGCGGGTTAATCACCTCATCAAGAGTGAGGGACTGGAGTTTCAGGTCAAGGGTGTCCCCACTGTGTCGTGTTTTTGCGATAGCATTAGCAATGTACTTCTGGGCTTCTCTCATCTTGACAGATTTGAAGTAGAAGGGAAGAAGTTTTGGGGGGGTGTAGTAGTAGCAGGTTTAGCAGGGGAGCTGGTTTCATTGAAGAAATCAGTGGGGAGCACACTGCTGAGGCCAGTGAAGGCTGAGTTGAAGGTGTTGGCTATAGTGGTTGGGTCGAAGGTAATTTTCCCATCAGTGACTAGCATAGTAGGGGAGGATTTTGATTGTTTCCTGGTTACTTCTTTGATGTTATTCCAGAAGGCTTTACCATTACCCCAGGTGTTGGTGAGTGCTTCCTTGTAATAGGCGCTTTTTTGCAGTTGTATAGACCGAGTGCAGGCATTTCAGGCATGTTTGTAATTCTGGAGGTTAGCTCGAGTGCTAGATTCCTGGCTAGGAGCCAGAGGCAGTCCCTTACTTTTTTGTGCAATTAGGGTCGGCGGTGATCCATGGACTGAAGTGGGCTTTGACTTTGCATTTTTTAGAGGGGATGTAGGTGCTGCAGGCAGCGTTAAAGGTGGAAATGAAGAAATCCAGGGCTGAGTTGACAGATGCTCTAAAAATAGGAGACCAATCTTGTTGCCTGAGGAGCGATTTGAATAGATGCAGCTTGCCACAGGGTAGGATTCTGCTGGAAGTGACTGCTGGGGGGGGGTTGCAGAATTTGTTAGTCCATTCACAGATGACAGGGGAATGGTCACTAAGAGAGTCAGGCAGGACAGAGATATTGGTTATCCGGGCGGGGTGGCTGGTAAGAACCCAGTCCAGGAGGGAGCTGGTACCTGTTCTATAGTTGAGTCGGGTTGGGGAGGTGACCAGTTGTGTGAGGTTTACGGAGGCAAGGGCATCCTTGAGGATCCCAGTGTCAGGGGAGAGCCATTTAATGTTAAAGTCACCAAGCATGATTAACTCAGATCCAGAGGGTTGTGTATGAGCGAAATCCAGTATGGCACTGACTCCTTTTGCTTGCTCTTTTGGTGGGATGTATACTGCAGCTACTGTGAGGACTTTTCCATGTGATCCTAGGTAGATTTGAATGGGAAGGATCTGTGCAGTTGAGTCGGGGGACGTCTAGGGGATGGCCCGTGAGGCCCTCCTTAAGGTAGATGGCACATCCCCCTCCTTTTTTGGCCTTACGATCTAGCCTGAAGACATTGTAGCCAGGTAGGGTGATTGTCTGGTCTGGGATTTTCGGTGATAGCCAGCTTTCCACAATAGCAATGACATCCGATTTGTACTGGCATGAGAAGATTTGAAGGGCATCAAGCTTCAGGAGAAGGCTGCATATATTTATGGAAACAAGGGAGAGTGACCCAGAGTGTTTAAGTTGGTTGTTTGGGCCGTGAGAAATTGGGCCTGGGTTCGGGTGGATGTTACCTGACAGGAGTAGCAGGAGGAGCAGTAGCTTCAGTGTGCACCAATGCAGGTCCCTGGTAGTGAGCTTCCATGAGTGCTTCATTTCAGTGGGTGAAGGAAGATGATGGAGCTGGTCCCAGAGTGATTTCTGTAACAAGAGAGGGATGAGGGCTGGCATAGGAATCAGCCAACTGTTATGGGTGTCAGATCTTAGCCACTCAGGGTTGAAAGGGGTGGGAGGGTGCATGGTAAGGCTTGTAGAATGCATAGGTGGTAGTGGACCAAGTCAAAGTGGTAACTGAGTGGTGGGGTGGAGTAACAGGCTCAAGGGGAGTAGAAAAGGGGAACAGATGCCAGAAGGGTAAGTAGTTAAAGTGGGGCAGGACATGGATGGGGGAAAGAGGGGAGGCACAGGAGGCAAGGCAGCCAACAGAGGTGGTGTTTGATGGACAGATAAAGGAGGAGTTAGGAGTTAAGTAGAGATGCAGAGAGAGTGAGAGAGAGGGGGGAGGGATAGAAAGAGGCAGTGCTGAGAGATGAGCAAGGGTCAAGAAGTGGGTGGTACTAGCAGGCAGTCCAATTGGCGATGGCACAGAGAAGAGCCACTGAATGGGGAGGGTTTTAATGGCTATATAATAAACCCAAAGGGTGGTGCGTCAGGCAGGTGAAAAACTACGGCTTTTCACCATGTATTTCAATGGGCGCAGAGGCCCCAGATTGCACAGAAAGCTGAGAGGAGGGCTGGACCAATCAGAGGCAGAAGCGTACATCCCCAGACCAATCAATGGCTGCAGCAGAGAGCACTGGCCAATCGAAGCTTGAGACGGATTTACTGGTCGGGTCCGTGGGCTTACCCGGCTTGCGGAGCTCCTGGATGGCTGCTGTGTTGGTGTGGGTGCGCGGCTGGCTTCTCGAGCCGTGGCCACTCCAGCGGTACTGAAACAAGTCAGAGGAGGGGGCTGGGGATCTGGGGAAGAGAGAAAGAGGGAGGTAGTTAAGAGGGCTGTGATAAAGGAGTGTGACGCAGGTGTCAGGTCGGAGCGCAGAGACAGAGGGACAACAGACACCGGATTAATTAAGCAAGTGAAAGAGAGAGCCGAGAGACATGGGGTGGGGGGGAGGCCGAATAATTAGCCCTGGTGCCACAAGAAATTAGGTGTTAGAGAGTGTTAGCTAGGAGGAGAGCAGAGGGGGAACACAGGTAGCTGTCTGTAATTAAAGATATTTATAATTTTATCTCAAGTTGGGGTTACAGGAAGGAGATTGGCAGCAGGTGAAAAAATAGCCAAGGTAGATGGGTGAGACAGAGATTAGGACACAGAGCAGAATTAAGTACAAGCGATACAATCAGAATAACCAGAATTAATGCAACAAAATACAGGCTAGGCTAGGCAAGGCAGTAGTATGAGAGAAAAAAAAATTCAACTACAGCTTTTCACCATGTATTTCAATGGGTGCAGAGGCCCCGGAATGCACAGAAAGCTGAGAGGAGGGCTGGACCAATCAGAGGCAGAAGGGTACGTCCCCAGTCCAATCAATGGCTGCAGCAGAGGGCTGGCCAATCAGAGACTCGAGCCGGATTCACGTCGGGTCGTGGGCTTGCCCCACCCAGCTTGCATGGAGCTCCATGGCTACTGTGTTGGTGTGGGCACGCTGCTGGCCGAGCCGCCGCTTCCAGCGGTACTGAAACAAGCCCGAGGAGGGGCTGGGATCTGGATGAGAACTATGAATATGTAACTTTGAGACTTGGAAGCAAGGCAATGGGTTGCACATTACTTGTTCACAATTACTAAATGCCCAGTGTATTATTGGTGTTGGGTATATAAATGGATAGCCCCACCACTGGGCACTAATGCCTTTTAGTCAAGCATTCCATGATGCATGTTAAAGGTATATATTGCTATGCACAATGTTATTTTAGGAATCATGCATGTGTCATAATTTTACTTGGGATGCATGACTTATGCATAACTGTTGTGGTCTCACATATGTAGTGGTGGTGGTGTAGATATTGGTTGGGTGTGCATATGTGACAACCCCTGACTCATGGTAAGGTTGTGGAAATGGCCACTATCTGAGACATAATGACAGCTGTCAGAAAAAAACCAAAGAAAATCAATAAATATCCCTGATAGTCCAGTGGTACCCCCAACCCTCCCGATGCTCTGACCCTCGTAAAATAACATAACTGTAATTCCATGGTAGTGTAGTGGGCCCTCCCACAACACTGATCACTGATCATCGGAGAATGTCACGTCCCTGGTGGTCCACTGGCACCCACTACCCCCCCAACCACACAGGGCCCCCTTCCCTCCCAGCTCCCCCACAGTCATCGGCTGACAGCCAGCAGCAACCCACCCACATACTGCAGCAGCTGCCCACCGAATGACAGCATACAGCATGGGCTGCCATCCCAGTGGTCTACAATGTGGACCAATGGGCTTGCTTGCAGTGCATACTGTAACAGTTATCCACAGGTATGCAGGTGGGATTGCTACTGGTTGCCCACAGATGACTGTGGGGGGAGCTGGGTGGGCAGTGGGTCATGTGTGGGTGGGGAGTGTGGTGCCAGTGGACCACCAGGGATGCCATGTTCTCCGATGATTGGCGATCAGACAGTATTCATCCTTGTCTGGGGTGGGTACACCCGTGCTTCGTATTTGTGCAGTGCACATTACCTGATATATTCATAGGGGATGCACCATTACTTATCACTTTTGAATACATCCCTTTGTTGATTCAGTGCAACTCAGTTGCACTGCACCATCACATGCACCATTGCCTGGTGCAATTTTGAATACTGGGTCCTACATGTACTACACTTGTAACCGATTGCAAATGTCACAACAGAGTACCATGACATGAAGTAGCGAGTTACCCAAAGCATCACAGGCACTGTAAAGGATCTAGATCACGTTTCCATGCAAATGTCTCAGTAATGAGTCATGGGAAGGAGAATGGGATCTAGGATCTCCCGCATATTTTTTTAGTAATCCTGTGTTAATGACTGTCAGTCCCCATTGCGTTTCCTTCCATATTGTGGCTGAAATGTATGCTAATGCTCAGGTTATACCCAGCAATGTTTCGCTTGCAATACTTGATCCTCTCCTATGGCATACTTCCCTGGCATTAGGTCCACCTACAGTTATTGCCATAGATCTTGATGTAATATTCACCTCTAGACACCAGAGTATGTTCCCAGCTTCGGGGAAACAGGATGCAGCACTGCATCAATGAATGTAAACAGACATGTGGTCAGTGGCAACACTATCACGGTTTAAAAAAAAAGCATTATAATTAAACTAACTGCTGTAGCAGCAAGCTGCAGAGAATCTTGTCGATGATGAAATGTGTTTACTTAAATGGCGACAGTTTCATGCCTAATGGGGGTTGCCAGTGTTCCAGTTTAACAACACATCCCCAATTCAAATGTTTATGTCCTGAGATGAACTGTGTGCATATTTTACTGTACTGACAGTAGTTTATGTCGTTGATTGTTTTGCTGATTGTTTTAAACAACATCTGAACATATAATACCTTGAACACTGAAACCTAAACAATACCACACGAATAATTAAACTATTCTGAATTTGCACTTACAGTGTGTTGACTTCCACAACACTGTAGCCCCAGGAGGCGATGTGTCTGCTTGCACCATCACCACAAAATCAATAAGATATTTTAACTGTTTGAACTATTGTCAAGTGGGTGAAGTTTTCTTTTCCAAGAAGCATGAAACATAGAAATCCCTGCTGAAAAGCCAAGCCATGATACTGTGCATGTGCATATTCATATGCATAGTCGCATGTCAAGTATTACGATGGGTCTTTTCGGGAGATATCTTACTATATTTTAGCCTTCTTTTTTAAAAGAGAAACAATTCCCCCACTTAACAATTGTTCAAACTGTTAAAATATTGTTTTACTTGTTGGGTGATGGTGCAAGAAGTCCACTACGCCCCTGTGCTTCGGTGACGGCAGTTGCTGCACCACCGTGTTTCCAGATTCAATTGCAGCCGCAGTATAAGTCAATGCCTCAGTAGCAACAGGGAACTATTTGTTATGTGGCGTAAGAATAAATTACATAAACATACTTTAACCAGTCCAAAAACATGTTTTTTTTTTAAATATAAGTGGAAATTGCATAATCATAATAATACACGGCCGGGTGTGGGTCATGAGGGATTTACTCGCACCTGGTGGGGATTTGGTTAGTCAGCTGGTGGTCTCATGACCAAACCACACCAGGCATGAGTAAATCACAGCATAACTGACATCCTGTTGTGGATTATTGCTTAACTATCTCTCTTCATGTAATGCTTACCACCTCTTGGCTGCGTACTTGATATATGCTTATTTAATCACTTGACATCAATTAAAATATACAATAAATACCTGGATTAACAAACGGTCTTTTTTGTAACAGATCAATAAATGTGTCAAATCCTGCCTTGTGAAACAGCATCCTGTCTAGTCTCTTTTTTGCATGCTATGGAAGATTGCCATAATTTATACCAAGCAGAAAATCAGACTATTAAGAAGTCACACAGACACTGATATAGTCAACAATTTCTTTATTACAACATTCTATATCAAAAAGTTGTTGTAGAGAAAGCAATGCAATACAAAGAGCGAAATATCTATGGTAGGATGATGCATTATGGCTTGAACTGACAGTATGCAAGGCCATCTTCGTTAGGATACCATTTACGTATTTGAGGATGCTACATGAGGGCAGTGCAAGTCTGACATCCTTTCTGAGGTAGCCCCAGCACCAGTGTACCAACTGCCTGTAGCCGGTGTATCTGTACTTCCTGTATGGGGAACAAAATAGAAAAGGTTTGAATTAGTGTTGCAAAGCATCATATAACGCAACATATCTTTGGTTCACATACTTTCGGTAGCTAGCTGTGTACTGGGAACTGTAGACATGATATAGGACCAGTGTATGATAATATAGGTGTGCCCAAGCACTGAGCACTAAGGGACTCCTGTTGTGATCAGGAGGTGGGGGGAGAAATTGAGTCTTGGATCTTGACTGATTGCATTCTGTCCATGAGATAGGCTCTTAACCAGTGAAGAGCAGGAACAGATAGGCCAGCAACAGCAAGGGAGTCAAGAAGAAGGGTATGGGAGACTGTATTGAAAGCCTTGGATAGGTCAGCAAAAATAGCAGGGGTGATGAGGCCATTGTCCATCCCGGTAAGGATAGAGTCAGTGAACCTAAGCAGGGAAGTGGTGGTGGAGTGGTTCTTCTGAAATCCAGGATGGAATGGAGTGAAGAAGGAGGAGTCAGCAAGATAAGGGGTTAGTTGAGAGGGGGCCAGGTGTTCTTGAAGCTTGGCAAGGACAGGGAGAAGGGAGATTGGACTATAGTTGGCAGGGGTGGAAAGGTCCCCATCCTATGGGAGAGGGAGGACCACCATGTTGTTTCAATGGTGAAGGACTTATAGAAGAGATTTAGAATTAATGAGAGAGGATAGGCAATAGCAGAAGCTGAGAGATATAGGAGTTTAGGATCAAGGTCATCTGGTGAGGAGCCTTTAGAATAGGATTTTGGATAGACAGGAGTGAAGGAGAAGGAATGGTGGGAAAAGGAGGGTAGAGGGATATTGGAGGGAGGATAAGGGGAAGAAAGGGTTGGAGGAGGGACTTTAGGAGGGTAGAGGCACAGGAGGTATAGTAGGAGTTAATGTGGAGTTATATGGGGGTGTGGAGGAAGGGGGTTGAAAGGCTGAGGGTAGAATGCATGAAGCACTTGCAGGAGGACTGGTTGAAGACTGAAGTCTGTAATGGGTATATCTGCTCTGTATTTATGGAGGAAGGGTGGTAGAGAGCCATAGTTGGAGAGAAGTGGTGGTGGCACAGGAATGGTATCAGAACCTTTCACTGAGGAGAGAGTAAGGGAGGAATTAGCCAGGGTGAAGGTAGACAAGCCTATGGGGCTGTCTGGCTGCCACAATGTTGAGGCTGCTATACCTGTCCCTGGGCACCTATAGAATGCCAGAGAACTGGAAAAAGGTGACGGTAGTGCAATACACACAAGAGGGGAAGCAGGGAGCTGTGGTAAAACTACTGGCCCGTAAGTGGGGTGGCAGTGGTGGGGAAGGTAATGGAGGCACTCACTGGGGAAAGTGTAACGAAGTAAGTGTAGATGAATGGCCTGCTTGATGGCAGACAGCATGGGTTGACTTGGGGCAAGTCAAGCCAAGCCAGTTAGATCAAATTTTTTGACTGAGTGATGCAGGTAGTGGACCATGGAGGTGTGGTGGACATGGCCTATATGGCTTTCAGTAAGGACCTCAACACCGTACACAGTAGGAGGCCAGTCAACAAATTCTATAGCACAGGGGTGTGGGTCAAAATAACAAGATAGATTGAAAACAGGCTGAGGTAGGAGTCAGAGGGTGGTGATGAATTTGGTGTACTCAGGGAATGGGCAGGTGAGTGAATTAGCACCGGGATCAGTGGTGGGACACCTGTCAATGGAAATGGATATGGGTGCATGTAGCTGGCAGAATACAGGGTGGTATGATGGGCACAGTGGGGGTGGGAGTCACAGGGAAGAAAGTGAGTTGAAATGGATGTGGGGTGGCTGTTTGGGAGGTATTGGAGTGGCAAGAGAGGGACAAGAGGGGTAGAGAAGTTCAAAGAGGCAGGAATTAAAATGGGAAACATTGACAGGAGAGGAAGGGTAGGGTAGAAATGGAGTGAGAGGTAGCAACAGTAGGGGAGGAAGTAGTAGAAAATGATGAAAGGAGTACGAAAGGTGCAGATGAATGATGGATGAATGATGTAAGAAGTGAGGCAGCTGGATACTGGTTGGAGTGTACAGGGCTCACAGTGGAAGGCGGGGTCCAGGATCAAAATGATAGGGGGTATTGGTTCCGGGGGACTCCATACTACAGGGGATCAGATGGAGAGGAAGGTGGGGAAAGGCACAGTTGTATCTGGGTTGAGGCAATTCGTGATTGCATGCAGACAGGGCAGTGAAGGCACTTTGCAAGTGCGAAAGCAGAGGGAAACCACATGTGGTGGTGTACGTGTGAAGAAATGACTTGGCCGGGGAAACTGTAGGTAGGAAAAGGGAGGTTAGAGGAATTGGGTAGGCAGTATGAGGAGATGGTGGTTTCGGTGTCATTTTCTGATATGCTACCGGCACCATGTGCAAGTACTGGGAGAAAAACAACAGCTGTGAGAAGGATAACGGGAGACCTGGGTTTGAATACCACAGCCATCGCTAGCATACTGTGTGACAACATGTGCTCCCAGGGCACACCGGGAAACAAGCTTCTGCTTAGTTACTGTTTATACAATTTTCCCGTTCACTTTCCCTAGTGGTTACCATGGTTGTGGAACAGCTAACAAATTCCCTTGATAACAGGTTGCAGAGGTCAACAGAAAAAGTAGTCCGATCGGAAGTAAATGGGGTTAGGACATGGTTGCACAGAACTTATACAGCCATCATTGTGCACCATGTCAGAAACCATGTAGTGGCACAATGTCAATGCCAATAATATTGTATGCAGGAAAGGACTTCAACAAGACATGTCACGTGGGACATGACACTTACTTATACAGACTGCTGGGTGCATTTCCTTAATTGTCCCTGAGCTCATGGATAGCCCCTGCAGCTGTCCGGTGGTCACGAGGACCAGGAAGGTTAGAGGAGCCCTCCCCCAGTTACTGAGATCACGGATAGCCCCAGCAGATATGCGCTACCAGAATTAGCAATGGCCCTAATGGCTCTTCTGACTGCTGTGTTTGAATCTTGGACTTTGGGCGCCAAACCGCCGACATCTTTCTGTTGGCACAGCAATACTGATAGTTTTCTGGTCCATGAATTCTACAGCCAGCATAATGCCTGGGGAGCTTTTCTCTCAGTTACTTTAATCTGAATTGTATTTTAAAGCCTATACTTGGGAGCCTATCTTCACAGTACCTTTAATTTAAAACTGCTGATACTTCGGGAGCCTTCTCCCCAGTTCGCCTTAATCCAATGTACTGCATTTAAAGCCAGTAAATGCTTGTGAGCCTATCTCCACAGTGCTTTTAATCTAATTTAAAGACTGCATTTATTTAATTGTACTGCAAATACTCAGGAGCTTAGCTCCACACTGCATTTAAATTAAAATACTGCATTTACTAAATGTGCCGCAGAAACGCATACTGGCCAGAAACTGAAGCATTGTAAATCAGACTCTGATTCTGGTGCTCTTTTAAATATCTAGCTATGAATTGCCACATACAGAAAGTGAAGCATTTAGGTGCTCATTTCGGAGTTAGCCCAAACATCCCTAGATTCCATTTTGTAGCCCTCTCCTCTTTTCTCAGTCTCTCCTCCACCTAACTCCATAAATTACACTCTTTCTTTTCCTCCACAGCTGTCCAGTGGTCACGAGGGCCAGGAAGGTTAGAGGAGCCCTCCCCCAGTCGCTGAGCTCACGGATAGCCCCAGGTATGCACTACCAGATGTAGCAGCCCCAAGGGCTGTACTGACAGTGCTGTGTTTGGACCCACCAGTGCTCCGTGCTGGCTGCCCACTGCCCCACCACCACCCTTTGTCGACACTGCAACTTATACTATATGTCATGTGCAGAAAACACCAATCAGCGCATTTTCCCATCTGCAGCCTATCTGAAACCACCACCAGTGGCAGCTGTGTTTTCTCACTATCCAGAACTTCTCCATCCCCCACCTCCAAGGCCTTTTCATACTCCCCTTAAAGCCACATACTTGCACAATAAGGAACATGGCATTTTGGTCTATCCTTTTCCTCATATCTCCCACAAACTCTAAGTGCTTGTCCTCATCACTGCCACAAATGAATGTAAGGCTTGTATTGCTGGCTACTTCCACCTTGACCAGATTGTTGCTGGCCACAGATTTCTCTGCCGCAATTCTAGCTACAGAACAAAGATTTCTTCATCACTGCACCCCTACCCACCTACCACCTCTTCCCCTTAGCCTGGTCCCAAATAGGGTCACATCAATAGCATCCACACTTCTGGCATCCTTATCAAATAATGAAAAAAGACAACTAGGTTATCTGATTCACTCCATCATGCTCCACAAACACCAGTGGCATCCTCCGACCTGCCCCTTCTTGTCCCTCCTACTCCTAGCCCTGCTAGCAGCTGATGTAGAAATCAACCCAGAACCACAAACACACACATTGACCACACAAACGCCACATGGGCAGGATGCAACGGTATAAAAATTGCCCACCTAAATGTATATAGCCTCCCTTCCAAATTCACTGAGATGGAGGCCTGGGTGACTTTATATAAGCCCCAAGTGCTGGGTCTCTCTGAGACCTGGCTGAAGCCATACCACGACAATGCTTTGTACCAGCTTCAAGGCTATTCCTTCCTCCAGCTGGATAGACCAGGTAGGAAGAGAGGAGGTGCCATTGCGCTGTATGGTCAGGACCACATATCAGCTGCCATTGTTACATAGCCCACTGCCATCTCCATAAGTTAATGGATTTTACTGAGCTTACCATCAGTGCAACAAAAAACTTTATGTTGGCTGTTGCTACAACCCCCCTCCAACTAGTACCCAGGGAATGTCTAGCTTTCTCTCCGGTCTAGCCTGCACCACCCCAACTAGGGATGCTTTCCTACTCGGGGATTTCAATCTAAACTGGGCAGCTGGTCCAAACCCTGACTACACAGCCCTACTAAGTTCACAAAACCCAGAGCAAGTAGTCTCTACCACAAGATTCAATCAACACACACCAAACCACTATCCTTGATTGGATTATAACCAATCAGTCTGACCTACTCCTCCAAACAGGCACCATGTCAGACGCAATTAGCGACCACACCCCCCACCTACATCGCTGTAAACAAAAAGACAGTTTGCCCTCCACCAAAACTACTGTCTTTCAGAAATTTCAACAGCCTGAATCATGACCATCTAACTAGGGAAGTAGTGTCCTTAGACTTGTCCTCCCTATACCGGCTTGATAACGTCTCCTCTGCTGTCACTCTCTTCACCAGAACCATGTGGAAACTACAGGATTAGTATTTTTCTATCAAAACCAGAAGGTCTAGAGGTGGCTGCATGAGTTGGATAACAGAAGAACTACTACTACAAATGAAGGTCAGGGACTCCAAATGGAGAGCATTCAAAGAGTCCCCATCCCCCCAGCTATGGAATGCCTACAGGCAGCTGCTAAATACCTGCAAGCAGCAAGCAAAGTCACTAAAAATGAAATATTTTACTGAGCTCCAAAAAAACACCCTGGGGAACCCTCATAGATTCTGGACCTCAATTGGATCCATACTAAATCCAAAGACCAGCAAGCAAATAACAAAACTCACATCCCCATCAGGCACCATCAACAACCCCGCTGACATCGCTAACCTCCTAAATGCTATGTTTACTGACCTGACTCTATACCTTAACAAGCTCCCTCCTCACCCCCCTCCAGCCTAAATAGAAAAGGTAGCCTCTCCACCCCTCCAAACCCTATAGCAACTACCCCCCTTTCTATTTTAGGGCCATTGACCCTAAGGCCATCTCAAAACTCCTGAAAACCCTACCTTCCAGTGGAAGCCCAGGAAGTGATGGGCTATACCTTGCTTTCCTGAGGATCATCTCCCCATCCCTTGTCAGACCACTAACACACATTTTTAACCTCACCCTATCTACATCAATAGTGCCTGACACCTGAAACATGCAAATGTAGTTCTCATCTTCAAGGCGGAGACCCCTAGCCCGAAAACTACAGACCCATCTCCTTGCTACCACATCTTAGCAAACTACTAAGAAAGTAGTACATTCCCAACTATCCAAACATCTCAATAAGTATAACCTCCTAAGACCCTTCAGCATGGTTTCCACAAACACCATATTACCTCCTCTGCCCTGGCAGCCTTTTCAAACCATGTCCTCAGAAACATGGACATGGGTAAGGCCACGGTGCAGTTTTTGTCAATTTGTCAAAGGCGTTTGACCTCTTTGGTCATCATCTTCTCCTCACCACTCTTGAACAATTTGGATGTGCCCCAGACCTGCAGCCTGGTTTCATAGTTACCTGATAAACAGATCCCAATCCATGCTCATAGGTAAAGTTGCCTCAGCTTCCCTTCACACCAGCACTGGAGTTCCTCAGGGATCAGTTCTTGGCCACCTTTTCTTCTCCATGTTTATCAATGCTCTACCAGTAGACAGCCTAAACTACAATACACTCCTCTGTGCGGATGACCTAGTCCTGTACCACAGTGACAAGTCCCTAAAATCCATCTCCTCCACTCTCACTGGCAACTTTGTTGCAGCAGAAGGCTGGTTCACATCTAGAAAACTCCTTGTCAATGGGAAAAAGATGAAGGCCATGCTCTTTGGATCCAAGCCTTTCCTAAATAAAGCCGCTAAATCAAATTCCTCTCTCACCATATGTATACCTGCAGGCCCTCCACTTGAGCAGGTCACCTCTTTCAAATATCTTGGTGTTACCCTTGACCCATTGCTCACCTACTGTGATCACACAACCCAGACCATAAGTAAAATTAATCAGAAGCTAGGCGCAGCATACCATGCAGGCCACCTGCTATCCCCTGAAGCTCGCCTTGCCATTGCGCAAGGCAACCTTCTCCCCCTCCTGGATTATTGTTCCCCCATCTACTCCCACCTGTCCATAATGCAACTTTCCTGTCTCAGCACAACATATAATGCCATCTGTCGCTTTGTTCTCAAAGCCCCCCTCATTAACTCATCACTGCTCACTCTACCAGTCCCTTGGATGGCTCCCTCTTCAGGCATACTTTGATTATGTCGCAGGCTGTCTGGTGGACAGTGCTCTTAGAAGTTATAAACTCTCCTCCTATGCTCCCCTTCTCATATACAGAATGGCCACCAGCCCTCCTAGGGTCTCCTCCATTCAAACCCTTGAGGTTCCATATGTCTCCACAGTCATGGGCAGTAAGGCTTTCTCTGTCTCTGTCCCCTCCCTCTGGAACCGTTTCCCTGCATCGTTCATACATCACCATCCCATGTGTCTTTCAAATCAAACCTGAAGGCCTGGCTAATGGAAGAATCCTACTGCAAATGCTTACTGGGCAGAGTAGGAACTCAAAAGCCACCATAATTTTCTACCATAGGCTAGCGGCAGTATGACTTTCGCAAATTCAAGTGACAGTGTCGCAAATGCAAAAGTACTTTGCGAAAGTACTTTTTCCAGAAATTTGAAAAACATATTTCTGGGGTGTTTTATCCCAAAATAAAGACATGCCTACTATCCTAGGGTCCAACTAGGTGAATACAAAAAGAATTAGGTTGCTAGATGGTCCCAAATTTAAATATCAAGCATTTTTCTGATCACCAACTGAAAACAAAATGGTGGATTTGCAACAGTAAAAGGGCCATTTGTGAAAGTAAAAACTGCATTTGTGACACTTGTGAACTTTTTGTTAACTTTTCCATTGACTTATAATGAGAACTTATTTTTTGAATAACTTTTGAACCATTTAATATTTTTCAAGAAGTCTTCAAAAGGCACATTGGGCACCCGGCTGCACATTCTCTGAAGTTTTCGGACTTGTTGCGCAAACCGTGCGACCTGTAGGTGAGAACAAAGAATTCGCAAAAAGCGTAAATGCACATTTTGTTGGTGCTTAATAACTCCACAGCCATATATCCAACCAGTACAAAACTTAGCAGATCCCAAGATCTACCATGCCCAATCATGCATACTAAATTTTAGGCAAATCCGTTGAACGGTGGAAAAGTTATTAAGGTGCAAAGTTTGACCCTTTAACCTTAAAATGGTTCCTCAATCCTAACTATAGTGGCACTACTGTGCCACTATAAAATATATATTAAAGGCAAAAAAACTCTGTTTAATGCATCAGTTAGGGTTGTTCCACAGTGACAAAAGTGAGGAAATTTGGTGTTGGGTTGAAAAGCCCCTTGGACCCCAGCCCACCCCAACTGGCATCAGGGTGCGCGTTGGGGTCGATGGCCATAACTCTCACCCCATCACATGTGTAAAGAGCAGAGGTATAAGAGAATGGGGTGAGTAAGGACTGACGACCCCAATGTGCACCGATGCCAGTTGGGTCTGGGTCAAGGGGGTTTTCAACCCTAACACGAATTCCTCACTTTAGCTGCTGTGGAACAACCCTAACTGATGCATTAAATGGAGTTTTGCCTCTAATTCCTTATTTTGAGAATGATGACAACAAATAATGAAAGTAATGCAGCGAAGCAGGGCTCTTTGGGCCCCATGCTCCCGCCACGTGATGTCTTGTGACATAGTAACAGGAACAGCAGCACAAACAGAAGTGCCAACAGTGGCACACATGGTAACAGAAACAAATGGTAAAGGAAACGTTAATAGAAATGCAAGCGCAAAGTGACGCCAAAGCGAACAGTGACGCAAATGGACATTGAAGCACATACGAAAACACAACTGGTAATGCAAACAGTGATGGCAGTGGTATTTTAAATGGAAATGTTAAGTATCACAGCAAAAAGAACAGGAAAAGGGAACAGAAATGAAAACGCGAACGCGAGCGCACACATAAACGCAAACCGTAATGTGCACAGCCACGGTACCGCAATAGTAAACGCAAATGGTAAAGTTAACATGAAGAATAATGCCAAAGGAAATAGAAACAGAAATGGGAATGGAGGTGCATACGGAAACGCAACCCGTAACATGCACGGTCACGGAACCGCAATCGATAACGCAAATGGTAATGGTGACAGCAACAATAATGCCAAAGGAAAGAGAAATGCAAATGCAAGCGAGTACAGAAATGCAAACCGTTACATGCACGGTCATGGTACCACAATTGTAAATGCAAATGGTAACAGTAACAGCAAAAATAACGACAAAGGAAACAGAAACGAAACAGAAATGCAAGCGCATCTGAAAACACAAACCGTAACGCACGTGGATGGTACCACAATTGCAAATGAAACTGGTAATGGTAACAGCAACAATAACGCCAAACAACACAGAAATGCAAACGCAAGCGAAAATGCAAACCGTAATGCACACGGTGGCGTAGACGGTAATGGTGCCACAAACGGTAATGGAAACGCAACTGGAAACGCTAACTGGAACAGTAACGAAAGGACACACCCTTCTTTTCCCCAAAAAATGCATTGGAAAACACAGTGAAAACAAAGAATGTATACATAACAATGGGTCTCGGAGCAGAAAATGAGGACTTGGAATATTAAATTGCTTATATCTCAGGAACCGTACGACGTAGGAAAAAATGTAAATTTCATATGAATTATGACTTTCCTGGCTAGTTTTGTACTTAGCCCCAAGTAGGGAGCTAAGCATTTTGTGACGAAAGTCCATTATCTAGCACCGTTTCCAGATACGGGGCCCAAAGACGTGACGGTGCCGTAATGTTAACCAATGGGAAAAGCGTTAACTCGAGTGCTGTCACTGTGCCGCCCTGTAATACTTTTTCACCAAACCACTAAAAGGCACATCAGTGGGATGTTGGCTTTCTTCCTCAAATTTCAGCCCAAAGACCAAACTGTTATTTTGCAGCAGGGCGGCAAGGATTCCCTAATGCGGCGGACACCATAATGTTATCCTATGGGAAAAAGCGTCAACTTTGGAGTGCTGTAACTTTGCCGCCCTGTAATATTTTTTCACCAAAACACCGAAAGGCACATCTGTGAGATGGTGGCTGCGTTTTCCACCAAATTTCAGTGCAAAAGACCAAACCGTTTTTTTGCAGCAGGGTGGAAAATAATTGCTGTCATTTTGCCATAGCCTGGAAAAGTAGTGTGGCAATTTTGCAAAACTTTGTGACACTTTCGTGAGTGCGACACTGCTTTGCGAAAATACTTTTTCCAGAAACTTGAAAAACATATTTCTAGGGTGTTTAACCTCAAAATAAAGACATGCCTAGCATCCTCAGGGTCCGACTAGGTAAACACAAAAAGAATTGTGTTGCTAGAGGGTCCCAAATTTAAATGCCAAGCATTTTTCTGATCACAACTGAAAACAAAATGGTGGATTTGTGAAAGTAAAAGGGCCATTTGCAAAAGTAAAAACTGCATTTGCGAAAGTGTTGAACTTTTTATTAACTTTTCCCATTGACTTATAGTGGGAAATTGTTTTTTGAATAACTTCTGAACCGTTTAATATTTTTTCACGAAATCTTCAAAAGGGCACATCAGGGACCACATGTTCCCTGAAGTTTTTGGACCAGTTGTGCAAACTGTGTGACCTGTAGGGACAAGCAAAGAATTCAAAAAAGTGTAAATGTGAGCGCAGATCACGCTTAATAACTCCACAGCCGTATATCCAAACAGTATGAAATTTGGCAGATCCCAAGACGTATAGTTCTTGATCATGTATTCCAAATTTCAGGCAAATCCATTGAATGGTTACAAAGTTATTAAGGTGCAAAATTTTAGGTTTAACATGTAAATGGCTCCTCAACCCTAACTATGGTAGCACTACCGTGCTACCATAATATATATATATTTATATATATATATATTCATGACAAAAAACTCTATTTAATGCATCACTTAGGGTTGTTCCACAGTGACAAAAGTGAAGAAATTCAGTGTTAGGGTTGAAAACCCTAACTCCGCATTCACCCCGCACCACATACACACAGACACACACACACATATGCAAGTAGGGGGAGGACCAAGGCAACATGACCAATCGCAGACAACCAGCAACAGGTGACAGAAATAAAAAACAACTGTCTAAATGTACTACAAGACATCCCCACCCACCTGACCAGGTACTGCATGCTCAGTGGAGATCCACAGCAAAACTGAGGCCATGTACACCAAACATACACATCCCTGATTTCAGGTACACACAATGTACCACACTTAGGAGTTGCATGGCCTTACCTAGCGATGCCCCACACCCCACCACACCTGGTACTGCACCCCGGTTATAGAGCCACAGCAAAAGTATGCAGTTGGACAGGTATGGTATGTGTGGTTGGTTTCAGGTATACACAAACTCTCACTGTTAGACAATGGAGGACCTTTGTGAGGCAATGCCCCACCCACTGAGAACAGGTACTGCATACTTACTTGAGAACCCCAGTTAAAATGAACCCATGAACATCAACACTGTTACTCCATGATTGCAGCCATTGCAAAGGTTAGTACAATAATGAGTCACACAGTCTGTGGGAGAGAATACCCCCTCTCCTCCTACAACACTTGGTCCATTGTGACTGAAAGATATAGTAAAAGAAAGTCTGTTTATATGTACAGTACACCTACCTGATTGCTGGAGTAGTACAATTAGCACAGTTATCACTTGTATGGTGTCAGCCACGTAATGGCCTGTCAAACCCAAACACCAGTGGCCGGTTGCATAAAACTTGGCTTATAATTAGCCTAAATAGATGGTCTTAGGACTTAAAAGTGATCTTGTCTAAGTCTGGCTGTTAAGACTGTTGCAGGATCAAAAATCTGTCTTGACTTACACAAGACAGGTCTATACCTGATATTGCCTAGCAACATAGACTGGGCTTTAAATTAGACTTATTGTACACTGCTGAGGAAAAAAAACAAGATGGCTACCAATTGCAAGAATAGAGTTATGTTGACAACAGTAGTGAATGTACTAAACAGAGCTACAGAAAAAAACGGTATTCTGCAGCACACTAGAGGTGAGAACCTTTTTTTCAAACATACTGCTTATTTTAATCTTTGAACTTACATGTTGACGTCTTTCCTTTTTGTTTAATGTTGTTTTGAAACAAAGGAATCTCCTCAAATCTGTTGCCAGATACAGCTGCTCACTGTGCGGTTTTTATACTGGCCCAACTAGCCCCTGTATAGCACTCTCCTACCACCTTTCATACTCAGCCCTCCTTCATACTCAGGCACCCTCATCATTTCCCCCAATACTGATATAATTCATCACTCTCTTATACTCAGGGCCCCTGGTGTTCTGCGGCAGAATTTTCTGATTTCTGCGGCAGGGCTCCTTGACTTCTGCGGCAGAATTTTCTGATTTCTGCGGCATGATTTATTCATTTCTCTGGCAGAATGCAGTCCTGTCATTGGCTAAATACGATGTGATGTCATCTATGACATCATATGCTGAGCATAGAGGAGGGGCTTCAGGATAAACGAGGTGGGAAAGAAAGCCTGACACTATGGAAAAACAGTATATTTATGTGAAAATTCACCAAAAACAATGAATTCTGTGGCACTATATATATTCTGCGGCATGATGCAAATTCTGCAGCAAATTCCACAACCGCAGAACCGCAGAATTCCAGGGGCCTTGCTTATACTCAGCCCCCACATACACAGTCCCATCTCAGTCCACCTCTCCTACCCAGCCTCCACCCAGCCACTCATACTGAGCCCCTTGGGGCTGGGAACAACCGCCCTGTGCAGCAGGCATTATTTAAGTCAATAAGGGTCAGTCGGGCACTGGAAAGTTAGCCACCATGAGGCTTTAATAATCCCCCCATCCCCTCTGCATAAAATCTGCCACAAGACTATTTTGGTAGATGCCACGGTGTGGCTAGGCTGTCTGACAGTTCTCATTACCTTACACTTCCGAATGGGCATTGTTTAAGAACCGCCAAGTGTGACTCGCTACATTGCAATCTCCCAGATACCCAGTCTCCTGCTCCCAAATTCCTTGGGGCAATTATATTTGCCATCGGAGTGGTGACTCTGGTAGATGCAGAGAAGTCACTTGTACTGCCCCCATCTCTCGCCCATGGAGCAGGCCAAAGCCTGAGCTCCGTGAGGGTTAGATTAGTAAGTGGCGCCTGGCATTTTCACTTTTAGCACATTCACTCGTGCTACCAGCAGCAGCCCCAGGATAGATTTTATTGATACAGCAGGACAGATGCATGTTTAAAGCCCAAAAAGTGCATATCATGGTAGCCTCAATTTATTGTATGCCATGTATTTTGTGACCAGCAAATTGTTTGTCTGTTACCATGCCCCCCCACCCCCATCCTGAAAACAAGCAATACTGCTCAGTATGCTTTTTCTGGTGAAACTTTCAAGTAAGTAAAATAAATAAATAATAAATGGTAAATTGCACATTATGTTGAAATCAGATTGCATGAAGTGTGTAAGGAAGTTTATAGATCTTTCTCTTTTATATACAGTGAATGGAATACTGTTATTGTGTTCACATTTATTTACAGAAAGAAAACAAAAACTAATTGATGTACCTGTGCATCTCAGCCCATATTTAATGTGGGCGCTGGTTCCTCTTATGGCTGTTTTGATTAAATTATTTCTTTTGAGTGTTATTTTATTTTAAATTATATTTTAGTTGTAGTTGATTAACTGAGCCAGAATTCCCTGATGAAGGGGTATTCCCCAAAACGCTGGAGCTATTTTTGGTTGGGATTAAATGTTTGAATTAATAAATTGTTTTTATTCAGATTTCGATTTTGTCTTGGTTGATCCAATCAGTATTTGAGTAGTTTCAGGGCTTGACTGGCTCTAGCTTCTCTGTTATGAGATGTTTTTTGCCTTATACCAATGTGAGCTGCGTCAGACCTTCCTTCATTAAACAAATACCACTCAACATTTCACCCCCAAAATGTGGAACAGGGTATGCCATAAATGTGGTACAAGTAGGGAAAATGTGGGACACTGTTAAATCTTTAACATGAAGTTCAGAACACTGTATAAATATGAGTGAAGTTCACAGAATGTGCAGTTTTTTTTTCATCAGGGACTTAAACTTCTTTGGCGGGCCGCAGCTATGTGTCCGCCAACCTGCCAGACTCTGGGTGTCTTTTGGGAGCTTCTAACGCTATGTGTTTCCCGGTGGACATCCTGGAGCCAAGTTGGAGGCTTCATCCTGCCATGGCCCATGACATTTTCCTCCTGGTTTTCTCCCCATTACTCGAGGCCCCAGACAGAGAGACGCATGCATTTGGAGGTGTGCATGCACCATTTACTCTGGTGACAGCCTCTTCCCCCACTCCATTGGCCTTGTGTCCTGATGCCCTCGACTGTGCTGCCTCCTGGCCTCCACCTCGAGGCACCCAAGAGCCGATGGAAGCACAAATTCCTCCCTGGAGAGGAGAGCTGCCAGCTGGCAGCTCAGTCCTGCACTGCACCCTCCCCCTGTGCCAACCTCCAACAACCCAGCTCATTCCCAAACATGGGTCGTCAACAGGTCAAGAGATGAGGCATCCAGTGCCTCAGCCCTCTGCACCACCGGGTCGGCATGAAATGTGCTGTTATTTTAATAATACATTTTTCGCATTCATTGCTAGATATCTTTGCATTAAAACTTTAACACTGGATATGGTACAGATCCTCTCAACGTGGAACATGGGGCTTTGATGAGGTAAATTGGGGAACCGTTCCTCACAATTGTGTGGGACAGTTGAAGTTATGCCTACACAATGTTGGGACCCATTGACCCCCGACCCCCACTAGAAACCAGGGAAAAGATTCTTAATTTGTTTTAATATATTGGCCACCAGGAAAACTAGCCCACTGGCACATTAGTGGTATTATATAAAACTCTAACTCACTGTGACAATGCTAGCCCCTATAGGATCACCAATGATAAATGATTTTAATAATGCTGGGCCACTGGTCCAAAGATTCTCCACTAGCCACTACCAGGGATACTACTTATAATTACTGGCAAGTAGGCCATCTAGGTAAGAGTTGGTGTGTTTTTTTGAGTCTCCCCACCAAACAAACACCATCTCTCCTCTTTTCCTATCTGTTCACTGATTTTCTTTCTTTCTCTATATCTCTGCCTTCCTAATTAGCCTTAACTGTTACTTTTTTGTCTAAAACTCATTTCTTTAACTCGTATGTTGTCCTATTTCTCCTTTGTATCTGTCCACTCTCTGTCTCTGCTCTGCTACTGTAGTTTCTCCATATTCACCTGTTTGCCTTTGTTTTAATAGTTCTAACAGGATACTGACTGCTTCCCTAACAGATAAGTATTACTCTACGTCTAACCTGTCCTATCCTTCCTATTTACTCCCTAAGAAGTATGGATCCTTTGTTACCTCTTTCCTCTATTTTATCTTACAGGTCCAATTAACTTTGTTCCTTCAAGTCCTGCTTCTGGCTCCCTAGCACCCAGGTAAGAGACCCTCTACATATTGCCTACACTTGATGGGTTTACTGTCACGATTTGGTCGTGCACGTTACTGTGTGTGTGTGTGTGTGTGTGTGTGTATAAGGTTAAACAAACTGTGGCACTTTTTTTCCATAAAGCCTTTTGCCTTGGCAGTTCATGCAGGTGGGCTCTTAGCCCTGTTCCTGCCTCGTCCATCTGGCACTCACCTTTCCCAGACCACTGAACCCAAAGTCCTCCCATGTATTGCCCCCCCATGGTGGGGCTGAGAAGGAGAGGGATGCCCTCCCCCCACGCAGTGACTCCCATCCAGAATTGTGCTGGTAGTCCAGGTGGTGACACATGATAGATGTTGGTGAGCAGGGCTTTATGAAGCATACGCCAACCATTTTCTCCACTTAGATCCCCTGCTGTGGTAGCACATAAGCGTGTACGCATGGTAGCACACACTTGCTATGGAACCATGCTCCATTCCCGAACCCGGGTCACTGGCGCAGTGCGAGGCAAGACATGCAGTGTCTCAGCCGTCTGTGCCACCAGGACGGCCTACAGAATGTTTTCTGCTGGGAAAAATGCTATTTCATGGATCACAGCAGGCAGAATTCTGCAGAAAAATCCATGAAATTCCAGTGGAAAATCTACCAGCGAAATGGTCATTCTGCGCTAATTTTGCCAACAGAATTCTGCATTCCACACAGCATTAGTGGAGGGAGGGACACCTGAAACTGATTAGGGTCCAGGGAGTAGCAATAGGCAGGGAAATAAGGCAGACTAGATGGGCCTACCTGTCCTTTTTCTGTCATCAAATTCTATGTTTCTGTATTTATAGACTACTTGGATATAGATGAGTGGGACCCTACCACACCAGTAGTGCATATTCTACTCCCCTTTAAAAGGGAATTCATACAAAATACATGGGCCTTTTGGCAGCAGCCAACTTTTGACGTGTGGAACAACCAAGTTTTAAAAGTCTTACCAAAGAAGAGACTTGCCTTTGAGATAAAGGGACAGGCAAAAAAACTTGAAAGACAGTGGGGTCCCTATACATATTCCCTGCTTCCCAGGAGGCCATGCTGATATGTAGGAGGTGTTGAAAGAGCTATATTGCTGCCAAATGAAGAAATACACCAGACACACAAGACAAAATTAAATCATTTTTATTATGTAGGCATGACAAACAATAGGATGAATGCAATCAATGCTTGCTTGTAAGTTTCCAGTTAAAACGATTTGTTTCTTCTAATGTCCAAACACTGAGGTTTAACAAGCATTATAAAATATAATGTGTAGTGTCAGGCTGTATCACTTCCCCATGTCAGTATTTGACTGCCCAGTGGTGGAGGCCCATTGCTAGTGCAAACTCCGAAAAGCTTCAAATGATAGAAACTGCAGTTTTGCAGCTTGTGTCATGCAGCAGCACTCACACACTGGTGTACAACAGTGGCCAGGGAGATTGAGAAGAAAAAACAGAAAAATGCCAGTCAGGCAGGCTTGATAAGCCCCACCTGCTTTTCCTTGGCCCAAACCACAACTTGGACCTGGAGGATTATGCTCCAGTGATGCCCTCCATCCTCCAGTCTCACCATGGGGGGAAGGAGGGAATCCAGGGTGGATTCAAGGCCCAGAGGCCAGGGGAGGTGGCATCTGGTCATGGGAAGGAGGGACGGTGCTGAGCAGCTGCTTGCCTCGGCAGAGGATAAAAATCTTAATGGCAAATTTATTACGGTAGCATGGTAGTGCTACCAAAGTTAGGGTTCAGTAGCACTTTTAAGGTTAAAGGGTGAAACTTTACACCTTAATAACTTTGCCACCATTCAACAAATTTGCCTGAAATTTGGTATGCATGATTGGGCATGGTAGATCTTGGGACCTGCCAACTTTTGTACCAGTCGGATATACAGCTGTGGAGTTATTAAGCAACAATCAAATGCACAATTACGTTTTTTTGCGAATTCTTTGCTCTCGCCTACAGGTCGCACAGTTTGCGTGACTGGTTCAAAAACTTTAGGGAACATGCAGCTGGGGTCCCCAAAGTGCCTTTTGAAGATTTCGTGAAAAAATATTGAACGGTTCAAAAATTATTCAAAAAACATGTTCCCATTATAACTCAATGGGAAAAGTTAACAAAAAGTTTGAAAGTGTCGCAAATGCACTTTTTAGTGTCACAAATGGCCCTAGTAGTGTCACAAATCTGCCATTTTGTTTTCAGTTATTGATCACGATAATGCTTGGCATTTAAAATTGGGACCCTCTAGGGACACAATTCTTTCTGTGTTCATCTAGTCGGACCCTGAGGATGATAGCCATGTCTTTATTTTGGGGTTAAACACCCCAGAAATATGTTTTTCAAATTTCTGGAAAAAGTAGTGTCACAAAGTAGTGCTGCACCTGCGACACTTTCGCAAATTTTTGCGAAAAGTGTCACAAATTGCGACACTGCTTTTCCAGACTATGGCCAAAATGACAGGTGTTCTTTGCCACCCTGCTGCAAAAGAACCATTTGGTCTTTTGGGCTGAAATTTGAAGGGAAGGCAGCCAACATCTCACAGATGTGCCTTGTATGGTTTGGTGAAAAAATATTGCATGGCTGCCAAGTTACGGTACTCCAAAGTTTGCATTTTTTCCCATAGACTAACATGGCAGTGTAAGCCGTGCTTTTCGGGGCTCATATCTTGAAAACAGTGCGAGATACGAAATTTTCATCATGACAATGCGCAGCCCTGTGGGCTACTCATTTAGCAAAAACCTAGCTTGGAAACTCATGAATCATGTGAAATTTAAATTTTATTTCTCCGTCACACGGTTCCTGAGATATAAGCAATTTAGTATTCCAACAACTCATTTTCTCCTCTGAGGCCCACTATTATGCATACATTCTTTGTACACACTGTGTTTCTCTATGCGGCTGTTGGGCAAAAACAGGATGTGCACTTCCATTACTGTAACAGTTAGCGTTTCCACTTGCGTTTCTGTACCTGTTTGCATTACTGTTCCCATGTACGCCTCCATGTGCGTTACCCTCTGCGTTCTCGTTTGCGCTTGCGGTTGCATTACTGCTACCATTTGTGTTTCCACTATTGTTTTTGTTTGTGTTTCTGTTTGCATTTCTGGCACCCCTTTCGTTTGCATTTGCATTTCTCTTTCACTTTGCGTCTTCGTTGATGTTACTGTTACCATTTGCGTTTCCAATTGCATTACTGTGCCCGTGCGTATTACGGTTTGCGTTTCCATATGCGCTTCCATTTGCTTTTGCATTTCTGTTTCCTTTGGTGTTATTGTCGCTGTTACTGTTACCATTTGCATTTAAAACTGCGGTAACATAATCGTGCGCTTTATGGTTTGCGTTTCTGTATGTGCTTCCATTCACGCTTCCATTTCTGTTTCTTTGGTGTTATTGCTCATATTAACTTTACCATTTGCATTTACAATTATGGTACCATGACGTGCAAGCGCTGCTACGGTTTGCATTTCCATGTGCGCTTGTATCTCGATTTATTTTGGTTCCCTTTGGCATTATTTATGCTGTTAACATTACCATTTGGGTTTCAATTGCTATACCATGACCTGCATGTCACGGTTTACATTTACTACGCTGTTGCATCTCCCTTTTGTGTCACTGTTCGGTTTGGTGTCACTTTGCGCTTGTGTTTCTATTAACGTTTGCATTACCATTTACGTTTCTGTCACCATGTGTGCAACCGTTAGCGCTTGCATTTCCATTGCACTTATCATTACTATGTCAGAAAACTTCACGTGGTGGTAGCGCAGAGCCCAAAGGGCCCTGTGCTCCCACCATCACATTCCATTCACTACTTCTACTGCACATTCTCAAAAAGAAGGGAAATTAGAGGCAAAAAAGTCTATTTAATGCATCAGTTAGGGTTGTTCCACAGTGACAAAGTAAGAAATTTGATGTTAGGGTTGAAACCCCCTTGCACCCACCCCCACTCCTGCCCCCCAGCCGGCATTGGGGTGTGCATTGGGGCCATCGGTCCAACTCTCACCCCATTCTCCTATAGTTCACCACCTCAGCTTCTTTACACGTGATGGGGTGAGAGTTAGGCCGATGGGACTTAATGCACACCCTGATGCCGGCTGGGGCAGGGTGGGGTGGGTGAAGATTTTTCTTCAACCCTAACATCGAATTTCCTCACTTTGTCACTGTGAAACAACCCTAACTGATGCATTAAATGGTGGGTTTTGCCTCTAATATATATATATATGTGTATATATATAATATATATATTTTTTTTTTAAAGAGTTGTGGTTGCTGCACCTCAGCTTACTACTCCAGAGGGACACTGATTGTGGCTGGGGGAGGTAGACAAGATTAGTTCCCATGGGGACCACGCTTCCTCCAAACAACTCATTGGGAGTAGGCCAGAAGGTCTGCACAGTGGGAGAACTTAAACTTTCAGCCCAATCCACCCACCTCCATGACTTTTTAAATACTCTGCTTGGGCTCCTCCTTTGCTGGGGGTGGAGACAAGTGACAAGACAGAACTTCTCATTAGCATCACATTCTTGTATGGTGCTGACAATAGGCATCTACATGCATTTAAAATATTCCTAGGAAAAAAAACTGTTGAGATTCAAGACAGGCAGAGAATTACCATTCTGAGAATAACATTTTAATACATGTTTTTTCTGTCTTTACAGAACAGCCTCGCAAGAGACGGTGCACTGGTCACTGCCACTGTTTCCGCAGGCTTGAGCGCAGGTTGACAGTCTCATAGAAGACAACGCTGTGCTGCGGGAGGGGCAGGACAAACTGCTGTCTCTTCTGACAGCACAGCAGGTGACTGACAACCTTGTGCTTGAGCCTGTGGGGACAGCAGCAAGTGTCAGCATGCCCAGCAGCACTGCTTCACCTGTGACAGTAACTTCTAGCCTCCCTGACCCACAATGAACAGCCTCCACAGCTGCTCTGGTGTCTTCTCTCTCAGGCGCAGCAGCTTCCACTTCTTTTGTGCCTCCACATTTGCATCCAACTTCTGGTCTGGGCTGCCTCAAGCAGCAACACACCTCTCTTACAAAGGTGTACATATTGTATATATTATAAGATTGTTTTTCACTCATCCTTTAGTTAAATTTTCTATAAATCACAAATTATTTTCATAGAAAAGCTATCTATTGTTATACACTAGTTATATAAATCAAAGATTTGATTTAATTTCATATGTTTTCTATACTTGTTTTTCTTTTGTATTCTTAATCAAGTTATATTTTGATATAAAAAAACAAAATTTCAAAGGAAGAATTTATTTAATCATCCTATTTATTTTATTATGTTTAAAAAATTCAATAGTAGTAAAAATAAATATATATTTTTTTAAAAACTTTGTGTTGTACAATTCTTGCCTTGTGGGGATATCACTTAGTTATGGATATTGTACTACACAATACTTATCTTTAGTTATTGTGCTTAACAAGGGTAATGTGCATGTACTTTCAGGTTTGACAGGATAACAGTTCACCACTGTAAATGTGTAACAGTATTTGCATTGGTATTACTATGCTCACAAAGGTACATTTATTTGTATGGATTCATGTTCACAAGGTGCTTCTAGTAAAGACAGACAAGAAAGCATTGCAGATATGTAGATATTTGACAGTGGTAGTGAGGCACAGAATGACTTATTTTATGAACTACAAGATTAGTAACACTGAGTGCTAAATAATAGTGCATGAAAGACCACAACTAGATTATTTAGTATGTGGCATGCCGCTGTTAACTACAAGAAAACAAAAAATAGTAAGAGTTTTCTACATGTCAACACAATCCTAGATGCACATCATTAATAGCAAATAATATTGTTCTTCACACCGTGTTCACCTTGATTGTGTGCTGTCAAGAGAGTATTCCAAGATTAAGATACAAGTACTAACTAGAACACAATGCAACACACAACTAATATTAGCAGTTATTAACAGGTCAAATGAATATGCATGAGGTAGTGGCTATCTCACTCCTCAGAACAGACAATACTATTCCATGACTTACTGTGTTTTTGCATCAGTGTGCATTGCGTTATGTATGTCTGGTGGTACCACAATGTTATTACATATACTGTTTGTACTTCTCATTCTCAAAAAGAAAGGAAATTTATGGCAAAAAACTCCATTTAATGCATCAGTTAGGGTTGTTCCACAGCGACAAAAGCGAGGAAATTCGGTGTTAGGGTTGAAAATCCTAACTCCGCATTCACCCCCGAGCACCACATACACACAGACACACACACACACATGCAAGTAGGGGGGAGAACCAAGGCAACACAACCAATCACAGACAACCAGCAGCAGGTGACAGAAATAAAAAACAACTGTCTGAATGTACTACAAGACATCCCCACCCACCTGACCAGGTACTACATGCTCAGTGGAAATCCACAGCAAAACTGAGGCCATGTACACCAAACGTACACATCCCTGATTGCAGGTGCATACAACGTACCACACTTAGGAGTTGCATGGCCTTACCTAGCGATGCCCCACACCCCACCACACCTGGAACTGCACCCTGACTGGACATTAAAAATGCAACTCTCTGATTGCAGCTGTGCAAAGGTTTGTACACTTATGAGCAAAAAAAATAAAAACAACTTTGTAAATGTAGTAAAAGACACAGCCATCATCAAGATACAAGAACTGTTGCATTCAAGTATGTGATGTGCATAGTAGTAGGTTTACTACATCTGTCCACTCGAGATACACAACCTGATCTGGAGGTATGGGGACCTATTGCCTGTACAAGTCTGTGCAACTCCTAATGGCACTAACAGATATGCAGTTTCAGTGATGTAGGTGTACTGTTGATGTTCATGAACTTAGTTTCACTGTGTTTGTATACTCAGAATGGAGTAACTGGTCTGTCTGTCAGGAAGTGAAATTAGCTCACTGAGGTCAAGCAACTCTAAACATGCTAACATTAGTGTACCTACAATGATGGAGGTGTATCACGGATGTCCATAGGCTTAGTTTGCTGTTGCGCTCACTGAAGATGTAGTACCTGCTGAAGACAATGGCATTGCCTGTCTGACACCACACAAATCCAAATTGTGGTAAGTTGAGTATCCTTGCAATGAGTGAGGTGCAGCATTTATCTACACACCCTCAGTTTCTTAAAGTCGGTCTCCACTCAGGTTGTAGTACCTGCAGCCGGTTGCGTAAAAGAGTTAAGTCCATGTTTAAGACATGTTTTTGGTCTTACAAAAACAAGGCTGGCTTAAAAAATGTAAGCCTGTTGCACAAAAATTATTTTACATTTCATTGGCCTTATTTAGATACTTTAATTCAAGCCTCCTATGTATCAGACTTATTTGTTGTTAGTAGACTTACCTTGCCATAGTTACTTATAAGAAAACATACTTTAATGCACGTAATCATTCGTAATATTGTACATTAAAAAATATATACTGTATACACGAGTGCACTGATTACCTATTTTAGGGACTATTTCCCGTATCTCATTTTTCCATGAAGAATATAATATAAATACTATATATATATATATATATATGTATATATATATATATATATATATATATATATATATAGACACACACACACAAATCTGCCACACATGAATCTGCCAGCAGAAACAGACCTCATGGTGTAACCAAGTCTGCTCGAGTGTGCAGCTAGCATCCCTAGTTAGCAGTTGCCCCAAACCTCAACTTTCTACCCTTGTCATCCAGGAGCTGCATCCACAGTGCCTCAGCCCTCCCTTCCTACCCCTCATCTCTCATGCATCTAATGCCATCCCTCACATAGATCACCACCACTCCCCCCTTCCAACCCCTCAGTCCTTCCTGTATATTCCATACCCCAGGATTGCCAGATCCCAATAATGGTGTTGGATAGCCCACATCTTGGTTATTGCTGTGATGTCCACCCTTCCCTCAACTATGAGTGTCTGAAGCTCAGAAGCTCAGCTATTTTATTACTCAGACTCCCCTCATTTAGGGAGACCACCCTCCACCCATTCCCATCCATCCCTCCTCTTGGCCCCTTGAACTTCCCCCCTTTCTTCTGCAACCCCTGCCAATGCCTTTATTATTTTTCTGGGGGGACAGCTCATTTGGCTCCCCATTCTGGTGACCCAGCATGATGACTGCACACTCACCTCCCCCCCATCTAGTTTAAATACATCATTTGAAACTATATATTCCTCTAACTTTCTCTTTAACGTCCCCTTACCTGCCTCACTCAGGTGAAGCCTAGCCTTAGTGTACAGTTCTCTGTTATTCAATGTCCCCCCTCCTCCGACCCAGCCTATATGCTTGTGATTGCACTACTCCCTCAGCCAGGAATTGAACTCCATTATCCTTACCCTTCTTGCACTGCTAGCCCTTGGAACTGGTAGCACCTCTGAGAAGGCCAAAGAGCTCCCCATTTCCAAGCATAACTTCCCCAGTTCTTCAAATCATCTCTTTACCTCCTCCACCGTGCAGCCCCCAAGGTCATTTGTGCTTACATGTACTACCACTTGAGTCTTCCTTCTACCCCCCAACATGCTTAGTCAGAGCATGCCCTGCCTTGTCTGCTGTCAAGCCTGGCACAGTCTCTACCCATATCTGATTTAGTCTTTCCCCCCTACTTCCCTGCCTGATCCCCTTCAGTATAGAATCACCTATCACTGTCACCCCCTTTCTATACACCCACCTCAGTTTGCTCCCTCCTTCCATCCCCATTGCTGGCATGGACAGTGACTCTTCTCTACCCAGCAGCTATTGTACCAGAGTTCCCAACATTAAGATTCCCTCATATTCCCCCTCTGCTTCCTTCATTACCTCCTGCTCCCTCTATCTCCTTGCTCCTTCCACCTCCTGCACTTTATTCCCTCTGTCTGCCCTCATTTTTCCTCTCACGTCAGCACTCACCCATCTATCTGTATTTTTATCATGCCCTTTTTTCTCCTTCATGCTCCCCCATCTCTCATTTTTCCCTTCAATACTGTTACAAGCTCCTCCTCCTCCCCACCCTCACCTATCATCTCAGCTAATGGCCAATACCTGTTTGCGCCTGGTGAGTATCCAAGATCATCTGTGCTGACACCCATATTGCCCCTGTCCCCAGCACTGGCACCAGCCCCTGGACTCCCATGTTGTCTGGTCTGTCCCTCCTTCTCCTTCCTTCATCCTACCTCCTACCCCCTACCCGGCTGCCCTCTGAGTTTCTCCTTTCAATACCTCTTCCTGGCCATGGCATATCACCCTTTAGGCAAACCATTTCTCCCTTTAGTCATGATAACTCCTGTTCCAGTCTCCCTAACCTTTGGCAAATTGGGCACTCCTTCAGCCTCCACAGGGTGCTCATGAATATGGCCACTCCGCAGTTGTTACACCCCACTATCCTCCCCCCTTCATGTCCCTATCCACCTCCCTCCACTGATCCTCCACCCCTTATAGATCCACTGTCCCCTCTCCTGTTGCACCCTCTTACTCTGTCCCCTCTCCCAATTTCCATAATCCTGCTCCCTGATATGTTCCTTCTCACAACCTCTTTGCCCCCCAGGTTCCATTCTCTGAAGTATATCTCAATGTTATCACTACCAAAACTTCAGCTACTCCCAGTATCCCACCATCTCACAATTAATTCTGGAGAGCCTTCCACCTTTCCAAGGCTAACCCTAATGTTGACTCAAAAGCTAAACAGTGCCAGCACAATAGTACTGTAGCATCAATTGTAACAGCTTTCAAGGAGCAGCAATTACAGTAACATTTAGCTAGCTAGATCAGAGCACATCCACTCACTATAGAATTAATTTAAGCAATCCACACCCACTCCTATAGCCTTTATCAGAGCAATCCCCCCTCTATAGTATTTGCAGGCCACTCAAAACATTCACCCCATTGGCTACTGTACCCTTTATCAATACACTCAAATAACACAATTAGTCTTAGTCATAGCCCACTACTGCATAGGAACTCTCCCCCTTTTTCCTGGAGCAGCCTCCTGATGGCACTACTCTTGCACTCCTCATTGATTAAGACAAAGCAGCAATGAAACCTACCCTACACGATACAGGACCGTCTAAAGTTGAAACAAATGATAATGAATTTGGACATGGGTCCCTGAAACATTATCTAATGAACTGTTTTCTGATGTATGTATGTACTCATTTTATTTTTTCAGTCATAAAAAAGATCATTGCAATACAATTAATGCAAAATAGACATAGTTTAGACAATATACAGACATAACTTAAATAATAACTAGACATACATATTATGTGCAAAATATGAGCAGATACCAGCAGCAAAGCAAGCAGGCAGGTTAACTTTGTATAGTACAGAAAATCCTGTTCATTATTTGTTGTATATTACATAGGAAGAGGGCAGTATTTTTTAATAATGTGAATATCTTCAGTGACAAACAATGTCCTTAGTATTATGTCATTTGGACATTCTGTAAAAGAAGCCAGTATAGGGCCCAGCCATCTCTCTATAGCAGCCCTATACCACTGACATTTCAGAATTACATGTTCCAGATCTTCTTTCTCATTGTTGCCACAATAACAATAAGCAGTCAATTGGTCCTGATTCTTATTAAATCTACAGGTAAGAACATTAGATGGAAAAAATCCAGTTCTGAACCTTACATAAATTCTATGCATCTTTGGACATTCTAAGAACTCAAGATAATAACGAAAGTAATGGAAACAATTATTCTGAGAATAACATGTTGCAAACCTCGATGTCATTATATACTGTAAATCATAAAACTTGCATTTCTTCTTATAATCAGTTATTTATTACAAGCTTTATAACTTTCTGAAATAGTTATTCTTTGTGTAGTCAAATAAAACAAATTTAATAAGCCTACAGAATTTAAGATGTCTTTTTTCAAAGAGAGCCAGTTTGTTTTCTTACAGTCCATCAGCTCCCATTGCATTTTTTCAATTAACCACTTATTGGCATAACGTTGTTCTGGCAAAAGATTCAACCTGATCCAGAAATTCACTAAATGCAACTCAGCCAAAGCTGCCAAACTGGGAATGTGAGTAATATTGAGTCTAGTCTAGAAATAGAAAGTGTACATGGCAACAATGGCAATTTTGAAAATATTGCATTCAGTGATTTTGTAGATACAGAGATGCCTCCCACCCAAGAGGATGGAGACAAATGGGATATGTTATGTGTGTCCTTGAGATATGGAATTTACCTTCATGAGTGGTCTGTGACCTCTTGAGCATCATGAATGGTGAAGCCATGAATGAGGTCAAAAGAGGTCACAAACCACGAATGAAAATAAATTACATATCTCAGGAATGCACATCACATGTGTAGTTTATACAAGGTATGCTAGAGCTTTTAAACATTGCAAAAATGTCATTTGCTGCCATTCAGCAGAGCGCAAGGCATGGCATTCAGTGTAAGGTACAGAGTGGTGGGTCACACTTTAAGACTCAGTAGCAAAGTAAATGCAGGGTATAATCATTATTTGCATGCAACAGGAGTAATTACACATTAGTTACATATCTATTACATTAACTGCATTGCAGTTGCAATACAGTTACAGTGTAGTTACACTATAACTACAGTGTTGTTAACTGACAAAGTGTTACTTGGTGATGTACCCCCATTTTAAGGATAATTGAAGTGATATACCCTACTAGCAAAGTAAAAAAAAAACTATCAAACTAGCTAGGATTGTATGTTTGAGATAGCACTTTCAATGAAATAGCTGTAATGTGCATTGCATAGATAGCATAATGCATAATAATAACTCACTCTGATATACAATACTTCTTTAACCCTTGTCAAGCTATGACTCCAGTTATGCGGATCAGTGCGATGCTGATGTGCATACCCAGAGTCACAACTTGTAATTTCACACTTAACTTTAACCAGGTGATACCACTTGCTTTTAAATGAGACATACAGTAGATCAAGAAGCTCCGGTGAATTTGTGGGGTTAGGAAGAAGTAGGCTGTTAGTTAACTAGGATCTGCAGGTTATCTAATAGGTAGGGAACTGGGCAGACTGGGTGGGCCAAGTGGTCCTTATCTGCCATCAAAGTCTATGTTTCTAAAGTCTACTGTCAGTAATTATGTTAAGCTCATGTAGGAGAAAAAAGGTCTAAACTCCATCCGTGCACAAGTTTAACTTAGCCCTGGTGCCATGTTGATGTATAAAAGTGCTGGAGCATTGAGCAGCCACACTAAGAGCGATCATCTGAATTAGGAGATGATATCAAAAAAGGTAAAAAATTGAAACAAAAATAGAAAATCAGGGACCGTGTTACAACTCTATATCTTTATTGAAGACTACAGGGGCACAAGTGGTATAGGGAGTCAACTTTCAATAAGAAGCTGACAGTGTTCCTTTAAAATAGAAATATTGATTTGAATCACATTAGTAGTTCCACCATTGAAACTACTTATGGTATAGAGTCTGTCATAAAAATGTGTAAAATACTGGTAGTTTCACCTCATTTTGAGACAGATCCACTTAAACCCTTTTAAATAATTTAGATAATTTTAAACAATGTTAGAGTTATCATTCTAAGTGCGAATATCAGATTGAAAGTTGCAACTCTCTTGATATGTTATTTCTAGTTTTTCTCATTTGTATGCCATCTTTTATTTCTGCTAATTGTGCACCGTCCAGTGCCTTGCCAGGACCAATGTAACTCCCAGACTAAATTATACCATCTCTTGCTGTAGATGTAAATGACAGCTACCTATCTTATCCTTTTATTAGTTAAAAAAAAAGGTTTCTAAAATATTTTCACGTTGTAGCTGCATTCCTAATATCTATAGTTGGCACGGGGTCATGTTCCTGTATGCAAAAACAGTACAGTGATGTACCGAGCTGTAAATACAGCGGATACATTGCCGACACTGGAACAAAATGCCAACAGCTAAGTCAGCGCACAGTGCAACATGCTTCTTTGTTTTCTGTGGGGAGCTCTGCCCCCAGCACACCCTGTCATGGGAGGCTGAGCCCCCAACCCTCCACCATTAATATAATCCACTCGGGAGGATTCAACACAGGGATGTGGTAAAACACCAGTAGGGTGCAAAAAAAAATTTTAAAATGCACAATGTGGTCTGCAAAAGTCTGGGACTGGAATTCAAGCCCTGGTCCACAGATGCATTGCTGCACTGCCATGGCTCATCCCTCTGAGTCATGGCAGCTGCTCAGTGGACCACCTCCTCAGCAGAGGTCTTGACCTCTGCATCATGCCTCCCCCACCTGCCATGCACAATAGAGTACAAAACTACATGCAATATTTGTGTCTTGTGGGGTTTTGTACTCTGTCACTGTAGTTCCCCATGCTACATGTGGTGCACAGTTTTTCATCCATGGTATTGTATTTGGCAGATTGACCTCTATGGTTTATCAGTTAACCATGTTAATTAATAAATTGTTTTGGTTCAATTTGGCTACTGTTCTTTGTCAGAGTTTTCTGTGTATTATGGC
Source organism: Neoceratodus forsteri (assembly GCA_016271365.2). Taxonomy (NCBI): domain Eukaryota; kingdom Metazoa; phylum Chordata; order Ceratodontiformes; family Ceratodontidae; genus Neoceratodus; species Neoceratodus forsteri. The sequence continues at coordinate 44,379,197 of JADMNL010000035.1, forward strand.
CTTTTCCCAGTACTGTACTTTATGTTTTCTGTATGTTCTAGACAGGCCATTGCCAACCATGGAGCAAGGGAGAGGAACAGATAAGAGGGGTAAAGGTTTAGGATCAAGTTGGAAAGCAGTCTGCCTAAATGCCTGGAGCCTAGGAAGTAAAATTAGTGAGCTCCAAGGGATGGTATCAGATATAGGGTTAGACCTCAGCCATTACCGAAATTAGAGCCACCACTGTGATCTAGCAGAATCAGGCTAGCAGTATCAGGATACACCATGTATAGGAGGGATAGAGGGAAGGGAAAGGGGGAAGGGTACCTTTCTGCGTTAATGAAAGCATTGCGATAGTAGAGGATGGATCCCTCAAGGGAGGAAATAGGGAAATTGAATTTCTGTGGGTACAGCTTAACATTATCCAGTAAGAAATTGCACATGGGGATGGTCTATAGACTACTGGGACAGGAGTAAGAGGGGGATAGGGAGACAGGGTCAGAAATGAAAAGAGGACCACAAAGAAAATGCATAAAAAAGCAAAGAAATCAGATTCTAAGAAAAATGTGGAGGTTTATTTTAGAGTAGCCAGACAGTGAATGATAATAACTGTAAAGCAGGAAAGGAAATTTGAATTAAATTTAGTTACTAAAATGAGGAACAACTATAAGTCATTCTACACCCATGTTAACTCCACCAGGGGAGGCAATCTAAGAGTAGGTCCAGTATTAGTTAAAAAAGCAGCACGAATGAAGGAGGATAGAGAAGCTGCAGAGACCAATTTTGCATCAGTGTTTAATGATAGTATTTCAGCACCTACTTGAGACAGGAGACAAAGGTGAAGAAGCTAGGATAGTCTTAAATGTTTAGAAGGTAAGAGACAGATTGGAAAAACCTGATAGTAATAAAAGTAAATAGAAATAAAAAATCACCTGGCCTGGATGGCTTGCATACAAACATTTTAGCCAAACTAGCAGATGTCATAGCTGGTCCTATTCAATGATCTTTAATGAATCCCTCAAAACTGGAGATGTGGTGCAGGCCTGGAAGGAAGCTACAGTGGTTCCCATTTTCAAGAAGGGTTAAAAAAGAACACTGCACCAATTACAGACCGTTAGCTTAACTTCGGTCTTGTCTAAAGTGCTGGAAGGTCTTGTTAAAGAGTCTATAGAAGCACATCTTAGTGAAACTAATAGTTGGGATTCTTCTCAACATGGTTTTAGAGCTGGAAGGTCCTGACAAACAAATTTATTACAGTTTTATGAGTTGGTACGCAAACACTTGGATGGAGGCCTTTCTGTGGATGTGGTCTTTTGTGGACCTGAGTAAAGCATTTGACAAGGGTATCACATAGGGAACCTATTGAAGAGCTAATCACAATCACCCTAAAGGGCAACATCATTAAATGGATAGCTTCTTGGTTGATGGGTCGAAGACAAAGGGTCAATATCAGGGCACTATGTCAGAATGGGAGAGGGTGACCAGCGGAGTGCCACAGTGATTAGTTTTGGGGCCTACATTATTTAATATCGATGTTACAACAATGAGTTGCGGACAACATGTATGGTTGTCCAAGCTTGCTGATGATACTAAGATCAGTTGTACAATTCAGAATGATTCAGACTCCCTAAAACTGCAGCAAAAACTTGACAGACTGGAAACATGGGCAAAGGGTTTGACTAGTGCCCAGTTATGCATTTAGATCATTCCAATATCATGGAACCATATCAGCTGGGGGGTTAAAAATTTAGAATATCCAGAGAAGAAAAGGATTTGGGAATTGTCATTGCAAATTACTTTAAAAACTTAAGGAATAGTCAGGTAAAGGCCAATAGAGCTAGGACTGTATTGACATGTATAGTTAGAGACATATCTATTAGGGATCAAAGGGTAATTCTGCCCTTGTACAACTCATTACTGAGACCACATCCTGAGTACTGCATGCAGTTTTTATTACCAAGTAATAAAAAGGATATCAACTTATTGGAGGGGCCGTACAAGAATGATTAGCTGGTTCACAATCTAAACCATGAGGACAGACTGAGGGTTCTGGACTTGTACTCATTGGAGTACAGAAGGCTAAGGAGGGATAAGTGTTTAGTTTTTGGTACCTTTACTAAAGATGACCTTTGGGATTGCACAATACTAATGTGTAATGATACTAACTACATCACAAGATCTCATCATTTACAGCTACAGGGACAAACAAACAAGACTAAAAAAAAGGCAGAATACTTTAGTCAAAAGAGTTGTGTGCATGTGGAACAGACTGCCACCAGAGGTGGTGGGTTGTAGTAATATGAACACCTTAAAACACAGCCTAGATAAACATTGCTCCGTACAGTCTATCCGAGGTTATTCCCTTTGAGTTAAGGGGAGCTGTATAACGGTGTTTGCCTGACCTGGCTCGTAACAGTCTATCATCCCTATGATCCCTGTGAAAGGGGAGGTAGTGGTAGGGGTCCTCAACCTGCCATACATGGATTGGGACATTGCAGCAGCTAGGAGAACCAGAAGTCAGGCCCTACTAGACATGTTGCAGAACTTTCTGCTGGTTGGCTGGTCAGGGAAACAACAAGGCATGCTGGCATGCTCGATATCAGCAATGGATGCAGCATTAATAAAGATCCTGCAGCAGCAGCACCCTTCTTTACCCTTTACATGGAATAGAACCAATCCAACATAATATATTCCCAACACAACCAAAATGAATTGTTACCATGGTCAACTACTGCTAATTATCATGTTCAGTGCAAGATAATAGAATCACAGACTTTGATAACAGATAAGGACCGCTTGGCCCACCCATTCTGCCCATTCTCTACCTATTGGAGAAGCTGCAGATGCTAGTTAACCAATAACCTACTTCCTCCTACCCACCTCTAGAATTGCCTTGTGTCTGTCTCATGCATTCTTAAATTCCCCCACTGTTTTTGACCCCATGACCTCCTCAGGAAGGCCATTCCATTCGTCCACTACCTTGTTCATGAAAAAATACTTCCTCACATTGCCCCTGAGTCATCCCCCCATTACCTTCAAATTGTGCCCCCTTGTTCTTGCACATCTCTTTTTCTGAAATATGCTACCCTCTTGGATTTTGTTGATTCCCTTGAGGTACTTGAAAGTTTCTATCATGTCCCCTTCTCCGTCCTTTGCTTGAGGGTATACATATTAAACTCCTTTACTCTCTCTTTGTATGTCTTCTAAAGCAGACCCTGCACCATTTTAGTTACCCTCCTCTGGACAGCCTCCATCCTGTCTATGTCCTTACTAAGATGGGGTCTCCAGAACTGCATGCAGTACTACAGAAGGGGTCTCACCAACTGTCTTTACAGAGGGATAACAACTTCCTGTTTTCTACTGGTGATGCCTCTCCCTATGCGTCCCAGTGTCCCCCAGCCCTCCTTACTGCCTTCTCACATTGCTTTCCCACCTTTAGGTCATTTGAAATGACTACCCTTAGGTCCTTTTCCATTTTTATTGTTGTTAATACCCCCTCATTGTGTACTCTTCTCTTGGGTTTTTGTTTCCCAGGTGCATTACTTTCCACTGAATCTAAGCTGCCATACTTTTGACCATTCCTCCAACCCTGCCAAGTCCATTTTCATGCTTCCTACCCACCCTTGTATTATCAACCCTGTTACAGATCTTTGTGTCATCTGCAAAGAGGCATACTTTTCCTTCCAGTCCCTCCTCAATGTCACCTATAAAGACAATAAAGAGGACCGGTTCTAGTACTGAACCCTGCAGTACCCTGCTAGTAACTCCCCTTTCTTCAGAGTGGATTCCATTTACTAATACCCTCTGCGTCCTGTTGTCCAGGCAATTTTTTAACCAGGCTACCACCCTGGGACCAACTCCCAGGCTAGCTAATTTGTTTATTAATCTTTTGTGTGGGACTCTGTCAAAAGCCTTGATAAAGTCTAGGTAGGCCATGTCTACAGCCCCTCCCTGGTCTACTACTTTGGTCACCCAGTCAAAGAAATCTATTAGATTCATCTGACATGACCTTCCTACTGTGAATCCATGCTGCATTGGCACTGGCCTTTAGGTACTAAACAATTCTTTCTTTCAGAAGTGATTCCACCATTTTCCCTACCACTGAGGTCAAACTAATGGTCTGTAGTTTTCTGCCTCTACCTTGCTCCCATGTTTGTGAAAGGGAATCACATTCACCCTCCTCCAGTCTTCAGGTACCACACCCTCCTCCCACGATTTGTAATAAAGGGTAGTCAGCGGTGCCACTAGTTCTTCCTTTAGTTCTTTTAGAATTCTAGGGTGAATCCCGTCAGGCCCCATTGATTTGTCCACCTTCAGTTTTAGGAGTTCTTTCAGGATCCTTTCTTCTGTGAATGTACTGATATCGACTTCCCTATCCAGTGTGCTTCGATTATTTGGTTTAGGTACCTTCCTTTCCTCTTCTTTCATGAATACTGAGCAGAAGTATTCATTAAGTATCTCTGCTTTGCACTGTCACCCTCTGCCCACCCCTCTCCCCTTTATTAAGTCTCACTATCCCTCCCCTGGTCTTTCTTCACTCCCTAATGTTCCTAGAAAAGGTTTTAGCCCCCTTCTTATCAGAGCTGACTATCATTTCTTGGTTTGGGCCTCATCTCTGACAGTCTCCCTGCTTCCTTCTGGCTTTAACTGGTACAGTTCTTCATCCTGCTCCTTCTGTGCTTCCTTTTCTAATAACAGAAGTTTTCTGCTTGCTTGCGGACAGTCCATCCCCTTTTAGTCTGTCCCCATTCATTATTGCTGCAGTACCCTTTTTTTAAATCCTGGATCTGACACTGCCCCAAATGATGTTCACCAACTTGGAAATGGTAGGTGGAGTTCAGATTAGGGAACCACTGGGGTTCAATGATCATTATTTATTTATTTGAAAAGTTTCACCAGGAATGGCTCACTGAGCTTGAGCAGCTCATTTACATGTGCATCCTGGGGGAAAGGGGAAGTGGGTAAGTTCATCAGATTTAAGCAACAATAGAAAACAACATTTGAGGTTACATCATAGGACAGAGGTACACGGTTACAATGAACAGTCATAAACAATTAGAGTTTGAGCATACAACCAGCACATTTAGGATAGTGTATGGTTAGCCATACACTACAAGGCTAGTCTTCCACCAAGTGGATACAATGCTGACTGATGACCTTGAGAGAGAAGCTCTAGAGGTCTCCAAGTCGGCATTGTATCTACGAGGTGAAAGAATAGCTGAGTAGTGTTTGTGTAACCACACACTGTTCTTTATAGTGTATGGGTAACCATAAACTGTTCTTTATAGTGTATGGTGCCTGAAAAAAAGACAAAAAGAGACTCACATTTCCATATTTTCACTCAGTTCTGCCGAGGCCCTCGATTCACAACTGCCGCTGCCCAGCACACTCGCTCGCCCCTCTCTCACACAGCAAGGGACCAATCAGGGCATCTGCTGTAGCCCCTTCTATTATGACGTCCTCACTAACGCAGAACGAAAAGTCGTTCTGCGTTAGTAAGGATGTCACTACTGCAGCAGAACAGCTTTTTGCAGTGTATGGATTTCCATACACAACTGCATTCCACCATACATTATATGTGAGTTAATATAGATAACCAATAACTGAATAGTTCCAATTACGGTAAATGGATCTACGATATTGGTTCAACAAAAAGTTTCTCAACCGGCATTACACCGACAGCTTTATACCAACTGTAATTGTGGCTGGCATAAAGCCATCAAGTAAAATGTTTTTTTTTTCAGGAGGCTTCCCCCCCCCCACCGTATTTTAATATAATCAATTCTGAGTCAGAGTTGATTCGGGAGGGGTACAAGACCTATAGAAGCAGTGCCAAGGTCCCATGGGTACATTACAGTGGCAACAACGAATTGGTGCTGTAATGTACTTCGCTGTTGAAATGCTGAACCAGAGTCGGCATACCAAGGTAAGCTAGGTGTGAAGGCACTTTCCTTGGAGCAGAAGGGAAAGTAACAGAGAAGGAAGGGAAGGGGAAAAGGTGAGAAGAAAGGAGAGGGAGAGGGAAGGAGAGGCAGAACATTTGACCCACTGAGGTGATAATCCCACAAGGGCATAAATGGAACGATGAGAACTGAGTCCATGTACAGTTTAGCAGGTCTATAAGAGTAAATGATAGGGGAAGGGGAGCAGGAGATCAGGTACTCTATGAGATGAACGATCCTTCCAGAGCCATGTTCATAGCAGGATGAGCATCTAGTTTGTGATCTAGTTATTTGTCCACCATGAGGCAGCAAAGGTGGAGATAGGGCAGTAGATGAAGAGCTGGTTAGAAGGGAGAAGGCAGAAATGGTAATATAAAGGAGGAGAAGGAGTGAACAAGGTGGAAAGGGTAGGGCTTGAGGGTATGTGGGGCAGAGAAAAGTGAAGGAACTAGAAACAGAGGTGGGGGCATTTGAGAGGGAGGGGTTAGGCAGAGGACTAGGAGAGAGAGAGGGGAGAAGGAAGGAAAAGATGAACATCAAGGGAGGAGATCAGACACAGTTATAGGAGGGAATAGTGAAGTTTTGTAGGTGAGGAGAGCCAATATGGTGTGGGGGCAGAATGGATAGTTAGTGGGAGAGAGTTCCAGAGTTTAGAGAAGCAGTAGGAGAAAGAAGACTTACCTGCAGTGGATGATCTCACAGGAAGAGTTAGGGATCAGTCATCAGAGTTAAGAAGGAAGTAGGAAGTGGGAAGTGGGTGAGGGGGTGGAAAGGATAGAGTAGTGGTAAGAGGGTGTCAGCGTACATCACATCACATGGAGGACAGAAAGCAGGAAAAATCCCTGGTCACACTGGACGACTGTTGGCCTCTGTGGAATTTGGATTCAGTCTGGCAGTTCGAGAGGAATCCCCACCCCATGCCATTGAGGGCAAGCCATGGGGAAGGGAGGGAGAGGTAAGTCCTGGGAGAAGTTGGGGTGATGGGGCTGGTTGGACCGGCTGAAACAAGGATCAACAGGATGGGGGAGAACGAAAAAAGTACCAAATACAAGAATAGCGAGCATCTGAAACAGCTTGCTACCAGAGGCAATGAATAGTGGTAATTTTAATCTGTTCAAACATAGACTGGATAGATATCTGGCTGAAAAAGGACTAGAGGATTACTATCACTGAACAAGGGGACAGCATATACTGTATGGGCTTCTTACCTTCTACCATCTCTACAATTCCAAGTGAAATCCAAGTGAAACAACAACTTACCAACCTGCAGGCAAAATTGTATAACTGGGGCCACTCCCAGTGCTATGGTTCAGGAGTCACTGGCAAACCATAAGGGCCAAGTGGTGTCTGTTTCAAATGTCATGCCCTAATCAGGCTCAACTCCAGTATTCCTCAACCTCTCTCTGTCTCTCCATAACCATTTAGAAGGCCCATGATCAGCTGGTTTTATTTTGTGAGCAAGAGTGTGAGCGCATTCACTAAGAAGAAGGAAGCTGGCTGTGGAGGATGGTGGGCTGTGTCAGTTACATTCTTCCCTTTGGAATTAGGTGTAGGTTGTGGGGAGTACAAGGGGAGGTGAGTGAGAGTGGGGTGTTGCTACCAGGGTGGGGGTGGGGGGGAGAATCAATACTTCTTGTAGAGTGCTGGTAAGCACTGAAAGTCCGCAGCCAGCCATGGAGACAGGCTGGTTGCGTCAGTCACCCACTGTTGGAGTTTAAGATGCACATAATTATCAAAATATGGGTGCTGGGGTAGGAACATGGATTAGGGTGCTATGTGAGAGTAGGGGCTGCAGTATTCAAAAGACCTATAAGTAAGGATGAGGGTGGGAGGCTGATGACTTTCCTTTTTGAAGATAGTATTTCCTGAATAGGGACGAATAGTGAATAGTGCATTATATGCGTATTTGGGTAATGATCTTCATTGCTTGCACACCCCTATAAACTGATATATCAGTGAGATGGCCCCTTTATGCTGAATGGCAGAAGTCAGATTAATTAAGGATATCTCATCCTTAGGTTCCCGTGCAATGTGAAATTGTTCAGTCCATAGGTGTTGGGCAATATAGTCCCTAATCAAAAATTATTTAAATCTGTCATTATTGCCCCATCCAAACTCTGCTTTGGAATGTTCAAAAGTTTTCACCTGGTTCCCTGTCAGTATTTGCTCTGTACATTTTACTCTTGCCCTCACTTGTCTCGTATACAAGGGATCTATCTCACTCAGTGGGGGGGGGGGGAATCTGCATCCCTGGCCAGCCACCAGGGGCATCACTGCTACCTGTTGACCTTGGGTTTTTAAAGAAGGCATTCCCAGTTCCCATAGTAACTTTAAGTGCCTCATAGAAACAGCAATTGATGTCAGATAAGGACTGATAGGCCTGTCTAGTCTGCCCTTTTATCCTACCTACTGCAAAAGCTGCAGATGCTACTTGATCTCTTTCTCTACCTCAACTTTTGAATCATTAGGGTTCCCCAATGTCAGTCCCATGCAGTTCTGAATTCCCCCACTGACATTTCCCTCATCACCTCTGCTGGGAGGCTGTTTTATGCCTCCACCACCCTTTCCATGAAAAAGTACTTTCTCACATTGCCCCTTAGACTACCCCCTTCCAGTCTCATGTCTTTCCCTCTTGTTCTAGAACATCTCCTTTTCTGAAAGATGCTACCCTCCCATACCTTATTTATTCTGTTTAGGTATTTGAAGGTCTCTATCATATCTCCCCTCTCTCTCTCTCCTGTCCTGCAGGGTATACATATTGAGCACCTCCAGTCTCTCCTCATTTGACCTTTGTTGCAGACCCTGCATCATTTTTATTGCCCGTCTTTGAACTGCCTCTACCCTGTCTATGTCCTTTCAGAAATGCAGCCTACAGAGCTGGACACAGTACTCCAAATGAGATCTCACCAAAGCTTTGTACAGTGGCATTATGACTTATTTCCTTCTGCTGGTGATACCTCTCCCTATGCACCCCAGCACCCCATTGATTCTCCCCACAGCCTTAGCACATTGTTTGGAACCTTTAGGTAATCAGATATGATCACCCCCAGATTGCTTTTCTGTTTGGTGACCATTAGTAATTCCCCACCCATAATGTAATCCTCCCTTGGGTTCCTGTGTCCCAAGTGCATGATTTTGCACTTTTTTGCATGGAATCTTAGCTGCCACACTCTGGACCACTCTTCCAGTTTAGCTAGCTCCTTTCTCATTTTTTTCACCTCTTTTGCAGACCTTGGTGTCATCTGCAAAGAGGCATACCTTCTCTTCCAGACCCTCCACAATAGCACTAATGAAGGATCTATGTCATAACGGAGAAAGTCTAAAGGTGATTGCTGTTATGCAGAAGTCAAGAGTGCTGAAACATAAGCACAGCAAAAGGGCATCGGGGACTTTGTTTTTAATGTTTTCTGTGGGGGGCTGCGCCCCCACTCACCCCCACTGAAGAATTCTCAACTCCAGGGGGGTGCATGTCAGAGGGAGGTGAAAACATTAAAAAAAAGGTCTGGGATGGGTGCAACAGAAATGCACCAGTGCCCAGACCCAAACCCAATACCCTGCTGACCGATGCCAGCAACCCACCCACCACGCTACGGGGTCAGCATGGCAACCAACCATGGCACCACCCCCCACATCCCTCGCTGTGTGTGCCTGCTCCCACCCCCATGCACGCATTTGTGTAGCAACAGGATATTGCTATAGTCACCCCCCCATACGGCCATCATATCCCCTGTGATCCATTCCTACAATGCGCTGGGGAGCGGGTTGCATTATCTTGTTCAGGGACAAAAGACATGTATAGCTGAGTATCATCTGCATAGCAGTGAAAACTCTAGCCATACCAACTGATAATCGCTCCCAATGGCAGCATATACACTGCAAACAACATGGGCACTAGAATGGATCCCTGTGGAACCCCACAGGGTAGGGATAATGGAGCTGAGGTACAAACCCCAGATACCACTCTCTGAGTCCTACCCATGAGGTAAGATCGAAACCATCTGAGGACAGTTCCCGACAGTCTACAGATAAGCTGCAGGTGATCCAACAGCACTCCATGGTCCACAGTATCAAATGCTGCAGAGAGATCAAGAAGGACCAAGATGGAACAAGTCTTTCGATCTCTCGCTATCAGGAGGTCATTTAGTACCCGAACTAGAGCTGTCTCAGTACTATGTCTTTTCCTGAAACCGGACTGGAGAGAATCATTGACATTGTGGCAGGTCAAATGGTCATCCAGCTGTAAAGCCACCACCTTCTCAATAACCTTACCCAAAAGGAGAAGGTTAGAGACCAGCCTGTAGTTTGCAAGACAGTTGGGATCCAAGGAGGGCTTCTTAAGAATAGGCCAAACCACGGCCTCCTTAAGGGAAGCTGGAAAAATTCCCCTCTCCAAGGATAACCAGACTATCTCAGCAAGGACCGGGCTGACGACATCAACACAGCCAACAAGCAAGCGTGTAGGGCCCAGATCCAAACTACAGTTGGTAGGATGTAAAGTCTGGATAACCATCACAATATCACTGATTGTAGGATGGCCAAAGTCGCACCACTCAAACTGGGATTCCGACATCTCCTGCCGACCACTGCTACTCCCTAAAGAAAGGGTCAGGCTGATATCAGACCTGATCATGGCAATCTTATCCGCGAAGAATCGAGCAATCTCCTCACAATGCTCTTGTGAAAAGGCATTTCTGGACTGAAGGCAGAGTGGATTGCACAGTCTGTCCACAGTCCGGAAAAGCTGTGCTGGTCAAATCTGCGTGGCAGCAATTTCCCTGGACAACAATTCTGCCTTCTTATGAGGAATTGTTGATTGATAGACCAAATAATGGTCCATCAAACTAAGCCTGTCACACACCAGGCCAGACCTCTGCCATCGCCTCTCTAGCCTTTGTCCAACTCTCCTAAACTCCCTCAAGTCCTCATCAAACCATGGAGACCTAGGGTGAAGGGAGATCGGACGAACACGAACATGAGCAATGGAATCCAGGGCCTCTGTCACCGCCTTATTATAGGCGAGTACAAGATCCCCTGGATCCTCGGCATGCCTGATAGGTCCAGCACTGCCATCAGGTTTTCAAAACTGCTTATCTTGTGAGCATCTTCAGAAGGGTTGAAATAACTGCATATTTGATTTTCCTTTGTGGCTAACTGGACTGTCTACTAGTATTCTGTGACAGTTTGCATCAATATATTTTGAAATAATTTACTGGTGGTGGCTGTGTGCTTCTTATAGCAAAGGCTGCAGTTTGTAATTGGATGCCAGACAGAGCCTGAGGTGGGGAAAATTGTCTTCACTAGTCAGGGAGACCTGCACCGCAGCCAATTGTTCTGGCTTGAACATTCCAGCATTGATCAATTAATAAACTACTGGTGTGATCCTGTTTCAGACAGAAGTCCATCTTCTTCCAAGTTGTGTAACAGGGTATGCTTTGAAACAACTGAGAAGCTGCATGGGATATACTATATTGGACTAGATATCTGCAACAAGTCTCTCTCTTGTTTACATCTGAGGGAAGTTTTTCTTGCTTTACAGTCTTGCATTGGTATTGCTTTGTGTTTAGTTGTTTTGGTTTTTGATTCAGGAGGGGGGCCTTCGGAGCTGCTTGTCTTGTGGGCATCTTCAGAGGGGTTGAGATAGCTGCATGTTTGGTTTTCCTTTGTGGCTGACTGGACTGTCTACTGGTATTCTGTGACAGTTTGCATCAATACATTTTGAAATAATTTACTGGTGGTGGCTGTGTACTTCTTATAGCAAAGGCTGCAGTTTGTAATTGGATGCCAGACAGAGCCTGAGGTGGGGGAAATTGTCTTCACTAGTCAGGGAGACCTGCATCACAGTCAGTTGTTCTGGCTTGAACATTCCAGCATTGATCAATTACTATAAACTACTGGTGTGATCCTGTTTCAGACAGAAGTCCATCTTCTTCCAAGTTGTGTAGCAGGGTGTGATTTGAAACAACTGAGAAGCTGCATGGGATATACTATATTGGACTAGATATCTGCAACAAATCTCTCTCTTGCTTACATCTGAGGGAAGTTTTCCTTACTTTACAGTCTTACATTGGTATTGCTTTGTGTTTAATTATTTTAGTTTTTAATTCAGGAAGGGGGTTTTCAAAACTGCTTATCTTGTGAGCATCTTCAGAAGGGTTGAAATAACTGCATATTTGATTTTTCTTTGTGGCTAACTGGACTGTCTACTGGTATTCTGTGACAGTTTGCATCAAATTACTTTTAAACAGTTTACAAATCAGTTACTGGATGTTAGTTGAATTACTATAAAGGGCAGTACTCACCAGGGTGGTGGAGCAGTGGTGTATTTGATTGTCTCTAACAGTCACTAGTGGTTGTGGACTACCCACCCACCCTTCCCCACATCCCACCCCTACCAGGCATGATATTTCCTTTATAGCCAATATTCTGACATCACTTCCTCAACAGGTCTTGGGGCAGAACTGTCATATTCTTAATAACCAAGGACAGTGCATAAAAGGTAAGAACACCCCACAAAAAAGAAAAAAACAATAAATATATATATTACATATTGTATATTATAAGGGAGAGGGACATGTGGGGAGTGGTGCAAATGCACTGGCTGTGGGGCAGCAGTTTTCCATGAGACATTCTGGAAACTGCATTGCTGTCCTATTTGCAGGCAACTGTCAGCTCTGAGGGAGGAAGTTGCCCACCTCCAGGCTGAACTGGCAAGGACTAAGGAGGCCTCCCCCACCCAATGAGCACCACTGCCACAACCACTGCCTCAGAGGCTGCCAAGTATGAAGAGCCATTGGACCACAGTGGGTTCTGGGAGGGTGCAGGTGGTGGAACAGAGGCGAAGCCTCCTAGTTGTACCTCTACACAAACCATACCCCAGTCTGGCAGAGCAAGGTTCCTCTATGATGGCACCCTCAGTGGAGACCAAGAAGAATGCTGAGGACATCCACAAGGGAGACCCACAGAAGGGTGGCAAGGGACACCACAGGGGAAGAAAACAGCTTCTGATAGGGTACTCCATTGTTAGAGGGGTAGACCTGGGGAAGGGAGAGGAGAGGGAAGCAAGGTGCCTGCCTGGTGCCATGGCTTGGAAGGACAAGAAGTGAATCCTCAGGATTGCAGAAGCAGCATCACAGGAGAGGGAACTAGATATCATTGTCCACCTTGGGACAAATGACCTAGCTAATCATGGGATCAGTGCAGCGCAGGATGAAATTGTGGAGTTGGGGAGGGGCCTCAGACAGGTAACAAGCACGGTTACCTTCTCAGAGATGCTGCCATTCCATGGCAGGAGTGAGGCTAGGGTACTACACACCATGCAGTTTAATGAATGGTTGCAAAAATGGTGCAGAGCACAGGGCTTTGGCTTCATTGGGGACTGGGGGTATACCTGGAGAGATGAAGGTCTATACTGGCATGATGGTCTGCATCTGTCCACAAAGGGAACTAGGATTCTAATTGACAGATTTAAATGCTTCCTTGGCAAGTTTTAAACTAGCTATGGGGGGAGGTGCTAATAAGAGGCAGGAAATTTCAAGCCTCCCCCCACAAAACATGACAGGTAGTAAGGTAAACACTTAGGTACAGTGCTCAACAGAGGGCAGGACAGGGGTAAATGGAAAAATAGACAAGGGCAAAAAGAGTAGGGATGGGGGAAAAAAGGATAAAGCCAACATTAAATGGAGGGCAATGAGTACCAATGCCTGTAGTCTGGAAAACAAGCTTCCTGAGCTAGTAGCTTTGATGGAAGATGAACAACTGGATATTGTGGCAGTCACAGAAACATGGAACATGGAGAACCAAGACTGGGATGTCAACATACCGGGGTACACAGTCTACAGAAGGGACAGCGAGGGGAAAAGAGGAGGTGGAGTAGCTCTATACATAAGGGAAGGGATCAAAGCTACAGAACTAAAAAGTAAAGGGGGAGGACAAGAGGCACTCTGGGTCACCTTGGAGACAGGGAATGTCATCACAATCCGCACAGGGATTGTATACAGATCCCCATCTCAAGGGGAGGAAATGGACAAGAAAATAATAGAGAACATTCTCAAAATGGCTGAAAAGGGGAGATACTGTTGATGGGGGACCTGAATATGCCAGATGTTAACTGGATGACATGTACTGCAGCCACATCCAAAAATAGGGTCATTCTCGATGCCCTGCAGGGGGAAGGCCTTAGACAGCTAGTGTTGGAACCCACTCGGGAAGGAGCAATACTAGACCTGGTACTCTCAAATGGAGAGAGGATCACAAATTTAGAAGTCAGTAGACATCTGAGAACAAGCGACCACTGCACAGTGTGCTTTACAATAAGCACAACCATGGAGACGAGCCATACAAAAACAAGCATACTGGACTTTAGAAGGGCTGACTTTGGCAAAATGGGTGAATACCTGAGGAATACACTAGCAAATGGCCAAAAAGGAGGGGTGGAAGAACGATGGAGAAAAATCAAAACTGCCATCATAGAGGCAACAAGCCTTTGTGTGAAACAGATAAAGAAAACAAAGCAGAGTAAAAAACCACTATGGTTCTCAAAAGAGGTGGCTGGGAAGGTTAAGGAGAAAAAGGCTGCATTCAAAAAGTATAAGGAATCACAGAAGGAGCACGACAGGGAACTGTATCAATTAAAGCAGAAAGAAGTGGGGAAGGCAGTTCAGAATAGCAAAAGCCCAAACTGAGGAAAAAATAGCCAATTCAGTTAAGAAGGGGGATAAAACCTTTTATAGGTACATTAGGGAGCATAGAAAGGTTAAGGGAGGAATAGTGAAGATTAATAAGGGAGAGGGGAGGTGGGCAGAGGGAGACAGTGAAAAGGCAGAGTTACTGAATGAATACTTTTGCTCAGTATTCACAAAAGAAGATGAGGAGGAGGAGTTACCTAAACCAGACAATAGAAGCACTCTGGGTAGGGGGGTTGACAACAGTCCATTTACAGAAGAAAGATTCCTGAAAGAACTCCTAAAACTCAAGGTGGACAAAGCAATGGGGCCTGAAAGGATTCACCCTAGAATCCTAAAGAACTAAGGGAGGACCTAGTGACACCATAGACCACACTTTTTAACAAATCATGGGAGGATGGGGTGGTACCTGAGGACTGGAGGAGGGCAGATGTGATTCCCCTTCACAAAAGTGGGAGCAAGGCAGAAGCAGGAAACTACAGACCTGTAAGTTTGACCTCAGTGGTAGGGAAAATGATGGAATCACTTCTGAAAGAAAGAATTGTTGAGTAACTAGAGGTCAGCAGGGCACAGGACCCAAAGCAGCATGGATTTACAGCAGGAAGGTCATGTCAGATGAATCTAATATATTTCTTTGACTGGGTGACCAAAGTAATAGACCAGGGAGGGGCTGTGGATATGGCCTACCTAGACTTTGGTAAGGCATTTGACACAGTCCCGAACAAAAGATTGATAATCAAGTTAGCCAGCCTGGGAGTGGGTCCCAGGGTGGTAGCCTGGGTAGCAAAGTGGCTGTAGAACAGGACACAGAAGGTAATAGTGAATGGAACACATTCTGAAGAAAGGGGGGTCACTAGTGGAGTACCTCAGGGCTCAGTACTAGGTCCAGTCCTCTTTAACATCTTTATAGGTGACATTGCAGAGGGTCTGGAGGGAAAGGTATGCCTCTTTGCAGATGACACAAAGATCTGTAACAGAGTTGATACACAAGGGGGGGTAGAAAGGATGAGAAGGGACTTGGCAAGGTTGGAGGAATGGTCAGACATATGGCAACTTAGATTCAACGCAAAGAAGTGCAAAGTAATGCACCTGGGAAACAAAAACCCAGGAGAAGAGTACACAATAGCAGGGGAGGTACTAACAACAACAAAAATGGAAAGGGACTTGGGGTAGTCATATCAGATGATCTAAAGGTGGGTAAGCAATGTGAGAAGTCAATAAGGAGAGCCAGGGGGATACTGGGATGCATAGGAAGGGGCATCACAAGTAGAAAAAGGGAAGTGGTTATCCCTCTGAACAGACAGTTGGTGAGACCCCATCTGGAGTACTGTGTGCAGTATTGGAGACTTCATCTACGCAAGGACATAGACAGGATGGAAGCAGTCCAGAGGAGGGCAACTAAAATGGTGTAGGGTCTACATCAGAAACCATATGAAGAGAGACTGAGAGAGCTTAATATGTATACCCTTGATGAAAGTAGGGACAGGGGGGACATGATAGATACGTTCAAGTACCTCAAGGGAATCAACAAAGTACAGGAGGGTAGCATCTTTCAGAAAAAGAGATGTGTAAGAACAAGGGGGCACAATTTAAAGATAGAGGGGGGATGGCTCAGGGGTAATGTGAGAACATTTTTTTTCACGGAGAGAGTGGTGAATGCATGGAACTGCCTTCCTGGGGAGGTTGTTGGGTCTAAAACAGTGGGGGAATTCAAACATGCATGGGACAGACATAAAGCAATTGTAGTGGGGGTGGCAGGAAGTAGGCTGTTGGTTAACTAAAATCTGCAGCTTATCCAGTAGGTAGGGAAATGGGCAGATTGGGTGGTCCAAGTGGTCCTTAACTGCCGTCAAAGTCTATGTTTTTATGTTTCTATGTTACTTGAAGTAAATTCAGTCATAAAAATGTGAATCAACAGAAGTGGCAAATATCTTCGGCTCCCCAGGCCCTCTCACTGCCTCAGGAGATTAACAGGACACAGGCACTCTCACTGTCTGTCCTGAACCAAAGGATAGTACCAAAGTTATAGATGTCTTCAAGCCCCAGGCCCTCTCACTACCTGGGGGCTCTGACCAAAACACAGGTACTCTCACTACCTGCCAAGCAACAGTAAATCAAAGCAAAATAAAGAAGATTTAAAGTTTGACCGTATGCAGGCAAAGTTTCTTCAATGCAAACATCCTTAGTCACGATCCGTATAATGGGAGGACAGGCCCAAAGAATCCCACACAAGGGACCGCAGCCAGAAAATGGGCCTGTTGACCTATCACATAGACACACAGAAGCATAGACTTTGTTGGTAGAAAAGGATCAGTAGGCCCATCTAGTCTGCTTCTTTGCCCTGCTTATTCTGACACCTCTGACCCTGTTTGGTCACTGCCATCCCTCCCTCCCTCATCCTCTACCCAATTTACCCCGTGCCTATCTCATGCATGCTAGAAGCTCCCCACAGTCTTTGCCCCAACTAGCTCAGCTGGCAGGCTGTTCCAGTTGTCCGTCACCCTTTCTGTGAAGAAGTATTTCCTGTACTTTATGGTTGTAGAGGTTGCCCTGTTGTAGTATTAATACGTCTGGACCATTTTACTAATGGCACAATTACTAGTACAACCATAAAAAAGTAAGGCTGAAGCCCAATAGTCCTTAAATTCTCTGTTTATCTTTATTCTTCTTTTACTCCACACCATACATATTCAATCGGCAACAGTTTCGTAGCTTCCCACCACTTCTTCAGGCCACAAACATGCTACAGTGCTGATTCTAGATATAAACAAATAAATAAATCAATGTCTAATTACTACTGTTATATTATTTTCTTCTTTTTAATTTCGATACACTGCATTTTCATAGATACTCATCTCTCAACACAAATGAGGAGCTTTCATGCCTGTATGCATCAAAATCATTCATTATACAATTTCATTTGAACAATTAAACACTCTTCTGAAATTCTCTAAAACTGGGGCTTAAATATAGCAATCAAACTAAGTGATATTTAACTGCATACCTGCTTAATTTGCTTCTTCACCAATGATATTTTCTCTAACTTTCCTTTAATAGGTCAAGTTTTGTAATGTACTACTAAATTTAGAATACAAAGAAAGCAAAGTACTTATTGTAATGAAGTTCATATTCAGATTTCATTATTAATTACCTTTACAGTGTTCTATTATGGTCTCATATTCTTTAATTGTAGAAAATGTCCTGATGATCTCTAGTTCTTACTAGTATCTTGTTCAATTACATTTCCCTGTAATAAATTATATAAAGAATAAATGGATGTTCTCCTTGTATTTATTTTATATCTAATACACGATGATATAAAAATATTTCACTCAGAGTAATTATTACCTTTCCAAGATTACATCCTAGTTTTAATCTATTCATTTCACTCTTGATTCTTATTTGGTTAATTTACTTCGATGCTTACTATGGATAAAAAGTAAGAATAAAAAGTAAGAAATGTAAGGTATGTTCTGTTGCCGTGTCTGCGCACGCATTACAGCAAAAACATTTAAACAAAGAACATTTTAAATTCCTCTTTGAAAGCACTTGAACTTGTGCTCATTATTTATTATTAATACCTTTACTTCTTTGTATTAATCCTCCTCCTTTTACTTCTTTTTCAGTCTGTTTCTTTCAACAGTACAAGCTATAAGAAAACAAAGTGGTGATTGCTATATTGCCATATTTCTTTTTAGCTGCTCGTAATACCAACAACATTTCAAACTGTTTCAAAACACATTTAACTGCTGACACTAAGAGAGACCTTGCTGTATCAGTATATACCATTTAGAATTGCTTGCAATATACCCATTTAATATGGAGCCCTGTCATTCTGGCAGGCAGAGGGATGTTTAGTCTGTGACATTTACTTGTTTTTCTGCTCTTTTATGGTGCTTTGCACCTTTTATTTAATATACTATTTGAGTGTGTGTGTGTATTTATGGGCAGACACAGGACTGGTTGCTAAGGCAACTAATTAGACCAGAGCTCTACTTGCTTGCTCCCACCCACTATTTAAGTCAGCCCTGCAGCGAGCAGGAGGCGAGCTTTCGAGCAGAGGCGGCGCATCCTTTGCGTCGCGGCAAGATTGCGCTGCATAAAGACACATGCTATCGCGTTGTTTTGTGGCGTTTAGCGTGGTAGCGTGGAAGTTCTGGAAGGTAACGATTGGGACCTTTTAAGACAAAAGGGTATAATTAAGTGCAGTAAACTTACTTATAGCAATCTCATGTGATTGCTCAGTACATCAGTAGTATTTCCTTTTTAGTCTATTGGACCACAAGTTTGTTTATAATTCTAAGGCTGTTGCTTTTTTAATCCAAGTTTTGGATTTGAAGTTTTGCCTATAAGAACTGAATATTGTTGTTTAAATTTCTTTATTTGGATTTTCAATTTAGAGTGTAGCTATGGCAGATTGTAGTGATTGTATAATTATAACCACAACTGGTTCCACTGGTATAAAATACTCAGTCTGCAATATGTATACATTACAGATGGGTGAGCTAATTTCTCAACCCTACACCTGTAGCAAATGCCTAGAAATTGTTGATTTACACCATATGATTGAGTTATTTAATTGACGACTAATTACACTTGAAAATAGTCAAACTGATATGCAAAACCGCTTTAAAACAAATACTTTATTATTAAATCTTGAAACTAGTAAATGTCATGAAGGTTTTATTGATGTTACACCAAGCACCTCCCAGTCCCCTGTGATTCCTATTTTGACAGCTATCAATCATCTCCAGCAAAATAAGGAGGGTATTAGAAAAAGAGCTAGGGAAGACGATGGTTTGATTGATTACAATCAAGATACTGATGATAGTTTTTTTTTTTCACAAACCACTAGAGTAGCAAAAAAGGGCCGAAAGGCACAACACTTCAGTATCGAGCAATTCAACAGATTTGACCCATTATTTTCTCTTGTCTCAAAGGTTAAAGATGTGACACCAGATAATTTTAATGGGTTAATTGATAGCGGTATTTTGACTCTGCCATCAGTTAACAACCTGCAAACTAATGATATTCCACTTATTGATTTGTCCACTGAACTTACATTTTCACCTACATGTGATACACACAGTGTGTCTAATACTCCCTTGCAACAACAAATTTATGTATTGGGTGACTCATTGATTAAACTCCTGGATAGAATGATCTGCAGCCCCAATAAAGTTAATAGAACTTGTTCAAGTTTTAGTGGCTGCAAAATATCTGATCTTACACTCATGTTACCTGAGATTATGAAGGACTGTGGTAACAGTCCTTTAGTACTGATACATGTAGGTGCTAATAACATCTATAGAGACTCTGTTCAGTCTATCAAAGAAGATTTTGTAGCCTTATCAAACATCCTAGTGGACATGGGTTGCAAGATTTGTGTATCAGAAATTTTACCTATCCCATGTTTTTCTTCATTTCAAAATCATAAGATTAAAGTTGTGAATGAATGGTTAAGAAAATTGTGTTTAAACCAAGACTTGACTTGCCTAACACATTGGGAGGAATTTGATTACCACCCAGAACTGTTCAGTTTTGATGGGTTACACTTAAGCAGACGGGGTAATGCTGTTTTTGGAAAACAAATTCTGACATCCATTCACCATCTTTTAAACTAAAATTCTGGGGTGAGAAGGTGGATAGGCTGCCATCTCTAAAATCTCCAGTAAGCAGTTTTGTGAAATGCAATAAAATACATTTCTTATATTTCAATGCTAGGTGTTTAACTCAAAAACTGGATGAATTAAAATGTCGAATTAATAAAGGTGATGTTGATATTATTTCAATCAGCAAAACTTGGGGAGATGATAAAACATCATGGGATCCAACCAAACCAGGATTTACTTCTTACACTTTTAATAGACCAAATAGGAAAGGGAGTGGAGTGGTGTTATTTATTAAGAACCGACTTAATTCTATCGATGTAACAAAGTATATTAAAAATCATGATATACAAACTGAGACTACAAACTGAGACTATCTGGATTAAGATAAATTTCTCCACATCTGAGGCCCTTATATTGGGTTCCTGTTATCATCCCCCGAATTCACCAATAGACAAATTAGATGCAATTTTATCAGAATTTGAACAGGCTAAATCATTAGGTAAAATTGTAGTCACAGGAGACTTAAACATTGGTTCGATTGATTGGCAGAATTTAAGTGCAAATACAGCAAAGGCAACAAGTTGTTATTATATACATGTACCAAGTTGGGACTTTGGCAAAATGTACTTTGCCCAATGAGAGGTAAAATGATATTAGATTTGGTTCTTTGTGACGATGACCTTGAATTAGAAAATATGTTAGTCAGCGAGACTATAGGTAATAGTGATCACAACACTATTACATTTAATATTGTACAAACTTATGTATACAATTCCAACAGTACTAAAATTTATTTGTACGATAAAGCTGACTTAGGTACTATGAAACAGAGTATGGGAAATATTAATTGGGACATCTTATCATCTGACTTTACTCTGGAACAGTACTGGGAATATTTTAAGCATACCATCTTTCAACTCAAGGAACGATACATTCCATCCAAAATAAAAAATGAGACTAATATTAAAGCTCCCAAATGGATGAATCAATCTATCAAAACATGTATTAGACAAAAACATAAGAAATATGTTAAATATCAAAAAAGTAAAATTCCTTCCAATTGGATTTCTTATAAACATATACAAAGAAAATGCAAAAGAATGATCAGGAAGGCCAAATCTACTTGGGAACTAAATCTAGCATCTAGCGCCAATAAATCTAACAGTAAACAATTTTATTCTTATATTAACTCTTTACAGAAACCAACATGTCGAGTAGGTCCATTATTGGAGTGTGAGACTTTGATATATGAGCCAAAAAAATGGCCAAACTGTTTAATAAAAATTTTTGTAAAAATTTCACTGGTTCTTCAGTTTCAACTAATGATTATGCTTTACTAGATACTGCCAATGTTTCACCAGTGAAATTTTCGCTGGACTCTATCAGAGATAAATTATTAAAACTTAAAGGAAAATTTAGTCCTGGTCCAGACAATATAGCCAGACATTTATTATTTTTATTAGCTGATGTAATTACAGTTCCTTTAAAATTGATGTTTGAATATCTTTTGGCCACCAATTTTGTTCCCCTGGACTGGAAAGAAGCTTCTGTAATCCCTATTTACAAAAAGGCAAAAAAACAACTGGTAAAACTATCAGTCTATAAGTTTAACTTTTCTACTTGTAAATTATTAGAGAGTTTAATTAAAGATTTAATATCCCCAGTCCTGGACTGTCATGATGTAGAACAACATGGCTCCAAAAAAGGCAGAAGCTGTCTGACAAATTTAATATGTTTTTACGAACAAATCAGTTCTTTACTAGATAAAAACGTACCATGTGATATTATTTACATTGATTTTAGTAAGGCTTTTGACATCATGCCTCATTGGGCCTTAACTTGTAAACTTCATAAACTAAATATAAACTGGTTTCTAGTTAATTGGATAATCAATTGGCTTTACAATCGCTCTCAGCAAGTAATTATTCATGGAAGTACTTCAGCTAGGGGTATAGTGACTAGTGGGGTGCCACAGGGTTCAGTATTGGGCCCATGCCTGTTTCAGGCATTTATTGCTGACCTTACTTCGGGTTGCTCATCATTCACTATAAAATATGCTGATGATGTTAAACTAGGTGGGCCATGTGCCTCTGACTATCAGGTTGATGCCATTCAACAGGATCTAGACCACATTACAACATGGGTCAAGAAGTGGGGGTATGACTTTAAATATCTCCAAATGCAAAGTTATGCATTTGGGCCTTAGAAATTCACAATGTCCCTATTATTTGGATGGCATATTACCTGAGACTACATCTGACGAAAGAGATTTAGGAATTAATATCTCAGATAACTTTTCTTATAAAAATCATGTACATAATATCATTAACAAATCCGGTAAAGTGGTATGGTCTATATTGCGTAATATAAGATCTAGAAAACAGGATGTACTGTTACCTCTATATAGAGCATATGTAAGACCACATTTGGAATATGCTTCACAGCTTTGGAATCCATACAAAAAATCAGAATGCCTGCTATTGGAAAGAGTTCAGAGAAAATTCACTAAAAAAGTATCTGGGCTTTTTGATGTTCTTTATGAGAATAGACTTGCTATTTTAAATCTTATGCCCTTATCTACAAGTCGTCTTCGTGGCGACCTTATGCTATTGTATGATATTATTCAAGACCCTTATTTATTGTCTGAATTGGGTCTGGAATTCAAAAACTGTGGTCACACTATCAGAGGACATCCCTTACAATTAGTTAGAAAACCCTTTGTTAGGTCAAGTCGTAAATATTTTTTTACCATTAGAGCTGTTGGACCATGGAATAGGCTACCACTAAATGTTATTATTAGTGAAACTAAACGTATTTTTAAATACAGATTGGATGGTCTTATTTGTAAAGGGTATGACCTTTCCTATTATGTTTTGGATTAGTATAAGAGCTTCATGGGCTTCTGCCTTCTTGTTCTTGCAATCTACCTTAGTATGAACCTTAGTATTAACTGATGCCCAAGAGTTTGCAAACTCTTACCTGGCTGAAAAAGCCATTTAGAGATCAGTTTCTGCTGAAAAGGGAGCGGTCTGAGCCTATGATTCAGCACGGTTTAAATAGGCTGCGAAAATGGAAGGGGGTAGTATGTCATTCCTGACATCACACCTACTGAAACCATAGGTGTTGCCTAGATATAAAAAGAATGATCGAATAGCCTGTATCCTCCCTGTGACCAAGTGGATATAAGTGTGTAGACTCACTTGGTGTAGATTGAGAGTCGGCTGTTCGCCCCCCACCCTCGTGTACTCACTGAGAAAATATCTAAATGTTATTTAATGGATCCCTGTAGTATATATAACACTTCTTACTTAACCTTAATAATATTAACACATAAAAGTGTGAAAGTGGTGAATACAGAGAAAACATAGGAGAGATTGATACTTAAATTAACTCTTTAGTTTCTCCATCCTTATATTTAACTACTACTACTTTAATACTTTAAAACCAACTTGCAGGTTTAAATAAATACCACTATTTTATTCTTTTTTTATTCTTTATTTAACCATATTCTGTTTGTGTCTGTGTATTTTACACCATTTATTTTACACTGTAGCATATTTGTGGCATGAAGAAGTGGAGTGAAACTATGAAACTGTTGCCAATTGAATATGTATGGTGTGGAGTAAAAGAAGAATAAAGATAAGAAGTATTTCCTCACATGTCTCTTCCCTTCTTGCTTCATGACTTGTTTCTGCATTCTAGTGCCTTCTTTGTTCTGAAAGAATCACCCCATCTGCACCTTGTTCACCCCTGTGAGGTACTTGTAGGTCTCAGTTGTGTCCAGTTTCACTCTCATCTCCTCCACGGAATACATGTTGAGTTTCTGCAGCCTCTCCTCATATGGCTTTTTGAGCAACCCTTTTTATTTATTTATTTTTATTTATTTATTGAAATGTTTCACCAGGAAGATACACTGAACAACAAGTTGCTTGCCTCCCAGTGCGACCAGCGGGGAGGGGGTACAGAGAGGATAAGCAGTAATTACAATCAGGGTACATGAGACAGCAGTTACATACAGTGAGTAAAAACAGTAGGCATTTAACAAATGGCAATATAATGCAAGTGACGTGAATCATGTAAGTATCTATAGCAGAGAGAAATAACTAAGAGGAAGGAACAAGTTAGATATCGACAGTGTAGAGAAGTTAGACGATGGTAAGTGCTTTCGCTTTTGTCAGTACCTCAAGTACAAGGGGAGAGGGGGAACTGGAGCAGGTAGGTAGTAAGTGCCTTTAGATAAGGGTGAGGGGGTCAGGGAAGGGAAGATGAACCCTTGGGTCCCTACAGGATGGTGAGAACCCTGTAAGGGGTCAGGGACTGCTGGAAGTAGAGAGGGGGTTACTGAGGGGTGAGGAGGTAAAAGGGGGTAAGGAAGTAAGTGCAATGGGGAAGAAGGGGGTCGGGGGGGGTCCCTCCAGGATGCTGGGAATTCTGCAAGGTGGCTGGAGGAGAAGGGACAAAAGGAAAGGTAGGGGTAGTTGGCAGAATTATTACAGGATACCAATGATCAAAGGTGGGGGGAAGGGAGGAAGTAATGAAGGAGGGGGAGGAATGGAGCAGGAGGGAGGAGGGAGAGTTGAACCCAGAAGGGGGATCCCTTCAGGATGCTTGGAACCCTGCAAGGGGGCATGGGAGGCTATAGGAGATTATAGAGGGGAAAGGTAGGCAAGGGGGAGATTATGATTTAGGTGTGTCAGACCTGTGCAAGGACATAGGTTGAGGGGTCATGGCAAGAGCAGCTGGATGATAGGCAATTGTGAAGGGCTGAGCAGATAAGCATAGATAGAGGAGGAGTGACATCTTGGGGAGGAAGGGAGCTCCAGATTTTGGGGAGGTGGTAAGAGAAGCCAGTTTGTCTAATAAGGGTTGTACGCTGAGGGATCAATAAAGAATGCGAGCCAGTGGGTCTAAGGGAATGAGAGGGAGGTGGGATGAAAGAGAAGATGAGGTATGAAGGGAGGTCACCCAAACAGTGTTTGGAGGTGAATTTTGTGCAGTGAGATAGACATCTGTTTGTTAAAGAGGGAAGGGACAGAGCATGGTATAAATAGCAATGATGAGTGTGGGAAGGAGCATCAAGGGCAAAGCTTCAAAAAGAGTGGAATAGGGTGTCCAATCTGGTAAGGGAGGATTTTGGAAGCAGCATCATAGACTATGTAATCCAGCAGCACTTAAAACCATACAGCAACTCCCAGACATACAAAAAAAAAAAAAAGAGATGCAACTACATACTGCTAATCCTCCTCACCACTTTTGGCTTTGCTGGTACATTTTTGTACTTGACCTCTACCTCCCCATCCTGGATACCAAATGGATGCCTGCTGGAAGAATAGGATTCACATGGCCATTACCACATCCAGTCAAGATAGGCTTCTCACCCCCCTGACCCTCCCATTCACAGTCATCGCCAAACCAACCTCCCACACCATAACCCGAACAGCTAACCCTCCCCATAATTTAACACAGGTGTCTGAACGCCTCCCTCACATGAAGTGCAGGAAACTGAAGAAGTGGGGGAAGACAGACATCAGCCTATCCACCAGAAAGGTTATCCTTATACTATTGCTATTCTCTGGAAATGTTCACCTTAACCCTGGGCCAGCAAACCAGAGGACTAGGGGGGCCTATGCTGTGGGGGGCCTTAAGATAGCATCATTTAATATATGCAGCCTAACTACCATATTGGATCAGCTCCAGGCCTGGATGACCATACATACCCCAGACATAATCTGCCTTACCGAAACTTGGCTGTCAAGTAAGGTCAAAGATGATGAGGTCTCCATTGAAGGATTCCAAATGCTCCATCTTGATAGAACAAGCAAGAAAGGTGGCGGCTTCCTCCTATATGCCAGAAACTCATTTAACTGCTCCATCCTCCCTATTTCCAAAGTCACGGAGGACTATGAGCTACTAGTGGCAAAAATACAATTGGGCAAAAAAAGGCAAGACCCTCACCATCGCCACAACCTACCTCCCCCCCAAAAAAAGTCAAGGAAGGGTTTCCCCTTGTCATAGAAGAAATCAGCACTCTCAAGAAGGGCCCTGAACTCATCTTAACTGGTGACTCTAACATTAACTGGTTAAGAAAGGAGGCAGCACCCTCCAGAGACATAGTATCCTCACACAATCTCATGCAACTTGTAACAAAACCCACCAGGCAGAACTACAAAGCCGGCACCAGCACCCTCATTGACTGGGTCCTAGCTGGCTCACCTACATGTTTCTCTGATATTAGGGTTCTCCCGGATGTGCTGAGTGACCACTCCCTGATCTCCTTTATATGGACCACTAAACTTGCCAAATGCTTACCCCGCCTCATAGAGAGTAGGGTTCTGCGGAAAGGCAAACTTGGACCCCTCAAATTGGCCTGTCTGCCTACAACTGGTCTCTTATAAGCAAGGCGCCTACGTTGGACCAAGCCCTTAACTTTCTCACTGAGGGTTTCAATTGCATCTGTGACATCTATGCACCATGCACAAAATGGAAAATTAGGGGGGAGGTCAATGGCTGGATTGATGGCAAACTCCTCTCCCTCCTAAAGGAGAGGGATCCCCTCTGGAAAACAGTCCTAAATTCAGGCAGCAAGCATGACCTACAGTTCTACAAAACTGCCAGAAACCGCTGCACCAAGCTTATCAGGCTCGCTAAGGCTAACTTCCATAAGACCCAACTTAACAATGCATGGGGTGATGGAAAGCGGTTCTGGGACAACATTAAACACATCCTTGGAAAAGACCAGAAACAACACCCTAAGACGGTCAATATAAATAACTCACCCTCCTCAGACCCGCTAGTCATAGCTGATGCCTTTAACCAAGCCTTTACTGACCTGCCCCAGTGCTGCCGCCCGACTACCTTCTGCATGAGAAGGACATAGGCAGCACCAACCTGCCCAAAATAAACCACCCTGTCTTCTACTTTAATAAGGTAATGGTGTAGGAGGTCCTAACGGTGGTCACGGGAGTCCTAGGCAAAACCAGACTGGAGGGTGATGGATTGGACATGAAGATACTATCCCTCACTCTCGATGTTATGATCACCCCCCTAACAATGCTATTCAATAAATCCTCTAGCTCTAGCTCAATTTCCTGAGGTATGGAAACAGCCCTGGTGATGCCAGTGCATAAGAATGGTGATAAGGCACTGGTGGCCAACTACAGGCCAATATCTATCCTCTTCCCCTCTATCCAAAGCACTGGAAAAAATCTTGGCACGTCAACTGACTGAATACCTAAACAAGTACAATCTGCTCTGCCCAAACCAACATGGTTTCAGGCAAAAACACAGCACCACCATAGCTCTGTTGGAATACTCTGACTTTGCACACAAGGCGCTGGATGAAGGAAAATTGGTGGGGTTCATCTTCATTGACCTCACCAAAGCTTTTGACACCATAAACCACCCACTACTGCTATGTCAGCTCCAAAGATTGGGTGTAGCACCAAACACTCTAAATTGGTTCAATGACTACCTGATACACAGGAGTCAGCAAGTCAAAATCGGGCAGACATTATCCAGCTCCAAAGACATACTCCTAGGAGTCCCTCAAGGATCAATCCTAGGGCCCCTACTTTTCAGCCAATTTGTAAATGAGCTACCCTTGGCCTGCAACACTAAACTTATCTTATATGCAGATGATGCTGTGTTGCTAAGCAGCAGCAGCACCTCTCATGCAGCCATACAATCTGAACTAGCGGACTCCTTCAATAAACTCAAGGACTGGTTCAGTAGACAAAAGCTGCTACTGAATTACAAGAAGACAAAGGCCATGCTTCATTCTAGCCCTCACCACAAGCATGTACACACTTCGCTCGAAATCACTAATACAGCTGGTGAGCAGATTGAGCAGGTACATGTGTTCAAGTACCTAGGGGTCACCATTGATGACTCATTCACTTATACACACCACATTGAATCCCTTGTTAGAGCAGTTAACACAAAAATCAGAGTCCTCTATAGACATAAGAAATCCCTCAACCCGGAAGCAATCTGTACCTCTGTCTCCAGCTCCATTCTCTCTACGATTGACTACGGGCTGGTGGTTTATGGTGCAGCCTCTGATACGCACTCAAAAGGGTCCAAATGGCACTGAATAAGGCATGTCACCCCACCCTGTCTGCGGATAAATACGCTCACACTTGTGCCTTGTATGAGCGTACAAACTGGTTCAACCAAAAAGACAGGATCAAATACCAAACCTATCTCCCGGCAAAGAAGGCAGTCCTTGGTAAAAACCCACCCTGCATAGGAAACCTGCTTGGTGCCTCTCCAATACCTCACCTCACCAGAAGAAAGAAGAATGGAACACTGTCTATCCCATTCCACCGAACCTCTCTTGGGCAGCGTGCCTTTGCTTACCGGGCCCCATACTGGTTAAGTGAACTCCCTAAGACTTTGCAAACAAACAGAGCATCTCAATTCAAGGCAGGCCTCAAACAGCATCTCATGTCATGCGCAAAGTGCACCAGCAGCACAGGAGTCACTTGATAATCTAGGCGTTCAACCTAGGTCCCACCCAAGTGGGGCTACCTAAAGAACCCTGTCCCCTTCCCAACCCAGCCTAGTGCATAAGTAAGCTACTCGTATCAGCTCTTATCTGTATGCAGTTATGCCTCTCCACATTTTCCCTCCCCAACCCCAACTAGACAAGACATCTCGTGCTGCTACCACCACCCCCCATTGCACCCCCTCCCACCGACCCCTCTTCCCACCCTCCGGGAGTAATTCAAACACTTCCTTCAGGTTTATTTACAACTAGCCTGCTACGATTGGAGTAATCTCCTAACCACTTCTCAGACTTATCAACTTTAGTCCAACAACTAATTATGGAGTCGCTCCGGGTAGGGGGGTGAGGAGGTTTAAAATTTAAAATTGGTGCATTTAATCCTGTTACTAAAAATCTTCTAGTTCTGTTATAAGCCTTGTTCATAATTTGTCCAACTCTGATGTAATCTGCTCTTGTATGCCAATTGTGCAGGCTCTCTGTAACCATTGTATTTTGTATTGTCCTTCTTGTCCACCCTAACGTGGAACCTTTGTAAAAGAGCTCACACTCAAAGGTCTCTCCAAAAGAATAAATAAATAAATAAATAAAATATGTTGCAGTAGTCAAAAATGGGAAGGATCATCTTCTACACAAGTTCGCACCTGGTAGTAGGAGGGATGCTACTGCATTTCCTATAAAGGGCACCAAGCTAGGACACAGTTTTTTCAGGATGGCATTGATATGATAAGAGAAGTTGAGGTGTTGATCAAGCCAAACCCCAAGATATCTGAAGAAGGAGGTGTCCTCCAAAATAGTCCCATCCAGGGTGTGGAAGGAGGGGAGATTGAGGAGTCTCGATAGTCTCTGCCTAGTGACAAAGGTCATGGAGACTGTCTTCTTGGTGTTAAGGAAGAGGAGATGGTTAGCAAACCAGAGCTGAATTTAGTTGAAATCATGCTGTAAGCTGGTTGTAACCTCAGCCGGACTTGAGCCAGATGCATACAGGATGGTATCATTGGCATACATGTGGATGGAGGTGGAGGGGGAACAGACTGAAGGTAGATCATTTAGGAAGACAGAGAATAGCAGGAAACCAAGTACCAAGCCCTGAGGAACTCCTGTGGTGATCGGGGGAAGGAAGGTGGCACCAGAGATCCTTACTGATTGAGTTCTACCTGTGAGGTAGGCCCTGAACCAGTTAGTGGCAGAAGAAGATAGGTCTGCTGATGAGAGAGAGTCCAGGAGGAGGGAGTGGGAGACCATGTTGAAAGCTTTGGCAAGATCGACAAAAATGGCTGAGGTGATAAGACCATTGTCCATCCCAGTAAGGATGATGTCAGTGAGCCTGATCAGGGAGGTGACAGTGGAGTGGTTTCTCCTGAAACCAGATTGGAAAGGCGTGAAGTAGGAGAAGTCATTTAGATAACAGGTAAGTTGGGTAAGAAGTAGGTGTTCATGGAGTTTAGCAAAGGTAGCGAGGAGGGAGATAGGGTGGTAGTGGCTAGGGGAAGAGAGGACCCTGCCTTTTGGTAGAGGGAGGATGATTGCATGTTTCCAAGAGGAGGGGACTGTACCTACAGCAAAGAAGAGGTTTAGGATGAGGGAAAGATGGTATTCAGTGGCAGGAGTAGAGAGAGAGAGAGAGAGAGCTTGGGATCCAGATCATCTGGGGAGGAACCTTTTTTTATCATTTAACACTTTATAGCTCCTCCGTTGCAGAGCGGGCCACAACGACTGCCGGCCACTGGCACCTGAGCCCCCAGACCAGGTCTGGCATATGCTATGGGTGCCTGACTCACACAGGCCCTGATGAAATTAATGGTACACCCCCACCGGGGGCCAGTGACCGGGTACCAGGTGGCCATGCCTCTCATGTCCGGGGCTCGGGGCTCAGCCATGAGCCGCCGAGGTCACCCCACAATTTTTCTGCCATTACTTGCCCAGGGAGCCGGATGTGCAATGATGTCTGATGCACCTGCGTGCAGACGTCCACTGTGCTTCCTTCCCTCGGAATGCACGTCACTGACAGTGCGCCTAGCCTCTTAGGTGCCACTGCAGCATGCCACATACCCGTACCCACCCCAGATGTAGGAGAGCAGTCATGGGATTCTCAATCCTTTCTCTCCCCTGCCAGCCCCCGGTGCCCCGAGTCAGTTCCAAAACCTGGGCCGCCTGCATGGCGTGAGGTGTGGCATCCAGTGCCTCAACCCTCAGCACCACTGGGCCGGCAGGAGGAACCTTTTGAAGGGTTGATTGTAAGCAGGGCTTTTAGAGCATCATCAGCAGTGATGGTAGAGAAGGAGGGGAAGGAGGATGAGGGAGGGGTAAGTGGGTTGAAGGCAGTAGCTGGGGGAGAGATGGACAGGAGTGACTTTAGTAGCTCAGTGGCACATGTGGTGTGATAGGAGTTAAAGTCTGCTGCCTCAATGTTTGGGTCAGCCACTAGAATGTTGTTTATCCTAAGGACCTGGGGAGGAGGGTGGGATAACAGAGTGAAAATGGCATAGACTACCTTCCAGAATTTCGGAGTATTTATGTTTGTGAGGAAGGCTGATTTAAAGTATTCAGACTTAGTTAATCTTGTAGCCTTAGTGCAGGTGTTTTGTAGCTGGTGGTACACTGCGAGGTCTCTGGGGATCTGGGTTGATTTGTGGAGATTCCAGGCACAATTATGAGCCCTGTGGCAGGCGAGAAGTTCAGAAGTAATCCAGGGAAGGTGATTTCCCCTGATTTTGGAGGTTTTTAGCGGGGAGAAAACATCCCAAATATTTAGAAATATGACTTTGAAATAAGTAAAGGCCTGGTCCACCGAAGAAGTGGAGCTCAGGGGTGACCAGTCAGAGAGGGAAAGGCTTCACAAGTAGGTTCTAGGTTTAGTGAGTTGAAGGAGCGTAGTTGGGAGAGTTTTATGTAGGGATTTAGGCCTGTGGACATTCCTGACTATGAAAATTGGGTTATGGTCACTGAGGAGGTCGGGAAGAATACCAGATTTTATTATTCTGTGTGGGTGGGAGGTGATTGCCCAATCGATGGGGGAGTGGTTTTGAATCTTGTTCTTTGGGCGGTTGGGTTCTAAGATCAGCTGGGTGAGGTTTAGGGCTCAATTTTGTTGTGAGTTTTGGCAGATTTGGGGGACATACAGTTTAAATTAAAGTATCCCAGGATGTATAGTTCACTGGAGTGGGAGAGGGCAGAGATTGAGGGGATTAATTCAAGTGCAATGCTTGGCTAAACCCTCTCACCATTTTGGTAACCCTCCTCTGTACTGCCTCCTAACTGTCAATGTCCTTTCACAGATGCAGTCTCCAGAACTGGACACTGTACTTCAGGGGTGGCCTCATTAGTGGGTGACACAGTGGCAGCATCGCTCCCTCCTCCTACTGGAAATCCCCCCCACTGCACCCCAGCATCCTAATTGTCATTCCTACTGTCTTGTCACACTGAATGGCTACCCAGAGGACATCAGATATGATGACCCTCAATCTCTCTTGCTTTGTGACTATTAAGTACCTCTCCCCCATCTTTTACACAGCTCCTGGGTTTCCCCATCCCAGGTCCATAACCTTGCAGTTTTGGGCACTGAAACCCAGGTGCCACACCCTAGACCACTCCTTTAGTTTCCCCAGATACCTTTGCATGGGACACAAACCCACATGATCCATATGAGCTAGACCCAGAACCAAACCCTCCATTCTTTCAGTTAGGATTGCTGTCAAAAATGTATAGTCTACATAGAGTATGGAGACTGGACAATATGATGGACAGAGAGCTGGGCCCTTTCCAGGCTTGGGACTCACTAACACAACTGCATAATGCCAGGAAGATGCAAAGGCCTCACTCTCTGATACCATGGCACTGTGTGTATCCCTTAACACAAGAGCTACCTCTTACCTGTATTTTTTGTAAAATTCAGAAGGAAAGCCATCTGAATCTCAACACTTGCCAGTTTAACTATCGATTATCAGGATTAATTCCAACCCTATGGAGGCATGCAGTCTCTCACTCTATTTCTGTTTGACTTGTGGGAGCTGCAACTGCTGCAGGTAGGCATCAGTTTCAGCCTGCAACCTTCCTGGTCTCGTTCTGTATTAAGTTTCATAGTAATGCTGAAAGGCGCTTGATTTCCCAAGCTGAGTGACTTTCTGTCATGTACCTTGGTTATATGCACTCAGACTCTCTAACCTTTAGTTCAAGTTCCAGGAGCCTTAGAGCTTTTGCCCCCCCCCCAATAATATCTCCATCTTAAAAATTTCAGATTTTGTTCAACTGCATACTCTAGTAACTGGTTAAGATTTTATTTTTTTTGTTTTTGGAGTTCCTTACCCTTTGTCTCTCTAACGTTCCTTGCTGTAGGTCCTCTCATTTTTGAATCCAGATTTCAATATTACATTGTCTTTCATTTTGTTTTCATTTCCTGTCTGCAGCTGAAGCAATTCATCTGTCCCTCAATATGGCTTTAATCATGTCCCATATAATTCCTGGAAACACATCCAGGGTCTTATTATCCTGTATGGCCTGTGTTTTAACATTTTGAATTTGTTCCCATATCTTCCTATTCTGGAGCAGTGACAGCTTCATTCTCCTAGAAGAAGTTTTTCTTTGCAACTGCAGGTCTACTTGTATTATTGGGGGCATGGTCCGACAAGCCTACTGTGCCCTGGCAGCATCTACAGTATGTAGCCTAGCTGTTGTCTCTAGAAAGTAGAAACTGGTCTAGCCTAGAGTACATTTGATGTACCATGGAATAGAAAGTTTATCCTCTAGATGAATCGTACATAGCCTCCCCTCCTCTGTCCTTGGCTTAGCCCCTTCACAGACCTTCAAATACAACTTATTCTCCACCCTTCTATCCAAATCCATATGCAGTTATACCCCTTAGCATCCTGACACCACGCCTATTCCAATTGTTGCTATACTACCATATTGCTATGTCATATTGTCTTGTGCCTAAACTGTAACTGCTAATGTTCAGTCTCTGATTCACTTGGCATGTGTTTTGTTTCACCATGAATTCCTGTTCTCTCACTACTTGTACCTACTTTTTCTGTGACTATGTATTTGTACCGTCTTTACGGCCTGGATCGTATCTGAAAGTGGTCACTGGGACCAGTGTACCCACCCTGCTATCAAATAAATAAATAAGTACAGATGTGTCCAAACATTGCAAATCCCAGCTCAGCGAATAATCATTCACCCTCTTAGCTGTGATGTGTCCTCTCCGGGGTATTCCTGATCAGCTATCAAGTTGGAGTGTTAGGGTCAGGTTTAAGTCACCCCCACATATGAGCAGTCTTGCTGTCGTTTCCAATATTAATGTTAGCAGCTTTCTGGAAAAAGCTAAATCTGCCATGGCTGGGGCATAGATCAATACCAGTGTCAATGATTGATCATTATACCTTCCTTTTAGTAGTACATATCTACTTTCCTTATCTGAAAAGACTTCCTGTATTTGAAATGTGACCCTGTTCAGTACTAAAATTGCCATACCCCTCCTCTGCCCAGCTTGATATGAGGAGGAGTTCACTTGGTGGAAGCCGAACTTGGTCAGTTTCTGGTGTTTGACCTCCGAGAGGGGAGTCTCTTGTAGAGTGCAAAGTTGCTTTAGATTGCCCAGCATAAGTTGTAACTTTTTTCCTTTTTATGGGGTAGGTTAAGCAGTTGATATTGTAAGTGAGAATCATTGCTATGGAGTCTGACATTATGATGTATTAAAGTTGGAAATGTCCTATACCACTCAAGGGGAGGTGCCCCACAGGCCACAACAGACCTCCCCTCCACTACATTTGGTTGCCTCCATTAAAAACAAAAACTGGTAACAAGGCCAACTGGGCCAACAGAACCTATGAATAATACTGTCAATGTTGGGGGTTACATGAGTGCATTCCTTAGGCTTCCTTGGGTCTCCTCCCTACTCCATGCTCTCCCCCCGGGGTGATGCAGTAGTAAACCTGAATTCACTATGACAGGGGGCCACTACCTGAATCACTCCAATCGGCAGAGCGTTCGGTAAGAAGAAATGAAAACATATAGGAACACACCACAGCTTCCCAAATATATATATTCCTCCATACTATCCCCCCAACCAGGGATAGTTTCTGTAAGAAAAGTTGTTATGAATTCCCAGTATCAATTTTCATTAATTCCCACTTGACCCTCAGTTTAAGTAGTTAGACGTTCTCTGTGTGTTCCCCCTATACGGCATTACCAATCAATCAATCAATCAATCAAATCTTTATTTTATCAGGTGGAACACTGGACCCGGAAACCATAGCAGCATAGAATTTGATAGCAGATAAGGACTGCTTGGCCCACCTAGTCTGCCCATTTCCCTACTAATGGATCCTAGTTAACTAACAGCCTACTTCCTCCTACCCCCCACTGGAATTGCCTTATGTCTATCCCATGCATTCTTGAATTTCCCCACTGTTTTTGACTCCACAACCTCCTCAGAAAGGCTGTTCCATGCATCTACAACCCTCTCTGTGAAAAAATACTTCTTCACATTATCTCTAAGCCTTCTCTCCTCTGTCTTCAAATTCTGCCCCCTTGTTCTTGCACATCTCTTTTTCTGAAAGATGCTACCCTCTTGGACTTTGTTGATTCCCTTGAAACCAATGTGTGTTTCTCTCAAGGGCAGTCCAACAGGACTCTTGGCTGTTGCCCAGCTCTAAGGCGTATATGCCTTCTCCATTCTCTTGGAGGCATGTACTAGGTTTACTAGGTTTATAAGGAAAAAAGAAGGCTGAGGCCCATCTAGATTTTCCCCACACAGAGTGGGTAAATTAGAACATACAATTCTGGATTAACCAATTATCGAGACCCTTTTTAAAGACTTCTACACTATTAGCATTGACCAAATCCTGTGGAAGTTTATTCCATTATCTCAGTGCCCTGACTGAAAAGAAATTTAATCTCTGGTTGGTTTTAGCTTTTGGAACAATAAGTTGATTATTATGGCATCTTGGTACAGTTCACCTTACAGTTAAGTTTAGTCCACACTTGTTCATAAAGTTCTGAATCTTTCATCATCTTGTAGACTAAAAGTAGGTCCCCTCTAATTCTTCTATGTTGTAAAGAATTTAGCCCTGCAATCTGAAGTCTAGTCTGGTAGGGGGAATGTCGTAATCTTGGGACCATCTTAACTGCCCGTCTTGGAATCCTCTCAAGCCGATTTATAGCTCCCTTTAAGTAAGGGCTCCAAAAGGGAGATCCATAATCAATGAGTGGTCTGATACATGCCCTGTAGAGGGGTATCCAATTGTTCAGTTTTTATAAGCTCCAGTTTTTATAAGCTCCAGGTTGCTAGGGCCAATGATTGTGACTTCTGTGAAAGAGAATAGTGATGCTTGGGCTTGAGATAGTTTAAATTCCCTATGGCCAGTGCCAGCTCTGCCTCCATCCCACTGTAAAAGCTCCCAAGGTTGGGGCTGGTAGAGTGTGGGGCCAATCAGGCCCCAGCAACAATAGTGTAGTCAGATGGAGGGAAGACTCTAGACATTAATGCAGCCCTTATGGTTGTGTGACCTCTGCCCCACCACTGACCTTCCACGTGGTGGAACTCTAGATATGGATGCAGAGCAAGCCCACACTCCCCCAATGCCCTGCCCTAACCTGCCCCACCTGAGTAGCTATATGCACAAACTGGGATCTGTTATGCAAGGATCCAGCCACCCATTTGTGTGGATGTATGGAGGTCTCCATGTGTGTGGAGCAACAGGACCCCTGTGCACCACATACTCATAGGAAAGACCATCCTCAGGTGCGCATAGAGGTGTAGATCCCTCAAGGACCAGGCCCTGTCCAGCAGTTTCATGGTTTACTATGTTGCACACAATGTTATTTAGGAAGGTTGTGTAATTGGGGTTCACATATGCCATCTATGCTTTTATTTAGCATGGACCGGGGACTTCAAATTTATAAGGAATACAATTTTTGCCTCCCAAACCTATAAATATTTACCTGGTTAGATGGTTCCCATTTCATTTTCCCTTCTTTTTCAAGCTGTAAAAAAATTGTAAATAATCCAGTTAAAGGCAAGTAAATAAAATACCACAGACCTTAACTTCATGCCCATACCCTTCTTCCACCATTCTTGTGTGTACTGACGCATAGTACTTTTTTTAATAACAAGTGGATTTGGTTTTTGCAAGTGGAAGCTGAGGGACTGACGGCATAGAAGACTCAATACCTCTGTTTTTTCACAGGGACAAGCACAGTGTGGTCAAGCAAGGCATAAATTAGTTTCAAAAACTTGATTATCCAAATCACTCATCAAAAACAAATTGGATTACCAATCATTCAGTTTTAATTAGCAATTTATAAAATTAGTTTTATTATAGGGGCGTGGTAATGGGTAAGTAGGGTTGAGTGAGAGGTTCTGTGTTAAACCCTAAATTTGCACTTCAATAGCTTTGGCAGCATTTGACAAAATTAGCTGAAATTTGTTATCTGCTGTCTAGGAGACAAGGTCTAAATCTGTGGTACGTTTTGTGACAGCAGCTTGTATGTTTTTTTGAGATCGGCATATGTAATTTGCCTGTAGATGTGTAATTTTTTTTCCCCCTATACTTAAGATGGGGTTTCGGTTTGCTGTCACACACAGTCCACATGGAATGGATTTTTTTATTCTTAAACTTTCAGAGTAGAAGGGTGCTGTGCCAATGTAGTGCCTTTGGCAGGTTTTGTGAAAAAATATTAAATGGTTCCAGAGTTTTATAGATTTAAAGTTATTTTTTTTCTGTTCTGTGCATGCTTTGTAGAATTTTTGGATAATATTCAGATACAATACCAAAAATTCTGTGTCACAAGACCATTTTTGGTTTCTCACCACTTACTTCTCACAGCACATCATTTTTACCACCTTCTTGCTTTAGCTAGAAAAATGGGATATCATCGAACCTTTTTTGGACTTTTCAGTGCATCCATCCATAACTGCAAATCACTATGGCAGTTAAATGAAATACTCCCTTCTTATACTCCCTTCTTTCTGTTTAGAAAGTTGGAGACAGAACTCCAGGCTGCTTTTCTCTGAAAATCCTAATGCACTGTGCAGAATTCTTAGCAAATGTGCACACATTCCAAACAAATCTAAATATCTGTAAGCAATAATGCCCTACAAGGTGGGAGGTATTGGGCAATACCAGACCACTCAGAGACGTAATGAGGCCCGACACTGCAGGCGGATGGCCTTATAGTCCCTGGAATGTCCAGTATTGCCCATACCACCCACCTTGGAGGATATTATTGCACTTAGAAAATGGACCTCTATATTTTGAATATGATTTTCATGTTTAAAAGTTAAATATCTTAAGTATTTTATTTATTTAATAAAAGAAAATAGTTCCTCTGCCTGATGTTTTTTTTTTTTGATCCATGGAGTTTTGGTCCATGTCAGCTTCTGCAGTGTCTAGTGTGGTTAGTTGTCATGCCCCCACAAACACACACACACACACACACACACACACACACACACTCACACACATACAGGGCTTGCATTGTTAAACCAATCTTTTTTTCTTACAAGTTTTTTTTTTATTTATCTTTGCATCCTTCTTTTTTTTGTGTTTGTAAAAGTACTGGGTTTGGGGAGATGTAGCCATCACCTTGTGCATGCACACATGCCATTATATCCAGAAGTACTGTAAGGAGGGACAGGAAGGGTCGGCAGACATCTGAGTATTTTTTTAATGGTAAAGTTCTGACTTCATTTTCCCAATTTATCTATTATTTATGCAGTGGGTACAATGTGCAAATGGGGAATGAGCAGTGGGTTTCAAGCAGGACTTCAGCAGCACGTTGACCGGGATAGCAGCAGGAACATAGCAATGATCTGGCAAGCTTTGTGGTATGAAGCATTTGTGTGTCTTTTATTTGTTCTCCAATTTGGTATTCAGATTGTGATCTAACTGCCACAGATCTGATGATAGAACCAAGCAGTTAGATCATGGAGCAGGAGCCACAAAGCTGACCAACCGGCATCAGAAGCAGCGCTGGTTAGCAGTGTGGTGTGGTGCAGTCGAGCCCCACACAACTGAATTTTTAAGAGAATTGTTTTCCCCTTCTCTTCAGTTAGGCAACTGCTGAGTTTAGTGACTGGTATTTCTTGGCAGTGGTGGCAGTTGGGGAGGCATGACTCACTCTCTAACTAATAAAAAAAATGGTAGCAGTTTGAAATGGTGTGCCCACTGCTTCAGCCAATGAGGAAGCAGGCTGGGCACAAGAATACTTGGCTGGTCATGTGGCAGGTTTGGGTGGCACTTTTTATTTGCTGGGTATCTATTGAAAGTTAATGTACCCCTGTTGAATGGGTACCAGCCAATCAGATGCCAGCAAATAAAAAGCCCATTTTCTAATTAAAACTATTCAAGATGTACAAAAATAACCGGCATGAACATTGTTCAGGACAAAAAGACCTTTCACATGAGGGTAGTTACTAATCTGAATTCTTTATATTTTGTAAAATACGGTCTTCCAAACAGCCTCCATTTTTTTCTTTCTGAGAGAACACAGTAATAGTCATGCCAAACAAATGCAAATATCTCGGAAAGTATATAAGTTACAAATACACAACCACATGAAAGTTGTTCAGGACAAGATGACATTTTAAATGAGGGCAGTCATTCATCTAAATTCATTAGATTTGCTTAAATATAGTCATCTGAAAGGTGAGAATTGTGAAGAAAAATGAAAAGTCAGGTAATCAGATAGTCATAGTTTAAAACATATAATTATTACAGCTTAATGATTAGGCTCATTTGAAAGGTCTTTGTGTCCTGAAAAACGTTCATACTGGTTGTTTGTGTGTAACTCATATACTTTTACAGACATTTACATTTGTTTGGCATAGCTCCTGTTGCACTTCGAACAGCCTCATTTTTGCAAACCACTATGCCAGTTAGATGAAATACTAGACTAGACCACCTTTTTTATCTCTTGTCATCCCTAATTTAACTCATTCAGACCCATTGTGTGTTTAGAGAATAGGCATGAGAATCCTAGCATTGTGATTGGCTAGGACAGCCATCTAAGCGGGATGGCATTTTTCAATAGAGCCTGCTTAAAAAAAGTGCCAATTTGGGGTGCCCCATCACTAAGGATATTCTTGGGCATGCCAAATTTCCAAAGACGACATTTCTTGTTTCTGATCAGTAAGCGGACGACTGAGTGAGGAGCCCTCCCTCCGCAAGTAGAGTATAACTGTGACACTGCCATTTTAATTTAAATTCTCCTCTCCCATGTTAAAGGAACACCAAAATCTTTTTTTTCCTGTTATTTGTCAGTAAACGGCCAGCACAAATGTGGCCATTTGGTATTGCTCTTTCTGCTCACTTACCAAGATAGCTAGTCTACATATGCTGCGAGTCTCGCCCACAGGCTCCCCCACCAAACACATAAACAAGAAAATAATGATCAATTGAAAGAAACATTTTTCAATAAGAAAAGAAACATGGACATATTTTTTTTAATCTATAATGAAATTGACTCATGACCATTCCTCATAGCTCTAGTCTTGTGCTATTCCCACCTTTGCCCTCGCTGCTTTTATGGCTAACACAAAAAAGAAACACAGGGGGGAAAAAAAGAAAATGGCTTCACCATTTTAAAAATGAAGAAACAATACCTCTTACTTCTGTGCTCCTTTGTCTATGACCTTCCAGATCCTGGTACAAACAGGGTGGGGAGGCACGAGGACAGACAGACTGATGTTAGTAAGCACATCCAATGGGGAGCTAAGCATAACTTGTATGTGTTTGACCTTTTTTTTTGCGGGGGGGTAGAAAACAGCGAGCAACTCTAACATTCTTTTCCTGTGTGTGGAGGGGGAGGACCTCTCTGCAGACAATCAACTGGCAAAGATTACAATTCTCTCTACTGGTAAATATACCAATGGAGGGACTATTTTACCAAAAAAAAAGTACAATTATTTATACAACCTTTTTTCTTTTCTTGGATATTTTTCTGACATAAAAATGATACAGGTAGCCCATTTTCTAAGTGCAATAATACCCTCCAGGATGGGTGGGATTGGGGAATATCAGACCTTCCAGGGGCATTAAGGCCCTCAGCCTGTGGCGTCAGGCCTCATTATGCCCCTGGGCAGTTCAGTATTCCCCAATCAATACCACCCACCCTATCGAGTATTACTGCTTGCATAGAACATTGGAGACAGAACTCCAGACTAATTTTCTTTGAGAATCTTCCCAATACACTGTCCAGAATTCAAAGAAAATGTGCACACATTCCAAACAAATCTAAATATCTTTAAAACTATTCAGGGTGCACAAAAACAACCAGCATGAAAGTTGTTCAGGACAAAAAGACATTTCAAATGGGGGTAGTCACCAATCTGAATTCCTTATAGGTTATAAAATACAGTCATCTTATTACCTGTATTTCCATTTTTGTTTTTACAAATTTCACATTTCTGATGACAAACAAACTGTATAATGTTGTATTGGACCTAGTAAGAACAAATGGTTTGATACCTTTTATTGGACCAACAAGGATGTTACAAAAGGAACAAATAACTTTAGCATTCAGACCAACAAGTCCTTCTTCAGAATCTTAATGACAGTTATTTAGAAAATCCCATATTATTAACACTTAGAACATGCAGAAAAAAACAGGAACAATTCTCATTTGGTTTAAAACAGGCCTTCAGAACATAATTAAAGTGATATTAGAGAGCTTGAATATCTCAAGTGTGCTTTCAGCTGAACCAAACTTCAAGGTCAAAGGTTGCCCAGAGATAACAGCAGGCAGACAGTTCAACCCACATATATTATACCATGTATCAGTCTAATGAATAACAAAACACTAAGGTTCGCTACTCACTAAACTATATGTCAAGTGAAAAAATCTCCCAAAGACATACATATATACCTCAAGAGTAAGGTAAGAGGTACATCAGTAGAAGCCAGCTTCAACTCTGCTCAGAACTGTTGTTTGGTTCAGCTGAAAGCACACTTGAAATATTTGAGCTCTCTAATGTCACTTTAATTATGTTCTGAAGGCCTGTTTTAAACCAATGAGAATTATTCCTGTTTTTTTCTGCATGTTCGAAGTGTTAATAATATGGGATTTTCTAAATAACTGTCATTAAGCTTCCAAAGAAGGACTTGTTGGTTCGAAAGCTAAAGCTATTTTTACTTTTCGTAACATCCTTGTTGGTCCAATAAAATGTATCAAACCATCTGTTCTGGGCATTTCTGATGGCTATTTAAAAA
The DNA here is from genome assembly GCA_016271365.2 of Neoceratodus forsteri. Classification (NCBI taxonomy): domain Eukaryota; kingdom Metazoa; phylum Chordata; order Ceratodontiformes; family Ceratodontidae; genus Neoceratodus; species Neoceratodus forsteri. Next base: position 44,421,122 of record JADMNL010000035.1, read on the forward strand.
AGAAAACTATAAAGAATTTAGATTAGTGACTACCCTCATTTGAAATGCCTTTTGTCCTGAACACAAAATGTAAATAATGCACTTAGGCATAAATCCAGCGGCAGAGTACAAAATGGGTGGAGTGGTATTGACAACATTAAGAAAGCACATTCCCCACCAAAACAAGCTTTTACATACAGTTAATTTAAGTAATAATGAATGATACAATATGTTAATGTTTAGTTAATCACCCTGGGGTGTAATGTGGCACGAGGTGTAGCCAGAACATTAACATAACTCCCAGATTTCATTATAGCTATTATTATAATTTGGTTACCAGTTACTGTAGTTTGAAAGACTTTTTTAAATATTTTTCACTGATTTTGTGTGAAAGTGGCATACAATAGTCCCTCTGCCATGTTAAATTCAGTGACATTCTTTATATTTGAGATTGCTTTTATTGTAAAAAATAACTGGTGGGCTTGTCACTTTTGTAATACATTCCGTCTGTCTGTGAAAAAAAACTGGCACAGTGACAATGTTAGATGTTACCTGTACTTTATCTATTATTTACTTTTTGTGGGAGTTTAAAAACCTGAATGTCTACTTTAAACTAACCCCAACCCCAAATGTACAAGGACTGTTGCCTGGCCTCAAGTTGGCAGAAAGGTATTTTTGTAATTAATTTTTGCTTACACTTGATAGAAAGATGACTCATATGTGGCTCTCTTGAGCCAGCAGCCAAACTGCTGCCACTTCTCAAATCATCTGACACGTCTCGTCACACTCATACCTTTTGTGATGACAGGAAATGAGGAGCATGGAGGTGAATCCAATCCTCCTCAGGAGCTCCCCCAATCATTCAAAAAAATTTTTATCAACATCATAACTGCAGATAAATTAAACTTGCCTTAAGTGTCACTGTGCTGCTCCCTCACCACCACCAATGAAGAATCCATTCCTTTAAGTTCCTCCTCCTCAGTCTGGAGCTCTACTCCCTCAATCATTTATCAACTAAAAAATCATCATGATCATCATCAAATCATAACTTTGTAAGTATAAGTAAACTTGCCTTAACAGTGTCAGCTGCTACTACTGGGGTCCATCCAGGGGTCCGTTGGTTTGACCATCCATCCGAACAGAGAGCGAGTGAGAGAGAGAGAGAGAGAGAGAGAGAAAGAGAGATAGAGGGCCTGCCTGGCTGAAGTCTCCATGACTGCCCTGATGTCTGCAGTCTGCACTGCACTAGATTGTCTGTAGAGGATTGGGGGCATTGACGGGCAGTAGGCCGCAGACTGATGAGAGACAACTAGACAAGAAGAGGTCTCGGCACTGGCAAGGAGGAGGTATTTTTTATTTCAGTCAGCAAAGGGGGCAAATTGAGTGGAGAAGCACCTGGGGGACTGGTACTCTCAATATAAGTATGCGTCCAATAATTCAGGGATGCTGCAAAACAGAGAAGGTACTCACTCACACACGCTGGACGCCCAGACACACACAGCACTAGGAGGAGCCTGAATGAGGTCAGTGAGTAACGGCAGTGTAGGGAAGAGTAGCGCTTAGTAAAGTGATGCAGAGACATGCAGCTCTGCTTCCTTAGTCCCTTCCTCCCCGTCACCTTGCAGTGTCAGTGGCTCAGTAGGTAGCACACTCGGCTCTGAGGCCGGGAGATCAGAGGGCTGTGGCTTCAGTTCCCACATCTGGCACTTGGGTTAATATCCCAGTACTGACACTGTAGTGCAGCATGAGAGGGGTGCTGCACTTCTGAGGTGCCGTCTTTCGGATGAAACATTAAACTGAGGTCCCATCTGCCTGGATTGGTGGTAGTTCAGGTGGATGTTAAAGATCCCATGGCACTTATCGAAAAGAGTAGGGGAATTTCCCCGGTGCCCTGGCCAAATTTCTCTCATTCACTAAAAAAATACCACCAACAGCATAATCTGGTTCAAGGTCAGTTGGCATTCATCTGTATCCTCCTCCCCCGGGTCGTGCCTGAAAATAGGCAGAATATGTCTAGTGCTCTTACCCGGTCAACAAAAACTAAAATACAAAAAAATAAATAAATAAACCTTAGCAACAGACAACTTTGTGAAAGTCTGGGATGGGAGAAGAAAGGAGTTATTACAGTCTTGATTACCACCATCCCAGCCACTGTCAGCATCACTAATGGTGGACGTAAGTTCCACACATGGAATGCTGACAGGGCAAGTAGGACCATGCCTTGTGAAACAGTGCACATGTAATCAGGCTGCACAAGTACATTAATAAAGAGATTAACATAAGGGTCTCAGAATGCTGACAACCAATCAGATTTCTGCATTACTGTTTAATAATATTATGCATCTATAGCTGCCACAGTACATCTGATGAAAACCTATAATCACGTTCCTGAAGTGAAGCAAAAAGGGGAAGGGGGGTTGAAGGCCATAACTGACTCCTTGTTTTTGTGTTAATGGGGTAAGTTATTTTACATCAAAAACAGGAAAAGGGGTCATTTCTAAATTGTGCAGACGTGCATGGGGACCACTTTTTTCAGAACATGCCACCGACACCGGCAGCTACCACCTCTAGACTGCTACTAACCCTGCCTACTACAATCATGGAAAAACCACAGGTAGTCTACCAACACTGAGATCAATATGGTTAAGGCACATTTACCAGAAATTACCGCTTAGAAAAGAATGAAAAGGTGACTGTGATGACGAGCAAGCCCCAGACCAGATCTCTAGTCTGTTAAAAGTCTCCTGAGTCTGATTTTTACAGCTGCATGGGCCAAGCTCCCCAGATGTTATGCCAGCCTCACATTTGTATAAGAGCACTGTGGAAGCACGTGACCACACTGTCTGATGTGCTGCCACAGTGCTCTGACATAGCTTCCAGTGATTCTGTTTATAGAGCCCTACCCCTTCACGAGCCGCATAAACATACCCACTTCTCAGTGCACTACTTTTCCTTTCCGCAACTGCAGATGTGACAGGAGCTGTGTGCAACATGGTGGCACTGACATAAACTGCGCATGCAAGAGTATTGTGCATATGTAGTTATGTCAGCACCAACATGTTGCGCATGGCTGACTCTGGGGAAAACTGTGCATGCACGAGTATCATGCATGCGCAGTACTGTAATTGCAGCAGTATTAGATACAGCTGACTCCGGTGCAACAAGAGCACCACATATTCTTTTCAGTGCTCTTACCACTCCTAAAAGCTCTCCAGAGCCATATAAGCTCTGACCATAACTTCTTTTTTTTGTTGTCAGCCCTAATTCTTATCCCTCTTCCCAGCTGATAGCCTCCTATCCAAAGTAAAATGTACAGCCACTGACTCATAGTGATACACTCTTCAAAGGTAATTAACTATATCTCACCACATGTTACCAACACAATAACATGCAGGACCCTGTGTGAAGAAAACTACAACAGATTATGAAATATTTAGTTCTTGTAAAAGGCGAAGGACAGACAGCACTGCAGACAGAAGCCCTCTGTTTATCCACAGGTACAGTGTGGGGTCAGGAACAGTGCAGGCTTCCCCTTACTGTGATATATTTAGTGCTGATGAAAGGTGAGGAGACAGCACTAGGGACTGAAACCCTCTGTTTATCCACAGGAGCAGTTACAGTGTGAGGCAGGTACAGTGCAGTGCAGGCTTCCTCACACTGTGATAGATTTTGGTATGTCCATAGAAATGGATTACCAAGGTACTGCCCAATTTGTAGCACCTTATAAGCTAAAGCAAAAGAGAATATCAGATTTACATTTTTTTATTTTGTTGGTGGTCCTGTGTAGAGGTAACAAACATAACATTAAATTACCCGCACAAGCCCTTTTAAAACAAGCATTTGTCAATGCTGAATGTTGATTGCTTTGGTCCATTGAACTCGCTCACTAGCCTTCTGTCAGTCGCTTGTTCTGTTTGTCCCACCGCTGCAGGCTGCCCTTTTGTACTGGGCTCCTGCCTGCATTGGCACCTTTTTCTGCCTAGAAAGAAATCCACAGCTGTCCTGACAGACCTCCGTTGAGGTTGCTCACTCCCCCTGTCTGACTCACTCATTCTGCTTCTCCTGGCGCTGCAGGCTGCCCTTTTGTACTGGGCTCCTGCCTCTGTTGGGGGCTTTTTCTGCCAACAAAGAAATCTGCAGCAGTCCCGACACAGGTCTGTTGAGCTTGCTCACTCCCCTTCTCTCACTTGCTCATTTCCGTTTCTGCCGGAGCTGCAGGCTGCCCTTTTGTACTGGGTTCCTGCCTGCGTTGCTGCCTTTTTCTGCCCACAAAGAAATTCGCAACAGTCACGATAGAGCTCTGTTGAGCTCGCTCACTCCCCCCCCCCACTCACTCACTCATTGTGTTTGTCCTGCCACTGCAGGTTGCATTTTGTACTGGGCTCCTGCCTGCGTTGGCACCTTTGTCTGCCCACACAGACATCTGTAGCTGTCCCGACAGAGCTCCTTTGAGGTTGCTCACTCATCCTGTCTCACTCGCTCATTCGGTTTCTCCTGGCATTGCTGGACCTATCAGGCTTACCGAGAGACTGCATGGATGCAGGAGACCTGGTACTTGCCTATAATAGGCGGTGGCAGGGGCCCTGGATTCCATTGCTCCTGTTCATGTTCGTCCTCTCACTCTTCGCCCCAGGTCTCCTTGCTTCGATGAGACTCTGAGGGAGTTGAGGAGAGTTGGATGAAGGTTAGAGAGGTGCTGGTGGAGGTCAGGCCTAGATTGTGACAAACTTAGTTTGATGGACCACTATGTGGTCTAGCAATCCGCAATCTCTTGTAAGAAGGCAGAATTCCTGTCCAGAGAGATTGCTGCTGCACAGAATAGACCAGCTCAGCTCTTCCGGACTGTGGACAGATTGTGCAATCCAGTCTGTCTTCAGCCCAGAAGAGCTTTTTCTCAAGAATGGTGTGAGGAGTTTGCTCTATTCTTTTCAGATAAGGTTGCCACAATCAGGTCTGATATCTGTTTGACCCTCTCTAATGGGAGTTGTGATGGTCGGCAGGAGATGTCGGACACCGAGTTTGTGTGCTCTGACTTCAGCCTTCCCACAATCAGTGACATTGTGATGATCATCCAATTACTGCGTCCGACCAACTGTGGTTTGGATGCAGGCCTCACACATCTCTTAGTGGGCTGTGTGGATAAAATTGGTCCCATCCTCGCTGAGATAGTCTGGAGGTCCTTGGAGAGGGGGATCTTTCCAAATCCTCTAAAGGAGGCTGTGGTTCAGCCCCTTCTTATTAAGTCCTCCTTCAATCCGGACTGTCTGGCAAATTACAGGCCTGTCTCTAACTTACCCTTTGTGGGTAAAGTTATTGAGAAGGTGGTCGCATCGCAGCTGGATGATCATTTGACCAACCACAATGTCTATGACTCTCTCCAGTCCGGATTTAGGAAAAGGCACAGTACTGAGACAGCTCTTGTCTGGGCACTAAATGACCTCCTAATAGCAAGAGATCGAAGGACTCGTTCCATCTTGGTCCTTCTTGATCTCTCTGCAGCATTTGACACTGTGGACCATGGTGTGCTATTGGAACACTTGTGGTCTATCTGTGGGCTGTCTGGCACAGTCCTCAGTTGGTTTCGATCTTTCCTCGAGGGTAGGACTCAGAGGGTGGTGTCTGGGATTTTTTCCTCGGCATCATACTCCCTATCCTGTGGGGTACTGCAGGGCTCCATTGTGATGCCCATGTTGTTTGCGGTATACATGCTGCCGTTAGGAGCGATTATTAGGCAGTACAGTCTGGGTTTTCATTGCTATGCAGATGATACTCAGCTGTACATGTCCTTTGTACCTGGCCAAGATGCTGCCTTTTCGGTCTTTAACAACTGTCTTGCCGAAATCCAGGACTGGATGAATGTGAGTTGGCTGCGGTTGAACCCAGATAAAACTGAGGTGTTGGTTGTGGACCAGGGTCACCAGGAGGTGGGTTTGTTGGTTGGATCACCCTCGGGTCTATGGCTTGGGGATGTCCAGCTAACTACCTCAGACTGGGTGCGGAACCTGGGCGTTGTGTTTGATGACTGTTTGACATTTAAATCTCAGGTGTCAGCAGTTGCCAAAACCTCTTTCTACCATCTGAGGAACATCGCCCAGGTGAAGCACCTGGTTCCTGCAGACAATCTTCCTACTTTGGTCCATGCTTTCGTTACCTCCCGCCTTGACTACTGCAATGCCCTTTACCTTGGGCTACTGGGGGTTGAGATTCGCCACCTGCAGCTAGTGCAGAATGCGGCAGCCAGGCTATTGACTGGTTCATCTCGGTCCAGTCATATAACGCCTGTGCTCCGCGGACTGCACTGGCCGCCAATTCGCTGGCGAATCACCTTCAAGGTAGGTTTGCTGACCTATAAGGCCCTACACGATCAGGGACCTGCTTACCTGAAAGATCTCCTTTGTCCCTGCTGACCCCCCCCACTCTCTCCGATCCACTGATGAGGGATTGCCAGAGATTCCCAGGGTTCATTTAAAAACTTCAGGGGCCAGATCTTTTAGTTTTATGGCCCCAACCCTGTGGAATTCTCTACCTCATAAGGTGCAAGTCTGCCCGACTGTTCAAAGCTTTAAGGAAGCTTTAAAAATGTATCTTTTTTGCAAAGCATACAATGAATTTTGAATACTGCTGTTTAGCTTAATTTTAATATTGTTTTAATTATTTATTGTTTTATCATGTACTGTACAGGCGCCTTGGTTTCAGAAAGGCGCCTTATATAAATAAAGATTGAATTGAATTGCAGGTTGCTCTTTTGTACTGAGCTCGTGCCTCTGTTGGTGAATTTTTCTGCATACAAAGAAATATGCAGCAGTCCCCACAGAGCTCCACTGAGCTTGATCACTCCCTCTCTCTATCACTCGCTCATTCCATTTCTACCGGCGCTGCAGGCTGCCCTTTTGTACTGGGCTCCTGCCTGCGTTGCCGCCTTTTTCTGCCCACAAACAATTCTGCAGCAGTCACAATAGAGCTCTGCTGAGCTCGCTCAGTCTCCCTCTCTCACGCTCTCATTCTGTTTCTCCCACCGCTGCAGGCTGCCCTTTTGTACTGGGCCCCTACATGCATTGCTGCCTTTTTCTGCCCACAAAGACATCTGCAGCTGTCCCAACAGAGCTCCATTGAGCTTACTCACTCCCCCACCTCACTTGCTCATTCTGTGTCTCCCAGCGCTGCAGACTGCCCTTTTGTACTGGGCTCCTGCCTGCGTTGGTGGCTTTTTCTGCCCATAAAGAAATCTGCAGCAGTCCCAACATAGCTCAGTTGACCTCGTTCACTCCCCCTCTCTCACTTGCTCCATTTCTGTGGGTGCTGTAGGCTGGCATTTTGTATTGGGCTGCTGCCTGCTTTGCCACCTTTTTCTGCCCACAAAGAAATCCACAGCAGTCATGATTGAGCTCTGTTGAGCTTGCTCACTCCCCCTCTCTCACTTGCTCGTTGTGTTTCTCCCGGTGCTGCAGGCTGCCCTTTTGTACTGGGCTCCTGCCTGTGTTGGCGGCTTTTTCTGCCCACAAAGAAATCTGCAGCAGTCCCGACATAGCTCAGTTGACCTCGCTCACTCCCCCCCTCTCTCACTTGCTCCATTTCTGTGGGTGCTGTAGGCTGGCATTTTGTATTGGGCTGCTTCCTCCTTTGCCACATTTTTCTGCCCACAAAGAAATCCACAGCAGTCATGATTGAGCTCTGTTGAGCTTGCTCACTCCCCCTCTCTCACTCGCTCGTTGTGTTTCTCCCAGTGCTGCAGGCTGCCCTTTTGTACTGGGCTCCTGCCTGTGTTGGCGGCTTTTTCTGCCCACAAAGAAATCTGCAGCAGTCCTGACACAGTTCCGTTGAGCTCACTCGCTCCCCCTCTCTTACTCGGTCATTCCATTTCTGCCAGCGCTGCATGCTGGCCTTTTGTACTGGGCTCCTGCCTGCACTGCTGCCTTTTTCTGCCCACAAAGAAATACACAGCAGTCATACTAGATCTCTGTTGAACTCGCTTACTCCCCTCTCTCACTCACTCATTGTGTTTCTCCCGGTGCTGCAGGCTGCCCTTCTGTACTGGGCTCCTGCCTCTGTTGATGCCTTTTTCTGCCCACAAAGAAATATGCAGCATTCCCCACAGAGCTCCACTGAGCTTGATCACTCCCTCTCTCTCACTTGCTCATTCCATTTCTACCGGCGCTGCAGGCTGCCCTTTTGTACTGGGCTCCTGCCTGTGTTGCCGCATTTTTCTGCCCACAAAAAAATCTGCAGCAGTCACAATAGAGCTCTGCTGAGCTTGCTCAGTCTCCCTCTCTCACGCTCTCATTCTGTTTCTCCCACTGCTGCAGGCTGCCCTTTTGTACTGGGCCCCTGCATGCATTGCTGCCTTTTTCTGCCCACAAAGACATCTGCAGCTGTCCCAACAGAGCTCCATTGAGCTTACTCACTCCCCCACCTCACTCGCTCATTCTGTGTCTCCCACGCTGCAAACTGCCCTTTTGTACTGGGCTCCTGCCTGCGTTGGTGGCTTTTTCTGCCCACAAAGAAATCTGCAGCAGTCCAGACATAGCTCAGTTGACCTCGCTCACTCCCCCTCTCTCACTTGCTCCATTTCTGTGGGTGCTGTAGGCTGGCATTTTGTATTGGGATGCTGCCTGCTTTGCCACCTTTTTCTGCCCAAAAAGAAATCCACAGCAGTCATGATAGAGCTCCATTGAGATCGCTCACTCTCCCCTCTCTCACTTGCTCGTTGTGTTTCTCCTGGTGCTGCAGGCTGCCCTTTTCTACTGGGCTCCTGCTTGCCTTGGTACCTATTTCTGCCCACAAAGAAATCTGCAGGTGCCCTGACAGAGCTCCATTGAGGTCGCTCACTCCCTCTGTCTTACTCACTCATTCTATTTCTCCTGTGGCTGCAGGCTGCCCTTTTGTACTGGGCTCCTGCCTGTATTGGTGGCTTTTTCTGCCCACAAAGAAATCTGCAGCAGTCCCGATACAGCTCTATTGAACTCACTTACTCCCCGTCTCTCACTCGCTTGTTCCATTTCTGCCAGCTCTGCAGGCTGGCCTTTTGTACTGGGCACCTGCCTGCATTACCACCTTTTTCTTCCCACAAAGAAATCCACAGCAGTCATGATTGAGCTCTGTTGAGCTTGCTCACTCCCCCTCTCTCACTCGCTTGTTGTGTTTCTCCCGGTGCTGCAGGCTGCCCTTCTGTACTGGGCTCCTGCCTCTGTTGATGCCTTTTTCTGCCCACAAAGAAATCTGCAGCAGTCCTGACAGAGCTCCATTGAGATTGCTCACTCCCCCTCTCTCACTCACTCATTCCATTTCTGCTGATGCTGCAGGCTGCCCTTTTGTACTGGGCCCTTGTGTGCATTGCTGCCTTTTTCTGCCCACAAAGAAATCCGCAGAAGTCCCAACAGAGCTCCATTGAGCTCACTCACTCCCCCTCCCTCACTCTCTCATTCTGTGTCTCCCGGTGCTGCAGGCTGCCCTTTTGTACTGGGCTCCTGCCTGCATTGGCACCCTTTTCTGCCCGTAAAGAAATCCCCAGGTGTCCTGACAGAGCTCCGTTGAGGTCGCTCACTTCCCCTGTCTCACTTGCTCATTCTGTTTCTCCTGGTGCTGCATGCTATCCTTTTGTACTGGGCTCCTGTCTCTGTTGGCACCTTTTTCTGGCCATGAAGAAATCTGCAGCAGTCCCAACAGAGCTCCGTTGAGCTCGCTCACTCCCTCCCTCTCTCTCACTCGCTCATTCTGTTTCTGCTGATGCTGCAGGCTATCCTTTTGTACTGGGTTTCTACCTGCATTGCTGCCTTTTTCTGCCCACAAAGTAATCCACAGCAATCATGACAGAGCTCCGTTGGGCTCGCTCACTGCCCCTCTCTCACTCGCTCATTCTGTTTCTCCTGCCGCTGCAGGCTGCCCATTTGTGCTGGGCCACTGCGTGCATTGCTGATTTTTTTCTACCCACAAAGAAATCCACAGCAGTCCCAACACAGCTCCGTTGAGCTTACTCACTCCTTCTCCCTCACTCGCTCATTCTGTGTCTCCCCGCGCTGCAGGCTGTGATCCGTTGAGCTTGCTCATTCCCCCTCTCTCACTCGCTCATTCCGTTTCTGCCGGTGCTGCAGGCTGCCCTTTTGTACTGGGCTCCTGCCTGCTTTGCCACCTTTTTCTGCCCACAAAGAAATCTGCAGCAGTCATAATAGAGCTCTTTTGAGCTCGCTCACTTCCCCTCTCTCACTCACTCATTCTGTTTCTCCCACTGCTGCAGATTGCCCTTTTGTACTGGGCCTCTGTGTGCATTGCTGCCTTTTTCTGCCCACAAAGAAATCTGCAGCTGTCCCAACAAAGCTCCGTTGAGCTCACTCACTCCCCCTCCCTCACTCTCTCGTTCTGTGTCTCCCGGTGCTGCAGGCTGCCCTTTTGTACTGGGCTCCTGCATGCGTTGGTGGGTTTTTCTGCCCACAAAGAAATCTGCAGCAGTCCCAACACAGCTCCATTGAGCTTGCTCACTCCCTCTCTCTCACTCTCTCATTCAATTTCTGCTGGTGCTGCAGGCTGCCCTTTTGTACTGGGCCCTTGTGTGCATTGCTGCCTTTTTCTGTCCACAAAGAAATCTGCAGCAGTCACGATAGAGTTCTGTTGAGCTCACTCACTCCCCCTCTCTCACTCACTCATTGTGTTTCTCCCAGTGCTGCAGCCTGCCCTTTTGTACTGGGCTCTTACCTGCATTGGCACCTTTTTCTGCCCACAAAGAAATCCACAAGTGTTCCAACAAAACTCTGTTGAGGTCGCTCACTCCCTCTGTCTCACTTGCTCATTCTGTTTTTCCTGGCACTGCAGGCTGCCCTTTTGTACTGGGCTCCTGCCTGCATTGCCGCCTTTTTCTGCCCACAAAGAAATCTGCAGCAGTCATGACAGAGTTCTGCTGAGCTCGCTCAGTCCCTCCCCCTCTCACTCCCTCGTTCTGTTTCTCCCGCCGCTGCAAGGTGCTGTTTTGTACTGGGTCCCTGCGTGCATTATCCACTTTTTCTGCCCACAAAAAAATCCACAGCAGTCCCAACTGAGCTCCGTTGAGCTCACTCACCCAATCCCCCTCCCACTTACTCGTTCTTTGTCTCCCTGCCCTGCAGGCTGCTCGTTTGTACTGGCCTCCTGCCTGCATTGGCACCTTTTCCTGTGCACAAAGAAATCTGCAGCAGTCCCAACAGAGCTCAGTTGAGTCTCACTCGCTCGATCCTAATCTGTCCCAAACACTGATTTCCAACAGTGACTGCAGTATTCTGCGCCAGAAGCGTGAAAACACAGTTTGGGCAGGATGTGAAAAATGACAGCTGTACTGTTCATAAGGAGGTGTGAAAAAATGCCAGTGTTGAAAATCTGGCATGAAAATATTACTAATTTGCGAAGTTACAAGGGTGCATAGAAACTGCACGATGCACGCTCGTTACACAGTCATTTTATGGAATTTCATCACAAAATTTTCAACATAGGCATCTTAGGACCTCTGCTCATGAACAGTGTCACTGTGATTTTCTTAATGTGTTCCGAACACTGATTTCCCACTGTGACTGCACTATTCTGCACCGGAAGAGTGAAAACACATTTTGGCCATGATGTGAAAAATGACAGTTGCACTGTTCATACGGAGGTGCATAAAAATGGCAATGTTGAAAATCTGGAGTGAAAATATTGCAAAGTTGCAAAGTTACGAGCATGCATGGAACCTGTGTAACGCATGGTCGTAACACACTCATTTTATGGACTTTAGTCACAAAATTTTCAACATAGGCATTTTAGGACCTCTGCTCAGGAACAGTGTCACTGTGTTTTTCTTAATGTGTCCTGAACACTGATTTCCCACAGCAACCATGCTATTCTGTGCCAGAACTGCGAAAACACATTTTGGCCAGGATGCGTAAAATGACAGATGTACTGTTCATAAGGCGGTGTGTAAAAATGGCAATGTTGAAAATCTGTAGTGAAAATATTGCAAATTGATGAAGTTACGAGCGTGCGTAGTAACAGCGCAGTGCACGCTTATAAAACAGTCATTTTTTGGATTTTTAGCACCAAATTTGCAACATGCACTTTTGGAGACCTCACCTCATGAACACTGGCACTGTCATTTTGGTAATTTGTCCCCAAAGGAGATTTCATGCAGTGACCGCAAAATCACCTTTCGGGGCCAAATAACACCATGACAGTGGCAGAATTCATGAGGAGGGGTCCCAAAAACCCCATGTCGAAAATTTGGTGCCAAAATTCAAAAAAATGCCTGAGATATGCATAACAGTTGAAAAAAAAACTATTTATTCCATTATACAGCTTACCAGAATTTCCTCAGTTCGAGGTCAGCTTTGAAGAGTGCAGACGTGTTCCCGGTCCACCCAAGATCATCGCACCGGACTCTGGGATGGAGTGAGGTGGGTGGGAAGGGTGGCAGTTGGTGGGTGCGGGTTGTGGGAGTGGGGCAGGGAGACCGCAAGGGACCGCTTTTTTTTTCAAAGGTAAAAAAAACATTGCGGGACATTATTTTTTTTTTACAGGGGCATGTGGCACGCTGGGATGAGCTCCAAGTGTGCCAATGGAGTGTTTCTTGGGGAAAGCTGTACCCGATGGAGGATTGGGCACCCCCATTGGCACAAAGGGGGGCGGGCAACAGCCGAGGGGGGATTGGGCACCCCCTCGGCACTAATGTACTGGGTGTTTGTTGGGGGGGCATTATGCTGACAGGCAGTGGGCTCCTGTCAGCAAATCAAAGTAGGAGTGGGGACATAATGCTGATGGGGAGGCCCCTGTTAGCAACTGTAACTAAGAGGGGAGCAGCCGATGGGGATTGGGGCCCCATCGGCAAAACACTATGGGCACATCTGCCGAGGGATTGAACATCCCTCAGCACTGGGAGTACTAATATTGTTTGTGAACAGTGGCAGGCCACCCGCCATGATCACAAACAATATTACAGTCGCAGTTTCTTGCCCAGCAATGAGGGGGTCACCCTCATTGCAGCGGTTCTGCTGACACTGCAATGACAAGACGGCCCCTCATTGCTGTGGCTGAAATGTTTCAAGGTTGTGGCACACTGGCTGAACTAGTGTCAGTAGCAGCATGCCACTGCATTGGGGAAAGTGGGCCAAGCCTTTAAAGGCTGTGGGGGCATTGGCCACAACAGTGCTGTGCCTCCACAACCTGCTTCTGGCAAGCTGCCGCAATATGTTTCTTGCGCATGTGTGCAATCAACATAAAAATGTATTGCAGTACCCTCAATGCTGCATTTTCAGGGCTGAAATGTGACATAGGGTACCATGTCATCTTTGCTGTTGTTTAACAGCCATTTTATGTCATTTCCATGTAATAAAGTTCTCATGCCATGACACCATATCTGTTTCCATTTTAATTTGGGTTTCTGCATCATACATTGCACACACTGGCCCAGATATTCAAAAGAGTTGAGCCATGCGCAATAGGGTTGCGCCTGCGCAAGTCTGAAATGCGCCATTCTGTGATATTCAGCAGGAGGCAGTTGCACCCCCGAAATCATGCTGAGCAACAGCTCAATGATAATGAAGGCATGCGCAACCGAAGGGGAAGGAACCATGCATAAACTGCACAGCCCAATATTCAGCCGGGCCATGCAGAGTTATGCAGACGCAACCCCTACTTGCACCTGCACAAAGTACAGCTGAAAAAAAAAGGAACAAGTCCGGGGCCACCCACAGGTGAGCTGTCACATTGCAGGGCACAACACAGCAGCTGCCACCTGTGGGTGGCCCTCGACCTCTTCCTGCTGCACCTGGTGGCGTCCCCCCATGCCACGATCGTGGGCAGAAGTGTCCCCCCACCCCCCGAGTAGCCCAATCGCAGGCAAAACAGTATTCCCCCCATCCCCCGAGTAGCCCGATTGTGGGCAGAACAGTGTCCCCCCACCCCTGAGTATCCCGATCGTGGGCATAACTCCCCCTCAGTAGCCCGATCGCAGGCATAACGTAACCCGCCCTCCCATTAGCCCGATTTGGGCCACATACTCAAGAGGTGTTATGGGTGAAATGCTTTTGTCCCATTCCCACCACCCTGCTCCCCCCTGTCAGCCGGCGGGTGGCAGCACCCCACCCACCTGCCACCCTGCCGCCCTCCAACTGACAGCTCGGTAGGGCTGCATGCCCATTAGTTCATGCTCTGAACCAATGGGTGTGCAGCCCTACTGAGCTGTCAGTCGGCAGGCAGCGGGGCGGCAGGTGGTGGGGGTGCTGCTGCCCTCTGGCTGACGGGGGGTGGGCTGGTGGGGCTCCATGGGCAGGTGGGATGAGGGGCCACTAGATCACCAGGGATTTCATACTTGGGGTGAGGAATGTTGCCCGTGATCGGGGCTCCGTTCAGTCCACTGGACCACCAGGGATATTGGGCTTTGGGGGAAGTTATGCCCACGATGCCGACTTGAGGGTGGGGAACACTGTTCTGCCTGCGATCGGGCTACCAGGGGTGGACGCTTCAGTTATGTCCGTGATCGGGCTAATGGGGAAAGAATACCGCCTGCCCGCGATCGGGCTGCTGGGGGAGAATATTGTTCTGCCCATGATCGGGCTGTGGGGAAAGAATACGGTTCTGCCTGCGATCGGGCTGCAGGGGGCGTTGGTCCCCAAAGGCTGCTGCCTGGCAGGGCACCAGGCGCAAGTCGTCTGGGATCAGTGCACCTGCATGCTAATGGCATGCAAATGGGGCCATAATCACATGCAAATGGCCCCCGTGCACCTTGCATAGATTATGGCCCCATCTGCATGTCACCTTTTGAATATCACAGGTGCTGTGCATGGCGCAATGGAACTTGCGCCACCGCATCTCAATGCTCCATTCTGATCACTTGCACTGTCACAGTTACACTGCGCCATGCACATTGGGTGTGGCCATGGGGCGATATTCAAAGAAGTTGCGCCATAGTGCAACTCCGTTGAATATTGCCCTGGCCACACCCCTGTGCAACTATTTTGAGTGGTGCCGGGGCTTGCGCCACAGAATGGCACAGTTTGAATATCTGGGCCACTGTACAATAATGTGTGCTTATAGCACTGTGGTGTTTGCATGTTTTAGTGTCTGTTTCTTGAACTGCTATAATTTAGTGTGCTGCAGACCACTTCATATACACTTATTCATTGCCCCCCCGTCCTCTCCCCCTGACTGCACCCTTCAGGTTTGGGCTCCTTTAATGTTCATGAGCTCAACCCCTGACTCCCCAAGCTCAACCTTTGACCTACCCCAACCATGGTATCTTGCTCTGGCTGATGTACAAATGCCACAGTCGAGAGCTAGTATCCATGCTCAGTCCATTCGGTAATCATGTACTGTGATGCATTGGGGCGGGCTCTGGGGTTCATTTAAAACCCCTGGTTTTGTGATTGGGAGACCTTTTTGCTGTCACAATTCTCAGACTGACCGTCGACGTGTCCAGTGTTTGAGCCCCCAGTACAAATGCCACATCATCAGAATTTGTACGAATGCCATGCGATTTCGGTGTTCTTCTGCCTGCACTGTGGAACCGAATCCAGAGTTTGCCCAACGGAGTGCCCAGCTGATTTTTTTGGACATATTTCAAGTACAGCCATGTTCAGTTTGGCTGAACATTTTTTTGCTACTTGGGGAAGGGGATGAGAAAAATTGTGGAAACAGACACCAAGCACTGTGATGTCTTTGAAAATGCACTACAAGGTGAGTGTGGTGTCTGTGTACACCTGCCACAGACTTTGTGGCATCTGTGTCCATATGCCACATCCATCACATTGGTTGTAGCACAGAGGGTCCTATGTGTACATTACAGCACACATTTACAGTTTTTGTTGTTGCTGTGTGCCCTCTGTGCTGTGACATCTTTTTTTATGTGCTATTGGGCTTCTGTGGAGCTATTGTGCATATAGTCAGATTGGTAACAAGTGTGTAAACTCTGCTTCTGTATCGTTTGTGTACTATTGTGCTAATCTGGGGCTAACACATGGTCAGAATTGTAAACAGTGCAAACCCTGATTCTGTACTAAATTAATTTCCCTTGGCTTGTGGGGGTGGGGTGGGGTGGATTGTACTGCTTGCCCTCGTTTTGTTGCCAAAATGTTGATTTTAATGACACTTGCCAGCAATATCAACAACCGTTGCTGGGCAAGCACACCTGGACAAATTTATAATAATAATAATAATAAACTTTATTTTTTAAGGCACCTTTCAGAAACCAAGGCGCCTAACAAGTTAAAATCACAAAATCACAAAATTGCACAACAGCAAAATCAACAAAACATATAAACAACATAAAATGATCATAAAAGCTGTCCATCAATTAAATACCATAAGCTTGGCTCCATATCCTGGTTTTCAGTGCTTGTCTAAAACCTTCCACGGTCGTGTGCTCAGAGGGTAGGGGCTGCATACATAAATGTTCTAGCCCAGAAGATTTCAAACACACCCTTGGAATCTCTAGCAACCCATCATTGGCTGAGCGTAGTGATCGTCCGGAGCAATGAGGGACCAGGAGCTCTTTCAGGTAATCCAGGCCAAGTCCGTGTAGGGCTTTGAAATTCAGGAGAAGGAAACATCACTCCAGCAGCACAGATAGTTTCTACTTGCCTCTAAATAAGCACAGATTAACTAGACACCACTGTATTGGTCTGTCCATATTTCAAATTTGGTTCCCCAAAAGTGGTATCTTAGGTTTCTATGGCCCATTTTAGAGCCAAACATTCCTTTTCCACTGTGGAATATTTGGTTTCTCTCATATGCAATTTCTACTGATGTACAGGATGGGATATTCTTCTCCACCCTGTACTTGGGATAGGACAGCTACAATGCCCACATTGTATGCGTCTGTTTGTACTATGAATGGTTTTGAAAAGTCAGGACTCTTCAAAACCAGAGCTGAACAAAGGGGTGTTTGTATCATACAAAATGCTTCCTCGCATTCAGGGGTCCATTGAACAGCTGTGGGTTTACTCTTCTTAGTTCAATTAAAGGGTTAGCAAGGGTTGAAAACTGTGGCACAAATCATCGGTAATAGCCTGCTTGGCCTAAAAAAGAATGGACATGTGTTTGTGTTAAAGGCCTGTGACTCTTGGCTACAGCATCCACCTTATTTATTTCAGGCTTCACTTGTCCACCACCAATTAAAAACCCCAAATATCTGGTTTCCCTCATAGCAAGGGAGCATTATGATGGATTTACAGTGAGGCCTGCATTTGTTATAGTATCTAAGACATTGGTAAGATGTTGTAAATGTTCTTCCCATGTAGGACTGAATATGATGACATCATCAAGATAGGCGGCGCTGTTATCAAGATGAGGGCACAGGAGCTGATCCATCAGCCTTTGAAATGTGGCCGAGGATCCGTGCAGGCCAAAGGGCATCATAGCAAATTGGAATAATCCCAAAGGAGTACTGAAGGCAGTCTTTTCTTTTGCATCAGGGTCTAATGGTATTTGCCAGTACACCTTTGTAAGATCCAACGTGCTGATGTACTTGTCGTAGCCTAATCGATCGATGATGTCATTGATGTGGGGCATAGGATACCTATCAAATTTGGACATAGTATTCAATTTACAAAAATCGAGGCATATTCTAACCCCACCCTCCTTCTTAGGAACTATCACCATGGGAAAGCTCCAGTTACTGTTGGATTCTTCTATCACACCCATGTCCTTCATTTTCTGTATCTCTTTTACCACCTCCTCCTTTACCCTTTCGGGTATTCTATAGGGCTTTACCCGAATAGTTGTTTCTTGGGTCACATGGATGTGATGAGTTATGCCATGTGTCTTGCCAGGGGTGTTCACAATGGTACACTGAAAGTGTTGCAGCACCTGTTCTTTTTCTGCCCTCTATGTGTCACTTAATGCTTCATTAATAATGGGGGTGGTAGAGTCTTCCCTTTCTAGTCTCTGATAGGACAGGGCCATCTCATTATCAGATGAACTGGGACACACGTACATTGTAGGAGCAGTATCTGATCAGTCATACCATTTCTTTAACAAGTTTGCATGATAGACCTTTACCTTTTGTCTCCTATCTGGCATTTCCACTGCATAGTTCATTGGCCCAGTTTGTTGCTGTATTACATATGGACCCTGCCACTTCATGGTCAGCTTATTTTCGGTGGAGGGCAGCAATAACAAGATACGTTCCCCTGGCTGAAACTGCTTATCACCTACTCCAACATCATACTTCTCTTTCTGGTATACTTGTTTGACTTGGTTCTGGGAATGGGCTAGTTGAACATATTTTGCCACCCTTTGGTGCATTTGGGCCACATACTCAAGAGGTGTTATGGGTGAAATGCTTTTGTCCCAGTCCCACTGTTCTTTGACCACGTCCTGGAGTCTCTCGGATTTTTGCCATATAGAAGTTCAAAAGGTGAAAAAACGGTGGATGCCTGAGGCACTTCCCTGTATGCGAACAAAAACAGTGGTAAATATAGGTCCCAGTGTTTTCCCTCATCTTCCATATAATTCTATATTTTCTTTTTAAGTGTTTTGTTGAAACACTTTACTAATCCATCGGTTTGAGGATGGTATGGAGAAGTATATACAGCTTCTACCCCTACAGCCAAGTAGAGGCGCTTCAACAAAGCTGAGCAGAAATTTGTTCCCTTGTCAGTGAGTATAACCTTGGTATCCATACCTTGCTAAAAAACTTCAAGAGCTCATCAGCTATTTTTTCAGCTGTGATTGTACGTAAGGGAATCACCTCAAGATACTTTGTTGCATAATCGCAGATGACTAGGGCAAAACAATTTCCCTTTGTGCTCTTGGGCAAGGGTCCTACCAAATCCATTGCTACTCTCTCAAAAGGGTTAGCCACTAGTGGCAGGGGTTGCAGGGGGACCTTAACTGATTTCTTAACAAGGGCCACTTTCTGACAGGCACTACAGCTCCTACAGTAGTCTGCTACTTGTTTGTGAATTCCAGACCAATAGAAGTGACGTAACAGTCTACTGAGGGTTCTGTCTCTCCCTGCATGCCCTGCACAAGGGACATCATGTGCTAGATACAGTAAATGGCTACTGCTTACCTGTCCACTATATCTCCACCTAACCCGGCCCCCTGATTGTCTCCACCTATACCCTGCCTTTTTTTCTGCTAATCCATTACCTTTCTTACCCTCAGACTCCTAATATATATGCCCCTAGCCCATCTACCGTAGCACCCCTCCTAGAACAGCTGAAGTCCTGTACCCTTCCCCTCCATATCTGCCCCTTAAGTTTGTATATGTCCTTACCAATGATATGCCACGCTGTTTGAAAATGTTTTAATATGCTGGCTGTTTCAGAATATTTTAATTCCCCTTCTCATACCATTCTCCCTAACCTTGTTAACCCTATACCTGAAATACTTGTTATTGCTCTGTGTATTTTTTTTCTATTTCTGTATAATTATGTCTATTTATTAACTGTACATAACAGTGCTAATCTTGACCTTGTGTAATGCAGGTCCACCTTGTAAATGAGCCTGCTCAATGGTGTTCATCTGGATAACTAAAGACTTGATTGACTGATTGATTGAAATGAGCCCAGTGCTGTTGAGAGACCACTAGTTGGTCTGCACTTTCACTGGTATTAGGATTCATACACTGTCTATATAACATCCCCTTTAGGACTCTAAAGACAAGGGTGGGTAAGTCAACCCTTTCACGAACAACCTGTGCAAATAATGGTAAGAGTGGCTGATCCTGTTTTTGACTTTCTGAAAAAGAATCAAGCATGTGTTTATTAACAACTATATCATCACAGTTTAAGTTCTGTTTTTGAGTCTATTGTTTTTTTTTTATGCTTCTTTTCTCTTCTGGATTTTCTGCTTTTTCCTGGGGACTCTAACAATGTTTCATCAAAAGGAAAAATGTCCCACACAGTCTGTTTCTTCTTAGCCTGGGCTCGAGTTAGTACAGCACACACAGCTGATATGGGTGACAGCAGTTGTTCAAATAAGGGGAAATCATGTCCCAGCACAACAGGTACAGGCAATTTAGGCACCAGTCCCACCTTCATGGATTGTGATTGGGAGTTGAGACTTAGGCTTATGTCCTTCAGGGGGTAATAATGGACTTTGCCATGAATACAGGTAACTCCAGTTCACTCTATCCTTGATTCCCCTTGCACAAGGTCAGCACGTATAAAAGTCTGATGGCTTCCAGAATCAAGTACTGCTGTAACTTCTTTCTCTTCCACATTCATAGGGATAACGTAATGCCCCCAGTTAGCTAGGGCCAGGTGGGTAGGGTCACTTTTCTTCTTAGAGCAAAGTCTGGCTATGTGTCCTATACTCTGACACTCATGACATACAATATCAGGGTTGTAAAGTCTTGTGGGTCTATTCACTTTACCAGTAGCGGCATCACTAGACACTTTACTAGAAGGAGTGGAAGGTCTTACTGTAGGTGAGGAAGAGCTGTCCAGGTACGACCTTCTGACGAGCTGGGAGGGCAGTCACAAAATCCTCAGCCAGCTGGATTGCTTTTTCTGCTGTCTCTGGCAGCTGCTCCCTCACCCATATTTGCACATCATGGGGTATAATTTTTATGAACTGCTCTAGGGCAACTGCTTCCACAACATAGAAACATAGACTTTGACGGCAGATAAGGACTGCTTGGCTCCCCCAGTCTGCCCATTTCCCTAACTAGAGGATAAGCTGCAGATCCTATTTAACCAACATCCTATTTCTTCCTACCCCCCCACAAAAATTACCTTATGTCTGTCCCATGCATTCTTGAATTCTCCCACAGTTTTAGACCCCACAACCTCCTCAGGAAGGCTGTTCCATGCATCCACCACCCTCTCTGTGAAAATATTGTTCCTCACATTGCCCCTGAGCCGTCCCCTCTCTGTCTTCAAATTGTGTCCCCTTGTTCTTGCACATCTCTTTTTCTGAAAGATGCTACCATCTTGGACTTAGTTAATTCCACCGAGGTACTTAAACGTTTCTATCATGTCCACCCTCTCCCTCCTTTCCTCAATGGTATACATATTAAGCTCCTTTAGTCTCTCCTCATATGGCTTCTCTTGCAGACCCTGCACCATTTTAGTTGCCCTCCTCTGAACTGCCTCCATCCTGTCTATGTCCTTGCGGAGATGGGGTCTCCAGAACTGGACGCAAATATTCCAGATGGGGTCTCACCAACTGTCTGTACAGGGGGATAACAACTTCCTGTTTTCTGCTGGTGATACCTCTTCCTATACATCCCAGTATACCCCCAGCCCTCCCTACTGCCTTCTCACATTGCTTGCTAACCTTAAGGTCATCTGATATGATTACCCACAGGTACCTTTTAATTTTTGTTGTTGTTACTACCCCCCCATTGTGTAATATTCCCCTGGGTTTTTGTTTCCCAGGTGCATTACTTTGCACTTTGCATTGAATCCAAGCTTCCATACTTCTGACCATTCCTCCAACCTTGCCAAGTCCCTTCTCATCCTTTCCATGCCTCCTTGTGTATCAACCCTGTTGCAGATCTTTGTGTCATCTGCAAAGAGGCATACTTTTCCTTCCAGTCCCTCTGCAATGTCACTTATAAAGACATTAAAAAAGGACTGGACCCAGTACTGAACTCTGCGGTACCCCACTAGTAACCCCTCTTTCTTCAGAGTGGACTCCATTTACAATTACCTTCTGTGTCCTGTTGTTCAGCCAATGTTTTACCCAGGCTACCACCCTGGGACCCTCCCAGGCTGGTTAATTGACTACTAATCTTTGTGTGGGACTGTATCAAATGCCTTGCTAAAGTCTAGGTAGGCCATGTCCACAGTCCTCCCTGGTCACTTTTGTCACAGTCAAAATCAATTAGATTCATCTGACATGACCTTCCGCTGTGAACCCATGCTGCCTTGGGTCCTGTACCCCACTGGCCCCAGGTACTCAACAATTCTTTCCTTCAGAAGTGATTCCATCACTCTCCCTACCACTGAGGTCAAACTGACAGGTCTGTAGTTTCCTGCCTCTGTCTTGGTCCCACTTTTGTGAAGGGGAATCACATCCATCTTCTTCCAGTCCTCAGGTACCACACCATCCTCCCATGATTTATTAAAAAGGGTAGTCAGTGGTGTCACTAGTTCTCTGCTTAATTCTTTTAGAATTCTGGGGTGAATTCCATCTGGCCCCATTGCTTTGTCCACCTTCAGTTTTAGGAGTTCTTTCAGAACCCTTTCTTCTGTGAGAGGACTGGGATTGACCCCCCTCTCCAGAGTGCTTCTGTTAATTGGATTAGGCACCTCCCCCACTTCCTCTTTTGTGAATACTGAACAGAAGTATTAATTCAGTATCCCTGCTTTTTCACTGTCACTCTCTGCTCACCCACCATCCATTCTATTCAGCCTCACTATCCCTCCCTGTGTCTTTCTACGCTCCCTGATATACCTATAAAAGGTTTTATCCCCCTTCTAAACTGAGTTAGCTATCTTTTCCTCAGTTTGGGCCTTTGCTATTCTGACTACCCTCCCTGCTTCCTTCTGCCTTATCTGGTGCAGTTCTCTGTCCTGCTCCCTTCTATGTTTCCTTATACTTCCTAAATGCTATCTTTTTCTCCCTAACCTTCACCACCACCTCTTTTGAGAACCGTAGTGGCTTTTTCTTTCATTTTGATTTGTTTATTTGCTTCACACAAAGGCTTGTTGCCTCTGTGAAGGCAGTTTTGATATTTCCCCATTGTTGCTCCACCCCTCCTTCTAGCCTGTTTGCTAGCGCTTTTCTAAGGCACTCTCCCATCTTGCCAAAGTCAGCCCTCCTGAAGTCTACAACCCTCACTTTTGTATGGCCTGACTCTGTAGCTGAGTTTATCATGAACCACACTGTTTGGTGGTCTTTTGTTTCCAAATGGCTACCCACTTCTAGATCTGAGATCCTCTCACTGTCCCCATTTGAGAGTATGAGGTCTAAGATTGCTCCCTCATGAGTAGGTTCCAAAACTAGCTGTCTGAGGCATGCCACCTGAAGGGCATCAAGAATGGCCCTGCTTTTGGATGTGCCTACTGCAAAGGTGCTCCAGTTAACATCTGGCATATTAAGGTCCCCCATCAACAGTATCTACCCGTTCTCTGCCATCCTAAGTATGCCTTCTATCATATCCTTGTCCATTCCCTCCCCCTGATATGGGGGTCTATATACAACCCCTGTGTGGATTGTGGTGCCATTTCCAGTCTCTAAGGTGACCCACAGTGCCGCCTCTCCTCCCTGTTTACTCTTTTGTCCAGTTACTTTTATCCATTCCCTTACATAGAAAGCTACTCCCCCCTTCTGCCTTCCCTGTCTCTCCTGTAGGTTGTACCCTGCTATGTTAACATCCCAGTCATGGTTCTCTGTGTACCATGTTTCTGTGACTGCTACGATATCCAGGCATCCCTCTTCCATCAAGGCCACCAGTTCAGGGAGCTTGTTGCCCAGACTATGGGTGCTGGTACTCATTACCCTCCATTTCTTGATGGCCTTACCACTTTTGGCCCCATCCCTGTCCTTATTTCATTTGTCACTTTCTCCAGTTACCCCAGCGCTTCTCCCTATTGACATCTCTATGTTGGTGTCCACCTCACTTAGTACCCTGGTATTTTGTGGGGGGGCTAGGATTTCTCTGCTCCTTTCCAGTGCCTCCCCTCTTGGTTAGTTTAAATGCTTGTCAATGAAGTATTTAAACCTATCACCTAGGATCCTGGTTCCCCTCCTGGACAGTTGCAGACCATCATGCCAGTATAGGCCTGCATTCCTCCAGGTGGACCCCCAGTCCCCAATGAAGCCAAATCCCTGAGCTCTGCACCAGTTTTTCAACAACTGATTGAATCCCATGGTGTGGAGCGCCCTAGCCTCACCCATGCCATAGACAGGCAGCACCTCTGAGAAGGTTACCATGTGTGCTATTTGTCTAAGGCCCCTCCCCATCTCCACAAATGCTTCTTGCACTGCTCTGATCCCTTTCTTAGCCAGGCCATTTGTCCCTAGGTGGACAATGACATCCAGCTCCCTCCCCTGTGCAGCTGCTCCTGTGATCCTGAGGATTCGCTCCCTGTCCCTCCAAACCATGGTGCCAGGCAGGCACCTTACCTCCTTCTCCCCTTCCTCCCCCAGTTCTCCCTTCCTAACAATGGAGTCCCCCACCAGGAGTTGTTTCCTTCCCCTGTGGGATCCCATGCCACCCTTCTGTGGGTCTCCTTTGTGGAGGTTCCTAGCATCCTCCTTGGTCTCCACTGTGGGTGCCTCCATAGAGGAACCACACTTTTCCAGAACGGCATAGAAATTGTGGAGAGGTACAACTGGAAGGATGCACCTCTGTTCCACCACCCTCACCATCCCTAAGCCCACTGTGGTCCAACCACTCCTCTTTCTTGGCAACCTATGAGGCAACGGCAGTGACCCTGGTGGTCCCTGGGTGGGAGAGGAGGTCCCACAAATCCTGGCCAACTCAGCCTGGAGATGAGCAACCTCCTCCCTCAGCCCAGAGAGGTGCCTGCAGATAGGACTACACTGCATCCTCCAGAACATCTCCCAGAAGACTGCTGCTCCACAGCCACTGCACTGCACCACTCCCATCATGTCTTTTTTCTGGCCCCCTAACTGTTATTTGGAATACTTACTCTTTCCTCTGTTTATTTATTTCTTTTTTTCCTTCTCTCCCTACTTTCTTACTGCCTCTGCACCCTTGTAGCTCCAGATCTTCCTGTTCTGAGACAAGAAGTTCCTATATTTCTCAGTAGTCTCCTTACTTGCTCAGAGTCAGACCTCCAGCAGCTGCGGGGGACGGAGAGCTACTCTTACTCTTCTAGGACGGTGAGTCTTTGGCGGTTCTGTGATCACTCACTTCCTGCTCCCAAACAGGAAGTTCCTGTTGTCAGTTAAATCCCGTGCCTATTAAAGTAGAACTGGTTTAAGGTGGGGGGGTCAAGGGGAGGGAAGGAGGGCAATATAGTCCCAGTAGAGAAGTTTTAGTTATACCAGTAGCTCTTTTCTCCTGGTGTTCTGCCTGTTTTCTGGCAGAAGCTATCTAGGGCAGTGTTTATATCTGGTCTTAACCTGGCTGCTTCTAGCTAAGTCACCCCTCCGTACTTTGCAAATCTTTCTACACTTAGTTAATTTCACAGATAACAATTCCTTTCTGACACCTGTGACAAGCACCTAGATAAGTACACAGATAACACAGATAACAATTTACTTCAACTACCTCTGACAAACACACTAACTCCTTTTTTTTTGTTTTTTACCCTAAATTGAAGGTCCCAGTACAAGAGATCTAGTTCTTAGTCCCAGTAGAGAAGTTTTAGTTATACCAGTAGCTCCTTCCTCCTGGTGTTCTGTCTGGTCCATAGTCTTTATAGAAGGCTGTAACCACTTTTTACATAAGTCTTGCAGTCTTACATATGCCTCCTGTGGGGAGTCAGCAGTTTGGTACCGGAAGGTCTGGAATCTCTGATAGTAGGTCTCAATACTTATGTTATAGTGCTTTAGTATCACTTGATGCACATGCTCATAGTTCATGGCGTGTCTGGTTTACACATGTCTATAGGCTAGTTGGGTATTCCCCATAAGGTAAGGGGCTAGCTGAACCACCCATTGGTCCCTGGGCCACCCACAGGCTGTAGCCACCAGTTCAAAAGTTGTTATAAATGCCTCTATATCATCATTGTCATCCAGTTTGGTTAGTTTAATGTCTCTTGGTGCCTCATGTGGACCCTGCAATACGAGCAGACTTGATAGACCAAATGGCCTTCTTCTGCTGGCTTCTTCATATGTTTGTATGTTCATTGGTAGGACTCTGATGATTAGTTCCTAATACTTGTATGACCTTTATAGTGTCAACCCACCTGGCTTCACTTTGTAGTCTGTCCCGCTCTCTTTGCTTCTCTAAGTCCAATTGTTTAACACAAAGCCATCTTAGTATGTCCTGTATCTCAGAAGGGGGCACATCTTCTTCTTCCTCCTCCAGGCAATCAGAATCCCCTCCTTCTGCACCTTCTTTCTTTATTTCCTTCTTGGAATCAGTCCTGACCTCCTTCCACCTCTCATCACCCAGACCACTGGATAAGGGTAGTTGATACTTCTCCACCATGGTTCTTGTGGAAACTCCCCCAGCAATGGGCACCTCCGCCATGGCCTGCTGCTTCTGGTCCTCCATGCTTTTTAGCACCAAAAACCACTAAGAGCTGCACTTGCCACTCGAATCCCACCTCTAACACCAAGTGTGATCATGGGTACAAATGGAGTCCAGGCAATGTTCAGGATGCAAAACTTCAACCTAAATTTATTATTCAGCAGACAAAAATAAGCAGACTGAGGATGGAAACTAAAGTAAAATAACAACACAAAAGAGGTCTAATATTGGCTTCTCAAACAGCTTCAGACATCCACCTAGTAGCATGCTAGGGGACAGGTAGGGTAGAGCTCCTACGGACAACTGATTTGCTCTACAAGCCAAGCACATTTATATCAGTTACAGGTCTCATGACCCACTACGCACCTCACATTTTATAAATTGCATCAAAAAGATACCTTTAAAGGCTTCAAAAATATATTTCATTACATAAACCTTTCTTATCATACTGTTGTACAAAGATAGCTACATATCAGTGCAAATAATAAGGCTTATTAAACAAAAACAAAGAATATTCCAAGAAGTCAGGCTCCTCCCAGCAGTGACTGTTATAAATAGGCAGAAAACATGGCCGGCCAGCCCTAAGTAACACAGTCATTCTGCAGGGAGGTCCTGAAGTTCAACAAACAATGTTTTCTACCTAGAACACAGGTACATATGCAATTGCTTCTTCTTTTTCACCTAAAGTTTCTAAACAGTAGAGTACAATATTGCACTGATATGTAGCTATCTTTGTACAACAGTATGATAAGAAAGATTTATGTAATGAAATATATTTTTGAAGCCTTTAAAGGTATCTTTTTGATGCAATTTATAAAATGTGAGATGCATAGTGGGTCATGAGACCTGTAACTGATATAAATGTGCTTGGCTTGTAGAGCAAGTCAGTTGTTGGTAGGAGCTCTACCCTACCTGTCCCCTAGCATGCTACTAGGTGGACATGGCCCACCTAGACTTTAGCAAGGCATTTGACACAGTCCCACACAAAAGATTAATATACAAGTTAGCCAGCCTGGGAGTGGGTCCCAAGATGACAGCCTGGGTAAAGAAATTGGCTGGAGAATAGGACACAGAGAGTAATAGTAAATGGAGTCCACTCAGAAGAAAGGAGGTTACTAGTGGGTACCACAGGGTTCAGTATTAGGACCGGTCCTCTTCAATGTCTTTATAAGTGACATTGCAGAAGGACTGGAAGGAAAAGTATGTCTCTTTGCAGATGACACAAAGATCTGCAACAGAGTTGATGCACAGGGTTGGGTGGAAAGGATGAGAAGGGACTTGGCAAGGTTAGAGGAATGGTCAATTGTATGGCAGCTTAGATTCAATGCTAAGAAGTGCAAGGTAATGCACCTGGGAAACAAAAACCCAGGGGAAGAGTACACAATGGGAGTGAGATACTAACAACAACAAAAATGGAAAGGGACCTGGGGGTAGTCATATCAGATGACCTAAAGGTGGGCAAGCAATGTGAGAGGACAGCAAGGAGGGCTGGGGGGATACTGGGATGCATAGGGAGAGGCATCACCAGTAGAAAACAGGAAGTTATTATCCCTCTGTACAGACAGCTGGTGAGACCCCATCTGGAGTACTGTGTGCAGTTCTGGAGACCCAATCTCCACAAAGATATAGACAGGATGGAAGCTGTCCAGAGGAGGGCAACTAAAATGGTGCAGGGTCTGCACCGGAAGACATATGAAGAGAGACGTAAAGGAGCTTAATATGTATAGCCTCGAGGAAAGGAGGGAGAGGGGGGACATGATAGAAACTTTCAAGTACCTCAAGGGAATCAACAAAGTCCAAGAGGGTAACATCTTTCAAAAAAAGAGGTGTGCAAGAACAAGAGGGCACAATTTGAAGATAGAGAGGGGGCGGCTCAGAGGTAATTTAAGGAAGTATTTTTTCACAGAGAGGGTTGTGGATGCATGTTATGGCCTTCCGGAGGAGGTTGTGGAGTCAAAATCTGTGGTGGAATTCAAGCATGCATGGGACAGTCTTAAGGCAATTCTAGGGGTTGGGAGTAGGAAGAAGTATGCTGCTGGTTAACTAGGATCTGCAGCTTATCCAGTAGGTAGGGAAATGGGCAGACTGGGTGGGCCAAGCGGTCCTTATCTGCCATCAAATTCTATGTTTCTATGTTTCTACAATGATAGGAACCCTTCTGTACTCTGTATTTCTTAAAATAAGTTTTATTGCAGCTATTTATCTCCATTTATCTGTCTTTTATCTGTCTTTTTAAAGGAAGGTCTCATATCCAATGCTGTGCAGCCTCATTGGTAAGGTGTGTCCCTGCACAAGCTAGCACAAGCTCTGCTGCACTATTAACTACTTTATCACCAAAAAAGGAGTGCTTGAAACCCAGAAAAGGAGTCTCCTGTGTCTCTTTGGGCACTGTTTTTGCCTCTTGCAAGGTTTCTCCTGTTTATACAAGTATACAAATGGCAATTCTCAATAATCCTGAGGTTTTTTACAGGCAGCGAGAGGGCTACAGGAGTGACGATGAAATGGAAAGAGAAAGGGAGAGGTAGAATACCCACATGTGGCCAGTGAGTAGGAAGGGAAAATACAAAAAGAGTAAAAGGACAGAAGAAGGCTAGTGGATAGACTAGCATTACAGGGCACTGTTGCAACAGCTTTTTCTGAGAAAAGAAGAAGTAAACATCACTCCAGCAGCACAGATAGTTTCTAGTTGCTTCTAAATAAGCAAGATTAACTAGACACCACTGTATTAAGGGCTGCGCTAGCAAAACACAGCCCTCTTACATTCGGGAAGTATAGCTAGATGGGGGGTACAACTAAACCTAAGCCCCTTTCACAGATAAAATAAAAAATTTGTTTTTGCTTTTTTTATTCAATTTTATTGTATTTGTTACACTGCTAGAAAAAAATAATTCTGTGTTGCTAGGGCTGTGTTTGGTTGCTAGGGCTCTTTCCATGAATGTCACGTATAGGACTACAACCCTTTTTTTTCCGTATTTCAAGAGAGGGCTGTGATTTGTGGTGGAGCAATGTTTTGTTTCTGTTTTTTTGTGTGGTATAGTGAGTGTGTGCTATGTTGTGACATGTAATGGTTTGCCGTTATACAACTTCTGGGTTATAGCCTGTGCAGTTGAAATGGAGTCATGGGAAATTCCTGCAGTTGGGGGGGATTTCTTTAATGTGTGGTTTTTTTGGGGGGGGCTGCCATTGACATAGGAATAATGGGTATTTAAGTAGTGATGGAGGGACAGTACGGGACACAGAGTAGAAGTGTACCAGGAAGGGAGCAGGAACGGAATGGAGCGGAGCGGACACTAAAAATATGACTAAGAGGTGAGCAGGGTGGAAGTGGTTATGGGGAGACAGTTAAAAATGTCTGATTGTGATAAGTAATTTCGGCTTCTACTTTGTTTTGTATTTTTTTCCCCTATGTATGGAGGTGTGTTTTCCTGGTCTCAGTTTTAGTGGGGAGACAAAATGGTGGTTACCGTTGTTTCATTTTGGGGTTGGATTGTTGTTGTTTTTTTTACATGTGGCTGGCTAGCACCTTTTGCATTGGTTATCACAGGATTTACAATGGTGGTAAGGTGCCAGCCTGCTGATGTGATTGGTTGTTGGTGAAGGTCCATGGTATAATTAACTATATTATGTGGTAATTTATTCCATAACCTGATTGCTCTTGGTAAGAAAGAGTTGTACCTCACATTAGTCTTGGATACTTTATTTATTTAAACAGCAGTTTGGAAAACCTTTGAGCCTTAGGCTCATTTACAAAGGTACCTTGTCACAGTAAGACAAACGAAAATACACAGTATAACAGTACAACACTGTATAACAGTAACTTAAGACATAGATACAAACAAGCTGGTACAGGTAGGATTGATGCAAACAATACCAGAGTTATGTTGTCCTTAGCAGCTTAGTAGTAAGCTTTGTCATAAGTATTGAGTACGGCTTTGACTAGTGGCAATTACAGCTTCGGGTATTAATAAGGTGGTTACGTAAGGAAGTTTTGAAGCACGATATAGTTGGAGCTTCTCCCTGGACCTGCTTATTATGTCCTTTCAGATTGTCAACTCTACCTCTATAGGTTATTTCTAAGTCCGCTGACAGTTCTGTTCATTTAAGATTTTATACAAAGTTAGCAAATCACCTATTTCTCTCCTTATTTGTAAAGGACAACGTTTTAGGCTTTTTAACCTAGTTTTGTAATCAGTACTGTATGTGTTAAGTTGGATATCTGTTTCTTAAATCTTCTCTGTGCCCTTCCCAACAACAAAATGACTTGTTTTAGCCAGGAGGGTGTGCAGAGGAGGTCTACCAGAATGGTGGGTGAGTGTCTTGGTATGACATGTGAGGAGAGACTTCAGACACTGGGGATCTAGTCACTCCATTATAGGAGATACAGGGGTGACATGCGCCTGGTATTTAAGGCATTTTGTAATAAAGATCTTTGGGATTGCCTTGGGTTTGATCCCAAGAGTTAACTTAACAAACACCAGGGGCCATCATCTGCAGTTAAGTGGTGAACACTATAATAAAAACCTAAGGGGAAACTGGTTTTCTCAGAAAGTAGTATCTCACTGGGACTCATTGCCTGCAACCACAGTCTCCAGTGGTACAATGAATGAATTCAAAACTAAACTAGATAAATATAATGGCAGCAAGTGCTTCCAAGTAAGCACCTAGTTTGGCCCAGGTCAATATGTTTAACTCTACTCGACCTGTTAAATCCTATGAATCTTATGAAAAACTATGGACTCCAGGCCTGGGAACAATAGTCCAGATGTGGACACATGTATTCTTTATAAAAGGGCAACATAACCAATTTGGTCTTAATTGTAAATTACCTTTTAACAAAAGTTGTCAGGTGGTTTACATTTCTGACCACTTGCCTACAGTGTGTTGAGTGTTTAATATTGTGAGTAACAATAATTTCTAAATCTCTAGTTACATCCTCTATCTGTAACAGCTGGTTATAAATCAGGCAATTTTGTTTAGGGTTGTTGTTACCACACTTCGTAACAACACATTTATTTAGACTAAACCTCATTTCATGATCTTCTGCCGATTTTACTATTGTATCAAGGTCCTTGGTCATAATTTGTTGTCCAGTTACAGTACCTACTAGTCCCCCAAGTTTAAGGTCATCAGCAAACTTTAGTAAGGTATTATTATTAGAGACTTGAAGGTCATTTACAAATAGATTGAAAAGAAGAGACCCCAGGACTGATCCCTGAGGGACACCACTGGTCCCTCTACCTAACTCAAAAAGATGCCCATTTACATGTACCCTTTGAGTTATATCCCTAAGTCATGCTGACACCCAATGAGTTATATAAGGGTCTATCATCAATTTATTCAGTTTTGCTGATAATCCTGAGTGTGGTAATGTATCAAAGGCTTTTTCAAAATCGAAAAACATTATATCCACTGGTACATTTTGGTCAAGATGTTTAGTGATCTTGTTATAAAAGCTGATAAGATTGGTATTATAGCTTATTTTCACTGTGAAGCCATGCTGTGTTATATCTTGCAGTCCTCTGTCCCTTAATTTATTTGTAATAAAATCTGTAATTCAACTCTCAATAGTGTTGCTGACTATTGACAGACTTATAAGTCTATAATTAGAGACAATACTCTTATTACCCTTTTCATAGATGGGGACCACAATGGCTGTTCTCCAATCAGTTGGAAATATGCCTTATTTTAATGATTTATTACCTATAATAGATAATGGTACTAAAATATAGTCAGCCAATTCCTTAAGCAGACGGGGGTATAAGCCATCAGGGCCCTGTGATTTATTAAAATCCATTTTTTTGAGTTTGTCATTTATTAAATGTGCATTACAGATATCCATGTTACTGCTATGACTGTGTACCAAGTTTATATGGGTTGTGTTTGGGGTAGTTTGGTTGGCGGTATGAACAGAGCAGAAATAGTCCTTGAATATAGAGGCCATATCTTCAGGGTTACTGTATATATCATCTTGATTACTTAAGGGACCTATTGTCCTAGATGAGCCCCTTTTATTATTACTATAGAAATAGAATCCCTTCATATTGTCCTTTGTATGGGTTATCATGTATTCAATATTCAAGTGTGAGTTTAGTATGGTTGCTTTAAGTCATTTTAGTACATTTTTATATTTACTAATGTTTACTATAGTTGGTGACTTTTTCACTGATATAAAACATTTTTTCTTTTTATTTACTAAGTTTTGTATTTTTTTATTTAACGAAATTTGTTTCTTTCCTTTATTGTTATAGTTTTTTTTTGAGTGGTACATATTTATCTTCCAGAGTTTTAATGATTCTAGGAAATAAGGACCATGCCTCAATAACATTCAGCTTTGAGAGTTTGGGAGATCCATGTTGTGAAGGTGTTGCCTGATGGAATTCTAATCTGCCTTATTATAGTTTTTGAAAAATGATCTTCCCTTGGTAAAAGTTTTCTTTTTATTGATTTCAAAGATAATAATATTGTGATCACTGTTTTATAGTGGAGCACCAACTTCAATGTTTTTTATTTCATCCTGAACATTGGTTAGCAGTAAATACAATATATTGTTACCTCAGTTAGATTCAACTATCATCTGATGCAACTCCATGTTCTCTAAAAAAAATCTAAAATTACTTGATAGTTAGCTGTAGTTGCAGTTGCTTTGGCCCAATTTATGTTAGGAAGATTAAACTCTCCTGCTATAACAACATTACCCTTATCCACCATGTTTGATATTTGGAAACTCAAGTAATGCAGTAGTGGTGCTGTGTCCTTTGCAAAAACCATACAGCTGCGGGCATTGAATTTGATACTTTTCTAGGCATTCAATCAATTGGTCTACAACTATTCTTTCAAGTGCTTTTGATAATGGCGGGAGGATCAAAATGGGTCTTTAGTTACCATGTGAGGTGCGGTCCCCACTCTTATAAACAGGTGTCATTAAGGCAGAGTTCCATATTTGCAGGAATTGAGAGTATCTCAGTAAGGTGTTGATAATATGGCAAAGAAGCGAGAATATCATCCAGGGTTAGTGCCACAAATTTAAGGTCAAGGGAGTTGCCACTGAATCTAGACTTTCCTAGAACCATAAGAAGGTATTTACTAGCTTCACCCATTGGGATGACTCTAAAAAGGAATGGAGGGTGAGCAGGTGGTTGCTCTTCTGTGCTAGAGCTATGCCTAGTGTTGGATTGGAGGAAGAAATCAAGGGCTAGAACACCACTCAGATCTGAGAAAGCTTCATTAAAAGTATTTGCTGTGGTATAGAAATCCAGAATTGGTATGCCATCTATGGTAAGCATTGTGGGAGGTGTCTTGTTGTCTTTCATGGTGACTTCTTACAGGTTTGACCAGAATTTTAGGCCATCATTCCAAGAATGTGTAAGGACATTCTTATAGTAATGTTTTTTGCAGTGCATATGGCCCTTGTGCAGTCATTGCAGGCCTCTTTGTAGTTCTGGATGTCGGCCTGTTTACCCGTGGCTCAGGATCTGTGCCACAGGTGGGCCCTAATTTTCATACATTAAAGGAGTTCAGGGGAGAACCATGATTTTCTATGCCCTTTGATTTTATGCTTTTTCAGCGGGGCATGTCTAACCCACACAATGTTGAATTGGTGGATAAATTGATTTACTGCTAAGTCAGCAGTGCTGGAGGAATAGACTGAAGGCAAATCCTGATGACAGAGGTCAGATTTTAACAGTTCAAGATGCCCACGTTTAAGGACCCTGTTAGTGACTGTTCTAGCTGGGGGTTTGGAGTAATTATTAGACCAATGGAAAAGGACCAGTTAGTGGTCACTACAGACATCCGGGAGTACTGCTGTGTGTGAAATGTGGTCAGGACAAGTAGATAGTACTTACTCCAGACATGTGGATGTTCTGGTCTTGTAGTTTATCCTAGTAGGTGATTCAACAAGCTGAGAGAGGATGAACTGCTGAGACTGCATCCTTGTATGGGCTAGTGACAGGGGAGAGCTTGTTGTCTAAACACTCTTAGTGTGTAGGGTAAACAATAAAAATAATAATAATAATACAGATTCTTGTGTCTCGGAGTCTGCCAAGAAACATTTGTAAACAAGCAAGGAGTACTAATAAAGTTTATTATGCTACTTACGCCAAGCATGTGTCAAAGAAAATCACAAGGGAGATGGGTTTCTCACCACTCCTGAAAAATGTACATAATCTCCAGAATTGTAGATCTTAGGTTCTCTAAGATCTTGTTCTAACTCTCCCCATGCTCCAGCTCTCTGCCCTTCTAGAGCAGCTACAATAGTGTCTTGAGTGAGCTACAATGGGTTGCAGACAACAGCTAAATACTACAGATAACAGCATAGCAACAGAGATTACAACATAGTTACAGATATGAGAAACAATATGTATTGGTCCTAAGTCTTTCTCCATTGGAGAATGACTTAGGAGACAAAATTACTAATGAGTATCATATGAGACTGAATATGCTTCCATTAGCATTATAGCTTAGATGAAAAAAATGTTGACAGTTCAAACTACATTTCTTGCTTATGTACAATATTAAACATAGAGACATAACAAAGCTGTCTCTCTCTGTGTCAGCTTGCTTAGACAAAGAGAACTGCTGACAGGCATATCTGCCTGAGTGTAAAATACACATTACATATAATTATATGAAAATATGAGTATACAATAATCACTGATGATCCCTCTGAGTCATATTATCAATGATTAGGTAGATAACATATGGAATATCTATAAAAGACAAACTAATCTAGATAAATGTATTATAGTGGTGTATAATATATCATGCATGACAATATTAGCATATCTTAGCAGCAAAGCACATTCCTAGCACCCATGCTTATATGATTGGTGCTCATAACTATAGGTTAGTGCAAAATAGTATCACAGTACAATAGACCAGGAATACAATGTGAGGTGTATGTGGGACGATAGGGGCATAACCCAAGCATAACCAGCTAGTTGATGTTGAACTCCCCAAGCAGTACAATTTCAGACTTAAGGTTAAGAGTCCCAAGGCACTCCATAAGTGAATCCATGATAAACCAGAGTAAGTTTAAAGTACACCCACCAGACTGCACCCTTCCCCCTTCCAAAAGAAATGATTAAATAATTGCTGAAGCTTAAGAAACCAGGATTTCGGAAGATACGGGCATAACATGCCAATTGGGTATAATGACCAGGGAAAGATGTTCATTTTTATCATGCATTTTCTGCCCCATAAGGAAAGAGGCAGAGCCACCCAGCATTGTAAATCAGATTTAATTGCTTGCAGGAGGCGAATAAGGTTTTCTTTGATTTATGTGGAGGGATTATGAGTAAGATGGAGACCCAAATAGGTCGACATTTTAGGTTCCCATTCCAACCCAAGGTCCAGAATCTCTTGCTTACTAACTTAGGCATTAAGGGGGAGAACCTTAGTTTTTGTCAAATTCAATTTGTATCCTGAAACAAGGGAGAATGATTTACATAGAAACATAGAAACATAGACTTTGATGGCAGATAAGGACCGCTAGGCTCATCTAGTCTGCCCATTTCCCTACCTACAGGATAGGCCGCAGATCCCAGTTAACCAACAGCCTATATCTTCCTGCCCCCCCACAAGAATTGCCTTATGTCTGTCCCATGCATTCTTGAATTCTCCCACAGTTTTAGACCCCACAACTTCCTCAGGAAGGCTGTTCCATGCATCCACTACCCTCTCTGTGAAATAATACTTCCTCACATTGCCCCTGAACCGCCCTCCTTCTATCTTTAAATTGTGTCCCCTTGTTCTTGCAAGTCTCTTTTTCTGAAAGATGCTACCTCTTGGACTTTGTTGATTCCCTTGAGGTACTTGAAAGTTTCTATCATGTCCCCCCTCTCCCTTCTTTCCTCAAGGGTATACATATTAAGCTCTTTACATATTAAGCATATTTATCTCTCCTAAGACCACTGGAATTGAAAGAATGGATTCCTCAAGGTGGAGGAGAAAATCACCAACATAAAGAGACAATTTATATCATCCCCCTCCAACAGGAATCCCATGCACAGCCAGATTAAACAACAGGTGCTGGAAAAGGGGTTCTAAATACAGATGATTGAACAAAAGCAGGCAACCCTGCCTAGTTCTGCATTGCAAACAAAAGGGGGAGAACAGCACTCCATTGCACCAAATATGGGCAGTAGGATTACAATATAACCCCTTTATCCATTTTTGGAACTCCTGGGGAAAACCAAATGTGTCTAAAACTTGAAATAAAAAGAGCAAGGATGCACAATCAAAGGCTTTTTTTTGCATCTGGGGAGACCAGAACAGAAGGAATCCTGCTTTCCCTGGACGCAGACATCAAATGGTGAAATGTCCTTATGTGATTACTTTATAAGCGGCATGCCATGAACCCAGATATTTTAATGATTTAACAAAAACAAATCTCAGAAAGTTACCATTGTAATTATTGCTTCTAAAGCCATGATGGACTATGTCTAAGATCACGTTATGAGTTTCATACTCTCTTCCCAGTGCTTCTGTCAGAAAGCATTCAAAATATGTTAGTGGGTTACCACCTTCTACTCCTTCTGGAACTGCTGCTAGTTTTATATTACATCTAC
Source organism: Neoceratodus forsteri (assembly GCA_016271365.2). Classification (NCBI taxonomy): domain Eukaryota; kingdom Metazoa; phylum Chordata; order Ceratodontiformes; family Ceratodontidae; genus Neoceratodus; species Neoceratodus forsteri. Next base: position 44,457,719 of record JADMNL010000035.1, read on the forward strand.
GTGATCTAGTTTCCGTCTCTTCAACTTTTTCTTGCAAGGTTTTTGGTTCTTTTCTATGTTCTTGCATAGATGTCTGTGGTGGCCTTTATTCATTTTCTAACCTGCTCACATGATCTCCTAGTTCACTGGTTCTTATATTTAGAGATTCTAACTGTTTTGCAATTGCTGAAACTTTTTCGGATAAAGCATCAAATATGTTTTTCATTGTATCGCATCCACTTCTCATTTCTTTTAATGAAATGTTACTGTTTTTCCTTATTCTCTTGATCTTTATTCTCACTGTCCTCTCCCCCATACTAATTTTATCTTTTTTCCCTTTTTTACATTTTCCTTGGTTTTTAAAATCTGATTTACTTTCACTGTCTTTCTGGGCCATCATAGTTCTCCCACTCACATCAGAATCTTCCTCAGACTCTATGCATTCTATAGCTGCAGTCTTACTCTCTAAACAGTTTCTAAGAGTGTAATTCATAATTTTATTTAGCACTGTATATTTTTTTGTCCTTTTTGTTTCTGGTCCCAAAAAATCGATAATTTAATATCATTGACAGCTTCTCTCTTAATTACAGTTGGATTGTCCCCATCCACTTTGTTAACTTTTGTTGATTTCCTCCACTCTGTTACTCCTGTAGTATGGTGGACATTTTTTAGCATCCTCTCTAACACTCTTACTGCAGAAAAAACAAAGTATATTTATGCATACAGCTTTGTTTTATTTCATATAAAATAAGCTATGTGCAGCATTTTGCAACATCCAAGTCTATTTTATCTGCAAGTTTTACCATCATATTTGCCATTGCCAGCTGTTACTTGTTGAATTAATTAAGAAGGTGGACGAGAATCTTGTATCTACATATCTCATTTTTTTCATCTGCACAACTAGTCAGTACAGTATATCAGAATCCTTATCCAGAATTTATCAGTCTCAAAAAAATGCAGTTTACATACACAAGTGCCATTTTCTCACCTTCCTTCCACTCTATTCTATTTCATTATTACATCTAAGCCCCACCTTTGACTTGTTAAGCATGATAATGAGGGATAGAGAGGGAGATAACAGTGCAGTGGTAGCACCACTATAGTTAGGATTGAGTATACTGTTTAATGTTAAACCCCTACAGTAACTTTGCACTTTAATAGCTTTGCCACCATTCAAAAGACTTGCACAAAATTTTGCATGTCCAGTTTTGGGGGAAGGCCTCATTAAACAATCACTCAATCAGTCAATCAAACTTTATTTATAAAGCACTTTTCCATCGACCCATTGGTACAGTGGTTGGACTTCCGCCTGCGACACCAGTGACCCAGGTCTGGGAACAGACCCGGGTAACTGGAGGGCCAGCTGGGGGAGAATGTTTAATGTCACATTCCTAATGTACCCCTTCCCCCCAGGGCGCACTGGGAGAAGAGTGACTTGTCGCTCCATGTGCCTTCCTGGTGAAACATTTCAATAAGTAAATAAATAAATAATTAATACTTAAACATTGGGATGCCGTAAGGCCAACAGGGATTGCTGATTTCACAAATAAAGCAATAATAGTCTCTAAAAGAGTAAACACTCTGTGAGGTAGGTTAGTACACTCTGAACATAAAAACATTAAAACTAAAACTGCACAACTGTTACTGGGACCACTAACACCTGGAATGTCACCCTGTGGCAGGTGTCACCACTGCAATAACACTTCTAGAAAAACAGAGTTTCAACATCGCAATAGCAATCAGAAATATTGGATCAAAAGCAACATCTCATGTTACACAGACCATATTAATTATATGCTCACCTGCCCCTGTTCAAAACGCTACATTGGTATGACTACAAGACCTCTAAAGCAGAGGATAACAGAACCTAAAAGCAACATCAGATCCAGAAATGAAAACTCCCTGGAGGCAATACACTTTTTTGAAGCAGGCCATAATCCCTAAACATTAAAATTCTGGGGGATCGAGCACGTTGACCAACCAGATAGGGGAGGTGACTGGACACAGGCATTGGAACATAGGGAGATGTTTTGAATTTATACACTGAACACTACCAATGATAGATTTGGGTTGAATAAAGAAGAAAATGGGAGTGCCAGTTGGTAGTTACAGAACCTAGTATAACATTTCCCCACTCTGTAATGTAATTGCCTGTCTAATCCTTCCCTTCCTCCCTCCCTCCCCTTTCCACCAGGCACTCTGATACCACTCCAAAAAATATACCAGCATACATAATGGTAACTGTAATGTCTGGAGACACCCATGAATTGCTCAGGTGGTCACTTCTTTTGTGTGACCTTTCTAGCATTCATGACCTCCTATCATGTTTTCACATACACAGTGGACACATTGCCAGTATGAATAAAATAGTGACTTTGGAAGCTTCCAGCACAGTATTTAAGTACTTGATCCAGTCTTTGAGAATAGTGAATCTATTTTTGGCTGTACTCATTTATGACAGCCCAGTTTCACACTACAAGCTGGTAGCCAAGGTGTTTGGATATTGTATAAAACAACAAGAGACTATAAAAAAATCTCTGCTCATGAGATAGTTGAGTGCTGAGTCTATATTTGGGGTGTTTTCTGTGGGTGACCAATCCCAGCTTGCTAGATGGTGTTTCAGCTTACTAGGTTTGAGGTGACACTGGATCACTGTTTTAGGGGCAGGTTTAGCCAGCTTACAGGACCAGAGACATAGCACTGGTGAGTGGTCACTCAATACATTAGGTAAGACAGAGATCTTAGAAAATTTATTGGGGCAATTTGTTAGAACTAGATAGAGTAAGGTGGAGGTACCTGTTGTGGGGTTTATGTGGCTGGAGCTCTGGACTATTTGTGTGAGGTCAAGTACTGCTATGGCATCTTTCAGGCAGGCAGCAGAGGTGAAGTACTAGTTGGTATTCAAGTCACCAAGTGCAATAATTTCGGCTTTGGGTGGCAGGAGGGACAGATGGTTAAGGACTGAAGGGAAAGCAGCTTTTTGGTTCAGGGGGGAATGTAGATGGAGGAGATGTAAAGGGGGGGCTCTTCCTGAGGAAGTGATGACTTTTAGAGAGAGCGCTTGAGCACCATGTTTCAAATTGGGCAGCGGGAGCGCGTAACCCTGCAAAGGTTCATGAATGTAGATTGCACAGCCTCCTCCCCTTTTACCAAGGTGGTCGTGTCAGTACACAGTATAGCCAGTAAGGGATATTGCAGTGTCAGGGGTAGTGTTTGTGAGCCAGGTTTCAACCAGGGAGAGGATATCTGGTTGTTACTGTGCTACTCATACCTGCAGGCTCTCAAACTTTTTCAGAAGGCTGCATGTATTAATAGAAGCTATACAAAGGCCATTAGATGTAGAGTGCTTAGAGATGGAGGTGGAGGGTCCTGGATTAGGGTGTACATTCTCAGATAGTATCAGGAGGAGAAGGATGGTCCTGAGACTGGAGTTTAAGGACCTTGTTAGGTCTAATACTTTGGAAGTAAGGATGGGTAGGTCTAGTGACAACAATAGGGATTGGGAGGTCCTGAAGGAGAGGGAGGGCAGGGTAGAGGGGTTTCAGGGAATGGAGGTGCCAGAGCATGCAAGGCCATATGTAGAGATGGGAGGGCAAGTGTGAGGGAGTGGAAACTGTAGTGGAGGTGTAGGGAGACAGGGTGGGGGATGCGAGGGGTTATGCTGGGGCGTGGTTTTCAGGACATGATGTGGGTGTTGTTACATGGTGGGGGTGTGCAGAGCAGCAGTGTTAATGCATGAGGGGAGCTTATAGTGAGTACTGCCATAATGGACTTTTTATTTACTTATTTAGTTTTTGTTGACCGGGTAAGAGCACTATACAGATCCTGCCTATTTTCAGGCACGACCCGGGGGAGGGGGATACAGATGAATGCCAACTGACCTTGAACCAGATTAAGCTGTTGGTGGTATTATTTTAGTAAATGAGGGAAATTTGGCCATGACAACAAGGAAATTCCCCTACTCTGCTGCTGCATTGTGGCCAGTAGAAGGAGGTGTGGGAGTTTGTCTGCGAGATGGCAGATGGAGCTCAGCCTGTCGTGCAGCATGACGTGCTGCTTTCTGAGTCTACATCGCATATGGAGATAGTTGCTACCGAGAATTTTGTGCCCACTATGCGGAAGAAAATGCCTTTCACCCTTCGGCTTTGGTGCTACAACGAGATCTGCAGGATTTTACTGGTGATTCATCAGTATCGGAGATGGTACCTGATTTAATGCTGGAACCGAATGTGCAATTGTCTGTTTCCCCTGGATTGCTTCCTTCTTCTCATGCTTCTGTGCCTTCAGCTGAGATTGCTCCTGATTCCCGATTGGGACTTCCAGGTTCCTCGCTGTTGCAGCAGTTTGCTGCACCCTCTGCTGCTTCTCCGCAGGCCTCCTGTTCTACGTCACAAGTTGTGCGACAGCAGTTTGGACTCTCGTCGGATTCAACGGAATTTTTTACTGACTGGTCGGTGGATTCTGCCCTTCAGACTTCTGGCTGGAAATGTACAGCCTCTGGACAATGGGTACCGGATCCAGAGTGGGGCTCTGGTTCTTCTATCATCTCTTCAATGCATGCCACCATAGATTCTACCCTGAGCTCAGGTATTGAACTGTCTGTTACTATTAAAAGTTTTTCTAAGGATGCGCATCCAGTTGGGGACCACACTACGGCCTGTATTGTGCCTAGTATGTCCTTGGGACAGGGTGGGGGTACTGATAGGGGGAAAATGGTTCTGCAACTTTTAATTCAGATAAATCAATTCCTCACAAGTCTACTAGGGTACTAATGTCTGAACTGTTTAAAAACAAGTTAGATCAAGCACCTCGACGTAATGCTGTGAGTTTGCAGTATAAAAGGGGTCTTGTTGAACATCCAGACAGGTATTATGTGGCCAAACAACTTTTGAGGGGCTCTATACACTTTCTTCCTGCTGATATTTATGCCCTCATTCATATTTCTGGTGAGGATTCCTTTGACATCAGTTTCAAACATAATAATAGCCTAGAAAAATTTTGGGATAAATATTCTTCCCTTAAATCTACTCCACTCTGGACCCCATTCTATGCAATTCCTCTTACAAAACCTCAGATTCGACATATTACTGTTATGTTTCGAAATTAGGGGGTCAATGTCAATGATATTTATCATTGGTTACAAAATCGGTGTGACATTCTAGGCCCTCCAGAAGCCATTCTTGATTTAGAAGGGATTTGGACGGGAGGGTGGAAGTTTAAAGTAAAATTGTTTCAAGTTAACTCTGAAATTATTCATTTACCTAATAGTTTTTTTTAGGTAAGGATAGGGGGGGTCTTGTTGTATGGTGGAAAACCCAGGGCCTGCTATAAGTGTGGGGCTAAAGCACACATTAGCAGTACTGCTGACATGTAAATGTTCTTTATGTGGGGCATATGGGCATTCTGTTGATCTTTGTGAAAACATCTTTTAGTGTAACCTTTGCGATGAAAAAGGCCACGCTTTTCATCAATGTCCCTGGGCTAAACGAAATAGGGCAGAAGGCTGGGATCAGAATGACCTCATAAATAGGGCACAGGAGAAAAGAAGGGATTCTACTTTTCCCACCACCCCCTTCTCATGGGGAAGAGGGCCCTCTTTCAGTTACTGTAGCAGTTGAAGCTTCTCCTTTGAACACTGAACCTCCTGCTGCGGATAGTTTAGATGTTTCTCTGGCTACCTCTTCTGCAGGTTTTTCTTGTGTGAAGGTAACACCTACTAGTGAATCTATGCCCCCTCCCATGTTTGAAACTGTTAAAAATAGAAGATTTACCAGAGCCTCTCTTAAACGTACAACCCCAGCCCCTATACCTACAGACAATATTTTTTTACCAGTGCAGGATGATTTAGGGGATTCTGATCTTAAATCTGATACTTCCCACAGATCTGAAATGATAACAGAAGATGAGGATAGTAGATCTACTGAATTATCTAAAGAGAAAAAAGGAAAAAAAGGAAGACTAGCCAGAAAGGAGTTTCCTGAGCCTTTATTTTTTTTCTTTTCCTATACTACCTGTAAAGCCACTTTACGAATTGGGTCATTCAATGTGTGCAGTCTAAAGAATTTAAAAAAACAGATTTCTGTATTTTCTTTCTTAGACTCACTTAAAGTGGACATTCTTTTCCTTCAGGAAACTAGACTTTCTTCTTTATATGATATTGATCAAGCTAAAAAATGGTGACGGTGGGGTCCTTCTTTTTGGTCCTTTGGTTTGGATACTGTAGACAGTATTGGGATTTTATTTAAATCCACACAATATCATATTACCAGGCTTATAGATATTCTCCCAGGCCGTGCTTTACTTTTAGATTGCACTTTGGAGATTTTTCTTTTCATTTAATTAATTTGTATGCCCCTCAAGTGAAAACAGCTAGGATAGAACTTTTTGATACCATTAAACCCTTTCTCTATACAAAAACATATTATATGGGGTGGGGATTTTAATTGTGAATTGGATATTAATTTTAAGGAACTGTACAGAAAAATGTACTGTGATTCTCATCACTTACAACATACTGTTTCGATGCCAGTTTGTTAGATGTCTATCGATATCTCCATACCACAGTGAGTGGGGCCCACATACCAGAGGCATATTTATGCTACTCGAATAGATATGTTCTTGTGTCAACACCTTAGACCATCTTCTTGTATTATTACACCTACAGAGTTTTCTGATCATAGGCTGTTATTATGCACCCTAGGTTTGGATAATCTCCCTACTAAAGTGTTTTTCCATTTTCAACGATGGAGGTTGAATATGTCCTTTTGAGTTCACCAGACTGTTCCTTTTGCCTGGAAGTTTTTTGAGGCCCGTAATTCTACTTTGTGTTTCTATGATAATATTTATGAGTGGTGGATAGATACGAAAAGTGACCTGAAACAATTATTTCTTAGTTTTGGTCAGAAAAAAGCTAATTCTGATTATTTGCAATATTTACACCACCAAAATCAGCTGTATAAATTGATGTCCTTCCCTCCACACGATAGTGCAAAATTTAAAACTCAGATTTTTGAAATAAAAAAACAGATGAAACAATACCAATACAACAGGGCTAAATCATTAGGAATGGAATTTCAGTATGGTACAAATAAACAGCCTGCTTCTGATCCATATTAAGCGTGTAAACAGTGCCTGGACAATACATTGATGTCGGTCTTCTTACTAGTGATGGTACTTTGGTTATCACTGATTTAGGAATGTTGTCAGTTGTACAACAATTTGTTACTTCCACCTTTCATGATTCTGGAGAACCTACTTGTGCCCCTTTGGATGATTGTTTCTCTTCACTTCCCCAAGTAGAAGAATCTATGCAGCGTTGCCTAATAGAGGCCTATCTCTTCAGCGGAAGTTGAAGTAGTAATTAAACAACTTTCTTGGTACTTCTCCTGGGTTGATGGAATCCTAATGATTTTATAAATCTTTTCTTTCTCTCATGAGTTTGTTTTTACCTTTAGTGTTTAATTTTATGTTAACTTCTCATACACGGTTCTCTGGTTTCAGTATGTCCCTCTTTCATTTTTTGTATAAAAAGGGTGATAAAAAATTACTTTCTAATTGGTGACCACTTTGCCTTTTAAATAGTGACTATAAAATATTGGCTAAGATTCTCAATAATAGATTATTACAAGTAGCTAATTCCCTTATACACCCTGCTCAGACATGTGCAATACCTAATCGAAAAAATCAGTATAATTTATACCTTTTAAGAGAACTTTTTGAGGCAGGTAAACTGGGCTCAGTTTCAGGTTATATAAGTTAGATCAGGCTAAGGCTTTTGATCAAGTGAGACATGGGTATATTTTTCCCTTATTGTTAAAATATGGTATTCCTTTTCAGTTTGTACAATGGATTCATATATTGTACACATATACTACTATAATTCCCACTGTCAATGGAATCTTTGGTATGGAGGTGTCTCTTAACAAAGATGTTAGGCAAGGTTGTCCTTTAAGTCCCTCTTACATTTTGCCCTTGTTCCTGTCATTTTGTTGTATTTACAGAGATCAATGTATTAGGGGGTTTAGCCCCTCACCCTCATTACCACCTGAGAACATTACAGCATATGCTGATGATGTTACACTGCTTTTACACGATACCACTTCTGTACAGTTAGCTCAGGAGGTTTTCCATCATTATGGATGCATTTCTGGAACATGTCTTAATACAGAAAAGAGTTTTATACTTTCTCTAGCTCCCACTAACTCAGAGCTGGGAGTTAATTTGGCTATTCCTTTTGTTATTGGCCCTCAAAAAATCCTTGGTGTTTGGTTTGGACATGGGGATTTGGCTACTTATAACTGGGAACAACAATTGAAGGTGGGGGAATATAAGGTGAACATGTGGAAACATTGGAAATTTTGGGAAAAAAGTGTTTTGATTATTAAGAATTTTTGTTACCTATATTTATTTTTTTAAGTTACTTATATCCACCTCCACTAAACTTAGAAACTAGAATTCTTAGTTTATTCTTTCAAATGGTGTGGGGCAATCAATTGAACCCAGTAAAATGGGAAATTACTTATTTACCACTTAAGAAAGGTGGCTTGCATATGAACAATCCTATTGTTTTTTTCCATTCCTTATATTTTTTTACTTCCTTTAGTTATTTATGGACCTCTGTTACTGTGATTTGGCAAATATAGGCTCATTTTCATTGGAAAAAGTTTTTTGCTAAATGGACCCTTTTACCACTAAAAATTTTGCTTTCTGATTCTATACCTTCTTATGGGGTAGCCACAATAAAAAAAAACTGCAGCAATGGAAAGTTCCTTTTCCAAAATTACTGTCTTTAGATAGAAAATCCTTTTATTCCTATATTGTTTATGAGGTACAACAGGTCCATCTTATCTTTCCTAACTGTGTGCCTACTAAAATGGTATTTGCTCTACACAAACTTTCAGATTTTAGGCTTCCTTTTCATATTTGGGATATTGTCTGGATTTCTGCTCAAGGGAAGTTGGGAGTTCGGGGTAATTTAAAGTATAAACCACAGACAGATAGGTATTGTCCTAGACTTCTCTGTCCTAATATTGAGAAAGTATGGTGCATTTTTATTGATTGTCCTCATAGTAAGCAATTTTGGGCAGATGCTGCACTTCATTGGAATATTCCTTTTTTAACACTTATTTCTTATAATACTTTGATTTTAGGGGATTACACGGGAATGTGGAAGAGATATCAGTCTAGTACTTTGAATGTATTTTTTGCCTTTCTTCAATATTTTTTATGGCAGGCTCGGTGCCAATATATTTTGCAACAACAGATTGTATTAACTACTGTTATTCTTTCACAAATAGAAGCAGGATTGTTCAGGGTTAAAGAAAATGATGAACAAAGGTTTCCCAGGGATAAATTCAACAAATTGTGGAAGAATTTTTTTATTTAAATTTATGATTTCTTCCTGGTTTTTCTTTTCTGTTAATAATATTATATTTCTGTGTATGATTTTTCTGTAATTCAATTATTTCTGTGATGTTATGTTTCTTTTTGTCTGATAAACTTCCCCTACTCTTTTCGATGAGTGCCATGGGATCTTTAACATCCACCTGAACTACCACCAATCCAGGCAGATGGGACCTTGGTTTAACATCTCATCCAAAAGACAGCACCTCAGAAGTGCAGCACCCCTCTCATGCTGCACTACAGTGTCAGTACTGGGATATTAACCCAAGTGCCAGATGTGGGAACTGAACCTACAGCCCTCTGATCTCCCGGCCTCAGAAGTGAGTGTGTTACCTACTGAGCCACTGATACTGCCCCACTTAAGGGTTGTAATCAGGGGTACTGATGTCTTTGTTGGGAAGAAGTGGATAAGGGTTAACAAGGTGTAGTCAAAAACTGTGCAGACCAGTTGGTACAGTGGTAGAGCCCCTGACTGGGATGCTAAGGCCACAAGGTTCAAAACTGGCAGAGGCAGTGTAGTCTAATGTTTCCAGAAATGGGGGGGGCACTAGCATAGAGCAGGGAGTTGAGGGGGAGGAGTGGAGTTTGTAGACAGAACAAGAGTGGTTGGAGAGTAGAAATGTGAGCGGAGTAGAGTGGTGACACTAACTCCTATTGGCCAGTTAGTATAACTTGCTAATAGGAGTTTAGGGACTTAGAAAATTGAGCACCTGGTCATGTGACCACTGGGGCTCAATAAATCAAACTGGCCTTGGGAGGGGGGAGACTGGTGTGGGCAGGGCAGTAAATGTGCAGCATCAATAGGCTAACACCCTCAATAAGGAACAAAGTGCAGAGGAGCTGGCGATTACCTTTAAGTGCAGTACAGGCATCTGGAGAGGTGAGAGGGAGAGCCTGGGGATACTGGGCCTTTAAGGCTCTGTGGTCCCAATGTATCCCTGCAGCACTGCAAGTGTCTGGAGAGAGTGAGAGTGAGAGCCTGGGGATCCTGGGCATTTAAGGCTCCTTGGTCCTGATGTATCCCTGCAGAAGTGCAGGTGTCTGGAGAGAGTGAGATCCAGCACACTCTGTCACGGCTGAGCTGGTTTGTGCCTTGGACTGAATGATGCTGTATAGATTCACTGAAACACAGTGACAACACCAGTCAGTCAGTTTGTAGGCAGATTGTGCTGGCAGACTGTCTCACTGCTTGTATACTGGCAAATTATATTGAGGGCCTGATGTTAGAAATGTAACTGTGTTTGAACCAATGACTGGTAATCTCCTCAGCGTTATTACAACATGTGCTACATGGAGTGGATACAACTCTATATTTATTTAATTATTTATTTATCAGATATTGGATTACAATTACCTTTGAGCTGGGAGCTCTTTTACAAAGGTTCCACATCAGTGAGTAATACAAATGAAAAACTGGTAGACAAGAGAATGACTTATAGACAAGGTACAATATAGAAGTCAATAGACAATATAAACAGGTTCCAAACCATCAAAATACACTTAACAATTGGTAAAAAAGGCATTGCAGGGATCAAAGCAACAATGAGAAGTAGCCAAGAAGGCTTCGTCCAGAGGTAAGGAGGGAGGAAGGAGCTGTAGGTGGGGTGGAAGAGGAAGGGTAAGGGGTGGTAGGTGGGAGTGCGTGGAAGGGTGAAGGGTTGGAGGAATAGCGGAGGTAGGATGGGGGTAGGGGTGCTGAGGTGGGTGTGGAGGAAGGGCAATGAAGGGAGGTAGACTCAGATTTTAAGTGCAACGAAGGAACCGTGATAGAAAATGTGTGAGATACCAGCTTAGGGAAAGCAGTCTCAACCAGGGCTCCAGATAAAGTGTGTACGGCATATTTACTCACCTCATTTTAGGAAATACTCTTGAGAAATTTCTTTAATGAGTACCAGTACTCATCAACATTGTAAATACTTCACACACAAGAATAGTGCTTCATAACAGAACTGGTGATTCAAAAGGAACAGTTTTGCCCGATTTGCAGCACTTGTAGTTTAAACTACAAGTTTGAGCACCAGGAATAAGTGGTGGTGCTAATAGAGCTGCAAAGAATGAATGCACTAAAGAAAAATAGCACCACCACAAACAACCAGAATTCAGGGTTTCATTCATTTTTAAACCATTTATTTAATAAAAAGCAGCACAAGATACAAAAAACTAACGTTTCGCAAGGACAACGCCCTGCTTCATCAGAGTTAATTTACTTTCACAAACTACAACCTTTTTATACAGACCTCAATATACATAATCAATTATAAAGAGGTAAAAACACCACGTTTAATTAACTATACAATCATCACTTGGCTATAGTGAATTAAGCCAGGAATTAACTTTTTAGCCACATAATGGTGATTCCTTAATTGGCTTTCATTTAACAGTTTTATTATTTAATTTACCCAAATTACAAGTATAACTTATCAGGAAGATCAAAATCTATGAGGTAGCCTTTAATTTATACATCAAATATAAGGTACAGTCTATCTTATATCCACATACTATATTAGTGGACCCACAACTTTGTTCTTATATATTTGTTAACTAACAGCATATTATTATTATCATTTAAAACTCCACATATTTTTTGCATTTCCAAAGTATCCAGCATCCACTCATTAAGAGTTTGAATGACTAGGTATTACTTAGCCACATACTCAGTTGTAGCCAATGTCTCATTAATTGCCTCGTAGCTCAATATTACAAGAGAGTCAATTATAACCCTACAGCATAAAAAACGTTATTTTTATTATTGCAGTGACACTTAAATATATATACATCTGATTACCAATATCACTCTATGGATTACCCAACTATAGTTTACTAAGAAATGCCGCAAGGTCTATATTTTCATTTAACCCTTTGTCACTTCTCGCCATGAGAAAGTATATCCCAAAACTTTCACGCTATCCTACTTTTTTCTCAAAATCCCCACCATGAGCACTTTTAGTCACCATTTCAATACCCATAAAACTGATTTCTTGTATCCCATCCTTTTGATTTATTAAATGTTTAACAATTACATATGCTGTATTCGAATGAGAAATGGCTCGTATATATTCTCCCATTCTAATTCTAAACTGCCTTATAGTTCTACCCACATAGAAATGTCCAAAACTACAAAAAAGAATATAAATAATTGCTTTGTGGAGTGAGCTAATTTGCAGAGTGCTCCACAATGCGAAGCGGAGTACTTCACGTTATAATGAGTAAGCGAAAGTCCATTGAAAACAATGACTTCACATTACTTTGTCTTCCCAAACCACTGCTCCACCAATTCTTAAGGTGAAGTATATTGAAAACAATGTACTTTGCCTTGTTTTAACTCAAAGGCAAATTATGCAGTGATTCATGGGATTTCAGTTCACATGGGCTCTAGATTGTTCTGACAGCCTCAGTTTGGGGTAGTGTGTGTAGGAAGCTGAAGGAGAGTCTGCTCTGAGAGCTTTCTGTGAATCAAACCTTCTAAAAGCTGTTTTGAGTCATTTTTTCTGCTGAAATGTTAGTTCTTCGACTGTAGGAAACCCTCCTGTGCTCATATCATTGAGCGTTTATTGTTTGTGTGTGGATTTTGAATGCTAATGTACAACGTTCAGTCTGTGTGCTGAGAGACAGTGGAAGTGTGCTTTGGGGAGGGGCGTATATGTGGTGTAGGTAGATTAACTTGGAGAAAAAGACAGTTCTTTCTGTTTTGGTGACATTTTTCTTGTATAACTGTGTTAATGTACACAGTAATATTTTCAATAATTCTTGACATTTTTTTTGCTGATTTAGTGTGGTGCAGCAGTGAATAATTTTAGTTTGTTTAAAATATGTGGTTATATTACTGAAGTTTTCAATTTGCTACGCATTACTTAGTGTGTGTGTGAGTATGTGCATGACATCAAATCAGACACCTTTATTGTGCCACATAGTAATTTCAGCAATGTGACCCTGCTATCCACTGCAGCTGTGTGATTTTCTACTTCTTTGTGGTATCTTTACTGGTACTCATGCTAGTGACTCTTACTGCAGCAGATCAGTACACTGCCCCCCCGTGGCCCGCCCCAACTAGCAAAGGTATTATTTCCAGATCTGAATTTCTGATGGTGAGCACTGGTCAGGTGTTGTGCCTTTGCATCTGTAACTCTTCAGTGCACAGTGCAATCTTAATCTGTCTGTGCATTTGCATCTCTTTAGTGCCCAATCTCCATCTGTAACTTAAGTCACAGTTGTTTCTTTGGCTTCCCTTCAGAGTACTGGACAGGTGTGGTGCATAATTCTGCATGAACATTGTACTCATTAATATGCATTTTAAGTCAAGACAATCATCATGAGTCGCTCATGATACAAATCATATTCTTCATCATCACGGTCACAAATGCAGTCACAAATCACAATTCACGATCATGTCACAAATCACAACATTAATATTTTTGCTAGTTACTTGGATGTATTGTAAGCCTGTTTTGTAGTACCTCTCCAGGCTTCACCATCCCACCATTGTACTCATTAATGAACGTTTTTAACTTGGGGAGTTTTGTGCTATAGCTCATTGAGGAAGTACAGCCATAGGCATTTGCGTACCCAATACAGTTCCATATTGGTTATCTCACACCATCGACACCAAATCACGTTCTTCATCATCACGGTCACAAATGCAGTCACAAATCACGATTCACGATCACATCATGAATCACAACATTAATTTTTATGTTGCTTGCACACATGTGCAAGAAACATAGTGTCATCATCCGAGTTTTTGGAGGTGTGGCACCCATCTTCCAATTCAGTCACTGTGTTTGCAGGCGTGGCCCCAGTTCCCCAATCACTGCTGCAGCTGTCTATGACAGCAGTTGAAAATGCAGTGGTCGTACAGTTGAAAGGGAGAGCTCCGCTTCAGTGAGCAGAGCTCCCCCTCCACACACACACACACAGCGCGCATGCATACTGCGTGCTCATGTGCCTTCCTCCCCCATGCACATGCTGTATGGCCAACAGGGAGTGCCCTCTCCCCGTGGCTCCATGCCCCCAAAACTTCCAGGTGCCATGCTGGGAGCCCACCCCAGCGTGGCAAAATTTGTTATGGCTGATGGGGGTTACCAATCCCCCGTTGGCTCCACGCCCCCTCAAAACATCCAGGTGCCATGCTGGGAGCCCACCCCAGCATGGCAAATGTCCCTCGTTGCCTTATTCAAAAAAAACAACCTGTAAATGCAAAAACTGGCCCTCGGCACTTCTCCCTGCCCCCTCCAACAACCCGCACCCACCCACTGCGCACCCTGCCTTCCCACACCCCCCTCATCCCATACTTACCTCTGGACCTTGGCGCAATGACCTTCAGTGGACCGGGAACATGTCTGCACTCTTCAAAGCCGACCGCGAACTGAGGAAATGTCGGTAAGCTGTATAATGGGATAGATAGGTATTTCTCAACTTTGCTGCATATCTCAGGCATTTTTTGGAATTTTGGCACCACATTTTCAACATGGGGTTTTTGGGACCCCTCCTCATGAATTCTGTCACTGTCATGGTGTTAATCGGGCCCGAAGGGTGATTTTGCGGTCACTGCACAAAATCACCTTTTGGGACCGATTAACGAAATCGACAGTGCCAGTGTTCATAAGGTGGGATCTCAAAAAGCCTATGTTGCAAATTTGGTGAAAAAATTCCTAAAAATTACTGTTTTATGAGTGTGCATTGCGCAGTTCCTACGCACACTCGTAAGTTCACGAATTTTTAATATTTGCACTCCAGATTTTCAACTTTGCCATTTTACCACACCTCCTTATGAGCAGTACAGCTGTCATTTTTCACATCGCCCTCCAAGATGTGTTTCCGCTCATGTAGCACACAATGGCGCAGTCGGTGTGCGAAATCAATGTATGGGACACATTAAGAAAATCACAGAGATACTGTTCATGAGCAGTCATCTTAAAATGGCTATGTTGACAATTTGGTGAAGAAATTCCTAAAAATGACTGTTTTACGAGCATGTGTTGCACAGTTCTTACGAACGCTCGTAAGTTCGCTAATTTTTAATATTTTCACTCCAAATTTTCAGCATTGCCATTTTACTACACCTCCTTATGAGCAGTACAGCTGTCATTTTTCACATGTCACCCAAAATGTGTTTGCATGTATGTAGCGCACAATGGCGCAGTCGGTGTGCTCAATCAATGTTTGGGACAGATTAAGAAAATCACAGTGACACTGTTCATGAGCAGAGGTCTTAAAATGGCTATGTTGAAAACTGGGTGAAAAAATTCCCCAAAATGACTGTTTTATGAGCATTTGTTGTGCTGATCCTACGCACACTCGTACGTTCGCGAATTTTCAATATTTTCACTCCAGATTTTCAACATTGCCATTTTACCACACCTCCTTATAAGCAGTATAGCTGTCATTTTTCACATCTTGCCCAAAACATGTTTCCGCCCATGTAGCGCACAATGGCGCAGTTGGTGTGTGAAATCATTGTATGGGACACATTAAGAAAATCACAGTGACACTGTTCATGAGCAGAGGTCTAAAAATGGCTAGTTTGAAAATTTGGTGAAAAATTTCCTAAAAATGACTATTTTACAAGTGTGCGTTACGCAGTTCCTATGCATGCTAGTAAGTTTGCAAATTTTTAATATATGCACTCCAGATTTTCAACATTGCCATTTTACCACACCTCCTTATGAGCAGTACAGCTGTCATTTTTCACATGTCACCCAAAATGTGTTTCCGTGCATGTAGCGCACAATGGCGCGGTCGGTGTCGTGATCAAAGTTTGGGACAGATTAAGAAAATCACAGTGACACTGTTCATGAGCAGAGGTCTTAAAATGACTATGTTGAAAATTTGGTGAAAAAATTCCTTCAGACATTCTTCAATGTCACTAATGAAGACATTGAACAGGACTGGCCCAGGAGCGATCACTGCAGCACCCACTGGTAACCCCCCTCCTAGACTGCACACCATTTACCACCACTCTCTGCCTCCTGTCTGTTAGCCAGTTTCTAACCCAGTTTACCACCCTTTCCCCATGCCCAGCCTACCCAGCTAGTTTATCAGCCTCCTATATGGGATGGTGTCAAAGGCTTTGCTGAAAATAAGGTAGCGTTGTACACTGCCCCCCTGATTCACTTTCTTTGTCACCCAGTCAAAGAAATCAACCAGATTTGTCTGACATGATGTCCCCACTGTGAATCCATGTTGTCTATGGTCCTGGGCTCCGATGGCTTCTAAATGCCCCACTATCCTTTCTTTAAGCAATGTCTCCATGATCTTCCCCACTACTGAGGTGAGGCTGAATGGCCTATTGTTCCCTGCCTCTTCCCTGCTGCCAAACTTCTGTAGTGGGACTACATGTGTCCTCCTCCAATTCACTCATGTTGAATGACTCAGTGAACATGGCTGCCAGAGGTACTGCTATCTCCCTTTGCAGTTCTCTTAATATCCTTGGGCATAAGCCATCTGGTTCCATCGCTTTGTCCACCTTCAATTTAGTAAGCTCCTGCAGGACTCATTTGTCTTTGAATGGACTATTGTCCACCTCTTCACCCCCTTGGCAACTGCTGTACTGCTGTGCCCCTTGCCCCTCCCACTCTTCTGTGAATATGGAACGGAAAGACACAGTGGATGTCTTGGGAGGAAAGCATGGAACTATCACTTCCAAATACCTAAACAGCACATACAAGCAAGCAACATTCGGCATTGACAAATGCTTGTTTTATTAGTTACTTGGATGTACTGTAAGCCCGTTTTGTAGTATCTCACCAGGCGTCACCACCCCACCATTGTACTCAATAATACGTGTTTTTAAGTCAGGGAGTTTTGTGCTACAGCTCATCAGGGAAGTACAGCCATAGGCATTCGTGTTCCTTCCTCTACAGCATGTGAGTTACAGTACCGTAGTAGTGGTGGGAAGTGGCCCCAATTCGTTCAGAAAGTGATTCATAGAGTAACAGGGATCCATGGAGTACTCCACAATGTGAAGTGGAGTACTTTGCTTCATAGTGAGGAATGTGAAGTCCACTGAAACCAATGACTTTGCATTATTCCACCTTCCACAAACCACTTCTCCAACAATTTTAAGGTGAAGTACATTGAAATCAATGTAATTCACCTCACTTCACCTTGTAATTGAGCTCCAAATGAAATTCTGCAGTGATTCATGGGATTGCAGGTCACATGGGCTCTAGATTGTTCTGCACAGCCTCAGTTCTGGCCTGGTGTGGTGTGTGTGTGTGTGTGTGTGTGTGTGTGTAATAGCTGGAGACACTGCTATTCAAAACCTCTAAAAGCTGTTTCAAATGCCTTTTTAAATCATTTGTTTTGGTCAAAATTTCATACATCGATTGTAGGAAACCCTTCTGGGCTCATATCATTGAGTGTTTATTGTTGTGTGTGGATTTTGAATGTTAATTTGGAACAGTCAGTCTGTGTACTGTGAAGTGTGCTTTGGGGAAGGGGCGTATTTGTGGTGTAGGTACATTAATTAACTGGGAGAAAAAGGCAGTCTTTTTTTGGTTATTTTTCTTGTATAACTGTGTTAATGTACACACAGCAATATTTTCAGTAATTCTTGACATTTTTTTGCTGATTGTTGTGGTGCAGCAGTATATAATTTGTCTGATTAAAACATTTGGTTATATTACTAAAGGTTTTCAATCTGCTACGCATTACTTGTAGTGTGTGAGTTTGTGTGAGTTGCGTGCCATTAAATCAGACACCTTTTATTGTGCAACAGAGTAATTGCAGCAGTGTGGACCTGCTATCCACTGCACCAGCATGAATTTTTTTATACTGCATTGTGGTATCTTTACTGGTAGTGGATTGTTACTGCTGTGCACTAATCCCCCCACTGGTAAAATGTATTCCTTTCCAGATTTGGATTTCTGACTTGTGTGCACTAGTTAGGTGTTGTGCCTTTTCATATGCATCCCTTGAGTGCGCAGCGCAATCTTAATCTGTATGTGCATTTGCAGTGCACCATTAATTCTGGGAGACTGCATTTCTTGTTATGCTCTCATTTCACTTCGTCAGCACTGGGCAATTTTCTGGACACAAGACAGTAGCATTTCATCAGCACTGGGAAGTTTTCTGGACACAAGACAGTAGCACTTTGGGGATGCACATTAATTCTGGTGACTGTGTGGGTGGGGTGCTGCCAATATTGTTGTCACTCCGCCTTACTTCGCGTTTAAAGCGGAATGACAATGTGAAGTAATAATAACAAGGCGAAGTGAGCCTTTGTTATGGGGCACTCTGCGTAGTGAAGTGCCAGCGAAGTGGCCACTTTGCTTTCACTTCGCAGGGAGATTTTAAATTCGCTGCATCTCTAATTCCAATCTCAAAAAACATGTCCATTGATTTAAACAGGGCAATCAGCTGTTTCAAAGAAATGGACAAGAAGATTTTTTTAGATCTCTTTGCCACATTATTGTTTATTTATTTAGTTTTTGTTGACCGGGTAAGTGCACTAGACAAATCCTGCCTATTTTCAGGCACGACCGGGAGGGATACAGATGAATGCCAACTGACCTTGAACCAGATTAAGTTGTTGGTGGTATTTTTAGTGAATGAAATTTGGCCAGGAAACAGAGAATTCCCTACTCTTTTCAGATAAGTGCCATGGGATCTTTAACATCCACCTGAACTACCACCAATCCAAGCAGATGGGACCTCGGTTTAACGTCTCATCCAAAGACGGCACCTCAGAGTGCAGCACCCTCTCATGCTGCACTACAGTGTCAGTACTGGGATATTAACCCCAATGCCAGATTTGGGAACTGAACCACAGCCTCTGATCTCCTGGCCTCAGAGGCGAGTGTGCTACCTACTGAGCCACTGACACTGCTATTGTGTATTGCTTCCTCTTGGCTCACGTGCCTGACTTTGTGATTCAGTTGCCTAATTCACACACACACTGGCCCTAGCCTGGGAGATTACATCAAGAAGCTAGAAGTATGCAGCAATGTTGTGAGTACCAGAGGGGCCAAGTGACCCCCAACCTGTGGGTTTACCTGCTCCTGCTCCTGTACAAATAACAGCTAGTAAAAGTGAAAATGTTTCCCCCCAGCTAGGGGAGATAACTTATTACACTGAAAGCTGACTGTGGTGTGCGTGGACTACATGAACATATGAAACTGCTGGCAGAAAAAGGTTCACATGTCTATCAAGTCTGACCAATTGTGCAGCTCTCAGTTTAGTACCTCTTCTGCTTCCCCCTCAATCCCTTCCCTCCATCCCCTGTCCTGGCCTTCCCCAATTGTGCTCTTTCCTGTACTAACCCTTCCCCTGACTCTATCTCATGTCCTTTTAAAGCTATCCACTGTCCTCAGTTTGATTAACTTCTCCGGCAGTGCGTTTCTTCTCTACCACTCTCTCTGTGAAGTAATGCCTCCTCATTTCCTCCTGAACCTTCCCTTCCAACTTCAGATTGTGCCCCTAGTGACCGTACTTCTCCATTAAGCAGAACAATCCTCCTCTCTGACTTTGTTGATGCCTTTCAGGTACTAATGTCTCCATCATGTCCCACCTTTCCCTTCTCTCCTCCAATGAGTACATGCTGAACACCTTCAATCTTTCCTCATAAGGCAACTCCCCCAGTTCCATGATCATTTTTGCAGCCCTATGCTGAACCCCCTCCAGTAAACTCACATCCTTCTTGAGGTATGGGCACCAGAACTGTACATGGTACTCCGAGTGTGGCCTCACCAGTGATCAGTACAAGGGCAGGATGACCTCCACCCTTCTAGAGGTGATACCTCTGGCAATGCAAGAGAACAGCAGTCACAAAAACTGTATATGTGGATAGGGCAACTGAGCCCCCAAGAAGCGGAGCATAGCAAGATGGTAAAGAGGAGAGAAAAACTTTTTGTCTGACTGCTTGATAAAGCCATTTGCTAGATGACAATACATGCCATGGAATTTGGTGTAAATTAGGTAACTGAGCACAAAGTCAGGTAACTGAGTCAAGAAGAAGCACTACACCATAATGTGGTAAACTGATCTAAAAAATGTTTTTTGTCTGTTCGTGGACATTTTTTTCAAAAATTGGAACTATTTGTATATGGGTTACTTGCACTGCCTGTTAGAATAACAAACACTTGAATCAATGGGTACAAACAAGGTTAAGTTTTATTTAATATGACTGTGCAGATAGGATGTCATCACTGAAATGTGATGTCAACTCGATTTTATGTAATTTGCCTGCTGTTATGTAACAGGCCCAATGTCTACTTTCACAAGAAACTATCTGAGCACACCATTTCAGTCATTATTTACACATTAATATATACATGCAGCAATTTACTGATACAAATTTCATTTATTGCAATACAGTGTGAACATATACTTTATCAACTTTCACTGTATAATTGGATTTACAGCAGTATAGTGTTTCTATTAAAGCAGCAGCGTATGTATGTATTCCATGTAAATTCTGACCTATACATTTCTACATTACTGTATTTCAGATTGACCCATATCTCCTGAATTGTATGATACCATTCTTTCTCCATTTTAAGTCTACTTTGGTACTTTTCTTCACATTTGAAATAATAAAAGGAGCACTCATTTTCATAAGGTTAGGGAACACTGCTTACTGCATAATAGTTCATTTAAATCACGACAAAAGTGATTTTGAACAACTAATGAACAAACAGCTGAGAATAATAATGAAGACCTGGTCCAAGCTATATGAAAAGGGCACTCCTTTTATTATTTCAGATAGGAAAAATGTTCTAAAGCAGACTCAAACTGTGGAAAGAGGTATCATACAAGTCAGTGATAAGAACAATCTAAAATATAACAAAAAGTATAGGTCAAATATTTCATCTCTGTCGTGCACTGCTGCTTTAAGTTCTCACTTGATAGAAAATAAAAAGCAGGTGCTGGATTACTTGAAAAGAGTTCCTAAAATACAACCCTGATGTTGTTTGCTTCTTAAAAATAATTGCAATATATTACTTTTCCACTGATTTCACATTTCATTTCTAAGGCACAAGGCGCTTTATGCCAGACCCTATGGCAAAATCACACCTTGCACCAGGCGTTCCACAAGTTGGTATTCCAAGTTGCAGCTTGTGCCAAAGTTGGGTTACACCACCCGCTATGCCCGTAGCCTGCTGTGGCATGGTGCAAGGGTGGTTACGGCAACAACTGCACCCTATTCAGAAGGCGGCTGCCGTAACTCACCTACACCATTCCAGAACAGGTAATGGCATAGCAGGAGTTAGACCAACATGGAGGTGCCAACCGTCCAGCCCCCAATGCACCCAGGTGTGTGCAGGTGCATTTCAGAGGGGGAGCTCCGGTGAAAGCAGTTGATTCTGCACCGCAATTTGTGGAACCCAGGTCCAGTGTGCCATTCTCTGGGTGCTAGCCTGTGGCTGCCGCAAGTTATAGACGTAGGTGCCATGGACCCTGTCTTGGAATAGGGTGCAGGGTCCCAGGCATAGCGCCACATGGTACAACTCGCATACGTCCATGAGTTGCAGCATGTGCTTTGGAATCAGGCCCCTGGTTCCAAAACAGTGGAAAAGGATTTCTACTATGTGTCTTCTCACTCCCAGCACAAATCACCAAATGACTTCAGCCCTGCCCTCCTGGCTTACAACATCATACATAAGCACCGGTTATCATCTTAGTCTTACTTATTTGTTGAATTTGTTTAACAGCAGACCTTGTGATGAACTCTGGTGCAAGACTTTTCTGTACTGTATGAATGTGCCCCAGACCATTGCACTGACCTTCCCTGCTTACCATCCCAGAGTGGCTTTCAACCAGCCTAATAAAGCACATGACATACCATAAGATACTGCTGTGAAAAGGGCTTCATTGCCTTTGAAATACACTGCTCCTTTTAGCATATTGCAGCATTTTGTGATATACTTCATCATTACCGTGTTGCACCCTGGCTGGATCTGCTGTACACCTGCCTCCTGGAATAGCAGCAAAAAGGACATAAGTCTCAGGATTCCCTGGTTCATAGCGTCAGAGTATAGTATTTCACCCATGGCCTATAGGACATTTAACAGTCTCCCAAGGAGGGCAGGGAATCTCAGATATGCATGCCCTAAAGACATTCTGCCACATAGCCTTTACTGGGGTAAGCTATCATGTAGGCAATGCAGCCATACCATCCAAGAGAAGCAAAGAATTGAAGACTACAGCCCAGAGCAGTATTCTGGATCAGTAACAAAGACGTTTCCAGAATGCTGAAAGTTGCTTTTAGGATTGGATCCCAAGCAAGGCCCAGTACAAAAACAATATCAGTAGCGAACATCTGACATTGACAAATGCCTGTTCTTATGTTCTAGTGTTAAATGGAATTTTGCAAAACTGATACATGTTGCTTTTATGAGTCAAACTGCATATTCATAACAAAAAAAAAATTTATTATATCGATTCTAAGCAGTGAAAAAACATTTGTGCATAAAAAAATTGAAACTTGTTTGGCCCACTTGTGAAGTCTCCTTTGAAACAATCAGTGGAGGTAGCCAGACTGTTGAATTTATTTGTGGTATGTAATTTATAGCTTTCATCTGCACCTGGAGGGATCACTGACCTTTATTCTGTGTTTGCAGGTTGCAATTAGCAAGTTCTGCAGAATGCACTTTTAGTATTTGGCCTTTGAGTTGGAAATTGTGTATGATAATGGTGTGGTACATAGAGTGGGGTGCAAAGTTTACTCTTCTTTTTATAAAATAAACAGAGATTTTTTAAATTATTAACAAAATTAGGTTTTGTGAGGCATGAAAACAAGTTCTGCCTTTGTCACTGCAGAACTAGTTTGCATGACTTACAAAGCCTCTTTTGTGGAGTTTTCATGCAAATTACAGCACTGACTGTAACCACCAGCTGACTGACACAGGTGGTTACTTACAGAACCCACCCACCATGTGTTCCTGACAGATGTTCACCAATTCAGTGTAAGGCATGTATAAAATGTCTAACTCCAACATACTAGCATCCATGCCAGTACAGTAATGATCAGGTTGGCACAGAAAATTGTCTTACAGAGACTTCCAACAAGTGACAGCTTAAGGGATAACACCAATCAATCAATCAATCAATATCTTTATTTATCCAGGTGGCCACCATTGAGCAAGCTCATTTACAAGGTGGACCTGCGGTCCTACAGTAGTAATACAGAAAGACAAGTTACAATAGTACAAACAGTAAAAATAGCTGCTATTATAGTAAAAATGCACTTTTACAGGTAATATGCATTGAACATAGAAATACAAGGAGTCGTGGATAATGAACTTTCTGTATCCAAGCCCAAAAACTGTGCATTTTGTAGTGGAAATGTTAGGGAGGGTAGGCATACCAGGTAGAAGATATAAAGCGCATAATGTAGGGAGAGGTGGGGAACAGGGGTGCAAGCGAAGAGGACCTAATTGTTAGAGCAGAGTGAGGAATTGGGAGGGTGGAGGACCACACGAAAGGCGACAAAGCGATTTTTGCCCCAAAATGTGGTGACATATGGAGGAGAAAAGCTGCCATTGTACTAAGTGCAAGAGAAGGCATATAGTAGCAGGGGCATAACTGGGAGGGTCCTGGAGGGTAGGGCAGAGGGAGGTGTTGGATGGACGAGGGACCGAATATTTTTTGTGTCGAAAGACGATATATCCCCAAGTGCAGTAGCATGTGCTAGAGTCAGGCTGCAGCTGTTCAGAGCATCAAAGAATAAGATATGGGAGTTGGCAATATATCCTGTGGATCTGTTGGTGGGCACGCTAGAGGCAGAGCACACATTTCAGATGGGGGCCGCTGTTTGAGGAGGAGGTTAGTCAGTGTCTAGTAAAGCAGTTGCAAATTTCCGTAATGCCATCACGGTAAAGCCTTTTGAACTAAAGGGTACTTACTGGGGTTTTCTGCTTAAGTATTTTTGGGGTTTTATTCCATATTGATGTGAGTGAGACTCCAAAGGCAGCTCTCCACTCATGTGAGTGCCCTGGGTATATTTAGCAGGAGTTGTGAGCAGCTTCTAAGGGAGTAATTCCTGGGCACAATCAGAGACAGACAGTTGACAATGTATTGAGGAGTTTGACACTGAGGGCTCTAAGTGTCCTAAGTGCTGCATTAAAGTTGCGCCTATAGTGAAGTGAGGTCCAGCCCATGGCGGCATATAGTGCGCAATGATAGGTAGAGAAGGGGAGGTCAGTGATGAAGTGTATAGCTCTGTGGTAGAGCGTATCCAATTTTCCAAGATAGGAAGCCACACAGCTACTGTATATGAAGTCTGCATAGTCAATTAAGGACAGGACCGTGGCTTGGACTAGTCGTTTCTTTGCATCTGCTGTAAGAAGTCTTCTTATCCTGTAAAAAAGGCCAAGTCTTTGCCTTAATTTTTTCAGCAAGTCTTCCAGGTGGTCAGTGAAGGAGAGTTTACAGTCGATCCAGAACCCAAGATATCTGAATTTCGGAATGTACTCTAAGCACTGTCCCAGCATTGTGGTTATTGGGGAGAGGGAGTCAGTAGCGCTTGTGTAGTTTGCGGAGGAAAATAACATGGCTTTAGTTTTCTTAGCATTTAATAGCATTTTTTATTGATTAGTTGGAGTTTCAGGAGGTTGAAATCTTTTTGTAGGTCAGTACAAGTTTCTTTTGGTGTGGGACGACTCAGGTACAGCACTGTGTCATCCAGCGAATAAGTGAATACTTCATCCTTGATTCCCTCATCAATGTTGTTGATATACACTGCAAGAGGAGGGAACCTAATATGGATCCCTGAGGGACACCTCTTTGTAAGAGTTTAGGGCAGATAGTTAGCCATCCACTTTCACCTGCTGATTTCTGTCTGTCAGATATTCAGAGAACCAGTTTAGAAGTAGCATCCAGCCATAGTGTTTTTAGCGAGTTGAGGAGCAGGTCATGATCGACTGTGTCGAATGCTTTGCTGAGGTCAAGAAACACAGCACATACTGACTTTTATGCTCCAACTCCAGTTGCCAGTCATTGGTTACTTTAGCTAATGCCGAGACTGTACTGTGGTTGGCTCTGAATTCAGATTGAAGGGGTTTAGTAATTTCCTCTGTTGATGAAGGATCTTAGTTGGCCATTTACTATTTTTTCCAGTAGCCTGAGAATGTGGGTAGGAGAGAAATTGGCCTATAGTTATTAAGTCGCAAGGGTCTCCAGATTTAAATAGCGGGATAATGTTGTGACCTTCCATATTTGAGGAGGGTACCCTGTGTTAGGGACAGGTTGAATAAATGACTAATAGGCACTGCCAATACGTGGCATGCTATCTTTAGGAAGTATGGTTCAAGTGCATCTGCGCTGGCACTTTCTTAGTATTCAGGTGGAGAATCAAGTCTTCCACTTCCTTGAGGGAAACCGATGAGAATGAGAAATGTCGACTAACGGAGCCAACATTTGGTGTGGTCATGCCAAGTTGGGTGCACAGGCTACATGCAGGCGAGTTATCGAAGGCTAAGTCTGCTGTGGCGAAGTGCGTGTTGAATGCCTGCAGTATCTCTTTTTTGTCATTGATTACTGTATTGTCAGAGGTAGTTTTTGTAGGGAGCATATTTTGTGATGTGGCTCCCACCAGTTCTTTGATTGTGGCCCAGAATTTGGAGGGACAACTGGCTGCAGTATCTAGTTCTGCTTGGTAATAGCAGGCTTTAGCTTCCCTAATCAGTTTGGTGCAGCGATTTCTGGCTGTTCTAAAGAGGCGTCAATCTTCCTCTTTTTGGGAATTGCGGGCAGTTTTCCAGAATTTATCCCTGGACAGTAGTGCAGCCTTGAGATCTTGAGTGAACCAACGGCATTTCCTAGCCTTTATGCATATTTTTGACAGAGACACATGTAGATTCATGGCGTAGGTAATGATTTCATGTAGTATAGAATATGCAGTTTCCACTGTTTTAGCAAGGTAAAAACTCTGCCACAAGGGGGAGTTTTTTAGGTCGAGTAGGTATGCCTTTTGGTCGAATGACCTAGTTGACCCTTTGGTGGAAAATTTGCCCATAGTTGGCACTTTGTTGACTGCCCAAACTCAACTATTAGGCAGCAGGTCACTAATATCCCGTCAACGGTTCCAACATGGGAGAAGGAATGGGGTTTATTCACAAGCAGGACATCCAGTAAGGGTACTTTTGGCGTATTCTTTTTGTTGATCTGGGTGGGCTCTTCGTTGAGTAGGGTGAAACCAAGGAGTCATGAAAGATTTAAGCTGGTGACCAGCTCCGGCAACCAATCATAATTTAGATCCCGAGGATAATTGTTTCCAGGGGGCTAGTGTCCAAGATAGTTGCAAGATAGGACAAGAGCTGAGTACCGGCAGATGGTGGTCTGTAGCATCCTATGACTAGGAGTGCTAATGATGGGGATAGGTCAATTTTTATGTCCAGGCACTCAAATCCCGCTACCAGTGAGTTAGAATTAAGTGTTAATGCCACAAATCTATCTTTGATGTAGATGGTGACCCCACCTCCTCTGGATTGCCTATCACATCTAAAGATCTGGTAGTTAGGTATATTAGTCATGCTATTTGGTGTAGAGGGCTGTAGCCAGGATTCTGAGATAACAAGCACATCTGGCATTGTATGGGCGGTCCAAGCCTGGATAAGGGTGAATTTTTTCAGCAGGCTGTACATGTTAACATGCATAAAACTAATACCTTTAAGAGATAGTGACTCAGAAGGGGAGGTACTGTAAGTTTATTTATGGGCCCTGGATTAAGCTTAACATTGCCAGAGCAGAGTAAGAGGAGGAGTAGCAATTTTTTCAGGAATTCAAGTGAAAGGCAACGAGCTCGGGGCTTTTTCCGGCTTGGCATGGAGGAGGAACCGGGGTGCCAAGCTTTGTTTTTTAATTTATGCAAGCCTAAGGACACTGAGGCTAATACTCTGGCTATGTAGCCCAGTGGGAGTAACTTCGAATTAATTAGAGATAAGGAAGGAGGCGTGAGATAAACCTTCAATAGTTGCTCTTCGAGGGAGGTAATCCACCTGGATTAGTTGGCAAGGAGCCTTGGCATAACATGTGATGTGTAGAGTCAGATTGGGCGAGCAGTCTTCAGGATGAGGATGTGGTGTACCCCCAGTCTCAAATTTTTTGGATAATAAGCCAGTAAGGGGTATGATACACAGTGCAGTCAGGAGGAGGAATTGCCACGATGCTGCCATAATTGCAGTTGTTGGGTAAATGAGGGAATATTGATAATAAGGGTAGCTCACTAGCTGCTGGTTGCAGGATTCCCTGGTGGAACCCTGGCAGTAACAAATTGTTTAAGTAAGAAAGAGAAGGCAGGAGATTCGTCAGGGATGGGCGTGGGCGGTGCTAACGGGTCTATATAATAGCACACAGAAGGGGGGATGGGTGAAAAATTGCGGCTTTGCCGTACCCCTCAAGCGGTGGAGTCTGATGAGGAGGTCTCGGGCGGCAGCTTCTGACGTGCCAACCGCCCGGTGTCCGCGGTCCACACGGAGGGTGTCTGAGCTGGGATCCCTAGTGGATTCTCAGCTAGAGAAAGGAGAGAGGAGCTCGAATTAATAGTGGGGCAACACCAAGGCTAGCAGTCTGAATGAAAACAGCTCAATTGGCAACTGAAAAGCCAACAATTTCCTTGGTGCCTTGCAGTCTGGAGAGAGCTACAAAGTCATGTAGAGGCTGTAGCACTTGGTTGCTAGGAACATTTTTAGACAATAAACACAGTTATTTGGCAAATCAGTCACAGTTCAGTCATTTTTAGTACAATTTTCAAGTAAATCAGTGCCTTAGCAAGACAGGATATGCTAGTCAGCAAGACAGGATATGCTAGTCAGCAATAAGCAAACCTAAAGTACCAAAATGGTATGCCTCAGCAAGACAGAATGAGATAAAGCTGCTAGAAGGCTTAGTTGCAAAAAGGGGATGGGAGGAATTGCAGTTGTTGACAGCAAGTAACCAATAAATTGAAACATCAGATAGGAGTGGGTGGAGACTGTGTGCATTTAAAGAGGCCTGGGAATGGGAGGGTGGGACAAAAATCAAGGAGAGTTTGCAGAGCTAGCACTGAATCAGTGCACATACAGTTGGAGAGAAACTGTAGTAGGGGAATGGTAGTTACTTTACACAGGCCGAGCAGAACAGGCTAAATTAAAATATATAAATTAGAAGCCGAGTACATGGATGGAGGCTACATTGAGCCACACATCTCGGGTGCTCCTGTCTCAGGTGAGTGAGACCAGCTAATCAGGGAGCTCTACACAGGCATGGAGACAATAGTGTTACCAAGAGAAGGTGCTGAAATTGAAAACAGGACTTCTGGTGACGTCACTAGCTTAATGGCAGCCTAAATCGGAGCTCTGGTGCCTCGGGCACTTTATACAAAGTAATCTCCATCCATCAGTGACTGAAACGCTTTATTTAGGACATACCCAATCTCTGTTGGTACTTGTGCAATGGGCAGAACTAAAAAGAAGCTCGATGATGGAGATCAAAGCCGTTCGAGAAGTTGGATGGAGCTAAGGCCTGTAAGCCCATCTGGATCCCGTTCATCTTTAATTACAGCCTCGGTGAGGACTCCGATGGCTCCAGTTCGAAGATAACTCAACCTTTACAAAGCTGACAGGCACAGAATGTTAAAAATACTACACTGTATTGATGCCAGGATTCTAGGGTTACAGGACGATCTCAAGAAATTAGAAACATGCATGACCTCAGTGGAAACACAAGCTGAAACTTTACAATCCAAACATATGGCCTTCAGGAGATCTCTGGCTTACCTTCATAAGAGAGAGACAGAGTTGACTATGGGAGCAGAGGATGCAGAGTTGAGAGCTCGCTGTAATAACATTCGTATATTCGGCATCTCGGAGGGGATGAATTCCCCAGGTATGGAGGACTTTATAGATACCTGGCTAAAGACAGAGCTGAATTTAGAGGAGGGTTTCAATACAGAGATAGAAAGAGATCACCATTCTGTTGCCCCTAAACCGAAGGAAGGTGCACCACCCAGATCAGTGATCGTAAAATTCCTTCAATACACAACGAAGGAGAAAATTATGAAGTTAGCGTAGGAAAAGAAAAATCTTAACTTGGACAGTCAAAGGCTTTACATAGATCAGAATTTCTCTCCTTTAATGCTCACTCAATGTAAGAAGGTGTTGCAAGTGGTAAAATTGCTGAGAGACAAAGGTTTGAAGACCTACCTTAGATATCCTGCAAAGCTTTGGGTACAGAATGGAGATGGGGTTAAAATCTTTGATACCCTTTGGCTGCTGTCCTTTCCTCATCATCAAGAGGTACCCTCTGGATATAAAGGAGGAACAGGTGGAGAAGGAGATAGAAGACCTGTTATGGTCCATTGCTCTGGGTTCAGGAAGACATGCAAGGAGCGAGAAGAGGCTCTACTCCCATTACATGCAGACATGGCGAAGTGGCTACAAATTAGGAAAACCTGAGGAGCACACTAAGGAGTGTGCATGGCGAGTTGTTCTGCAGCAATGCCTTGGAATAGGCAGTGATTTCCCTTGAGACTGAAAAGCTGAGACTGCAAGACTTATAGGGGACCTACAGCACCATCTTGTTTAAAATGGATAAACAATACTTGTTTACCTCTTTTTTTCTTTTCAGATATGAGGTCTCCATTTTAATATCTGGCAGTGATTATGGGATATCCTGGGGGAATTTCCCCTATTATTATTTTTGGTACCTCCTTAAAGAGCTATGAAGGTACTTTTCAGTGTTGGGTTCAGGGTTTCAAGGGGAGGGTTTATGAAGGGGGACGCATAGATGGTGCAACATGGATAAAGTCCCTGGGGGATGAAATGCCACATTCAGAGGGTGGAGATGGGACATTAAATGAAGGTTTTTATCTCTTTTTCCTTTTGTTTTATGCTGAGGTAGGTGTAGACACAAACTTATTTGATGGTCGGATGGTTATAAAGAGTAAACAGAGCAGATAACTTCAAGGAGGGGATGGGTGAATGATCTGGTGTGGGAATGTGTTGGCTGGAGGGAAGGGGGGTAAGGCGCAGCAGACAAATACAAGTATTCAACTTAGGTAGGGTGAGGGCGATTGGCCAGTTGTGTCTCCATCCTCCATCTAGCTAGTAAAATAAGGAGGACTAAGTTTAAAGTGGAAGTACTGAAGTTCATTATTTGCCTCACGGTCCAATTCAATAAGTGGCAGGAAATTTGGTCATGCCCAGGGTACCTGGCTTAGATGGCCTGCTAACTGGACCCAAGCCAACTAGGAGAGGGCGTGTTTCCAAATTCAGGAATCTACCTCTTAGCGTTTAGATATGCTTTTCTCTTATACTACTAGGGGCTATAAGCCTCTAGCATCTGAGGATTAAACCATTATCCCCAGTTTTTTGTAGCTCGGACTGAGCTAACAGGTATCTGGAGATCAGGTACCTGAGTTCTTGTTCTTCTATTACTACCCTCTTTTTTTTCTTGGGGTTCTTGTTTGTGACCCACATTGGGGTCATAGGGTGTTATTACACCTAAGGGTTGAAGTTAATAGGGTGGGATGTTTGGAGGTAATTATTGATTGTTGGGGTTATGTAATCTTTCATATTTTAGGTTTTTTTTATGTTTACGTTTCCTTATTCCTAGAAGTAAGCAAGAGAATTTAGGTAATCTTTTCAGACTGGTGGGGGTGAAACTGGTACTGAATGATGACTTTTTTATCCTATCTAATATGAGATCACGGCTTCTCTTAAGATAGTATCGGTTAATGTTAAAGGGATAAATGGGGTGGTTAAGCGAGTGAGAATTTTACAAGAGCTGGGATGATCAAAGTGTGATTTGGCATGCTTACAGGATACCAAATTGTCAGATGGTGAAAATCTTAAACTCAGAAGGATGTGGGTGGGTGGGGTTCATGCAGACTCTTGCCCTGACTCTTCTGGGGGGTGTGGTTATCCTAATCATAAGGGTCTTCCTTTCCAAGGTCCACAGGGTTTTGATGGAGGACTGGGACATTATGTAATGGTCTGTGGCAGTATATGGGACACCCACTCAATTTAGTAGCAGTGTATGCCCCACCCCCTTCAGGCAGTTTTTTCAGGTGATTTTTGCCACAGTGGATTCTCTCTTCCTGGGTAGAGTGGTAATGGTTGGGGACTGGAACTGTGTGGAGAATAGTTTCCTGGATAGGAGCCCTGGGGGAAGGGAGGAAGGACAGCATGCTGTAAACTTCTTGAAATTTATTATCAGAGGGCTGGACAGATCCTTGGAGGCAACAAAACCTGCTGGTTAAGGATTTTACATTTACTCAGCGGTAGTTAAATCATACTCTAGGCTCGATAGATTTTACACACAAACTAGGAACGTTAGTGGCATGGCAGACCTGGTAATACATCTGGTCACTTTTTCAGATCATGCCCTGATTAGTGCCAGGGTAAAATGGCCTGGAGCAGGGACCAAAGGTAGCTGGAGATTTGACCCAGGCTTCTTAATGATAAAAATTTTGTAGCCCAAATGAAGGAGTCAATTAAGTTATATATTTCAGAGAATAAGGAAAATGATACCATATACGTTTCATATGGGATGGGTTGAAAGCAGTTGTACGGGGTCAGATTATTAGCTATTCTACTTACAAATACAAAAGTACCCAAGCTAAATTAAACAACTTGTTAGAAACCATTAGCTTATTGGAAAAAGAACACAAAAAACAAAGGAGAAATATGAGTCCTTTTATGCTTATATAAGCAACAAAACAGAACAGGTAATTGAACAGGTACTTTGCTGGGTCCAGACGGCTCAGTTGCAAGCATGTTGCAAGCATGAACAGGAGCTGGCAGAAATTGAAAACAAGTATTTGCAACTGTCTTCACTGAAAAAATGATCAGGGTAGCATGGGGCATCAATTTAATGTTACTCATTGTCCTATCCGCATTGAGACAGTTGACGTAAGGAAAGACTTAGCACCCTGAATCCCACAAATCCCTTGACTAGATGGATTCCATCCTGGACTATTAAAAGAACTTGCAGAAGAACTAGCACCCCGATAATCACATCTTCAATATTTCTTGGACAAGCAAGAAGTGGTTGACTCAGGAGGAGCAACTGTAATTCCACTATTTAAAAAGGCAATATAAAAGCCCAACTAATTATCAGCCAGTTATTTTTTTATTATTTAGTTGTTTAACCAAGTATAGCACACTAAGCTGATAGCTTTTTACAGGAGCGACCTGGGAGTTAGTTTAACAACTACCCTATGCAAAATTTTGGAAGGGATCATAAAGAACAAATGATCAAATTCATCCAGGAGGAACATCTAGGGATAATTCACAACATGGCTTTACTAAGGGGGGGGGGGGGTGTCTTGCCAGACAAATATGCTGGAGTTTTACAATAGGTTCAGTAAAAGCTTGGATGGGGTGCAGATCAGTCGATGTGTTGGTTTTGGATTTCACCAAGGCCTTTGACAAACTACCCCACTAAAAGTTAATACAGGCATTGAAAACCATGATCATCCACGGCCATATTGTGTCATGGATTTACTCATGGCTTTGGGACAGAAAACAGCAAGTCAGCATTAGGAGCATCTTCTCCGACTGGACTAAAATAATTAGTGTCGTGCCACAAGGATCAGTTCTGGGTCCATGCCTTTGTTGAATCTGAGAGCCAGGCCAAAGCACTTGATTCAGTAGGTCCTTTAAGAGGTTAAATTAAACTGAGAGTCAAATATTTAAAGGTTATCGAACAAGTTTACTTTTTAATCCTATAACAAGCATAGAATTTCTACTCAAGCATAGAATTAAAAAGCAGTCCTAATTTACCTGGCACAGGTGTTGATCACTCACCATATGCAGGCTGTGACAGACAGGTTCTGGGTTTTAGACTTCTTCCTTCTCCTTCATCTCTTCTCCTCACTTCTCCTCTCTTCTCCTCTCTAACAACTCAGCACAAATGTGTGGCTTTTATATTTTATCTGACCTTACTTTTTGCATGACCACTAGGTCCTTGGACCAACCATAATGTTAGTATAAGGTTTTACCAAATTTGGCATGTGCCTTAAACTTTAAATTGTTGTCAATACTGATTGTTTGCAGCTAATTACTGCATGGCTATTGGTTGCAGCTAATTACTGCATGGTTACGTCATAGCTAAGGGGTTACAGCCTCCATAATTGGTAAATGATCACACTGGCCATTAGATGGCAGCAGTGCTCCATTTACAATAATAACTAGTGTCTTGTTTTGACACAGTATGATTTGGCTTGCATTGAAACATACAATAAATTGATATTAAGCCTTATCCTACACAGTTAAGCTAAACATACATATTTTAGTTGAGTAATCCACATATATATGTGTATACACATAAAACATACAGGCATAATCACAGTTTGAAGAACTCATTTACACATCGGGTGGGATATTCAGAACTGCACCTGGCAGGGGTGCAAGCTGGGCGCAGCGCAACTGGGATGCACCAGGGCGTGGTCTGGGCGATATTCAACGGTGCTGTGCCATGGCTCAGCACCATTGAATATGGCACTGTAGCCACCTGCATTGCACATGGTGCAGTGGCACTGCACCAGCACAAGTGGCCAGAGAGGAGCAGGGGGATGCGCTAGCACAAGTGCCATTGCTCTAGGCGCATCAACCATGATATTCAACGGTGGACATGTAAATGGAGCCATAATGCATGCAAAGGTGCAAATGGGGCCATTAGCATGTCATTATAGCCACATTTGCATACAGGGCACTGATCCCCGGTGACTTGCATCTAGCGCCCTGCCAGGCAGCGCAGTCGAGGACTGGCGCCCCTGTCCCCACCAGCAATGCACTTCAACGCCTGATCGCAGGCATGAGTGTTGAATTAATTCATCCAATATCCCTGGTGGTCCAGTGGACCGCTTCCAGCCCGATCGCGAGCATAAGTATTAAGAAACAACGTCCAAGTTGACGATGGTACTAATCTTAAAAATTGCCTGGTACATATAGATATGGTTCAAAGCAGGGTGAACTCAATGTCAGGTTATGTGAGGTACAAAGGGATTAGCATGTAATATATAAACTTCTTAGCAGTTGTTGTTATGGGATATTTCAAACATGCATATGGTATTACTGTTCACAAACATGCTTAAGGTATTCATGTTCACATGTATGGTGTATGCCTGAGTGCTTCTACCTTGGTTGGATGTACTTGGAAAACTAATAAAATTTTATGTGATAAAAAAAGAAACAACGTCCAATATTCCTGGTGGTCCAGTGGACCGCTTCTAGCCGATCGCGGGCATCGTTTTAAAATAAAAGTCAAACCATCTCTGGTGGCCTAGCAGTACCCTCCCCACCGCCCACTGACCCCACCACCCTCCCCCAGTCAGCGGCGGGCGGCAGCTCCCGCCCGCAAGCTGCCCGGCCTCCCGCTGACTGACTGCGTACAGTCTGGCTGTCGCCCATCGATCCACAGCATGGGCCAATGGGTGTGCAGACCGTACAGTACCTACAGTCAGATATGTGAATGAATCCATTCACATATTTGAACATAATAGTACTGTCTGATCTGCACACGACCTAACCACTGTGGTCAGCGGGCGTACTGGCGTGCTCTCTGCAATCGGTCGGGAGGCCGGGCGGCTGCGGGTGGGAAGCTGCCACCCGCCACTGAATGGGGGGGGTGGTGGTAGGGCTCAGTGGGCGGGGGGAGGGGTACCGCTGAGCCCTCAGGGATGTTTGGACATTCTATTTTGAAATTTATGCCCGCGATCGGCTGAAGCGTCCACTGACCACCAGAGATATTGGATGAATTAATATAATACTTATGCCCGCGATCAGGCTGGAAATGGTCCACTGGACCACTAGGTATATTGGACGAATTAATATAATACTTATGCCTGCGATTGGGCTGGAAGTGGTCCACTGGACCACCAGGGATATTGGACAAATAGATTTAATTCTTATGCCTGCGATCAGGCTGGAAGTGGTCCACTGGACCACCAGGGATATTGGACCAATTAATTTAATACTTATGCCCGCAATCAGGCATGGGGGGGTGCTACCATGACCGACGGTGCTGCAGGAGCTCGGGTGGCCACCCACAGCTGGAAGCTGCCGTGTTGCACCCTGCAATACAGCGGCTCACCTGTGGGTGGCCAGCTGTTGCTCCTGTTTCTTTCACTCAACTGTGTGTGGCACAGGTAGGGATTGCGCCTGCATCTACTCAGCACATCCGGGCTGAATACGGGATGTCGCGGGTATGCCATGGGCACGACCCCCTACTTCATGCCGCGCCATTCACTATGAACCGAGCGCGCCGGGATTTGTGCCGCGCTTTCACCCTTGAATATCGCGTCGAGGCATCAGTGGGTTGCGCATGGTGCAACTGTGTTGCGCCATGCCCAACCCTTCCAATCCAACTCATTGGGTAAACAACATTAACAGACATAAGGTTTTGACTTTTCCATGGAATTTAAAACAGATAATTTAGAGTATGTATCTACAGTGTTTAAAGCACCAGAACTGTGGCTTCTTTTCAGAGCATTTGCATTTCTTTGTACAGAATATCAAGAATTAGCTGCAGTTAAACAGTTTATTAACAGAAATGGATATATACCTACACTTATACAAGGGGTTCATTGATTTTACCAAAATACATTGCATTTACAAGAAGAGCATATTTATACAGGGACAGTCTAGGATAGTGAAAACCAGTACTATATATTACATCTCAGAAACACCACAAATACAGAAATAAGTTGGTCTAAACATTTGGTTGTTAACACAAGATCTCTGAATGACCTTCACATGGCCCAAAAGAAACCAGTGAACCCTGTATTGTCTTACTCAACAAAAACTGAGAATTGGAATGCTGGGCAATAAAACATGGTTTCAGCTGAGATGTTTCTCAGATATGTTACTGGAAGTAATGCTAAACCTCCATGGTAATTACAGGGTCAGTTGTGCTTGGCATGACCAAAAGGACAGCACCCATAGAGATGGCCCCAAGATATGAAATAGAATCACCTGCTTGTTAATCGAAGCTCACCGGCGGTCGTGAGGGCTGCAAGGAATTGCCCTCCCCCCACACACCCCTCATTATCACCGGAGCTCGGAGCACAGATTTTGAAGAGCTCACCGGCGGTCATGAGGGTTGCAAGTAATTGCCCTCCCCGCACACACCCCTCGTTATCACTGGAGAACGGAGCACAGATTTTGAAGAGCTCACCGGTGGTCGTGAGGGCTGCAAGAAATTTCTCTCCTCCACACACCCCTCGTTATCACCGGAGCACAGAGAACAGATTTTGAAGAGATCGCTGGTAGTTGTGAGGGGCTGCAAGGGTGCCCTCCCCACACCCTCGTTATCGCAGACCGCAGACACCAGATTTTGAAGGTACTTACCATGGAGCTGTTTGCCAGGATCGCTTTCTGGTCCACACTGGCTCTTGCATTTTAGCATTTTAGCTTAAATTACATATTACCTGTACCTCTGCATACCGCCTGTTTAAGTTACCTTCCCTTTAAGGATGTTTTACACTTTGTTACAAACTGTTGCTTTTTAGTGTGCTATAAGTTGATTAATAACTGCATTGGGCCATCTGATGTAAAAACTGCAACCCTTATTGGCTGAAACCCATATCGTGCGAGGGTTACTGCCCTGCAAGTATCTCGTTGCTATTGCCATTTGTAAGTT
The DNA here is from genome assembly GCA_016271365.2 of Neoceratodus forsteri. Taxonomy (NCBI): domain Eukaryota; kingdom Metazoa; phylum Chordata; order Ceratodontiformes; family Ceratodontidae; genus Neoceratodus; species Neoceratodus forsteri. The sequence continues at coordinate 44,494,661 of JADMNL010000035.1, forward strand.
AAACTCCGTTTGTGCCTTTTAAATAATCACTGAAACTGCAGGCAGTACAGCATTAATTAACTCCTGCTCGGCAGTGAAATTTGAAACATGTCCCCATAGAACCCTGTCCCCACTCCCCCACAGGCTAAACCTCTGAGCCCCATTTAATATGGCTGTTTTCTTTCTCCCCAGAGCTCACACGGCAGTCGAGGGGCTGCAAGGGTGCCCTCCCACACACCACTCGTTATCACTGGAGCACGGAGCACAGATTTTGAAGAGCTCACAGGCGGTCATGAGGGTTTCAAGAATTGCCCTCCCCACCACCCCTCGTTATCACGGACACGGGCACAGATTTTGAAGAGCTCACTGGCGGTCATGAGGGCTGCAAGGAATTTCCCACCCTCTCACACCCTCATTATCACCGGAGGATGGAGCACAGATTTTGAAGAGCTCACTGGCAGTCATGAGGGCTGCAAGGAATTTCCCTCCCCCCCTCCACACACCCCTCGTTATCACTGGAACACGGAGCACAGATTTTGAAGAGCTCACCGGTGGTCGTGAGGGCTGCAAGGAAGTGCCCTCCCCATACACCCCTCGTTATCACTGGAGAGCGGAGCACAGATTTTGAAGAGCTCACGGTGGTCATGAGGGCTGCAAGAAATTTCTCTCCCCACACACCCCTCGTTATCACCAGAGCACGGAAAACAGATTTTGAAGATCGCTGGCAGTTGTGTGAGGGCTGCAAGGAATTGCCCTCCCCACACCCCTCGTTATCACGAACCACAGACACAGATTTTGAAGGTACCTACCATGGAGCTGTTTGCCAGGATCGCTTTCTGGTCACCTGGCTCTTGCATTTTTTTAGCATTTTAGCTTAAATTACGTTACCTGTACCTCTGCATACCGCCTGTTTAAGTTACCCTTTAAGGATGTTTTTACACTTTATTACAAACTGTTGCTTTTGTGCTATAAGTTAATTAATAACTGCATTGGGCCATCTGATGTAAAAACTGCAACCCTTATTAGCTGAAACCCTTATTGTGCGGGGTTACTGCCCTGCAAAATATCTCGTTGCTATTGCCATTTGTAAGTTAAACTCCGTTTGTGCCTTTTAAATAATCACTGAAACTGCAGGCAGTACAGCATTAATTAACTCCTGCTCGGCAGTGAAATTTGAAACATGTCCCCATAGAACCCTGTCCCCACCCCCCACAGGCTAAACCTCGAGCCCTATTTAATATGGCTGTTTTTCTTTTCTCCCAGGCTCACCGGCAGTCGAGAGGGTTGCAAGGAACTGCCCTCCCCCCACACACCACTCGTTATCACTGGAGCACGGAGCACAGATTTTGAAGGTACTTACCACAGAGCTGCTTGCCAGGATCGCTTTCTGCTCCACGCTGGCTCTGCGCCACCGCCTCCACCACCACCCTTGGTCAGCATTCAAATATATAGGTTGTTTTCTGATCACATGATTACAAAATAACCTGTCAGGCCACTTTTCCATCTGCAGCTTATCTTTTTCCACCACTAGAGGCCCTTCACCTTTTTTACTCTTTTCCTTTTTTTCTTCCTTTCTCACCAGCCCTGTCACATTCTTTTCCTCACGTTTTTCAACCCAACCATGCTCCCACTTACTTTCATCGCTCTACTCCTGCAATTTACGCAGGCACCTCCACCTCCCACTCATAACATGAAAAAGGGGCAAAATATTGAAACCCTCTGTCAGCATACTGGCTGGCAGTCCCAGCCCTCCCCCCACTGCACCTGCACTACCAGCCCATACAATCTCCCCCTACAACTCATATATAGACACCTCCACCCGCACCCCTGGATGTCGTCTCCTTGGCAAGCTACCCAGTGGAGCCCCTTTCTCCTGCCAACCTCCCTCCACATCTGCAATGCAACAAACCCCACCCCTTTACTCCTCCTATCTCCACCCTTACCCTGAAACTACCAATACCCACCATCAGCCACTTTACAGCATAAATGCGAAGACCTGCTACTCGAACAAACTGCAACCGACTCAGGTCTCTCATTCTCCTTCTTCTGCTGACAGGTAATGTCCACCCAAACCCTGGCCCCTAACTTGCCACACCATCCCACCCATCCCATGGAAATGGCCTGTGCATTGCCTCACTAAACATTTGCAGCCTACAAAAAAAATGGGATTCCTTTCAGGGCTGGGTACTCCAGAACAACCCATACATCATTGCCCTGTCTGAAACCTGGCTCTCCCCCTCTGTCCCCGACTCGGCAGTTAACCTCCCTGGATACTACCTCTATCGCGCTGACCATATGGGAAGCGAGGGGGGTGTGCTACCTACCTCAAGGACTCCCTCAATGGCCACCTTCTCCCCTGCCGTACTAACCTCCAGGGCTCAGGCCCTCACCCTAAAATTACTCTAGGTAGGTCTACTTCCTCTCCTCCCTTACCATGGCCAATGTCCCCCCCAGAGATCAGAAGCCAGCCTTCCAAGCCATCATGTCCTACCTCACCACCCTACCCCCAAAACAAGAAAAAATACTAGTGGTGGACTTCAACATAAATTAGCTGGCTAAAACAGCTATGTCCCCTACATCAATGAGGCAGCTGCCCTCGATCTCACCCAGGTCATCAAAACACCCACCCGGCTACACGCCCGTATGGGGACATCCACCCTTCTAGACCTAGTTTTCACTAACCGCCCCCACAAAGTAACAAGCACCAAAGTCCTCCCTGACACCCTATGCGACCACTCATCAGTACTCTGTAACTGGTCTGGTACCCCCCTCAAATCTGTGCCCAAAATGTACACAACGTAAGTGGGGCCTGGAAAATTACCCTTCTCAAGGCCCACCTCAGAGAGTGGGACTGAAACCCCTTACAAATACACTTGACCATGACCACGCACTCAGAACTGTTTGTCAACATCTTTAACTCAGCTTGTGACAAGTTCGCCCTTTTGTCAAAACTATGACCAAGGGAATAATGCCCCATGCTTCTCGGACCACCTCCAAGGCCTACTACATCAGCGTGATGCCCTATGGCATCTGGCCAATGAGACCAAACGGCCTCAGGACAGGTAACACTATCGGGAGGCCGGAAACAAGTGCACCTGGGCCATTCGCACCGCCAAGGCAAACCATTACAAAGCCACCTTAACCTCCGCCTGGGGAAATGGGCGCAAGTTCTGGGAGAACATAAAGGAACTCTGTGGCAAAGGCCCAAATCTCCCATCTGACCAAATACTCATACATGCTAGCCTCTCCACCGACCCTGCCAGCATAGCCACTGCCTAAATACCACTTTCATGGATCTCTCCATGTGTTGCCCCAAATTTCTTGACCCCCTGCGGACCGTATCATCCCCCACCCCCCACTTGGGCGCCTTTCTACCTATAAGTCCTTCCCAGAGACTGCAAAACCCTACCTTACTAAAGCTTTAAACAAAACCCACTACAGCCATGACTCCCTAGACCACAGACTTCTCTGCCTCACCCTCCAGGAAGTTCTGACCCCTCTCACCTACATTCTCAATCGCTCCCTCAGCCAAGGAAATTCCCACCCACTGGAAATCGGCCTATATCACACCTATCCATAAAGTGGTGACTGAACATCCACAAATAACTATCACCCCATCTCTATCCTACCCCCATCGAAAGCACTAGAATGCATTGTTGCCGACCAACTCACTGAACACCTAATAAATATAACCTTCTATCCAGGCAGCAACATGGTTTCTGAGGCCACAGCACCACTACTGCTCTCCTTGAATTTACCTCACATGTCCACTCAGCTCTGGACCACGGCCATCTCACGGGTGCCATCTTCGTGGACCTATCTAAAGCATTCGACACAGTAAACTATGCCCTCTTACTAAACACCCTGGCCTACATGGGTTTCTCTGATGACATCCTAAAATGGTTCTCCAGTTATCTCTCTGATAGAACGCAGATAGTCAAGGTAGGCCCTGTCCTATTACCTGGCCTCCCAATCTGATCCAGTGTCCCACAGGGCTCCATACTTGGCCCCCAACTTTTCAGCATATACCTCAACTCCCTCCCATCCGCATGCCCCGGAAATGTGCTCTTTTATTTGGATGATGCAGTCCTGTTCGCCTCTGACCCGGCCCCCCTTAAACTCCGCCAAACCCTCCAGCACTCCTTCCATGAAATCAAAGACTGGCTCACCACCCAGTGTCTTATTATCAACTATAATGACTAAAGTCATGATATTCGCCCACCCTCAGAACCCACTCAAGAACCTGTGCCCCAAATTTCTCACTACAAATCAGACCCCCTAGAACAAGTATACAAATTTAAATACTTAGGGATCACACTAGACCCCGTTCTCAGCTTTAATCAACATATCCTACACCTAACAACTGCCCTTAGCTCCAGACTTGGAGTACTCTACCAGTACAAACACTGCCTCACCCCTGAAGCACTACAGCTTACCGTAAACTCCTCGTCCTCTCCCTGCTAGACTACGGCATCCTAATATACAGTGCTGCACTCTCCACAACCCTAAGTAAACTCCAGCTTGTGCTCAACAAAGCCTGCCACCTCATCCTAGGATGCGATCGTTTCACTCACTCCTGCTCCCTTTACAGTGGCACAAACTGGCTAAACCTGGATAGCAGAATCAGGTACCCCGCCTGCCATATGACCAAAAAGTTATTACTCGGCCTCACCCCACCCTCCCTACACCAAATTATCCTCCTAACTCCTCCAGGCAAAACAACCCATAGCACAAGCAAGTGGCTACTATGGGTACTCCATGACCGGACCTCCCAATACCAATGCACTTTCAGTTTCAGGGCCCCTTCCTTGACAAACTCCCTCCCTATCCATATAACTGATGAAAGAAGGGTGGGCCCATATAAATCAAAGCTAAGGGAATACCTGCAGGCTTCAAATAGATGTGACTGCTCTTGATACCTGTTCTGCCACTGCCTCCTTACAAACAATCTATTAGCAGGTCAATGTACAAAAAATAAATAAAATGCATTTACAAAACATGACAATCAGCCTCCTACAGAATCTCTCTGTCTTTTCCTTCCTCCTGGCTGTGCTAAAGTACTTAAATCTCTGTTAACCCTCCATGAAACAACCATGTAACCTGTTTTTTATTATTATTGTTACTTTGTTATGTACTGTATTTCTGTATCTTAAGTCCCGTCCCTGTTCAATATATGTATGACGTGGAACCTTTGTAAATGAGTCTCTGACTCAAAGGTCTTTCTGAATATCACAATAAATAAATTATACAGGACTCCCTTCAATCTTTGGTTTTGATCAAAGGCATCTGTTTACAGGTGGGTCTTGTAGTTTGGGAAAACATGCAGTTTATGGTAAAGTTCTAACTGGCACATTCCAAAATTCAAGGCCCCAGTTGTTTCTCCACAGTCAAGAGATTTTGAAAGGTCAAATGTAGTTCATCATCTATCCTGAATATAAGTAGATATAAACCTTTACTTTTACCAGAAAAACAATATGTCAGTAAACCCCTTAATTGGTTTAAACTGATGCTTAAGCAAAAGTCCACATTGATGCCAGCAAAGCAATGCATCATGCGCACTTTAGTTTGGTTAAGTGCGCTTTTGCAAAAATCAAAGGTTTTTTAGCGTGTGTGTGTACTTTAAACAGCATGTTATGTATATAAGGATGAAATGAGAATTAAATGACGGACAGTTAAGGCATTATTCATGAGTTCATCCAAAGATTTTCAACCTTCTGTACATCATTGCTAATTTTAATGAGGTATGTATTTTTATAATCTATCAAAGATTGCAAATTTAAGGGCAAGGGATCAATATGCACATTGAAAACAGGTATCTTACTTTTAGCATACTCCTGGTGGTTTGGTTTACTTGAATGACAACCTTATCATGTATGGGGACAGAGGTGATCACAGTCTGGCCAATAATGGTAAACACATGAGGGATAAAAAAAATTGAGGTGACGACATCACAAGACAGGGACCCATAAAGATATTTTTTATAATTAGTAACAATACAGTACTGCCCTTCCATGGAATGAATGACTGTGACAGTAAGCAGACACCATTAAGTAAGCGGACTGGATAAGAGCTAGTGAGGTTTAATTGAAATCGGCCAGTTGCTTTAGCATTTGTCTGCTTTTTTAGGTCTGTAACCAGAGACATAAATAGCGACAGTGAGCACCTCACATCTACACACATATCTGTCCCTTTTACAGTGCAATATGCAGTATGTGGGCTCTCACATCTGTGCTTTAGGGTAAACACCAGGAGCTGTGGTAGAGTCAGTCATTCCTTGTAGACATCCACTTCTAAGTATCTTATGGAGTGGCCAGTGGCCAGTTTAACAAATACTGATATGGATTGGTAGGAACCGACAAAGACACAATGAAGCATGTCCCTGATCGAGCAGGATCCTGAATATAATATGGGCCTCTGTTCAGATGTGGTCTTACTGACTCCAGGTTCTGGGCAGTGCTAAACAAAGGCCTCTGGCAATGTGTTTTAGCACAAGTCCAGTCTATTTTACCTCACGTAGCCACACTGGGAGCAATACCTGTTCATTTTGATGAGGTCTGGGATATGGCCATTTTCCACATCCTGCAGTAATGTAGTTACTGTAGTTAGAACATAACCATCATAGGCTGTGCAAATGATCTGCTGACCTTGTTTTTTTACTTTTCTATTATTGATGTAAACCAATTTGGTTATCTTTGCTTGATCCTCATTAAAAAAAAATAGCAATGCTGTTATGATACAGCAACAGCTACAAATTTAGTACAAGTGAAGTAATATGCACATTTAACGTTAGAGCATAATGTATCATTAGTTTGATGACCAGGTTCACTAAGAAGATATTTCTTCTTGTGAAGTGGCTCTATTAGGATAACCACTTGACCAATGACAGCAGCTTAGGCAACACCATTTGGTCAAGTAGTTATTTGAGATGAGGCCAGGGTAGTGCCCTTGTTTCCACATCTCATGAGCACATTGTAAATTATGAGAACATCGTTCCCATAGGATATGCATATCACTTGTTTACCCATATGTTTGTATTGGCCCTTTAAAGATTGTTTGTAAACTAAGACCTTGATCTAGGTTTTTGCACAGTAAACAAACATACAATATTGTACACAGAGGAACCATTAACAAACATCTAGGCCTCAACAAGCCCTTTTTATGGAGAAACCATTATGACCATGCATCTTAGGTTTATTAGTTTTCAAAATGTCCAATATTAAATGGAAGTGTAAAATAAGGACACATTTGTCTGGACACAGTGTCATCATTTTGCCATATTAAGAATGACAGGCACATGCCTAAACCAAACATTTTAAAAAAAGTCATATTTTAAAACATGCTTAAACTAAACATTTTAAAAGAGACATATTTTAAAACATACTGTTACACAAGGTCCCTGCACCCTTATTGGTACCCCCAGAGGTACACCGTAGACAGCTAATGCTTAGGCATATGTTATACTAACATATAGGGCTAAGGGCATCTACTGTAGAAGAGTAGATGTCAGGATATGTATGCATATTATTGTTATACACTTTGCTTGCTAATAATATATATTTTCTATGTATTTTCTGTGTATTTCTCACTTACAAAATGTTAGGACATCTGCGTCCTTGTAATGATTATGATATATAAGTCAGCATTGCCACCTTTTGGTGATTTGTACTACTACACTGATTTAGGTAAGACTGTAAGAACTGTACTCTTTTGTTTCACAAAGTGATGACTACTACAAAATTGTATAATGTTATCTTGGACCATGGAGCCACCTCTACTTTAGCCAATAGGGCTTATCTCTGTAACTAGAAATGTTTCTGTCTTACAGTAACCATAGTAATTATCATAGGTATATAATGTGAGACACTGAGTCTTATACCTCAGAGACCCCAAGAAACACAAAGAAACCTTGAGGTATAGGGAACTTAGCATTGGCTCCCAGTTCATATTGGTAAGAACTGCTTAGGGCAACTGTGATTTATCCTTTTGGTAGTAATAAATAAGTTTATTACTCTTATGCAACATGTATGTGATTCCTTGCATTCCCAATATTGCCAAGAACCTGAGGGTGAGGTTTGGACCTCCTGACAATATGAACATACGAATATGCAAGCAGAAACTGGCCACCCAGTCTAAGTCTGCTCAAGTGTGCAGCCAACACACCTAGTTTGCAGCTGCCCCACCCCACTCCCCTTTGTCATACCACCGCCACCGCCACCCCCACCTCCCCCACCCTCACTCTCCCCTGTTCCCTGTCCCATGCCCTTTTGAAGCTGTTCACAGATTTACCTGATACCACCCATTTTGGTAGGGTGTTCCATTTTGCTACCACCCTCTCTATGAAATAGTGTCTCCTCATTTCCCTCCTAAATCTTCCCCCTCTATTCTTAGCTCATGCCCCCTAGTGACCCTGCCCCTCCTTAACTTAAAGACCCCATCTGCCCCATCCTTATTGATTCCCCTCAGATACTTGAATGTCTCTATTATGTCCCCCCTGTCCCTTCCATCCTCCAGGGTGTACATATTCAGGTCTCCCAGCCTGCTGTCATAGTCTATCCCCTCCATTCCACATACCATCTTTGTTGCCCTCCTCTGCACCCCCTCCAGTAGCCTGACATCACACTTTAGGTATGTCCTCCAAAACTGCACACAATACTCTAAGTGTGGCCTTACCAGCGACCTGTAGAGGGGCAAGATCACCTCTCTTCACCTGGACAAAAAAAAAACTCACTATGCACCCCAACATTTTGTTCACTTTTGCAGCCACTCTCCTGCACTGGGCAGAGTTGTTCATGGTCCCTGTTATCATTACCCCTAGATCTTCTCCTCAGTGATCCCCAGCTTAACCCCCCAGCCAGTATTCTCTCCTTGGGTTCTTCACCCCAAAGTACATAACCTTACACTTCTTTGCATTGAATCCCAACTGCCATCTCTCTGACCACTCCTCTGGCTTGTGTAGGTCCCCCTGCAGCTGCTTCCATCCCTGCTTAAACTAAACATTTTAAGAGACATATTTTAAGAAAAAACATTTAACATAGAAATGAAATGAACATTAAAGAAATGAAATGGACATGTAAAATTTAAGATTTGAACATTTTAGATAATAACAGGTATGACAAGTACCTAACTGATCAAAGTCTTCGGAAGGAGCAAAGTGAAACCACTGGATGGAAACAGGTGCAACTGTGCATAACTGATTAAAGTCTCTGGGGGTAGGAGCAGAGTGAAGCCATTGAACGGATGCAGTTGCATTTTAAAGTCTTGTACAGTCATGTAAAAAGGAGACATTTTAGCACTGTTCATAGTTTTTGGTGTCCATTGTGTTTATGGTGGTTGGTCATCATTAGTACAGTCCTTTGCAGTTCAATTTTTTTAATACCAGCCACTAATTTATTTGAGCTGTTATTTTGGATGTTTCACACACAGCAAGAAGAGGGACCCCTTTTTGTGTACATAGACTCTGTCCTGGCCCTGGGAGTTGTTTGTACTCTAGGGCCTCTTCACACTACCACTTCTGTAATCCCTCCAGTTACTGTTACAGAAAGAAGTATGGTGTCACCTTGAACTCTTACAAATACCTTGGGATCACCTTTGACTCAGCCCTCACCTTTCATGTCCACATTACAGCCCTCGCATCCACTGCTAACTCCTGACTTGGCATCCTGTACCATCACAAGGACTGCCTCCCACCTGACGCTTCTCAGGCTTGCCATTATGTCCTCAGTAATGTCCCTTGTGGATTATGGCCTACCGGTCTATAGTGCTGCTGACTCCACGGCCCTCAACAAGATTCGGCTCACCCTGAACAAGGCTTGCAGACTACTGACCAATGCCGCCAGGCTCACCCACATTTATCATCTTTATGACATGGACAAACTCCTTAACCTCGATGAATGCCTCCACTACCAAATTTGCCTACTAACTAAGAACATTCTGCTCAGGCTCTCCCCCCCCCACCGGGGTTTCTGCCTCCATCCAACTTACACCCTCCACAGTATCTACCCCGAATCACTGGCAAGGTCACCCTACTAGTACCCAGAACTGGGACCACATAGGGCACAGAGGTCATTCAGCTGCAGAGCCCCATCCTGGTTCAACTCGCTCCCTGCAGCCATCTCCAACACTCCCAAAATTGCCCCCTTCAAAATGCCCTTCGGAACCTATTGTTCAACACCTGCTACTGCACCTGTCTCTAACAGATGTTCTGCTACTCTCAAGACAGTATTGACGTAGCCCACTGGGATGAACTCCCCACCTCACCCCCTACTCCCTCATGGTCACCTTCCCAATGTCAGTATCTGCTGGTACTAAATCTGTCACTCTGAAATGTTTCTAATTATTCATTGTGTTTGAGCAGCTATGTAAAACTATGTTATTTTGTATGAATGTATTCTAAAAGTATGTGACTCTATATGTCCTCTCTGTGATGAGGTACCTTTGTAAACAAGCCTCTAGCTCAAGGTTGTAAATCTGATTGTACAATAAATAAATAAATCAGCATTATGGACCACTGGGACTATGTCCATTCACATTTTGTCCTGTATTCTGAAATGATAGAAAAATGGTTCTGGTGATCAGGGCACCGGCAGTAGGGCGCCGGCAATCAGAGCACCAGCCAGAGGTCACCGGCAGGCACAGCACCAGTCCACACAGCCACAGGTGCCTGGGGTTGCCAACCAACATGGCACAGTAGGGCACTGACAGACATTGCACACCTGCAGACCCACCCACTGAAAACCTACAGGGTACAGGAGGTGCATGGTGCATAACCGGGCTGGCGTGGACCACAACCACCATGTGCCCGACTGAACAAGCAGGGCATGTGTCACTGTGACACACTACAGGAGCTTCACCAATGTCCTGTAAGCATGTCCTTTGAGCCCCCACTATTGCTGGACCTGGTGTAGTACTGTAGTGAATGTTGTTCTGGCACTGTTCTGCCCCACAGCCTGCTGTTGCTTGAAGCTCTCACATCTGAAACAGCCATCACAAGGTGGGGGCAGAGGGACCACAATGGTCGGTGTGGTATCACTTGATTTGCTGCATTGTGCTGTGCACCTGCCATTGGGTTTACAACATTGACAAGGGCTTGCAATGCACTCATCTTTCTGGGACCTATTTCACACATGGGTCATAATGTGGTCATGTCAAGCTGTGACCTAACAGGCCGTTACTGTCCCTTGCACTCCAGAGATCCAGTGTTTGATGGCAGCTGCAGTGCTTACATCACATCTTGCAGCCTCACTGTGTAAAGCACTGTGGGCACTGGGTCCTGGATACTGCAGCGGTGCTGTTACAGGAGGCTAGCAATGACCTGACTGTAGTAACACAGTCTCAGCATGCTGGGGGATGACTTTGAGTCTCTTACGACGTAGCAAATAAGTCACTGCTGAAAGGTGGTGGTATCCGTTACACAGAGTGCAGGGATGTGTGAGGTTTGGCATTGCAGTGCAGGCACCGTCACAGCATGGTGCTCTACCTGCAGGGTATGCATAGTACTCCAGAGCACAGGGAGCCCTGTTGCACAGGCACCCTGTTTGTGGGGGCATCCTTGTTGTTTGCACCCTCTTGTCAATGCTCTGATTGCTGGCACCTTACTGCCGGCGCCCTGACCACCCAGAACATAGAAAAACAAACTGGAGTGGAGGGGAATTGGTTCCCCTCTTTGCTCCAAAGATAAGTTTTTTAGGGCTGTGGACTACAGCCATTTTGTGAGAGCTCTGTAGCTCTGAAAATGGCCGATCTCACAACAGCTTCTGTTGGACTTTTGGAAGTATCCTTCCAAAAGGCCAACGGAGCTTAAACCCCTCTGCCACAATTGGCATACGGAATACAGCTGCACTATTTCGGCTGTTACTTCCGCAAACCAATTGCAGAACTGCACGTGTGCACCCACTCCATGCACATGCACAGTTCTGTGGGTTTCCACCATGTTGCAAATGGCACAATGCCATTCACTGTAGTACAACCCCTCAATTCATGTCACAAATTGGGAGCCCACCCCAGTGTGGGAAAATGTTGTTTTTTATGTGTCTGAAAGGTAGAAAATGGTCCCTTGTCCCATTGTATGTTCCCTGCTGCACCCCTTCCAACATCTTTCCCAACATGGGGTGCCCAATTCCCATGTTGGCATCCTATGCAACCCCCTTCCCCATTCATGTGGCACACTGGGAGCCCACCCCAGTGTGCCAAAATGAGTTGTTTTTCTTTTATTCCTGTAAATTAGAAAATGGTCCTTCATTGCATTTTTTCCCCTTTAAAACTGAAAACAGTACCTCGTCATCTTTGTAGTCCCCTCCCTCCCTTCCCTCTCCCCACCCTCCCACTGAGCACCCACCTCCCCACACCCCAACCCCATACTTACCTCAGAGGTCAGTGCTGTCATCTTCTCTGGACCGGGACACATCTGCACTCTTCAACCCAACCATGAACTGAAGAATTAAAGGTAAGCATACAGCTATTCAATGGTGGTTTCAACTTATGCTGATATCTCAGCCATTTTTTGGAAAGGTGAGGACTATGAACACAAGTCTTATTAGCCCTGTACAAACCTATGTTATCTATGTAAAAAAAAACAGCACAAATGGTGATATTTCTAATCACAACCTTCTGAGTGAGTGACGTCAACCACCTTTGACCACTCTCCAAATATTACAGAACTTGCAACTTTCAGGTGATATTAAAGTCAGAACATGTGCTTGGCCATTCTGAAAAGAAATACTGAGCTGGTGAGCCCAAGGTAAGCCAGTTACTTGAAAATTCCACAGGTAAGGCAATGACAAACAGATGATTATGATTATTTATGAAAACCCCAGAGGCTGGGAGACAAAACCTGCTTTCTGATGAACCATTACTTTCAGATTACTGAGATGTGACTCAGTGAGTTTAATGCAGGTGTTTCTTCACTTGTTTTTCAGTTATTCTTAGACCTAATTAAAAATGTTAAAGAACCACCCACAGAGACCATGCATACTATCTTCCTGCTAGGCATGCTACTTTGGTAGACATGTCTATACTCAGTGACAGTTTAATTACTATGGCATTTGCTTTTAAATAACAGTTGCACTACCAGGATTGCTTCTTGCAGAGCTACTGACACCTCAAAGAAAACTTTGAAAAACAGAATAATTGGGTATAATTTGGCTTGCATTCCATATACTGTATGTTCTATATATTTTGCCTCACCATTAATTACTATTGGAGAAATGTGCATGAATACATGATCTTTACCCCTTTGAGTTCCCTTAAAGTTCATCTGCCTCTACAGCTTACTCCCTATTACAAGTCATAATCAAGGCCACTGTTTTACCGTAATTCCGTGTTCACGGATGGAATCACGGAATTCCCATTGGCTGACGGAATCACGGAATTCCCATTGGCTGCTGGAATTAAAAACATCCTGCCAGTGACTCGCAGAACTCACGCTGCTAGTGTGAGCTTTTGGGAGTTTGTCCCTATAAAAGCCAGCATATAGAGTAGCTTCTCCCTATTTTCAGGAACACCGGAAGAAGGAGGAGAGAACGCGCGCTGCAAACGCTGAACGCTGAAAACCACGCGGTTTGGATGCCAGAGAACCTCGCTTTTTTTAGCAGTTTTTTAGCTGTTTCTCGGTCACGACAACTGAAATTTGTCGTGTTCTCGCTGCTCTCACTGTGCCATAAAAAAAAAGTATTTATTGCTACTACACTCGCCTCAACAACCACTGCAACAACCACCCCAGCCACCACCTGAAGGACGCCCGGCTCAAGAACGAAAGAATGACTGTCCTGAAGTACACCAGGTTACAAACCTTCAGGTACTTGCTATATTTGCCCAGCTGTTTCATATTTTGCGATTTTGCGACTAATGGGGGGGGAGGCGGCGAGGGTAACAGCAATGCAGAAGCTGGGCGGACACAACAAACTTTAATAATGGCGTAGATTGTGGGGGGCAGGTGGGGCAAGCTGAGAAATGGGACAGGGACTTTAAAAAGATGTTTTTTCATCTCGTGTTTTTTTTGAGCTGACCGAATGAGATTGTGCCTGGCCCTGAACCTGGCTGCTCTGGGGGAGTTGCTTTAGACTACTATCTCCTTGTGTAGAATTCAATATTAAACCCAAAATGACCCTCCTGTCTCCTTGGCACAACGCTCCTCCAGTCAGTAAGAGAGAGGCAGCTGGAGCAGAGTTGTGTGAGCTGCACATGTACATGAAGTGGTGAGACAGTTGGGCAGTGTAAGTGAAGGAGAGAAGGAGTGCTATGTCTCTCAATCTCAAGATACTTTTTAGTTGGTCCACGCTAGTGTAGGAATGGGATAGGACCAGCAGCACGCAGCCACTGCAGAAGGTCGGGGAGTAACGTTGTTGGGGAGGGAGAGGCTGAGCCAATTCAAGAGGGAAGATTAAGTGGCTAGTCTAAGATGAGAACAGGAACACTGCAGCTGTGTTAAGAACTGCTGAAAACCTGTGGCAGTGCTGTGTGAGCATTTGTGGTAAATGGAACACAACTGGCAGTCAGAGGATATGGGTGGGACTTTCACTAAGGTGTTGAACCAGAGATCAAGAGTGTTGAGGCATGTAATATTCCAGGTTTTTCCATCGGGTTGCACCAGAGGTGTAGTAGTTTTTCCTTTCCTTTTCTTTGTGCCCTGCCCGTGTCCACTCTTACGTAGTTAGTATTTTGCTGGCATGAGTTGCCTTAATTCATATTTATTTACATTGTGAATCCCTCCCCCCCGATGTTGCATTACTGAGCAGAGCTGAAAGCCAGTGATAGCATGGGTTTGGGAGGGGGGTTGGTTATGCACACAGCAGAGTGGAACGCTGATATATTCTGGCTCAGGACTGCACCTGCTACATGTCTACCTCAGACATATCTGTCCATAACAGAAACAACTTTTAAAAACTGGCACTTATAAAAGGGGAGGAAGGGGAGTTCTAATGCTTTTTTTTTTCAAAAAGGTAAAAAAATCAGCTTCCACACTGTCCTAATCCATTTTTAATGCAAGGCATCCCAACATTCCGCCCTATAATAAAGGGCTTCTTCAGGGGACTTTTTATTTGATGTGCTCCTTGGGGATGCTCCTGTTTCACCTACTGACCCCCAAGCTACATTGGGTGCCTTTCTTTTGCTATGTTCGTCACTATGGTGAAACGTCATGTCCTGTACCAGCTTTAGCACTTTGATCACTATCTTGAACTTTGCCTGGATTTTGCATATATTGGAGAAGCTTTGCACAAAATACGCGGCTAAAGTACCCAAAAGAGGAGCCCAATATATTATTGAATACAAAAAGCACCCTCCCCCATCAATGTAAGATGCTTTGGATGGGAAACATACGTTGACCGGGGGGGTGCTTTTTGTATTCAATAAATATTGTTTTAAACATGCTCTAGCATTGGGCTTTCTTGTGTGGTAGAGTTGTAGCCGAAGGTTTCTATTATTTACTATTGGAGAAGCTGTGCAATAACATAGAAACATAGACTTTGATGGACCGCTTGCCCACCTAATCTGCCCATTTCCCTACCCACAGGATGTGCTGCAGATCCTAGTTAACCAACGGCTTATTTCTTCCTATCCCCCCCCCCCACAAGATCTGCCTTATGTCTGGCCCATGCATTCTTGAACTCTCCCACAGTTTTAGACCCCACAACCTCCTCAGAATGGCTGTTCCATGTGTCCACCACCTTCTCTCTGAAAAATACTTCCTCGCATTGCCCCTGAGCCTTCCCCTCTATCTTCAAATTGTGTCCCTTGTCTTGCACATCTCTTTTTCTGAAAGATGCTACCCTCTTGGACTTTGTTGATTCCACTGAGGTACTTGATCTCAGAAATGTAAAGGCTAGCCCTTCCCTGTTAAGTAATACAACAGCTCCTACAGCTACCTATGTGTGGGTGTCATCAATTCCCAGTCCATTCTGAACTGCCTATATAATGTGCTTTACTGGTTTCTGAGAGTGGGTCACTGTCCATTTTTGCATATTGCTACAGTGAGTGTTCTGGTGTAGAAGTGAGGGCTTTTTAACTGGAAGAAATCAAGTGCTGTTCCAAGAAAGGGTGGGGTGGGGTGATGGAATGATGCAGCATGCTAACATGGGCACACTTGATGGATGAGAGTTAGTAGTGCTGTGCCTCAGAGCATGTCTGAAGGGGCAGTGTTGGTTGCTGTGCACCCAGAGCAAGTCTGAGGACAAAATGTTTTCTAGATCTTATTCTTTGGGGATATCTCTTGTAGGATGTCTCTCAAAAGGAACATGGTAGACTGACATGGCAAGACAGAGTTTCCCTGGGGATTGTGTGGGGAAGGGGGGTTCCCGGCCTTCACCAGCAGAAAAAAAACTTGCACCTGCAACAGCAAAGTGCAAATAAAATCACTACACCTAGGTTGACCTCAGAAGCATAGCAGGCAGGTGTGGAGACAGGGCCAAACCAGGCATCAAAACAAAAACACTTGTGAGAACTCACAGTGACCGTAGATATTCAAGAGTCTCTTGCAGCTGGCCACACCCCAGGAACCACAACCATCAGGCACCAGGACCACACAGAAATCCCCCTGCCAGCAGTCCATCTGGGGCCACGTACAGCACTGCCATGAGGTTGACATCCTCCCTATGTAGCTGTGGGTGGCCCCAGATAGACCACTAGCAAAAATGTCTCCATGTGGTCCTGGCACCCAATGGTTGCAGACCCAAACTGTGACCCACTGCAAGAGACTGTCCTGAAGATCCACTAATGGTAAGTTCTTACATAAAAGTGTTCCCTTTTGGGAGGAGGATGGAAAGCCCCTGGATCCCAGTAACCTTGCACTCCACACCTGCCTGCCACACCTCAGAGACCAACCTACAGCAGGTGTAGTGGTTCTTCCATACCACTCTATGCAGGCACAAGCCATCCCCACCAGGGACGTATATGGAAATACCCCCACTTCCCACTGCAACAATGCCTTGCTATACCTGCCCACAGTGTCTTGTTTTGAGGACCAGGTAATCTGAGCATGAATCCATTTTCAGAATGTAGAAAATCATGTAAAAGTGCAGCATGTTAAAAGTTCTGCACTTTACATGATTTCACTACACCTGGAGAATGGTGGCTTATGCTGCTCCCCCCACTGCCATCACACCAGGAGGATGGGAGCCATAGGTTGCTGCTACCATCCTCCGTTGAGAATGGGAGCCATAGGCTGCTGCTGCCATCGTACCTTGAGGATGGGAGTTCTAGAATGCTGCTGCTGCCTTCACACCCGGAGGATGGGAGTCATAGATTGCTGCTGCTGCCTTCACACCCGGAAGATGGGAGTCATAGATTGCTGCTGCTGCCTTCACACCCAGAGGATGGGAGTCATAGATTGCTGCTGCTGTTGTATCTGGAGGATGGGAGTTATAGACGGTTGCTGCCATCTCACCTAGTGAATGGTGGTCACTGGCTACTACTGCCATCCCAGGAGAATGGGAGTCGTAGGCTGCTGCTGCCATCGTACCTGGAGGATGGGAGTTGTAGAATGCTGCTGCTGTCATATCTGGATGATGGGAGTCATAGATTGCTGCTGCTGCCTTCATACCTGGAGGATGGGAGTCGTAGATTGCTGCTGCTGCCTTCACACCCAGAGGATGGGAGTCATAGATTGCTGCTGCTGCCTTCACACCCGGAGGATGGGAGTCGTAGACTGCTGCTGCTGTTGTACCTGGAGGATGGGAGTTATAGACGGTTGCTGCCATCTCACCTAGTGAATGGTGGTCACTGGCTACTACTGCCATCCCAGGAGGATGGGAGTTGTAGGCTGCTGCTGCCATCGTACCTGGAGGATGGGAGTTGTTAAATGCTGCTGCTGTCATATCTGGATGATGGGAGTCGTAGATTGCTGCTGCTGCCTTCATACCCGGAGGATGGGAGTCGTAGACTGCTGCTGCTGCCTTCACACCCGGAGGATGGGAGTCGTAGATTGCTGCTGCTGCCTTCACACCTGGAGGATGGGAGTCATAAGGCTGCTGCTGCCATCGTATCTGGAGGATGGGAGTCATAGGCTGCTGCTGCTGCCATCGTACCTGGAGAATGGGTGCTTTATGCAGTGGCTGCAGTCATAAATAATAGCCAGAGGACAAAAGTCATGGACTGCCCTATCCAGGGGATCTGAAACTCCCATTTTATTGAATTTTTATCTTATCAAGCAGATTAGTGGAACACACTACTAATAATTTTTTTGGTTGTGATTTCAGTATTCATACTTCCTGCATGATGTTTGCTACACCAATGAATAAGAAAGCCAAGCTCTGCTACACCTTGGCTAAGGAGCGAGCTCTTCAGTTTAAATCTGAAGGCCTCTATGAGGATGGAGGAAAACTTTTCTGTCCTTACTGCAACCATGTCCTGGACCATACCAGAAAAGATACAGTCAAAGACCATCTGCTCAGCAAGAAACATGCTAGGAATAAGGAACGAGCTGCTAGGGAAGGAAGACCAGCAAGGCAGGTGACCCTGACCAGCAGTTTCAGAGCTGCAACAGAATCATCCATAGTAAGAAATGAGATGGTCATGGACACAGTTAAGGCATGGGGCTGCAAATATCCATTGGAGAAGCTGGACCATCCACAGCTGAGGGAATGGATGTGCAAGTATGTGAAGGGGAGTGGAGCGGTGCCAAAAGCAGACACCCTGAGGCAGCTCTATCTACCCAAGGTAAGAGAACAAATTGTTGAAGACCTTAAAGCAGCTGTGACTGGGAAATCATTGTCTGTGATATGTGATGAGAGCACAGATGCACAGTCACGCTGCATTCTTAATGTCATCTTTGTGTTGGAAGGGGGCAAGACATATCTTGGAAACAGCATAGAACTAGACTCTGTCAACCATTCCACAGTGGCTCAAGCTGTCTTGAAGACTCTCCAGAGTTGTAACATTGACTTTATGAATGTAGTTTCCTTTGTCAGCGACAGTGCTCGTTATATGATTAAATGTTTTAATGATGCACTTCGTGGGGTTTTGGGGACCATGTTGTGCATGTGTGTTGCTGGGCACATGTCTTGTCCCTTGTTGGGGATACATGGCTACACCATTTCAAAAGTTAATGAACTGGTTTCGTTGGTAAAATATGCCTTTCAGCAGTCACCAAAGCATAGCGAGAATTCATCACGTTTTTGGAGGATCTGGAAGCTCGGGGAATTGATTGCTTTGCCACGGTTCCTGTTTTAACTAGATGGAACACATGGTTTGCAGCTGTGGCATACCATTCAACACACCTGCAATACCTGAGGGACTTTTTCAGGGTGGATTCAAGTGATGCCATCTCAATAAACAATCTATGGGCATTACTGGACAGATAGTGCGATGAGCTACAAGCACAACTGGCATTCATTACAGATAATTCAGGTGACATTATTGCTGCGATAGAACTTTTGCAGTCAAAGGAGAAACCGCATGCGACATCCACATATGACATGCTAATGTCAATCAAGAGCCGCTTTGAGGCTGGCACAACTAAAATGATGGCTTTGGTGAGAAAGCAGAGCTTTACCTCTCTAAACTGAGGAATAAAGTAAGAGATGAGAACATCAAACTGTTCAAAAATGCTTTTAAAGTCAGTTTGGAGAAACTGACAAACACCTGCAGTCAAACCCATCTGTACAGTTTCTTATGGCCTGTCAATTCTAAACCCACTCAACCTTCCCAAACTCAATAAGGACTTCCAGCTGTACTTGCCCTATATCCCAATGTTCACATTACACAATAAGAATGCACTGATAAGGGACTGGGAGATCTACATACGGCAGGATGTGCGGAACTACCAGAGATCGAAACATTTGATCTACCAGTACTGGATCTCTATGTCCTCACAGGTACCAACTCTAGCAAAGGCAGCTCTTCAGGCCATCTGGGTCCCTGTTTCTAGTGCAGAAGTGGGCGGTCATTTCTGCACATGGACAAATCCTGACTGACCAACGGAGAAGCCTGACTGTGGACAATTTAAAATTATTTTCAATGCTGCTATTCAATAAGTAGACCCAGAATCTCCCACCCTCATTTGTATAATTGCAGTACTGATGCACTGTCTATTGCAGAAAAATGGTGCTTCTCTGTGCAATAAAGTTGCAGACATGCAGTTCTAGTACAATGTTGTAGAAAACAAAGTGGTGCTTCACTATGCAATGACGAAGATGTGTTCTGGTGCAGTATTGTAGGGAAAAAATGGTGCTCCACTGTGCAATAGTGTCGATGTGCAATATGTAGTATCTCTGCATTATATGTAGCTATGGGTTAGATTCTACTGTCCTTCCTATAGTATGCTTTATTCATGTTGTCTGGATAGCGTATTTGTCTGGGTAGCGTAATTGTCTGGGTAGCGTATTTGTCGACCCATGTTCAGTAGTCAATACTTGAATTGTGTTTTTTGCACATGTTTATCTTTGTAAATCCTTTTAAAATAAAACACATGAATTGCATTTTAGCTTTGAGAAGTTTTATTATACATGTCACAGAACACATTGTCAACATTAAAACAAAGACTAGCTTTTGGTGTCTATTTGGTATTGAACAGTCTTCAGAATTGGTTCCTCCCTGTGAGGAAAAATGTTACTGTTACATGAGACCATTTATTTTCACCAGATGCATTGATCTGATGGGAATATTATTTATGCCAGTTTGGCCAATGGAGTTCTACGGTCAACTCATTATTAGCCTTGATAGTTGGTAGATGCAAAACTTGGATAGGTAATATAACAGGCAATATGAGATTAAATGTTCTTGTTTTCTGCTGATGTGACTTAAATCTGCATAAAAACATGATAAAACACTGATAGACAAATTTATTACTTAAAATGAGAATAATATAAAGTTTTGTATTACGGAAAAATCCGAAACTGGATTCCCAAACACGGTAAAATCCGGAATCCAGGATGGTCAAAGCGAATTTGCTTTTCGAGCACCGAAAAACAGTGGCCTTGGTCATAATCATCTTTTGTCACATCACAATTTGTTGCCATGAGAGTAACTATGATGCCACAAGCAGTGGATTATTACTTCAGGTAGGGAGAAAGCAACTGGAACAGATGAATTCTTTAGGAGCAAAGATCCGGTTTTCATGGAAAGGACCTCAGTAATAAATATTGGAGATGAGAACTACAGAACTAATGTGCAACACAAGGCAAACTGTGTCTAAATATTATGGGTTTTTTTTAAAGTTCTCCTGAAGGTGCTAGCTGCTCTTTAAAGCTGCAGTTCAAGTTGTCTATTCTCTAATCCCTCAAGACCATAAGACTACAAGACTGGTTTTGCTTTGATGGGCAAAAGCCTCAGAAATTACCTGGCAGTAGAAGAGGACCTGGGGGGTGAGGTAAAGTGGGCCAGACTAAAAGAGGGCATAGTGAAGGCAATCTGTGTCAAACAGATAAGCAAAAGGAAAAGGCAGAGGATACCGCTATGGTTCACTAAAGAGGTAGCAGGAGAGGTAAAAGCTAAAAAAACAGCATTCACAAGGTTCAAGGAGACCCAACAAGATGAGAAAAGGTAAGTGCATCTGCTGAAACAGTTGGAGGCAGGCAAAGCAGTAAGGAGGACAAAGGCACACACAGAGCAGAGAATAGCTCATGGAGTTTCAAAAGGGGGCAAGACAGTTTTTAGGTATGTTAGCGAAAAAAGGAAGACAAAGGGAGGGATTTTAAGATTAAAGGGGGAGGGGTGACTGTATAAAGGGGGATCAAGAAAAGGCAAGCATCTTGAAAAGATACTTCTGCTCTGTATTCACAGTAGAAGGGAAGGATGGACCACAAAAACATCAAAAGCTTTGATGGGAGGAAGCGCACACTAGTCATTTCTCTGAGGAGAGCTCAGAAAGCACTCACTAACCTAAGGGTGGCTAAAGCTATGGGGCCAGATGGGGTGTATCCAAGAGTGCTGTGGGAGCTCAGGGAGGTACTGGAAGCACTTTTGACAGACTTATTTGATAGATCTCTGGAGATGGGAGTGATCCCAGATGACTGAAGAAGGGCAGATGTAGTCCCACTTCAAAAAAGTAGTAACAAGGAAGAGGAGGGCAGTTACAGGCCTATCAGCCTGACATCAGTTTTAGGTAAGTTAATGGTGAAACTGCTTAAGGAAAAGATAATGGATTCTTTGGAATCCAATTAATGACAGGACCCAATGCAGCATGAATTCACACGGGGATGTCATGCCAAACAAATCTAATAGATTTCTTTCACCGGGTGATCAAGGAGCTAGATAATGGTGGTGCAGTGTATATGACCTTCCTGGATTTCAACAAGACTTTCAACACTGTTCTACACAGGAGACTGGTAAACAAGCTAAGTAGCTTGAGCATGGGCAACAAGGTGATAACCTGACTATGAACATGTTGGGGATACTATGCAGGGTGGTGGTAAACAGAGTACGCTCTGAGGAAAGGACAGTGACCAGCAGGATACCTCAAGTTTCTGTTCTGGGACTGGTCCTCTTTAATGTCTTTTTTAGTGACATAGAAGAGGGTCTAGAAGAAGCCTGCCTCTTTGCAGATGACAACAAAGATCTGAACTCTCCTCCTTTCCCCTCACCATCTACATGGGGGTGTCTACTGTGCCCTGGCCTATCCACCTCTCTTGTCTCTGATCTCCTGAATTTCATTTCCTCTTATGCCCCCTCTGGTGAGCTTCTAATCCTGGGTGACTTCAACATGAACTGGCTCTCCCACTCTTACTCCAGACTTTCTCAAAACATAAGGTCCCTGCACCTTACTCAACTCATTTCAGTCCCAGCCCAACTAAATTCTAAATCCCATAACCATTCTCTCTTAGACTGGGTCCTTGCCAATCACTCACACTGCATCACTGATGCTGAAACACTCCCTGATGCACTGACCACCATATGGTATACTGTGTGTGCAAAATCCATCTCCCCAGAGTGTTACCAAAAAATTATCCAACTGTGTTCCTTCCATTCATTAGAGCTATCTTTTTTAAACTAAGTCAACTTTATTGAAAATGTTCAAGTGCACAAGGTACAGCAAGTACATAGTTATAATGAATATAGCAGGTATACGGGTAGTCCAGAAAAACCAATAACAGCTTGTGCAATATATAATAATTAAGAAAACATAACATAGAAGGGTACCCCCAAAGCACATACACCAAAAGTAGCATTGAAAGCTAGATAAGATAAGAGGGCTCCTGGAAAAAGGGAGTGACCTAACCTTATGACATAATGTAGAGTCTAAATTATAGGCAATTTGAAGAACAGTGTCTAATGTTTCTCATTTCTTTTTTTAAGCAGACAGATTATGTTTTAGACTGGATACTGGTCTTTCCATCCTAAGAATAGCTAGCATTTCTGAATACCATTCCTTATAGGTTGGAAGGTGGGAGTCTATCCAATGCCTTAAAATAATTCATTTAGCCATTGCTGAGGTAAGGGCCATGTGGTATCTTTGAGGGCCTATCAATTTTTCAATACCAGCCCTAAGGAGACAAAGCTCTTGAGTAAACTTTTCCTGGAAGACCAATAAAGGGTCTAAATGAGACTGAATGTGATTCCAAAAGGCCTGTATGAATGGGCAGTCACATAATAAGTGTTTAAGATCGCCCTCCTGAGTTTTACATCTCACATAGAGATGGGAGCTTAATCTCCCAAAAGAAAATAAACAGTGTGGGGTATGATATCATTAGATCTATCTTCACTGCATGCAGATCTGCAGTCAACTGACTGGTACCCTATCTCCAAAGCCACTAACATAAATCAAGCCCTCGACTACTTTCTCTCCAAATTTCTGTTAATCTGGGACCAACAGGCACCCCTACAGAAAACCAGGGTCAGAGCTTCACACCTCCCCTGGATCTCAGCAGAACTTCTGGTTTGCCACCGAGCACAAGACCTGACTTGGAAATTGTACAAGTTCTCCAGCACACTTGCAGACTTTAACAGGTAACACACCCTGAGGAACTCCTTTACCAGAGCCACCAGGCTAGTGAAGGCTGAGTTCTTTTCCTCCTCTTTCCTGAAGAATCTATGCCACTTCTCCATGTTCTGGAAAGTATCCATGCCCTCATCTCCCTTCCTACCTAGTCCACCCCTCCTGTCTTAAAGCTAGGCGACTCCACCATCTATGACCCTCAGCCTTTTTTTTAATAAAACTTTATTAGTTTTTCAACAAGAAGGGAGTGTACAGAAGCAAGACAACTAGTAATGTACACCGCAAACTAATATACAAACTCTAGAAACAGCCTAATTAAAGAAAGCACCACATATTTGAGAAGGCAAACAGACTAATGGCATAACACATATACATTACAAAAAGGGATACCAATACATCAAATCATTAGGAAAAAAATGATGCTATTCTAACAGTGTACAATATCCCATCTAATACAAATTCAGTAATAGAGATATATAAATATTGGAACAAGTTGCATAATCACCAGTAGTCAGAGCACAGAGGGGAAAAGGGAAAAAGGAGAAAAAACACCCTTATGGTACAAAGAAGGGAGAAATTGACAATAGGTAATTGATCCACTACCTCCAGAGAACTGAACAAGCATCCTCCTTATTAAAATATTGATACATGGCTTTCTCTAATCCATATAGAATATTGACAATGTTGAACCAATATTGCAAGTCAGGTACCTGCGTCTTAAGCCAGAATTTAGTTAATGCCTTATTCCCACATACTAGTAATACCAAGAGTAATTTTTTATGACCAGTGGGGAGTCTTAGAGTCCTTGGAAAAATATGGAACTAAACAATTTTGGCATCAAGAATGAGATCTATGTCAAATATTTGATTAATGGCCAATGAGATCTCCCTTCAAAATGATACCAACAATGGTCAAAGCCAAAAAACATAAGCTAGATCTGCCCGAACCTCCCTACATTGACGCCAACAACCCGCTGCTTGTGGACCTTGTACTTTGCTACCAGAATGGGTGTTAAAAAGATTCTTGATCTACATTGCCACAAAAAAACCCTCAAACAGGGGGAGATTGCTAGCGAGAAGCTAGGAAGTGCTGACCTTTCCCATTGTTCCCAAGAACATAGGGTATCAAATTCTTTGAGCCACATGATATATATTGATCGAGACATATCTGGTTTGGTTACTCTAATGATGAAATACAAAGCAGATATTATATGTTTCTGAGTGGCACCATGTTGAGCAACGATAAATAATTGAATCCCAGGACTGGCCAGCTTCTCTGAGACCGACAAAATGAAAGGCAATGTCTGCAAATACAACCACAATTGTAGATATCTGTAATGATCTCTAATGGACTCTCAGCCTTCAACACATACTTTACCACCTGTGCTTCTGGTCTCCTATCCTCTTTCCCCTTTTCACCTCCCCCCCACACTCTTGCATTTCCCTTCTCTTCTCCTTCTCACCCGTTACCCCACCCACCTCTCTGAAATTCCTTCTAGCTCTCAACCCCATGCAAGGTGGGAGCCCTGATGGGCTAGAACCTAAGATCCTTCAACTCTCTGCCCCTGCTTTGCCTCTCCTATTGCCTTCCTCCTAAATCGAGCCTTCTCTCCTACCACCATACCAGACTCCTGGAAGAATGCTACAGTTATTCCCCTGCCAAATGGAGTTGACACATCCTCTCCAAGCAATTTCTGTCCTATCTCCATCCTCCCAACCCTTTCCAAACTCCAGGAAGACATAGTTCTGTCCAACTCTCCCCTTCCTAGACTCATCTTCCTTCTCTACACCTTTCCAGTCTGGCTTTCAAAACACCACTCCATCACTTCCTCCCTCCTCTGACTCACCAAGGCCATTCACACAGCTATGGACCAGGGCCTTCTCACTGCCACAATCTTTGTCAACCTAGAGAAAGCTTTCAATACCAGTGAACCAGAGGAGTGGCTATCTCTGCAAAGCAGTGTGCAAAAGATGGAGATTAGTGTCCAAAAGGTGGATAAGCAGAAAAGGGGCAAAATTCAGCAGAAGGGCAGACAGCAAGAAGAACCAGGGATAAATGACAACCAAGGAAGGGGCTGGAGTAGAACAGTGAAGCAGTCTAGGGAGGTCAAATCTTGGAAAGCCATGTGTGCAAATGCCAGGAGCCTTAGCAACAAGATGGAAGATCTGGAAGCTGTCATGGTACAGTCAGACCTGGACATTGTGGCCATCACTGAAACCTGGTGTAATGATAACCATGACTGGGAGATGGCCATACCTGGCTACAACATATTCAGAAGAGACAGAGCAGGCAGGAAGGGAGGAGGAGTGGCACTGTATGTGAAAAATGACATAAGGGCCACACAGATCCAGGAGGAACAAAATGGGGGAGAGATACTGTGGGTTAAGCTGGAAAGGAAAATGGGGCCAACATCCGCACAGGTGTGGTCTATAGACCACCAGCCCAGGAGGAAGAAACAGATAGGAGTTGATGCTAGCCATCCAAAGGATGGCAGACAAGGTGAGGTAGTACTGGCTGGAGACTTCAATATACCAGACATGGACTGGAGCATCCCAGCAGCAGCATCAACTAGAGACAGATTTATCCTGGACTCCTTCAGGGTGCCTTCCTCAAGCAACTGGTCATGGAACCAACTCGGCAGAAGGCAATACTGGACCTTGTGCTCACAAAGAGGGACAGTGTGATGGGGGTAACAGTGGGGAGCACCTGGTAACAGTGACCACCAGTCATTGTGGTTTGAAATCACAGAAAGAGCAGAACCAAACCACACAAAACACGTATCCTGGATTTTAGGGGGCAGACTTTGGGAAAATGGGGAGATGCTTGAAAGAGGCATTAAGGAATGGGACAGGAATCAGGGATTGAGGAACAGTGGGCAGTATTTAAAATGGGGATTATAAGAACAACAGAATTATGCATTAAGCAGGTTAGCAAGAGAAAAGAAAGGAGACCATTATGGTTTTCCAAAGAGGTAGCAAAGAAAGAAAGCCAAAAAGATTGCATTCAGGCAATACAAAAGACACAGGCAGAAGGGGATAGGGAGAAGTACCAGGAGAAACAAAGGGAGGCAGGAAGTCAGTAAGGAAGCCAAAGCTCAGACAGAAGAACACATTGCAAAATCAGTGGTTAAAGGGGACAAAACCTTTTACAGGTACATAAGTGAAAAAAGAAGGACAAAGGGAGGGATAGTGAGACTGAAGGGGAGGATGGGAGCCGCGTGGAGGATGACAACAGTAAAGCTGACATATTGAACAGGTATTTCTGCTCAGTCTTTACTAAGGAAGAGGGGGGTAATGGGTCTGAAGGGAGTACAAGGGGTGAGAATGGTGCAGAAATGGACACAAGTCCCTTTACACGAAAGGTCCTGAAGGAACTGGAAGTAATAAGAGCTGATAAAGCATCGGGGCCAGATGGGTGCACCCCAGGGTCCTTAAAGAACTAAGAGAGGTGGTGGCTGAACCTCTGGCTATCCTGTTCAGCCAATCACTGGAAACAGGAGGTACCAAAGACTGGAGGACAGCAGATGTAGTCCCTTATACAAAAGTGGAACAAAGAGGAAGCAGGAACTACAGACCAGTCAGCCTCACCTCGGTAGTGGGAAAGATCATGGAAGCACTACTGAAGGAGAGATTGGTGGAACATCTGGTTGTCAATGGACTACAGGACCCAAGGCAGCATGGTTTCACAGGGGAGGTCATGTCAGACCAACCTCATTGAATTTTTGACTGGGTGACTAGGGAGGTGGATCAGGGAGGGCAGTGGACATGGCCTATCTGGACTTCAGCAAGGCCTTTGACACTGTGCCACATAGAAGACTATTACACAAACTGGGGAATATGGGTGTGGGCAGGACAGTAGTGTGGTGGGTAGGTAACTGGCTGGGTGGCAGGACACAGAGGTGGTGGTAAATGGCTGTCACTCCACAGAGGGAAGAGTAACCAGTGGGGTACCACAGGGATCAGTGCTGGGACGGTCCTATTCAACATCTTCATCAGTGACATTGCACAGGATATAGAAGGCAGAATTTCACTGTTCGCTGATGACACAAAGCTCTGTAACAGAGTAGACACACCAGAGGTGTAGACAGAATGAGAAGGACCTGCAGAAACTTGAAGAATGGTCAAGGGTTTGGCAGTTGAAATTCAATGCAAAGAAGTGCAAGATAATGCATATGGGGCACAAAACCCTGGCACAATATATCAGTTGGGGGTGAGGATATAGCATGCACCAAGCAGGAAAGGGATCTTGGGGTTGTCATCTCTGATGACCTCAGAGTGAAACAGTGTGACAAGGCATCAGGTAAAGCAAATAGGATGCTGGGATGTATAGGCAGGGGCATCACCAGCAGGAAAGGGAGGTCATAATTCCGCTATACAAGACACTAGTGAGGCCCCACCTGGAGTACAGTGTACAGTTCTGGAGACCATACCTACGTAAGGACATAGACAGGGTAGAGAAGGTTCAGAGGAGGGCAACAAAGATGGTGCATGGGTTGCATCACAAGTCCTATGAAGACAGGTTGAAGGAACTGAACATGTACTCCCTGGAGGAGAGGAGGGAGAGAGGGGATATGATAGAGACATACAAGTATCTTACAGGGAGGAACAGGGTGCAGGAAAACACTATTTTTAAGCGAAAAGATGTTTCAGGACTAGAGGCATGGGATGAAGTTGGAGGGAGGACAATTCAGAGGAAACATGAGAAAGAATTTCTTCACAGAACGGGTGGTGGACAAGTGGAACACCCTGCCAGAGGAAGTGGTGGGGGCTGAAACAATCACGGGATTTAAGAATGCATGGGATAGACATAAAGGAATTCTAGAGGTCAGGGGTAAGGGGAAATAGACTTCTAGGAAAACAAACTGAACTTACAAGCTCAAATGGGCAGACTAGGTGGGCCATAGGCCCTTATCTGCCGACACTGTCTATGTATGTATCTATGTAATACTGTCTCCAACCCCCTTCTCCTGCACAAACTGAGTTCTGTGGGCCTCTCACTCTGGCCAGACTGAACCCCCTCTTCCACTCCTGCCATTGTAAATAACTGTTTATCATAACAAGCGAAACTACTGTTCACTGTATTGTACTGTACATACAGTGTTATTCTTGTATCAATCCCGTTATCCCCTTCCCCAAGGACACACATGGAAATGATCTAATTCAAAGCTCAGTATACCTTTCCTGATGAAATGCTTTACTAAATAAATAAATAAATAAACAAATTAAAATTTAAAGGTTGCTATCACGTCTATCATATTCCATCATATCCTCCTCTCTCCCTCCTCTCCTCCAGGGTGTACATATTGAGCTCCTTAAACCTCTCTACATTAGGATTAGGATGCTGACCTACACCATTTTAGTAGCCCTTCTCTGGACCATCACCACTTTATCTATGTCTTTCCTGAGATGTGGTCTCCAGAGCTAGACCTAGTAATCAAGTTGGGGTCTTACTAGTGATCTATATAGGGGCAATACCACCTCCCTTTTACTGCTGGTGATACCCATTTCCTTTCACCCCAGCATCCCACTAGCCCTCCTGACTGTTTTGTCATTTGCCTGATGACCTTTAGATTATCTCATATGATTACTCCTAGGTCTCTTTCCTGCTTGGTCATTGTGAATATCACTACACTCATTTTGTACACTGCCCTCCAGATTGCTGTGGCCCAAATACATAATTTTGCACATTTTTGCATTAAAACTTAACTACCAAACCATCAACCACTCTTCCAGTTTTTTCAGATCCCTACTCTTCATTTACACACACACACACACACACACACACACACACACACACACAGTGTCAGCCCTGTTGCAGATCTTTGTTGTCATCTGCAAAGAGGCAGGCCTTCCCTTCTAGACCCTCTTCTATGTCACTAAAAAAGACATTAAAGAGGACCAGTCCCAGAACAGAAACTTGAGGTATCCTGCTGGTCACTGTCCTTTCCTCAGAGCATACTCTGTTTACCACCACCCTCCGCATAGTATCCCCAACATGTTCATAGTCAGGTTATCACCTTGTTGCCCATGCTCAAGCTACTTAGCTTGTTTACCAGTCTCCTGTGTAGAACAGTGTTGAAAGTCTTGTTGAAATCCAGGAAGGTCATATACACTGCACCACCATTATCTAGCTCCTTGATCACCCGGTGAAAGAAATCTATTAGATTTGTTTGGCATGACATCCCGTGTGAATTCATGCTGCATTGGGTCCTGTCATTAATTGGATTCAAAGAATCCATTATCTTTCCTTAAGCAGTTTCACCATTAACTTACCTAAAACTGATGTCAGGCTGATAGGCCTGTAACTGCCCTCCTCTTCCTTGTTACTACTTTTTTGAAGTGGGACTACATCTGCCCTTCTTCAGTCATCTGGGATCACTCCCATCTCCAGAGATCTATCAAATAAGTCTATCAAAAGTGCTTCCAGTACCTCCCTGAGCTCCCACAGCACTCTTGGATACACCCCATCTGGTCCCATAGCTTTAGCCACCCTTAGGTTAGTGAGTGCTTTCTGAGCTCTCTCCTCAGAGAAATGACTAGTGTGCGCTTCCCTCCCATCAAAGCTCTTGATGTTTTTTTGTGGTCCATCCCTTCCCCTTCTACTGTGAATACAGAGCAGAAGTATCTTTTCAAGATGCTTGCCTTTTCTTGATCCCCCTTTATACAGTCACCCCTCCCCCTTTAATCTTAAAATCCCTTCCTTTGTCTTCCTTTTTTCGCTAACATACCTAAAAACTGTCTTGCCCCCTTTTGAAACTCCATGAGCTATTCTCTGCTCTGTGTGTGCCTTTGTCCTCCTTACTACTTTGCCTGCCTCCAACTGTTTCAGCAGATGCACTTATCTTTTCTCATCTTGTTGGGTCTCCTTGAACCTTGTGAATGCTGTTTTTTTAGCTTTTACCTCTCCTGCTACCTCTTTAGTGAACCATAGCGGTATCCTCTGCCTTTTCCTTTTGCTTACCTGTTTGACACAGATTGCCTTCACTATGCCCTCTTTTAGTCTGGCCCACTTTACCTCACCCCCCAGGTCCTCTTCTACTGCCAGATAATTTCTGAGGCTTTTGCCCATCAAAGCAAAACCAGTCTTGTAGTCTTATGGTCTTGAGGGATTAGAGAATAGACAACTTGAACTGCAGCTTTAAAGAGCAGCTAGCACCTTCAGGAGAACTTTAAAAAAAAAAACATAATATTTAGACACAGTTTGCCTTGTGTTGCACATTAGTTCTGTAGTTCTCATCTCCAATATTTATTACTGAGGTCCTTTCCATGAAAACCGGATCTTTGCTCCTAAAGAATTCATCTGTTCCAGTTGCTTTCTCCCTACCTGAAGTAATTATCCACTGCTTGTGGCATCATAGTTACTCTCATGGCAACAAATTGTGATGTGACAAAAGATGATTATGACCAAGGCCACTGTTTTTCGGTGCTCGGAAAAAGCAAATTCCGTTTTGACCATCCTGGATTCCGGGATTTTACCGGTGTTTGGGAATCCAGTTTCCGGGATTTTTCCGGTAATACAAAACTTTATATTATTCACTCATTTTAAGTAATAAATTTGTCTATCAGTGTTTTATCATGTTTTTATGCAGATTTAAGTCACATCAGCAGAAAACAAGAACATTTAATCTCATATTGCCTGTTATATTACCTATCCAAGTTTTGCATCTACCAACTATCAAGGCTAATAATGAGTTGACCGTAGAACTCCATTGGCCAAACTGGCATAAATAATATTCCCGTCAGATCAATGCATCTGGTGAAAATAAATGGTCTCATGTAACAGTAACATTTTTCCTCACAGGGAGGAACCAATTCTGAAGACTGTTCAATACCAAATAGACACCAAAAGCTAGTCTTTGTTTTAATGTTGACAATGTGTTCTGTGACATGTATAATAAAAACTTCTCAAAGCTAAAATGCAATTCATGTGTTTTATTTTAAAAGGATTTACAAAGATAAACATGTGCAAAAAACACAATTCAAGTATTGACTACTGAACATGGGTCGACAAATACGCTACCCAGACAAATACGCTACCCAGACAAATATGCTACCCAGACAACATGAATAAAGCATACTATAGGAAGGACAGTAGAATCTAACCCATAGCTACATATAATGCAGAGATACTACATATTGCACATCGACACTATTGCACAGTGGAGCACCATTTTTTCCCTACAATACTGCACCAGAACACATCTTCGTCATTGCATAGTGAAGCACCACTTTGTTTTCTACAACATTGTACTAGAACTGCATGTCTGCAACTTTATTGCACAGAGAAGCACCATTTTTCTGCAATAGACAGTGCATCAGTACTGCAATTATACAAATGAGGGTGGGAGATTCTGGGTCTACTTATTGAATAGCAGCATTGAAAATAATTTTAAATTGTCCACAGTCAGGCTTCTCCGTTGGTCAGTCAGGATTTGTCCATGTGCAGAAAATGACCGCTCCACTTCTGCACTAGAAACAGGGACCCAGATGGCCTGAAGAGCTGCCTTTGCTAGAGTTGGTACCTGTGAGGACATAGAGATCCAGTACTGGTGCAGATCAAATGTTTCGATCTCTGGTAGTTCCCGCACATCCTGCCGTATGTAGATCTCCCAGTCCCTTATCAGTGCATTCTTATTGTGTAATGTGAACATTGGGATATAGGGCAAGTACAGCTGGAAGTCCTTATTGAGTTTGGGAAGGTTGAGTGGGTTTAGAATTCGACAGGCCATAAGAAACTGTACAGATGGGTTTGACTGCAGGTGTTTTGTCAGTTTCTCAAACTGACCTTAAAAGCATTTTGAACAGTTTGATGTTCTCATCTCTTACTTTATTCCTCAGTTTAGAGAGGTAAAGCTCTGCTTTCTCACCAAAGCCATCATTTTTAGTTGTGCCAGCCTCAAAGCGGCTCTTGATTGACATTAGCATGTCATATGTGGATGTCGCAAGCGGTTTCTCCTTTGACTGCAAAAGTTCTATCGCAGCAATAATGTCACCTGAATTATCTGTAATGAATGCCAGTTGTGCTTGTAGCTCATCGTACCATTCGTCCAGTAATGCCCATAGATTGTTTATTGAGATGGCATCACTTGAATCCACCCTGATAAAGTCCCCCAGGTATTGCAGGTGTGTTGAATGGTATGCCACAGCTGCAAACCATGTGTTCCATCTAGTTAAAACAGGAACCGGTGGCAAAGCAATCAATTCCCCAGACTTCAGATCCTCCAAAAGCGTGATGAATTCTCGTTTGCGTTTTGGTGACTGCTGAAGGCATATTTTACCAACGAAACCAGTTCATTAACTTTTTAAATGGTGTAGCCATGTATCCTCAACAAGGGACAAGACATGTGCCCAGCAACACACATGCACAACATGGTCCCCAAAAACCCCACAAGTGCATCATTAAAACATTTAATCATATAACGAGCACTGTCGCTGACAAAGGAAACTACATTCATAAAGTCAATGTTACAACTCTGGAGAGTCTTCAAGACAGCTTGAGCCACTGTGGAATGGTTGACAGAGTCTAGTTCTATGCTGTTTCCAAGATATGTCTTGCCCCCTTCCAACACAAAGATGACATTAAGAATGCAGCATGACTGTGCATCTGTGCTCTCATCACATATCACAGACAATGATTTCCCAGTCACAGCTGCTTTAAGGTCTTCATCAATTTGTTCTCTTACCTTGGGTAGATAGAGCTGCCTCAGGTGTCTGCTTTTGGCACCGCTCCACTCCCCTTCACATACTTGCACATCCATTCCCTCAGCTGTGGATGGTCCAGCTTCTCCAATGGGATATTTGCAGCCCCCCATGCCTTAACTGTGTCCATGACCATCTCATTTCTTACTATGGATGATTCTGTTGCAGCTCTGAAACTGCTGGTCAGGGTCACCTGCCTTGCTGGTCTTCCTTCGCTAGCAGCTCGTTCCTTATTCCTAGCATGTTTCTTGCTGAGCAGATGGTCTTTGACTGTATCTTTTCTGGTATGGTCCAGGACATGGTTGCAGTAAGGACAGAAAAGTTTTCCTCCATCCTCATAGAGGCCTTCAGATTTAAACTGAAGAGCTCGCTCCTTAGCCAAGGTGTAGCAGAGCTTGGCTTTCTTATTCATTGGTGTAGCAAACATCATGCAGGAAGTATGAATACTGAAATCACAACCAAAAATTATTAATAGTGTGTTCCACTAATCTGCTTGATAAGATAAAATTCAATAAAATGGGGTTTCAGATCCCTGGATAGGGCAGTCCATGACTTTTGTCCTCTGGCTATTATTTATGACTGCAGCCACCACACCAGCACCCATTCTCCAGAGTACGATGGCAGCAACGGCAGCCTATGACTCCATCCTCCAGATACGGTGGCAGCAGCAGCCTTATGACTCCCATCCCTCCGGGTGTGAAGGCAGCAGCAGCAGTCTACGACTCCCATCCTCCGGGTATGAAGGCAGCAGCAGCAATCTACGACTCCCATCATCCAGATATGACAGCAGCAGCATTTAACAACTCCCATCCTCCAGGTACGATGGCAGCAGCAGCCTACAACTCCCATCCTCCTGGGATGGCGGTGATAACCAGTGACCACCATTCACTAGGTGAGATGGCAGCAACCGTCTATAACTCCCATCCTCCAGGTACAACAGCAGCAGCAGTCTACGACTCCCATCCTCCGGGTGTGAAGGCAGCAGCAGCAATCTATGACTCCCATCCTCTGGGTGTGAAGGCAGCAGCAGCAATCTACAACTCCCATCCTCTGGATATGAAGGCAGCAGCAGCAGCAGCAATCTACGACTCCCATCATCCAGATATGACAGCAGCAGCATTCTACAATTCCCATCCTCCAGGTACGATGGCAGCAGCAGCCTACGACTCCCATTCTCCTGGGATGGCAGTAGTAGCCAGTGACCACCATTCACTAGGTGAGATGGCAGCAACCGTCTATAACTCCCATCCTCCAGATACAACAGCAGCAGCAATCTACGACTCCCATCCTCTGGGTGTGAAGGCAGCAGCAGCAATCTATGACTCCCATCTTCCGGGTGTGAAGGCAGCAGCAGCAATCTATGACTCCCATCCTCCGGGTGTGAAGGCAGCAGCAGCATTCTAGAACTCCCATCCTCAAGGTACGATGGCAGCAGCAGCCTATGGCTCCCATTCTCAACGGAGGATGGTAGCAGCAACCTATGGCTCCTATCCTCCTGGTGTGATGGCAGTGGGGGGAGCAGCATATAGCCACCATTCTCCAGGTGCAGTGTAGAAAATCATGTAAAAGTGCAGAACTTTTAACATGCTGCACTTTTACATGATTTTCTACATTCTGAAAATGGATTCATGCTCAGATTACCTGGTCCTCAAAACAAGACACTGTGGGCAGGTATAGCAAGGCATTGTTGCAGTGGGAAGTGGGGGTATTTCCATATATGTCCCTGGTGGGGATGGCTTGTGCCTGCATAGAGTGGTATGGAAGAACCACTACACCTGCTGTAGGTTGGTCTCTGAGGTGTGGCAGGCAGGTGTGGAGTGCAAGGTTACTGTGGGGATCCAGAGGGCTTTCCATCCCCCCTCCCCAAAAAAGGGAACACTTTTATGTAAGAACTTACCATTAGTGGATCTTCAGGA
Source organism: Neoceratodus forsteri (assembly GCA_016271365.2). NCBI lineage: Eukaryota > Metazoa > Chordata > Ceratodontiformes > Ceratodontidae > Neoceratodus > Neoceratodus forsteri. The sequence goes on from JADMNL010000035.1 coordinate 44,530,117, forward strand.
CAGTCTCTTGCAGTGGGTCACAGTTTGGGTCTGCAACCATTGGGTGCCAGGACCACATGGAGACATTTTTGCTAGTGGTCTATCTGGGGCCACCCACAGCTACATAGGGAGGATGTCAACCTCATGGCAGTGCTGTACGTGGCCCCAGATGGACTGCTGGCAGGGGGAATTCTGTGTGGTCCTGGTGCCTGATGGTTGTGGTTCCTGGGGTGTGGCCAGCTGCAGAGACTCTTGAATATCTACGGTCACTGTGAGTTCTCACAAGTGTTTTTGTTTTGATGCCTGGTTTGGCCCTGTCTCCACACCTGCCTGCTATGCTTCTGAGGTCAACCTAGGTGTAGTGATTTTATTTGCACTTTGCTGTTGCAGGTGCAAGTTTTTTTTCTGCTGGTGAAGGCTGGGAACCCCCTCCCCACACAATCCCAGGAAACTCTGTCTTGCCATGTCAGTCTACCATGTTCCTTTGAGAGACATCCTACAAGAGATATCCCCAAGAATAAGATCTAGAAAACATTTTGTCCTCAGACTTGCTCTGGGTGCACAGCAACCAACACTGCCCTTCAGACATGCTCTGAGGCACAGCACTACTAACTCTCATCCATCAAGTGTGCCCATGTTAGCATGCTGCATCATTCCATCACACCCACCTTTCTTGGAACAGCACTTGATTTCTTCCAGTTAAAAGCCCTCACTTCTACACCAGAACACTCACTGTAGCAATATGCAAAATGGACAGTGACCCACTCTCAGAAACCAGTAAAGCACATTATATAGGCAGTTCAGAATGGACTGGGAATTGATAACACCCACACATAGGTAGCTGTAGGGCTGTTGTATTACTTAACAGGGAAGGCTAGCCTTTACATTTCTGAGATCAAGTACCTCAGTGGAATCAACAAAGTCCAAGAGGGTAGCATCTTTCAGAAAAAGAGATGTGCAAGAACAAGGGGACACAATTTGAAGATAGAGGGGAAGGCTCAGGGGCAATGAGGAAGTATTTTTTCAGAGAGAAGGTGGTGGACACATGGAACAGCCATTCTGAGGAGGTTGTGGGGTCTAAAACTGTGGGAGAGTTCAAGAATGCATGGGCCAGACATAAGGCAGATCTTGTGGGGGGGGGATAGGAAGAAATAAGCCGTTGGTTAACTAGGATCTGCAGCACATCCTGTGGGTAGGGAAATGGGCAGATTAGGTGGGCAAGCAGTCCATCAAAGTCTATGTTTCTATGTTATTGTACAGCTTCTCCAATAGTAAATAATAGAAACCTTCGGCTACAACTCTACCACACAAGAAAGCCCAATGCTAGAGCATGTTTAAAACAATATTTATTGAACACAAAAAGCACCCCCCCCCGGTCAACATATGTTTCCCATCCAAAGCATCTTACGTTGATGGGGGAAGGTGCTTTTTATATTCAATATATTGAGCTCCTCTTTGGGTACTTTAGCGCGTATTTTGTGCAAAGCTTCTCCAATATATGCAAAATCCAGGCAAAGTTCAAGATAGTGATCAAAGTGCTAAAGCTGGTACAGGACATGACGTTTCACCATAGTGATGAACATAGCAAAGAAAGGCGCAAATGTAGCTTGGGGTCAGTAGGTTGACAAGACATCCCCAAGGAGCACATCAAATAAAAGTCCCTGAAGAAGCCCTTTATTATAGGGGGAATGTTGGGATGCCTTGCATTAAAATGGATTAGGACAGTGTGGAAGCTGATTTTTTACCTTTTGAAAAAAAAAGCATTAGAACTCCCTCCCTCCCTTTTATAAGTGCCAGTTTTAAAAGTTGTTTCTGTTATGGACAGATATGTCTGAGGTAGACATGTAGCAGGTGCAGTTCTGAGCCAGAATATATCAGCGTTCCACTCTGCTGTGTGCATAACCAACCCCCCTCCCAAACCCATGCTATCACTGGCTTTCAGCTCTGCTCAGTAATGCAACATCGGGGGGGAAGGATTCACAATGTAAATAAATATGAATTAAGGCAACTCATGCCAGCAAAATACTAACTACCTAAGAGTGGACACGGGCAGGGCACAAAGAAAAGGAAAGGAAAAACTACTACACCTCTGGTGCAACCCGATGGAAAAACCTGGAATATTACATGCCTCAACACTTCTTGATCTCTGGTTCAACACCTTAGTGAAAGTCCCACCCATATCCTCCTGACTGCCAGTTGTGTTCCATTTACCACAAATGCTCACACAGCACTGCCACAGGTTTTCAGCAGTTCTTAACACAGCTGCAGTGTTCCTGTTCTCATCTTAGACTAGCCACTTAATCTTCCCTCTTGAATTGGCTCAGCCTCTCCCTCTCCCCAACAACCGTTACCCCCTGACCTTCTGCGGTGGCTGCGTGCTGCTGGTCCTATCCCCATTCCTACACTAGCATGGACCAACTAAAAAAAAGTATCTTGAGATTGAGAGAGCATAGCACTCCTTCTCTCCTTCACTTACACTGCCCAACTGTCTCACCACTTCATGTACATGTGCAGCTCACACAACTCTGCTCCAGCTGCCTTCTCTCTTTACTGACTGGAGGAGCGTTGGTGCCAAGGAGACAGGAGGGTCATTTTGGGTTTCAATATTGAATTCTACAAAAGGAGAGATAGTAGTCTAAAGCAACCTCCCCCCCAGAGCAGCCAGGTTCAGGGCCAGGCACAATCTCAGTCGGTCAGCTCAAAAAAAAAAACACGAGATGAAAAAACATCTTTTTAAAGTCCCTGTCCCATTTCTCAGCTTGACCCACCTGCCCCCCACAATCTACGCCATTATTAAAGTTTGTTGTGTCCGCCCAGCTTCTGCATTGCTGTTACCCTCGCCGCCGCCCCCCCCATTAGTCGCAAAATCGCAAAATATGAAACAGCTGGGCAAATATAGCAAGTACCTGAAGGTTTGTAACCTGTGGTGTACTTCAGGACAGTCATTCTTTCGTTCTTGAGCGGGCGTCCTTCAGGTGGTGGCTGGGGTGGTTGTTGCAGTGGTTGTGGTCTGTGTAGCAATAAATACTTTTTTATGGCACAGTGAGCAGCGAGAACACGACAAATTTCAGTTATCGTAACGAGAAACAGCTAAAAAACTGCTAAAAAAAGCGAGGTTCTCTGGTATCCAAACCGCGTGGTTTTCAGCGTTCAGCGTTTGCAGCGCGCGTTCTCTCCTCCTTCTTCCGGTGTTCCTGAAAATAGGGAGAAGCTACTCTATATGCTGGCTTTTAAAGGGACAAACTCCCGAAAGCTCACACTAGCAGCGTGAGTTCTGCGAGTCACTGGCAGGATGTTTTTAATTCCAGCAGCCAATGGGAATTCCGTGTTTCCGTCAGCCAATGAGAATTCCGTGATTCCATCCGTGAACACGGAATTACGGTAAAACAGTGGCCTTGATTATGACTTGTAATAGGGAGTAAGCTGTAGAGGCAGATGAACTTTAAGGGAACTCAAAGGGGTAAAGATCATGTATTCATGCACATTTCCCCAATAGTAATTAATGGTGAGGCAAAATATATAGAACATACAGTATATGGAATGCAAGCCAAATTATACCCAATTATTCTGTTTTTCAAAGTTTTCTTTGAGGTGTCAGTAGCTCTGCAAGAAGTAATCCTGGTAGTGCAACTGTTATTTAAAAGCAAATGCCATAGTAATTAAACTGTCACTGAGTATAGACATGTCTACCAAAGTAGCATGCCTAGCAGGAAGATAGTATGCATAGTCTCTGTGGGTGGTTCTTTAACATTTTTAATTAGGTCTAAGAATAACTGAAAAACAAGTGAAGAAACACCTGCATTAAACTCACTGAGTCACATCTCAGTAATCTGAAAGTAATGGTTCATCAGAAGCAGGTTTTGTCTCCCAGCCTCTGGGGTTTTCATAAATAATCATAATCATCTGTTTGTCATTGCCTTACCTGTGGAATTTTCAAGTAACTGGCTTACCTTGGGCTCACCAGCTCAGTATTTCTTTCAGAATGGCCAAGCACATGTTCTGACTTTAATATCACCTGAAAGTTGCAAGTTCTGTAATATTTGGAGAGTGGTCAAAGGTGGTTGACGTCACTCACTCAGAAGGTTGTGATTAGAAATATCACCATTTGTGCTGTTTTTTTTGACATAGATAACATAGGTTTGTACAGGGCTAATAAGACTTGTGTCCATAGTCCTCACCTTTCCAAAAAATGGCTGAGATATCAGCATAAGTTGAAACCACCATTGAATAGCTGTATGCTTACCTTTAATTCTTCAGTTCATGGTTGGGTTGAAGAGTGCAGATGTGTCCCGGTCCAGAGAAGATGACAGCACTGACCTCTGGAGGTAAGTATGGGGTTGGGGTGTGGGGAGGTGGGTGCTCAGTGGGAGGGTGGGGAGAGGGAAGGGGAGGGAGGGACTACAAAGATGACGAGTACTGTTTTCAGTTTTACAGGGGAAAAATGCAATGAAGGACCATTTTCTAATTTACAGGAATAAAGAAAACAACACATTTTGGCACACTGGGGTGGGCTCCCAGTGTGCCACATGAATGGGGAAGGGGGTTGCATAGGATGCCAACATGGGAATTGGGCACCCCATGTTGGGAAAGATGTTGGAAGGGGTGCAGCAGGGAACATACAATGGGACAAGGGACCATTTTCTACCTTTCAGACACATAAAAAACAACATTTTCCCACACTGGGGTGGGCTCCCAATTTGTGACATGAATTGAGGGGTTGTACTACAGTGAATGGCATTGTGCCATTTGCAACATGGTGGAAACCCACAGAACTGTGCATGTGCATGAGTCGTGCACATGCGCAATTCATGCAATTGGTTTGCGGAAGTAACAGCCGAAATAGTGCAGCTGTATTCCGTATGCCAATTGTGGCAGAGGGGTTTAAGCTCCGTTGGCCTTTTGGAAGGATACTTCCAAAAGTCCAACAGAAGCTGTTGTGAGATCGGCCATTTTCAGAGCTACAGAGCTCTCACAAAATGGTTGTAGGCTCCATCCACAGCCCTTAAAAACTTATCTTTGGAGGAAAGAGGGGAACCAATTCCCCTCCACTCCAGTTTGTTTTTCTATGTTCTGGGTGGTCAGGGCGCCGGCAGTAAGGTGCCAGCAATCAGAGCATTGACAAGAGGTGCAAACAACAAGGATGCCCCCACAAACAGGGTGCCTGTGCAACAGGGCTCCTGTGCTCTGAGTACTATGCATACCCTGCAGGTAGAGCACCATGCTGTGTCGGTGCCTGCACTGCAATGCCAAACCTCACACATCCCTGCACTCTGTGTAACGGATACCACCACCTTTCAGCAGTGACTTATTTGCTACGTCGTAGAGACTCAAAGTCATCCCCAGCATGCTGAGACTGTGTTACTACAGTCAGGTCATTGCTAGCCTCCTGTAACAGCACGCTGCAGTATCCAGGACCCAGTGCCCACAGTGCTTTACACAGTGAGGCTGCAAGATGTGATGTAAGCACTGCAGCTGCCATCAAACACTGGATCTCTGGAGTGCAAGGACAGTAACGGCCTGTTGGGTCACAGCCTACGCATGCCAACATTATGACCCATGTGAAATAGGTCCCAGAAAGATGAGTGCATTGCAAGCCCTTGTCAATGTTGTAAACCCAATGGCAGGTGCACAGCACAATGCAGCAAATCAAGTGATACCACACCGACCATTGTGGTCCCTCTGCCCCCACCTTGTGATGGCTGTTTCAGATGTGAGAGCTGCAAGCCACAGCAGGCTATGGGGCAGAACAGTGCCAGAACAACATTCACTACAGTACTACACCAGGTCCAGCAATAGTGGGGGCTCAAAGGACATGCTTACAGGACATTGGTGAAGCTCCTGTAGTGTGTCACAGTGACACATGCCCTGCTTGTTCAGTCGGGCACATGGTGGTTGTGGTCCACGCCAGCCCGGTTATGCACCATGCACCTCCTGTACCCTGTAGGTTTTCAGTGGGTGGGTCTGCAGGTGTGCAATGTGTGTCAGTGCCTACTGTGCCATGTTGGTTGGCAACCCCAGGCACCTGTGGCTGTGTGGACTGGTGCTGTGCCTGCCGGTGACCTCTGGCTGGTGCTCTGATTGCCGGCGCCCTACTGCCGGTGCCCTGATCACCAGAACCATTTTTCTATCATTTCAGAATACAGGACAAAATGTGAATGGACATAGTCCCAGTGGTCCATAATGCTGATTTATTTATTTATTGTACAATCAGATTTACAACCTTTGAGCTAGAGGCTTGTTTACAAAGGTACCTCATCACAGAGAGGACATATAGAGTCACATACTTTTAGAATACATTCATACAAAATAACATAGTTTTACATAGCTGCTCAAACACAATGAATAATTAGAAACATTTCAGAGTGACAGATTTAGTACCAGCAGATACTGACATTGGGAAGGGTGACCATGAGGGAGTAGGGGGGGTGAGGTGGGGAGTTCATCCCAGTGGGCTACGTCAATATTGTCTTGAGAGTAGCAGAACATCTGTTAGAGACAGGTGCAGTAGCGGGTGTTGAACAATAGGTTCCGAAGGGCATTTTGAAGGGGGCAATTTTGGTAGTGTTGGAGATGGCTGCAGGGAGCGAGTTGAACCAGGATGGGGCTCTGCAGCTGAATGACCTCTGTGCCCTATGTGGTCCCAGTTCTGGGTACTAGTAGGGTGACCTTGCCAGTGATTCGGGTAGATACTGTGGAGGGTGTAAGTTGGATGGAGGAAGAAACCCCGGCGGGGGGGGAAAGCCTGAGCAGAATGTTCTTAGTTAGTAGGCAAATTTGGTAGTGGAGGCATTCATCGAGGTTAAGGAGTTTGTCCATGTCATAAAGATGATAAATGTGGGTGAGCCTGGCGGCATTGGTCAGTAGTCTGCAAGCCTTGTTCAGGGTGAGCAGATCTTGTTGAGGGCCGTGGAGTCAGCAGCACTATAGACCGGTGACCATAATCCACAAGGGACATTACTGAGGACATAATGGCAAGCCTGAGGCGTCAGGTGGGAGGCAGTCCTTGTGATGGTACAGGATGCCAAGTCAGGAGTTAGCAGTGGATGCGAGGGCTGTAATGTGGACATGAAGGTGAGGGCTGAGTCAAAGTGATCCCAAGGTATTTGTAAGAGTTCAAGGTGACACCATACTTCTTTCTGTAACAGTAACTGGAGGGATTACAGAAGTGGTAGTGTGAAGAGGCCCTAGAGTCCAAACAACTCCCAGGGACCAGGACAGAGTCTATGTACACAAAATGGGGTCCCTCTTCTTGCTGTGTGTGAAACATCCAAAATAACAGCTCAAATAAATTAGTGGCTGGTATTAAAAAAATTGAACTGCAAAGGACTGTACTAATGATGACCAACCACCATAAACACCATGGACACCAAAAACTATGAACAGTGCTAAAATGTCTCCTTTTTACATGACTGTACAAGACTTTAAAATGCAACTGCATCCGTTCAGTGGCTTCACTCTGCTCCTACCCCCAGAGACTTTAATCAGTTATGCACAGTTGCACCTGTTTCCATCCAGTGGTTTCACTTTGCTCCTATCCGAAGACTTTGATCAGTTAGGTACTTGTCATACCTGTTATTATCTAAAATGTTCAAATCTTAAATTTTACATGTCCATTTCATTTCTTTAATGTTCATTTCATTTCCTATGTTAAATGTTTTTTCTTAAAATATGTCTCTTAAAATGTTTAGTTTAAGCAGGGATGGAAGCAGCTGCAGGGGGACCTACACAAGCCAGAGGAGTGGTCAGAGAGATGGCAGTTGGGATTCAATGCAAAGAAGTGTAAGGTTATGTACTTTGGGGTGAAGAACCCAAGGAGAGAATACTGGCTGGGGGGTTAAGCTGGGGATCACTGGGAGAAGATCTAGGGTAATGATAACAGGGACCATGAACAACTCTGCCCAGTGCAGGAGAGTGGCTGCAAAAGTGAACAAAATGTTGGGGTGCATAGTGAGTTTTTTGTCCAGGTGAAGAGGTGATCTTGCCCCTCTACAGGTCGCTGGTAGAGGCCACACTTAGAGTATTGTGTGCAGTTTGGAGGACATACCTAAGTGTGATGTCAGGCTACTGGAGGGGTGCAGAGGAGGGCAACAAAGATGGTATGTGGAATGGAGGATAGACTATGACAGCAGGCTGGGAGACCTGAATATGTACACCCTGGAGGATGGAAGGGACAGGGGGGACATAATAGAGACATTCAAGTATCTGAGGGGAATCAATAAGGATGGGGCAGATGGGGTCTTTAAGTTAAGGAGGGGCAGGGTCACTAGGGGGCATGAGCTAAGAATAGAGGGGGAAGATTTAGGAGGGAAATGAGGAGACACTATTTCATAGAGAGGGTGGTAGCAAAATGGAACACCCTACCAAAATGGGTGGTATCAGGTAAATCTGTGAACAGCTTCAAAAGGGCATGGGACAGGGAACAGGGAGAGTGAGGTGGGGGAGGTGGGGGTGGCGGTGGCGGTGGTATGACAAAGGGAGTGGGGTGGGGCAGCTGCAAACTAGGTGTGTTGGCTGCACACTTGAGCAGACTTAGACTGGGTGGCCAGTTTCTGCTTGCATATTCGTATGTTCATATTGTCAGGAGGTCCAAACCTCACCCTCAGGTTCTTGGCAATATTGGGAATGCAAGGAATCACATACATGTTGCATAAGAGTAATAAACTTATTTATTACTACCAAAAGGATAAATCACAGTTGCCCTAAGCAGTTCTTACCAATATGAACTGGGAGCCAATGCTAAGCGTTCCCTATACCTCAAGGTTTCTTTGTGTTTCTTGGGGTCTCTGAGGTATAAGACTCAGTGTCTCACATTATATACCTATGATAATTACTATGGTTACTGTAAGACAGAAACATTTCTAGTTACAGAGATAAGCCCTATTGGCTAAAGTAGAGGTGGCTCCATGGTCCAAGATAACATTATACAATTTTGTAGTAGTCATCACTTTGTGAAACAAAAGAGTACAGTTCTTACAGTCTTACCTAAATCAGTGTAGTAGTACAAATCACCAAAAGGTGGCAATGCTGACTTATATATCATAATCATTACAAGGCGCAGATGTCCTAACATTTTGTAAGTGAGAAATACACAGAAAATACATAGAAAATATATATTATGCAAGCAAAGTTGTATAACAATAATATGCATACATATCTGACATCTACTCTTCTGATAGATGCCCTTAGCCCTATATGTTAGTATAACATATGCCTAAGCATTAGCTGTCTACGGTGTACCTCTGGGGGTACCAATAAGGGTGCAGGGACCTTGTGTAACAGTATGTTTTAAAATATGTCTCTTTTAAAATGTTTAGTTTAAGCATGTTTTAAAATATGACTTTTTTTAAAATGTTTGGTTTAGGCATGTGCCTGTCATTCTTAATATGGCAAAATGATGACACTGTGTCCAGACAAATGTGTCCTTATTTTACACTTCCATTTAATATTGGACATTTTGAAAACTAATAAACCTAAGATGCATGGTCATAATGGTTTCTCCATAAAAGGGCTTGTTGAGGCCTAGATGTTTGTTAATGGTTCCTCTGTGTACAATATTGTATGTTTGTTTACTGTGCAAAAACCTAGATCAAGGTCTTAGTTTACAAACAATCTTTAAAGGGCCAATACAAACATATGGGTAAACAAGTGATATGCATATCCTATGGGAACGATGTTCTCATAATTTACAATGTGCTCATGAGATGTGGAAACAAGGGCACTACCCTGGCCTCATCTCAAATAACTACTTGACCAAATGGTGTTGCCTAAGCTGCTGTCATTGGTCAAGTGGTTATCTAATAAACCACTTCACAGAAGAAATATCTTCTTAGTGAACCTGGTCATCAAACTAATGATACATTATGCTCTAACGTTAAATGTGCATATTACTTCACTTGTACTAAATTTGTAGCTGTTGCTGTATCATAACAACATTGCTATTTTTTTAATGAGGATCAAGCAAAGATAACCAAATTGGTTTACATCAATAATAGAAAAGTAAAAAAAAACAAGGTCAGCAGATCATTTGCACAGCCTATGATGGTTATGTTCTAACTACAGTAACTACATTACTGCAGGATGTGGAAAATGGCCATATCCCAGACCTCATCAAAAATGAACAGGTATTGCTCCCAGTGTGGCTACGTGTGAGGTAAAATAGACTGGACTTGTGCTAAAACACATTGCCAGAGGCCTTTGTTTAGCACTGCCCAGAACCTGGAGTCAGTAAGACCACATCTGAACAGAGGCCCATATTATATTCAAGGATCCTGCTCGATCAGGGACATGCTTCATTGTGTCTTTGTCGGTTCCCTACCAATCCATATCAGTATTTGTTAAACTGGCCACTGGCCACTCCATAAGATACTTAGAAGTGGATGTCTACAAGGAATGACTGACTCTACCACAGCTCCTGGTGTTTCACCCTAAAGCACAGATGTAGAGCCCCACATACTGCATATTGCACTGTAAAAGGTACAGATATGTGTGTAGATGTGAGGTGCTCACTGTCGCTATTTATGTCTCTGGTTACAGACCTAAAAAAAGCAGACAAATGCTAAAGCAACTGGCCGATTTCAATTAAACCTCACTAGCTCTTATCCAGTCCCGCTTACTTAATGGTGTCTGCTTACTGTCACAGTCATTCATTCCATGGAAGGGCAGTACTGTATTGTTACTAATTATAAAAAATATCTTTATGGGTCCCTGTCTTGTGATGTCGTCACCTCAATTTTTTTTATCCCTCATGTGTTTACCATTATTGGCCAGACTGTGATCACCCCTGTCCCCATACATGATAAGGTTGTCATTCAAGTAAACCAAACCACCAGGAGTATGCTAAAAGTAAGATACCTGTTTTCAATGTGCATATTGATCCCTTGCCCTTAAATTTGCAATCTTTGATAGATTATAAAAATACACACCTCATTAAAATTAGCAATGATGTACAGAAGGTTGAAAATCTTTGGATGAACTCATGAATAATGCCTTAACTGTCCGTCATTTAATTCTCATTTCATCCTTATATACATAACATGCTGTTTAAAGTACACACACACATAAAAAACCTTTGATTTTGCAAAAGCGCATAACCAAACTAAAGTGCGCATGATGCATGCTTTGCTGGCATCAATGTGGGACTTTGGCTAAGCATCAGTTTAAACCAATTAAAGGGTTTACTGACATATTGTTTTCTGGTAAAAAGTAAAGGTTTATATCTACTTATATTCAGGATAGATGATGAACTACATTTGACCTTTCAAAATCTCTTGACTGTGGAGAAACAACTGGGGCCTTGGAATTTTGGAATGTGCCAGTTAGGAACTTTACCATAAACTGCATGTTTTCCCAAACTACAAGACCCACCTGTAAACAGATGCCTTTGATCAAAACCAAAGATTGAAGGGAGTCCTGTATAATTTATTTATTGTGATATTCAGAAAGACCTTTGAGTCAGAGACTCATTTACAAAGGTTCCACGTCATACATATATTGAACAGGGACGGGACTTAAGATACAGAAATACAGTACATAACAAAGTAACAATAATAATAAAAAACAGGTTACATGGTTGTTTCAAGGAGGGTTAACAGAGATTTAGGTACTTTAGCACAGCCAGGAGGAAGGAAAAGACAGAGAGATTCTGTAGGAGGCTGATTGTCATGTTTTGTAAATGCATTTTATTTATTTTTTGTACATTGACCTGCTAATAGATTGTTTGTAAGGAGGCAGTGGCAGAACAGGTATCAAGAGCAGTCACATCTATTTGAAGCCTGCAGGTATTCCCTTAGCTTTGATTTATATGGGCCCACCTTCTTTCATCAGTTATATGGATAGGGAGGAGTTTGTCAAGAAGGGGCCCTGAAACTGAAAGTGCATTGTATTGGGAGGTCCGGTCATGGAGTACCCATAGTAGCCACTTGCTTGTGCTATGGGTTGTTTGCCTGGAGGAGTTAGGAGGATAATTTGGTGTAGGGAGGGTGGGGTGAGGCCAGTAATAACTTTTTGGTCATATGGCAGGCGGGTACCTGATTCTGCTATCCAGGTTTAGCCAGTTTGTGCCACTGTAAAGGAAGCTGGAGTGAGTGAAGCGATCACATCCTAGGATGAGGTGGCAGTCTTTGTTGAGCACAAGCCGGAGTTTACTTAGGGTTGTGGAGAGTGCAGCACTGTATATTAGGATGCCATAGTCTAGCAGAGAGAGGACGAGGAGTTTACGGTAAGCTGTAGTGCTTCAGGGGTGAGGCAGTGTTTGTACTGGTAGAGTACTCCAAGTCTGGAGCTAAGGGCAGTTGTTAGGTGTAGGATATGTTGATTAAAGCTGAGGACGGGCTCTAGTATGATCCTTAAGTATTTAAATTTGTATACTTGTTCTAGGGGGTCTGATTTGTAGTGAGAAATTTGGGGCTGGGTTCTTGAGTGGGTTCTGAGGGTGGTAGAATATCATGACTTTAGTCATTATAGTTGATAATAAGACACTGGGTGGTGAGCCAGTCTTTGATTTCATGGAAGGAGTGCTGGAGGGTTTGGGCGGAGTTTAAGGGGCGGGTCAGAGGGAACAGGACTGCATCATCCAAATAAAAGAGCACATTTCCGGGGCATGCGGATGGGAGGAGTTGAGGTATATGCTGAAAAGTTGGGGGCCAAGTATGAGCCTGTGGGACACTGGATCAGATTGGGAGGCCAGGTAATAGGACAGGGCCTACCTTGACTATCTGCGTTCTATCAGAGAGATAACTGGAGAACCATTTTAGGATGTCATCAGAGAAACCCATGTAGGCCAGGGTGTTTAGTAAGAGGGCATAGTTTACTGTGTCGAATGCTTTAGATAGGTCCACGAAGATGGCACCCGTGAGATGGCCGTGGTCCAGAGCTGAGTGGACATGTGAGGTAAATTCAAGGAGAGCAGTAGTGGTGCTGTGGCCCTTACGAAAACCATGTTGCTGCCTGGATAGAAGGTTATATTTATTTAGGTGTTCAGTGAGTTGGTCGGCAACAATGCATTCTAGTGCTTTCGATGGGGGGGTAGGATAGAGATGGGGTGATAGTTATTTGTGGATGTTCAGTCACCACTTTTATGGATAGGTGTGATATAGGCCGATTTCCAGTGGGTGGGGAATTTCCCTTGGCTGAGGAGCGATTGAGAATGTAGGTGAGAGGGTCAGAACTTCCTGGAGGGTGAGGCAGAGAAGTCTGTGGTCTAGGAGTCATGGCTGTAGTGGGTTTTGTTTAAAGCTTTAGTAAGGTAGGGTTTGCAGTCTCTGGTGTAAGGACTTATAGGTAGAAAAGGCCATGCAAGTGGGGGTGGGGATGATCTGGTCCGGCAGGGGGTCGAAGAAATTTGGGGGCAACACATGGGAGAGATCCATGAAAGTGGTATTTAGGGCAGTGGCTATGCTGGCAGGGTCGGTGGAGAGGCTAGCATGTATGAGTATTTGGTCAGATGGGAGATTTGGGCCTTTGCCACAGAGTTCCTTTATGTTCTCCCAGAACTTGCGCCCATTTCTCCAGGCGGAGGTTAAGGTGGCTTTGTAATGGTTTGCTTTGGCGGTGCGAATGGCCCAGGTGCACTTGTTTCGGGCCTCCCGATAGTGTTACCTGTCCTGAGGCCGTTGGGTCTCATTGGCCAGATGCCATAGGGCGTCACGCTGATGTAGTAGGCCTTGGAGGTGGTCCGAGAAGCATGGGGCATTATTCCCCTTGGTCATAGTTTTGACAAAAGGGGCGAACTTGTCACAAGCTGAGTTAAAGATGTTGACAAACAGTTCGAGAGCGTGGTCATGGTCAAGTGTATTTGTAAGGGGTTTTCAGTCCCAATCTCTGAGGTGGGCCTTGAGAAGGGGTAATTTTCCAGGCCCTAATTTACGTTGTGTATTAATTTTGGGCACAGATTTGAGGGGGGTACCAGACCAGTTACAGAGTACTGATGAGTGGTCGCATAGGGTGTCAGGGAGGACTTTGGTGCTTGTTACTTTGTGGGGGCGGTTAGTGAAAACTAGGTCTAGAAGGGTGGATGTCCCCGTACGGGCGTGTAGCCGGGTGGGTGTTTTGATGACCTGGGTGAGATCGAGGGCAGCTGCCTCATTGATGTAGGGGACATAGCTGTTTTAGCCAGCCAATTTATGTTGAAGTCCCCACTATTATTTTTCTTGTTTTGGGGGTAGGGTGGCGGTAGGACATGATGGCTTGGAAGGCTGGCTTCTGATCTCTGGGGGGGACATTGGCCATGGTAAGGAGGAGAGAGGAAGTAGACCTACCTAGAGTAATTTTTAGGGTGAGGGCCTGAGCCCTGGAGGTTAGTACGGGCAGGGGGAGAAGGTGGCCATTGAGGGAGTCCTTGAGGTAGGTAGCACAGCCACCCCCTCGCTTTCCCATATGGTCAGCGTGATAGAGGTAGTATCCAGGGAGGTTAACTGCCGAGTCGGGGACAGAGGGGGAGAGCCAGGTTTCAGACAGGGCAATGATGTATGGGTTGTTCTGGAGTACCCAGCCCTGAAAGGAATCCCATTTTTTTTGTAGGCTGCAAATGTTTAGTGAGGCAATGCACAGGCCATTTCCATGGGATGGGTGGGATGGTGTGGCAAGTTAGGGGCCAGGGTTTGGGTGGACATTACCTGTCAGCAGAAGAAGGAGAATGAGAGACCTGAGTCGGTTGCAGTTTGTTCGAGTAGCAGGTCTTCGGCATTTATGCTGTGTGCGGCTGATGGTGGGTATTGGTAGTTTCAGGGTAAGGGTGGCAGATAGGAGGAGTAAACAGGGGTGGGGTTTGTTGCATTGCAGATGTGGAGGGAGGTTGGCAGGAGAAAGGGGCTCCACTGGGTAGCTTGCCAAGGAGGCGACATCCAGGGGTGGGTGGAGGTGTCTATATATGAGTTGTAGGGGGAGATTGTATGGGCTGGTAGTGCAGGTGCAGTGGGGGTGGGGCAGGGCTGGGACTGCCAGCCAGTATGCTGACAGAGGGTTTCAATATTTTGCCCCTTTTTCATGTTATGAGTGGGGAGGTGGAGGTGCCTGCGTAAATTGCAGGAGTAGAGCGATGAAAGTAAGTGGGAGCATGGTTGGGTTGAAAAACGTGAGGAAAAGAATGTGACAGGGCTGGTGAGAAAGGAAGAAAAAAAAGGAAAAGAGTAAAAAAGGTGAAGGGCCTCTAGTGGTGGAAAAAGATAAGCTGCAGATGGAAAAAGTGGCCTGACAGGTTATTTTGTAATCATGTGATCAGAAAACAACCTATATATTTGAATGCTGACCAAGGGTGGTGGTGGAGGCGGTGGCGCAGAGCCAGCGTGGAGCAGAAAGCGATCCTGGCAAGCAGCTCTGTGGTAAGTACCTTCAAAATCTGTGCTCCGTGCTCCAGTGATAACGAGTGGTGTGTGGGGGAGGGCAGTTCCTTGCAGCCCTCTCGACTGCCGGTGAGCTCTGGGGGAGAAAGAAAAAACAGCCATATTAAATAGGGCTCGAGAGGTTTAGCCTGTGGGGGGGGTTGGGGACAGGGTTCTATGGGGACATGTTTCAAATTTCACTGCCGAGCAGGAGTTAATTAATGCTGTACTGCCTGCAGTTTCAGTGATTATTTAAAAGGCACAAACGGAGTTTAACTTACAAAATGGCAATAGCAACGAGAGCCTTGCAGGGCAGTAACCCCGGCACAATAACGGTTTCAGCTAATAAGGGTTGCAGTTTTTTACATCAGATGGCCCAATGCAGTTATTAATTAACTTATAGCACACTAAAAAGCAACAGTTTGTAATAAAGTGTAAAAACATCCTTAAAGGGGAAGGTAACTTAAACAGGCGGTATGCAGAGGTACAGGTAACATGTAATTTAAGCTAAAAATGCTAAAAAATGCAAGAGCCAGGGTGGACCAGAAAGCGATCCTGGCAAACAGCTCCATGGTAAGTACCTTCAAAATCTGTGCTCTGTGCTCCGGTGATAACGAGGGGTGTGTGGGGGGAGGGCAATTCCTTGCAGCCCTCACAACTGCCAGCGATCTCTTCAAAATCTGTTTTCCGTGCTCTGGTGATAACGAGGGGGTGTGTGGGGGGGGAGAGAAATTTCTTGCAGCCCTCATGACCACCGGTGAGCTCTTCAAAATCTGTGCTCCGTTCTCCAGTGATAACGAGGGGTGTATGGGGGAGGGCAATTCCTTGCAGCCCTCACGACCGCCGGTGAGCTCTTCAAAATCTGTGCTCCGTGCTCCAGTGATAACGAGGGGTGTGTGGGGGAGGGCAATTCCTTGCAGCCCTCATGACCACCGGTGAGCTCTTCAAAATATGTGCTCCGTGCTCCGGTGATAACGAGGGGTGTGTGGAGGGGGGGAAGGAAATTCCTTGCAGCCCTCATGACTGCCAGTGAGCTCTTCAAAATCTGTGCTCCATCCTCCGGTGATAATGAGGGGTGTGTGAGACGGTGGGAAATTCCTTGCAGCCCTCATGACCGTCAGTGAGCTCTTCAAAATCTGTGCTCCGTGCTCCGGTGATAACGAGGGGTGTGTGGGGGGAGGGCAATTCCTTGAAACCCTCATGACCGCCGGTGAGCTCTTCAAAATCTGTGCTCCGTGCTCCAGTGATAACGAGTGGTGTGTGGGGGGAGGGCAGTTCCTTGCAGCCCTCTCGACTGCCGGTGAGCTCTGGGGGAGAAAGAAAAAACAGCCATATTAAATAGGGCTCGAGAGGTTTAGCCTGTGGGGGGATGGGGGACAGGGTTCTATGGGGACATGTTTCAAATTTCACTGCCGAACAGGAGTTAATTAATGCTGTACTGCCCGCAGTTTCAGTGATTATTTAAAAGGCACAAACGGAGTTTAACTTACAAAATGGCAATAGCAACGAGAGCCTTGCAGGGCAGTAACCCCGGCACGATAAGGGTTTCAGCTAATAAGGGTTGCAGTTTTTTACATCAGATGGCCCAATGCAGTTATTAATCAACTTATAGCACACTAAAAAGCAACAGTTTGTAATAAAGTGTAAAAACATCCTTAAAGGGGAAGGTAACTTAAACAGGCGGTATGCAGAGGTACAGGTAACATGTAATTTAAGCTAAAAATGCTAAAAAATGCAAGAGCCAGTGTGGACCAGAAAGCGATCCTGGCAAACAGCTCCATGGTAAGTACCTTCAAAATCTGTGCTCCGTGCTCCGGTGATAACGAGGGGTGTGTGGGGGGAAGGCAATTCCTTGCAGCCCTCACAACTGACAGCGATCTCTTCAAAATCTGTTCTCCATGCTCCGGTGATAACGAGGGGGTGTGTGGGGGAGGAGAGAAATTTCTTGCAGCCCTCACGACCACCGGTGAGCTCTTCAAAATCTGTGCTCCGTGCTCCGGTGATAACAAGGGGTGTGTGGGAGGCAATTCCTTGCAGCCCTCACGACCGCCGGTGAGCTCCGATTAACAAGCAGGTGATTCTATTTCATATCTTGGGGCCATCTCTATGGGCGCTGTCCTTTGGTCATGCCAAGCACAACTGACCCTGTAATTACCAGGAGGTTTAACATTACTCAGTAACATATCTGAGAAACATCTCAGCTGAAACCATGTTTTATTGCCCAGCATTCCAATTCTCAGTTTTTGTTGAGTAAGACAATACAGGGTTCACTGGTTTCTTTTGGGCCATGTAAAGGTCATTCAGAGATCTTGTGTTAACAGCCAAATGTTTAGACCAACTTATTTCTGTATTTGTGGTGTTTCTGAGATGTAATATATAGTACTGATTTTCACTATCCTAGACTGTCCCTGTATAAATATGCTCTTCTTGTAAATGCAATGTATTTTGGTAAAATCAATGGACCCCTTGTATAAGTGTAGGTATATATCCATTTCTGTTAATAAACTGTTTAACTGCAGCTAATTCTTGATATTCTGTACAAAGAAATGCAAATGCTCTGAAAAGAAGCCACAGTTCTGGTGCTTTAAACACTGTAGATACATACTCTAAATTATCTGTTTTAAATTCCATGGAAAAGTCAAAACCTTATGTCTGTTAATGTTGTTTACCCAATGGGTTGGATACTCAGAAGGGTTGCGCATGGCGCAAACACAGTTGCACCACGCAACCCACTGATGTGCCTTACTAGCGATATTCAAAAGGTGAAAGTCGTGGCACAAATCCCGTGCGCCGGGTTGCATCAGTAATGTATGCGGCACAAGTAGGGGGGTCGTGCCCATGCATACTCCGCACATCCCGATATTCAGCCCGGGATGTGCTGAGCAGATGCAGGCGCAACCCCTACCTGTGCCACACGCAGTTGAGTGTAAAGAAACAGGAGCAACAGCTGGCCACCCACAGGTGAGCCGCTGTATTGCAGGGTGCAACACGGCAGCTTCCAGCTGTGGGTGGCCACCCGAGCTCCTGCAGCACCGTCGGTCATGGTAACACCCCCCCATGCCTGATTGCGGGCATAAGTATTAAATTAATTGGTCCAATATCCCTGGTGGTCCAGTGGACCACTTCCAGCCTGATCGCAGGCATAAGAATTAAATCTATTTGTCCAATATCCCTGGTGGTCAGTGGACCACTTCCAGCCTGATCGGGCATAAGTATTATATTAATTCATCCAATATCTCTGGTGGTCAGTGGACCGCTTCCAGCCGATCGTGGGCATAAATTTCAAAATAGAATGTCCAAAACATCCCTGGTGGCCCAGCGGTGCCCCTCCCCGCCCACTGAGCCCCACCACCCCTCCCCAGTCAGTAGGCGGGTGGCAGCTCCCCACCATAAGCCGCCCGGCCTCCCCGACTGACTGCATACAGTGCGGCAGTACGCCCGTTGGACCACAGTGTGGGCCAATGGGCGTGCAGACATATATACTACAGTTCAAATATGTGAATGGATTCATTCACATATCTGAACTGTTAGTACTATACGTCTGCACACCGATTAGCCCATGCTGGGAACCGATGGGCGTACAACCCACATGCGCAGTCAGTCGGCGGGAGGCCGGCGCTGCGGGCGGCCCGCCCGCCGCGACTGGAGAAGTGGTGGTGAAATCGTGGAGAAGGACCGATGGGCCTCCAGATAGTCGAACTTTGATTACAAAGCGTATGCCTGCGATCGGGCCACTGATCACTGGACCACCAAATAATGGACGTTGTTCTTTTTTTTCACATAAAATTTTATTAGTTTTCCAAGTACATCCAACCAAGGTAGAAGCACTCAGGCATACATCATACATGTGAACATGAATACCTTAAGCATGTTTGTGAACAGTAATACCATATGCATGTTTGAAATATCCCATAACAACAACTGCTAAGAAGTTTATATATTACATGCTAATCCCTTTGTACCTCACATAACCTGACATTGAGTTCACCCTGCTTTGAACCATATCTATATGTACCAGGCAATTTTTAAGATTAGTACCATCGTCAACTTGGACGTTGTTTCTTAATACTTATGCTCGCGATCGGGCTGGAAGTGGTCCACTGGACCACCAGGGATATTGGATGAATTAATTCAACACTCATGCCTGCGATCAGGCGTTGAAGTGCATTGCTGGTGGGGACAGGGGGCGTCAGTCCCTGACGGCTGCTGCCTGGCAGGGCGCCAGATGCAAGTCACCGGGGATCAGTGCTCCTGTATGCAAATGTGGCCATAATGACATGCTAATGGCCCCATTTGCACCTTGCATGCATTATGGCTCCATTTACATGTTCACCGTTGAATATCATGGTTGATGCGCCTAGAGCAATGGCACTTGTGCTAGCGCATCCCCCTGCTCCTCTCTGGCCACTTGTGCTGGTGCAGTGCCACTGCACCATGTGCAATGCAGGTGGCTACAGTGCCATATTCAATGGTGCTGAGCCATGGCACAGCACCGTTGAATATCGCCCAGACCACGCCCTGGTGCATCCCAGTTGCGCTGCGCCCAGCTTGCACCCCTGCCAGGTGCAGTTCTGAATATCCCACCCGATGTGTAAATGAGTTCTTCAAACTGTGATTATGCCTGTATGTTTTATGTGTATACACATATATATGTGGATTACTCAACTAAAAAATGTATGTTTAGCTTAACTGTGTAGGATAAGGCTTAATATCAATTTATTGTATGTTTCAATGCAAGCCAAATCATACTGTGTCAAAACAAGACACTAGTTATTATTGTAAATGGAGCACTGCTGCCATCTAATGGCCAGTGTGATCATTTACCAATTATGGAGGCTGTAACCCCTTAGCTATGACGTAACCATGCAGTAATTAGCTGCAACCAATAGCCATGCAGTAATTAGCTGCAAACAATCAGTATTGGCGAACAATTCTTAAAGTTTAAGGCACATGCCAAATTTGGTAAAAACCTTATACTAACATTATGGTTGGTCCAAGGACCTAGTGGTCACGCAAAAAGTAAGGTCAGATAAAATATAAAAGCCACACATTTGTGCTGAGTTGTTAGAGAGGAGAAGAGAGGAGAAGTGAGGAGAAGAGATGAAGGAGAAGGAAGAAGTCTAAAACCCAGAACCTGTCTGTCACAGCCTGCATATGGTGAGTGATCAACACCTGTGCCAGGTAAATTAGGACTGCTTTTTAATTCTATGCTTGAGTAGAAATTCTATGCTTGTTATAGGATTAAAAAGTAAACTTGTTCGATAACCTTTAAATATTTGACTCTCAGTTTAATTTAACTCTTAAAGGACCTACTGAATCAAGTGCTTTGGCCTGGCTCTCAGATTCAACAAAGGCATGGACCCAGAACTGATCCTTGTGGCACGACACTAATTATTTTAGTCCAGTCGGAGAAGATGCTCCTAATGCTGACTTGCTGTTTTCTGTCCCAAAGCCATGAGTAAATCCATGACACAATATGGCCGTGGATGATCATGGTTTTCAATGCCTGTATTAACTTTTAGTGGGGTAGTTTGTCAAAGGCCTTGGTGAAATCCAAAACCAACACATCGACTGATCTGCACCCCATCCAAGCTTTTACTGAACCTATTGTAAAACTCCAGCATATTTGTCTGGCAAGACACCCCCTTAGTAAAGCCATGTTGTGAATTATCCCCTAGATGTTCCTCCTGGATGAATTTGATCATTTGTTCTTTTATGATCCCTTCCAAAATTTTGCATAGGGTAGTTGTTAAACTAACTCCCAGGTCGCTCCTGTAAAAAAGCTATCAGCTTAGTGTGCTATACTTGGTTAAACAACTAAATAATAAAAAAAAATAACTGGCTGATAATTAGTTGGGCTTTTTATATTGCCTTTTTTAAATAGTGGAATTACAGTTGCCTCCCTCCTGGAGTCAACCACTTCTTGCTTGTCCAAGAAATATTGGAAGATGTGGATTATCGAGGGTGCTAGTTCTTCTGCAAGCACATTTAATAGTCCTAGATGGAATCCATCTAGTCAAGGGATTTGTGGGGATTCAGGGTGCTAAGTCTTTTCCTTCGTCAACTGTCTCAATGCGGATAGGACAATGAGTAACATTAAATTGATGCCCCATGCTACCCTGATCATTTTTTTCAGTGAAGACAGTTGCAAAATACTTGTTTTCAATTTCTGCCAGCTCCCTGTTCATGCTTGCAACTGAGCCGTCTGGACCCAGCAAAGTACCTGTTCAATTACCTGTTCTGTTTTGTTGCTTATATAAGCATAAAAGGACTCATATTTCTCCTTTGTTTTTTGTGTTCTTTTTCCAATAAGCTAATGGTTTCTAACAAGTTGTTTAATTTAGCTTGGGTACTTTTGTATTTGTAAGTAGAATAGCTAATAATCTGACCCCGTACAACTGCTTTCAACCCATCCCATATGAAACGTATATGGTATCATTTTCCTTATTCTCTGAAATATATAACTTAATTGACTCCTTCATTTGGGCTACAAAATTTTTATCATTAAGAAGCCTGGGTCAAATCTCCAGCTACCTTTGGTCCCTGCTCCAGGCCATTTTACCCTGGCACTAATCAGGGCATGATCTGAAAAAGTGACCAGATGTATTACCAGGTCTGCCATGCCACTAACGTTCCTAGTTTGTGTGTAAAATCTATCGAGCCTAGAGTATGATTTAACTACCGCTGAGTAAAATGTAAAATCCTTAACCAGCAGGTTTTGTTGCCTCCAAGGATCTGTCCAGCCCCCCTCTGATAATTAATTTCTAAGAAGTTTACAGCATGCTGTCCTTCCTCCCTTCCCCCCAGGGCTCCTATCCAGGAAACTATTCTCCACACAGTTCCAGTCCCCAACCATTACCACTCTACCCAGGAAGAGAGAATCCACTGTGGCAAAAAATCACCTGAAAAAACTGCCTGAAGGGGGTGTGGGGGCATACACTGCTACTAAATTGAGTGGGTGTCCCATATACTGCCACAGACCATTACATAATGTCCCAGTCCCTCCATCAAAACCCTGTGGACCTCGAAAGGAAGACCCTTGCGGATTAGGATAACCACACCGCCCCCAGAAGAGTCAGGGCAAGAGTCTGCATGAACCCCACCCACCCACATCCTTCTGAGTTTAAGATGTTCACCATCTGACAATTTGGTATCCTGTAAGCATGCCAAATCACACTTTGATCGTCCCAGCTCTTGTAAAATTCTCACTCGCTTAACCACCCCATTTATCCCTTTAACATTAACCGATATTATCTTAAGAAAGCCGTGATCTCATATTAGATAGGACAAAAAGTCATCATTCAGTACCAGTTTCACCCCCACCAGTCTGAAAAGATTACCTAAATTCTCTTGCTTACTTCTAGGAATAAGGAAACGTAAACATAAAAAAAACCTAAAATATGAAAGATTACATAACCCTCACAATCAATAATTACCCCAAACATCCCACCCTATTAACTAACCCTTAGGTGTAATAACACCCTATGACCCCCATGTGGGTCACAAACAAGAACCCCAAGAAAAAAAAGAGGGTAGTAATAGAAGAACAAGAACTCAGGTACCTGATCTCCAGATACCTGTTAGCTCAGTCCGAGCTACAAAAAACTGGGGATAATGGTTTAATCCCCCAGATGCTAGAGGCTTATAGCCCCTAGTAGTATAAGAGAAAAAGCATATCTAAACGCTAAGAGGTAGATTCCTGAATTTGGAAACACGCCCCTCTCCTAGTTGGCTTGGGTCCAGTTAGGCAGGCCATCTAAGCCAGGTACCCTGGGCATGACCAAATTTCCTGCCACTTATTGAATTGGACCGTGGGAGGCAAATAATGAACTTCAGTACTTCCACTTTAAACTTAGTCCTCCTTATTTTACTAGCTAGATGGAGGATGGAGACACAACTGGCCAATCGCCCTCACCCTACCTAAGTTGAATACTTGTATTTGTCTGCTGCGCCTTACCCCCCTTCCCTCCAGCCAACACATTCCCACACCAGATCATTCACCCATCCCCTCCTTGAAGTTATCTGCTCTGTTTACTCTTTATAACCATCCGACCATCAAATAAGTTTGTGTCTACACCTACCTCAGCATAAAACAAAAGGAAAAAGAGATAAAAACCTTCATTTAATGTCCCATCTCCACCCTCTGAATGTGGCATTTCATCCCCCAGGGACTTTATCCATGTTGCACCATCTATGCGTCCCCCTTCATAAACCCTCCCCTTGAAACCCTGAACCCAACACTGAAAAGTACCTTCATAGCTCTTTAAGGAGGTACCAAAAATAATAACAGGGGAAATTCCCCCAGGATATCCCATAATCACTGCCAGATATTAAAATGGAGACCTCATATCTGAAAAGAAAAAAAGAGGTAAACAAGTATTGTTTATCCATTTTAAACAAGATGGTGCTGTAGGTCCCCTATAAGTCTTGCAGTCTCAGCTTTTCAGTCTCAAGGGAAATCACTGCCTATTCCAAGGCATTGCTGCAGAACAACTCGCCATGCACACTCCTTAGTGTGCTCCTCAGGTTTTCCTAATTTGTAGCCACTTCGCCATGTCTGCATGTAATGGGAGTAGAGCCTCTTCTCGTCTCCTTGCGTGTCTTCCTGAACCCAGAGCAATGGACCATAACAGGTCTTCTATCTCCTTTTCCACATGTTCCTCCTTTATATCCAGAGTGGGTACCTCTTGTGATGTGAGGAAAGGGACAGCAGCCAAAAGGGTATCAAAGATTTTAACCCCATCTCCATTCTGTACCCAAAGCTTTGCAGGATATCTAAGGTAGGTCTTCAAACCTTTGTCTCTCAGCAATTTTACCACTTGCAACACCTTCTTACATTGAGTGAGCATTAAAGGAGAGAAATTATGATCTATGTAAAGCCTTTGACTGTCCAAGTTAAGATTTTTCTTTGCCTACGCTAACTTCATAATTTTCTCCTTCGTTGTGTATTGAAGGAATTTTACGATCACTGATCTGGGTGGTGCACCTTCCTTCGGTTTAGGGGCAACAGAATGGTGATCTCTTTCTATCTCTGTATTGAAACCCTCCTCTAAATTCAGCTCTGTCTTTAGCCAGGTATCTATAAAGTCCTCCATACCTGGGGAATTCATCCCCTCCGAGATGCCGAATATACGAATGTTATTACAGCGAGCTCTCAACTCTGCATCCTCTGCTCCCATAGTCAACTCTGTCTCTCTCTTATGAAGGTAAGCCAGAGATCTCCTGAAGGCCATATGTTTGGATTGTAAAGTTTCAGCTTGTGTTTCCACTGAGGTCATGCATGTTTCTAATTTCTTGAGATCGTCCTGTAACCCTAGAATCCTGGCATCAATACGGTGTAGTATTTTTAACATTCTGTGCCTGTCAGCTTTTGTAAAGGTTGAGTTATCTTCGAACTGGAGCCATCGAGTCCTCACCGAGGCTGTAATTAAAGATGAGCAGGATCCAGATGGGCTTACAGGCCTTAGCTCCATCCAGACTTCTCGAACGGCTTTGATCTCCATCATCGAGCTTCTTTTTAGTTCTGCCCATTGCACAAGTACCAACAGAGATTGGGTATGTCCTAAATAAAGCGTTTCAGTCACTGATGGATGGAGATTACTTTGTATAAAGTGCCCGAGGCACCAGAGCTCCGATTTAGGCTGCCATTAAGCTAGTGACGTCACCAGAAGTCCTGTTTTCAATTTCAGCACCTTCTCTTGGTAGCACTATTGGCTCCATGCCTGTGTAGAGCTCCCTGATTAGCTGGTCTCACTCACCTGAGACAGGAGCACCCGAGACGTGTGGCTCAATGTAAGCCTCCATCCATGTACTCGGCTTCTAATTTATATATTTTAATTTAGCCTGTTCTGCTCGGCCTGTGTAAAGTAACTTACCATTCCCCCCTACTACAGTTTCTCTCCAACTGTATGTGCACTGATTCAGTGCTAGCTCTGCAAACTTCCCCTTGATTTTTTGTCCCACCCCCCTCCCATTCCCAGGCCTCCTTTAAATGCACACAGTCTCCACCCACTCCTATCTGATGTTTCAATTTATTGGTTACTTGCTGTCAACAACTGCAATTCCTCCCATCCCTTTTGCAACTAAGCCTTCTAGCAGCTTTATCTCATTCTGTCTTGCTGAGGCATACCATTTTGTACTTTAGGTTTGCTTATTGCTGACTAGCATATCCTGTCTTGCTGACTAGCATATCCTGTCTTGCTAAGGCACTGATTTACTTGAAAATTGTACTAAAAATGACTGAACTGTGACTGATTTGCCAAATAATTGCGTTTATTGTCTAAAAATGTTCCTAGCAACCAAGTGCTACAGCCTCTACATGACTTTGTAGCTCTCTCCAGACTGCAAGGCACCAAGGAAATTGTTGGCTTTTCAGTTGCCAATTGAGCTGTTTTCATTCAGACTGCTAGCCTTGGTGTTGCCCCACTATTAATTCGAGCTCCTCTCTCCTTTCTCTAGCTGAGAATCCACTAGGGATCCCAGCTCAGACACCCTCCGTGTGGACCGCGGACACCGGGCGGTTGGCACGTCAGAAGCTGCCGCCCGAGACCTCCTCATCAGACTCCACCGCTTGAGGGGTACGGCAAAGCCGCAATTTTTCACCCATCCCCCCTTCTGTGTGCTATTATATAGACCCGTTAGCACCGCCCACTCCCATCCCTGATGAATCTCCTGTCTTCTCTTTCTTACTAAAACAATTTGTTACTGCCAGGGTTCCACCAGGGGAATCCTGCAACCAGCAGCTAGTGAGCTACCCTTATTATCAATATTCCCTCATTTACCCAACAACTGCAATTATGGCAGCATCGTGGCAATTCCTCCTCCTGACTGCACTGTGTATCATACCCCTTACTGGCTTATTATCCAAAAAATTTGAGACTGGGGGTACACCACATCCTCATCCTGAAGACTGCTCGCCCAATCTGACTCTACACATCACATGTTATGCCAAGGCTCCTTGCCAACTAATCCAGGTGGATTACCTTCCTCGAAGAGCAACTATTGAAGGTTTATCTACGCCTCCTTCCTTATCTCTAATTAATTCGAGTTACTCCCACTGGCGTTACACAGCCAGAGTATTAGCCTCAGTGTCCTTAGGCTTGCATAAATTAAAAAACAAAGCTTGGCACCCCGGTTCCTCCTCCATGCCAAGCCAGAAAAAGCCCCGAGCTCGTTGCCTTTCACTTGAATTCCTGAAAAAATTGCTACTCCTCCTCTTACTCTGCTCTGGCAATGTTAAGCTTAATCCAGGGCCCATAAATAAACTTACAGTACCTCCCCTTCTGAGTCACTATCTCTTAAAGGTATTAGTTTTATGCATGTTAACATGTACAGCCTGCTGAAAAAATTCACCCTTATCCAGGCTTGGACCGCCCATACAATGCCAGATGTGCTTGTTATCTCAGAATCCTGGCTACAGCCCTCTACACCAAATAGCATGACTAATATACCTAACTACCAGATCTTTAGATGTGATAGGCAATCCAGAGGAGGTGGGGTCACCATCTACATCAAAGATAGATTTGTGGCATTAACACTTAATTCTAACTCACTGGTAGCGGGATTTGAGTGCCTGGACATAAAAATTGACCTATCCCCATCATTAGCACTCCTAGTCATAGGATGCTACAGACCACCATCTGCCGGTACTCAGCTCTTGTCCTATCTTGCAACTATCTTGGACACTAGCCCCCTGGAAACAATTATCCTCGGGGATCTAAATTATGATTGGCTGTCGGAAGCTGGTCACCAGCTTAAATCTTTCTACGACTCCCTTGGTTTCACCCTACTCAACGAAGAGCCCACCCGTATCAACAAAAAGAATACGGCCAAAAGTACCCTTCTGGATGTCCTGCCTGTGAATAAACCCCATTCCTTCTCCCATGTTGGAACCGTTGACGTGGATATTAGTGACCGTTGCCTAATAGTTGGAGTTTGGGCAGCCAACAAAGTGCCAACTATGGGCAAATTTTCCACCAAAGGGTCAACTAGGTCATTCGACCAAAAGGCATACCTACTCGACCTAAAAAACTCCCCCTTGTGGCAGAGTTTTTACCTTGCTAAAACAGTGGAAACTGCATATTCTATACTACATGAAATCATTACCTAAGCCATGAATCTACATGTGTCTCTGTCAAAAATATGCATAAAGGCTAGGAAATGCCGTTGGTTCACTCAAGATCTCAAGGCTGCACTACTGTCCAGGGATAAATTCTGGAAAACTGCCCGCAATTCCCAAAAGAGGAAGATTGCGCCTCTTTAGAACAGCCAGAAATCTGCACCAAACTGATTAGGAAGCTAAAGCCTGCTATTACCAAGCAGAACTAGATACTGCAGCCAGTTGTCCTCCAAATTCTGGGCCACAATCAAAGAACTGGTGAGACCACATCACAAAATATGCTCCCTACAAAAACTACCTCTGACAATACAGTAATCAATGACAAAAAAGAGATACTGCAGGCATTCAACACGCACTTCGCCACAGCAGACTTAGCCTTCGATAACTCGCCTGCATGTAGCCTGTGCACCCAACTTGGCATGACCACACCAAATGTTGGCTCCGTTAGCCGACATTTCTCATTCTCATCGGTTTCCCTCAAGGAAGTGGAAGACTTGATTCTCCACCTGAATACTAAGAAAAGTGCCAGCGCAGATGCACTTGAACCATACTTCCTAAAGATAGCATGCCACGTATTGGCAGTGCCTATTAGTCATTTATTCAACCTGTCCCTAACACAGGGTACCCTCCCTCAAATATGGAAGGTCACACACATTATCCCGCTATTTAAATCTGGAGACCCTTGCGACCTTAATAACTATAGGCCAATTTCTCTCCTACCCACATTCTCGAAGCTACTGGAAAAAATAGTAAATGGCCAACTAAGATCCTTCATCAACAGAGGAAAATTACTAAACCCCCTTCAATCTGAATTCAGAGCCAACCACAGTACAGTCTCGGCATTAGCTAAAGTAACCAATGACTGGCAACTGGAGTTGGAGCATAAAAAGTCAGTATGTGCTGTGTTTCTTGACCTCAGCAAAGCATTCGACACAGTCGATCATGACCTGCTCCTCAACTCGCTAAAAACACTATGGCTGGATGCTACTTCTCTAAACTGGTTCTCTGAATATCTGACAGACAGAAATCAGCAGGTGAAAGTGGATGGCTAACTATCTGCCCTAAAACTCTTACAAAGAGGTGTCCCTCAGGGATCCATATTAGGTTCCCTCCTCTTTGCAGTGTATATCAACAACATTGATGAGGGAATCAAGGATGAAGTATTCACTTATTCGCGGATGACACAGTGCTGTACCTGAGTCGTCCCACACCAAAAGAAACTTGTACTGACCTACAAAAAGATTTCAACCTCCTGAAACTCCAACTAATCAATAAAAAAATGCTATTAAATGCTAAGAAAACTAAAGCCATGTTATTTTCCTCCTGCAAACTACACAAGCGCTACTGACTCCCTCCCCCAATAACCACAATGCTGGGACAGTGCTTAGAGTACATTCCGAAATTCAGATATCTTGGGTTCTGGATCGACTGTAAACTCTCCTTCACTGACCACCTGGAAGACTTGCTGAAAAATTAAGGCAAAGACTTGGCCTTTTTTACAGGATAAGAAGACTTCTTACAGCAGATGCAAAGAAACGACTAGTCCAAGCCACGGTCCTGTCCTTAATTGACTATGCAGACTTCATATACAGTAGCTGTGTGGCTTCCTATCTTGTAAAATTGAATAAGCGTTACCACAGAGCTATACACTTCATCACTGACCTCCCCTTCTCTACCTATCATTGCGCATTATATGCCGCCACGGGTTGGACCTCACTTCACTATAGGCGCAACTTTAATGCAGCACTTAGGACACTTAGAGCCCTCAGTGTCAAACTCCCTCAATACATTGTCAACTGTCTGTCTCTGATTGTGCCCAGGAATTACTCCCTTAGAAGCTGCTCACAACTCCTGCTAAATATACCCAGGGCACTCACATGAGTCGGGAGAGCTGCCTTTGGAGTCTCACTCACATCAATATGGAATAAAACCCCAAAAATACTTAAGCAGAAAACCCCAGTAAGTACCCTTTAGTTCAAAAAGGCTTTACCGTGATGGCATTACGGAAATTTGCAACTGCTTTACTAGACACTGACTAACCTCCCTCCCTCAAACAGCGGCCCCCCATCTGAAATGTGTGCCTCTGCCTCTAGCGTGCCCACCAACAGATCCACAGGATATATTGCCGAACTCCCATATCTTATTCTTTGATGCTCTGAACAGCTGCAGCCTGACTCTAGCACATGCTACTGCACTTGGGGATAATTATCGTCTTTCGACACAAAAAATATTCGGTCCCTCGTCCATCCAACACCTCCCTCTGCCCTACCCTCCAGGACCCTCCCAGTTATGCCCCTGTTACTATATGCCTTCTCTTGCACTTAGTACAATGGCAGCTTTTCTCCTCCATATGTCACCACATTTTGGGGCAAAAATCCTTATGCCTTCGTGTGGTCCTCCACCCTCCCAATTCCTCACTCTGCTCTAACAATTAGGTCCTCTTCGCTTGCACCCTGTTCCCCACCTCTCCCTACATTATCGCTTTATATCTTCTACCTGGTATGCCTACCCTCTCCTAACATTTCCCACTACAAAATGCACAGTTTTGGGCTTGGATACAGAACAAGTTCATCATCCACGACTCCTTGTATTTCTATGTTCAATGTATATTACCTGTAAAAGTGCATTTTTACTATAATAGCAGCTATTTTTACTGTTTGTACTATTGTAACTTGTCTTTCTGTATTACTACTGTAGGACCGCAGGTCCACCTTGTAAATGAGCTTGCTCAATGGTGGCCACCTGGATAAATAAAGATATTGATTGATTGATTGATTGATTGATTGATTGGTGTTATCCCTTAAGCTGTCACTTGTTGGAAGTCTCTGTAAGACAATTTTTCTGTGCCAACCTGATCATTACTGTACTGGCATGGATGCTAGTATGTTGGAGTTAGACATTTTATACATGCCTTACACTGGAATTGGTGAACATCTGTCAGGAACACATGGTGGGTGGGTTCTGTAAGTAACCACCTGTGTCAGTCAGCTGGTGGTTACAGTCAGTGCTGTAATTTGCATGAAAACTCCACAAAAGAGGCTTTGTAAGTCATGCAAACTAGTTCTGCAGTGACAAAGGCAGAACTTGTTTTCATGCCTCACAAAACCTAATTTTGTTAATAATTTAAAAAATCTCTGTTTATTTTATAAAAGAAGAGTAAACTTTACCCCACTCTATGTACCACACCATTATCTACACAATTTCCAACTCAAAGGCCAAATACTAAAAGTGCATTCTGCAGAACTTGCTAATTGCAACCTGCAAACACAGAATAAAGGTCAGTGATCCCTCCAGGTGCAGATGAAAGCTATAAATTACATACCACAAATAAATTCAACAGTCTGGCTACCTCCACTGATTGTTTCAAAGGAGACTTCACAAGTGGGCCAAACAAGTTTCAATTTTTTATGCACAAATGTTTTTCACTGCTTAGAATCGATATAATAAATTTTTTTTTGTTATGAATATGCAGTTTGACTCATAAAAGCAACATGTATCAGTTTGCAAAATTCCATTTAACACTAGAACATAAGAACAGGCATTTGTCAATGTCAGATGTTCGCTACTGAATATTGTTTTTGTACTGGGCCTTGCTTGGGATCCAATCCTAAAAGCAACTTTCAGCATTCTGGAAACGTCTTTGTTACTGATCCAGAATACTGCTCTGGGCTGTAGTCTTCAATTCTTTGCTTCTCTTGGATGGTATGGCTGCATTGCCTACATGATAGCTTACCCCAGTAAAGGCTATGTGGCAGAATGTCTTTAGGGCATGCATATCTGAGATTCCCTGCCCTCCTTGGGAGACTGTTAAATGTCCTATAGGCCATGGGTGAAATACTATACTCTGACGCTATGAACCAGGGAATCCTGAGACTTATGTCCTTTTTGCTGCTATTCCAGGAGGCAGGTGTACAGCAGATCCAGCCAGGGTGCAACACGGTAATGATGAAGTATATCACAAAATGCTGCAATATGCTAAAAGGAGCAGTGTATTTCAAAGGCAATGAAGCCCTTTTCACAGCAGTATCTTATGGTATGTCATGTGCTTTATTAGGCTGGTTGAAAGCCACTCTGGGGATGGTAAGCCAGGGGAAGGTCAGTGCAATGGTCTGGGGCACATTCATACAGTACAGAAAAGTCTTGCACCAGAGTTCATCACAAGGTCTGCTGTTAAACAAATTCAACAAATAAGTAAGACTAAGATGATAACCGGTGCTTATGTATGATGTTGTAAGCCAGGAGGGCAGGGCTGAAGTCATTTGGTGATTTGTGCTGGGAGTGAGAAGACACATAGTAGAAATCCTTTTCCACTGTTTTGGAACCAGGGGCCTGATTCCAAAGCACATGCTGCAACTCATGGACGTATGCGAGTTGTACCATGTGGCGCTATGCCTGGGACCCTGCACCCTATTCCAAGACAGGGTCCACGGCACCTACGTCTATAACTTGCGGCAGCCACAGGCTAGCACCAAGAGAATGGCACACTGGACCTGGGTTCCACAAATTGCGGCATGCAATCAACTGCCCCCGCCGGAGCCCCCCACTCTGAAATGCACCTGCACACACCTGGGTGCATTGGGGGGCTGGACGGTTGGCACCTCCATGCTGGTCTAACCCTGCTATGCCATTACCTGTTCTGGAATGGTGTAGGTGAGTTACGGCAGCCGCTCTTCTGGAATAGGGTGCAGTTGCTGCCGTAACCCACCCTTGCACCATGCCACAGCAGGCTACGGGCATAGCGGGTGGTGTAACCCAACTTTGGCACAAGCTGCAACTTGGAATACCAACTTGTGGAACGCCTGGTGCAAGGTGTGATTTTTGCCATAGGGTCTGGCATAAAGCGCCTTGTGCCTTAGAAATGAAATGTGAAATCAGTGGAAAAGTAATATATTGCAATTATTTTTAAGAAGCAAACAACATCAGGGTTGTATTTTTAGGAACTCTTTTTCAAGTAATCCAGCACCTGCTTTTTTATTTTCTATCAAGTGAGAACTTAAAGCAGCAGTGCACGACAGAGATGAAATATTTGACCTATACTTTTTTGTTATATTTTAGATTGCCCCTTATCACCTGACTTGTATGATACCCTTCTTTCCACAGTTTGAGTCTGCTTTAGAACATTTTTCCCATCTGAAATAATAAAAGGAGTGCTCCTTTTCATATAGCTTGGACCAGGTCTTCATTATTATTCTCAGCTGTTTTGTTCATTAGTTGTTCAAAATCACTTTTGTCGTGATTTAAATGAACTATTATGCAGTAAACAGTGTTCCTAATTATGAAAATGGTGCTCCTTTTATTATTTCAAATGTGAAGAAAAGTACCAAAGTAGACTTAAAATGGAGAAAGAATGGTATCATACAATTCAGGAGATATGAGTCAATCTGAAATACAGTAACGGAAAATGTATAGGTCAGAATTTATGGAATACATACATACGCTGCTGCTTTAATAGAAACACTATACTGCTGTAAATCCAATTATACAGTGAAAGTTGATAAGTATATGTTCACACTGTATTGCAATAAATGAAATTTGTATCAGTAAATTGCTGCATGTATATATTAATGTGTAAATAATGACTGAAATGGTAATGCTCAGATAGTTTCTTGTGAAAGTAGACATTGGGCCTGTTACATAACAGC
Organism: Neoceratodus forsteri; assembly: GCA_016271365.2. Taxonomy (NCBI): domain Eukaryota; kingdom Metazoa; phylum Chordata; order Ceratodontiformes; family Ceratodontidae; genus Neoceratodus; species Neoceratodus forsteri. The sequence goes on from JADMNL010000035.1 coordinate 44,563,173, forward strand.
AGGCAAATTACATAAAATCGAGTTGACATCACATTTCAGTGATGACATCCTATCTGCACAGTCATATTAAATAAAACTTAACCTTGTTTGTACCCATTGATTCAAGTGTTTGTTATTCTAACAGGCAGTGCAAGTAACCCATATACAAATAGTTCCAATTTTGAAAAATGTCCACGAACAGACAAAAAACATTTTTTAGATCAGTTTACCACATTATGGTGTAGTGCTTCTTCTTGACTCAGTTACCTGACTTTGTGCTCAGTTACCTAATTTACACCAAATTCCATGGCATGTATTGTCATCTAGCAAATGGCTTTATCAAGCAGTCAGAAAAAAGTTTTCTCTCCTCTTTACCATCTTGCTATCTCCGCTTCTTGGGGGCTCAGTTGCCCTATCCACATATACAGTTTTGTGACTGCTGTTCTCTTGCATTGCCAGAGGTATCACCTCTAGAAGGGTGGAGGTCATCCTGCCCTTGTACTGATCACTGGTGAGGCCACACTCAGGTACCATGTACAGTTCTGGTGCCCATACCTCAAGAAGGATGTGAGTTTACTGGAGGGTTTCAGCATAGGGCTGCAAAAATGATCATGGAACTGGGGAGTTGCCTTATGAGGAAAGATTGAAGGTGTTCAGCATGTACTCATTGGAGGAGAGAGGGAAAGGTGGGACATGATGGAGACATTTAAGTACCTGAAAGGCATCAACAAAGTCAGAGAGGGAGGATTGTTCTGCTTAATGGGAGAGTACGGTCACTAGGGCACAATCTGAAGTTGGAAGGAAGGTTCAGGAGTGAAATGAGGAGGCATTACTTCACAGAGAGAGTGGTGGCAGGAAGAAACGCACTGCGGAGAAGTTAATCAAACTGAGGACAGTGGATAGCTTTAAGGACATGAGATAGAGTCAGGGGAAGGTTAGTACAGGAAAGAGCACAATTGGGAAGGCCAGGACAGGGGATGGAGGGAAGGGATTGAGGGAAGCAGAAGGGTACTAAACTGAGAGCTGCACAATTGGTCAGACTTGATAGACATGTGAACCTTTTTCTGCCAGCAGTTTCATATGTTCATGTAGTCCACGCACACCACAGTCAGCTTTCAGTGTAATAAGTTATCTCCTAGCTGGGAAACATTTCACTTTTACTAGCTGTTATTTGTACAGGAGCAGGAGCAGGTAAACCCACAGGTTGGGGTCACTTGGCCCCTCTGGTACTCACAACATTGCTGCATACTTCTAGCTTCTTGATGTAATCTCCCCAGGCTAGGGCCAGTGTGTGGTGTGAATTAGGCAACTGAATCACAAAGTCAGGCACGTGAGCCAAGAGGAAGCAATACACAATAGCAGTGTCAGTGGCTCAGTAGGTAGCACACTCGCCTCTGAGGCCAGGAGATCAGAGGGCTGTAGGTTCAGTTCCCAAATCTGGCATTGGGGTTAATATCCCAGTACTGACACTGTAGTGCAGCATGAGAGGGGTGCTGCACTTCTGAGGTGCCGTCTTTTGGATGAGACGTTAAACCGAGGTCCCATCTGCTTGGATTGGTGGTAGTTCAGGTGGATGTTAAAGATCCCATGGCACTTATCGAAAAGAGTAGGGGAATTTCCTCTGTTTCCTGGCCAAATTTCCCTCATTCACTAAAAATACCACCAACAACTTAATCTGGTTCAAGGTCAGTTGGCATTCATCTGTATCCCCCTCCGGGTCGTGCCTGAAAATAGGCAGGATTTGTCTAGTGCACTTACCCGGTCAACAAAAACTAAATAAATAAACAATAATGTGGCAAAGAGATCTAAAAAACTCTTCTTGTCCATTTCTTTGAAACAGCTGATTGCCCTGTTTAAATCAATGGACATGTTTTTTGAGATTGGAATTAGAGATGCAGCGAATTTAAAATCTCCCTGCGAAGTGAAAGCAAAGTGGCCACTTGCGTTGGCACTTCACTGCATGGGGTGCCCCATAACAAAGGCTCACTTAGCCTTATTATTACTTCACATTGTCATTCCGCTTTAACGCAGTAAAGGCGGATGACAACAATATTGGCAGCACCCCACCCACACAGTCACCAGAATTAATGTGCATCCCCAAAGTGCTACTGTCTTGTGTCCAGAAAACTTCCCAGTGCTGATGAAATGCTACTGTCTTGTGTCCAGAAAATTGCCCAGTGCTGACGAAGTGAAATGAGAGCATAACAAGAAATGCAGTCTCCCAGAATTAATGGTGCACTGCAAATGCACATACAGATTAAGATTGCGCTGCGCACTCAAGGGATGCATATGAAAAGGCACAACACCTAACTAGTGCACACAAGTCAGAAATCCAAATCTGGAAAGGAATACATTTTACCAGTGGGGGGATTAGTGCACAGCAGTAACAATCCACTACCAGTAAAGATACCACAATGCAGTATAAAAAAATTCATGCTGGTGCAGTGGATAGCAGGTCCACACTGCTGCAATTACTCTGTTGCACAATAAAGGTGTCTGATTTAATATGCGCATCTCACACAAACTCACACCACTACAAGTAATGTATGAAGATTGAAAACCTTTAGTAATATAACCAAATGTTTTAATCAGACAAATTATATACTGCTGCACCACAACAATCAGCAAAAAAATGTCAAGAATTACTGAAAATATTGCTGTGTGTACATTAACACAGTTATACAAGAAAAAATAACCAAAAAAAGACTGCCTTTTTCTCCCAGTTAATTAATGTACCTACACCACAAATACGCGCCCCTCCCCCAAAGCACACTTCACAGTACACAGACTGACTGTTCCAAATTAACATTCAAAATCCACACACAACAATAAACACTCAATGATATGAGCCCAGAAGGGTTTCCTACAATCGATGTATGAAATTTTGACCAAAACAAATGATTTAAAAAGGCATTTGAAACAGCTTTTAGAGGTTTTGAATAGCAGTGTCTCCAGCTATTACACACACACACACACACACACACACTTACCCAGGCCAGAACTGAGGCTGTGCAGAACAATCTAGAGCCCATGTGACCTGCAATCCCATGAATCACTGCAGAATTTCATTTGGAGCTCAATTACAAGGTGAAGTGAGGTGAATTACATTGATTTCAATGTACTTCACCTTAAAATTGGTGGAGAAGTGGTTTGTGGAAGGTGGAATAATGCAAAGTCATTGGTTTCAGTGGACTTCACATTCCTCACTATGAAGCAAAGTACTCCACTTCACATTGTGGAGTACTCCATGGATCCCGCGTTACTCTATGAATCACTTTGCTGAACGAATTGGGGCCACTTCGCCCACCACTACTTACGGTACTGTAACTCACATGCTGTAGAGGAAGGAACATGAATGCCTATGGCTGTACTTCCCTGATGAGCTGTAGCACAAAACTCCCTGACTTAAAAACACGTATTATTGAGTACAATGGTGGGGTGGTGATGCCTGGTGAGATACTACAAAACGGGCTTACAGTACATCCAAGTAACTAATAAAACAAGCATTTATCAATGCCGAATGTTGCTTGCTTGTATGTGCTGTTTAGGTATTTGGAAGTGATAGTTCCATGCTTTCCTCCCAAGACATCCACTGTGTCTTTCCGTTCCATATTCACAGAAGAGTGGGAGGGACAAGGGGCACAGCAGTACAGCAGTTGCCAAGGGGGTGAAGAGGTGGACAATAGTCCATTCAAAGACAAATGAGTCCTGCAGGAGCTTACTAAATTGAAGGTGGACAAAGCGATGGAACCAGATGGCTTATGCCCAAGGATATTAAGAGAACTGCAAAGGGAGATAGCAGTACCTCTGGCAGCCATGTTCACTGAGTCATTCAACATGAGTGAATTGGAGGAGGACACATGTAGTCCCACTACAGAAGTTCGGCAGCAGGGAAGAGGCAGGGAACAATAGGCCGTTCAGCCTCACCTCAGTAGTGGGGAAGATCATGGAGACATTGCTTAAAGAAAGGATAGTGGGGCATTTAGAAGCCATCGGAGCCCAGGACCATAGACAACATGGATTCACAGTGGGGACATCATGTCCGACAAATCTGGTTGATTTCTTTGACTGGGTGACAAAGAAAGTGAATCAGAGTGGGGCAGTGTACAACGCTTCCCTTATTTTCAGCAAAGCCTTTGACACCATCCCATATAGGAGGCTGATAAACTAGCTGGGTAGGCTGGGCATGGGGGAAAGGGTGGTAAACTGGGTTAGAAACTGGCTAACAGACAGGAGGCAGAGAGTGGTGGTAAATGGTGTGCAGTCTAGGGAGGGGGGGTTACCAGTGGGGTGCTGCAGTGATCGTTCCTGGGGCCAGTCCTGTTCAATGTCTTCATTAGTGACATTGAAGAATGTCTGAAGGGAATTTTTTCACCAAATTTTCAACATAGTCATTTTAAGACCTCTGCTCATGAACAGTGTCACTGTGATTTTCTTAATCTGTCCCAAACTTTGACTGCGCACACCGACTGCGCCATTGTGCGCTACATGCACGGAAACACATTTTGGGCGACATGTGAAAAATGACAGATGTACTGCTCATAAGGAGGTGTGGTAAAATGGCAATGTTGAAAATCTGGAGTGCATATATTAAAAATTTGCAAACTTACGAGCATGCATAGGAACTGCACTTGTAAAATAGTCATTTTTAGGATTTTTTTCACCAAATTTTCAAACTAGCCATTTTTAGACCTCTGCTCATGAACAGTGTCACTGTGATTTTCTTAATGTGTCCCATACAATGATTTCACACACCAACTGCGCCATTGTGCGCTACATGGGCGGAAACATGTTTTGGGCAAGATGTGAAAAATGACAGCTATACTGCTTATAAGGAGGTGTGGTAAAATGGCAATGTTGAAAATCTGGAGTGAAAATATTGAAAATTCACGAACTTACAAGCGTGAGAGGATCAGCACAACAAATGCTCATAAAACAGTCATTTTGGGGAATTTTTTCACCCAGTTTTCAACATAGCCATTTTAAGACCTCTGCTCATGAACAGTGTCACTGTGATTTTCTTAATCTGTCCCAAACATTGATTGCGCACACCGACTGCGCCATTGTGCGCTACATACATGCAAACACATTTTGGGTGACATGTGAAAAATGACAGCTGTACTGCTCATAAGGAGGTGTAGTAAAATGGCAATGCTGAAAATTTGGAGTGAAAATATTAAAAATTAGCGAACTTACGAGCGTTCGGAAGAACTGTGCAACGCATGCTCTAGAAACAGTCATTTTTAGAATTTCTTCACCAAATTTTCAACATAGCCATTTTAAGATGACTGCTCATGAACAGTATCTCTGTGATTTTCTTAATGTGTCCCATACATTGATTTCGCACACTCGACTGCGCCATTGTGTGCTACATAGCGGAAACACATCTTGGGGGGTGATGTGAAAAATGACAGCTGTACTGCTCATAAGGAGGTGTGGTAAAATGGCAAAGTTGAAAATCTGGAGTGCAAATATTAAAAATTCGTGAACTTACGAGTGTGCGTAGGAACTGCGCAATGCACACTCATAAAACAAGAATTTTTAGGAATTTTTCACAAATTTGCAACATAGGCTTTTGAGATCCCACTTATGAACTGGCACTGTCATTTCATTAATCGGTCCCAAAAGGTGATTTTGTGCAGTGAACCAAAATCACCCTTCGGGCCCGATTAACACCATGACAGTGACAGAATTCATGAGGAGGGGTCCCAAAACCCCATGTTGAAATGTGGTGCCAAATTCCAAAAATGCCTGAGATATGCAGCAAAGTTGAGAAATACCTATCTATCCCATTATACAGCTTACCGACATTTCCTCAGTTCGCGGTCGGCTTTGAAGAGTGCAGACATGTTCCCGGTCCACTGAAGGTCATTGCGCCAAGGTCCAGAGGTAAGTATGGGGTGAGGGGGGTGTGGGAAGGCAGGGTGCGCAGTGGGTGGGTGCGGGTTGTTGGAGGGGGCAGGGAGAAGTGCAGAGGGACAGTTTTTGCATTTACAGGTTGTTTTTTTTGAATAAGGCGACAAGGGACATTTGCCATGCTGGGGTGGGCTCCCAGCATGGCACCTGGATGCTTTGGGGGGGCGTGGAGTCGACGGGGAGTGGGCACCCCGTTGGCCATACAGCATGTGCATGGGGGGGAGGAAGGCACATGAGCACGCAGTATGCATGCGTGCGTGTGTGTGTGTGTGTGGAAGGGGAGCTCTGCTCACTGAAGCGGAGCTCTCCCTTTCAACTGTACGACCACTGCATTTTCAACTGCTGTCATAGACAGCTGCAGCAGTGATTGGGGAACTGGGGCCACGCCTGCAAACACAGTGACTGAATTGGAAGATGGGTGCCACACCTCCAAAAACTCGGATGATGACACTATGTTTCTTGCACATGTGTGCAAGCAACATAAAAATTAATGTTGTGATTCATGATGTGATCGTGAATCGTGATTTGTGACTGCATTTGTGACCGTGATGATGAAGAACGTGATTTGGTGTCGACGGTGTGAGATAACCAATATGGAACTGTATTGGGTACGCAAATGCCTATGGCTGTACTTCCTCAATGAGCTATAGCACAAAACTCCCCAAGTTAAAAACGTTCATTAATGAGTACAATGGTGGGATGGTGAAGCCTGGAGAGGTACTACAAAACAGGCTTACAATACATCCAAGTAACTAGCAAAAATATTAATGTTGTGATTTGTGACATGATCGTGAATTGTGATTTGTGACTGCATTTGTGACCGTGATGATGAAGAACATGATTTGTATCATGAGCGACTCATGATGATTGTCTTGACTTAAAAATGCATATTAATGAGTACAATGTTCATGCAGAATTATGCACCACACCTGTCCAGTACTCTGAAGGGAAGCCAAAGAAACAACTGTGACTTAAGTTACAGATGGAGATTGGGCACTAAAGAGATGCAAATGCACAGACAGATTAAGATTGCACTGTGCACTGAAGAGTTACAGATGCAAAGGCACAACACCTGACCAGTGCTCACCATCAGAAATTCAGATCTGGAAATAATACCTTTGCCAGTTGGGGCGGGCCACGGGGGGGCAGTGTACTGATCTGCTGCAGTAAGAGTCACTAGCATGAGTACCAGTAAAGATACCACAACGAAGTAGAAAAATCACACAGCTGCAGTGGATAGCAGGGTCACATTGCTGAAATTACTATGTGGCACAATAAAAGGTGTCTGATTTGATGTCATGCGTCACACACATACTCACACACACACTAAGTAATGCGTAGCAAATTGAAAACTTCAGTAATATAACCACATATTTTAAACAAACTAAAATTATTCACTGCTGCACCACATTAAATCAGCAAAAAAAATGTCAAGAATTATTGAAAATATTACTGTGTACATTAACACAGTTATACAAGAAAAATATCACCAAAACAGAAAGAACTGTCTTTTTCTCCAAGTTAATCTACCTACACCACATATACGCCCCTCCCCAAAGCACACTTCCACTGTCTCTCAGCACACAGACTGAACGTTGTACATTAGCATTCAAAATCCACACACAAACAATAAACGCTCAATGATATGAGCACAGGAGGGTTTCCTACAGTCGAAGAACTAACATTTCAGCAGAAAAAATGACTCAAAACAGCTTTTAGAAGGTTTGATTCACAGAAAGCTCTCAGAGCAGACTCTCCTTCAGCTTCCTACACACACTACCCCAAACTGAGGCTGTGCAGAACAATCTAGAGCCCATGTGAACTGAAATCCCATGAATCACTGCATAATTTGCCTTTGGAGCTTAAAAACAAGGCAAAGTACATTGTTTTCAATATACTTCACCTTAAGAATTGGTGGAGCAGTGGTTTGGGAAGGCAAAGTAATGTGAAGTCATTGTTTTCAATGGACTTTGCGTTACTCATTATAACGTGAAGTACTCCGCTTCGCATTGTGGAGCACTCTGCAAATTAGCCTTCACTCCACAAAGCAATTATTTATATTCTTTTTTGTAGTTTTGGACATTTCTATGTGGGTAGAACTATAAGGCAGTTTAGAATTAGAATGGGAGAACATATACGAGCCATTTCTCATTCGAATACAGCATATGTAATTGTTAAACATTTAATAAATCAAAAGGATGGGATACAAGAAATCAGTTTTATGGGTATTGAAATGGTGACTAAAAGTGCTCATGGTGGGGATTTTGAGAAAAAAGTAGGATAGCGAGAAAGTTTTGGGATATACTTTCTCATGGCGAGAAGTGACAAAGGGTTAAATGAAAATATAGACCTTGCAGCATTTCTTAGTAAACTATAGTTGGGTAATCCATAGAGTGATATTGGTAATCAGATGTATATATATTTAAGTGTCACTGCAATAATAAAAATAACGTTTTTTATGCTGCAGGGTTATAATTGACTCTCTTGTAATATTGAGCTACGAGGCAATTAATGAGACATTGGCTACAACTGAGTATGTGGCTAAGTAATACCTAGTCATTCAAACTCTTAATGAGTGGATGCTGGATACTTTGGAAATGCAAAAATATGTGGAGTTTTAAATGATAATAATAATATAAGCTGTTAGTTAACAAATATATAAGAACAAAGTTGTGGGTCCACTAATATAGTATGTGGATGTAAGATAGACTGTACCTTATATTTGATGTATAAATTAAAGGCTACCTCATAGATTTTGATCTTCCTGATAAGTTATACTTGTAATTTGGGTAAATTAAATAATAAAACTGTTAAATGAAAGCCAATTAAGGAATCACCATTATGTGGCTAAAAAGTTAATTCCTGGCTTAATTCACTATAGCCAAGTGATGATTGTATAGTTAATTAAACGTGGTGTTTTTACCTCTTTATAATTGATTATGTATATTGAGGTCTGTATAAAAAGGTTGTAGTTTGTGAAAGTAAATTAACTCTGATGAAGCAGGGCGTTGTCCTTGCGAAACGTTAGTTTTTTGTATCTTGTGCTGCTTTTTATTAAATAAATGGTTTAAAAAAATGAATGAAACCCTGAATTCTGGTTGTTTGTGGTGGGTGCTATTTTTCTTTTAGTGCATTCATTCTTTGCAGCTCTATTAGCACCACCACTTATTCCTGGTGCTCAAACTTGTAGTTTAAAATACAAGTGCTGCAAATCGGGCAAAAACTGTTCCTTTTGAATCACCAGTTCTGTTATGAAGCACTATTCTTTGGTGTGTGAAGTATTTACAAATGTTGGATGAGTACTGGTACTCATTAAAGAAATTTCTCAAGAGTATTTCCTAAAATGAGGTGAGTAAAATATGCCGGTACACACTTTATCTGGAGCCCTGGTTGAGACTGCTTTCCCTAAGCTGGTATCTCACACATTTTCTATGCGGTTCCTTCGTTGCACTTAAAATCTGAGTCTACCTCCCTTCATTGCCCTTCCCCTCCACACCCACCTCACAGCACCCCTACCCCCATCCTACCTCCGCTATTCCTCCAACCCCTTCACCCTTCCACGCACTCCCACCTACCACCCCTTACCCTTCCTCTTCCACCCCACCTACAGCTCCTTCCTCCCTCCTTACCTCTGGACGAAGCCTTCTTGGCTACTTCTCATTGTTGCTTTGATCCCTGCAATGCCTTTTTTACCAATTGTTAAGTGTATTTCGATGGTTTGGAACCTGTTTATATTGTCTATTGACTTCTATATTGTACCTTGTCTATAAGTCATTCTCTTGTCTACCAGTTTTTCATTTGTATTACTCACTGATGTGGAACCTTTGTAAAAGAGCTCCCAGCTCAAAGGTAATTGTAATCCAATATCTGATAAATAAATAATTAAATAAATATAGAGTTGTATCCACTCCATGTAGCACATGTTGTAAATAACGCTGAGGAGATTACCAGTCATTGGTTCAAACACAGTTACATTTCTAACATCAGGCCCTCAATATAATTTGCCAGTATACAAGCAGTGAGACAGTCTGCCAGCACAATCTGCCTACAAACTGACTGACTGGTGTTGTCACTGTGTTTCAGTGAATCTACACAGCATCATTCAGTCCAAGGCACAAACCAGCTCAGCCATGACAGAGTGTGCTGGATCTCACTCTCTCCAGACACCTGCACTTCTGCAGGGATACATCAGGACCAAGGAGCCTTAAATGCCCAGGATCCCCAGGCTCTCACTCTCACTCTCTCCAGACACTTGCAGTGCTGCAGGGATACATTGGGACCACAGAGCCTTAAAGGCCCAGTATCCCCAGGCTCTCCCTCTCACTCTCTCCAGATGCCTGTACTGCACTTAAAGGTAATCGCCAGCCTCCCTCTGCACTTTGTTCCTTATTGAGGGGTGTTAGCCTATTGATGCTGCACATTTACTGCCCTGCCCACACCAGTCTCCCTCCCTCCCAAGGCCAGCTCTTGATTTATTGAGCCCCAGTGGTCACATGACCAGGTGCTCAATTTTCTAAGTCCCTAAACTCCTATTAGCAAGTTATACTAACTGGCCAATAGGAGTTAGTGTCATCACTCTACTCCGCTCACATTTCTACTCTCCAACCACTCTTGTTCTGTCTACAAACTCCACTCCTCCCCCTCAACTCCCTGCTCTATGCTAGTGCCCCCCATTTCTGGAAACATTAGACTACACTGCCTCTGCCAGTTTTGAACCTTGTGGCCTTAGCATCCCAGTCAGGGCTCTACCACTGTACCAACTGGTCTGCACAGTTTTTGACTACACCTTGTTAAACCCTTATCCACTTCTTCCCAACAAAGACATCAGTACCCTGATTACAACCTTAAGGGTAGGCAGTATCTGTGGCTCATTAGGTAACACTCCAAACTTTTGTAGGCACAAGCTTGAGATCAGAGGGCTGTAGGTTCAGTTCCCACATCTGGCACTTGGGTTAATATCCCAGTACTGACACTGTAGTGCAGCATGAGAGGGGTGCTGCACTTCTGAGGTGCTGTCTTTTGGATGAGATGTTAAACCAAGGTCCCATCTGCCTGGATTGGTGGTAGTTCAGGTGGATGTTAAAGATCCCATGGCACTCATCGAAAAGAGTAGGGGAAGTTTATCAAACAAAAAGAAACATAACATCACAGAAATAATTGAATTACAGAAAAATCATACACAGAAATATAATATTATTAACAGAAAAGAAAAACCAGGAAGAAATCATAAATTTAAATAAAAAAATTCTTCCACAATTTGTTGAATTTATCCCTGGGAAACCTTTGTTCATCATTTTCTTTAACCCTGAACAATCCTGCTTCTATTTGTGAAAGAATAACAGTAGTTAATACAATCTGTTGTTGCAAAATATATTGGCACCGAGCCTGCCATAAAAAATATTGAAGAAAGGCAAAAAATACATTCAAAGTACTAGAATGATATCTCTTCCACATTCCTGTGTAATCCCCTAAAATCAAAGTATTATAAGAAATAAGTGTTAAAAAAGGAATATTCCAATGAAGTGCAGCATCTGCCCAAAATTGCTTACTATGAGGACAATCAATAAAAAAATGCACCATACTTTCCTCAATATTAGGACAGAGAAGTCTAGGACAATACCTATCTGTCTGTGGTTTATACTTTAAATTACCCTGAACTCCCAACCTCCTTGAGCAGAAATCCAGACAATATCCCAAATATGAAAAGGAAGCCTAAAATCTGAAAGTTTGTGTAGAGCAAATACCATTTTAGTAGGCACACAGTTAGGAAAGATAAGATGGACCTGTTGTACCTCATAAACAATATAGGAATAAAAGGATTTTCTATCTAAAGACAGTAATTTTGGAAGAGGAACTTTCCATTGCTGCAGTTTTTTTTATTGTGGCTACCCCATAAGAAGGTATAGAATCAGAAAGCAAAATTTTTAGTGGTAAAAGGGTCCATTTAGCAAAAAACCTTTTCCAATGAAAATGAGCCTATATTTGCCAAATCACAGTAACAGAGGTCCATAAATAACTAAAGGAAGTAAAAAAATATAAGGAATGGAAAAAAACAATAGGATTGTTCATATGCAAGCCACCTTTCTTAAGTGGTAAATAAGTAATTTCCCATTTTACTGGGTTCAATCGATTGCCCACACCATTTGAAAGAATAAACTAAGAATTCTAGTTTCTAAGTTTAGTGGAGGTGGATATAAGTAACTTAAAAAAATAAATATAGGTAACAAAAATTTCTTAATAATCAAAACACTTTTTTTTCCAAAATTTCCAATGTTTCCACATGTTCACCTTATATTCCCCCACCTTCAATTGTTGTTCCCAGTTATAAGTAGCCAAATCCCATGTCCAAACCAAACACCAAGGATTTTGAGGGCCAATAACAAAAGGAATAGCCAAATTAACTCCCAGCTCCGAGTTAGTGGGAGCTAGAGAAAGTATAAAACTCTTTTCTGTATTAAGACATGTTCCAGAAATGCATCCATAATGATGGAAAACCTCCAGAGCTAACTGTACAGAAGTGGTATTGTGTAAAAGCAGTGTAACATCATCAGCATATGCTGTAATGTTCTCAGGTGGTAATGAGGGTGAGGGGGCTAAACCCCTAATACATTGATCTCTGTAAATACAACAAATGACAGGAACAAGGGCAAAAATGTGTAAGAGGGGACTTAAAGGACAACCTTGCCTAACATCTTTGTTAAGAGACACCTCCATACCAAAGATTCCATTGACAGTGGGAATTATAGTAGCATATGTGTACAATATACGAATCCATTGTACAAACTGAAAAGGAATACCATATTTTAACAATAAGGGAAAAATATACCCATGTCTCACTTGATCAAAAGCCTTAGCCTGATCTAAGGCTACTATATAACCTGAAACTGAGCCCAGTTTACCTGCCTCAAAAGTTCTCTTAAAGGTATAAATTATACTGATTTTTCGATTAGGTATTGCACATGTCTGAGCAGGTGTATAAGGGAATTAGCTACTTGTAATAATCTATTATTGAGAATCTTAGCCAATATTTTATAGTCACTATTTAAAAGGCAAAGTGGTCACCAATTAGAAAGTATTTTTATCACCCTTTTATACAAAAATGAAAGAGGGACATACTGAAACCAGAGAACCGTGTATGAGAAGTTAACATAAAATTAAACACTAAAGGTAAAAACAAACTCATGAGAGAAAGAAAAGATTTATAAAAATCATTAGGGATTCCATCAATCCCAGGAGAAGTACCCGAAGAAAGTTGTTTAATTACTACTTCAACTTCCGCTGAAGAGATAGGCTCTATTAGGCAACGTTGCATAGATTCTTCTACTTGGGGAAGTGAAGAGAAACAATCATCCAAAGGGGCACAAGTAGGTTCTCCAGAATCATGAAAGGTGGAAGTAACAAATTGTTGTACAACTGACAACATTCCTAAATCAGTGATAACCAAAGTACCATCACTAGTAAGAAGACCGGACATCAATGTATTGTCCAGGCGCTGTTTACACGCTTAATATGGATCAGAAGCAGGCTGTTTATTTGTACCATACTGAAATTCCATTTCTAATGATTTAGCCCTGTTGTATTGGTATTGTTTCATCGTTTTTTTATTTCAAAAATCTGAGTTTTAAATTTTGCACTATCATGTGGAGGGAAGGACATCAATTTATACAGCTGATTTTGGTGGTGTAAATATTGCAAATAATCGGAATTAGCTTTTTTCTGACCAAAACTAAGAAATAATTGTTTCAGGTCATTTTTCGTATCTATCCACCACTCATAAATATTATCATAGAAACACAAAGTAGAATTACGGGCCTCAAAAAAAACTTCCAGGCAAAAGGAACAGTCTGGTGAACTCAAAAGGGACATATTCAACCTCCATCGTTGAAAAATGGAAAAAAAAACTTTAGTAGGGAGATTATCCAAACCTAGGGTGCATAATAACAGCCTATGATCGGAAAACTCTGTAGGTGTAATAATACAAGAAGATGGTCTAAGGTGTTGCGACACAAAGAACATATCTATTCGAGTAGCATAAATATGCCTCTGGTATGTGGCCCCACTCACTGTGGTATGGAGATATCGATAGACATCTAACAAACTGGCATCGGAAACAGTATGTTGTAAGTGATGAGAATCACAGTACATTTTTTCTGTACAGTTCCTTAAAATTAATATCCAATTCACAATTAAAATCCCCACCCCATATAATATGTTTTTTTGTATAGAGAAAGGGTTTAATGGTATCAAAAAGTTCTATCCTAGCTGTTTTCACTTGAGGGGCATACAAATTAATTAAATGAAAAGAAAAATCTCCAAAGTGCAATCTAAAAGTAAAGCACGGCCTGGGAGAATATCTATAAGCCTGGTAATATGATATTGTGTGGATTTAAATAAAATCCCAATACTGTCTACAGTATCCAAACCAAAGGACCAAAAAGAAGGACCCCACCGTCACCATTTTTTAGCTTGATCAATATCATATAAAGAAGAAAGTCTAGTTTCCTGAAGGAAAAGAATGTCCACTTTAAGTGAGTCTAAGAAAGAAAATACAGAAATCTGTTTTTTTAAATTCTTTAGACTGCACACATTGAATGACCCAATTCGTAAAGTGGCTTTACAGGTAGTATAGGAAAAGAAAAAAAATAAAGGCTCAGGAAACTCCTTTCTGGCTAGTCTTCCTTTTTTTCCTTTTTTCTCTTTAGATAATTCAGTAGATCTACTATCCTCATCTTCTGTTATCATTTCAGATCTGTGGAAGTATCAGATTTAAGATCAGAATCCCTAAATCATCCTGCACTGGTAAAAAATATTGTCTGTAGGTATAGGGGCTGGGGTTGTACGTTTAAGAGAGGCTCTGGTAAATCTTCTATTTTTAACAGTTTCAAACATGGGAGGGGCATAGATTCACTAGTAGGTGTTACCTTCACACAAGAAAACCTGCAGAAGAGGTAGCCAGAGAAACATCTAAACTATCCGCAGCAGGAGGTTCAGTGTTCAAAGGAGAAGCTTCAACTGCTACAGTAACTGAAAGAGGGCCCTCTTCCCCTTGAGAAGGGGTGGTGGGAAAAGTAGAATCCTTCTTTTCTCCTGTGCCCTATTTATGAGGTCATCCTGATCCCAGCCTTCTGCCCTATTTCGTTTTAGCCAGGACATTGATGAAAAGCGGCCTTTTCATCGCAAAGGTTACACTGAAAGATGTTTTCACAAAGATCAACAGAATGCCCATATGCCCCACATAAAGAACATTTACATGTCACAGGTACTGCTAATGTGTGCTTTAGCCCACACTTATAGCAGGCCCTGGGTTTTCCACCATACAACAAGACCTCTATCCTTACCTAAAAAAACTATTAGGTAAATGAATAATTTCAGAGTTAACTTGAAACAATTTTATTTTAAACTTCCACCTCCGTCCAAATCCTTCTAAATCAAGAATGGCTTCGAGGCATAGAATGTCACACCGATTTTGTAACCAATGATAAATATCATTGACATTGACCCCCTATTTCGAAACATAACAGTAATATGTCGAATCTGAGGTTTTGTAAGAGGAATTGCATAGAATGGGGTCCAGAGTGGAGTAGATTTAAGGAAGAATATTTATCCCAAAATTTTTCTAGGCTATTATTATGTTTGAAACTGATGTCAAAGGAATCCTCACCAGAAATATGAATGAGGGCATAAATATCAGCAGGAAGAAAGTGTATAGAGCCCTCAAAAGTTGTTTGGCCACATAATACCTGTCTGATGTTCAACAAGACCCCTTTTATACTGCAAACTCACAGCATTACGTCGAGGTGCTTGATCTAACTTGTTTTAAACAGTTCAGACATTAGTACCCTAGTAGACTTGTGAGGAATTGATTTATCTGAATTAAAAGTTGCAGAACCATTTTCCCTATCAGTACCCCCACCCTGTCCCAAGGACATACTAGGCACAATACAGGCCGTAGTGTGGTCCCCAACTGGATGCTCATCCTTAGAAAACTTTTAATAGTAACAGACAGTTCAATACCTGAGCTCAGGGTAGAATCTATGGTGGCATGCATTGAAGAGATGATAGAAGAACCAGAGCCCACTCTGGATCCGGTACCCATTGTCCAGAGGCTGTACATTTCCAGCCAGAAGTCTGAAGGGCAGAATCCACCCACCAGTCAGTTAAAATTCGCTGAATCCAACGAGAGTCCAAATTGCTGTCGACAACTTGTGACATAGAACAGGAGGCTCATGGAGAAGCAGCAGAGGGTGCAGCAAACTGCTGCAACAGCAAGGAACCTGGAAGTCCCAATCGGGAATCAGGAGCAATCTCAGCTGAAGGCACAAAGCATGAGAAGAAGGAAGCAATCCAGGGAAACAGACAATTGCACATTCGGTTCCAGCATTAAATCAGGTACCATCTCCGATACTGATGAATCACCAGTAAAATCCTGCAGATCTCTGTAGCACCAAAGTCAAGGGTGAAAGGCATTTTCTTCCGCATAGTGGGCACAAAATTCTCGGTAGCAACTATTCCATATGCGATGTAGACTCAGAAAGCAGCACGTCATGCTGCACGACAGGCTGAGCTCCATCTGCCATCTCGCAGACAAACTCCCACACCTCCTCTACTGGCCACAATGCAGCAGCAGAGTAGGGGAATTTCCTTGTTGTCATGGCCAAATTTCCTCATTTACTAAAATAATACCACCAACAGCTTAATCTGGTTCAAGGTCAGTTGGCATTCATCTGTATCCCTCCCCGGTCGTGCCTGAAAATAGGCAGGATCTGTATAGTGCTCTACCGGTCAACAAAAACTAAATAAGTAAATAAAAGTCCATTATGGCAGTACCACTAAGCTCCCTCATGCATTAACACTGCTGCTCTGCACAATTCCCCACCATGTAACAACACCCACATCATGTCCTGAAAACCACGTCCCCAGCATAACCCCTCGCATCCCCCACCCTGTCTCCCTACACCTCCACTACAGTTTCCACTCCCCACACTTGCCCTCCCATCTCTACATATGGCCTTGCATGCTCTGGCACCTCCATTCCTGAAACCCCTCTACCTGCCCTCCCTCTCCTTCAGGACCTCCCAATCCCTATTGCTGTCACTAGACCTACCCATCCTTACTTCCAAAGTATTAGACCTAACAAGGTCCTTAAACTCCAGTCTCAGGACCATCCTTCTCCTCCTGATACTATCTGAGAATGTACACCCTAATCCAGGACCCTCCACCTCCATCTCTAAGCACTCTACATCTAATGGCCTTTGTATAGCTTCTATTAATATATGCAGCCTTCTGAA
Source organism: Neoceratodus forsteri (assembly GCA_016271365.2). Taxonomy (NCBI): domain Eukaryota; kingdom Metazoa; phylum Chordata; order Ceratodontiformes; family Ceratodontidae; genus Neoceratodus; species Neoceratodus forsteri. The sequence continues at coordinate 44,580,356 of JADMNL010000035.1, forward strand.
AAAGTTTGAGAGCCTGCAGGTATGAGTAGCACAGTAACAACCAGATATCCTCTCCCTGGTTGAAATCTGGCTCACAAACACTACACCTGACACTGCAATATCCCTTACTGGTTATACTGTGTACTGACACGACCGCCTTGGTAAAAGGGGAAGAGGTTGTGCAATCTACATTCATGAACCTTTGCAGGGTCACACGCTCCCGCTGCCCAATTTGAAACATGCTGCTCAAGCACTCTCTCTAAAAGTCATCACTTCCTCAGGAAGAGCCCCCCTTTACATCTCCTCCATCTACATTCCCCCCTGAACCAAAAAGCTGCTTTCCCTTCAGTCCTTAACCATCTGTCCCTCCTGCCACCCAAAGCCAAAATTATTGCACTTGGTGACTTTAATACCAACTGGCACTTCTCCTCTGCTGCCCGCCTGAAGGATGCCATTGCAGTACTTGACCTCACACAAATAGTCCCTAATGTATTGAGTGACCACTCACCAGTGCTATGTCTCTGGTCCTGTAAGCTGGCTAAACTGCCCCTAAACAGTGATCCAGTGTCACCTCAAACCTAGTAAGCTGAAACACCATCTAACAAGCTGGGATTGGTCACCCACAGAAACACCCCAAATATAGACTCAGCTCAACTATCTCATTTATTCTTTCAATGCAGCCTGTGATATCTGTGCACCACTCTCCAAATGCACTGCCAAAGGCCCTGATACACCATGGATTTCCCAGGCCCTATTAGACCAGATATGCCAAAGAGATAATCTCTGGCACATTGCACTTGAATCTGGCAAACCTACCAATAGGCAGCGCTATTAGGCGGCAAGGAACAAATGTACATGGGCCATCCTAAAAGTCAAAGCTGACCACTATCGAGCATCCCTCACCTCCTCCTGGGGCTTAGGACACAAGTTCTGGGATAACCTAAAGGATCTCAATGGTAAGCATGTATCCTCCCATCCATTTCAGCTCTGTATTAATGGGTGCATCACCACAGACCCCAATCACATTGCAAATGCCATTAACGCCTCCTTCTCCAAACTCAGTGGTGTACTCCCCCAAACTTCTTTGATCATATTACCCAACCCCTCTAGCACATAGCTCCCCCCCTTTCTTCAAACCCATTTCCCAACTGGAGGCTAGATCTACCTACTTAAAGCTTTAAGCAAATCCCATTTCAGCAGTGATTCTCTGGATTTAAAATTACTGTGCCTAATGCTTGATGAAGTACTACGCCCCCTTACCAGTATCCTTAACTGCCACCTCTGCCTAGGAAAGTTCCCAGCCAAATGGAAAACTGCTCTCATCACCCCTGTTCACAAAAGTGGTGACCATACCTCACCAGGAAACTACTGCCCCATCTCCCTACTCCCCACCTCCAAGGCCCTAGAAAAATCTATTGCTGACCAGCTCACAGATCACCTCACCAAATACACAACCTTCTGCCATGAACAAAATGGCTTTTGCAAGGGTCACAGCACCACCCCAGCACTGTTAGAATTAGCCTCAGCCATTCACACATCCCTTGACAATGGGCACCTGGCTGGATAGGTATTTGTAGATCTGTCAAAAGCTTTTGACACCATTCATCACTCCCTTCTACTAGCTACACTTTCCCAACTAGGGTTCTCCAGTGATGCTGTTGGCTTGTTTGAAGATTACCTGTCTGAGCATTCCCAGAAGGTTAGGCTAAACAACATACTTTCTTCCAGTCTCCCGGTCACATCTGGGGTACCCCAGGGATCCATCCTGGGGGCCCCCCCATTAGTATTTTTCTCAACTCCCTCCCCATGGCTTGCTCTGGATGTCTACTTCTATATGCTGATGATGCTGTACTTTCACTACCCACCCCAACCCTGTTATCCTACAACAGTCTTTTAATGAAGCTGAATCATGATTCTCCAAACACCATCTGGTCCTTAACTATAAAAAAGCTAAAATTATGTTATTTGTTGACTTCCAGAATAAACGTAGTGGTCTCCCCCTGCAAATCCACAACTCCAATCAGGTACCCCTAGAACAGGTAAACTCCTTCAAATGCTTTGGAGTAACCCTCGATGCTGCTCTTAACTACCATGAACATATCCGCCTCCTTAGCGCCACTGTTAAGACCCGCACTGACCTATTGTACTGTCATAAGCACTTTCTCATGCCGGAAGCTCTGCAGCTAGCCATCTCATCATCCAACCTGTCCCTCATAGATTATAGGATACTGGTGTACAGTATGAGGCTGCTGTAAACACATGCATTGGCTTATTGTACTGTCATAAGCACTGTCTCATGCCAGAAGCTCTGCAGCTTGCTATCTCATCATCCATCCATCCTGTCCCTCATAGATTATGGGATACTGGTGTACAGTATGGGGCTGCTGTAAACACATGCATTGGCTTATTGTACTGTCATAAGCACTGTCTCATGCCAGAAGCTCTGCAGCTTGCTATCTCATCATCCATCCTGTCCCTCATAGATTACGGGATACTGGTGTATGGGGCTGCTGACTCCAAAGAATCAGGATATCATTAATCAAGACTTGTCGTCTTGCCACTGGCAGTGAATGCCTGACCCACACCTGCTCTCTCTACACTCTCATAAACTGGCTTGATGTTGATGGAAGGCTTAAATACCAGACCTGCCTTTTCACAAAGAAAATCACTAATGGTCTTGCCCCTCATGGCCTCTCATCCCCTTCTTCAGCCTGCTCCTGCCTTAAAATGTATCCATAGTACCAATAAATCCTGCTACTAGGTCCCCCTCTGCAGATCAGCGTTGGACCAAAGAACCTTTCATTACAGGGCACCCCTCTTGCTAAATGCCATCCCCAATACCATCTTCACTGAAACAAAAAATTGCTGTTTCAAACACCTTCTAGGGAACAGATATGGTGTGAAGGGGCATGCAACTACCTCTATCCTAACTCTTTGATATGCCATCCTGCCCCTAAGTCCACTTCACCCACTTACAGTCCTCCCAACTATAAGTTACAATGCCTCTAGGCTAAGGCCTACAAGGAATGGCAGGCCTTCTTACCCCTCCCCCAGTTTGGTGAATTGTATCCCAGTATAGACCCTTGATGTTACCTATGACTAAGCAACAACTGATTGCAGCAATATACTCTATGTAACTAAATGTAATCTGTAATGTAATTGTGAATAAATGCTTTCAGTGTACAGCCTGATGTTCCTTGTGACCATGCTACCTGCTGGCAGTTGCAATTTTACTGTATGTAAGACCATGCAACTAAATGTAATTTGTGATGTAAATATGGATAATTGTTCTCAGTGTACAATCTGGATGTTCTTTATGACAATACTACCTACAGGCAGCTGCACTTTACTGTTTGTAACTAAATGTAATCTGTGATGTTAATGCAGCTGTTTTACTATGTCTAATATCTGTATGTATACTGACATACATCCTTTGTAAAAGAGTCCCTGACTAAAAGGTACGTAATTTGATACGATAAATAAATAAATAAAAATAAATAAATAGTATTCAAGTCAAAGTAGCAAGTATCCTCACCACTCGAGTGACAAAAGAAAGCAGCTTTATTGATTAAAAGTTCAAACACATGCCATCATAGAAATCACAGTGTCAGGTCAAAAACACACAACTTCTGCCTCAACCAGTTTCACACATAATGCATCTTCAGGAGGCTGAACCAATGCCAAACTGAAGTGTCTTAAAGGGAAACTAACATGAATCATAACATTTATCAGTATTGATATCAATAGAAATCTGCTTTACATAAGCTACTGGCTGAACCTGTAACACTTTTAGGGTCAGAATTGTAATCCATTTAGTTTCCCCTTCCTTGATGGCTGCATGCATCCATTTTCCAAATCACAGGCACAGGAAATGACATCACATCAGGGGAAAACAGAGGGAAAATACAATGCTGTCAGCAATTCATAATGAATAGTTTTTGATCCCCTGAACTCTCAGGGACATTTGCTGTAAATTGTACTGATGGCATTTTCAGGCATCAGCATCCCTGCCATCTTACAAATTTGTAAAGCCACTGTTTCATGGAGCCCCAAGTATATTGCCCTGTTGTGAAAAAAACAGTTCTGTGCTGCCAGTGCCAAAAGTTTCTGAGCTCCTCTGGGGTTCTGCTGATTTGTATAATGTTTTGTGACATTCTAGTTGAGTGAAATGCTTGTGTTCGACGGTCGTAGAGAGTCCTGCTAGTACCACTCTGAACAATGTTTGCACCAGTGCTGTTTACATTTCTTTGTACTGAAGCTGTTGTGTATAATGCTTGTTTCGTTAGCATTATGTTGTGTAATCAGAAGCAGTGTGGTCTATTGGTTTGAATTTGAACACCTGATTTGCACCTGGGAGGTCACAGATACAAACCTCAGAAGAGCCAAATATCAACAGTGTGACCTTCAGCAAGTGACTTGACTTCCCTGTACTCCATTCCACTCCGCTGTACAAATGGGTAGAAATAGGATCCCACTGGAACAAGATGTTACATCTCAACTAGGCTACCTTTGATAAATCAGTTATTGTTTTGTGCTGATTTGTGATAGGGAAGATACCGGATATAAGTGATATTGAGAATATTCCACAGAGGACCATTTTAAGGGTTTAAAAATTAAAAGTATTTATTTGAACACTTAAGAAATAGGCTTTCTTTTATCAAAATAAAAAAAGGTTTATTTTTTATAACTGCAGCTTATTCTCATCTTGTCTTTCCGACATGAAACATACAGCAGCTCCTCATGTCATATGGAGACCTCAATCAGACATTGATGGGAGGGGGAGGGACCACTAGACTACGAGGGGCATATTTGTTAGATACGGGGATGGCAATCAGGAAACAGGGAAGGGGAGTGAGTAAAAAAAAATAATGAAGATGGCGATTGATGGGGTGGAGGGTGTCACTAGACACCAGGGTCAGGCAATGGGGTGTGGGGGGGGTGCAGCAAACACCACATAAACAGCAGCTCACAGATCACATTGCAGTCAGTAGCAGGAGTTCAGCTGCAACTACGGAAGTCAAGAAATTCCTGCTGTTCTCATGCAGAGAACGCAGGGGAAATGTTCCACTTGCCAAGATGGGCACCAAGGATTTTGGGTGCCCAGAAAAGGTATTTATTGCAGTCCTTTTAAAAAACAAACATCAGAATGTATCTAAACCGATCCAGTTTACCTACGTTCTGATGTTCGTTTTTTTTTTCACATCCATTCAGTTTTATTTAGTTTTATCAGTTCTGTTTCTCTCACTAACTGCCAACCAAAATGGTGGCAGCACAAAAAAAAGATTTCCCACCTGCAACACAGAATGAGCCGTCTGTGAAAAGCCATTATGTGCCTGTTACAAAGGATACTTACAATTTTAAGATGAGTGATCCGGATGCTTTTTCAATGTATTTTTCCAGGAGAGATCAGCTTGCATGCAACATCTGCTTTTCAGTAGGGTCTATTGTATGGCCGTGCTTTTACAGTTTTGAAACATATTTATACAGGCTAGCCCAACTGAGTTGTGATATAAGTTCAGCACAGAATCCTGCACTCACCACAACCATGTAGAAAAGAATGCTACTCACATCTGTGTTAAGTGCAATCTTTATTGAGATGCCAGTGCAGGACACACCACACAATACCACACGCCTTGACATGTTTTGGACACAGATCCTTTTCAAAGACATGTCTTCTGAAAATACGTTTTTGGTCTGAAGACATCAAGAGCGTGTGGTGTGGTGTATTAGCAGCCATTGTGATTCTGACCAGAGTTTGTTCTTAAGGTTGCCTTCTGTCTAATATGGGGCAAATGGTAAATAGTCACTTAATGTTTGTTATTCTTTAACCTGTTTGGTCTCACTATAGCTAATGCCCAGTTCATGACACACAAATCGGTACAGTTTAAAACAAAGTGAAGCATAATTTTTACACTGCTCACTTCAACATCAAGTCTCAGATTGCAATTGTTTTAAATAGCTTAAGCTGTTACTCAGTTGTTACACTTCACTGCGCCACTTACATGTTAAAGCAGGATTAATATTTCAGCTCCTAAACAGTTCCATACATGAGTTATAGTTTTCCTATTAGGTACCTTGTGTGTTGAAGAGCAACTGAAATGTCTCAGTATCTGTACAGTAAAATATTGTCTTACAGTACCTCTGTTAGTGGTACTCACTGTACTGGGAGGTACTGTAGGCAGGGTAGGGTACTTTAGAACTTGATATAGACAAAATCAGAGATGAACATACACCTCCAAACACACACTTATAGAGCTAGCTAGACTAGTTCTATAAGAAAATTATCTTAGGTTCAATGAAAAACATTACAGACAAATTAATGGAACAGCCATGGGTAGCACCATGGCACCCACGTATGCAAATCTCTATATGGAGCAATTTGAAAATCAATTTATTACAAATCTCTTGTACAACTTTTTTTTACAAAAACAACATCCTCTACAAAACATATAGAGATGATTTACTTTTTATCTGGGATGGGCCAATTGGAGAGCTAGAGGCCTTTCACAGATACCTCAACTCTGTGGATGACAAACTCCAATTCACTATAACAGCAAATGACTCTGAGCTCCCTTTCTTAGATCTATTGATTTACAAAGGCCAAAACAGAATACAGCATTGTCTATACAGAAAGGAGACAGACCAAAACAAACTACTCCTTGCACACAGCTACCACCTACCCACATGACACAAAGTATACCCTATTCTCAAAATGTTATGGGTCAAATATAACTGTAGTGAAAACATATCAGGGACCTGGCCACATATATGTCTGTGTGATTTATGAACAGGGATATGGAAGGAAATGGTGAATGAAGTGGCACAGAGATACAGAACTACAGGAATTTAATATTACCAGTGAGGGTGGTGACAATACTGGTAACAGAATGATCTTGCCTTTAATATATTCAGGGTTCACTGAACCCATTAAAAGAAATTGTGCATAAACATGGGACACCGTAAGGCCAACAGGGATTGCTGACTACACAAATATAATAATAATAGCCTCTAAAGAGTAAACACTCTGAGAGGTAGGTTAGTACACTCTGAATATAAAAACATGAAAACTAAAACTGGGCAACTGTTACTAGGACCACTAACACCTGGAATGGCACCCTGCAGCAGATGTCGCCACTGCAATAACACCTCTAGAAAAACAGAGTTTCAACATCGTAATAGCAATAAGAAATATTGACTTAAAAGTAATGTTTCATGTGCATAGACCAGGTTATTTATATGCTCACCTTCCCTGTTCAAAACACTACATTGTTATGACTTCTCAGCATACTGTGGCCTTAATTGACAGTATTTTAATTGTGAATGTTTTAAATATACATTTTACAGATTATTTTGAAATCATTTACTGTATCTGTTGCATTATGTATAAGCGCCTTGGTTGTAGAAAGGTGCTTTTTACAAATAAATTATGATTATGATTATGACTACAAGACCGCTAAAGCAGAAGATAACGGAAAATAAAAGCAACATCAGATCCAGAAATGAAAACTCCCAGTGAAAAAAACTCTTTTTTGAAGCAGGTCAAAACCCATCATCATTAAAATTCTGAGGGATCGAACACATTGACCAACCAGATGTGGTGGTAACTGTATACAGGCATTGGAACATAGGGAGTTGTTTTAAATTTATACACTGAACACTACCAATGATAGATCTGGGTTGAATGAATAAGAACATTGGAGTGCCAGTTGGTAGTTACAGCACCTAGGTTAACCTTTCCCCACTCTGTAATATAACTGCCTGTCTTATCCCTCCCCCCCTTTCCACTGGGAACTCTGACATCACTCCGAAAAATATGCCAGCATACATGATGGTAATTGTATTGTTTGGAGACACCCCTGAATTGCTCAGGTGGCCACTTCTTTTGTGTGACCTTTCTAGCATTCATGACCTCCTATCATGTTTTACATACACAGTGGACACATTGCCAGTATGAATAAAATAGTGACTTTGGAAACTTTCAGCACAATATTTAAGTACTTGATCCACTCTTAGAGAATAGTGAATCTCTTTTTGGCTGTACTCATTTATGACAGCCCAGTTTCACACTACAAGCTGGTAGTCAAGGTGTTTGGATATTGTATAAAACAACAAGAGACTATCAAAAATCTCTGCCCAGATTACAAAAGTTAATATTTAGGACTAATTTAAATAAGGGTTGACATCTATACAGAACAACAAAAAGGCTTAGTAACGTTGTAAATCGATTCAAGAAGAACATTGTATTCTGGTACTGTACCACTTTATGAACAGACCCAATAGATTTTATGAACATCTCTCTAACAAGCTCTAACAACATTTGAAAAATGCAATACAATCAGCTCAGATAGGCTTGCATCTGCGACTTAACTGCAGCTGCTGTATAGTTCAGCTATAATTCTAAACATAATAGGATAGCCTAGGGGTGGAAAAAGCCTGCTGGGTGATCTGTCTGGTGTGGTGTTTACTGTTGCCTAGCAACAGTGTTTTCACTCGTACTGGGTCCTCTCTTCTCTCAACCCTCCCGAGTGTTTCTTGGCTCTGCCCCATGGCTCCCTTTGTAATATAAAGAAGCATCTACATAAATGCAGTGTTGCACATACCTCTGAGAGAGTAGGTGCACAGCCACATTCACAAAAAAATACCACCAACAGCTTCATCTGGTTCAAGGTCAGTTGGCATTCATCTGTATCCCTCCCCAGGTCGTGCCTGAAAATAGGCAGGATTTGTCTAGTGCACTTACCCGGTCAACAAAACTAAACTAAAAAAAAAAAGCATTTGACAATCTCGGAGGTAAGTGCCAAAGCATTTCATTTTGAGCACAATTTGGCAAGCAGTAAATGAGTACTAATAAAGTTTATTCTTTATGTGCAGAATCAATCTTTTGTGCACACACACTACTGCTGTGCCATGCCTACAGAGTGATGCAGCATGTAAGCAAAGTTTACAAATAATTACTAGATTGTGTAAATACTGCTGCTTCAAACCTAACACACAAGGTACCTAACAGTACAACTGTAACTCATGTATGGAACTGTTTAGAAGCTGAAATATAAATCATGCTTTAACATATAAGTGACACTTTGAACTGTAACAATTGAGTAACAACTTAAGCTGTTTAAAACAATTGCAGTCTGAGACTGGATGTTGAAGTGAGAGGTGTAAAAAGTTTGCTTAACTTTGTTTTTTAAACTGTACAGATTTGTGTGCCCAGAATTGTGTGCTAGCTATAGTGAGACCAAGGAGGTTAAAGGAATAACCAACCATGAAGTGAATAATTACCATTTGCCCCATATTAGATAGAAGGCAACCTTAAGAAAAAGGGTAATTAACGTCATGCACTGCTTTTACCTTTTAGTTATGATCGTGTGGTAAACCAAATTAGCCACATCAAGATAGAGGACTTAACTTCTTCCCTAGTTGTGAAAGCACTTCCTATGTTAAAAATATTATGATGAAATTATTAAAACTAGAGTGATTTTAAAACCTTGTTTTTACCCAGTACACACAGAATACCCCTAATAGCTGCATTACAACAATGATCACAATTGAAGCAAAGGAATAAAACATACTAAATATAACCAGAAGGTTTGTGAACAAATAATAAGCTTAATAGACACATATGCACTTAGATTGAATGCTGCAGATGAAAATGTTTTTAAGCTGATTTATTATATGGTATACAGTGTTGTTTTTTTTTTTAAAGTTAGCATATACTGGGAATTTGCTTATAAAGAAGGAGGAATGATGACTTCTAGACTGAGTTCAAACAGTGCTTTTCCAAATATTTCTAAATTAAATAAGCCATAGTAGTGGAAACGAAAGTGCCTCTATTGATGTTGCTGGCACAGAATTCTAGCTAGCAGCAACAGTATATTCATGTAATCATGTTACAAACTGATACCTGAAATATGATATAAAGTGTATTAATAATGTGAAGACATGGTATTAAATTAACAATAGACAGCACACACCCTGTAGTGGTGTGAACTACAAATAGCATTGCAATTTTTATTTATAAAAATGTTTATTAATATGTTTTCCTTCTAAAAAATATATTAAACACAATATGTAATTATGTTTAAAAGTAGCTCCTCAACCCTGAAGATGCCATAGCTGGTGAAACTTTTGTTCAGGACAGTCTAATTGATAATCAAATATAGAAAAATAAAAAAGAATTTTGAACATTTCCTGTAGTGGTTGGCCTTTTCCAAGTCTTTTCTACCCTGACTATTTATGAGCCAAATTCCAAACTGTCTGGGGGCTAAGTGATGAAAAAAAAAAAAACAGCAAAAAACATATTTTTCTTAACTTCTTTTGCTATTCAGATCTTGGAATGTGCACATCAGACTAGAAAAAAACTTGGCATGTCATTTTCAATGTTGGAATGTTATTTGCAAGACCTTCTCTGTCCCTATTGCCCCCTCCTCCCACTCCATTTTACTGATGAGGGATTGCTGGAGATTCCCAGGGTCCATTTAAAGACCTCAGGTGCCAGAGCTTTTCGGTTGTGGTCCCGACCCTGTGGAACTCTCTACCTCATTGGATTAGAGAGTGTCTGTCCACTGAGACCTTTAAGTTCATGTTAAAAACATATCTATTTGATTGAGCATTCATGGATGTTGGTTAAATGCAGAAGTCAGTGTGCTGCCTGGTTTAATCTTGGGTGTTTTCATGTTGATTTCTGTTTTTGTTCTGTATAGGCACTTTGGAATTGGAAAAGTGTATTTTTTTTGTGCCTCCCTGCACCCTGTCCAATCACTCCTTCAGGCCCCCACATGGACCCCACCCATCCTGGTAGCTCCCTACCCCACCACCCCTTGTCACAGCTGACCTCCAGGTATCCCTGATGTATCCCTTCATCAGGATGGTCCCTTATCTTCATGAGGGATGAGCCTTGAAGCCATGTGGCACAACCCTGGGTGCTGCTGAGGTGACAGATGGAGGCCTGGGAGTCCAGAGATGGGAGTCGGGGAGGCCATCACCTGATTGGCCAGGGTGCCATTTCCACTTCTTTCCCTGGGGGAAGTGGTGTGCCACAGATGTCAATGTGAGTGCCGATTTCTGCCACTCCCCCAGATGTCTTAGGGCTGGATGTACTGCTGTGCCCCAGGCCTCCACCAGGGGCCAGCAGATGCTGAGCCACATCCACACCCTCCCCAGAGAAGGTGAGCTGTTGCAGGATGCTCTGACCTTCTCCCCAGCTGGCCCTCCAATTACCTGGGTCTTTTCCTGAACCCGGGTCACCAGCATCACAGGCGGAAGTCTAATCACTGCATCGATGGGTCGATGGAAAAGTGCTTTATAAATAAAGTTTGATTGACTGATTGAGTGATTGTTTAATTAGGTCTTCCCCAAAACTGGACATGCAAAATTTTGTGAAAGTCTTTTGAATGGTGGCAAAGCTATTAAAGTGCAAAGTTACTGTAGGGGTTTAACATTAAACAGTATACTCAATCCTAACTATAGTGGTGCTACCACTCCACTATTATCTCCTCTCTTCCTCGCTATCATGCTTAACAAGTCAAAGGTGACTTAGATATAATAATGAAATAGAATAGAGTGGAAGGAATGTGAGAAAATGGCACTTGTGTATGTAAACTGCATTTTTTTGAGACTGATAAATTCTGGATGATAAGGATTCTGATATACTGTACTGACTAGTTGTGCAGATGAAAAAAATGAGATATGTAGATACAAGATTCTTTCCCACCTTCTTAATTAATTCAACAAGTAACAGCTGGCAATGCCAAATATGATGGTAAAACTTGCAGATAAAATAGACTTGGATGTTGCAAAATGCTGCACATAGCTTATTTTATATGAAATAAAACAAAGTTGTATGCATAAATATACTTTGTTTTTTCTGCAGTAAGAGTGTTAGAGAGGATGCTAAAAAATGTCCACCATACTAAAGGGTAACAGCGTGGAGGAAATCAACAAAAGTTAACAAAGTGGATGGGGACAATCCAACTGTAATTAAGAGAGAAGCTGTCGATGATATTCAATTATCGAATTTTTGGGACCGGAAACAAAAAGGACAAAAAACATACAGTGCTAAATAAAATTATAAATTACACTCTTAGAAACTGTATAGAGAATAAGACTGCAGCTATAGAATGCACAGAGTCTGAGGAAGATTCTGATATGAGTGGGAGAACTATGATGGGCCAGAAAGACAATTAAAGTAAATCAGATGTTAAAACCAAGGAAAATGTAAAAGGAAAAAGATAAAATTAGTATAGGAGGAGAGACAGTGAGAATGAAGATCAAGAGAATAAGGAAAAACAGTAACATTTTGTTAAAAGAAATGAGAAGTGGATGCAATACAATGAAAACATGTTTGATGTTTATCCAAACAAGTTTCAGCAATTGCTAAATAGATAGAATTCTAAATATAAGAACCAGTACATTAGGGGATCTGTGAGCAGGTTAGAAAATGAATAAAGACCACTGCAGACATCTATGCAAAACATAGAAAAGAACCAAAACCTTGCAAGAAAAAGTTGAACAGATGGAAACTAGATCACGTAGATGTGATTATAAAACTAGCAGCAGTTCCAGAAGGAGTAGAAGGTGGAAACCCACTAACATATTTTGAACGCTTTCTGACAGAAGCACTGGGAAGAGAGTATGAAACTCATAACATGATCTTAGACATAGTCCATCATGGCTTTAGAAGCAATAATTACAACGGTAACTTTCTGAGATTTGTTTTTGTTAAATCATTAAAATATCTGGGTTTATGGCATGCTGCTTATAAAGTGATCACATAAGGACGTTTTACCATTTGATGCCTGCATCCGGGGAGAACAGGATTCCTTCTGTTCTGTTCTCCCTGGATGCAAAAAAAGGCTTTGATTGTGCATCCTTGATTTTTTTATTTCAAGTTTTAGACACATTTGGTTTTCCCCAGGAGTTCCAAAAATGGATGAAGGGGTTATATTGTAATCCTACTTCCCATATTTGGTGAAATGGAGTGCTGTCTTCCCCCTTTTGTTTGCAATGCAGAACTAGGCAGGATTGCCCGCTTTTGTTCAATCTGTATTTAGAACCCCTTATCCAGCACCTGTTGCTTAATCTGGCTGTGCATGGGATCCCTGTTGGAGGGGGTCGATATAAATTGTCTGTTTATGGTGGTGATTTGCTCCTCCACCTTGAGGAATCCATTCTTTCAATTCCAGCGGTCTTAGAAGAGATAAATCATTCTCCCTTCTTTCAGTATACAAATTGAATTTGACAAAACTAAGGTTCTCCTTAATGCCTATGTTAGTAAGCAAGAGATTCTGGACCTTGGGTTGAATGGGAACCAAATATGTTGACCTATTTGGGTCTCCATCTTACTCATAATCCCTCCACATTAATCAAAGAAAACCTTATTCGCCTCCTGCAAGCAATTAAATCTGATTTACAATGCTGGGTGGCTCTGCCTCTTTCCTTATGGGGCAGAAAATGCATGATAAAAATTAACATCTTTCTCCGGTCATTATACCCAATTGGTATGTTACGCCTGTATCTTCCAAAATCCTGGTTTCTTAAGCTGCAGCAATTATTTAATAATTTATTTTGGAAGGGGGAGGGGTGCAGTCTGGTGGGTCTACTTTAAACTTACTCTGGTTTACCATAGATTCACTTATGGAGTGCCCTGGGACTCTTAATCTTAACTCTGAAATTGTACTGCTTGGGGATTTCAACATCAATTAGCTCTCCCCTATCACTAGCCCATACAAGGATGCAGTCTCAGCAGTTCACCTCTCTCAGCTTGTTGAATCACCTACTAGGATAAACTACAAGACCAGAACATCCACATGTCTGGACTAGGTACTATCTAACTGTCCTGACCACATTTCACACACAGCAGTACTCCCGGATGTCTGTAGTGTCCACTAACTGGTCCTCTTCCATTGGTCTAATAATTACTCCAAACCCCCAGCTAGAACAGTCACTAACAGGGTCCTTAAATGTGGGCATCTTGAACTGTTAAAATCTGACTTCTGTCATCAGGACTTGTCTTTAGTCTATTCCTCCAGCACTGTTGACTTAGCAGTAGATCAATTTATCCACCAATTCAACATTGTGTGTGTTAGACATGCCACACTGAAAAAGCATAAAATCAAAGGGCATAGAAAATAATGGTTCTAACCTGAACTCCTTGAATGTATGAAAATTAGGGCCCATCTGTGGCACAGATCCTGAGCCATGGGTAAACAAGCCGACATCCAGAACTACAAAGAAGCCTGCAATGACTGCACAAAGAGGCCATATGTGCTGCAAAAAACATTACTATAAGGATGCCCTTACACGTTCTTGGAACAGAAAGACAACAAGACACCACCCACAATGCTTACCTATAGATGGCATACTAACTCTGATTCCTATACCATAGCAAATACTTTTAATGAAGCTTTCTCAGATCTGAGTGGTGTTCTACCCTTGATTTCTTCCTCCAATCCAACACTAGGAATAGCTCTAGTGCAGAAGACCAACCACCTGCTCAACCTCCATTCCTTTTTAGAGTCATCTCAATGGGTGAAGCTAGTAAATACCTTCTTGTGGTTCTAGGAAAGTCTAGATTCAGTGGTGACTCCCTTGACCTTAAATTTGTGGCACTAACCCTGGATGATATTCTCGCTCCATTGACATATTATCAACACCTTACTGAGATACTCTCAATTACCACAAATATGGAAAACTGCCTTAATGACAACTGTTTTTAAGAGTGGGGACCGCACCTCACATGGTAACTAAAGATCCATTTTGATCCTCCCACCATTATCAAAAGCACTTGAATGAATAGTTGCAGACCAATTGGTTGAATGCCTAGAAAAGTATCAAATTCAATGTCCACAGTTGCATGGTTTTTGCAAAGAACACAGCACCACTACTGCAATACTTGAGTTTCCAAATATCAAACATGGTGGATAAGGGTAATGTTGTTATAGCAGGAGAGTTTAATCTTCCTAACATAAATTGGGCCAAAGCAACTGCAACTACAGCTAACTATCAAGTAATTTTAGATTTTTTAGAGAACATGGAGTTGCATCAGATGATAGTCGAATCTAACTGAGGTAACAATATATTGGATTTACTACTAACCAATGTTCAGGATGAAATAAAAAACATTCAAGTTAGTGCTCCACTATAAAACAGTGATCACAATATTATTATGTTTGAAATCAATAAAAGAAACTTTTACCAAGGGAAGATCATTTTTCAGAAACTATAATAAGGCAGATTAGAATTCCATCAGGCAACACCTTCGCAACATGGATCTCCCAAACTCTCAAAGTTGAATGTTATTGAGGCATGGTCCTTATTTCCTAGAATCATTAAAACTCTGGAAGATAAATATGTACCACTCAAAAAAAATGTATAACAATAAAGGAAAGAAACCAATTCATTAAAGAGAAAAATTAAAAAATGTTTTATATCATTGAAAAAGTCACCAACTATAGAAAACATTAGTAAAAATAAAAATGTACTAAAATGACTTAAAGCAACCATACTAAACTCACACTTGAATATTGAATACATGATAACCCATACAAAAGACAATATGAAGGGATTCTATTTCTACAGTAATAATAAAAGGGGCTCATCTAGGACAATAGGTCCCTTAAGTAATCAAGATGATACATACAGTTACCCTGAAGATACGATCTCTATATTCAAGGACTATTTCTGCTCTGTTCATACCGCCAACCAAACTACCCCAAAGACAACCCATATAATTTTTTCATTTCATTTTTCTTTTTTGTACTTGTAAATCCAAATGAGCAAACTACCCGTTTTCATTGGAGACAAGTTTAAAACTAAAAAACACACAAAAAATTAACAAACAAACATAATACAAACAAAACATTCAATCAATAAAATACAATACATAAAAATACGTCATGTTTCCAAAGATAGCCACTGTTTTAACCGTGTCTCTTATAAACTGGAACACAGTCATAGCAGTAACATGGATGTCTGTAATGCACATTTAATAAATGACAAACTCAAAAACTGGATAATAATAAATCACAGGGCCCTTCTGGCTTACACCCCTGTCTGCTTAAGGAATTGGCTGACTATATTTCAGTACCATTATTATAGGTAATAAATCATTAAAAGAAGGCATATTTCTAACTGATTGGAGAACAGCCATTGTGGTTCCCCATCTATAAAAAGGGTAATAAGAGTACTGTCTCTAATTATAGATCTATAAGTCTAATGTCAATAGTCAGCAAAACTATTGAAAGTAGAATTACAGATTTTATTACAAATCAATTAAGGGACAGATGACTGCAAGATATAACACAGCATGGCTTCACAGTGAAAAGAAGCTATAATACCAATCTTATCAGCTTTTATAACAAGATCACTAAACATCTTGACCAAAATGTACCAGTGGACATAATGTTTATCGATTTGAAAAGCCTTTGATACATTACTACACTCAGGATCATCAGCAAATTGGATAAACTGATGATAGACCTTATATAACTCATTGGGTATCAGCATGACTTAGGGATAGAACCCAAAGGGTACATGTAAATGGGCATCTTTTGAGTTAGGTACAGTGACCAGTGGTGTCTCTCAGGGATCAGTCCTGGGGTCTCTTCTTTTCAATCTATTTATAAATGACCTTCAAGTCTCTAGTAATAATACCTTACTAAAGTTTGCTGATGACCTTAAACTTGGGGGACTAGTAGGTACTGTAACTGGACAACAAATTATGACCAAGGACCTTGATACAATAGTAAAATTGGCAGAAGATCATGAAATGAGGTTTAGTCTAAATAAATGTGTTGTTATGAAGTGTGGTAACAACAACCCTAAACAAAATTACCTGATTTATAACCAACTGTTACAGATAGAGGATGTAACTAGAGATTTAGGAATTATTGTTACTCAGAATATTAAATACTCAACACACTGTAGGCAAGTGGTCAGAAATGTAAACCACCTGACAACTTTTGTTAAAAGGTAATTTACAAATAAGACCAAATTGGCTATGTTGCCCTTTTATAAAGAATACATGTGTCCACATCTGGACTATTGTTCCCAATCCTGGAGTCAATGGTTTTTCATAAGATTCATAAGATTTAACAAGTCCAGTAGAGTTAGCCATATTGACCTGGGCCAAACTAGGTGCTTACTTGGAAGCACTTGCTACCATTATATTTATCTAGTTTAGTTTTGAATTCATTCATTGTACCACTACAGACTGTGGTTGTCGGCAATGAGTCCCAATGAGATATTACTTTCTGAGAAAACCAGTTTCCCCAAAAGTTTTTATTATTGTGTTCACTGCTTAACTGCAGATGATGGCCCCTGGTGTTTTTAAGCTAACTCTTGGGATCAAACCCAAGGCAATCCCAAAGATCTTTATTACAGAATGCCCTAAATACCATGCACATGTCACCCCTGTATCTCCTACAATGGAGTGAGTAGATCCCCAGTGCCTGAAGTCTCTCCTCATATGTCATACCAAGACACTCACCCACCATTCTGGTAGACCTCCTCTGCACACCCTCCTGGTTAAAACAAGTCATTTTGTTGTTGGGAAGGGCTCAGAGAAGATTTAAGAAACAGATATCCAACTTAACACATATTGATTACAAAACTACAATAAAAAGCCTAAAACTTTGGTCTTTACAGATAAGGAGAGAAATAGGTGATTTGCTAACTTTGTATAAAATTTTAAATGATACAAAAATGTCAGCGGACTTAGAAATAACCTATAGAGGTACAGCTGACAATCTGAAAGGACATAATAAGCAGGTCCAGGGAGAAGTATCCAAGACTAACGTGAGGTACAACTCTTTCTTACCAAGAGCAATCAGTTTATGGAATAAATTACCACATAATATAATTAATTATACCATGGACCTTCACCAACAACCAATCACATCAACAGGCTGCCACCTTACCACCACTGTAAATCCTGTGATAACCAATGCAAAAGGTGCCAGCCGGCCAAATGTAAAAAAAAAACAGCAATCCGACCCCAAAATGAAACAATGGCAACCACCATTTTGTCTCCCCCTAAAACTGAGACCAGGAAAACACACCTCCATACATCAGGAAAAAAATACAAAACAAAGTAGAAGCCTAAATTACTTATCACAATCAGACATTTTTAACTGTCTCCCCATAACCACTTCCACCCTGCTCACCTCTTAGTCATATTTTTAGTGTCCACTCCATTCCATTCCTGTTCCTTCCCTGCACACTTCTGCTCTGTGTCCCGTAGTGTCCCTCCATCACTGCTAAAATATCCATAATTCCTATGTCAGTGGCAGCCTCACCAAAAACACACATTAAAGAACCCCTAACTGCAGGAATTTCCCATGGCTCCATTTCAACTGTGCAGGCTATAATCCAGAAGTTGTATAACGGCAAACCATTACAAGTCACAACATACCACACACTCACTATACCACACAAAAAACAGAAACAAAACATTACTCCACCACAAATCACAGCCCTCTCTTGACATACTGAAAACAAAAGGGTTGTAGTCCTATATATGACACTCATGGAAAGAGCCCTAGCAACCAAACACAGCCCTAGCAACAGAGAACTATTTTTTTCTAGCAGTGTAACAAACACAGTAAAATTGAATAAAAAAAGCAAAAACAAATTTTTTATTTTATCTGTGAAAGGGGTTTAGGTTTAGTTGTACCCCCCATCTAGCTATACTTCCCGAATGTAAGAGGGCTGTGTTTTGCTAGTGCAGTCCTTAATACAGTGGTGTCTAGTTAATCTTGTTTATTTAGAGGCAACTAGGAACTACCTGTGCTGCTGGAGTGATGTTTACTTCTTCTTTTCTCAGAAAAAGCTGTTGCAACAGTGCCCTGTAATGCTAGTCTATCCACTAGCCTTTTTCTGTCCTTTTACTCTTTTTGTATTTTTTCTTCCCACTCACTGGCCACATGTAGGTATTCTACCTCTCCCTTTCTCTTTCCATTTCATCGTCACTCCTGTAGCCCTCTCGCTGTCTGTAAAAAAAACCAGGATTATTGAGAATTGCCATTTGTGCACTTGTGTAAACAGGAGAAACCTTGCAAGAGGCAAAACAGTGCCTAAAGAGCCACAGGAGACTCCTTTCTGGGTTTCAAGTATTCTCTTTTGATGATAAAGTAGTTAATAGTGCAGCAGCGCTTGTGTTAGCTATAGAGGACACTCTTACTAATGAGGCTGCACAGCATTGTATATGAGACCTTCCTTTAAAAAGACAGATAAAAGACAGATAAAGAGATAAATAGCTGTAATAAAACTTATTTTGAGAAATACAGAGTACAGAAGGGTTCCTATCATTGTACTCTACTGTTTAGAACCTTTAGGTGAAAAGAAGAAGCAATTGCACATGTACCTGTGTTCTAGGTAGAAAACTGTTGTTTGTTGAACTTCAGGACCTCCCTGCAGAATGACTGTTACATTAAGTCGCCGGCCATGTTTTCTGCCTATTTATAATAGTTACTGCTGGAGGAGCCTGACTTCCTGAATATTCTTTATTTTGTTTAATAAGTCTTATTATTTGCACTGATATGTAGCTATCTTTGTACAACAGTATGATAAGAAAGGTTTATGTAATGAAATATATTTTTGTAGCCTTTAAAGGTATCTTTTTGATGCAATTTATAAAATGTGAGGTGCATAGTGGGTCATGAGACTTGTAACTTATATATGTGCTTGGCTTGTAGAGCAAGTCAGTTGTTGGAGCTCTACTGTTCCTGTCCCCTAGCAGGCTACTAGGTGGATGTCTGAAGCTGTTTGAGAAGCCAATATTAGACCTCTTTGTGTTGTTATTTTACTTTATTTTCCATACTCAGTCCGCTTATTTTGTCTGCTGAATAATAAATTTAGGTTGAAGTTTTGCATCTGAACATTGCCTGGACTCCATTTGTACCCATGATCACACTTGGTGTTAGAGGTGGGATTCGAGAGGCAAGTGCAGCTCTTAGTAGTTTTTGGTGCTAAAACCATGGAGGACCAGAAGCAGAAGGCCACAGAGGAGGTGCCCATTCAGGGGAGTTTCCACATGAACTATGGTGGAGAAGTATCAACTACCCTTATCCAGTGGTCTGGGTGATGAGAGGCGGAAGGAGGCCAGGACTGATTCCAAGAAGGAAATAAAGAAAGAAGGCACAGAAGGAGAGGATTCTGATTCTATGAGGAGGAAGAAGATGCCCCTTCTGAGATACAGGACCTCCTAAGATGGCTTTGTGTTAAACAATTGGACTTAGAGAAGCAAAGAGCAGGGACAGACTACAAAGTGAAGCCAGGTGGGTTGACACTATAAAGGTCATACAAGTATTAGGAACTAATCATCAGAGTCATACCAATGAACATACAACATATGAAGAAGCCAGCAGAAGAAGGCCATTTGATCTATCAAGTCTGCTCATACTGCAGGGTCCACATGAGGGACCAAGAGATGTTAAGCTAACCAAACTGGATGACAATGATGATATTGAGGCATTTATAACAACTTTTGAACTGGTGGCTACAGCCTGTGGGTGGCCCAGGGACCAATGGGTGGTTCAGCTAGCCCCTTACCTTATGGGGAAGGCCTAACTAGCCTATAGCCATGTGGAAACCAGACATGCCACGAACTATGAGCATGTGCATCAAGTGATACTAAAGCACTATAACATAAGTATTGAGATCTATCGTCAGAGATTCCAGACCTTCCGGTACCAAACTGCTGACTTCCCACAGGAGGCATATGTAAGACTGCAAGACTTATGTAAAAAGTGGTTACAGCCTTCTATAAAGACTATGGACCAGACAGAACACCAGGAGGAAGGAGCTACTGGTATAACTAAAACTTCTACTGGGACTAAGAACTAGATCTCTTGTACTGGGACCTTCAATTTAGGGTAAAAAACATACAAAAAAAGGAGTTAGTGTGTTTGTCAGAGGTAGTTGAAGTAAATTGTTATCTGTTATCTGTGTTATCTGTGTACTTATCTAGGTGCTTGTCACAGGTGTCAGAAGGGAATTGTTATCTGTGAAATTAACTAAGTGTAGAAAGATTTGCAAAGTAGGGGGAGTGGCTTAGCTAGAAAGAGCCAGGTTAAGACCAGATATAAACACTGCCCTAGATAGCTTCTGCCAGAGAACAGACAGAACACCAGGAGGAAAGAGCTACTGGTATAACTAAAACTTCTCTACTGGGACTATATTGCACTCCTTCCTCCTCTCCACCCTCCCACCATAAACCAGTTCTACTTTAATAGGCACGGATTAACTGTTTGGGAGCAGGAAGGAGTGATCACAGAACCACCAAAGACTCACCATCCTAGAAGGACAAGAGTAGCTCTCCATCCCCAGCTGCTGTAGGTCTGACTTTGAGCAAGTAAGGAGATAACTGAGAAATATAGGAACTTTGTCTCAGAACAGGAAGATCAGGAGCTAAAAGGGTGTAGAGGCAGTAAGTAAGTAGAGAGAGAAGAAAAAGAAATAAACAAACAGAGGAAAGAGTAAGTATTCCAAATAACAGTTAGAGGGCCAGAAAAAAGACATGATGGGAGTGGTGCAGTGCAGTGGCTGTGGAGCAGCAGTCTTCTGGGAGATGTTCTGGAGGATGCAGTGTTGTCCCATCTGCAGGCACCTCTCTGGGCTGAGGGAAGAGGTTGCTCATCTCCAGGCTGAGTTGGCCAGGATTTGTGGGACCTCCTCTCCCACCCAGGGACCACCAGGGTCACTGCTGTTGCCTCATAGGTTGCTAAGAAAGAGGAGTGGTTGGACCACAGTGGGCTTAGGGAAGGAGAAGGTGGTGGAACAGAGGTGCATCCTTCCAGTTGTACCTCTCCCCAGTTTCTATGCTGTTCTGGAAAAGTGTGGTTCCTCTACGGAGGCACCTACAGTAGAGACCAAGGAGGATGCTGGGAACCTCCACAAAGGAGACCCACAGAAGGGTGGTGTGGGATGCCACAGGGGAAGGAAACAACTCCTGGTGGGGGACTCCATTGTTAGGAAGGTAGAACTGGGGGAGGAAGGGGAGAGGCAGGTAAGGTGCCTGCCTGGCGCCATGGCTTGGAGGGACAGGGAGCAAATCCTCAGGATCACAGGAGCAGCTGCACAGGAGAGGGAGCTGGATGTAATTGTCCACCTAGGGACAAATGACCTGGCTAAGAAAGGGGTCAGAGCAGCACAAGAAGTGTTTGTGGAGATGGGCAGAGGCCTTAGACAAATAGCACACACGGTAACCTTCTTGGAGGTGCTGCCTGTCTATGGCATGGGTCATGCTAGGGTGCTCCACACCATGGGATTCAATCAGTGGTTGAAAAACTGGTGCAGAGCTCAGGGATTTGGCTTCATTGGGGACTGGGGGTTCACCTGGAGGGATGCAGGCCTATTGTGGCATGATGGCCTGCATCTGTCCAGGAAGGAAAGCAGGATCCTAGGTGATAGGTTTAAATACTTCAATGACAAGCATTTAAACTAGCCAAGGGGGGAGACACTGGAAAAGAGCAGGGAAATCCTAGCCCCACCCCAAAATATCAGGGTACTAAGTGAGGTGGACACCAACATAGAGATGTCAATAGGGAGGCACAGAGGTAACTGGAGAAAGTGACAAATGCAGTATGGACAGGGATGGGGCAAAAAGGGGTAAGGCCAGCAAGAAATGGAGGGTAATGAGTACCAACACCCATAGTCTGGGCAACAAGCTCCCTGAACTGGTGGCCTTGATGGTAGAGGGATGCCTGGATATCATAGCAGTCACAGAAACATGGTACACAGAGAACCATGACTGGGATATTAACATACCAGGGTACACAATCTACAGGAGAGACAGGGAGGGCAGAAGGGGGGAGTAGCTCTCTATGTAAGGGAAGGGATAAAAGTAACTGAACAAAAGAGTAAACAGGGAGGAGAGGAGGCACTGTGGGTCACCTTAGAGACTGGAAATGGCACCACAATCCTCACAGGGGCTGTATATAGACCCTCATGTCAGGGGGAGGGAATGGACAAGGATATGGTAGAAGGCATACTTAGGATAGCAAAGAAAGGGGAGATACTGTTGATGGGGGACCTTAATATGCCAGATGTTAACTGGAGTGCCTTTGCAGCAGGCACATCCAAAAGCAGGGCCATTCTTGATGCCCTTCAGGTGGCATGTCTCAGACGGCTAGTTTTGGAACCTACTCGTGAGGGAGCAATCTTACACCTTGTACTCTCAAATGGGGACAGTGAGAGGATCTCAGATCTAGAAGTGGGTAGCCATTTGGAAACAAGTGACCACCAAACAGTGTGGTTCATGATAAACTCAGCTACAGAGTCAAGCCATACAAAATGAGGGTTCTGACTTCAAGAGGGCTGACTTTGGCAAGATGGGAGAAGGCCTTAGAAAAGCACTAGCAAACAGGCTAGAAGGAGGGATGGAGCAACAATGGGGAAATATTAAACTGCCATCACAGAGGCAACAAGCCTTTGTATGAAGCAAATAAACAAATCAAAATGAAAGAAAAAGCCACTATGGCTCTCAAAAGAGGTGGCGGTGAAGGTTAGGGAGAAAAAGATAGCATTTAGGAAGTATAAGGAAACACAGAAGGAGCAGGACAGAGAACTGTACCAGTTAAGGCAGAAGGAAGCAGGGAGGGTAGTCAGAATAGCAAAGGCACAAACTGAGGAAAAGATAGCTAACTCGGTTAAGAAGGGGATAAAACCTTTATAGTTATATCAGGAGCATAGAAAGACACAGGAGGGATAGTGAGGCTGAATAGAATGGATGGTGGGTGGGCAGAGAGTGACAGTGAAAAAGCAGGGATACTGAATGAATTCTTCTGTTCAGTATTCACAAAAGAGGAAGTGGGGGAGGTGCCTAATCCAATTAAAAGAAGCACTCTGGAGAGGGGGGTCGATCCCAGTCCTTTCACAGAAGAAAGGGTTCTGAAAGTACTCCTAAAACTGAAGGTGAACAAAGCAATGGGGCCAGATGGAATTCACCCCAGAATTCTAAAAGAATTAAGCAGAGAACTAGTGACACCACTGACTACCCTTTTTAACAAATCATGGGACGATGGTGTGGTACCTGAGGACTGGAAGAAGGCAGATGTGATTCCCCTTCACAAAAGTGGGACCAAGACAGAGGCAGGAAACTACAGAGCTGTCAGTTTGACCTCTGTGGTAGGGAAAGTGATGGAATCACTTCTGAAAGAAAGAATTGTTGAGTACCTAGAGGCCAGTGGGGTACAGGACCCAAGGCAGCATGGGTTCACAGCGGAAGGTCATGTCAGATGAATCTAATTGATTTCTTTGACTGGGTGACCAAAGTAGTAGACCAGGAGGGACTGTGGACATGGCCTACCTAGACTTTAGCAAGGCATTTGATACAGTCCCACACAAAAGATTAGTAGTCAATTAACCAGCCTGGGAGTGGTCCCAGGTTGGTAGTCTGGGTAAAACATGGGCTGAACAACAGAACACAGAAGGTAATTGTAAATGGAGTTCACCTGAAGAAAGAGGGGTTACTAGTGGGGTACCGAGGTTCAGTACTGGGTCCAGTCCTTTTAATGTCTTTATAAGTGACATTGCAGAGGGACTGAAGGAAAGTATGCCTCTTTGCAGATGACACAAAGATCTGCAACAGGGTTGATACACAAGGAGGCGTGGAAAGGATGAGAAGGGACTTGGCAAGGCTGGAGGAATGGTCAGAAGTATGGCAGCTTGGATTCAATGCAAAGAAGTGCAAAGTAATGCACCTGGGAAACAAAAACCCCAGGGGAAGATTACACAATGGGGGGAAGGTAGTAACAACAACAAAAATTGAAAGGGACCTGGGGGTAATCATAGGAGGAGGCAGTAGGGAGGGCTGGGGGTATACTGGGATGTATAGGGAGAGGTATCACCAGCAGGAAACAGGAAGTTGTTATCCCCCTGTACAGACAGTTGGTGAGACCCATCTGGAGTACTGCATCCAGTTCTGGAGACCCCAACTCCGCAAGGACATAGACAAGATGGAGGCAGTTCAGAGCAGGGCAACTAAAATGGTGCAGGGTCTGCAAGAGAAGCCATACGAGGAGAGACTAAAGGAGCTTAATATGTATACCCTTGAGGAAAGGATGGAGAAGGCGGACATGATAGAAACGTTTAAGTACCTCAGTGAAATTAACAAAGTCCAAGATGGTAGCATCTTTCAGAAAAAGAAATGTGCAAGAACAAGGGGAAGCAATTTGAAGATAGAGGGGGGACGTGCTCAGGGCAATGTGAGGAAGTATTTTTACAGAGAGGGGGTGGATGCATGGAACAGCCTTCCTGAGGAGGTTGTGGGGTCTAAAACTGTGGGAGAATTCAAGAATGCATGGGACAGACATAAGGTAATTTTTGTGGGGGGTAGGAAGAAATAGGCTGTTGGTTAAATAGGATCTGCAGCTTATCCTGTAGGTAGGGAAATGGGCAGACTAGGTGGGCCAAGCGGCCCTTATCTGCCATCAAAGTCTATGTTTCTATGTTGTGGAAGCAGTTGTCCTAGAGCAGTTCATAAAAATTATACCCCATGATGTGCAAATATGGGTGAGGGATCAGCGGCCAGAGACAGCAGAAAAAGCAATCCAGCTGGCTGAGGATTTTGTGACTGCCCTCCCAGCTCGGCAGAAGAGACATACCTGGACAGCTCTTCCTCACCTACGGTAAGACCTTCCACTCCTTCTGGTAAAGTGTCTAGTGATGCCACTACTGGTAAAGTGAATAGACCCACAAGAATTTACAACCCTGATATTGTATGTCATGAGTGTCAGAGTAAAGGACACATAGCCAAATTTTGTCCTAAGAAGAAAAGTGACCTTACCCACCTGGCCCTAGCTAACTGGGGGCATAACATTATCCGTATGAATGTGGAAGGGAAAGAAGTTACAGCATTACTTGATTCTGGAAGCCATCAGACTTTTATACGTACTGACCTTGTGCAAGGGGCATCAAGGATAGAGCAAACTGGAGTTACCTGTATTCATGGCAAAGTTCATTATTACCCCACGAAGGACATAAGCCTAAGTCTCAACTCCCAATCACAATCCATAAAGGTGGGACTGGTGCTTAAATTGCCTGTACCTGTTGTGCTGGGACATGATTTCCCCTTATTTGAACAACTGCTGTCACCCACATTAGCTGTGTGTGCTGTACTGACTCGAGCCCAGGCTAAGAAGAAACAGACTGTGTGGGACATTTTTCCTTTTGATGAAACATTCTTAGAGACCCCAGGAAAAATCAGAAAATCCAGAAGAGAAAAGAAGCATAAAAAACAATGGACTCAAAACAGAACTTAAACTGTGATGATATAGTTGTAATAAACACAAGCTTGCTTCTTTTTCAGAAAGTCAAAAACAGGATCAGTCACTCTTACCATTATTTGCACAGGTTGTTCATGAAAGGGTTGACTTACCCACCCCTGTTTTTAGAGTCCTAAAGGGGATGTTATATAGACAGTGTATGAATCCTAAAACCAGTGAAAGTGTAGACCAACTAGTGGTCCCTCAACAGCACCGGGCTCATTTCAATCATTCAATCAATCAATCAATCAATCAATCAAGTCTTTATCCAGATGAACACCATTGAGCAGGCTCATTTACAAGGTGGACCTGCATTACACAAGGTCAAGATTAGCACTGTTATGTACAGATAATAAATAGACATAATTATACAGAAATAGAAAAAAAAATACACAGAGCAATAACAAGTATTTCAGGTATAGGGTTAACAAGGTTAGGAAAATGGTATGAGAAGGGGAATTAAAACATTCTGAAACAGCCAGCATATTAAAACATTTTCAATCAGCGCGGCATATCATTGGTAAGGACATATATAAACTTAAGGGGCAGATATGGAGGGGAGGGGTACAGGACTGCAGCTGTTCTAGGAGGGGTGCTATGTTAGATGGGCTGGGGCATATATGTTAGGAGTCTGAGGGTAAGAAAGGTAGTGGATTAGCAGAGAAAAGGTGGGGTATAGGTGGAGACAATCAGGGAGCCGGGTTAGGTGGAGATATAGTGGGCAGGTAAGCAGTAATCATTTACTGTATCTAGCACATGATGTCCCTTGTGCAGGGCATGCAGGGAGAGACAGAACCCTCAGTAGACTGTTACGTCACTTCTATTGGTCTGGAATTCACAAACAAGTAGCAGACTACTGTAGGAGCTGTAGTGCCTGTCAGAAAGTGGCCCTTGTTAAGAAATCAGTTAAGGTCCCCCTGCCACTAGTGACCAACCCTTTTGAGAGAGTAGCAATGGATGTGGTCGGACCCTTGCCCAAGAGCACAAAGGGAAATCATTTTGCCCTAGTTATCTGCAATTATGCAACAAAGTATCCTGAGGTGATTCCCTTATGTACAATCACAGCTGAAAAAGAGCTGATGAGCTCTGAAGTTTTTAGCAAGGTAGGGATACCAAAGGTTATACTCACTGACAGGGGAACAAATTTCTGCTCAGCTTTGTTGAAGCATCTCTACTTGGCTGTAGGGTAGAAGCTGTATATACTTCTCATACCATCCTCAAACTGATGGATTAGTAAAGTGTTTCAACAAAACACTTAAAAAGAAAATGCAGAAGTATGTGGAAGATGAGGGAAAACACTGGGACCTATATTTATCACTGTTTTTGTTCGCGTACAGGGAGGTGCCTCATGCGTCCACCGTTCTTTCACCTTTTGAACTTCTATATGGCAAAAATCTGAGAGGACTCCTGGATGTGGTCAAAGAACAGTGGGAATGGGACAAAAGCATTTCACCCATAACACCTCCTGAGTATGTGGCCCAAATGCACCAAAGGGTGGCAAAATATGTTCAACTAACCCATTCCCAGAACCAAGTCAAACAAGTATACCAGAAAGAGAAGTATGATGTGGGAGTAGGTAATAAGCAGTTTCAGCCAGGGGAACGTATCTTGTTATTGCTGCCCTCCACTGACAATAAGCTGACCATGAAGTGGCAGGGCCCATATGTAATACAGCAACAAACTGGGCCAGTGAACTATGCAGTGGAAATGCCAGATAGGAGACAAAAGGTAAAGGTCTATCATGCAAACTTGTTAAAGAAATGGTATGACCAATCAGATACTGCTCCTACAATGTACGTGTGTCCCAGTTCATCTGATAATGAGATGGCCCTGTCCTATCAGAGACTAGAAAGGGAAGACTCTACCACCCCCATTGTTAATGAAGCATTAAGTGACACAAGCGGCAGAAAAAGAACAGGTGCTGCAACACTTTCAGTGTACCTTTGTGAACACTCCTGGCAAGACACATGGCATAACTCGTCACATCCATGTGACCCAAGAAACACCTATTGGGGTAAAGCCCTATAGAATACCTGAAAGGGTAAAGGAGGAGGTGGTAAAGAGATACAGAAAATGAAAGACATGGGTGTGATAGAAGAATCCAACAGTGGAGCTTTCCATGGTGATAGTTCCTAAGAAGGAGGGGGTTAGAATATGCCTTGATTTTCATAAATTGAATACTATATCCAAATTTGATGGGTATCCTATGCCCCACATCGATGACATCATCGATCGATTAGGCTACGACAAGTACATCAGCACATTGGATCTTACAAAGGGGTACTGGCAAATACCATTAGATCCTGATGCAAAAGAAAAGACTGCCTTCAGTACAACTTTGGGATTATTCCAATTTGCTATGATGCCCTTTGGCCTGCACAGATCCCCGGCCACATTGCAAAGGCTGATAGATCGGCTCCTGCACCCTCATCTTGATTACAGTGCCACCTATCTTGATTATGTCATCATATTCAGTCCTACTTGGGAAGAACATTTACAACATCTTACCAATGTCTTAGATACTATAACAAATGCAGGCCTCACTATGAATCCATCAGAATGCTCCCTTGCTATGAGGGAAACCAGATATTTGGGGTTTTTAATTGGGGGTGGACAAGTGAAGCCTGAAATAAATAAGGTAGATGCTATAGCCAAGAGTTCCAGGCCTTAAACAAAAACACATGTCCATTCTTTTTTAGGCCTAGCAGGCTATTACCTATGATTTGTGCCACAGTTTGCAACCCTTGCTAACCCTTTAATTGAACTAACTAAGAAGAGTAAACCCACAGCTGTTCAATGGACCCCTGAATGCGAGGAAGCATTTTGTATGATACAAGCACTCCTTTGTTCAGCTATGGTTTTGAAGAGCCCTGACTTTTCAAAACCATTCATAGTACAAACAGATGCATACAATGTGGGCATTGCAGCTGTCCTATCCCAAGTACAGGATGGAGAAGAATATCCCATCCTGTACATCAGTAGAAATTGCATATGAGAGAAACCAAATATTCCACAGTGGAAAAGGAATGTCTGGCTTCTAAAATGGGCTGTAGAAACCTAAGATACTACTTTTGGGGAACCAAATTTGAAATATGGACAGACCATAATCCCTTCTGTTGGATACAGCAAATGAAGGAAAAGAACCCCAGAATCATGAGGTGGTACTTGGTGCTACAGTCATATATGTTTACAGTCCAAAATAGAGCAGGAAAGGCTCATGGTAATGCTGACTTTATGTCCTGTTTTGGTGTGGATATATCAAAAGAAACAAGAGTAGACCCCGGGGTATAGTTTAAATGTGTTTCTTATAGAGCACGAATGTGTATTTGTGCACTCATAAGGAAGTTTGTTTTATAGGGACCCCAGGGTGGAGCTTCAGGAGAGGGTGGGCTGGAGCTCCATCTCTCCTTGGGAGAGATCTACTCACTCTTTGTGATTTAAGCAATTCTGAATGTCAGAAAACCATTGTTTTCTCTTAGGTGGGGAGGAGTGTGAAAGGGGCTTAGGTTTAATTGTAACCCCCATCTAGCTATACTTCCTGAATGTAAGAGGGCTGTGTTTTGCTAGTCCAGCCTTTAATACAGTGGTGTCTAGTTAATCTGTGCTTATTTAGAGGCAACTAGAAACTATCTGTGCTGCTGGAGTGATGTTTCCTTCTCCTGACTTTCAAAGCCCTACACGGACTTGGCCTGGATTACCTGAAAGAGCTCCTGGTCCCTCATTGCTCAGGGCGATCACTTCGCTCAGCCAAAGAAGGGTTGCTAGAGATTCTGAGGGTGTGTTTGAAATCTTCTGTGGCTAGAACATTTATGTATGCAGCCCCTACCCTCTGGAATTCTCTATCCCATTAGCTACGTGAGCACACGACTGTGGGGGGGGGGTTTAAACAAGCACTGAAAACCTGGATATGGAGCCAAGCTTATGGTATTTAATTGATGAGCAGCTTTTATGATCATATTATGTTGTTTATATGTTTTGTTGATTTTGCTGTTGTGCAATTTTGCGATTTTGTGATTTTAACTTGTAAGGCGCCTTGGTTTCTGAAAGGTGCCATAAAAAATAAAGTTTATTATTATTATTCTTAATTTGTCCAGGTGTGCTTGCCCAGCAACGGTCTTTGATATTGCTGGCAAGTAACATTAAAATCAACATTTTGGCAACAAAACAAGGGCAAGCAGTACAATCCACCCCCATCCCCACAAGCCAAGGGAAATTAATTTAGTACAGAATCAGGGTTTGCACTGTTTACAGTTCTGACCATGTGTTAGCCCCAGATTAGCACAATAGTACACAAACGATACAAAAGCAGAGTTTACACACTTGTTACCAATCTGACTATATGCACAATAGCCCCACAGAAGCCCAATAGCACATAAAAAAAAGATATCACAGCACAGAGGGTACACAGCAACAACAACAACTGTAAATGTGTGCTGTAATGTACAAATAGGACCCTCTGTGCTGCAACTAATGTGATGGATGTGGCATATGGACACAGATGCCACAAAGTCTGTGGCAGATGTACAGAGGCACCACGCTCACCTTGTAGTGCATGTTCAAAGACATCATAGTGCTTGGTGTCTGTTTCCACAATTTTTCTCATCCCTCCCCCCAAGCAGCAAAAAAATGTTCAGCCAAACTTAACCTGGCTGTACTTGAAATATGTCCAAAAAATCAGCTGGGCACTCTGTTGGGCAAACTCTGGATCTGGTTCCACAGTGCAGGCAGAAGAACACTGAAACCACGTGGCATTCGTACAAATTCTGATGATGTGGTATTTGTACTGGGGGCTCAAACACTGGACACGTCGATGGTCAGTCTGAGAGTTGTGACAGCAAAAGGTCTCCCGATCACAAAAACAGGGGTGTTAAATGAACCCCAGAGCCCATCCCAATGCATCAGAGTACATGATTACTGAATGGACTGAGCATGGATACCAGCTCTTGACTGTGGCATTTGTACATCAGCCAGAGCCAGACACCATGGTCAGGGTAGGTCAAAGATCAAGCTTGGTGAGTCAGGGGTTGAGCCATGAACATTAAAGGAGCCCAAACCTGAAGTGTGCAGTCAGGGGAGGGACGGGGGCAATGAATAGTGCATATGAAGTGATCTACATCACACTAAATAATGGCAGTTCAAGAAACAGACACCAAAACATACAAACACCACAGTGCTATAAGTACACATTATTGTACAGTGTGCAATGTATGACGCAGAAACCCAAATTAAAATTGAAACAGATATGGTGTCATGGCATGAGAACTTTATTACATGGAAATAACATAAAATGGCTATTAAACAACAGCAAAGATGACATGGTACCTTATGTCACATTTCAGCCCTGCAAAAATGCAACATTTAGGCTACTGCAATACATTTTTATGTTCATTGCATGCATGTGCAAGAAACATATTGTGGCAGCTTGCCAGAAGCAGGTTGTGGAGGCGCAGCACTGTTGTGGCCAATGCCCCCACAGCCTTTAAAGGCTTGGCCCACTTTCCCCAATGCTGTGGCATGCTGCTGCTGACACTAATTCAGCCAGTGTGCCACAACCTTGAAATATTTCAGCCACAGCAATCAGGGCCGCCTTGTCATTGCAGTGTCAGCAGAACCACTGAAATGAGGGAGCGACTCTCATTGCTGGGCAGAACTGTTCATCTGTATATTGTTTGAGAACATGGCGGTGGCTTGCCGCCTGTTCACAAACAATAATTACCCCCAGTGCTGAGGGGTGTCCAATCCCCTCGGCTGCATATGCCCCAACAATAGTGTTTTGCCGATGGGGCCCCAATCCCCATCAGCTTTACTCCCCTCTTAGTTACAGTTGCCGACGGGGAGCCCACTCCCGTTGGCATTATGTCCCCTCCTACTTTGATTTGCTGACAGGGTGCCCTCTCCTGTCGGCATAATGCCTCCCCACAAACACCAGTACATTAGTGCCGAGGGTGCCTAATCCCTCGGCTGTTGCCCGCCCCTTTGTGCCAAAGAGGTGCCCAATCCTTCGTTGGGTACAGCTCCCCAAGAACACTCTGTTGGCACACTTGGAGCTCACCCCAGCATGCCACATGCCCTGTAAAAAAAAATCCAGCAATGTTTTTTTCCCTGAGAAAAAGAAAATGGTCCCTCGGTCTCCCTGCCCCTCCACAACCCGTGCCCACCAACTAAGCACCTGCCTCCCCACACACCCCCTCACCTTGCATACCTACCTCCGAGTCTGGCACAATGATCTTCGTGGACTGGGAACACGTCTGCACTCTTCAAAGCTGACCGCGAACTGAGGAAATTCTGGTAAGCTGTATAATGGAATAAATAGGTTTTTTTTAACTGTTATGCATATCTCAGGCATTTTTGGAATTTTGGCACCAGATTTTCAACATGGGGTTTTTGGGACCCCTGTTCATGAATTCTGCCACTGTCATGGTGTTATTTGGCCACGAAAGGTGATTTCGCAGTCACTGCATGGAATCTCCTTTGGGGACGAATTACCAAAATGACAGAGCCAGAGTTCATGAGGTGGGATCTCCAAAAGTGCATGTTGCAAATGTGGTGGTAAAAATCCCAAAAATGACTGTTTTACGAGTGTGCACTGTGCTGTTGCTACGCATGCTCGTAACTTTGCCAATTTGCAATATTTTCACTCCAGATTTTCAACATTGCCATTTTTACACACCACCTTATGAACAGTACCGCTGTAATTTTTCACATCCTGGCCGAAATGTGTTTTCGCAGTTCCGGGCGCAGAATAGCATGGTTGCTGTGGGAAATCAGTGTTCAGGACACATTAGGAAAAACACAGTGATACCGTTCCTGAGCAGAGGTCCTAAAATGCCTATGTTGAAAATTTTGTGACTAAAGTCCATAAAATGAGTGTGTTACGACCGTGCATTGCACAGGTTCCATGCACGCTCGTAACTTTGCAACTTTACGATATTTTCACTCCAGATTTTCAACATTGCCATTTTTCTGCACCTCCTTATGAACAGTGCAGCTGTCATTTTTCACATCATGGCCAAAATGTGTTTTCGCTCTTCCGGTGCAGAATGACGCAGTCACAGTGGGAAATCAGTGTTCGGGACACATTAAGAAAATCACAGTGACACTGTTCATGAGCAGAGGTCCTAAAATGCCTATGTTGAAAATTTTGTGATGAAACTCCATAAAATGACTGTGTAACGGGCGTGCATCATGCAGTTTCCATGCGCCCTTTTAACTTCGCAAATTAGTAATATTTTCATGCCAGATTTTCAACACTGGCATTTTTCCACACCTCCTTATGAACAGTACAGCTGTCATTTTTCACATCCTGGCCAAACTGTGTTTTCACGCTTCTGGCGCAGAATACCGCAGTCACTGTTGGAAATCAGTGTTTGGGACAGATTAGGATCGAGTGAGTGAGAGAGGGAAAGTGACTGAGCTGAACTTGAGCTCTGTTGGGACTGCTGCTGATTTCTTTGTGGGCAGGAAATGGTGTCAACGCATGCAGGAGCCCAGTACAAAAGGGCAGCCTGCAGGGTGGGGAGAGACACAGAGCGAGTGAGTGAGGGGGAGAGTGAGTGAGCTCAATGGAGCTCTGCTTGGACTGCTGTGGATTTCTTTGTGGGCAGAAAAAGTGGGCAGTGTACGCAGGGGCCCAGTACAAAATGGCAGCCTGCAGCAGTGGGAGAAACAGAACGAGCGAGTGAGAGGGGGAGGGAGTGAGTGAGCTCAGCGGAACTCTGTCATGACTGCTGCAGATTTCTTTATGGGCAGAAAAAGGCAGCATTGTAGGCAGGAGCCCAGTACAAAAGGGAAGCCTGCAGCGCTGTCAGAAATGGAATGAGCGAGTGAGAGAGGGGGAGTGAGCGAGCTCAATGGAGCTCTGTAGGGACTGCTGCTGATTTCTTTGTGAGCAGAAAAAGGTGCCAATGCAGGCAGGAGCCCAGTACAAAGGGGCAGGCTGCAGCACTGAGAGAAACACAATGAGCGAGTGAGAGAGGGGGGAGTGAGCGAGCTCAATGGAGCTCTATCGTGACTGCTGCAGATTTCTTTGTGGACAGAAAAAGGCGGCAATACAGGCAGCAGCCCAGTACAAAAGCCAGCCTGCAGCGCCAGCAGAAACGGAACAAGAGAGAGAGGAGGAGCGAGCTCAACGGAGTTTGTGCCGGACTGCTGCGGATTTCTTTGTGGGCAGAAAAAGGTAGCAGTGCAGGCAGGAGCCCAGTATAAAAGGCCAGCATGCAGCGCTGGCAGAAATGGAATGAGTGAGAGAGGGGAGTGAATGAGCTCAACCGAGTTATGTTGGGACTGCTGCAGATTTCTTTGTGGGCAGAAAGCCACCAACGCAGGCAGGAGCCCAGTACAAAAGGGCAGTCTGCAGCACTGGGAGACACAGAATGAGCGAGTGAGGTGGGGGAGTGAGTAAGCTCAATGGAGCTCTGTTGGGACAGCTGCAGATGTCTGTGGGCAGAAAAAGGCAGCAATGCATGCAGGGTCCCAGCACAAAAGGGCAGCCTGCAGCGGTGGTAGCAACAGAATGAGCAAGTGAGAGGGGGGTGACTAAGTGAGCACAACAGAGCTCTATTGTGACTGCTGAAGATTTCTTTGTGGGCAGAAAAAGGCGGCAACGCAGCCAGGAGCCCAGTACAAAAGGGTAGCCTGCAGCGTCGGCAGAAACGGAATGAGTGATTGAAAGAGGGGGAGTGAGTAAGCTCAATGGAGCTCTATTGGGACTGCTGCAGATTTCTCTGTGGGCACAAAAAGGTGCCAACAGAGGCAGGAGCCCAGTACAAAAGGGCAGCCTGCAGCAGCAGGAGAAACACAATGAGGAGTGAGAGAGCTCAACGGAGCTCTGTTGGGACAGCTGCAGATGTCTTTGTGGGCAGAAAAAGGCAGATGCAGGCAGGAACCAGTACAAAAGGGAAGCCTGCAGCTCCGCAGAAACGGAATGAGCAAGTGAGAGAGGGGAGTGAGCAAGCTAAACAGACCTGTGTCGACTG
The DNA here is from genome assembly GCA_016271365.2 of Neoceratodus forsteri. NCBI lineage: Eukaryota > Metazoa > Chordata > Ceratodontiformes > Ceratodontidae > Neoceratodus > Neoceratodus forsteri. The sequence goes on from JADMNL010000035.1 coordinate 44,615,571, forward strand.
CTGCAGGTTTCTTTGTGGGCAGGAAAAGCCCCCAACAGAGGCAGGAGCCCAGTACAAAAGGGCAGCCTGCAGCGCCAGGAGAAACAGAATGAGCAAGTCAGAGAGGGGGAGTGAGCAACCTCAACGGAGGTCTGTCAGGACAGCTGTGGATTTCTTTGTAGGCAGAAAAAGGTGCCAATGCAGGCAGGAGCCCAGTACAAAAGGACAGCCAGCAGCACCAGGACAAACAGAACAAGCGACTGACAGAAGGCCAGTGAGCGAGCTCAATAGACCAAAGCAATCAACATTCGGCATTGACAAATGCTTGTTTTAAGAGGGCTTGTGCTGGTAATTTAATGTTATGTTTGTTACCTTTACACAGGACCACCAACAAAATAAAAAAATATAAATCTGATATTCTCTTTTGCTTTAGATTATAAGGTGCTGCAAATTGGGCAGTACCTTGGTACTCCATTTCTATGGACATAACAAAATCTATCATAGTGTGCAGAAGCCTGCACTGTACTGTACATGCCTCACACTCTAACTGCTCCTGTGGATAAACAGAGGCTTCAGTCTCTAGTGCTGTCCTCACCTTTAACCAGTACTAAATATATCACAGTATGGGGAAGCCTGTACCATTCCTGACCCAACACTGTACCTGTGGATAAACAGAGGGCTTCAGTCTGCAGTGCTGTCTATCCTTCACCTTTTACAAGAACTAAATATTTCATAATCTGTTGTAGTTTTCTTCACGAGGGTCCTGCATGTTATTGTGTTGGTAACATGTGGTGAGATATAGTTAATTACCTTTGAAGAGTGTATCACTATGAGTCAGGGGCTGTACATTTTACTTTGGGTAGGAGGCTATCAGCTGGGAAGAGGGGTAAGAATTAGCGTTGACAACAAAAAAAATTGAAGTTATGGTCAGAGCTGATATGGCTGTGGAGAGCTTTTAGGAGTGGTAAGAGCATTGAAAAGAATATGCGGTGCTCTCGCTGCACCGGAGTCAGCTGTATCTAATACTGCTGCAATTACAGTACTGCGCATGCATAGATACATAGATACATAGACAGTGTCGACAGATAAGGGCCTATGGCCCACCCAGTCTGCCCATTTAAGTTTGTAAGTTCAGTTTATGTTTTCCAGGAAGTCTGTTGCCCCTTACCCCTGACCTCCAGAATTCCTTTATGTCTATCCCATGCATTCTTAAATCCCGTGATTGTTTCAGCCCCCACCACTTCCTCTGGCAGGGTGTTCCACTTGTCCACCACCCGTTCTGTGAAGAAATTCTTCCTCACGTTTCCTCTGAATCATCCTCCCTCCAACTTCATCCCATGCCCTCTAGTCCTGAAACATCTTTTTCGCTTAAAAATAATGCATTCCTGCACCCTGTTCCTCCCTGTAAGAAACTTGTATGTCTCTATCAAATCCCCTCTCTCCCTCCTCTCCTCCAGGGAGTACATGTTCAGTGCCTTCAACCTGTCCTCATAGGACTTGTGATGCAATCCATGCACCATCTTTGTTGCCCTCCTCTGAACCTCTCTACCCTGTCTATGTCCTTACGTAGGTAAGGTCTCCAGAACTGCACAGTGTACTCCAGGTGCAGCCTCACTAGTGTCTTGTATAGTGGAATTATGACCCCTTTTCCTGCTGGTGATGCCCCTGCCTATGCATCCCAGCATCCTATTTGCTTTACCTACTGCCTTGTCACACTGTTTCCTGCCTTGAGGTCATCAGAGATGATAACTCCAAGATCCCTTTCCTGCTTGGTGCATGCTATATCCTCACCCCCCAACTGATATATTGTGCCAGGGTTTTTGTGCCCCATATGCATTATCTTGCACTTCCTTGCATTGAATTTCAACTGCCAAACCCCTGACCATTCTTCAAGTTTCTGCAGGTCCCTTCTCATTCTGTCTACACCCTCTGGTGTGTCTACTCTGTTACAGAGCTTTGTGTCATCAGCGAACAGTGAAATTCTGCCTTCTAGGTCCTGCGCAATGTCACTGATGAAGATATTGAATAGTACTGGTCCCAGCACTGATCCCTGTGGTACCCCACTGGTCACTCTTCCCTCTGTGGAGTGACAGCCATTTACCACCACCCTCTGTGTCCTGCTGCCCGGCCAGTTACCTACCCACCGCACTACTGTCCTGCCCACACCCATATTCCCCAGTTTGTGCAATAGTCTTCTATGTGGCACAGTGTCAAAGGCCTTGCTGAAGTCCAGATAGGCCATGTCCACTGCCCTCCCCTGATCCACCTCCCTAGTCACCCAGTCAAAAAATTCAATGAGGTTGGTCTGACATGACCTTCATGCATGATACTCGTGCATACGCAGTTTTCCCCAGAGTCAGCCATGCGCAACATGTCGGTGCTGACATAACTACATATGCATGATACTCTTGCATGCACAGTTTATGTCAGCACCACCATGTTGCACACAGCTTCTGTCATGTCCGCAGTTGCGGAAAGGAAAAGTAGTGCACCGAGAAGTGGGTATGTTTATGCGGCCCGCGAAGGGGTAGGGCTCTATAAACAGAATCACTGGAAACTATGTCAGAGCACTGTGGCAGCACATCAGACAGTGCGGTCACGTGCTTCCACAGCGCTCTTATAAAAATCTGAGGCTGGCATAACATTTTGGGAGCTTGGCCCACACAGCTGTAAAAATCAGACTCAGGAGACTTTTAACAGACTACAGAACTGGTCTGGGGCTTGTTTGTCATCACAGTCACCTTTTCATTCTTTTCTAAGCAGTAATTTCTGGTAAATGTGCCTTAACCATATTGATCTCAGTGTTGGTAGATTACCTGTGGTTTTCCCATGATTGTAGTAGGCAGTGTTAGTAGCAGTCTAGAGGTGGTAGTTGCCGGTGTCGGTGGCATGTTCTGAAAAAAGTGGTCCCCATGCTCGTCTGCACAATTTGGAAATGACCCCTTTTCTTGTTTTTGATGTAAAATAACTTACCCCATTAACACAAACACAAGGAGTCAGTTATGGCCTTCAACCCCCATTCCCCTTTTCGCTTCACTTGAGGAACGTGATTATAGGTTTGCATCAGATGTACTGTGGCAGCTATAGATGCATAATATTGTTAAACAGTATTATTATAAGCATCTGAGGAATGCAGAAATCTGATTGGTTGTCAGCATTCCGAGACCCTTATGTTAATCTCTTTATTAATGTACTTGTGCAGCCTGATTAACATACTAAAATGCCAGCAGAATAGGCCTAACGGCCTTTCGAGTCTGTTCGATTGGTCAGCCCCCACCCTGGGTGCTGACCTTGCTTCCCCCTGCCTTCTCTGGCTTCTCCCTTTCCAGTTCCGGATATTCTTGCTGCATTGATTTTGCTTCCAGAACCCTTCCCCTGTACCTGTCTCAGCCCCTCTTGAACCCCTTCACCGTCTCTGCCTCCACCAGCCCCCTAGGCAGTGCATTCCATGGCTCCACCACACCTCTCAGTGAAGTAGCACCTCCTCCTTTCTCCTGAATCTTACCCCTCCAGCTTCCACCCATGCCTCTAGTGGCCCCTCCTCCTTCCTTCAAGCACCCAGACTGTTCCTCCCCATTTACCCTCTTCATGTACTTAAAGACCTCTATCATGTCCCCCGGTCCCTTCTCTTTCCAGTGTGTACATATTTAGCTCTTGAGCCTCCTCATAGGTCCTGTCCCCAGGCCCCAAATCATTTTGGTGCCCTCCTCTGGACCTCTCCAGGAGTTTAATGTCCCTCTTAAGTGTGGCCTCCAAAACTGCATGCAGTACTCAAGGTGTGGCCTCAGCAAGAAGTTATACAGAGGGAGCATCACTTCCTCCTTCTGGAGGTGATCCCTAGTGATGCATCCCAGCATCCTGTTGGCCTTGGCTGCTGCCCTCCTACAAGTCTCCGAGTTGTTCATTTTGACATCCACCACCACCACCCCCAGGTCCCTCTCAGCCATCGAGACTTGTAGCATTTCCCCCAGGGTGTACAGTTGGCCCAGGTTTCTGGCCCCAGGTGGAGTACCTTGCATTTCCTGCATTGAACCTCAGCTTCCACTTTCTAGACCAACTTTCCAGAGCCTCCAGGTCCCCTGTAGGCCACCCTCCCTCCCTCATCCCCATCCACCACCGCCCCCAGTTTTAAGTCATCTGCAAAGAGACTCATCTCACTCCTGATTCCTGTCCTTATGTCAGAGACGTAGGTGTTGAACAGGAGGGGACCAGGACTGATCCTGTGGGACCCCACTAATGACCCTCTTTGGGGATGAGACTATCCCGCCAACTACGACCCTCTGGGTCGGGTCCTGGAGCCAATTGCCTATCCATCTGATCATCTGGTTCCCCAACCCCATTTCTCCCAGCTTATCCAACAGGCCCATGTGAGGAACAGAGTCAAATGCCTTGCTGAAGTCTAGAAAGAGGATGTCCACTGGTCTGCCAAGGTCCAAGGCACTCGTCACCCAGTCATAGAACTCCACAAGGTTTGTCTGACACGATTTCCCTGAGACGAATCCATGCTGTCTATCGTCCAGGCACCCTGATTTTTCCAGGTCCCCCCCTAGCCTCTCCTTGACAATGCCCTCCATCACCTTGCCCACCACCGATGTCAGGCTGACAGGCCTGTAGTTCTGTGTCACCTCCCTTGATCCCCCCTTGTGGATAGGCACTATATGCGCCACCTTCCAGTCCTGGGGCACCCACCCTGTCCTCAGAGAGATGGTGAAAAGCTCCGCTAGGGGTTTCGCCAGGAGATCCGCAAGTTCCTTCAGCACTCTGGGATGTAATTTATCCGGCCCCGGTGCTTTCTCCGTCTTAAGGGAGCTGAGAGCTTCCCTCACTCTCTCTACTGTGATTTTCACTTCCAGTACTTCTTCTCCCTGCTTAGCCTCCCCTCCTGCCAGTGATGCCTCCCCCTCTCCCCAGACCCGCCGATCGGTAAGGGTCCCCACCTCCTCAGTATCTCTGTCTCCTCCCATGTATGATGCAGCACCCCCATTTTCCTTGGTGGAAACTGAGGTGAAGTACTCATTTAGTACCTCAGCCTGCTCCCCTGGGTCTTGTGCCCATCTCTCCCCTGATTTAATCCTGCTAATCTGCCCCTTCACCCTTCGTTTTTCCCCATTGTATCTAAAGAACCCCTTGTTCCCTCTCCTGATTTCCCTGGCCAGGTTCTGCTCTATCCTTGCCTTAGACGTCCTCACCGCCCTAGTGGCCCTTCTAGCAATCAGCTCATACTCCCCTCGATCCCTTTCACTCCTTGAGCACTTGAATTGCCTATAGGCTGCCTTCTTTCCCTGCACCACCTCCTGGACCTCCCTGGTCCACCAGCAGGGTTTTCGGGCCCTACCGCATTTTCGTCTTACTCTTGCACAGGTGCTGGTAGCATCTTGCACCCATCTCCTGATGATTTCCCACCTACTATCAGCGTCCATGTCTGACCCAATCCCATCCAAATGTTCCTTAAGGATCCTTCCCATTTCCTTAAAACTGCTCCTGAAGTCAGTTACCTGCCTTTGTGCAGCTTTCAGCCCTCCTAGGTCCAGGCAGAACCAGACCGTGGCATGGTCACTCCCCGCCAACGGGTCCCTTACCTCCAGACCCCTAATCTGGTCACTGTCTGCCAGGACCACATCCAGTACCCATGCCTCCTGGTCAGTTCCCCACTGCCTGAGTTAGGAACGCCTTGAAAGACATCCAACAACCTCTGTTCCCTGGTCACAGAAGATGTCATAGTCTCCCAGTCTGTTCCTGGCATGTTTAAGTCCCCAACACCACCACCATTCCTCTGCCCAGTCTGCAGTGTCTCCCAACATCTGCCACCAGACTCTCCTCCAGCTCCTCTGCCAGGGCAGGGGTCTATACACCACTCCTATTTTTACTCTCTTGCCCCCTTGTTATCAAGGTGACCCAAATTGCTCCATGGTTCCCTCTGCCTCCACTACTCCCCCATGCCAATGCAGTTTTTGACTATCATTGCTACCCCTCCTCCCCTTCCCTCCCCCGTCCTTCCTGAACATAGTGTAACCCTCCAGGTTCAGGTCCCAGTCGTGTCCTGCAGTGGCCCAGGTCTCAGTGACCGCTGCCACATCTACTGTTCCCTCAGTTAGCATCGCCTGGAGCTCAGGCATTTTATTTCCCAAGCTCCTGGCATTTAGCAGGACTACCTTCCACCCTTTCCCTATACTTCCATTTCCCCTGCTCGTGTTCCCATGGGGATTCTGTTTTCCCCTGGTCTGCACTTTACCAGTCAGCCTTTTCCCGCAATCCTCCAGCTCCCCAGAGGGGTGGAGACAGAGTCCCTCCTTTATCGGCACCCCTTGACAGCCTTTTTCTCCCATCATTCCCCTTCACAAGTTTAAACCCCACTTTTCACCAATGAACCTCTCTCTATTTTCAACTTAAGGATTCCTCCTCCAAATTGAGATGGAGTCTATCTCTAGCATACAGCTCCTTATCCTCCCAGGTCTCCCCAATCCCCATCAACCCATACCCTCTGGCCTCACACCACTCCCTGAGCCACTGGTTTATCTCCTAATCTTCCTTTTGTGCTCCCCACTAGCCCTTGGCACTGGCAGGATTTCTGACAAGGAAACTGTGCATCCTATGTCATGACAGACCCTGGCAAGCTCCCTGAATCTTGCCTGTATCTCTAGCTCGCTATTTCCCTCAATGTCATTTGTACCCAGGTGGACCAGTATGTCCGGGGAACCCCCACAACCCTTTGCCAGCTGATATACCTCGTTTAGCCCACCTGTACCGTTAGTCCAGGAAGCATTTTGTTCTAACTGGCCAGGCTTCTCCCTCCCTATCCCATTTGATACCCCTGATCATAGAATTCCCAACAGGAGCACTCTGACTGCTCCTTTCCTCCATTCCCCCTTCCATGTCCCTCATCCTTTCTACTGGCCCCTCCACCCAGCTGGCTCCTTGTTCCTTCCCTATCTGGGTGCCACATGCCACCCTCCTTATTTACCCTGGCCACCCCTTCCTCCAATCCTATGCCTCCTCCTCCTGAGTATCCTTCTGTACCTTACTAACTCCCCTCACTGCTCGCACTGGTCTTTCTCCCCATCTGCTAAACTAGCCTGGCTCAGTCCCCCTTCCTTGCTGTCTCCATTTAATCCCTCCTTGCTTGTTGTGCTCCCTGGCCTAAACCCTCAGCTCCCTTTACTAAATCCTCCTTGTACTTCTGGTCCTTCTCCTTTACCTTTCCTCCCAACTGGTCCTTCTCATTGTGCTTTCCTCCTCTTTCCCCTGCCCCTCCTGCTCTGATTCACTGCTCCCCATTTTCCTGCATTCCAGGTCCTCTGTTCTTCCTGCTATCTGGCCCCTGCCTCCTGCCCCCCACTCCCTTTCCATCTCTAACCACCCCTGTCATGGCTACATCACCCCCTCATCCTCGAGCAGAAGAAGAGAATTGAAGCGGTTACTGAGTGTAAGATCTGATCCACCTCCCCGCCTTGCTTCCTTCTGTCCAGCCCTGGCCATCTGCCTACTTCCCTGAGAATGTTGTCCCTCTGTCCCTCCTTTGTGAGGGTCCCCAGTTACCTGCCTGCTTCCTTGGTAGTGTCCTTTTGGACCCCCTCTGCCAGGGTCCCTATGTGACCCCTGAGTATTCTCCTGCACTCCTTTCCCTATGCTGCTGCCCCCAGTGCTTGGTGTAACCCTGTGGGAGATCCCCTGCCCCCTTCCCCAACCATACCTCCCCCCTTTCCCCAGCTGTCTCCTAATCCCTGCAACCTCCTCCATGCTGTGCCAGCTGGTAGCACACTGGGCAACCACCAAACTTCCAAGCCCAGTCCAGTATCATGGCTGCTCCACACCCTGTGCACCCCACCACCCTCCCAAAGATGCCGCCCTAATGCCATGTGGTTCCATCCCCTTCCAAGTAGATTTCCTTGGGTGAGCCACCAGGTTCCCCCAGGTCCAAGATACACCTCTACTGCCTAATCAGGTCACCCACTAATCTTAGATACAGTCCCACAGTACACCGGTAACCCTGTTACTAGGTGCAGTACAACACAGTAAACTTATAAGGAAAATGAACAACTCCTTAAGCTCCTCTCTCCCGGCCTTTAAATCCAACCCCCAGCGGCTAGAACTACATGAGCTGCACCTGCAGCCTTTTCCTCCAATTGCAGGGCAGGTGTTCTCCTATAAATTAGCAGAACTCTGGGGAGGGTGGGTCTTGGGCAGATACCCGACTCAAGAGAGAGTGTATCAGCCCTGTGTCTCCCCTCCAAGCCCAGCAGCCAAATACCCAGGCCCAAGCAAATCCCATCAAATAGGTTTTAAATCAGAAGAAATAGGCCTCCACCAGCACAGCCTGTTACACAGTGAAACATCCAACAAATGAGCCCACTTACAGCCACCAAACCAGTTTTCAAACCTCCAACAGCCCCCACAACAATACCCAGCTAGCTCCTTAGAAGTAAGAAAGCAAAGAAATAACCTTCTGCCAAGTAAAATCCACACGAACCCTGTAAAAACAACAAGCAGCAGCTACTGTCCTGGAACACAACTGATCCTGTCCCCTTCCAGTTCCTGTGCACTGTTTCACAAGGCATGGTCCTACTTGCCCTGTCAGCATTCCATGTGTGGAACTAACGTCCACCATTAGTGATGCTGACAGTGGCTGGGATGGTGGTAATCAAGACTGTAATAACTCCTTTATTCTCCCATCCCAGACTTTCACAATGTTGTCTGTTGCTAAGGTTACACGGGGGAGGGACTAGGGATGCAGGGTTGCATGTCTCTGCATCGCTTAACTAAGCGCTACTCCTCCCAACACTGCCGTTACTCACTGACCTCATTCAGGCTCCTCCTAGTGCTGTGTGTGTCTGGGCAGCCAGCGCGTTTGAGTGAGTACCTTCTCTGTTTTGCAGCATCCCTAAGTTATCGGACGCAGACTTATGTTGAGAGTACCAGGCCCCCGGGTGCTTCTCCACCAATTTGCCCCTTGCTGACTGGAAATAAAAATACCTCCTCCTTGCCAGTGCTGAGACCTCTTCTTGTCTAGTTGTCTCATCCAGTCTGCAGCCTACTGCCCATCAATGCCCCCATCCTCTCTCGGACAGTCTGGTGCAGTGCAGACTAAGACATCAGGGCAGTCATGAAGACTTCAGCCAGGCAGGCCCTCTCTCTCTCTCTCTCTCCTTCTGTTTGGATGGACGGTCAGACCAATGGACCCCTGGATGGACCCCAGTAGTAGCAGCTGACACTGTTAAGGCAAGTTGACCTATACTTACAAAGTTATGATTTGATGATGATCATGATGATTTTTTAGTTGATAAATGATTGGGGGAGTAGAGCTCCAGGCTGAGGAGGAGGAACTTAAAGGAATGGATTCTTCGTTGGTGGTGGTGGGGGAGCAGCACAGTGACACTTAACATAGAAACATAGAAACATAGACTTTGACGGCAGATAAGGACTGCTTGGCCCATCTAGTCTGCCCATTTCCCTACCTACAGGATAGGCTGCAGATCCTAGTTAACCAACAGCCTATTTCTTTCTACCCTCCACAAGAATTGCCTTATGTCTGTCCCATGCATTCTTGAATTCTCCCACAGTTTTAGACCCCACAACCTCCTCAGGAAGGCTGTTCCATGCATCCACTACCCTCTCTGTGAAATAATACTTCCTCACATTGCCCCTGAACTGCCCCCCATCTTTAAATTGTGTCCCCTTGTTCTTGCACGTCTCTTTTTCTGAAAGATGCTACCCTCTTGGACATTGTTGATTCCACTGAGGTACTTAAACCTTTCTATCATGTCCCCCCTCTCTCTTCTTTCCTCAAGAGTATACATATTAAGCTCCTTTAATCTCTCCTCATACGGCTTGTCTTGCAGACCCTGCACCATTTTAGTTGCCCTCCTCTGGACTGCCTCTATCCTGTCTATGTCCTTGCGGAGATGGGTTCTCCAGAACTGGATGCAGTACTCCAGATAGGGTCTCACCAACTGTCTGTACAGAGGGATAACAACTTCCTGTTTTCTGCTGCTGATGCCTCTCACTATGCATCCCAGTATACCCCCAGCCCTCCCTACTGCCTTCTCACATTGCTTGCTAACCTTAAGGTCATCTGATTTGATTACCTCCAGGTCCCTTTCCGTTTCTGTTGTTGTTACTACCTCCCCCACTGTGTATTCTTCCCCTGGGTTCTTGTTTCCCAGGTGCATTATTTTGCACTTCTTTGCATTGAATCCTAGCTGCCATACTTCTGACCATTCCTCCAGCCTTGCCAAGTCCCTTCTCATCCTTTCCATGCCTCCTTGTGTATCAACCCTGTTGTAGATCTTTGTGTCATCTGCAAAGAGGCATACTTTTCCTTCCAGTCCCTCTGCAATGTCACTTATGAAGACATTAAAAAGGACTGGATCCAATACTGAACCCTGTGGTACCCCACTAGTAACCCCTCTTTCTTCAGAGTGAACTCCATTTACAATTACCTTCTGTGTCCTGTTGTCCAGCCAATGTTTTACCCAGGCTACCACCCTGGGAACCACTCCCAGGCTGGTTAATTTGACTATTAATCTTTTGTGTGGGACTGTGTCAAATGCCTTGCTAAAGTCTAGGTAGACCACGTCCACAACACCTCCCTGGTCTACTACTTTGGTCACCCAGTCAAAGAAATCTATTAGATTCGTCTGACATGACCTTCCTGCAGTGAACCCATGCTGCCTTGGGTCCTGTGCCCCACTGGCCTCTAGGTACTCAACTATTCTTTCCTTCAGAAGTGACTCCATCACTTTCCCTACCACAGAGGTCAAACTGACAGCTCTGTAGTTTCCTGCCTCTGTCTTGGTTCCACTTTTGTGAAGGGGAATCACATCCGTCTTCCTCCAGTCCTCATGTACCACACCACCCTCCCATGATTTATTAAAAAGGGTAGCCAGTGGTTTCACTAGTTCCCCCCTTAATTCTTTTAGAATTCTGGGGTGAATTCCATCAGGCCCCATTGCTTTGTCCACCTTCAGTTTTAGGAGTTCTTGCAGAACCCTTTCTTCTGTGAAAGGACTAGGATCAACCCCCTATCAAGAGTGCTTCTGTTAATTGGATTAGGCACTTCCCCCTCCTCTTTTGTGAATACTGAGCAGAAATATTCATTCAGTATCCCTGCTTTTTCACTGTCCCCCTCTGCCCACCCACCGTTCATTCTATTCAGCCTCACTATCCCTCCCTTTGTCTTTCTACACTCTCTGATGTACCTATAAAAGGTTTTATCCCCCTTCTTAACTGAGTTGGCTATCTTTTCCTCAGTTTGGGCCTTTGCTTTTCTGACTTCCCTCCTTGCTTCCTTCTGCCTTAACTGGTACAGCTCTCTGTCCTGCTCCTTCTGTGTTTCCTTATACTTCTGGAATGCTATCTTTTTCTTCCTGACTTTCACAGCCACCTCTTTTGAGAACCATAGTGACTTTTTCTTTCATTTTGATTTGTTTATTTGCTTCACACAAAGGCTTGTTGCCTCTGTGATGACAGTTTTGATGATTCCCCATTGTTGCTCCACACCTCCTTCTAGTCTGTCTAGGCAAGTTTAATTTATCTACAGTTATGATGTTGATAAATTGTATTTTTGAATGATTGGGGAGCTCCTGAGGAGGACTGATTCACCCCATGCTCCTCATTTCCTGTCATCACAAAAGGTATGAGTGTGATGAGACGTGTCACAAGATTTGAGAAGTGGCAGCATTTTGGCTACCGCTCAAGAGAGTCACATATGAGTCATCTTTCTATCAAGTGTAAGCAAAAATTAATTACAAAAATACCTTTCTGCCATCTTGAGTCCAGGCAACAGTCCTTGTACATTTGGGGTTGGGGTTAGTTTAAAGTAGACAGGTTGTTAAACTCCCATAATAAAAGCAATCTCAAATATAAAGAATGTCACTGAATTTAACATGGCAGAGGGACTATTGTATGTCACTTTCACACAAAATCAGCAAAAACATATTTAAAAAAGTCTTTCAAACTACAGTAACTGGTTACCAAATTATAATAATAGCAATAATTAACTCTGGGAGTTACGTTAATGTTTTGGCTGCACCTCGTGACACATTACACCCCAGGGAGTGATTAACTAAACATTAACGTAACCCCCATCATTCATTATTACTTAAATTAACTGTATGTAAAAGCTTGTTTTGGTGGGGAATGTGTGCTTTCTTAATGTTGTCAATACCACTCTACCCATTTTGTACTCTGCCCCTGGATTTATATGCCCCAAGTGCATTATTTTACATTTTTGTGTTCAGGACAAAAAGGCATTTCAAATAAGTGTAGTCACTAATCTAAATTCTTTATAGTTTTCTTTTTTAAATAGCCATCAGAAATGTCCAGAACAAATGGTTTGATGCATTTTATTGGACCAACAAGGATGTTACAAAAAGTAAACATAGCTTTAGCCTTCCAGACCAACAAGTCCTTCTTTGGAAGCTTAATACAGTTATTTAGAAAATCCCATATTATTAACACTTCAAACATACAGAAAAAAACAGGAATAATTCTCATTGGTTTAAAACAGGCCTTCAGAACATAATTAAAGTGACATTAGAGAACTTGAATATCTCAAGTGTGCTTTCAGCTGAACCAAACTAGAGTTCTGAGCAGAGTTGAAGCTGGCTTCTACTGATGTACCTCTTACCTTTCTCTTGAGGTATGTGTCTTGGGAGTTTTTCACTTGACATATAGTTTAGTGAGTAGTGAACCTTATTGTGTTGTTATTCATTAGACTAATACATGGTATAATATATGTGGGTTAAACTCTCTGCCTGCTGTTATCTCTGGACAACCTTTGACCTTTATGTTTGGTTCAGCTGAAAGCACACTTGAGATATTCAAGCTCTCTAAATGTCACTTTAATTATGTTCTGAAGGCCTGTTTTAAACCAAATGAGAATTGTTCCTGTTTTTTTCTGCATGTTCTAAGTGTTAATAATATGGGATTTTCTAAATAACTGTCATTAAGATTCTGAAGAAGGACTTGCTGGTCCGAATGCTAAGGCTTTTTGTTCTTATTGTAACATCCTTGTTGGTCCAATAAAAGGTATCAAACCATTTGTTCTTACTAGGACCAATACAACATTATACAGGTTGTTTGTCATCGGAAATGTGAAATTTGTAAAAACCAAAATGGAAATACAGGTAATAAGATGACTGTATTTTATAACATATAAGGAATTCAGATTAGTGACTACCCCCATTTGAAATGTCTTTTTGTCCTGAACAACTTTCATGCTGGCTGTTTTTGTGCACCCTGAATAGTTTTAAAGATATTTAGATTTGTTTGGAATGTGTGTACATTTGCTATGAATTCTGGACAGTGCATTGGGAAGGTTCTCAAAGAAAATCAGTCTGGAGTTATGTCTCCAATGTTCTATGTAAGCAGTAATACTCGACAGGGTGGGTGGTATTCAGGAATACCGAACTACCCAGGGGCATAATGGGGCCCGACGTCACAGGCTGAGGGCCTTAAAGCCCCTGGAAGGTCCCATATTCCCCAATCCCACCCACCTTGGAGGGTTTTATTGCACTTAGAAAATGGGTTACCTGTATCATTTTTATGTCAGAAAAATATCCAAGAAAAGAAAAAAAAACTTGTATAAATGATTGTACTTTTTTTTGGTAAAATAGTCCCTCCACTGGTATATTTACCAGTGAGGGAATTGTAATCTTGCCAGTTGATTGCTGGCAGAGAGGTCCCTCCCTCCACACAAAGGAAAAGAATGTGAGAGTTGCTCACTGTTTTCTACCCCCCACAAAAAAAAGTGCAAACACATACAGGTTATGCTCAGATCCTCCCCTTGGGTGTACTTACATACATCAGTCTGTCTGTCCTCGTGCCCTTCCCCCACCCTGTTTGTACCAGGATCTGGAAGGTCATAGACAAAGGAGCACAGAAGTAAGAGGTATTGTTTCTTCATTTTAAAATGGTGAAGCCATTTTCTGTTTTTTTTTCCATGTTTCTTTTTGTGTTAGCTGTAGAAGCAGCTAGAGACAAAGGTGGGAATAGCGCAAGACTAGAGTTATGAGGAATGGTCATGAGTCAATTTCATTATAGATTGAAAAAACTATGTCCATGTTTCTTTTCTTATTGAAATACATTTCTTTCATTTGATCATTATTTTCTTGTTTATGTGTTTGGTGGGGGAGCCATTGAAGGCGGATTAGCAACATATGTAGACTAGCTATCTCGGTAGGCGAGCAGAAAGAGCAGTACCAAACGGCCACATTTGTGCTGGCTGTTTACTGACAGATAACAAAAAAAAAAAGATTTTGGTGTTCCTTTAACGTGGGAGAGGAGAATTTAAATTAAAATGGCAGTGTCACAGTTACACTCTACTTGTGGGGGGGCTCCTCACTCAGTCGTCTGTTTACTGAGCAGAAACAAGAAATGTCATCTTTGGAAATTTGGCATGTCCAAGAATATCCTTAGGGATGGGGCACCCCAAATTGGCACTTTTTAAACAGGCTCTATTGAAAAATACCATCCCTCTTAGATGGCTGTCCTAGCCAAACACAATGCTAGGATTCTCATGTCTATTTTCTAAACACACAATGGGTCTGAATGAGTTAAATTAGGGATGACAAGAGATAAAAAATGTGGTCTAGTCTAGTATTTCATCTAACTGGCATAGTTGTTTGCGAAAATGAGGCTGTTCGAAGTGCAACAGGAGTTATGCCAAACAAATGTAAATATCTCTAAAAGTATATGAGTTACACACAAACAACCAGTATGAAAGTTTTTCAGGACACAAAGACCTTTCAAATGAGCCTATTCATTAAGCTGCACTAATTATATGTTTTAAACTATGGCTATCTGATTACCTGACTTTTCATTTTTCTTCGCAATTTCACCTTTCAGATCTGCTGTCATTGGTCAAGTGGTTATCCTAATAGAGCCACTTCACAAGAAGAAATATCTTCTTAGTGAACCTGGTCATCAAACTAATGATACATTATGCTCTAACGTTAAATGTGCATATTACTTCACTTGTACTAAATTTGTAGCTGTTGCTGTATCATAACAGCATTGCTATTTTTTTTTAATGAGGATCAAGCAAAGATAACCAAATTGGTTTACATCAATAATAGAAAAGTAAAAAAAAACAAGGTCAGCAGATCATTTGCACAGCCTATGATGGTTATGTTCTAACTACAGTAACTACATTACTGCAGGATGTGGAAAATGGCCATATCCCAGACCTCATCAAAAATGAACAGGTATTGCTCCCAGTGTGGCTACGTGTGAGGTAAAATAGACTGGACTTGTGCTAAAACACATTGCCAGAGGCCTTTGTTTAGCACTGCCCAGAACCTGAGTCAGTAAGACCACATCTGAACAGAGGCCCATATTATATTCAAGGATCCTGCTCGATCAGGGACATGCTTCATTGTGTCTTTGTCGGTTCCCTACCAATCCATATCAGTATTTGTTAAACTGGCCACTGGCCACTCCATAAGATACTTAGAAGTGGATGTCTACAAGGAATGACTGACTCTACCACAGCTCCTGGTGTTTCACCCTAAAGCACAGATGTGGAGAGCCCCACATACTGCATATTGCACTGTAAAAGGGTACAGATATGTGTGTAGATGTGAGGTGCTCACTGTCGCTATTTATGTCTCTGGTTACAGACCTAAAAAAAGCAGACAAATGCTAAAGCAACTGGCCGATTTCAATTAAACCTCACTAGCTCTTATCCAGTCCCGCTTACTTAATGGTGTCTGCTTACTGTCACAGTCATTCATTCCATGGAAGGGCAGTACTGTATTGTTACTAATTATAAAAAATATCTTTATGGGTCCCTGTCTTGTGATGTCGTCACCTCAATTTTTTTTATCCCTCATGTGTTTACCATTATTGGCCAGACTGTGATCACCCTGTCCCCATACATGATAAGGTTGTCATTCAAGTAAACCAAACCACCAGGAGTATGCTAAAAGTAAGATACCTGTTTTCAATGTGCATATTGATCCCTTGCCCTTAAATTTGCAATCTTTACTAGATTATAAAAATACACACCTCATTAAAATTAGCAATGATGTACAGAAGGTTGAAAATCTTTGGATGAACTCATGAATAATGCCTTAACTGTCCGTCATTTAATTCTCATTTCATCCTTATATACATAACATGCTGTTTAAAGTACACACACACGCAAAAAAACCTTTGATTTTTGCAAAAGCGCACTTAACCAAACTAAAGTGCGCATGATGCATTGCTTTGCTGGCATCAATGTGGGACTTTTGGCTTAAGCATCAGTTTAAACCAATTAAGGGGTTTACTGACATATTGTTTTTCTGGTAAAAAGTAAAGGTTTATATCTACTTATATTCAGGATAGATGATGAACTACATTTGACCTTTCAAAATCTCTTGACTGTGGAGAAACAACTGGGGCCTTGGAATTTTGGAATGTGCCAGTTAGGAACTTTACCATAAACTGCATGTTTTCCCAAACTACAAGACCCACCTGTAAACAGATGCCTTTGATCAAAACCAAAGATTGAAGGGAGTCCTGTATAATTTATTTATTGTGATATTCAGAAAGACCTTTGAGTCAGAGACTCATTTACAAAGGTTCCACGTCATACATATATTGAACAGGGACGGACTTAAGATACAGAAATACAGTACATAACAAAGTAACAATAATAATAAAAAACAGGTTACATGGTTGTTTCAAGGAGGGTTAACAGAGATTTAGGTACTTTAGCACAGCCAGGAGGAAGGAAAAGACAGAGAGATTCTGTAGGAGGCTGATTGTCATGTTTTGTAAATGCATTTTATTTATTTTTTGTACATTGACCTGCTAATAGATTGTTTGTAAGGAGGCAGTGGCAGAACAGGTATCAAGAGCAGTCACATCTATTTGAAGCCTGCAGGTATTCCCTTAGCTTTGATTTATATGGGCCCACCCTTCTTTCATCAGTTATATGGATAGGGAGGGAGTTTGTCAAGGAAGGGGCCCTGAAACTGAAAGTGCATTGGTATTGGGAGGTCCGGTCATGGAGTACCCATAGTAGCCACTTGCTTGTGCTATGGGTTGTTTTGCCTGGAGGAGTTAGGAGGATAATTTGGTGTAGGGAGGGTGGGGTGAGGCCGAGTAATAACTTTTTGGTCATATGGCAGGCGGGGTACCTGATTCTGCTATCCAGGTTTAGCCAGTTTGTGCCACTGTAAAGGAAGCTGGAGTGAGTGAAACGATCACATCCTAGGATGAGGTGGCAGTCTTTGTTGAGCACAAGCCGGAGTTTACTTAGGGTTGTGGAGAGTGCAGCACTGTATATTAGGATGCCATAGTCTAGCAGAGAGAGGACGAGGAGTTTACGGTAAGCTGTAGTGCTTCAGGGGTGAGGCAGTGTTTGTACTGGTAGAGTACTCCAAGTCTGGAGCTAAGGGCAGTTGTTAGGTGTAGGATATGTTGATTAAAGCTGAGGACGGGCTCTAGTATGATCCTTAAGTATTTAAATTTGTATACTTGTTCTAGGGGGTCTGATTTGTAGTGAGAAATTTGGGGCACAGGTTCTTGAGTGGGTTCTGAGGGTGGGCGAATATCATGACTTTAGTCATTATAGTTGATAATAAGACACTGGGTGGTGAGCCAGTCTTTGATTTCATGGAAGGAGTGCTGGAGGGTTTGGCGGAGTTTAAGGGGGCGGGTCAGAGGCTAACAGGACTGCATCATCCAAATAAAAGAGCACATTCGGGGCATGCGGATGGGAGGGAGTTGAGGTATATGCTGAAAAGTTGGGGGCCAAGTATGGCCTGTGGGACACTGGATCAGATTGGGAGGCCAGGTAATAGGACAGGGCCTACCTTGACTATCTGCGCTCTATCAGAGAGATAACTGGAGAACCATTTTAGGATGTCATCAGAGAAACCCATGTAGGCCAGGGTGTTTAGTAAGAGGGCATAGTTTACTGTGTCGAATGCTTTAGATAGGTCCACGAAGATGGCACCCGTGAGATGGCCGTGGTCCAGAGCTGAGTGGACATGTGAGGTAAATTCAAGGAGAGCAGTAGTGGTGCTGTGGCCCTTATGAAAACCATGTTGCTGCCTGGATAGAAGGTTATATTTATTTAGGTGTTCAGTGAGTTGGTCGGCAACAATGCATTCTAGTGCTTTCGATGGGGGGGTAGGATAGAGATGGGGTGATAGTTATTTGTGGATGTTCAGTCACCACTTTTATGGATAGGTGTGATATAGGCCGATTTCCAGTGGGTGGGGAATTTCCCTTGGCTGAGGGAGCGATTGAGAATGTAGGTGAGAGGGGTCAGAACTTCCTGGAGGGTGAGGCAGAGAAGTCTGTGGTCTAGGGAGTCATGGCTGTAGTGGGTTTTGTTTAAAGCTTTAGTAAGGTAGGGTTTTGCAGTCTCTGGTGTAAGGACTTATAGGTAGAAAGGCGCCGCAAGTGGGGGGTGGGGGATGATACGGTCCGGCAGGGGGTCGAAGAAATTTGGGGGCAACACATGGGAGAGATCCATGAAAGTGGTATTTAGGGCAGTGGCTATGCTGGCAGGGTCGGTGGAGAGGCTAGCATGTATGAGTATTTGGTCAGATGGGAGATTTGGGCCTTTGCCACAGAGTTCCTTTATGTTCTCCCAGAACTTGCGCCCATTTCTCCAGGCGGAGGTTAAGGTGGCTTTGTAATGGTTTGCTTTGGCGGTGCGAATGGCCCAGGTGCACTTGTTTCGGGCCTCCCGATAGTGTTACCTGTCCTGAGGCCGTTGGGTCTCATTGGCCAGATGCCATAGGGCGTCACGCTGATGTAGTAGGCCTTGGAGGTGGTCCGAGAAGCATGGGGCATTATTCCCCTTGGTCATAGTTTTGACAAAAGGGGCGAACTTGTCACAAGCTGAGTTAAAGATGTTGACAAACAGTTCGAGTGCGTGGTCATGGTCAAGTGTATTTGTAAGGGGTTTCAGTCCCAATCTCTGAGGTGGGCCTTGAGAAGGGTAATTTTCCAGGCCCCACTTACGTTGTGTATTAATTTTGGGCACAGATTTGAGGGGGGGTACCAGACCAGTTACAGAGTACTGATGAGTGGTCGCATAGGGTGTCAGGGAGGACTTTGGTGCTTGTTACTTTGTGGGGGCGGTTAGTGAAAACTAGGTCTAGAAGGGTGGATGTCCCCAGTACGGGCGCGTAGCCGGGTGGGTGTTTTGATGACCTGGGTGAGATCGAGGGCAGCTGCCTCATTGATGTAGGGGACATAGCTGTTTTAGCCAGCCAATTTATGTTGAAGTCCCCCACTATTATTTTTTCTTGTTTTGGGGGTAGGGTGGCGAGGTAGGACATGATGGCTTGGAAGGCTGGCTTCTGATCTCTGGGGGGGACATTGGCCATGGTAAGGAGGAGAGAGGAAGTAGACCTACCTAGAGTAATTTTTAGGGTGAGGGCCTGAGCCCTGGAGGTTAGTACGGGCAGGGGGAGAAGGTGGCCATTGAGGGAGTCCTTGAGGTAGGTAGCACAGCCACCCCCTCGCTTTCCCATATGGTCAGCTCGATAGAGGTAGTATCCAGGGAGGTTAACTGCCGAGTCGGGGACAGAGGGGGAGAGCCAGGTTTCAGACAGGGCAATGATGTATGGGTTGTTCTGGAGTACCCAGCCCTGAAAGGAATCCCATTTTTTGTAGGCTGCAAATGTTTAGTGAGGCAATGCACAGGCCATTTCCATGGGATGGGTGGGATGGTGTGGCAAGTTAGGGGCCAGGGTTTGGGTGGACATTACCTGTCAGCAGAAGAAGGAGAATGAGAGACCTGAGTCGGCTGCAGTTTGTTCGAGTAGCAGGTCTTCGGCATTTATGCTGTGTGCGGCTGATGGTGGGTATTGGTAGTTTCAGGGTAAGGGTGGCAGATAGGAGGAGTAAACGGGGTTGGGGGTTTGTTGCATTGCAGATGTGGAGGGAGGTTGGCAGGAGAAAGGGGGGCTCCACTGGGTAGCTTGCCAAGGGAGACGACATCCAGGGGTGCGGGTGGAGGTGTCTATATATGAGTTGTAGGGGGGGAGATTGTATGGGCTGGTAGTGCAGGTGCAGTGGGGTGGGCAGGGCTGGGACTGCCAGCCAGTATGCTGACAGAGGGTTTCAATATTTTGCCCCTTTTCATGTTATGGTGGGAGGTGGAGGTGCCTGCATAAATTGCAGGAGTAGAGGCGATGAAAGTAGGTGGGAGCATGGTTGGGTTGAAAAACGTGAGGAAAAGAATGTGACAGGGCTGGTGAGAAAGGAAGAAAAAAGGAAAAGAGTAAAAAGGTGAAGGCCTCTAGTGGTGGAAAAAGATAAGCTGCAGATGGAAAAGTGGCCTGACAGGTTATTTTGTAATCATGTGATCAGAAACAACCTATATATTTGAATGCTGACCAAGGGTGGTGGTGGAGGCGGTGGCGCAGAGCCAGCGTGGAGCAGAAAGCGATCCTGGCAAGCAGCCTGTGGTAGGCACTTCAAAATCTATGCTCCGTGCTCCAGTGATAACGAGTGGTGTGTGGGGGAGGGCAGTTCCTTGCAGCCCTCTCGACTGCCGTGAGCTCTGGGGAGAAAGAAAACAGCCATATTAAATAGGGCTCAAGAGGTTTAGCCTGTGGGGGGTGGGGACAGGGTTCTATGGGGACATGTTTCAAATTTCACTGCCGAGCAGGAGTTAATTAATGCTGTACTGCCTGCAGTTTCAGTGATTATTTAAAAGGCACAAACGGAGTTTAATCATAAAATGGCAATAGCAACGAGAGGCCTTTGCAGGGCAGTAACCCCGCACAATAACGGTTTCAGCTAATAAGGGTTGCAGTTTTTACATCAGATGGCCCAATGCAGTTATTAATTAACTTATAGCACACTAAAAGCAACAGTTTGTAATAAAGTGTAAAACATCCTTAAAGGGGAAGGTAACTTAAACAGGCGGTATGCAGAGGTACAGGTAACATGTAATTTAAGCTAAAATGCTAAAATGCAAGAGCCAGGGTGGACCAGAAGCGATCCTGGCAAACAGCTCCATGGTAAGTACCTTCAAAATCTGTGCTCTGTGCTCCGGTGATAACGAGGGGTGTGGGGGAGGGCACTCCTTGCAGCCCTCACAACTGCCAGCGATCTCTTCAAAATCTGTTTTCCGTGCTCTGGTGATAACGAGGGGTGTGGGGGGAGAGAAATTTTGCAGCCCTCATGACCACCGTGAGCTCTTCAAAATCTGTGTCTGCTCTCCAGTGATAACGAGGGTGTATGGGGAGGGCAATTCCTTGCAGCCCTCACGACCGCCGGTGAGCTCTTCAAAATCTGTGCTCGTGCTCCAGTGATAACGAGGGGGTGTGGGGAGGGCACTTCGCAGCCCTCATGACCACCGTGAGCTCTTCAAAATATGTGCTCCGTGCTCGGTGATAACGAGGGGTGTGTGGAGGGGAGGGAATTCCTTGCAGCCCTCATGACTGCCAGTGAGCTCTTCAAAATCTGTGCTCCATCCTCCGTGATAATGAGGGTGTGTGAGACGGTGGAAATTCCTTGCAGCCCTCATGACCGTCCAGTGAGCTCTTCAAAATCTGTGCTCCGTGCTCGGTGATAACGAGGGTGTGTGGGGGGAGGGCAATTCCTTGAAACCCTCATGACCGCCGGTGAGCTCTTCAAAATCTGTGCTCCGTGCTCCAGTGATAACGAGTGGTGTGTGGGGGGAGGGCAGTTCCTTGCAGCCCTCTCGACTGCCGGTGAGCTCTGGGGGAGAAAGAAAAAACAGCCATATTAAATAGGGCTCGAGAGGTTTAGCCTGTGGGGGAGTGGGGGACAGGGTTCTATGGGGACATGTTTCAAATTTCACTGCCGAACAGGAGTTAATTAATGCTGTACTGCCCGCAGTTTCAGTGATTATTTAAAAGGCACAAACGGAGTTTAACTTACAAAATGGCAATAGCAACGAGAGCCTTGCAGGGCAGTAACCCCGGCACGATAAGGGTTTCAGCTAATAAGGGTTGCAGTTTTTACATCAGATGGCCCAATGCAGTTATTAATCAACTTATAGCACACTAAAAAGCAACAGTTTGTAATAAAGTGTAAAAACATCCTTAAAGGGGAAGGTAACTTAAACAGGCGGTATGCAGAGGTACAGGTAACATGTAATTTAAGCTAAAAATGCTAAAAAATGCAAGAGCCAGTGTGGACCAGAAAGCGATCCTGGCAAACAGCTCCATGGTAAGTACCTTCAAAATCTGTGCTCTGTGCTCGGTGATAACGAGGGGTGTGGGGGAGGCATCCCTTGCAGCCCTCACAACTGACAGCGATCTCTTCAAAATCTGTTCTCCATGCTCCGTGATAACGAGGGTGTGTGGGGAGGAGAGAATTTCTTGCAGCCCTCCACGACCACGGTGAGCTCTTCAAAATCTGTGCTCCGTGCTCCGGTGATAACGAGGGGTGTGTGGGGGGAGAGCAATTCCTTGCAGCCCTCACGACCGCCGGTGAGCTCCGATTAACAAGCAGGTGATTCTATTTCATATCTTGGGGCCATCTCTATGGGCGCTGTCCTTTTGGTCATGCCAAGCACAACTGACCCTGTAATTACCAGGGAGGTTTAACATTACTTCCAGTAACATATCTGAGAAACATCTCAGCTGAAACCATGTTTTATTGCCCAGCATTCCAATTCTCAGTTTTTGTTGAGTAAGACAATACAGGGTTCACTGGTTTCTTTTGGGCCATGTAAAGGTCATTCAGAGATCTTGTGTTAACAGCCAAATGTTTAGACCAACTTATTTCTGTATTTGTGGTGTTTCTGAGATGTAATATATAGTACTGATTTTCACTATCCTAGACTGTCCCTGTATAAATATGCCTCTTGTAAATGCAATGTATTTTGGTAAAATCAATGGACCCTTGTATAAGTGTAGGTATATATCCATTTCTGTTAATAAACTGTTTAACTGCAGCTAATTCTTGATATTCTGTACAAAGAAATGCAAATGCTCTGAAAAGAAGCCACAGTTCTGGTGCTTTAAACACTGTAGATACATACTCTAAATTATCTGTTTTAAATTCCATGGAAAAGTCAAAACCTTATGTCTGTTAATGTTGTTTACCCAATGGGTTGGATACTCAGAAGGGTTGCGCATGGCGCAACACAGTTGCACCATGCGCAACCCACTGATGTGCCTTAACGCGATATTCAAAAGGTGAAAGTGCGTGGCACAAATCCCGATGCGCCGGGTTGCATCAGTAATGTATGCGGCACAAGTAGGGGGGTCGTGCCCATGCATACTCCGCACATCCCGATATTCAGCCCGGGATGTGCTGAGCAGATGCAGGCGCAACCCCTACCTGTGCCACACACAGTTGAGTGTAAAGAAACAGGAGCAACAGCTGGCCACCCACAGGTGAGCCGCTGTATTGCAGGGTGCAACACGGCAGCTTCCAGCTGTGGGTGGCCACCCGAGCTCCTGCAGCACCGTCAGTCATGGTAACACCCCCCCATGCCTGATTGCGGGCATAAGTATTAAATTAATTGGTCCAATATCCCTGGTGGTCCAGTGGACCACTTCCAGCCTGATCGCAGGCATAAGAATTAAATCTATTTGTCCAATATCCCTGGTGGTCCAGTGGACCACTTCCAGCCTGATCGCGGGCATAAGTATTATATTAATTCATCCAATATCTCTGGTGGTCCAGTGGACCGCTTCCAGCCCGATCGTGGGCATAAATTTCAAAATAGAATGTCCAAAACATCCCTGGTGGCCCAGCGGTACCCCTCCCCGCCCACTGAGCCCCACCACCCCTCCCCAGTCAGTAGGCGGGTGGCAGCTCCCCACCATAAGCCGCCCGGCCTCCGCCGACTGGACTGCATACATGCGGCAGTGCGCCCGTTGGACCACAGGTGTGGGCCAGTGGGCGTGCAGACGATAGCATCTTACAGTTCAAATATGTGAATGGATTCATTCACATATCTGGACTGTAGTACTGTACGGTCTGCACACCCATTGGCCCATGCTGTGATCGATGGGCGACAGCCGCACTGACGCAGTCAGTCAGCGGAGGCCGGGCAGCTTGCGGGCGGAGCTGCCGCCCGCCGCTGACTGGGGAGGTGGTGGGGTCAGTGGGCGGTGGGAGGGGGGTACTGCTAGTCACCAGGGATGGTTTGGACTTTTTATTTTAAAACGTATGCCTGCGATCGGGCTAAAAGCAGTCCACTGGACCACCAGGAATATTGGACGTTGTTTCTTTTTTTATCACATAAAATTTTATTAGTTTTCCAAGTACATCCAACCAAGGTAGAAGCACTCAGGCATACATCATACATGTGAACATGAATACCTTAAGCATGTTTGTGAACAGTAATACCATATGCATGTTTGAAATATCCCATAACAACAACTGCTAAGAAGTTTATATATTACATGCTAATCCCTTTGTACCTCACATAACCTGACATTGAGTTCACCCTGCTTTGAACCATATCTATATGTACCAGGCAATTTTTAAGATTAGTACCATCGTCAACTTGGACGTTGTTTCTAATACTTATGCTCGCGATCGGCTGGAAGTGGTCCACTGGACCACCAGGGATATTGGATGAATTAATTCAACACTCATGCCTGCGATCAGGCGTTGAAGTGCATTGCTGGTGGGGACAGGGGCGCCAGTCCTCGACGCGCTGCCTGGCAGGGCGCTAGATGCAAGTCACCGGGGATCAGTGCTCCTGTATGCAAATGTGGCTATAATGACATGCTAATGGCCCCATTTGCACCTTTGCATGCATTATGGCTCCATTTACATGTTCACCGTTGAATATCATGGTTGATGCGCCTAGAGCAATGGCACTTGTGCTAGCGCATCCCCTGCTCCTCTCTGGCCACTTGTGCTGGTGCAGTGCCACTGCACCATGTGCAATGCAGGTGGCTACAGTGCCATATTCAATGGTGCTGAGCCATGGCACAGCACCGTTGAATATCGCCCAGACCACGCCCTGGTGCATCCCAGTTGCGCTGCGCCCAGCTTGCACCCCTGCCAGGTGCAGTTCTGAATATCCCACCCGATGTGTAAATGAGTTCTTCAAACTGTGATTATGCCTGTATGTTTTATGTGTATACACATATATATGTGGATTACTCAACTAAAAAATGTATGTTTAGCTTAACTGTGTAGGATAAGGCTTAATATCAATTTATTGTATGTTTCAATGCAAGCCAAATCATACTGTGTCAAAACAAGACACTAGTTATTATTGTAAATGGAGCACTGCTGCCATCTAATGGCCAGTGTGATCATTTACCAATTATGGAGGCTGTAACCCCTTAGCTATGACGTAACCATGCAGTAATTAGCTGCAACCAATAGCCATGCAGTAATTAGCTGCAAACAATCAGTATTGGCGAACAATTCTAAAGTTTAAGGCACATGCCAAATTTGGTAAAACCTTATACTAACATTATGGTTGGTCCAAGGACCTAGTGGTCACGCAAAAGTAAGGTCAGATAAAATATAAAAGCCACACATTTGTGCTGAGTTGTTAGAGAGGAGAAGAGAGAGAAGTGAGGAGAAGAGATGAAGGAGAAGGAAGAAGTCTAAAACCCAGAACCTGTCTGTCACAGCCTGCATATGGTGAGTGATCAACACCTGTGCCAGGTAAATTAGGACTGCTTTTTAATTCTATGCTTGAGTAGAAATTCTATGCTTGTTATAGGATTAAAAAGTAAACTTGTTCGATAACCTTTAAATATTTGACTCTCAGTTTAATTTAACCTCTTAAAGGACCTACTGAATCAAGTGCTTTGGCCTGGCTCTCAGATTCAACAAAGGCATGGACCCAGAACTGATCCTTGTGGCACGACACTAATTATTTTAGTCCAGTCGGAGAAGACGCCCTAATGCTGACTTGTTGTTTTCGTCCCAAAGCCATGAGTAAATCCATGACACAATATGGCCGTGGATGATCATGGTTTTCAATGCCTGTATTAACTTTTAGTGGGGTAGTTTGTCAAAGGCCTTGGTGAAATCCAAAACCAACACATCGACTGATCTGCACCCCATCCAAGCTTTTACTGAACCTATTGTAAAACTCCAGCATATTTGTCTGGCAAGACACCCCCTTAGTAAAGCCATGTTGTGAATTATCCCCTAGATGTTCCTCCTGGATGAATTTGATCATTTGTTCTTTTATGATCCCTTCCAAAATTTTGCATAGGGTAGTTGTTAAACTAACTCCCAGGTCGCTCCTGTAAAAAGCTATCAGCTTAGTGTGCTATACTTGGTTAAACAACTAAATAATAAAAAATAACTGGCTGATAATTAGTTGGGCTTTTTATATTGCCTTTTTTAAATAGTGGAATTACAGTTGCCTCCCTCCTGGAGTCAACCACTTCTTGCTTGTCCAAGAAATATTGGAAGATGTGGATTATCGGGGGTGCTAGTTCTTCTGCAAGCACATTTAATAGTCCTAGATGGAATCCATCTAGTCAAGGGATTTGTGGGGATTCAGGGTGCTAAGTCTTTTCCTTACGTCAACTGTCTCAATGCGGATAGGACAATGAGTAACATTAAATTGATGCCCCATGCTACCCTGATCATTTTTTTCAGTGAAGACAGTTGCAAAATACTTGTTTTCAATTTCTGCCAGCTCCCTGTTCATGCTTGCAACTGAGCCGTCTGGACCCAGCAAAGTACCTGTTCAATTACCTGTTCTGTTTTGTTGCTTATATAAGCATAAAAGGACTCATATTTCTCCTTTGTTTTTGTGTTCTTTCCAATAAGCTAATGGTTTCTAACAAGTTGTTTAATTTAGCTTGGGTACTTTTGTATTTGTAAGTAGAATAGCTAATAATCTGACCCCGCATACTGCTTTCAACCCATCCCATATGAAACGATATGGTATCATTTTCCTTATTCTCTGAAATATATAACTTAATTGACTCTTCATTTGGGCTACAAAATTTTATCATTAAGAAGCCTGGGTCAAATCTCCAGCTACCTTTGGTCCCTGCTCCAGGCCATTTTACCCTGGCACTAATCAGGGCATGATCTGAAAAAGTGACCAGATGTATTACCAGGTCTGCCATGCCACTAACGTTCCTAGTTTGTGTGTAAAATCTATCGAGCCTAGAGTATGATTTAACTACCGCTGAGTAAAATGTAAAATCCTTAACCAGCAGGTTTTGTTGCCTCCAAGGATCTGTCCAGCCCCCCTCTGATAATTAATTTCTAAGAAGTTTACAGCATGCTGTCCTTCCTCCCTTCCCCCCAGGGCTCCTATCCAGGAAACTATTCTCCACACAGTTCCAGTCCCCAACCATTACCACTCTACCCAGGAAGAGAGAATCCACTGTGGCAAAAAATCACCTGAAAAAACTGCCTGAAGGGGGTGTGGGGCATACACTGCTACTAAATTGAGTGGGTGTCCCATATACTGCCACAGACCATTACATAATGTCCCAGTCCTCCATCAAAACCCTGTGGACCTTGAAAGGAAGACCCTTTCGGATTAGGATAACCACACCGCCCCAGAAGAGTCAGGGCAAGAGTCTGCATGAACCCCACCCACCCACATCCTTCTGAGTTTAAGATGTTCACCATCTGACAATTTGGTATCCTGTAAGCATGCCAAATCACACTTTGATCGTCCCAGCTCTTGTAAAATTCTCACTCGCTTAACCACCCCATTTATCCCTTTAACATTAACCGATATTATCTTAAGAGAAGCCGTGATCTCATATTAGATAGGACAAAAAGTCATCATTCAGTACCAGTTTCACCCCCACCAGTCTGAAAAGATTACCTAAATTCTCTTGCTTACTTCTAGGAATAAGGAAACGTAAACATAAAAAAAACCTAAAATATGAAAGATTACATAACCCTCACAATCAATAATTACCCCAAACATCCCACCCTATTAACCAACCCTTAGGTGTATTAACACCCTATGACCCCATGTGGGTCACAAACAAGAACCCCAAGAAAAAAAAAGAGGGTAGTAATAGAAGAACAAGAACTCAGGTACCTGATCTCCAGATACCTGTTAGCTCAGTCCGAGCTACAAAAACTGGGGATAATGGTTTAATCCTCAGATGCTGAGCTTATAGCCCCTAGTAGTATAAGAGAAAAGCATATCTAAACGCTAAGAGGTAGATTCCTGAATTTGGAAACACGCCTCTCCTAGTTGGCTTGGGTCCAGTTAGCAGGCCATCTAAGCCAGGTACCCTGGCATGACCAAATTTCCTGCCACTTATTGAATTGGACCGTGGAGGCAAATAATGAACTTCAGTACTTCCACTTTAAACTTAGTCCTCCTTATTTTACTAGCTAGATGGAGGATGGAGACACAACTGGCCAATCGCCTCACCCTACCTAAGTTGAATACTTGTATTTGTCTGCTGCGCCTACCCCCTCCCTCCAGCCAACACATTCCCACACCAGATCATTCACCCATCCCTCCTTGAAGTTATCTGCTCTGTTTACTCTTATAACCATCCGACCATCAAATAAGTTTGTGTCACACCTACCTCAGCATAAAACAAAAGGAAAAGAGATAAAACCTTCATTTAATGTCCCATCTCCACCCTCTGAATGTGGCATTTCATCCCCAGGGACTTTATCCATGTTGCACCATCTATGCGCCCTTCATAAACCCTCCCTTGAAACCCTGAACCAACACTGAAAAGTACCTTCATAGCTCTTTAAGGAGGTACCAAAATAATAATAGGGAAATTTCAGGATATCCATAATCACTGCCAGATATTAAAATGGAGACCTCATATCTGAAAAGAAAAAAGAGGTAAACAAGTATTGTTTATCCATTTTAAACAAGATGGTGCTGTAGGTCCCCATAAGTCTTGCAGTCTCAGCTTTTCAGTCTCAAGGGAAATCACTGCTCATTCCAAGGCATTGCTGCAGAACACCTGCCATGCACACCCTTAGTGTGCTCCTCAGGTTTTCCTAATTTGTAGCCACTTCGCCATGTCTGCATGTAATGGGAGTAGAGCCTCTTCTCGTCTCCTTGCGTGTCTTCCTGAACCCAGAGCAATGGACCATAACAGGTCTTCTATCTCCTTTTCCACATGTTCCTCCTTTATATCCAGAGTGGGTACCTCTTGTGATGTGAGGAAAGGGACAGCAGCCAAAAGGGTATCAAAGATTTTAACCCCATCTCCATTCTGTACCCAAAGCTTTGCAGGATATCTAAGGTAGGTCTTCAAACCTTTGTCTCTCAGCAATTTTACCACTTGCAACACCTTCTTACATTGAGTGAGCATTAAAGGAGAGAAATTATGATCTATGTAAAGCCTTTGACTGTCCAAGTTAAGATTTTTCTTTTCCTACGCTAACTTCATAATTTTCTCCTTCATGGTATTGAAGGAATTTTACGATCACTGATCTGGTGGTGCACCTTCCTTCGGTTTAGGGGCAACAGAATGGTGATCTATTTCTATCTCTGTATTGAAACCCTCCTCTAAATTCAGCTCTGTCTTTAGCCAGGTATCTATAAAGTCCTCCATACCTGGGAATTCATCCCTCCGAGATGCCGAATATCGAATGTTATTACATGAGCTCTCAACTCTGCATCCTCTGCTCCCATAGTCAACTCTGTCTCTCTCTTATGAAGGTAAGCCAGAGATCTCCTGAAGGCCATATGTTTGGATTGTAAAGTTTCAGCTTGTGTTTCCACTGAGGTCATGCATGTTTCTAATTTCTTGAGATCGTCCTGTAACCCTAGAATCCTGGCATCAATACGGTGTAGTATTTTTAACATTCTGTGCCTGTCAGCTTTTGTAAAGGTTGAGTTATCTTCGGAACTGGAGCCATCGGAGTCCTCACCCGAGGCTGTAATTAAAGATGAACGGGATCCAGATGGGCTTACAGGCCTTAGCTCCATCCAACTTCTCGAACGGCTTTGATCTCCATCATCGAGCTTCTTTTTAGTTCTGCCCATTGCACAAGTACCAACAGAGATTGGGTATGTCCTAAATAAAGCGTTTCAGTCACTGATGGATGGAGATTACTTTGTATAAAGTGCCCGAGGCACCAGAGCTCCGATTTAGGCTGCCATTAAGCTAGTGACGTCACCAGAAGTCCTGTTTTCAATTTCAGCACCTTCTCTTGGTAGCACTATTGGCTCCATGCCTGTGTAGAGCTCCTGATTAGCTGGTCTCACTCACCTGAGACAGGAGCACCCGAGACGTGTGGTCAATGTAAGCCTCCATCCATGTACTCGGCTTCTAATTTATATATTTTAATTTAGCCTGTTCTGCTCGGCCTGTGTAAAGTAACTACCATTCCCTACTACAGTTTCTCTCCAACTGTATGTGCACTGATTCAGTGCTAGCTCTGCAAACTTCCCTTGATTTTTGTCCCACCCCTCCCATTCCCAGGCCTCCTTAAATGCACACAGTCTCCACCCACTCCTATCTGATGTTTCAATTTATTGGTTACTTGCTGTCAACAACTGCAATTCCTCCCATCCCCTTTTTGCAACTAAGCCTTCTAGCAGCTTTATCTCATTCTGTCTTGCTGAGGCATACCATTTTGGTACTTTAGGTTTGCTTATTGCTGACTAGCATATCCTGTCTTGCTGACTAGCATATCCTGTCTTGCTAAGGCACTGATTTACTTGAAAATTGTACTAAAAATGACTGAACTGTGACTGATTTGCCAAATAATTGCGTTTATTGTCTAAAAATGTTCCTAGCAACCAAGTGCTACAGCCTCTACATGACTTTGTAGCTCTCTCCAGACTGCAAGGCACCAAGGAAATTGTTGGCTTTTCAGTTGCCAATTGAGCTGTTTTCATTCAGACTGCTAGCCTTGGTGTTGCCCCACTATTAATTCGAGCTCCTCTTTCTCTAGCTGAGAATCCACTAGGGATCCCAGCTCAGACACCCTCCGTGTGGACCGCGGACACCGGGCGGTTGGCACGTCAGAAGCTGCCGCCCGAGACCTCCTCATCAGACTCCACCGCTTGAGGGGTACGGCAAAGCCGCAATTTTTCACCCATCCCCCCTTCTGTGTGCTATTATATAGACCCGTTAGCACCGCCCACTCCCATCCCTGATGAATCTCCTGTCTTCTCTTTCTTACTAAAACAATTTGTTACTGCCAGGGTTCCACCAGGGGAATCCTGCAACCAGCAGCTAGTGAGCTACCCTTATTATCAATATTCCCTCATTTACCCAACAACTGCAATTATGGCAGCATCGTGGCAATTCCTCCTCCTGACTGCACTGTGTATCATACCCCTTACTGGCTTATTATCCAAAAAATTTGAGACTGGGGTTACACCACATCCTCATCCTGAAGACTGCTCGCCCAATCTGACTCTACACATCACATGTTATGCCAAGGCTCCTTGCCAACTAATCCAGGTGGATTACCTCCCTCGAAGAGCAACTATTGAAGGTTTATCTACGCCTCCTTCCTTATCTCTAATTAATTCGAGTTACTCCCACTGGCGTTACACAGCCAGAGTATTAGCCTCAGTGTCCTTAGGCTTGCATAAATTAAAAAACAAAGCTTGGCACCCGGTTCCTCCTCCATGCCAGCCGAAAAGCCCCGAGCTCGCTGCCTTTCACTTGAATTCCTGAAAAATTGCTACTCCTCCTCTTACTCTGCTCTGGCAATGTTAAGCTTAATCCAGGGCCCATAAATAAACTTACAGTACCTCCCCTTCTGAGTCACTATCTCTTAAAGGTATTAGTTTTATGCATGTTAACATGTACAGCCTGCTGAAAAAATTCACCCTTATCCAGGCTTGGACCGCCCATACAATGCCAGATGTGCTTGTTATCTCAGAATCCTGGCTACAGCCCTCTACACCAAATAGCATGACTAATATACCTAACTACCAGATCTTTAGATGTGATAGGCAATCCAGAGGAGGTGGGGTCACCATCTACATCAAAGATAGATTTGTGGCATTAACACTTAATTCTAACTCACTGGTAGCGGGATTTGAGTGCCTGGACATAAAAATTGACCTATCCCCATCATTAGCACTCCTAGTCATAGGATGCTACAGACCACCATCTGCCGGTACTCAGCTCTTGTCCTATCTTGCAACTATCTTGGACACTAGCCCCTGGAAACAATTATCCTCGGGATCTAAATTATGATTATTGCCTGAAGCTGGTCACCAGCTTAAATCTTTCATGACTCCTTGGTTTCACCCTACTCAACTAAGAGCCCACCCAGATCAACAAAAAGAATACGCTAGAAGTACCCTACTGGATGTCCTGCCTGTGAATAAACCCCATTCCTTCTCCCATGTTGGAACCGTGACGTGGTATTAGTGACCGTTGCCTAATAGTTGAGTTTGGGCAGCAACAAAGTGCCAACTATGAGCAAATTTTCCACCAAAGGGTCAACTAGGTCATTCGACCAAAAGGCATACCTATCGACCTAAAAACTCCCCTTGTGGCAGAGTTTTACCTTGCTAAAACAGTGGAAACTGCATATTCTATACTACATGAAATCATTACCTCACGCCATGAATCTACATGTCTCTGTCAAAATATGCATAAAGGCTAGGAAATGCCGTTGGTTCACTCAAGATCTCAAGGCTGCACTACTGTCCAGGGATAAATTCTGGAAAACTGCCCGCAATTCCCAAAAAGAGGAAGATTGGCGCCTCTTTAGAACAGCCAGAAATCGCTGCACCAAACTGATTAGGGAAGCTAAAGCCTGCTATTACCAAGCAGAACTAGATACTGCAGCCAGTTGTCCCTCCAAATTCTGGGCCACAATCAAAGAACTGGTGGGAGCCACATCACAAAATATGCTCCCTACAAAAACTACCTCTGACAATACAGTAATCAATGACAAAAAAGAGATACTGCAGGCATTCAACACGCACTTCGCCACAGCAGACTTAGCCTTCATAACTCGCCTGCATGTAGCCTGTGCACCCAACTTGGCATGACCACACCAAATGTTGGTCTATAGTGACATTTCTCATTCTCATCGGTTTCCTCAAGGAAGTGGAAGACTTGATTCTCCACCTGAATACTAAGAAAAGTGCCAGCGCAGATGCACTTGAACCATACTTCCTAAAGATAGCATGCCACGTATTGGCAGTGCCTATTAGTCATTTATTCAACCTGTCCCTAACACAGGGTACCTCCTCAAATATGGAAGGTCACACACATTATCCCGCTATTTAAATCTGAGACCCTTGCGACCTTAATAACTATAGGCCAATTTCTCTCCTACCCACATTCTCGAAGCTACTGGAAAAAATAGTAAATGGCCAACTAAGATCCTTCATCAACAGAGGAAAATTACTAAACCCCCTTCAATCTGAATTCAGAGCCAACCACAGTACAGTCTTGGCATTAGCTAAAGTAACCAATGACTGGCAACTGGAGTTGGAGCATAAAAAGTCAGTATGTGCTGTGTTTCTTGACCTCAGCAAAGCATTCGACACAGTCGATCATGACCTGCTCTCAACTCGCTAAAAACACTATGGCTGGATGCTACTTCTAAACTGGTTCTCTGAATATCTGACAGACAGAAATCAGCAGGTGAAAGTGATGGCTAACTATCTGCCCTAAAACTCTTACAAAGAGGTGTCCCTCAGATCCATATTAGGTCTCCTCCTCTTGCAGTGTATATCAACAACATTGATGAGGGAATCAAGGATGAAGTATTCACTTATTCGCTGGATGACACAGTGCTGTACCTGAGTCGTCCCACACCAAAAGAAACTTGTACTGACCTACAAAAGATTTCAACCTCCTGAAACTCCAACTAATCAATAAAAAATGCTATTAAATGCTAAGAAAACTAAAGCCATGTTATTTTCCTCCCAAACTACACAAGCGCTACTGACTCCTCCCCAATAACCACAATGCTGGGACAGTGCTTAGAGTACATTCCAAATTCAGATATCTTGGGTTCTGGATCGACTGTAAACTCTCCTTCACTGACCACCTGGAAGACTTGCTGAAAAAATTAAGGCAAAGACTTGGCCTTTTACAGGATAAGAAGACTTCTACAGCAGATGCAAAGAAACGACTAGTCCAAGCCACGGTCCTGTCCTTAATTGACTATGCAGACTTCATATACAGTAGCTGTGTGGCTTCCTATCTTGGAAAATTGGATACGCTCTACCACAGAGCTGTACACTTCATCACTGACCTCCCCTTCTCTACCTATCATTGCGCACTATATGCCGCCACGGGTTGGACCTCACTTCACTATAGGCGCAACTTTAATGCAGCACTTAGGACACTTAGAGCCCTCAGTGTCAAACTCCCTCAATACATTGTCAACTGTCTGTCTCTGATTGTGCCCAGGAATTACTCCCTTAGAAGCTGCTCACAACTCCTGCTAAATATACCCAGGGCACTCACATGAGTCGGGAGAGCTGCCTTTGGAGTCTCACTCACATCAATATGGAATAAAACCCCAAAAATACTTAAGCAGAAAACCCCAGTAAGTACCCTTTAGTTCAAAAGGCTTTACCGTGATGGCATTACGGAAATTTGCAACTGCTTTACTAGACACTGACTAACTCTCCTCCTCAAACAGCGGCCCCCATCTGAAAGTGTGCCTCTGCCTCTAGCGTGCCCACCAACAGATCCACAGGATATATTGCGAACTCCCATATCTTATTCTTTGATGCTCTGAACAGCTGCAGCCTGACTCTAGCACATGCTACTGCACTTGGGGATAATTATCGTCTTTCGACACAAAAAATATTCGGTCCCTCGTCCATCCAACACCTCCCTCTGCCCTACCCTCCAGGACCCTCCCAGTTATGCCCCTGTTACTATATGCCTTCTCTTGCACTTAGTACAATGGCAGCTTTTCTCCTCCATATGTCACCACATTTTGGGGCAAAAATCGCTTTGTCGCCTTTCGTGTGGTCCTCCACCCTCCCAATTCCTCACTCTGCTCTAACAATTAGGTCCTCTTCGCTTGCACCCCTGTTCCCCACCTCTCCCTACATTATGCGCTTTATATCTTCTACCTGGTATGCCTACCCTCTCCCTAACATTTCCCACTACAAAATGCACAGTTTTTGGGCTTGGATACAGAACAAGTTCATCATCCACGACTCCTTGTATTTCTATGTTCAATGTATATTACCTGTAAAAGTGCATTTTTACTATAATAGCAGCTATTTTTACTGTTTGTACTATTGTAACTTGTCTTTCTGTATTACTACTGTAGGACCGCAGGTCCACCTTGTAAATGAGCTTGCTCAATGGTGGCCACCTGGATAAATAAAGATATTGATTGATTGATTGATTGATTGATTGATTGGTGTTATCCCTAGCTGTCACTTGTTGGAAGTCTCTGTAAGACAATTTTCTGTGCCAACCTGATCATTACTGTACTGGCATGGATGCTAGTATGTTGGAGTTAGACATTTTATACATGCCTTACACTGGAATTGATGAACATCTGTCAGGAACACATGGTGGGTGGGTTCTGTAGGCAACCACCTGTGTCAGTCAGCTGGTGGTTACAGTCAGTGCTGTAATTTGCATGAAAACTCCACAAAAGAGGCTTTGTAAGTCATGCAAACTAGTTCTGCAGTGACAAAGGCAGAACTTGTTTTCATGCCTCACAAAACCTAATTTTGTTATAATAATTTAAAAATCTCTGTTTATTTTATAAAAAGAAGAGTAAACTTTGCACCCCACTCTATGTACCACACCATTATCATACACAATTTCCAACTCAAAGGCCAAATACTAAAAGTGCATTCTGCAGAACTTGCTAATTGCAACCTGCAAACACAGAATAAAGGTCAGTGATCCCTCCAGGTGCAGATGAAAGCTATAAATTACATACCACAAATAAATTCAACAGTCTGGCTACCTCCACTGATTGTTTCAAAGGAGACTTCACAAGTGGGCCAAACAAGTTTCAATTTTTTTATGCACAAATGTTTTTTCACTGCTTAGAATCGATATAATAAATTTTTTTTTTGTTATGAATATGCAGTTTGACTCATAAAAGCAACATGTATCAGTTTTGCAAAATTCCATTTAACACTAGAACATAAGAACAGGCATTTGTCAATGTCAGATGTTCGCTACTGATATTGTTTTGTACTGGCCTTGCTTGGGATCCAATCCTAAAGCAACTTTCAGCATTCTGGAAACGTCTTTGTTACTGATCCAGAATACTGCTCTGGGCTGTAGTCTCAATTTTGCTTCTCTTGGATGGTATGGCTGCATTGCCTACATGATAGCTTACCCCAGTAAAGGCTATGTGGCAGAATGTCTTTAGGGCATGCATATCTGAGATTCCCTGCCCTCCTTGGGAGACTGTTAAATGTCCTATAGGCCATGGGTGAAATACTATACTCTGGACGCTATGAACCAGGGAATCCTGAGACTTATGTCCTTTTGCTGCTATTCCAGGAGGCAGGTGTACAGCAGATCCAGCCAGGGTGCAACACGGTAATGATGAAGTATATCACAAAATGCTGCAATATGCTAAAGGAGCAGTGTATTTCAAAGGCAATGAAGCCCTTTTCACAGCAGTATCTTATGGTATGTCATGTGCTTTATTAGGCTGGTTGAAAGCCACTCTGGGATGGTAAGCTGGGAAGGTCAGTGCAATGGTCTGGGGCACATTCATACAGTACAGAAAAGTCTTGCACCAGAGTTCATCACAAGGTCTGCTGTTAAACAAATTCAACAAATAAGTAAGACTAAGATGATAACCGGTGCTTATGTATGATGTTGTAAGCCAGGAGGGCAGGGCTGAAGTCATTTGGTGATTTGTGCTGGGAGTGAGGAAGACACATAGTAGAAATCCTTTTCCACTGTTTTGGAACCAGGGGCTGATTCCAAAGCACATGCTGCAACCCTGGGACGGATGCGAGTTGTACCATGTGGCGCTATGCCTGGGACCCTGCACCCTATTCCAAGACAGGGTCCATGGCACCTACGCCTATAACTTGCGGCAGCCACAGGCTAGCACCCAGAGAATGGCACACTGACCTGGGTTCCACAAATTGCGGTGACAGCAATCAACTGCTTTCACCGGAGCTCCCCCTACCTGAAATGCACCTGCACACACCTGGGTGCATTGGGGCTGGACGGTTGGCACCTCCATGCTGGTCTAACTCTCATGCCATTACCTGTTCTGGAATGGTGTAGGTGAGTTACGGCAGCCGCTCTTCTGAATAGGGTGCAGTTGCTGCGTAACCCACCCTTGCACCATGCCACAGCAGGCTACGGGCATAGCGGGTGGTGTAACCCAACTTTGGCACAAGCTGCAACTTGGAATACCAACTTGTGGAACGCCTGGTGCAAGGTGTGATTTTTGCCATAGGGTCTGGCATAAAGCGCCTTGTGCCTTAGAAATGAAATGTGAAATCAGTGGAAAAGTAATATATTGCAATTATTTTTTAAGAAGCAAACAACATCAGGGTTGTATTTTTAGGAACTCTTTTTCAAGTAATCCAGCACCTGCTTTTTTATTTTCTATCAAGTGAGAACTTAAAGCAGCAGTGCACGACAGAGATGAAATATTTGACCTATACTTTTTTGTTATATTTTAGATTGCCCCTTATCACCTGACTTGTATGATACCCTTCTTTCCACAGTTTGAGTCTGCTTTAGAACATTTTTCCCATCTGAAATAATAAAAGGAGTGCTCCTTTTCATATAGCTTGGACCAGGTCTTCATTATTATTCTCAGCTGTTTTGTTCATTAGTTGTTCAAAATCACTTTTGTCGTGATTTAAATGAACTATTATGCAGTAAGCAGTGTTCCCTAACCTTATGAAAATGAGTGCTCCTTTTATTATTTCAAATGTGAAGAAAAGTACCAAAGTAGACTTAAAATGGAGAAAGAATGGTATCATACAATTCAGGAGATATGGGTCAATCTGAAATACAGTAATGTAGAAATGTATAGGTCAGAATTTACATGGAATACATACATACGCTGCTGCTTTAATAGAAACACTATACTGCTGTAAATCCAATTATACAGTGAAAGTTGATAAAGTATATGTTCACACTGTATTGCAATAAATGAAATTTGTATCAGTAAATTGCTGCATGTATATATTAATGACTGAAATGGTGTGCTCAGATAGTTTCTTGTGAAAGTAGACATTGGGCCTGTTACATAACAGCAGGCAAATTACATAAAATCGAGTTGACATCACATTTCAGTGATGACATCCTATCTGCACAGTCATATTAAATAAAACTTAACCTTGTTTGTACCCATTGA
Source organism: Neoceratodus forsteri (assembly GCA_016271365.2). Lineage (NCBI taxonomy): Eukaryota > Metazoa > Chordata > Ceratodontiformes > Ceratodontidae > Neoceratodus > Neoceratodus forsteri. The sequence goes on from JADMNL010000035.1 coordinate 44,653,689, forward strand.
TTCAAGTGTTTGTTATTCTAACAGGCAGTGCAAGTAACCCATATACAAATAGTTCCAATTTTGAAAAAATGTCCACGAACAGACAAAAAACATTTTTTGATCAGTTTACCACATTATGGTGTAGTGCTTCTTCTTGACTCAGTTACCTGACTTTGTGCTCAGTTACCTAATTTACACCAAATTCCATGGCATGTATTGTCATCTAGCAAATGGCTTTATCAAGCAGTCAGACAAAAAGTTTTTCTCTCCTCTTTACCATCTTGCTATGCTCCGCTTCTTGGGGGCTCAGTTGCCCTATCCACATATACAGTTTTTGTGACTGCTGTTCTCTTGCATTGCCAGAGGTATCACCTCTAGAAGGGTGGAGGTCATCCTGCCCTTGTACTGATCACTGGTGAGGCCACACTCGGAGTACCATGTACAGTTCTGGTGCCCATACCTCAAGAAGGATGTGAGTTTACTGGAGGGGGTTCAGCATAGGGCTGCAAAAATGATCATGGAACTGGGGGAGTTGCCTTATGAGGAAAGATTGAAGGTGTTCAGCATGTACTCATTGGAGGAGAGAAGGGAAAGGTGGGACATGATGGAGACATTTAAGTACCTGAAAGGCATCAACAAAGTCAGAGAGGGAGGATTGTTCTGCTTAATGGGGGGGGAGGTACGGTCACTAGGGGGCACAATCTGAAGTTGGAAGGGGGAAGGTTCAGGAGTGAAATGAGGAGGCATTACTTCACAGAGAGAGTGGTGGCAGGAAGAAACGCACTGCCGGAGAAGTTAATCAAACTGAGGACAGTGGATAGCTTTAAAAGGACATGAGATAGAGTCAGGGGAAGGGTTAGTACAGGAAAGAGCACAATTGGGGAAGGCCAGGACAGGGGATGGAGGGAAGGGATTGAGGGGGAAGCAGAAGAGGTACTAAACTGAGAGCTGCACAATTGGTCAGACTTGATAGACATGTGAACCTTTTTCTGCCAGCAGTTTCATATGTTCATGTAGTCCACGCACACCACAGTCAGCTTTCAGTGTAATAAGTTATCTCCCCTAGCTGGGGGGAAACATTTTCACTTTTACTAGCTGTTATTTGTACAGGAGCAGGAGCAGGTAAACCCACAGGTTGGGGGTCACTTGGCCCCTCTGGTACTCACAACATTGCTGCATACTTCTAGCTTCTTGATGTAATCTCCCCAGGCTAGGGCCAGTGTGTGGTGTGAATTAGGCAACTGAATCACAAAGTCAGGCACGTGAGCCAAGAGGAAGCAATACACAATAGCAGTGTCAGTGGCTCAGTAGGTAGCACACTCGCCTCTGAGGCCAGGAGATCAGAGGGCTGTAGGTTCAGTTCCCAAATCTGGCATTGGGGTTAATATCCCAGTACTGACACTGTAGTGCAGCATGAGAGGGGTGCTGCACTTCTGAGGTGCTGTCTTTTGGATGAGATGTTAAACCAAGGTCCCATCTGCCTGGATTGGTGGTAGTTCAGGTGGATGTTAAAGATCCCATGGCACTCATCGAAAAGAGTAGGGGAAGTTTATCAAACAAAAAGAAACATAACATCACAGAAATAATTGAATTACAGAAAAATCATACACAGAAATATAATATTATTAACAGAAAAGAAAACCAGGAAGAAATCATAAATTTAAATAAAAAATTCTTCCACAATTTGTTGAATTTATCCCTGGGAAACCTTTGTTCATCATTTTCTTTAACCCTGAACAATCCTGCTTCTATTTGTGAAAGAATAACAGTAGTTAATACAATCTGTTGTTGAAAATATATTGGCACCGAGCCTGCCATAAAAAATATTGAAGAAAGGCAAAAAATACATTCAAAGTACTAGAATGATATCTCTTCCACATTCCTGTGTAATCCCCTAAAATCAAAGTATTATAAGAAATAAGTGTTAAAAAAGGAATATTCCAATGAAGTGCAGCATCTGCCCAAAATTGCTTACTATGAGGACAATCAATAAAAAAATGCACCATACTTTCCTCAATATTAGGACAGAGAAGTCTAGGACAATACCTATCTGTCTGTGGTTTATACTTTAAATTACCCCGAACTCCCAACCTCCCTTGAGCAGAAATCCAGACAATATCCCAAATATGAAAAGGAAGCCTAAAATCTGAAAGTTTGTGTAGAGCAAATACCATTTTAGTAGGCACACAGCTAGGAAAGATAAGATGGACCTGTTGTACCTCATAAACAATATAGGAATAAAAGGATTTTCTATCTAAAGACAGTAATTTTGGAAAAGGAACTTTCCATTGCTGCAGTTTTTTTTTATTGTGGCTACCCCATAAGAAGGTATAGAATCAGAAAGCAAAATTTTTAGTGGTAAAAGGGTCCATTTAGCAAAAACTTTTCCAATGAAAATGAGCCTATATTTCAAATCACAGTAACAGAGGTCCATAAATAACTAAAGGAAGTAAAAATATAAGGAATGGAAAAAAACAATAGGATTGTTCATATGCAAGCCACCTTTCTTAAGTGGTAAATAAGTAATTTCCCATTTTACTGGGTTCAATCGATTGCCCTACACCATTTGAAAGAATAAACTAAGAATTCTAGTTTCTAAGTTTAGTGGAGGTGGATATAAGTAACTTAAAAAAATAAATATAGGTAACAAAAATTTCTTAATAATCAAAACACTTTTTTTTTCCAAAATTTCCAATGTTTCCACATGTTCACCTTATATTCCCCCACCTTCAATTGTTGTTCCCAGTTATAAGTAGCCAAATCCCCATGTCCAAACCAAACACCAAGGATTTTTTGAGGGCCAATAACAAAAGGAATAGCCAAATTAACTCCCAGCTCCGAGTTAGTGGGAGCTAGAGAAAGTATAAAACTCTTTTCTGTATTAAGACATGTTCCAGAAATGCATCCATAATGATGGAAACCTCCAGAGCTAACTGTACAGAAGTGGTATTGTAAAGCAGTGTAACATCATCAGCATATGCTGTAATGTTCTCAGGTGGTAATGAGGGTGAGGGGCTAAACCCCTAATACATTGATCTCTGTAAATACAACAAATGACAGGAACAAGGGCAAAAATGTGTAAGAGGGGACTTAAAGGACAACCTTGCCTAACATCTTTGTTAAGAGACACCTCCATACCAAAGATTCCATTGACAGTGGGAATTATAGTAGCATATGTGTACAATATACGAATCCATTGTACAAACTGAAAAGGAATACCATATTTTAACAATAAGGGAAAAATATACCCATGTCTCACTTGATCAAAAGCCTTAGCCTGATCTAAGGCTACTATATAACCTGAAACTGAGCCCAGTTTACCTGCCTCAAAAAGTTCTCTTAAAAGGTATAAATTATACTGATTTTTTCGATTAGGTATTGCACATGTCTGAGCAGGGTGTATAAGGGAATTAGCTACTTGTAATAATCTATTATTGAGAATCTTAGCCAATATTTTATAGTCACTATTTAAAAGGCAAAGTGGTCACCAATTAGAAAGTAATTTTTTATCACCCTTTTTATACAAAAAATGAAAGAGGGACATACTGAAACCAGAGAACCGTGTATGAGAAGTTAACATAAAATTAAACACTAAAGGTAAAAACAAACTCATGAGAGAAAGAAAAGATTTATAAAAATCATTAGGGATTCCATCAATCCCAGGAGAAGTACCCGAAGAAAGTTGTTTAATTACTACTTCAACTTCCGCTGAAGAGATAGGCTCTATTAGGCAACGTTGCATAGATTCTTCTACTTGGGAAGTGAAGAGAAACAATCATCCAAAGGGCACAAGTAGGTTCTCCAGAATCATGAAAGGTGGAAGTAACAAATTGTTGTACAACTGACAACATTCCTAAATCAGTGATAACCAAAGTACCATCACTAGTAAGAAGACCGACATCAATGTATTGTCCAGGCGCTGTTTACACGCTTTAATATGGATCAGAAGCAGGCTGTTTATTTGTACCATACTGAAATTCCATTTCTAATGATTTAGCCCTGTTGTATTGGTATTGTTTCATCGTTTTTTTTATTTCAAAAATCTGAGTTTTAAATTTTGCACTATCATGTGGAGGGAAGGACATCAATTTATACAGCTGATTTTGGTGGTGTAAATATTGCAAATAATCGGAATTAGCTTTTTTCTGACCAAAACTAAGAAATAATTGTTTCAGGTCATTTTCCGATCTATCCACCACTCATAAATATTATCATAGAAACACAAAGTAGAATTACGGGCCTCAAAAAAAACTTCCAGGCAAAAGGAACAGTCTGGTGAACTCAAAAGGGACATATTCAACCTCCATCGTTGAAAAATGGAAAAAAAACTTTAGTAGGGAGATTATCCAAACCTAGGGTGCATAATAACAGCCTATGATCGGAAAACTCTGTAGGTGTAATAATACAAGAAGATGGTCTAAGGTGTTGCGACACAAAGAACATATCTATTCGAGTAGCATAAATATGCCTCTGGTATGTGGCCCCACTCACTGTGGTATGGAGATATCGATAGACATCTAACAAACTGGCATCGGAAACAGTATGTTGTAAGTGATGAGAATCACAGTACATTTTTTCTGTACAGTTCCCTTAAAATTAATATCCAATTCACAATTAAAATCCCCACCCCATATAATATGTTTTTTTGTATAGAGAAAGGGTTTAATGGTATCAAAAAGTTCTATCCTAGCTGTTTTCACTTGAGGGGCATACAAATTAATTAAATGAAAAGAAAAATCTCCCAAAGTGCAATCTAAAAGTAAAGCACGGCCTGGGAGAATATCTATAAGCCTGGTAATATGATATTGTGGATTTAAATAAAATCCAATACTGTCTACAGTATCCAAACCAAAGGACCAAAAAGAAGGACCCCACCGTCACCATTTTTTAGCTTGATCAATATCATATAAAGAAGAAAGTCTAGTTTCCTGAAGGAAAAGAATGTCCACTTTAAGTGAGTCTAAGAAAGAAAATACAGAAATCTGTTTTTTTAAATTCTTTAGACTGCACACATTGAATGACCCAATTCGTAAAGTGGCTTTACAGGTAGTATAGGAAAAGAAAAAAAATAAAGGCTCAGGAAACTCCTTTCTGGCTAGTCTTCCTTTTTTTCCTTTTTTCTCTTTAGATAATTCAGTAGATCTACTATCCTCATCTTCTGTTATCATTTCAGATCTGTGGAAGTATCAGATTTAAGATCAGAACCCTAAATCATCCTGCACTGGTAAAAAAATATTGTCTGTAGGTATAGGGGCTGGGGTTGTACGTTTAAGAGAGGCTCTGGTAAATCTTCTATTTTTAACAGTTTCAAACATGGGAGGGGGCATAGATTCACTAGTAGGTGTTACCTTCACACAAGAAAAACCTGCAGAAGAGGTAGCCAGAGAAACATCTAAACTATCCGCAGCAGGAGGTTCAGTGTTCAAAGGAGAAGCTTCAACTGCTACAGTAACTGAAAGAGGGCCCTCTTCCCCTTGAGAAGGGGGTGGTGGGAAAAGTAGAATCCCTTCTTTTCTCCTGTGCCCTATTTATGAGGTCATCCTGATCCCAGCCTTCTGCCCTATTTCGTTTAGCCCAGGGACATTGATGAAAAGCGTGGCCTTTTTCATCGCAAAGGTTACACTGAAAGATGTTTTCACAAAGATCAACAGAATGCCCATATGCCCCACATAAAGAACATTTAAGCATGTCACAGGTACTGCTAATGTGTGCTTTAGCCCCACACTTATAGCAGGCCCTGGGTTTTCCACCATACAACAAGACCCCCCCTATCCTTACCTAAAAAAACTATTAGGTAAATGAATAATTTCAGAGTTAACTTGAAACAATTTTACTTTAAACTTCCACCCTCCCGTCCAAATCCCTTCTAAATCAAGAATGGCTTCTGGAGGGCATAGAATGTCACACCGATTTTGTAACCAATGATAAATATCATTGACATTGACCCCCTAATTTCGAAACATAACAGTAATATGTCGAATCTGAGGTTTTGTAAGAGGAATTGCATAGAATGGGGTCCAGAGTGGAGTAGATTTAAGGGAAGAATATTTATCCCAAAATTTTTCTAGGCTATTATTATGTTTGAAACTGATGTCAAAGGAATCCTCACCAGAAATATGAATGAGGGCATAAATATCAGCAGGAAGAAAGTGTATAGAGCCCCTCAAAAGTTGTTTGGCCACATAATACCTGTCTGGATGTTCAACAAGACCCCTTTTATACTGCAAACTCACAGCATTACGTCGAGGTGCTTGATCTAACTTGTTTTTAAACAGTTCAGACATTAGTACCCTAGTAGACTTGTGAGGAATTGATTTATCTGAATTAAAAGTTGCAGAACCATTTTCCCCCTATCAGTACCCCCACCCTGTCCCAAGGACATACTAGGCACAATACAGGCCGCAGTGTGGTCCCCAACTGGATGCTCATCCTTAGAAAAACTTTTAATAGTAACAGACAGTTCAATACCTGAGCTCAGGGTAGAATCTATGGTGGCATGCATTGAAGAGATGATAGAAGAACCAGAGCCCCACTCTGGATCCGGTACCCATTGTCCAGAGGCTGTACATTTCCAGCCAGAAGTCTGAAGGGCAGAATCCACCGACCAGTCAGTTAAAAATTCCGTTGAATCCAACGAGAGTCCAAACTGCTGTCGCACAACTTGTGACATAGAACAGGAGGCCTGCGGAGAAGCAGCAGAGGGTGCAGCAAACTGCTGCAACAGCAAGGAACCTGGAAGTCCCAATCGGGAATCAGGAGCAATCTCAGCTGAAGGCACAGAAGCATGAGAAGAAGGAAGCAATCCAGGGGAAACAGACAATTGCACATTCGGTTCCAGCATTAAATCAGGTACCATCTCCGATACTGATGAATCACCAGTAAAATCCTGCAGATCTCGTTGTAGCACCAAAGCCGAAGGGTGAAAGGCATTTTCTTCCTGCATAGTGGGCACAAAATTCTCGGTAGCAACTATCTCCATATGCGATGTAGACTCAGAAAGCAGCACGTCATGCTGCACGACAGGCTGAGCTCCATCTGCCATCTCGCAGACAAACTCCCACACCTCCCTCTACTGGCCACAATGCAGCAGCAGAGTAGGGGAAATTCCCAGGTGTCATGGCCAAATTTCCCTCATTTACTAAAATAATACCACCAACAGCTTAATCTGGTTCAAGGTCAGTTGGCATTCATCTGTATCCCCCTCCCCCGGGTCGTGCCTGAAAATAGGCAGGATCTGTATAGTGCTCTTACCCGGTCAACAAAAACTAAATAAGTAAATAAAAAGTCCATTATGGCAGTACTCACTATAAGCTCCCCTCATGCATTAACACTGCTGCTCTGCACAATTCCCCACCATGTAACAACACCCACATCATGTCCTGAAAACCACGTCCCCAGCATAACCCCCTCGCATCCCCCACCCTGTCTCCCTACACCTCCACTACAGTTTCCACTCCCCTACACTTGCCCTCCCATCTCTACATATGGCCTTGCATGCTCTGGCACCTCCATTCCCTGAAACCCCTCTACCCTGCCCTCCCTCTCCTTCAGGACCTCCCAATCCCTATTGTTGTCACTAGACCTACCCATCCTTACTTCCAAAGTATTAGACCTAACAAGGTCCTTAAACTCCAGTCTCAGGACCATCCTTCTCCTCCTGATACTATCTGAGAATGTACACCCTAATCCAGGACCCTCCACCTCCATCTCTAAGCACTCTACATCTAATGGCCTTTGTATAGCTTCTATTAATATATGCAGCCTTCTGAAAAGTTTGAGAGCCTGCAGGTATGAGTAGCACAGTAACAACCAGATATCCTCTCCCTGGTTGAAATCTGGCTCACAAACACTACACCTGACACTGCAATATCCCTTACTGGTTATACTGTGTACTGACACGACCGCCTTGGTAAAAGGGGAAGAGGTTGTGCAATCTACATTCATGAACCTTTGCAGGGTCACACGCTCCCGCTGCCCAATTTGAAACATGCTGCTCAAGCACTCTCTCTAAAAGTCATCACTTCCTCAGGAAGAGCCCCCCTTTACATCTCCTCCATCTACATTCCCCCCTGAACCAAAAAGCTGCTTTCCCTTCAGTCCTTAACCATCTGTCCCTCCTGCCACCCAAAGCCAAAATTATTGCACTTGGTGACTTTAATACCAACTGGCACTTCTCCTCTGCTGCCCGCCTGAAGGATGCCATTGCAGTACTTGACCTCACACAAATAGTCCCTAATGTATTGAGTGACCACTCACCAGTGCTATGTCTCTGGTCCTGTAAGCTGGCTAAACCTGCCCCTAAAACAGTGATCCAGTGTCACCTCAAACCTAGTAAGCTGAAACACCATCTAACAAGCTGGGATTGGTCACCCACAGAAAACACCCCAAATATAGACTCAGCGCTCAACTATCTCATTTATTCTTTCAATGCAGCCTGTGATATCTGTGCACCACTCTCCAAATGCACTGCCAAAGGCCCTGATACACCATGGATTTCCCAGGCCCTATTAGACCAGATATGCCAAAGAGATAATCTCTGGCACATTGCACTTGAATCTGGCAAACCTACCAATAGGCAGCGCTATTAGGCGGCAAGGAACAAATGTACATGGGCCATCCTAAAAGTCAAAGCTGACCACTATCGAGCATCCCTACACCTCCTCCTGGGGCTTAGGACACAAGTTCTGGGATAACCTAAAGGATCTCAATGGTAAGCATGTATCCTCCCATCCATTTCAGCTCTGTATTAATGGGTGCATCACCACAGACCCCAATCACATTGCAAATGCCATTAACGCCTTCTCTCAAACTCAGTGGTGTACTCCCCCAAACTTCTTTGATCATATTACCCAACCTCTAGCACATAGCTCTTCATTTCTTCAAACCCATTTCCCAACTGGAGGCTAGATCTACCTACTTAAAGCTTTAAGCAAATCCCATTTCAGCAGTGATTCTCTGGATTTAAAATTACTGTGCCTAATGCTTGATGAAGTACTACGCCCCCTTACCAGTATCCTTAACTGCCACCTCTGCCTAGGAAAGTTCCCAGCCAAATGGAAAACTGCTCTCATCACCCCTGTTCACAAAAGTGGTGACCATACCTCACCAGGAAACTACTGCCCCATCTCCCTACTCCCCCCACTCTCCAAGGCCCTAGAAAAAATCATTGCTGACCAGCTCACAGATCACCTCACCAAATACAACCTTCTCTGCCATGAACAAAATGGCTTTTGCAAGGGTCACAGCACCACCCCAGCACTGTTAGAATTAGCCTCAGCCATTCACACATCCCTTGACAATGGGCACCTGGCTGGATAGGTATTTGTAGATCTGTCAAAAGCTTTTGACACCATTCATCACTCCCTTCTACTAGCTACACTTTCCCAACTAGGGTTCTCCAGTGATGCTGTTGGCTTGTTTGAAGATTACCTGTCTGAGCATTCCCAGAAGGTTAGGCTAAACAACATACTTTCTTCCAGTCTCCTGGTCACATCTGGGGTACCCAAGGGATCCATCCTTGGGGCCCCCCATTAGTATTTTTCTCAACTCCCTCCCATGGCTTGCTCTGGATGTCTACTTATATGCTGATGATGCTGTACTTTCACTACCACCCCAACCCTGTTATCCTACAACAGTCTTTTAATGAAGCTGAATCATGATTCTCCAAACACCATCTGGTCCTTAACTATAAAAAGCTAAAATTATGTTATTTGTTGACTTCCAGAATAAACGAGTGGTCTCCTGCAAATCCACTAACCCAATCAGGTACCCCTAGAACAGGTAAACTCCTTCAAATGCTTTGGAGTAACCCTCGATGCTGCTCTTAACTACCATGAACATATCCGCCTCCTTAGCGCCACTGTTAAGACCCGCACTGACCTATTGTACTGTCATAAGCACTTTCTCATGCCGGAGCTCTGCAGCTAGCCATCTCATCATCCAACCTGTCCCCATAGATTATAGGATACTGGTGTACAGTATGAGGCTGCTGTAAAACATGCATTGGCTTATTGTACTGTCATAAGCACTGTCTCATGCCAGAAGCTCTGCAGCTTGCTATCTCATCATCCATCCATCCTGTCCCTCATAGATTATGGGATACTGGTGTACAGTATGGGGCTGCTGTAAACACATGCATTGGCTTATTGTACTGTCATAAGCACTGTCTCATGCCAGAAGCTCTGCAGCTTGCTATCTCATCATCCATCCTGTCCTCATAGATTACGGGATACTGGTGTATGGGGCTGCTGACTCAAAGAATCAGGATATCATTAATCAAGACTTGTCGCTTGCCACTGGCAGTGAATGCCTGACCCACACCTGCTCTTCTACACTCTCATAAACTGGCTTGATGTTGATGGAAGGCTTAAATACCAGACCTGCCTTTTCACAAAGAAAATCACTAATGGTCTTGCCCCTCATGGCCTCTCATCCCCTTCTTCAGCCTGCTCCTGCCTTAAAATGTATCCATAGTACCAATAAATCCTGCTACTAGGTCCCCCTCTGCAGATCAGCGTTGGACCAAAGAACCTTTCATTACAGGGCACCCCTCTTGCTAAATGCCATCCCCAATACCATCTTCACTGAAACAAAAATTGCTGTTTCAAACACCTTCTAGGGAACAGATATGGTGAAGGGCATGCAACTACCTCTATCCTAACTTTTGATATGCCATCCTGCCCCTAAGTCCACTTCACCCACTTACAGTCCTCCCAACTATAAGTTACAATGCCTCTAGGCTAAGGCCTACAAGGAATGGCAGGCCTTCTTACCCTCCCAGTTTGGTGAATTGTATCCCAGTATAGACCCTTGATGTTACCTATGACTAAGCAACAACTGATTGCAGCAATATACTCTATGTAACTAAATGTAATCTGTAATGTAATTGAGAATAAATGCTTTCGGTGTACAGCCTGATGTTCCTTAGACCATGTTACCTGCTGGCAGTTGCAATTTTACTGTATGTAAGACCATGCAACTAAATGTAATTTGTGATGTAAATATGGATAATTGTTCTCAGTGTACAATCTGGATGTTCTTTATGACAATACTACCTACAGGCAGCTGCACTTTACTGTTTGTAACTAAATGTAATCTGTGATGTTAATGCAGCTGTTTTACTATGTCTAATATCTGTATGTATACTGACATACATCCTTTGTAAAAGAGTCCCTGACTAAAAGGTACGCAATTCTGATACGATAAATAAATAAATAAAAATAAATAAATAGTATTCAAGTCAAAGTAGCAAGTATCCTCACCACTCGAGTGACAAAAGAAAGCAGCTTTATTGATTAAAAGTTCAAACACATGCCATCATAGAAATCACAGTGTCAGGTCAAAAACACACAACTTCTGCCTCAACCAGTTTCACACATAATGCATCTTCAGGAGGCTGAACCAATGCCAAACTGAAGTGTCTTAAAGGGAAACTAACATGAATCATAACATTTATCAGTATTGATATCAATAGAAATCTGCTTTACATAAGCTACTGGCTGAACCTGTAACACTTTTAGGGTCAGAATTGTAATCCATTTAGTTTCCCCTTCCTTGATGGCTGCATGCATCCATTTTCCAAATCACAGGCACAGGAAATGACATCACATCAGGGGAAAACAGAGGGAAAATACAATGCTGTCAGCAATTCATAATGAATAGTTTTTGATCCCCTGAACTCTCAGGGACATTTGCTGTAAATTGTACTGATGGCATTTTCAGGCATCAGCATCCCTGCCATCTTACAAATTTGTAAAGCCACTGTTTCATGGAGCCCCAAGTATATTGCCCTGTTGTGAAAAAAACAGTTCTGTGCTGCCAGTGCCAAAAGTTTCTGAGCTCCTCTGGGGTTCTGCTGATTTGTATAATGTTTTGTGACATTCTAGTTGAGTGAAATGCTTTGTGCCCGTACGGTTTGCAGAGAGTCCTGCTAGTACCACTCTGAACAATGTTTGCACCAGTGCTGTTTTACATTTCTTTGTACTGAAGCTGTTGTGTATAATGCTTGTTTCGTTAGCATTATGTTGTGTAATCAGAAGCAGTGTGGTCTATTGGTTTGAATTTGAACACCTGATTTGCACCTGGGAGGTCACAGATACAAACCTCAGAAGAGCCAAATATCAACAGTGTGACCTTCAGCAAGTGACTTGACTTCCCTGTACTCCATTCCACTCCGCTGTACAAATGGGTAGAAATAGGATCCCACTGGAACAAGATGTTACATCTCAACTAGGCTACCTTTGATAAATCAGTTATTGTTTTGTGCTGATTTGTGATAGGGAAGATACCGGATATAAGTGATATTGAGAATATTCCACAGAGGACCATTTTAAGGGTTTAAAAATTAAAAGTATTTATTTGAACACTTAAGAAATAGGCTTTCTTTTATCAAAATAAAAAAAGGTTTATTTTTTTATAACTGCAGCTTTTTCACTCTATCTTGTCTTTCCGACATGAAACATACAGCAGCTCCTCATGTCATATGGAGACCTCAATCAGACATTGATGGAAGGGGGAGGGACCACTAGACTACGAGGGGCATATTTGTTAGATACGGGGATGGCAATCAGGAAACAGGGAAGGGGAGTGAGTAAAAAAAAATAATGAAGATGGCGATTGATGGGGTGGAGGGTGTCACTAGACACCAGGGTCAGGCAATGGGTGTGGGGGTGCAAACACCACATAAACAGCAGCTCACAGATCACATTGCAGTCAGTAGCAGGAGTTCAGCTGCAACTACGGAAGTCAAGAAATTCCTGCTGTTCTCATGCAGAGAACGCAGGGAAATGTTCCATTTACAAGATGGCACCAAGGATTTTGAAGTCTCAGAAAAGGTATTTATTGAGTCCTTTTAAAAAACAAACATCAGAATGTATCTAAACCGATCCAGTTTACCTACGTTCTGATGTTCGTTTTTTTTTTCACATCCATTCAGTTTTATTTAGTTTTATCAGTTCTGTTTCTCTCACTAACTGCCAACCAAAATGGTGGCAGCACAAAAAAAAGATTTCCCACCTGCAACACAGAATGAGCCGTCTGTGAAAAGCCATTATGTGCCTGTTACAAAGGATACTTACAATTTTAAGATGAGTGATCCGGATGCTTTTTCAATGTATTTTTCCAGGAGAGATCAGCTTGCATGCAACATCTGCTTTTCAGTAGGGTCTATTGTATGGCCGTGCTTTTACAGTTTTGAAACATATTTATACAGGCTAGCCCAACTGAGTTGTGATATAAGTTCAGCACAGAATCCTGCACTCACCACAACCATGTAGAAAAGAATGCTACTCACATCTGTGTTAAAGTGCAATCTTTATTGAGATGCCAGTGCAGGACACACCACACAATACCACACGCCTTGACATGTTTTGGACCACAAATCCTTTTTCAAAAGACATGTCTTCTGAAAATAGGACTTTTGGTCTGAAACACATCAAGACGTGTGGTGTGGTGTATTAGCAGCCATTGTGATTCTGACCAGAGTTTGTTCTTAAGGTTGCCTTCTGTCTAATATGGGGCAAATGGTAAATAGTCACTTCAATGTTTGTTATTCTTTTAACCTGTTTGGTCTCACTATAGCTAATGCCCAGTTCTGGACACACAAATCGGTACAGTTTAAAACAAAGTGAAGCATAATTTTTACACTGCTCACTTCAACATCAAGTCTCAGATTGCAATTGTTTTAAATAGCTTAAGCTGTTACTCAGTTGTTACACTTCACTGCGCCACTTACATGTTAAAGCAGGATTAATATTTCAGCTCCTAAACAGTTCCATACATGAGTTATAGTTTTCCTATTAGGTACCTTGTGTGTTGAAGAGCAACTGAAATGTCTCAGTATCTGTACAGTAAAATATTTGTCTTACAGTACCTCTGTTAGTGGTACTCACTGTACTGGGAGGTACTGTAGGCAGTGGTAGGTACTTTAGAACTTGATATAGACAAAATCAGAGATGAACATACACCTCCAAACACACACTTATAGAGCTAGCTAGACTAGTTCTATAAGAAAATTATCTTAGGTTCAATGAAAACATTACAGACAAATTATCGGAACAGCCATGGTAGTACCATGGCACCCACGTATGCAAATCTCTATATGGAGCAATTTGAAAATCAATTTATTACAAATCTCTTGTACAACTTTTTTACAAAACAACATCCTCTACAAAACATATAGAGATGATTTACTTTTTATCTGGGATGGGCCAATTGGAGAGCTAGAGGCCTTTCACAGATACCTCAACTCTGTGGATGACAAACTCCAATTCACTATAACAGCAAATGACTCTGAGCTCCCTTTCTTAGATCTATTGATTTACAAAGGCCAAAACAGAATACAGCATTGTCTATACAGAAAGGAGACAGACCAAAACAAACTACTCCTTGCACACAGCTACCACCCTACCCACATGACACAAAGTATACCCTATTCTCAAATGTTATGGGTCAAATATAACTGTAGTGAAAACATATCAGGGACCTGGGCTACACATATATGTCTGTGTGATTTATGAACAGGGGATATGGAAGGAAAATGGTGAATGAAGTGGCACATAGAGATACAGAACTACAGGAATTTAATATTACCAGTGAGGGTGGTGACAATACTGGTAACAGAATGATCTTGCCTTTAATATATTCAGGGTTCACTGAACCCATTAAAAGAAATTGTGCATAAACAGTGGGACACCGTAAGGCCAACAGGGATTGCTGACTACACAAATATAACAATAATAGCCTCTAAAAGAGTAAACACTCTGCGAGGTAGGTTAGTACACTCTGAATATAAAAACATGAAAACTAAAACTGGGCAACTGTTACTAGGACCACTAACACCTGGAATGGCACCCTGCAGCAGATGTCGCCACTGCAATAACACCTCTAGAAAAACAGAGTTTCAACATCGCAATAGCAATAAGAAATATTGACTTAAAAGTAATGTTTCATGTGCATAGACCAGGTTATTTATATGCTCACCTTCCCCTGTTCAAAACACTACATTGTTATGACTTCTCAGCATACTGTGGCCTTAATTGACAGTATTTTAATTGTGAATGTTTTAAATATACATTTTACAGATTATTTTGAAATCATTTACTGTATCTGTTGCATTATGTATAAGCCTTGGTTGTAGAAAGGTGCTTTACAAATAAATTATGATTATGATTATGACTACAAGACCGCTAAAGCAGAAGATAACGGAAAATAAAAGCAACATCAGATCCAGAAATGAAAACTCCCAGTGAAAAACTCTTTTGAAGCAGGTCAAAACCCATCATCATTAAAATTCTGAGGGATCGAACACATTGACCAACCAGATGTGGTGGTAACTGTATACAGGCATTGGAACATAGGGAGTTGTTTTAAATTTATACACTGAACACTACCAATGATAGATCTGGGTTGAATGAATAAGAACATTGGAGTGCCAGTTGGTAGTTACAGCACCTAGGTTAACCTTTCCCCACTCTGTAATATAACTGCCTGTCTTATCCCTCCCCCCCTTTCCACTGGGAACTCTGACATCACTCCGAAAAATATGCCAGCATACATGATGGTAATTGTATTGTTTGGAGACACCCCTGAATTGCTCAGGTGGCCACTTCTTTTGTGTGACCTTTCTAGCATTCATGACCTCCTATCATGTTTTACATACACAGTGGACACATTGCCAGTATGAATAAAATAGTGACTTTGGAAACTTTCAGCACAATATTTAAGTACTTGATCCACTCTTAGAGAATAGTGAATCTCTTTTGGCTGTACTCATTTATGACAGCCCAGTTTCACACTACAAGCTGGTAGTCAAGGTGTTTGAGATATTGTATAAAACAACAAGAGACTATCAAAAATCTCTGCCCAGATTACAAAAGTTAATATTTAGGACTAATTTAAATAAGGGTTGACATCTATACAGAACAACAAAAAGGCTTAGTAACGTTGTAAATCGATTCAAGAAGAACATTGTATTCTGGTACTGTACCACTTTATGAACAGACCCAATAGATTTTATGAACATCTCTCTAACAAGCTCTAACAACATTTGAAAAAATGCAATACAATCAGCTCAGATAGGCTTGCATCTGCGACTAACTGCAGCTGCTGTATAGTTCAGCTATAATTCTAAACATAATAGGATAGCCTAGGGGTGGAAAAAGCCTGCTGGGTGATCTGTCTGGTGTGGTGTTTACTGTTGCCTAGCAACAGTGTTTTCACTCGTACTGGGTCCTCTCTTCTCTCAACCCTCCCGAGTGTTTCTTGGCTCTGCCCCATGGCTCCCTTTGTAATATAAAGAAGCATCTACATAAATGCAGTGTTGCACATACCTCTGAGAGAGTAGGTGCACAGCCACATTCACAAAAAAAAATACCACCAACAGCTTCATCTGGTTCAAGGTCAGTTGGCATTCATCTGTATCCCCCCCTCCCCCAGGTCGTGCCTGAAAATAGGCAGGATTTGTCTAGTGCACTTACCCGGTCAACAAAAACTAAACTAAAAAAAAAAAAAAAGCATTTGACAATCTCGGAGGTAAGTGCCAAAGCATTTCATTTTGAGCACAATTTGGCAAGCAGTAAATGAGTACTAATAAAGTTTATTCTTTATGTGCAGAATCAATCTTTTGTGCACACACACTACTGCTGTGCCATGCCTACAGAGTGATGCAGCATGTAAGCAAAGTTTACAAATAATTACTAGATTGTGTAAATACTGCTGCTTCAAACCTAACACACAAGGTACCTAACAGTACAACTGTAACTCATGTATGGAACTGTTTAGAAGCTGAAATATAAATCATGCTTTAACATATAAGTGACACTTTGAACTGTAACAATTGAGTAACAACTTAAGCTGTTTAAAACAATGCAGTCTGAGACTGGATGTTGAAGTGAGAGGTGTAAAGTTTGCTTAACTTTGTTTTTTAAACTGTACAGATTTGTGTGCCCAGAATTGTGTAATAGAGCTATAGTGAGACTAAGGAGGTTAAAGGAATAACCAACCATGAAGTGAATAATTACCATTTGCCCCATATTAGATAGAAGGCAACCTTAAGAAAAAGGGTAATTAACGCTCATGCACTGCTTTTACCTTTAGTTATGATCGTAGTAAACCAAATTAGCCACATCAAGATAGAGGACTTAACTTCTTCCCTAGTTGGAAAGCACTTCCTATGTTAAAAATATTATGATGAAATTATTAAAACTAGAGTGATTTTAAAACCTTGTTTTACCCAGTACACACAGAATACCCCTAATAGCTGCATTACAACAATGATCACAATTGAAGCAAAGGAATAAAACATACTAAATATAACCAGAAGGTTTGTGAACAAATAATAAGCTTAATAGACACATATGCACTTAGATTGAATGCTGCAGATGAAAATGTTTTTAAGCTGATTTATTATATGGTATACAGTGTTGTTTTTTTTTTTAAAGTTAGCATATACTGGGAATTTGCTTATAAAGAAGGAGGAATGATGACTTCTAGACTGAGTTCAAACAGTGCTTTTCCAAATATTTCTAAATTAAATAAGCCATAGTAGTGGAAACGAAGTGCCTCTATTGCACAGAATTTAGCTAGCAGCAACAGTATATTCATGTAATCATGTTACAAACTGATACCTGAAATATGATATAAAGTGTATTAATAATGTGAAGACATGGTATTAAATTAACAATAGACAGCACACACCCTGTAGTGGTGTGAACTACAAATAGCATTGCAATTTTTATTTATAAAAATGTTTATTAATATGTTTTCCTTCTAAAAAATATATTAAACACAATATGTAATTATGTTTAAAAGTAGCTCCTCAACCCTGAAGATGCCATAGCTGGTGAAACTTTGTTCAGGACAGTCTAATTGATAATCAAATATAGAAAAATAAAAAAATTTTGAACATTTCCTGTAGTGGTTGGCCTTTTCCAAGTCTTTTCTACCCTGACTATTTATGAGCCAAATTCCAAACTGTCTGGGGGCTAAGTGATGAAAAAAAAAAAAACAGCAAAAAACATATTTTTCTTAACTTCTTTTGCTATTCAGATCTTGGAATGTGCACATCAGACTAGAAAAAAACTTGGCATGTCATTTTCAATGTTGGAATGTTATTTGCAAGACCTTCTCTGTCCCTATTGCCCCCTCCTCCCACTCCATTTTACTGATGAGGGATTGCTGGAGATTCCCAGGGTCCATTTAAAGACCTCAGGTGCCAGAGCTTTTCGTTTGTGGTCCCGACCCTGTGGAACTCTCTACCTCATTGGATTAGAGAGTGTCTGTCCACTGAGACCTTTAAGTTCATGTTAAAAACATATCTATTTGATTGAGCATTCATGGATGTTGGTTAAATGCAGAAGTCAGTGTGCTGCCTGGTTTAATCTTGGGTGTTTTCATGTTGATTTCTGTTTTGTTCTGTATAGGCACTTTGGAATTGGAAAAGTGTATTTTTTTTGTGCCTCCCTGCACCCTGTCCAATCACTCCTTCAGGCCCCCACATGGACCCCACCCATCCTGGTAGCTCCCTACCCCACCACCCCTTGTCACAGCTGACCTCCAGGTATCCCTGATGTATCCCTTCATCAGGATGGTCCCTTATCTTCATGAGGGATGAGCCTTGAAGCCATGTGGCACAACCCTGGGTGCTGCTGAGGTGACAGATGGAGGCCTGGGAGTCCAGAGATGGGAGTCGGGGAGGCCATCACCTGATTGGCCAGGGTGCCATTTCCACTTCTTTCCCTGGGGGAAGTGGTGTGCCACAGATGTCAATGTGAGTGCCGATTTCTGCCACTCCCCCAGATGTCTTAGGGCTGGATGTACTGCTGTGCCCCAGGCCTCCACCAGGGGCCAGCAGATGCTGAGCCACATCCACACCCTCCCCAGAGAAGGTGAGCTGTTGCAGGATGCTCTGACCTTCTCCCCAGCTGGCCCTCCAATTACCTGGGTCTTTTCCTGAACCCGGGTCACCAGCATCACAGGCGGAAGTCTAATCACTGCATCGATGGGTCGATGGAAAAGTGCTTTATAAATAAAGTTTGATTGACTGATTGAGTGATTGTTTAATTAGGTCTTCCCCCAAAACTGGACATGCAAAATTTTGTGAAAGTCTTTTGAATGGTGGCAAAGCTATTAAAGTGCAAAGTTACTGTAGGGGTTTAACATTAAACAGTATACTCAATCCTAACTATAGTGGTGCTACCACTCCACTATTATCTCCCTCTCTATCCCTCGCTATCATGCTTAACAAGTCAAAGGTGTGACTTAGATATAATAATGAAATAGAATAGAGTGGAAGGAATGTGAGAAAATGGCACTTGTGTATGTAAACTGCATTTTTTTGAGACTGATAAATTCTGGATGATAAGGATTCTGATATACTGTACTGACTAGTTGTGCAGATGAAAAAAATGAGATATGTAGATACAAGATTCTTTCCCACCTTCTAATTAATTCAACAAGTAACAGCTGGCAATGCCAAATATGATGGTAAAACTTGCAGATAAAATAGACTTGATGTTGCAAAATGCTGCACATAGCTTATTTTATATGAAATAAAACAAAGTTGTATGCATAAATATACTTTGTTTTTTCTGCAGTAAGAGTGTTAGAGAGGATGCTAAAAATGTCCACCATACTAAAGGGTAACAGCGTGAGGAAATCAACAAAAGTTAACAAAGTGGATGGGACAATCCAACTGTAATTAAGAGAGAAGCTGTCGATGATATTCAATTATCGAATTTTTGGGACCGGAAACAAAAAGGACAAAAAACATACAGTGCTAAATAAAATTATAAATTACACTCTTAGAAACTGTATAGAGAATAAGACTGCAGCTATAGAATGCACAGAGTCTGAGGAAGATTCTGATATGAGTGGGAGAACTATGATGGGCCAGAAAGACAATTAAAGTAAATCAGATGTTAAAAACCAAGGAAAATGTAAAAGGGAAAAAAGATAAAATTAGTATAGGAGGAGAGGACAGTGAGAATGAAGATCAAGAGAATAAGGAAAAACAGTAACATTTTGTTAAAAGAAATGAGAAGTGGATGCAATACAATGAAAAACATGTTTGATGCTTTATCCAAACAAGTTTCAGCAATTGCTAAATAGATAGAATCTCTAAATATAAGAACCAGTACATTAGGGGATCATGTGAGCAGGTTAGAAAATGAATAAAGACCACTGCAGACATCTATGCAAAAACATAGAAAAGAACCAAAAACCTTGCAAGAAAAAGTTGAACAGATGGAAACTAGATCACGTAGATGTAATATAAAACTAGCAGCAGTTCCAGAAGGAGTAGAAGGTGGAAACCCACTAACATATTTTGAACGCTTTCTGACAGAAGCACTGGGAAGAGAGTATGAAACTCATAACATGATCTTAGACATAGTCCATCATGGCTTTAGAAGCAATAATTACAACGGTAACTTTCTGAGATTTGTTTTTGTTAAATCATTAAAATATCTGGGTTTATGGCATGCTGCTTATAAAGTGATCACATAAGGACGTTTTACCATTTGATGCCTGCATCCGGGGAGAACAGGATTCCTTCTGTTCTGTTCTCCTGGATGCAAAAAGCTTTTGATTGTGCATCCTTGATTTTTTATTTCAAGTTTTAGACACATTTGGTTTTCCCAGGAGTTCCAAAAATGGATGAAGGGGTTATATTGTAATCCTACTTCCATATTTGGTGAAATGGAGGCTGTCTTCCCTTTGTTTGGTAATGCAGAACTAGGCAGGATTGCCCGCTTTGTTCAATCTGTATTTAGAACCCTTATCCAGCACCTGTTGCTTAATCTGGCTGTGCATGGGATCCCTGTTGGAGGGGGTCGATATAAATTGTCTGTTTATGGTGGTGATTTGCTCCTCCACCTTGAGGAATCCATTCTTTCAATTCCAGCGGTCTTAGAAGAGATAAATCATTCTCCCTTCTTTCAGTATACAAATTGAATTTGACAAAAACTAAGGTTCTCCCCCTTAATGCCTATGTTAGTAAGCAAGAGATTCTGGACCTTGGGTTGGAATGGGAACCAAATATGTTGACCTATTTGGGTCTCCATCTTACTCATAATCCCTCCACATTAATCAAAGAAAACCTTATTCGCCTCCTGCAAGCAATTAAATCTGATTTACAATGCTGGGTGGCTCTGCCTCTTTCCTTATGGGGCAGAAAATGCATGATAAAAATTAACATCTTTCTCCGGTCATTATACCCAATTGGTATGTTACGCCTGTATCTTCCAAAATCCTGGTTTCTTAAGCTGCAGCAATTATTTAATAATTTATTTTGGAAGGGGGAGGGGTGCAGTCTGGTGGGTCTACTTTAAACTTACTCTGGTTTACCATAGATTCACTTATGGAGTGCCCTGGGACTCTTAATCTTAACTCTGAAATTGTACTGCTTGGGGATTTCAACATCAATTAGCTCTCCCCTATCACTAGCCCATACAAGGATGCAGTCTCAGCAGTTCACCTCTCTCAGCTTGTTGAATCACCTACTAGGATAAACTACAAGACCAGAACATCCACATGTCTGGACTAGGTACTATCTAACTGTCCTGACCACATTTCACACACAGCAGTACTCCCGGATGTCTGTAGTGTCCACTAACTGGTCCTCTTCCATTGGTCTAATAATTACTCCAAACCCCCAGCTAGAACAGTCACTAACAGGGTCCTTAAATGTGGGCATCTTGAACTGTTAAAATCTGACTTCTGTCATCAGGACTTGTCTTTAGTCTATTCCTCCAGCACTGTTGACTTAGCAGTAGATCAATTTATCCACCAATTCAACATGTGTGTTAGACATGCCACACTGAAAAAGCATAAAATCAAAGGGCATAGAAAATAATGGTTCTAACCTGAACTCCTTGAATGTATGAAAATTAGGGCCCATCTGTGGCACAGATCCTGAGCCATGGGTAAACAAGCCGACATCCAGAACTACAAAGAAGCCTGCAATGACTGCACAAGGGCCATATGTGCTGCAAAAAACATTACTATAAGGATGCCCTTACACGTTCTTGGAACAGAAAGACAACAAGACACCACCCACAATGCTTACCATAGATGGCATACTAACTCTGGATTCCTATACCATAGCAAATACTTTTAATGAAGCTTTCTCAGATCTGAGTGGTGTTCTACCCCTTGATTTCTTCCTCCAATCCAACACTAGGAATAGCTCTAGTGCAGAAGACCAACCACCTGCTCAACCTCCATTCCTTTTTAGAGTCATCTCAATGGGTGAAGCTAGTAAATACCTTCTTGTGGTTCTAGGAAAGTCTAGATTCAGTGGTGACTCCCTTGACCTTAAATTTGTGGCACTAACCCTGGATGATATTCTCGCTCCATTGACATATTATCAACACCTTACTGAGATACTCTCAATTACCACAAATATGGAAAACTGCCTTAATGACAACTGTTTTAAGAGTGGGGACCAGACTCACATGGTAACTAAAGATCCATTTTGATCCTCCCACCATTATCAAAAGCACTTGAATGAATAGTTGCAGACCAATTGGTTGAATGCCTAGAAAAGTATCAAATTCAATGTCCACAGTTGCATGGTTTTTGCAAAGAACACAGCACCACTACTGCAATACTTGAGTTTCCAAATATCAAACATGGTGGATAAGGGTAATGTTGTTATAGCAGGAGAGTTTAATCTTCCTAACATAAATTGGGCCAAAGCAACTGCAACTACAGCTAACTATCAAGTAATTTTAGATTTTTTAGAGAACATGGAGTTGCATCAGATGATAGTCGAATCTAACTGAGGTAACAATATATTGGATTTACTACTAACCAATGTTCAGGATGAAATAAAAAACATTCAAGTTAGTGCTCCACTATAAAACAGTGATCACAATATTATTATGTTTGAAATCAATAAAAAGAAAACTTTTACCAAGGGAAGATCATTTTTCAGAAACTATAATAAGGCAGATTAGAATTCCATCAGGCAACACCTTCGCAACATGGATCTCCCAAACTCTCAAAGTTGAATGTTATTGAGGCATGGTCCTTATTTCCTAGAATCATTAAAACTCTGGAAGATAAATATGTACCACTCAAAAAAAATGTATAACAATAAAGGAAAGAAACCAATTCATTAAAGAGAAAATTAAAAAAATGTTTTATATCATTGAAAAAGTCACCAACTATAGAAAACATTAGTAAAAAATAAAATGTACTAAAATGACTTAAAGCAACCATACTAAACTCACACTTGAATATTGAATACATGATAACCCATACAAAAGACAATATGAAGGGATTCATTTCTACAGTAATAATAAAGGGGCTCATCTAGGACAATAGGTCCCTAAGTAATCAAGATGATACATACAGTTACCCTGAAGATACGATCTCTATATTCAAGGACTATTTCTGCTCTGTTCATACCGCCAACCAAACTACCCCAAAGACAACCCATATAATTTTTTCATTTCATTTTTCTTTTTTGTACTTGTAAATCCAAATGAGCAAACTACCCGTTTTCATTGGAGACAAGTTTAAAACTAAAAAACACACAAAAAATTAACAAACAAACATAATACAAACAAAACATTCAATCAATAAAATACAATACATAAAAATACGTCATGTTTCCAAAGATAGCCACTGTTTTAACCGTGTCTTATAAACTTGGAACACAGTCATAGCAGTAACATGGATGTCTGTAATGCACATTTAATAAATGACAAACTCAAAAAACTGGATAATAATAAATCACAGGGCCCTTCTGGCTTACACCCCTGTCTGCTTAAGGAATTGGCTGACTATATTTCAGTACCATTATTATAGGTAATAAATCATTAAAAGAAGGCATATTTCTAACTGATTGGAGAACAGCCATTGTGGTTCCCCATCTATAAAAAGGGTAATAAGAGTACTGTCTCTAATTATAGATCTATAAGTCTAATGTCAATAGTCAGCAAAACTATTGAAAGTAGAATTACAGATTTTATTACAAATCAATTAAGGGACAGATGACTGCAAGATATAACACAGCATGGCTTCACAGTGAAAAGAAGCTATAATACCAATCTTATCAGCTTTTATAACAAGATCACTAAACATCTTGACCAAAATGTACCAGTGGACATAATGTTTATCGATTTTGAAAAAGCCTTTGATACATTACCACACTCAGGATCATCAGCAAAATTGGATAAACTGATGATAGACCCTTATATAACTCATTGGGTATCAGCATGACTTAGGGATAGAACCCAAAGGGTACATGTAAATGGGCATCTTTTTTGAGTTAGGTACAGTGACCAGTGGTGTCTCTCAGGGATCAGTCCTGGGGTCTCTTCTTTTCAATCTATTTATAAATGACCTTCAAGTCTCTAGTAATAATACCTTACTAAAGTTTGCTGATGACCTTAAACTTGGGGGACTAGTAGGTACTGTAACTGGACAACAAATTATGACCAAGGACCTTGATACAATAGTAAAATTGGCAGAAGATCATGAAATGAGGTTTAGTCTAAATAAATGTGTTGTTATGAAGTGTGGTAACAACAACCCTAAACAAAATTACCTGATTTATAACCAACTGTTACAGATAGAGGATGTAACTAGAGATTTAGGAATTATTGTTACTCAGAATATTAAATACTCAACACACTGTAGGCAGTGATGAAATGTAAACCACCTGACAACTTTTGTTAAAAGGTAATTTACAAATAAGACCAAATTGGCTATGTTGCCCTTTATAAAGAATACATGTGTCCACATCTGGACTATTGTTCCCAATCCTGGAGTCAATGGTTTTTCATAAGATTCATAAGATTTAACAAGTCCAGTAGAGTTAGCCATATTGACCTGGGCCAAACTAGGTGCTTACTTGGAAGCACTTGCTACCATTATATTTATCTAGTTTAGTTTTGAATTCATTCATTGTACCACTACAGACTGTGGTTGTCGGCAATGAGTCCCAATGAGATATTACTTTCTGAGAAAACCAGTTTCCCCAAAAGTTTTTATTATTGTGTTCACTGCTTAACTGCAGATGATGGCCCCTGGTGTTTTTAAGCTAACTCTTGGGATCAAACCCAAGGCAATCCCAAAGATCTTTATTACAGAATGCCCTAAATACCATGCACATGTCACCCCTGTATCTCCTACAATGGAGTGAGTAGATCCCCAGTGCCTGAAGTCTCTCCTCATATGTCATACCAAGACACTCACCCACCATTCTGGTAGACCTCCTCTGCACACCCTCCTGGTTAAAACAAGTCATTTTGTTGTTGGGAAGGGCTCAGAGAAGATTTAAGAAACAGATATCCAACTTAACACATATTGATTACAAAACTACAATAAAAAGCCTAAAACTTTGGTCTTTACAGATAAGGAGAGAAATAGGTGATTTGCTAACTTTGTATAAAATTTAAATGATACAAAAATGTCAGCGGACTTAGAAATAACCTATAGAGGTACAGCTGACAATCTGAAAGGACATAATAAGCAGGTCCAGGGAGAAGTATCCAAGACTAACGTGAGGTACAACTTTTCTTACCAAGAGCAATCAGTTTATGGAATAAATTACCACATAATATAATTAATTATACCATGGACCTTCACCAACAACCAATCACATCAACAGGCTGCCACCTTACCACCACTGTAAATCCTGTGATAACCAATGCAAAAGGTGCCAGCCGGCCAAATGTAAAAAAAAAACAGCAATCCGACCTCAAAATGAAACAATGGCAACCACCATTTTGTCTCCCCCTAAAACTGAGACCAGGAAAACACACCTCCATACATCAGGAAAAAAATACAAAACAAAGTAGAAGCCTAAATTACTTATCACAATCAGACATTTTTAACTGTCTCCCCATAACCACTTCCACCCTGCTCACCTCTTAGTCATATTTTTAGTGTCCGCTCCATTCCATTCCTGTTCCCTTCCCGGTACACTTCTGCTCTGTGTCCCGTAGTGTCCCTCCATCACTGCTAAAATATCCATAATTCCTATGTCAGTGGCAGCCCCTCACCAAAAAAAACACACATTAAAGAACCCCTCCAACTGCAGGAATTTCCCATGGCTCCATTTCAACTGTGCAGGCTATAATCCAGAAGTTGTATAACGGCAAACCATTACAAGTCACAACATACCACACACTCACTATACCACACAAAAAACAGAAACAAAACATTACTCCACCACAAATCACAGCCCTCTCTTGACATACTGAAAACAAAAGGGTTGTAGTCCTATATATGACACTCATGGAAAGAGCCCTAGCAACCAAACACAGCCCTAGCAACAGAGAACTATTTTTTTCTAGCAGTGTAACAAACACAGTAAAATTGAATAAAAAAAGCAAAAACAAATTTTTTATTTTATCTGTGAAAGGGGTTTAGGTTTAGTTGTACCCCCCATCTAGCTATACTTCCCGAATGTAAGAGGGCTGTGTTTTGCTAGTGCAGTCCTTAATACAGTGGTGTCTAGTTAATCTTGTTTATTTAGAGGCAACTAGGAACTACCTGTGCTGCTGGAGTGATGTTTACTTCTTCTTTTCTCAGAAAAAGCTGTTGCAACAGTGCCCTGTAATGCTAGTCTATCCACTAGCCTTTTTCTGTCCTTTTACTCTTTTTGTATTTTTTCTTCCCACTCACTGGCCACATGTAGGTATTCTACCTCTCCCTTTCTCTTTCCATTTCATCGTCACTCCTGTAGCCCTCTCGCTGTCTGTAAAAAAAACCAGGATTATTGAGAATTGCCATTTGTGCACTTGTGTAAACAGGAGAAACCTTGCAAGAGGCAAAAACAGTGCCTAAAGAGCCACAGGAGACTCCTTTTCTGGGTTTCAAGTATTCCTTTTTTGATGATAAAGTAGTTAATAGTGCAGCAGCGCTTGTGCTAGCTTGCGCAGGGACACTCCTTACTAATGAGGCTGCACAGCATTGTATATGAGACCTTCCTTTAAAAAGACAGATAAAAGACAGATAAAGAGATAAATAGCTGTAATAAAACTTATTTTGAGAAATACAGAGTACAGAAGGGTTCCTATCATTGTACTCTACTGTTTAGAACCTTTAGGTGAAAAAGAAGAAGCAATTGCACATGTACCTGTGTTCTAGGTAGAAAACTGTTGTTTGTTGAACTTCAGGACCTCCCTGCAGAATGACTGTGTTACTTAGGGCCGGCCGGCCATGTTTTCTGCCTATTTATAATAGTTACTGCTGGGAGGAGCCTGACTTCCTGGAATATTCTTTATTTTTGTTTAATAAGCCTTATTATTTGCACTGATATGTAGCTATCTTTGTACAACAGTATGATAAGAAAGGTTTATGTAATGAAATATATTTTTGTAGCCTTTAAAGGTATCTTTTTGATGCAATTTATAAAATGTGAGGTGCATAGTGGGTCATGAGACTTGTAACTTATATATGTGCTTGGCTTGTAGAGCAAGTCAGTTG
The DNA here is from genome assembly GCA_016271365.2 of Neoceratodus forsteri. NCBI lineage: Eukaryota > Metazoa > Chordata > Ceratodontiformes > Ceratodontidae > Neoceratodus > Neoceratodus forsteri. Next base: position 44,681,109 of record JADMNL010000035.1, read on the forward strand.
TTGGAGCTCTACTGTTCCTGTCCCCTAGCAGGCTACTAGGTGGATGTCTGAAGCTGTTTGAGAAGCCAATATTAGACCTCTTTTGTGTTGTTATTTTACTTTATTTTCCATACTCAGTCCGCTTATTTTTGTCTGCTGAATAATAAATTTAGGTTGAAGTTTTGCATCCTGAACATTGCCTGGACTCCATTTGTACCCATGATCACACTTGGTGTTAGAGGTGGGATTCGAGAGGCAAGTGCAGCTCTTAGTAGTTTTTGGTGCTAAAAAACCATGGAGGACCAGAAGCAGAAGGCCACAGAGGAGGTGCCCATTCCAGGGGGAGTTTCCACATGAACTATGGTGGAGAAGTATCAACTACCCTTATCCAGTGGTCTGGGTGATGTGAGGCGGAAGGAGGCCAGGACTGATTCCAAGAAGGAAATAAAGAAAGAAGGCACAGAAGGAGAGGATTCTGATTCTATGGAGGAGGAAGAAGATGTGCCCCCTTCTGAGATACAGGACCTCCTAAGATGGCTTTGTGTTAAACAATTGGACTTAGAGAAGCAAAGAGAGCGGGACAGACTACAAAGTGAAGCCAGGTGGGTTGACACTATAAAGGTCATACAAGTATTAGGAACTAATCATCAGAGTCATACCAATGAACATACAAACATATGAAGAAGCCAGCAGAAGAAGGCCATTTGATCTATCAAGTCTGCTCATACTGCAGGGTCCACATGAGGGACCAAGAGATGTTAAGCTAACCAAACTGGATGACAATGATGATATTGAGGCATTTATAACAACTTTTGAACTGGTGGCTACAGCCTGTGGGTGGCCCAGGGACCAATGGGTGGTTCAGCTAGCCCCTTACCTTATGGGGGAAGGCCTAACTAGCCTATAGCCATGTGGAAACCAGACATGCCACGAACTATGAGCATGTGCATCAAGTGATACTAAAGCACTATAACATAAGTATTGAGATCTATCGTCAGAGATTCCAGACCTTCCGGTACCAAACTGCTGACTTCCCACAGGAGGCATATGTAAGACTGCAAGACTTATGTAAAAAAGTGGTTACAGCCTTCTATAAAGACTATGGACCAGACAGAACACCAGGAGGAAGGAGCTACTGGTATAACTAAAACTTCTCTACTGGGACTAAGAACTAGATCTCTTGTACTGGGACCTTCAATTTAGGGTAAAAAACATACAAAAAAAGGAGTTAGTGTGTTTGTCAGAGGTAGTTGAAGTAAATTGTTATCTGTTATCTGTGTTATCTGTGTACTTATCTAGGTGCTTGTCACAGGTGTCAGAAGGGAATTGTTATCTGTGAAATTAACTAAGTGTAGAAAGATTTGCAAAGTAGGGGGAGTGGCTTAGCTAGAAAGAGCCAGGTTAAGACCAGATATAAACACTGCCCTAGATAGCTTCTGCCAGAGAACAGACAGAACACCAGGAGGAAAGAGCTACTGGTATAACTAAAACTTCTCTACTGGGACTATATTGCACTCCTTCCCTCCTCTCCACCCTCCCACCATAAACCAGTTCTACTTTAATAGGCACGGGATTTAACTGTTTGGGAGCAGGAAGTGAGTGATCACAGAACCACCAAAGACTCACCATCCTAGAAGGGCAAGAGTAGCTCTCCATCCCCCCCAGCTGCTGTAGGTCTGACTTCGAGCAAGTAAGGAGATAACTGAGAAATATAGGAACTTCTTGTCTCAGAACAGGAAGATCAGGAGCTAAAAGGGTGTAGAGGCAGTAAGTAAGTAGAGAGAGAAGAAAAAAGAAATAAACAAACAGAGGAAAGAGTAAGTATTCCAAATAACAGTTAGAGGGCCAGAAAAAAGACATGATGGGAGTGGTGCAGTGCAGTGGCTGTGGAGCAGCAGTCTTCTGGGAGATGTTCTGGAGGATGCAGTGTTGTCCCATCTGCAGGCACCTCTCTGGGCTGAGGGAAGAGGTTGCTCATCTCCAGGCTGAGTTGGCCAGGATTTGTGGGACCTCCTCTCCCACCCAGGGACCACCAGGGTCACTGCTGTTGCCTCATAGGTTGCTAAGAAAGAGGAGTGGTTGGACCACAGTGGGCTTAGGGAGGGAGAAGGTGGTGGAACAGAGGTGCATCCTTCCAGTTGTACCTCTCCCCAGTTTCTATGCTGTTCTGGAAAAGTGTGGTTCCTCTACGGAGGCACCTACAGTAGAGACCAAGGAGGATGCTGGGAACCTCCACAAAGGAGACCCACAGAAGGGTGGCATGGGATGCCACAGGGAAGGAAACAACTCCTGGTGGGGGACTCCATTGTTAGGAAGGTAGAACTGGGGGAGGAAGGGGAGAGGCAGGTAAGGTGCCTGCCTGGCGCCATGGCTTGGAGGGACAGGGAGCAAATCCTCAGGATCACAGGAGCAGCTGCACAGGAGAGGGAGCTGGATGTAATTGTCCACCTAGGGACAAATGACCTGGCTAAGAAAGGGGTCAGAGCAGCACAAGAAGTGTTTGTGGAGATGGGCAGAGGCCTTAGACAAATAGCACACACGGTAACCTTCTGAGGTGCTGCCTGTCTATGGCATGGGTCATGTTAGGTGCTCACACCATGGGATTCAATCAGTGGTTGAAAAACTGGTGCAGAGCTCAGGGATTTGGCTTCATTGGGGACTGGGGGTTCACCTGGAGGGATGCAGGCCTATTGTGGCATGATGGCCTGCATCTGTCCAGGAAGGAAAGCAGGATCCTAGGTGATAGGTTTAAATACTTCAATGACAAGCATTTAAACTAGCCAAGGGGGGAGACACTGGAAAAGAGCAGGGAAATCCTAGCCCCACCCCAAAATATCAGGGTACTAAGTGAGGTGGACACCAACATAGAGATGTCAATAGGGAGGCACAGAGGTAACTGGAGAAAGTGACAAATGCAGTATGGACAGGGATGGGGCAAAAAGGGGTAAGGCCAGCAAGAAATGGAGGGTAATGAGTACCAACACCCATAGTCTGGGCAACAAGCTCCCTGAACTGGTGGCCTTGATGGTAGAGGGATGCCTGGATATCATAGCAGTCACAGAAACATGGTACACAGAGAACCATGACTGGGATATTAACATACCAGGGTACACAATCTACAGGAGAGACAGGGAGGGCAGAAGGGGGGGAGTAGCTCTCATGTAAGGGAAGGATAAAAGTAACTGAACAAAAGAGTAAACAGGGAGGAGAGGAGGCACTGTGGGTCACCTTAGAGACTGGAATGGCACCACAATCCTCACAGGGGCTGTATATAGACCCTCATGTCAGGGGGAGGGAATGGACAAGGATATGGTAGAAGGCATACTTAGGATAGCAAAGAAAGGGGAGATACTGTTGATGGGGGACCTTAATATGCCAGATGTTAACTGGAGTGCCTTTGCAGCAGGCACATCCAAAAGCAGGGCCATTCTTGATGCCCTTCAGGTGGCATGTCTCAGACGGCTAGTTTTGGAACCTACTCGTGAGGGAGCAATCTTACACTTCGTACTCTCAAATGGGGACAGTGAGAGGATCTCAGATCTAGAAGTGGGTAGCCATTTGGAAACAAGTGACCACCAAACAGTGTGGTTCATGATAAACTCAGCTACAGAGTCAAGCCATACAAAAATGAGGGTTCTGGACTTCAAGAGGGCTGACTTTGGCAAGATGGGAGAAGGCCTTAGAAAAGCACTAGCAAACAGGCTAGAAGGAGGGATGGAGCAACAATGGGGAAATATTAAAACTGCCATCACAGAGGCAACAAGCCTTTGTATGAAGCAAATAAACAAATCAAAATGAAAGAAAAAGCCACTATGGCTCTCAAAAGAGGTGGCGGTGAAGGTTAGGGAGAAAAAGATAGCATTTAGGAAGTATAAGGAAACACAGAAGGAGCAGGACAGAGAACTGTACCAGTTAAGGCAGAAGGAAGCAGGGAGGGTAGTCAGAATAGCAAAGGCACAAACTGAGGAAAAGATAGCTAACTCGGTTAAGAAGGGGGATAAAACCTTTTATAGTTATATCAGGGAGCATAGAAAGACACAGGGAGGGATAGTGAGGCTGAATAGAATGGATGGTGGGTGGGCAGAGAGTGACAGTGAAAAAGCAGGGATACTGAATGAATTCTTCTGTTCAGTATTCACAAAAGAGGAAGTGGGGGAGGTGCCTAATCCAATTAAAAGAAGCACTCTGGAGAGGGGGGTCGATCCCAGTCCTTTCACAGAAGAAAGGGTTCTGAAAGTACTCCTAAAACTGAAGGTGGACAAAGCAATGGGGCCAGATGGAATTCACCCCAGAATTCTAAAAGAATTAAGCAGAGAACTAGTGACACCACTGACTACCCTTTTTAACAAATCATGGGAGGATGGTGTGGTACCTGAGGACTGGAAGAAGGCAGATGTGATTCCCCTTCACAAAAGTGGGACCAAGACAGAGGCAGGAAACTACAGAGCTGTCAGTTTGACCTCTGTGGTAGGGAAAGTGATGGAATCACTTCTGAAAGAAAGAATTGTTGAGTACCTAGAGGCCAGTGGGGTACAGGACCCAAGGCAGCATGGGTTCACAGCGGGAAGGTCATGTCAGATGAATCTAATTGATTTCTTTGACTGGGTGACCAAAGTAGTAGACCAGGGAGGGACTGTGGACATGGCCTACCTAGACTTTAGCAAGGCATTTGATACAGTCCCACACAAAAGATTAGTAGTCAAATTAACCAGCCTGGGAGTGGGTCCCAGGTTGGTAGTCTGGGTAAAACATGGGCTGAACAACAGAACACAGAAGGTAATTGTAAATGGAGTTCACTCTGAAGAAAGAGGGGTTACTAGTGGGGTACCGCAGGGTTCAGTACTGGGTCCAGTCCTTTTAATGTCTTTATAAGTGACATTGCAGAGGACTGAAGAAAAGATGCCTCTTTGCAGATGACACAAAGATCTGCAACAGGGTTGATACACAAGGAGGCTGGAAAGGATGAGAAGGGACTTGGCAAGGCTGGAGGAATGGTCAGAAGTATGGCAGCTTGGATTCAATGCAAAGAAGTGCAAGTAATGCACCTGGGAAACAAAACCCAGGGAAGATTACACAATGGGGAAGGTAGTAACAACAAAAATTGAAAGGGACCTGGGGTAAATCATAGGAGGAGGCAGTAGGAGGGCTGGGGTATACTGGGATGTATAGGAGAGGTATCACCAGCAGGAAACAGGAAGTTGTTATCCCCTGTACAGACAGTTGGTGAGACCCATCTGGAGTACTGCATCCAGTTCTGGAGACCCCAACTCGCAAGGACATAGACAAGATGGAGGCAGTTCAGAGCAGGGCAACTAAAATGGTGCAGGGTCTGCAAGAGAAGCCATACGAGGAGAGACTAAAGGAGCTTAATATGTATACCCTTGAGGAAAGGATGGAGAAGGCGGACATGATAGAAACGTTTAAGTACCTCAGTGAAATTAACAAAGTCCAAGATGGTAGCATCTTTCAGAAAAAGAAATGTGCAAGAACAAGGGGAAGCAATTTGAAGATAGAGGGGGGACGGCTCAGGGGCAATGTGAGGAAGTATTTTTTCACAGAGAGGGTGGCGGACACATGGAAAAGCCTTCCTGAGGAGGTTGTGGGGTCTAAAACTGTGGGAGAATTCAAGAATGCATGGGACAGACATAAGGTAATTTTTGTGGGGGGTAGGAAGAAATAGGCTGTTGGTTAAATAGGATCTGCAGCTTATCCTGTAGGTAGGGAAATGGGCAGACTAGGTGGGCCAAGCGGCCCTTATCTGCCATCAAAGTCTATGTTTCTATGTTGTGGAAGCAGTTGTCCTAGAGCAGTTCATAAAAATTATACCCCATGATGTGCAAATATGGGTGAGGGATCAGCGGCCAGAGACAGCAGAAAAAGCAATCCAGCTGGCTGAGGATTTTGTGACTGCCCTCCCAGCTCGGCAGAAGAGACATACCTGGACAGCTCTTCCTCACCTACGGTAAGACCTTCCACTCCTTCTGGTAAAGTGTCTAGTGATGCCACTACTGGTAAAGTGAATAGACCCACAAGAATTTACAACCCTGATATTGTATGTCATGAGTGTCAGAGTAGAGGACACATAGCCAAATTTTGTCCTAAGAAGAAAAGTGACCTTACCCACCTGGCCCTAGCTAACTGGGGCAACATTATCCGTATGAATGTGGAAGGAAAGAAGTTACAGCATTACTTGATTCTGAAGCCATCAGACTTTTATACGTACTGACCTTGTGCAAGGGCATCAAGGATAGAGCAAACTGGAGTTACCTGTATTCATGGCAAAGTTCATTATTACCCACGAAGGACATAAGCCTAAGTCTCAACTCCCAATCACAATCCATAAAGGTGGGACTGGTGCTTAAATTGCCTGTACCTGTTGTGCTGGGACATGATTTCCCCTTATTTGAACAACTGCTGTCACCCACATTAGCTGTGTGTGCTGTACTGACTCGAGCCCAGGCTAAGAAGAAACAGACTGTGTGGGACATTTTTCCTTTTGATGAAACATTCTTAGAGACCCCAGGAAAAAATCAGAAAATCCAGAAGAGAAAAGAAGCATAAAAAAAACAATGGACTCAAAAACAGAACTTAAACTGTGATGATATAGTTGTTAATAAACACAAGCTTGCTTCTTTTTCAGAAAGTCAAAAACAGGATCAGTCACTCTTACCATTATTTGCACAGGTTGTTCATGAAAGGGTTGACTTACCCACCCCTGTTTTTAGAGTCCTAAAGGGGATGTTATATAGACAGTGTATGAATCCTAAAACCAGTGAAAGTGTAGACCAACTAGTGGTCCCTCAACAGCACCGGGCTCATTTCAATCATTCAATCAATCAATCAATCAATCAATCAAGTCTTTATCCAGATGAACACCATTGAGCAGGCTCATTTACAAGGTGGACCTGCATTACACAAGGTCAAGATTAGCACTGTTATGTACAGATAATAAATAGACATAATTATACAGAAATAGAAAAAAAAATACACAGAGCAATAACAAGTATTTCAGGTATAGGGTTAACAAGGTTAGGGAAAATGGTATGAGAAGGGGAATTAAAACATTCTGAAACAGCCAGCATATTAAAACATTTTCAATCAGCGCGGCATATCATTGGTAAGGACATATATAAACTTAAGGGGCAGATATGGAGGGAAGGGGTACAGGACTGCAGCTGTTCTAGGAGGGGTGCTATGTTAGATGGGCTGGGGCATATATGTTAGGAGTCTGAGGGTAAGAAAGGTAGTGGATTAGCAGAGAAAAGGTGGGGTATAGGTGGAGACAATCAGGAGCCGGTTAGTGGAGATATAGTGGGCAGGTAAGCAGTAATCATTTACTGTATCTAGCACATGATGTCCCTTGTGCAGGGCATGCAGGAGAGACAGAACCCTCAGTAGACATTGTCTACGTCACTTCTATTGGTCTGGAATTCACAAACAAGTACAGACTACTGTAGGAGCTGTAGTGCCTGTCAGAAAGTGGCCCTTGTTAAGAAATCAGTTAAGGTCCCCCTGCCACTAGTGACCAACCCTTTTGAGAGAGTAGCAATGGATGTGGTCGGACCCTTGCCCAAGAGCACAAAGGGAAATCATTTTGCCCTAGTTATCTGCAATTATGCAACAAAGTATCCTGAGGTGATTCCCTTATGTACAATCACAGCTGAAAAAAGAGCTGATGAGCTCTTGAAGTTTTTTAGCAAGGTAGGGATACCAAAGGTTATACTCACTGACAGGGGAACAAATTTCTGCTCAGCTTTGTTGAAGCATCTCTACTTGGCTGTAGGGGTAGAAGCTGTATATACTTCTCCATACCATCCTCAAACTGATGGATTAGTAAAGTGTTTCAACAAAACACTTAAAAAGAAAATGCAGAAGTATGTGGAAGATGAGGGAAAACACTGGGACCTATATTTATCACTGTTTTTGTTCGCGTACAGGGAGGTGCCTCATGCGTCCACCGTTTTTTCACCTTTTGAACTTCTATATGGCAAAAATCTGAGAGGACTCCTGGATGTGGTCAAAGAACAGTGGGAATGGGACAAAAGCATTTCACCCATAACACCTCCTGAGTATGTGGCCCAAATGCACCAAAGGGTGGCAAAATATGTTCAACTAACCCATTCCCAGAACCAAGTCAAACAAGTATACCAGAAAGAGAAGTATGATGTGGGAGTAGGCATAAGCAGTTTCAGCTAGGGAACGATATCTGTTATTGCTGCCTCCACTGACAATAAGCTGACCATGAAGTGGCAGGCCCATATGTAATACAGCAACAAACTGGGCCAGTGAACTATGCAGTGGAAATGCCAGATAGGAGACAAAAGGTAAAGGTCTATCATGCAAACTTGTTAAAGAAATGGTATGACCAATCAGATACTGCTCCTACAATGTACGTGTGTCCCAGTTCATCTGATAATGAGATGGCCCTGTCCTATCAGAGACTAGAAAGGGAAGACTCTACCACCCCCATTGTTAATGAAGCATTAAGTGACACACAGCGGGCAGAAAAAGAACAGGTGCTGCAACACTTTCAGTGTACCTTTGTGAACACTCCTGGCAAGACACATGGCATAACTCGTCACATCCATGTGACCCAAGAAACACCTATTGGGGTAAAGCCCTATAGAATACCTGAAAGGGTAAAGGAGGAGGTGGTAAAAGAGATACAGAAAATGAAAGACATGGGTGTGATAGAAGAATCCAACAGTGGGGAGCTTTCCCATGGTGATAGTTCCTAAGAAGGAGGGTGGGGTTAGAATATGCCTTGATTTTCATAAATTGAATACTATATCCAAATTTGATGGGTATCCTATGCCCCACATCGATGACATCATCGATCGATTAGGCTACGACAAGTACATCAGCACATTGGATCTTACAAAGGGGTACTGGCAAATACCATTAGATCCTGATGCAAAAGAAAAGACTGCCTTCAGTACAACTTTGGGATTATTCCAATTTGCTATGATGCCCTTTGGCCTGCACAGATCCCCGGCCACATTGCAAAGGCTGATAGATCGGCTCCTGCACCCTCATCTTGATTACAGTGCCACCTATCTTGATTATGTCATCATATTCAGTCCTACTTGGGAAGAACATTTACAACATCTTACCAATGTCTTAGATACTATAACAAATGCAGGCCTCACTATGAATCCATCAGAATGCTCCCTTGCTATGAGGGAAACCAGATATTTGGGGTTTTTAATTGGGGGTGGACAAGTGAAGCCTGAAATAAATAAGGTAGATGCTATAGCCAAGAGTTCCAGGCCTTAAACAAAAACACATGTCCATTCTTTTTTAGGCCTAGCAGGCTATTACCTATGATTTGTGCCACAGTTTGCAACCCTTGCTAACCCTTTAATTGAACTAACTAAGAAGAGTAAACCCACAGCTGTTCAATGGACCCCTGAATGCGAGGAAGCATTTTGTATGATACAAGCACTCCTTTGACTAGCTATGGTTTTGAAGAGCCCTGACTTTTCAAAACCATTCATAGTACAAACAGATGCATACAATGTGGGCATTGCAGCTGTCCTATCCCAAGTACAGGATGGAGAAGAATATCCCATCCTGTACATCAGTAGAAATTGCATATGAGAGAAACCAAATATTCCACAGTGGAAAAGGAATGTCTGGCTCTAAAATGGGCTGTAGAAACCTAAGATACTACTTTTGGGGAACCAAATTTGAAATATGGACAGACCATAATCCCTTCTGTTGGATACAGCAAATGAAGGAAAAGAACCCCAGAATCATGAGGTGGTACTTGGTGCTACAGTCATATATGTTTACAGTCCAAAATAGAGCAGGAAAGGCTCATGGTAATGCTGACTTTATGTCCTGTTTTGGTGGGATATATCAAAAGAAACAAGAGTAGACCCTGGGTATAGTTTAAATGTGTTTTTATAGAGCACGAATGTGTATTTGTGCACTCATAAGGAAGTTTGTTTATAGGGACCCCAGGGTGGAGCTTCAGGAGAGGGTGGGCTGAGCTCCATCTCTCCTTGGAGAGATCTACTCACTCTTTGTGATTTAAGCAATTTGAATGTCAGAAACCATTGTTTTCTTAGGTGGGAGGAGGTGAAAGGGCTTAGGTTTAATTGTAACCCCATCTAGCTATACTTCCTGAATGTAAGAGGGCTGTGTTTTGCTAGTCCAGCCTTTAATACAGTGGTGTCTAGTTAATCTGTGCTTATTTAGAGGCAACTAGAAACCATCTGTGCTGCTGGAGTGATGTTCTCTCTCCTGACTTTCAAAGCCCTACACGGACTTGGCCTGGATTACCTGAAAGAGCTCCTGGTCCCTCATTGCTCAGGGCGATCACTAGCTCAGCCAAAGAAGGGTTGCTAGAGATTCTGAGGGTGTGTTTGAAATCTTCTGTGGCTAGAACATTTATGTATGCAGCCCCTACCCTCTGGAATTCTCTATCCCATTAGCTACGTGAGCACACGACTGTGGGGGGGGGGGTTTAAACAAGCACTGAAAACCTGGATATGGAGCCAAGCTTATGGTATTTAATTGATGAGCAGCTTTTATGATCATATTATGTTGTTTATATGTTTTGTTGATTTTGCTGTTGTGCAATTTTGCGATTTTGTGATTTTAACTTGTAAGGCGCCTTGGTTTCTGAAAGGTGCCATAAAAAATAAAGTTTATTATTATTATTCTTAATTTGTCCAGGTGTGCTTGCCCAGCAACGGTCTTTGATATTGCTGGCAAGTAACATTAAAATCAACATTTTGGCAACAAAACAAGGGCAAGCAGTACAATCCACCCCCATCCCCACAAGCCAAGGGAAATTAATTTAGTACAGAATCAGGGTTTGCACTGTTTACAGTTCTGACCATGTGTTAGCCCCAGATTAGCACAATAGTACACAAACGATACAAAAGCAGAGTTTACACACTTGTTACCAATCTGACTATATGCACAATAGCCCCACAGAAGCCCAATAGCACATAAAAAAAGATATCACAGCACAGAGGGTACACAGCAACAACAAAACAACTGTAAATGTGTGCTGTAATGTACAAATAGGACCCTCTGTGCTGCAACTAATGTGATGGATGTGGCATATGGACACAGATGCCACAAAGTCTGTGGCAGATGTACAGAGGCACCACGCTCACCTTGTAGTGCATGTTCAAAGACATCATAGTGCTTGGTGTCTGTTTCCACAATTTTTCTCATCCTTCCCCCCAAGCAGCAAAAAAATGTTCAGCCAAACTTAACCTGGCTGTACTTGAAATATGTCCAAAAAATCAGCTGGGCACTCTGTTGGGCAAACTCTGGATCTGGTTCCACAGTGCAGGCAGAAGAACACTGAAACCACGTGGCATTCGTACAAATTCTGATGATGTGGTATTTGTACTGGGGGCTCAAACACTGGACACGTCGATGGTCAGTCTGAGAGTTGTGACAGCAAAAGGTCTCCCGATCACAAAAACAGGGGTGTTAAATGAACCCCAGAGCCCATCCCAATGCATCAGAGTACATGATTACTGAATGGACTGAGCATGGATACCAGCTCTTGACTGTGGCATTTGTACATCAGCCAGAGCCAGACACCATGGTCAGGGTAGGTCAAAGATCAAGCTTGGTGAGTCAGGGGTTGAGCTCATGAACATTAAAGGAGCCCAAACCTGAAGTGTGCAGTCAGGGGGAGGGGACGGGGGGGCAATGAATAAGTGCATATGAAGTGATCTACATCACACTAAATAATGGCAGTTCAAGAAACAGACACCAAAACATACAAACACCACAGTGCTATAAGTACACATTATTGTACAGTGTGTGCAATGTATGACGCAGAAACCCAAATTAAAATTGAAACAGATATGGTGTCATGGCATGAGAACTTTATTACATGGAAATAACATAAAATGGCTATTAAACAACAGCAAAGATGACATGGTACCTTATGTCACATTTCAGCCCTGCAAAAATGCAACATTTAGGCTACTGCAATACATTTTTATGTTCATTGCATGCATGTGCAAGAAACATATTGTGGCAGCTTGCCAGAAGCAGGTTGTGGAGGCGCAGCACTGTTGTGGCCAATGCCCCCACAGCCTTTAAAGGCTTGGCCCACTTTCCCCAATGCTGTGGCATGCTGCTGCTGACACTAATTCAGCCAGTGTGCCACAACCTTGAAACATTTCAGCCACAGCAATCAGGGGCCGCCTTGTCATTGCAGTGTCAGCAGAACCACTGAAATGAGGGAGCGACCCCTCATTGCTGGGCAGAACTTGCCGACTGTAATATTGTTTGTGAACATGGCGGGTGGCTTGCCGCCTGTTCACAAACAATATTAATTACCCCCCAGTGCTGAGGGGGTGTCCAATCCCCCTCGGCTGCATATGCCCCAACAATAGTTTTTGCCGATGGGGCCCCAATCCCCATCAGCTTTACTCCCCTCTTAGTTACAGTTGCCGACGGGGGAGCCCACTCCCCATTGGCATTATGTCCCCTCCTACTTTGATTTGCTGACAGGGGTGCCCACTCCCTGTCGGCATAATGCCTCCCCCCACAAACACCCAGTACATTAGTGCCGAGGGGGTGCCTAATCCCCTCGGCTGTTGCCCGCCCCCCCTTTGTGCCAAAGAGGGTGCCCAATCCTTCGTTGGGTACAGCTCCCCCCCAAGAAACACTCTGTTGGCACACTTGGAGCTCACCCCAGCATGCCACATGCCCCTGTAAAAAAAAAAAGTCCTGCAATGTTTTTTTTTTTCCCTGAGAAAAAAGAAAATGGTCCCTCGCGGTCTCCCTGCCCCTTCCCACAACCCGTGCCCACCAACTAAGCACCCTGCCTCCCCACACACCCCCCTCACCCCATACCTACCTCCGGAGTCTGGCACAATGATCTTCGGTGGACTGGGAACACGTCTGCACTCTTCAAAGCTGACCGCGAACTGAGGAAATTCTGGTAAGCTGTATAATGGAATAAATAGGTTTTTTTTAACTGTTATGCATATCTCAGGCATTTTTGGAATTTTGGCACCAGATTTTCAACATGGGGTTTTTGGGACCCCTGTTCATGAATTCTGCCACTGTCATGGTGTTATTTGGCCACGAAAGGTGATTTCCGCAGTCACTGCATGGAATCTCCTTTGGGGACAGTACCAAATGACAGAGCCAGAGTTCATGAGGTGGGATCTCCAAAGTGCATGTTGCAAATTGGTGGTAAAAATCCCAAAATGACTGTTTTATAGTGCACTGTGCTGTTGCTACGCATGCTCGTAACTTTGCCAATTTGCAATATTTTCACTCCAGATTTTCAACATTGCCATTTTTACACACCACCTTATGAACAGTACCGCTGTAATTTTTCACATCCTGGCCGAAATGTGTTTTCGCAGTTCCGGGCGCAGAATAGCATGGTTGCTGTGGGAAATCAGTGTTCAGGACACATTAGGAAAAACACAGTGATACCGTTCCTGAGCAGAGGTCCTAAAATGCCTATGTTGAAAATTTTGTGACTAAAGTCCATAAAATGAGTGTGTTACGCACTGCATTGCACAGGTTCCATGCACGCCGTAACTTTGCAACTTTACGATATTTTCACCCAGATTTTCAACATTGCCATTTTTCTGCACCTCCTTATGAACAGTGCAGCTGTCATTTTCACATCATGGCCAAAATGTGTTTTCGCCTTCGCAGAATGACGCAGTCACAGTGGGAAATCAGTGTTCGACACATTAAGAAAATCACAGTGACACTGTTCATGAGCAGAGGTCCAAAATGCCTATGTTGAAAATTTTGTGATGAAACTCCATAAATGACTGTGTAACGGCGTGCATCATGCAGTTTCCATGCGCCTTTTAACTTCGCAAATTAGTATATTTTCATGCCAGATTTTCAACACTGGCATTTTTCCACACTCCTTATGAACAGTACAGCTGTCATTTTTCACATCCTGGCCAAACTGTGTTTTCACGCTTCTGGCGTAGAATACCGCAGTCACTGTTGGAAATCAGTGTTTGGGACAGATTAGGATCGAGTGAGTGAGAGAGGAAAGTGACTGAGCTGAACTTGAGCTCTGTTGGGACTGCTGGGATTTCTTTGTGGGCAGGAAATGGTGTCTAGCGCATGCAGGAGCCCAGTACAAAAGGGCAGCCTGCAGGGTGAGGGAGAGACACAGAGCGAGTGAGTGAGGGGAGAGTGAGTGAGCTCAATGGAGCTCTGCTTGGACTGCTGTGGATTTCTTTGTGGGCAGAAAAAGTGGGCAGTGTCGTGGGGGCCCAGTACAAAATGGCAGCCTGCAGCAGTGGGAGAAACAGAACGAGCGAGAGAGAGGGGAGGGAGTGAGTGAGCTCAGCGGAACTCTGTCATGACTGCTGCAGATTTCTTTATGGGCAGAAAAAGGCAGCATTGTAGGCAGGAGCCCAGTACAAAAGGGAAGCCTGCAGCGCTGTCAGAAATGGAATGAGCGAGTGGAGAGAGGGAGTGAGCGAGCTCACTGGAGCCTCTGTAGGGACTGCTGCTGATTTCTTTGTGAGCAGAAAAGGTGCCAATGCAGGCAGGAGCCCAGTACAAAGGGGCAGGCTGCAGCACTGAGAGAAACACAATGAGCGAGTGAGAGAGGGGGGAGTGAGCGAGCTCAATGGAGCTCTATCGTGACTGCTGCAGATTTCTTTGTGGACAGAAAAAGGTGGCAATACAGGCAGCAGCCCAGTACAAAAGCCAGCCTGCAGCGCCAGCAGAAACGGAACAAGAGAGAGAGGGAGTGAGCGAGCTCAACGGAGCTGTGTCGGGACTGCTGCGGATTTCTTTGTGGGCAGAAAAAGGTAGCAGTGCAGGCAGGAGCCCAGTATAAAAGGCCAGCATGCAGCGCTGGCAGAAATGGAATGAGTGAGAGAGGGGGAGTGAATGAGCTCAACCGAGTTATGTTGGGACTGCTGCAGATTTCTTTGTGGGCAGAAAAAGCCACCAACGCAGGCAGGAGCCCAGTACAAAAGGGCAGTCTGCAGCACTGGGAGACACAGAATGAGCGAGTGAGGTGGGGGAGTGAGTAAGCTCAATGGAGCTCTGTTGGGACAGCTGCAGATGTCTGTGGGCAGAAAAAGGCAGCAATGCATGCAGGGTCCCAGCACAAAAGGGCAGCCTGCAGCGGTGGTAGCAACAGAATGAGCAAGTGAGAGGGGGGTGACTAAGTGAGCACAACAGAGCTCTATTGTGACTGCTGAAGATTTCTTTGTGGGCAGAAAAAGGCGGCAACGCAGCCAGGAGCCCAGTACAAAAGGGTAGCCTGCAGCGTCGGCAGAAACGGAATGAGTGATTGAAAGAGGGGGAGTGAGTAAGCTCAATGGAGCTCTATTGGGACTGCTGCAGATTTCTCTGTGGGCACAAAAAGGTGCCAACAGAGGCAGGAGCCCAGTACAAAAGGGCAGCCTGCAGCAGCAGGAGAAACACAATGAGTGAGTGAGAGAGCTCAACGGAGCTCTGTTGGGACAGCTGCAGATGTCTTTGTGGGCAGAAAAAGGCGGCAATGCAGGCAGGAACCCAGTACAAAAGGGAAGCCTGCAGCTCCGGCAGAAACGGAATGAGCAAGTGAGAGAGGGGGAGTGAGCAAGCTAAACAGACCTGTGTCGGGACTGCTGCAGGTTTCTTTGTGGGCAGGAAAAGCCCCCAACAGAGGCAGGAGCCCAGTACAAAAGGGCAGCCTGCAGCGCCAGGAGAAACAGAATGAGCAAGTCAGAGAGGGGGAGTGAGCAACCTCAACGGAGGTCTGTCAGGACAGCTGTGGATTTCTTTGTAGGCAGAAAAAGGTGCCAATGCAGGCAGGAGCCCAGTACAAAAGGACAGCCAGCAGCACCAGGACAAACAGAACAAGCGACTGACAGAAGGCCAGTGAGCGAGCTCAATAGACCAAAGCAATCAACATTCGGCATTGACAAATGCTTGTTTTAAGAGGGCTTGTGCTGGTAATTTAATGTTATGTTTGTTACCTTTACACAGGACCACCAACAAAATAAAAAAATATAAATCTGATATTCTCTTTTGCTTTAGATTATAAGGTGCTGCAAATTGGGCAGTACCTTGGTACTCCATTTCTATGGACATAACAAAATCTATCATAGTGTGCAGAAGCCTGCACTGTACTGTACATGCCTCACACTCTAACTGCTCCTGTGGATAAACAGAGGGCTTCAGTCTCTAGTGCTGTCCCCTCACCTTTAACCAGTACTAAATATATCACAGTATGGGGAAGCCTGTACCATTCCTGACCCAACACTGTACCTGTGGATAAACAGAGGGCTTCAGTCTGCAGTGCTGTCTATCCTTCACCTTTTACAAGAACTAAATATTTCATAATCTGTTGTAGTTTTCTTCACGCAGGGTCCTGCATGTTATTGTGTTGGTAACATGTGGTGAGATATAGTTAATTACCTTTGAAGAGTGTATCACTATGAGTCAGGGGCTGTACATTTTACTTTGGGTAGGAGGCTATCAGCTGGGAAGAGGGGTAAGAATTAGCGTTGACAACAAAAAAAATTGAAGTTATGGTCAGAGCTGATATGGCTGTGGAGAGCTTTTAGGAGTGGTAAGAGCATTGAAAAGAATATGCGGTGCTCTCGCTGCACCGGAGTCAGCTGTATCTAATACTGCTGCATTACAGTATCATGCATGCAAGATACATAGATACATAGACAGTGTCGACAGATAAGGGCCTATGGCCCACCCAGTCTGCCCATTTAAGTTTGTAAGTTCAGTTTATGTTTTCCAGGAAGTCTGTTGCCCCTTACCCTGACCTCCAGAATTCCTTTATGTCTATCCCATGCATTCTTAAATCCTTGATTGTTTCAGCCCCCACCACTTCCTCTGGCAGGGTGTCCACTTGTCCACCACCCGCTCTGTGAAGAAATTCTTCCTCACGCTTCCTCTGAATCATCCTCCTCCAACTTCATCCCATGCCCTCTAGTCCTGAAACATCTTTTTCGCTTAAAATAATGCATTCCTGCACCCTGTTCCTCCCTGTAAGAAACTTGTATGTCTCTATCAAACCTCTCTCCTCCCTCCTCCAGGGAGTACATGTTCAGTGCCTTCAACCTGTCCTCATAGGACTTGTGATGCAATCCATGCACCATCTTTGTTGCCCTCCTCTGAACCTTCTCTACCCTGTCTATGTCCTTACGTAGGTAGGTCTCCAGAACTGCACAGTGTACCCAGGTGCAGCCTCACTAGTGTCTTGTATAGTGGAATTATGACCTCTTTTCCTGCTGGTGATGCCCTGCCTATGCATCCCAGCATCCTATTTGCTTTACCTACTGCCTTGTCACACTGTTTCCTGCCTTGAGGTCATCAGAGATGATAACTCCAAGATCCCTTTCCTGCTTGGTGCATGCTATATCCTCACCCCACAACTGATATATTGTGCCAGGGTTTTTGTGCCCATATGCATTATCTTGCACTTCCTTGCATTGAATTTCAACTGCCAAACCCCTGACCATTCTTCAAGTTTCTGCAGGTCCTTCTCATTCTGTCTACACCCTCTGGTGTGTCTACTCTGTTACAGAGCTTTGTGTCATCAGCGAACAGTGAAATTCTGCCTTCTAGGTCCCTGCGCAATGTCACTGATGAAGATATTGAATAGTACTGGTCCCAGCACTGATCCCTGTGGTACCCCACTGGTCACTCTTCCCTCTGTGGAGTGACAGCCATTTACCACCACCCTCTGTGTCCTGCTGCCCGGCCAGTTACCTACCCACCGCACTACTGTCCTGCCCACACCCATATTCCCCAGTTTGTGCAATAGTCTTCTATGTGGCACAGTGTCAAAGGCCTTGCTGAAGTCCAGATAGGCCATGTCCACTGCCCTCCCCTGATCCACCTCCCTAGTCACCCAGTCAAAAAATTCAATGAGGTTGGTCTGACATGACCTTCATGCATGATACTCGTGCATCGCAGTTTTCCCCAGAGTCAGCCATGCGCAGCAGCCGGTGCTGACATAACTACATATGCATGATACTCTTGCATGCACAGTTTATGTCAGCACCACCATGTTGCACACAGCTTCTGTCATGTCCGCAGTTGCGGAAAGGAAAAGTAGTGCACCGAGAAGTGGGTATGTTTATGCGGCCCGCGAAGGGGTAGGGCTCTATAAACAGAATCACTGGAAACTATGTCAGAGCACTGTGGCAGCACATCAGACAGTGCGGTCACGTGCTTCCACAGCGCTCTTATAAAAATCTGAGGCTGGCATAACATTTTGGGAGCTTGGCCCACACAGCTGTAAAAATCAGACTCAGGAGACTTTTAACAGACTACAGAACTGGTCTGGGGCTTGTTTGTCATCACAGTCACCTTTTCATTCTTTTCTAAGCAGTAATTTCTGGTAAATGTGCCTTAACCATATTGATCTCAGTGTTGGTAGATTACCTGTGGTTTTCCCATGATTGTAGTAGGCAGTGTTAGTAGCAGTCTAGAGGTGGTAGTTGCCGGTGTCGGTGGCATGTTCTGAAAAAAGTGGTCCCCATGCTCGTCTGCACAATTTGGAAATGACCCCTTTTCTTGTTTTTGATGTAAAATAACTTACCCCATTAACACAAACACAAGGAGTCAGTTATGGCTCTCAACCCCATTCCCTTTTCGCTTCACTTGAGGAACGGATTATAGGTTTGCATCAGATGTACTGTGGCAGCTATAGATGCATAATATTGTTAAACAGTATTATTATAAGCATCTGAGGAATGCAGAAATCTGATTGGTTGTCAGCATTCCGAGACCCTTATGTTAATCTCTTTATTAATGTACTTGTGCAGCCTGATTAACATACTAAAATGCCAGCAGAATAGGCCTAACGGCCTTTCGAGTCTGTTCGATTGGTCAGCCCCCACCCTGGGTGCTGACCTTGCTTCCCCCCTTGCCTTCTCTGGCTTCTCCCTTTCCAGTTCCGGATATTCTTGCTGCATTGGATTTTGCTTCCAGAACCCTTCCCCTGTACCTGTCTCAGCCCCTCTTGAACCCCTTCACCGTCTCTGCCTCCACCAGCCCCCTAGGCAGTGCATTCCATGGCTCCACCACCCTCTCAGTGAAGTAGCACCTCCTCCTTTCTCCCCTGAATCTTACCCCCTCCAGCTTCCACCCATGCTCTAGTGGCCCCTCCTCCTTCCTTCAAGCACCCAGACTGTTCCTCCCTATTTACCCTCTTCATGTACTTAAAGACCTCTATCATGTCCCCCGGTCCCTCTCTCTTTCCAGTGTGTACATATTTAGCTCTTGAGCCTCCTCATAGGTCCTGTCCCCAGGCCCCAAATCATTTTGTTGCCTCCTCTGGACCTTCCAGGAGTTTAATGTCCCTCTTAAGTGTGGCCTCCAAAACTGCATGCAGTACTCAAGGTGTGGCCTCAGCAAGCAGTTATACAGAGGGAGCATCACTTCCCTCCTTCTGGAGGTGATCCCCCTAGTGATGCATCCCAGCATCCTGTTGGCCTTGGCTGCTGCCCTCCTACAAGTCTCCGAGTTGTTCATTTTGACATCCACCACCACCACCCCCAGGTCCCTCTCAGCCATCGAGACTTGTAGCATTTCCCCCCCAGGGTGTACAGTTGGCCCAGGTTTCTGGCCCCCAGGTGGAGTACCTTGCATTTCCCTGCATTGAACCTCAGCTTCCACTTTCTAGACCAACTTTCCAGAGCCTCCAGGTCCCCCTGTAGGGCCACCCTCCCTTCCCCTCATCCCCATCCACCACCGCCCCCAGTTTTAAGTCATCTGCAAAGAGACTCATCTCACTCCTGATTCCTGTCCTTATGTCAGAGACGTAGGTGTTGAACAGGAGGGGACCAAGGACTGATCCTGTGGGACCCCACTAATGACCCTCTTTGGGATGAGACTATCCTCGCAACTACGACCCTCTCTGGGTCGGGTCCTGAGCCAATTGCCTATCCATCTGATCATCTGGTTCCCCACCCCATTTCTCCCAGCTTATCCAACAGGCCCATGTGAGGAACAAGTCAAATGCCTTGCTGAAGTCTAGAAAGAGGATGTCCACTGGTCTGCCAAGGTCCAAGGCACTCGTCACACCCAGTCATAGAACTCCACAAGGTTTGTCTGACACGATTTCCCCGAGACGAATCCATGCTGTCTATCGTCCAGGCACCCTGATTTTTCCAGGTCCCCCCCTAGCCTCTCCTTGACAATGCCCTCCATCACCTTGCCCACCACCGATGTCAGGCTGACAGGCCTGTAGTTCTGTGTCACCTCCCTTGATCCCCCCTTGTGGATAGGCACTATATGCGCCACCTTCCAGTCCTGGGGCACCCACCCTGTCCTCAGAGAGATGGTGAAAAGCTCCGCTAGGGGTTCCAGGAGATCCGCCAGTTCCTTCAGCACTCTGGGATGTAATTTATCCGGCCCCGATGCTTTTTTCTCCGTCTTAAGGGGCTGAGAGCTTCCCTCACTCTCTACTGTGATTTTCACTTCCAGTACTTCTTCTCCTGCTTAGCCTCCCCTCCTGCCAGTGATGCCTCCCTCTCCCCAGACCCGCCGATCGTGGTAGGGTCCCCACCTCCTCAGTATCTCTGTCTCCTCCCATGTATGATGCAGCACCCCCATTTTCCTTGGTGGAAACTGAGGTGAAGTACTCATTTAGTACCTCAGCCTGCTCCCCTGGGTCTTGTGCCCATCTCTCCCCTGATTTAATCCTGCTAATCTGCCCCTTCACCCTTCGTTTTTCCCCATTGTATCTAAAGAACCCCTTGTTCCCTCTCCTGATTTCCCTGGCCAGGTTCTGCTCTATCCTTGCCTTAGACGTCCTCACCGCCCTAGTGGCCTTCTAGCAATCAGCTCATACTCCCTCGATCCTTTCACTCCTTGAGCACTTGAATTGCCTATAGGCTGCCTTCTTTCCCTGCACCACCTCCTGACCTCCCTGGTCCACCAGCAGGGTTTTCGGCCCCACCGCATTGCCTTACTCTTGCACAGGTGCTGGTAGCATCTTGCACCCATCTCTGATGATTTCCCACCTACTATCAGCGTCCATGTCTGACCCAATCCCATCCAAATGTTCCTTAAGGATCCTTCCCATTTCCTTAAAACCCGTTCCCCTGAAGTCAGTTACCTCCGTCTTTGTGCAGCTTTCTAGCCCTCCTAGGTCCAGGCAGAACCAGACCGTGGCATGGTCACTCCCCGCCAACGGGTCCCTTACCTCCAGGCCCCTAATCTGGTCACTGTCTGCCAGGACCACATCCAGTACCCATGCCTCCCTGGTCAGTTCCCCCACCTGCTGAGTTAGGAACGCGTCTTGAAAGACATCCAACAACCTCTGTTTCCTGGTCACAGAAGATGTCATAGTCTCCCAGTCTGTTCCTGGCATGTTTAAGTCCCCCAACACCACCACCATTCCTCTGCCCAGTCTGCAGTGTCTCCCAACATCTGCCACCAGACTCTCCTCCAGCTCCTCTGCCAGGGCAGGGGGTCTATACACCACTCCTATTTTTACTCTCTTGCCCCCCTTGTTATCAAGGTGACCCAAATTGCTTCCATGGTTCCCTCTGCCTCCACTACTCCCCCATGCCAATGCAGTTTTTGACTATCATTGCTACCCTCCTCCCTCCCCTCCCCCGTCCTTCCTGAACATAGTAACCCTCCAGGTTCAGGTCCCAGTCGTGTCCTGCAGTGGCCCAGGTCTCAGTGACCGCTGCCACATCTACTGTTCCCTCAGTTAGCATCGCCTGGAGCTCAGGCATTTTATTTCCCAAGCTCCTGGCATTTAGCAGGACTACCTTCCACCCTTTCCCTATACTTCCATTTTCCCTGCTCGTGTTCCCATGGGGATTCTGTTTTCCCCTGGTCTGCACTTTACCAGTCAGCCTTTTCCCGCAATCCTCCAGCTCCCCAGGGGGGTGGAGACAGAGTCCCTCCTTTATTGGCACCCCCTTGACAGCCTTTTCTCCCATCATTCCCCCCTTCACAAGTTTAAACCCCACTTTTCGCCAATGAACCTCTCTATTTTCAACTTAAGGATTCCCCTCCCCTCCAAATTGAGATGGAGTCTATCTCTAGCATACAGCTCCTTATCCTCCCAGGTCTCCCCCCAATCCCCCATCAACCCATACCCTCTGGCCTCACACCACCCCTGAGCCACTGGTTTATCTCCCTAATCTTCCTTTTGTGCTCCCCACTAGCCCTTGGCACTGGCAGGATTTCTGACAAGGAAACTGTGCATCCCATGTCATGACAGACCCTGGCAAGCTCCCTGAATCTTGCCTGTATCTCTAGCTCGCTATTTCCCTCAATGTCATTTGTACCCAGGTGGACCAGTATGTCCGGGGAACCCCCACAACCCTTTGCCAGCTGATATACCTCGTGTTTAGCCCTGTGCACCGTTAGTCCAGGGAAGCATTTTGTTCTAACTGGCCAGGCTTCTCCCTCCCTATCCCATTTGATACCCCTGATCATAGAATCCCCCAACAGGAGCACTCTGACTGCTCCTTTTCCTCCATTCCCCCCCTTCCATGTCCCTCATCCTTTCTACTGGCCCCTCCACCCAGCTGGCTCCTTGTTCCTTCCCCTATCTGGGTGCCACATGCCACCCCCTCCTTATTTACCCTGGCCACCCCTTCCCCTCCAATCCTATGCCTCTCCTCCTCCTGAGTATCCTTCTGTACCTTACTAACTCCCCCCTCACTGCTCCAACTGGTCTTTCTCCCCCATCTGCTAAACTAGCCTGGCTCGTCCCCCTTCCTTGCTGTCTCCATT
Source organism: Neoceratodus forsteri (assembly GCA_016271365.2). Taxonomy (NCBI): domain Eukaryota; kingdom Metazoa; phylum Chordata; order Ceratodontiformes; family Ceratodontidae; genus Neoceratodus; species Neoceratodus forsteri. Next base: position 44,703,789 of record JADMNL010000035.1, read on the forward strand.
TAATCCCTCCTTGCTTGTTGTGCTCCCCTGGCCTAAACCCTCAGCTCCCTTTACTAAATCCTCCTTGTACTTCTGGTCCTTCTCCTTTACCTTTCCTCCCAACTGGTCCTTCTCATTGTGCTTTCCTCCTCTTTCCCTGCCCCTCCTGCTCTGATTCACTGCTCCCCATTTTCCTGCATTCCAGGTTCCCCCCTGTTCTTCCTGCTATCTGGCCCCTGCCTCCTGCCCCCCACTCCCTTTCCATCTCTAACCACCCCTGTCATGGCTACATCACCCCCCTCATCCTCGAGCAGAAGAAGAGAATTGAAGCGGTTACTGAGTGTAAGATCTGATCCACCTCCCCGCCTTGCTTCCTTCTGTCCAGCCCTGGCCATCTGCCTACTTCCCTGAGAATGTTGTCCCTCTGTCCCTCCTTTGTGAGGGTCCCCAGTTACCTGCCTGCTTCCTTGGTAGTGTCCTTTTGGAACCCCTCTGCCAGGGTCCCTATGTGACCGTTGAGTATTCTCCTGCACTCCTTTCCCTATGCTGCTGCCCCCAGTGCTTGGTGTAACCCTGTGGGAGATCCCCTGCCCCCTTCCCCAACCATACCTCCCCTTCCCCAGCTGTCTCCTAATCCCTGCAACCTCCTCCTAGCTGTGCCAGCTGGTAGCACACTGGGCAACCACCAAACTTCCAAGCCCAGTCCAGTATCATGGCTGCTCCACACCCTGTGCACCCCACCACCCTCCCAAAGATGCCGGCCCTAATGCCATGTGGTTCCATCCCTCCAAGTAGATTTCTTGGTGAGCCACCAGGTTCCCCAGGTCCAAGATACACCTCTACTGCCTAATCAGGTCACCCACTAATCTTAGATACAGTCCCACAGTACAATCGGTAACCCTGTTACTAGGTGCAGTACAACACAGTAAACTTATAAGAAATGAACAACTCCTTAAGCTCCTCTCCCGGCCTTTAAATCCAACCCCAGCGGCTAGAACTACATGAGCTGCACCTGCAGCCTTTTCCTCCAATTGCAGGGCAGGTGTTCTCCTATAAATTAGCAGAACTCTGGGGGAGGGTGGGCAGATACCCACTCAAGAGAGAGTGTATCAGCCCTGTGTCTCCTCCAAGCCCAGCAGCCAAATACCCAGGCCCAAGCAAATCCCATCAAATAGGTTTTAAATCAGAAGAAATAGGCCTCCACCAGCACAGCCTGTTACACAGTGAAACATCCAACAAATGAGCCCACTTACAGCCACCAAACCAGTTTTCAAACCTCCAACAGCCCCACAACAATACCCAGCTAGCTCCTTAGAAGTAAGAAAGCAAAGAAATAACCTTCTGCCAAGTAAAATCCACACGAACCCTGTAAAACAACAAGCAGCAGCTACTGTCCTGGAACACAACTGATCCTGTCCCCTTCCAGTTCCTGTGCACTGTTTCACAAGGCATGGTCTCTATTTGCCCTGTCAGCATTCCATGTGTGGAACTAACGTCCACCATTAGTGATGTTGACAGTGGCTGATGGTGGTAATCAAGACTGTAATAACTCCTTATTCTCCCATCCCAGACTTTCACAATGTTGTCTGTTGCTAAGGTTACACGGGAGGGACTAGGGATGCAGGGTTGCATGTCTCTGCATCGCTTAACTAAGCGCTACTCCTCCCAACACTGCCTGCTACTCACTGACCTCATTCAGGCTCCTCCTAGTGCTGTGTGTGTCTGGGCAGCCAGCGCGTTTGAGTGAGTACCTTCTCTGTTTTGCAGCATCCCTAAGTTATCGGACGCAGACTTATGTTGAGAGTACCAGGCCCCCGGGTGCTTCTCCACTCAATTTGCCCCCTTTGCTGACTGAAATAAAAAATACCTCCTCCTTGCCAGTGCTGAGACCTCTTCTTGTCTAGTTGTCTCTCATCAGTCTGCAGCCTACTGCCCATCAATGCCCCCATCCTCTACGGACAGTCTAGTGCAGTGCAGACTAGAGACATCAGGGCAGTCATGAAGACTTCAGCCAGGCAGGCCCTCTCTCTCTCTCTCTCTCTCGCTCTCTGTTTGGATGGACGGTCAGACCAATGGACCCCTGGATGGACCCCAGTAGTAGCAGCTGACACTGTTAAGGCAAGTTGACCTATACTTACAAAGTTATGATTTGATGATGATCATGATGATTTTTTAGTTGATAAATGATTGGGGGAGAGCTCCAGGCTGAGGAGGAGGAACTTAAAGGAATGGATTCTTCGTGGTGGTGGTGGGGAGCAGCACAGTGACACTTAACATAGAAACATAGAAACATAGACTTTGACGGCAGATAAGGACTGCTTGGCCCATCTAGTCTGCCCATTTCCCTACCTACAGGATAGGCTGCAGATCCTAGTTAACCAACAGCCTATTTCTTTCTACCCTCCACAAGAATTGCCTTATGTCTGTCCCATGCATTCTTGAATTCTCCCACAGTTTTAGACCCCACAACCTCCTCAGGAAGGCTGTTCCATGCATCCACTACCCTCTCTGTGAAATAATACTTCCTCACATTGCCCCTGAACTGCCCCCCATCTTTAAATTGTGTCCCTTGTTCTTGCACGTCTCTTTTCTGAAAGATGCTACCTCTTGGACATTGTTGATTCCACTGAGGTACTTAAACCTTTCTATCATGTCCCCTCTCTCTTCTTTCCTCAAGAGTATACATATTAAGCTCCTTTAATCTCTCCTCATACGGCTTGTCTTGCAGACCCTGCACCATTTTATGCTCTCCTCTGACCGCCTCTATCCTGTCTATGTCCTGCGGAGATGGGTTCTCCAGAACTGGATGCAGTCTGATAGGGTCTCACCAACTGTCTGTACAGAGGGATAACAACTTCCTGTTTTCTGCTGCTGATGCCTCTCACTATGCATCCCAGTATACCCCCAGCCCTCCCTACTGCCTTCTCACATTGCTTGCTAACCTTAAGGTCATCTGATTTGATTACCTCCAGGTCCCTTTCCGTTTCTGTTGTTGTTACTACCTCCCCCCCCCACTGTGTATTCTTCCCCTGGGTTCTTGTTTCCCAGGTGCATTATTTTGCACTTCTTTGCATTGAATCCTAGCTGCCATACTTCTGACCATTCCTCCAGCCTTGCCAAGTCCCTTCTCATCCTTTCCATGCCTCCTTGTGTATCAACCCTGTTGTAGATCTTTGTGTCATCTGCAAAGAGGCATACTTTTCCTTCCAGTCCCTCTGCAATGTCACTTATGAAGACATTAAAAAGGACTGGATCCAATACTGAACCCTGTGGTACCCCACTAGTAACCCCTCTTTCTTCAGAGTGAACTCCATTTACAATTACCTTCTGTGTCCTGTTGTCCAGCCAATGTTTTACCCAGGCTACCACCCTGGGAACCACTCCCAGGCTGGTTAATTTGACTATTAATCTTTTGTGTGGGACTGTGTCAAATGCCTTGCTAAAGTCTAGGTAGACCACGTCCACAACACCTCCCTGGTCTACTACTTTGGTCACCCAGTCAAAGAAATCTATTAGATTCGTCTGACATGACCTTCCTGCAGTGAACCCATGCTGCCTTGGGTCCCAGCCCCACTGGCCTCTAGGTACTCAACTATTCTTTCCTTCAGAAGTGACTCCATCACTTTCCCTACCACAGAGGTCAAACTGACAGCTCTGTAGTTTCCTGCCTCTGTCTTGGTTCCACTTTTGTGAAGGGAATCACATCCGTCTTCCTCCAGTCCTCATGTACCACACCACCCTCCATGATTTATTAAAAGGGTAGCCAGTGGTTTCACTAGTTCCCCTTAATTCTTTTAGAATTTGGGTGAATTCCATCAGGCCCCATTGCTTTGTCCACCTTCAGTTTTAGGAGTTCTTGCAGAACCCTTTCTTCTGTGAAAGGACTAGGATCAACCCCTATCAAGAGTGCTTCTGTTAATTGGATTAGGCACTTCCTCCTCTTTGTGAATACTGAGCAGAAATATTCATTCAGTATCCCTGCTTTTTCACTGTCCCCTCTGCCCACCCACCGTTCATTCTATTCAGCCTCACTATCCTCCCTTTGTCTTCTACACTCTCTGATGTACCTATAAAGGTTTTATCCCCTTCTTAACTGAGTTGGCTATCTTTTCTCAGTTTGGGCCTTTGCTTTTCTGACTTCCCTCCTTGCTTCCTTCTGCCTTAACTGGTACAGCTCTCTGTCCTGCTCCTTCTGTGTTTCCTTATACTTCTGGAATGCTATCTTTTTCTTCCTGACTTTCACAGCCACCTCTTTTGAGAACCATAGTGACTTTTTCTTTCATTTTGATTTGTTTATTTGCTTCACACAAAGGCTTGTTGCCTCTGTGATGACAGTTTTGATGATTCCCCATTGTTGCTCCACACCTCCTTCTAGTCTGTCTAGGCAAGTTTAATTTATCTACAGTTATGATGTTGATAAATTGTATTTTTGAATGATTGGGGGAGCTCCTGAGGAGGACTGGATTCACCCCCATGCTCCTCATTTCCTGTCATCACAAAAGGTATGAGTGTGATGAGACGTGTCACAAGATTTGAGAAGTGGCAGCATTTTGGCTACCGGCTCAAGAGAGTCACATATGAGTCATCTTTCTATCAAGTGTAAGCAAAAATTAATTACAAAAATACCTTTCTGCCATCTTGAGTCCAGGCAACAGTCCTTGTACATTTGGGGTTGGGGTTAGTTTAAAGTAGACAGGTTGTTAAACTCCCATAATAAAAGCAATCTCAAATATAAAGAATGTCACTGAATTTAACATGGCAGAGGGACTATTGTATGTCACTTTCACACAAAATCAGCAAAAACATATTTAAAAAAGTCTTTCAAACTACAGTAACTGGTTACCAAATTATAATAATAGCAATAATTAACTCTGGGAGTTACGTTAATGTTTTGGCTGCACCTCTCGTGCCACATTACACCCCAGGGAGTGATTAACTAAACATTAACGTAACCCCCATCATTCATTATTACTTAAATTAACTGTATGTAAAAGCTTGTTTTGGTGGGGAATGTGTGCTTTCTTAATGTTGTCAATACCACTCTACCCATTTTGTACTCTGCCCCTGGATTTATATGCCCCAAGTGCATTATTTTACATTTTTGTGTTCAGGACAAAAAGGCATTTCAAATAAGTGTAGTCACTAATCTAAATTCTTTATAGTTTTCTTTTTTAAATAGCCATCAGAAATGTCCAGAACAAATGGTTTGATGCATTTTACTGGACCAACAAGGATGTTACAAAAAAAGTAAAAATAGCTTTAGCTTTCGAACCAACAAGTCCTTCTTTGGAAGCGTAATTACAGTTATTTGGAAAATCCCATATTATTAACACTTCAAACATACAGAAAAAAACAGGAATAATTCTCATTGGTTTAAAACAGGCCTTCAGAACATAATTAAAGTGACATTAGAGAACTTGAATATCTCAAGTGTGCTTTCAGCTGAACCAAACTAGAGTTCTGAGCAGAGTTGAAGCTGGCTTCTACCGATGTACCTCTTACCTTTCTCTTGAGGTATGTGTCTTTGGGAGTTTTTTTCACTTGACATATAGTTTAGTGAGTAGTGAACCTTATTGTGTTGTTATTCATTAGACTAATACATGGTATAATATATGTGGGTTAAACTCTCTGCCTGCTGTTATCTCTGGACAACCTTTGACCTTTATGTTTGGTTCAGCTGAAAGCACACTTGAGATATTCAAGCTCTCTAAATGTCACTTTAATTATGTTCTGAAGGCCTGTTTTAAACCAAATGAGAATTGTTCCTGTTTTTTCTTGCATGTTCTAAGTGTTAATAATATGGGATTTTCTAAATAACTGTCATTAAGATTCCGAAGAAGGACTTATTGGTCCGAATGCTAAATGTTTTTGTTCTTATTGTAACATCCTTGTTGGTCCAATAAAAGGTATCAAACCATTTGTTCTTACTAGGACCAATACAACATTATACAGGTTGTTTGTCATCAGAAATGTGAAATTTGTAAAAACAAAAATGGAAATACAGGTAATAAGATGACTGTATTTTATAACATATAAGGAATTCAGATTAGTGACTACCCCCATTTGAAATGTCTTTTTGTCCTGAACAACTTTCATGCTGGCTGTTTTTGTGCACCCTGAATAGTTTTAAAGATATTTAGATTTGTTTGGAATGTGTGTACATTTGCTATGAATTCTGGACAGTGCATTGGGAAGGTTCTCAAAGAAAATCAGTCTGGAGTTATGTCTCCAATGTTCTATGTAAGCAGTAATACTCGACAGGTGGGTGGTATTCGGGAACACGAACTACCCAGGGCATAATGGGCCCTATCTCACAGGCTGAGGGCCTTAAAGCCCCTGGAAGGTCCCATATTCTCCAATCCCACCCACCTTGGAGGGTTTTATTGCACTTAGAAAATGGGTTACCTGTATCATTTTTATGTCAGAAAAATATCCAAGAAAAGAAAAAAAAACTTGTATAAATGATTGTACTTTTTTTTGGTAAAATAGTCCCTCCACTGGTATATTTACCAGTGGAGGGAATTGTAATCTTTGCCAGTTGATTGCTGGCAGAGAGGTCCCTCCCCTCCACACAAAGGAAAAGAATGTGAGAGTTGCTCACTGTTTTCTACCCCCCACAAAAAAGTGCAAACACATACAGGTTATGCTCAGATCCTCCCCTTGGGTGTACTTACATACATCAGTCTGTCTGTCCTCGTGCCCTCCCCCCACCCTGTTTGTACCAGGATCTGGAAGGTCATAGACAAAGGAGCACAGAAGTAAGAGGTATTGTTTCTTCATTTTTAAAATGGTGAAGCCATTTTCTGTTTTTTTTTCCATGTTTCTTTTTTGTGTTAGCCGTAAAAGCAGCGAGGACAAAGGTGGGAATAGCGCAAGACTAGAGTTATGAGGAATGGTCATGAGTCAATTTCATTATAGATTGAAAAAAAACTATGTCCATGTTTCTTTTCTTATTGAAATACATTTCTTTCATTTGATCATTATTTTCTTGTTTATGTGTGTGGCGGGGGAGCCCGTGGGCAAGACTCGCAGCATATGTAGACTAGTTTTCCCGGTAAGCGAGCAGAAAGAGCAGTACCAAACGGCCACATTTGTGCTGGCTGTTTACTGACAGATAACAAAAAAAAAAAGATTTTGGTGTTCCTTTAACGTGGGAGAGGAGAATTTAAATTAAAATGGCAGTGTCACAGTTACACTCTACTTGTGGGGGGGCTCCTCACTCAGTCGTCTGTTTACTGAGCAGAAACAAGAAATGTCATCTTTGGAAATTTGGCATGTCCAAGAATATCCTTAGGGATGGGGCACCCCAAATTGGCACTTTTTAAACAGGCTCTATTGAAAAATACCATCCCTCTTAGATGGCTGTCCTAGCCAAACACAATGCTAGGATTCTCATGTGTCTATTTTCTAAACACACAATGGGTCTGAATGAGTTAAATTAGGGATGACAAGAGATAAAAATGTGGTCTAGTCTAGTATTTCATCTAACTGGCATAGTTGTTTCATAAAATGAGGCTGTTCAAGTGCAATAGAGTTATGCAAACAAATGTAAATATCTCTAAAAGTATATGAGTTACACACAAACAACCAGTATGAAAGTTTTTCAGGACACAAAGACCTTTCAAATGAGCCTATTCATTAAGCTGCACTAATTATATGTTTTAAACTATGGCTATCTGATTACCTGACTTTTCATTTTTCTTCGCAATTCTCACCTTTCAGATGACTATATTTAAACAAATCTAATGAATTCAGATGAATGACTGCCCTCATTTAAAAGGTCATCTTGTCCTGAACAACTTTCATGTTGGTTGTGTATTTGTAACTTATATACTTTCTGAGATATTTGCATTTGTTTGGCATGACTACTACTGTGTTCTCTCAGAGAGAAAAAAATGGAGGCTGTTTGGAAGACCATATTTTACAAAATATAAAGAATTCAGATTAGTAACTACCCTCACATGAAAGGTCTTTTTGTCCTGCACAATGTTCAAGCTGGTTGTTTTTGTACATCTTGAATAGTTTTAATTAGAAAATGGGCTTTTTATTTGCTGGCATCTGATTAGCTGGTACCCATTCAACATGGGTACGTTAACTTTCAATAGATGCCCAGCAAATAAAAAGTGCCACCCAAATCTGCCTCATGACCAGCCAAGTATTCTTGTGTCCAGCCTGCTTCTTCATTGGCTGAAGCAGTGGTCACATTATTTCAAACTGCTACCATTTTTTTTATCAGTTAGCAAGTGAGTCATGCCCCCCAACTGCCATCACTGCCAAGAAATACCAGTCACTAAACTCAGCAGTTGCCTAATTGAAGAGAAGGGGGAAAAAATTCTATTAAAAAATCAGTTTTGTGGGGCTCGACTGCACCACACCACACTGCTAACCAGCGCTGCTTCTGATGCCAGTTGGTCAGCTTTGTGGCTTCTGCTCCATGATCTAACTGCTTGGTTCTGTCATCAGATCTGTTGCAGTTAGATCACAATCTGAATACCAAATTGGAGAACAAATAAAAGACACACAAATGCTTCATACCACAAAGCTTGCCAGATCATTGCTACGTTCCTGATGCTATCCCGGTCAACGTGCTGTTCGAGCCCTGCCTGAAACCCACTGCTCATGCCCTATTTGCACACTGTACCCACTGCATAAATAATAGATACATTGGGAAAATGAAGTCAGAACGTTACCATTAAAAAAATACTCGGACATCTGTCGACCCTTCCTGTCCCTCCTTACAGTACTTCTGGATATAATGGCATGTGTACATGCACAAGGTGATGGCTACATCTCCCCAAACCCAGTACTTTTACAAACACAAAAAAAGAAGGATGCAAAGATAAATAAAAAAAAACTTGTAAGAAAAAAAATTGCTTTAACAATGCAAGCCCTGTATGTGTGTGTGTGTGTGTGTGTGTGTGTGTGTGTGTGTGTGTGTGTGTGTATGTGTATGTGTGTGTGTGTGTGTGTTTTTTGGGGGGGCATGACAACTAACCATGCTAGACACTGCAGAAGCTGACATGGACCAAAATTCCCTGGATCAAAAAAAAAACAGCAGGCAGAGGAACTATTTTCTTTTATTAAATAAATAAAATACTTAAGATATTTAACTTTTCAACATGAAAATCATATTCAGAATATAGAGGCCCATTTTCTAAGTGCAATAATGCCCTCCAGGGTGGGTGGTATGGGCAATACCAGACATTCTAGGGACTATAAGGCCATCCGCCTGCAGTGTCAGGCCTCATTATATCCCTGAGCGGTGTGGTATTGCCCAATACCTCCCACCTTGTAGGGTAGTATTGCTTACAGATATTTAGATTTGTTTGGAATGTGTGCACATTTGCTAAGAATTCTGTACAGTGCCTTAGGATTTTCAGAGAAAAGCAGCCTGGAGTTCTGTCTCCAACTTTCTAAACAGAAAGAAGGGAGTATCTCATTTAACTGCCATAGTGATTTGCAGTTATGGAAGGATACACTGAAAAGTCCAAAAAAAGGTTTGACGGCATCCCATTTTTCTAGCTAAAGCAGGAAGGTGTTAAAAATGATGTACTATGAGAAGTAAGTGGTGACAAACTGAAAATGGCCTTATGACACAGAATTGTTGGTATCCTATCTGAATATTATCCAAAAATTCTACTAAGCATGCACAAAACAGAAAAAAAACAACTTTAAATCTATAAAACTCTGGAACCATTTAATATTTTTCCACAAAAGCTGCCAAAGGCACTACCTTGGCACAACACGCTTCTACTCTGAAAGTTTCAGAATAAAAAAAATCCATTCCATGTGGACTGTGTGTGACAGCAAACCATAACCCCATCTTAAGTATAGGAAAACAAAAATTACACTTCTACAGGTAAATTACATATGCAGATCTTAAAAAAACATACAAGCTGTTGTCACAAAATGTACCACAGATTTAGACCTTGCCTCCTAGACAACAGGTAACAAATTTCAGCTAATTTTGTCAAATGCTGCCAAAGTTATTAAAGTGCAAAGTTAGGGGTTTAACATAGAACCTCTCACTCGACCCTACTTATAGGGGCAGTACCACACCCCTATAATAAAACTAATTTTAGAAATTGCTAATCAAAACTGAATGATCCAATTTGTTTTTGATGAGCGATTTGGTTAATCAAGGTTTTGAAACTAATTTATGCCTTGCTTGACCACACTGCGCTTGTCCCTGTGAAAAAACAGAGGTATTCAGTCTTCTATGCTGTCAGTCCCTCAACTTCCACTTGCAAAAAACGAATCCACTTGTTATTAAAAAAAGTACTATGCGTCAGTACACACAAGAATGGTGGAAGAGGGGTATGGGCATGAAGTTAAGGTCTGTGGTATTTTATTTACTTGCTTTAACTGGATTATTTACAGTTTTTTACAGCTTGAAAAGAAGGGAAAATAAAATGGGAACCCTCTAACCAGGTAAATATTTATAGGTTTGGGAGGCAAAAATGTTATTCCTTGTAAATTTGAAGCCCCCAGTCCTTGGTAAATAAAAGCACAGATGGCATATGTGAACCCCAATTACACAACCTTCCTAAATAACATTGTATGCAACATAGTAAACTATGAAACTGCTGGACAGGGCCTGGTCCTTGAGGGATCTACACCCCTATGCGCACCCAAGGATGTTTTTTTCTATGAGTATGTGGTGCACTGGGGTCCTGTTGCTCCACACATATGGAGACCTCCATACATCCACACAAATGGGTGGCTGGATCCTTGCATAACAGATCCCAGTTTGTGCATGTAGCTACTCAGGTGGGGCAGGGTAGGGTAGGGCAGTGGGGGGGTGGGCTTGCTCTGTATCCATATCTAGAGTTCCACCACGTGAAAGGTCGGTGGTGGGGGCAGAGGCCACACAACCATAAGGGCTACATTAATGGCTAGAGTCTCCCCTCCACCTGACTACACTATTGTTGCTGGGGCATGATTGGCCCCACACTCTACCAGCTCCAACCTTGGGAGCTTTTACAGTGGGATGGAGGCAGAGCTGGCACTGGCCATAGGAAATTTAAACTATCTCAAGCCCAAGCATCACTATTCTCTTTCACAGAAATCACAATCATTGGCTCTAGCAACCTGGAGCTTATAAAAACTGAACAATGCCTAATACCCCTCTATAGGGCATGTATCAGACCACTCATTGATTAGGGATCTCCCTTTTGGAGCCCTTATTTAAAGGGAGCTATAAATCAGCTTGAGAGGATTCCAAGACGGGCAGTTAAGATGGTCCCAAGATTACGACATTCCCCCTACCAGACTAGACTTCAGATTAACATAGAAGAATTAGATGGGACCTACTTAGTCTACAAGATGATGAAAAATTCAGAACTTATGAACAAGTGTGGACTAAACTTAACTGTAAGATGAACTATACTAAGATGCCATAATAAACAACTTATTGTTCCAAAAGCTAAAACCAACCAGAGATTAAATTTCTTTTCAGTCAGGGCACCGAGACAATAGAATAAACTTCCCTAAGATTTGGTCAATGCTAATAGTGTAGAAGTCTTTAAAAAGGGTCTCGATAATTGGTTAATCCAGAATTGTATGTTCTAATTTACCCACTCTGTGTGGGGGAAAATCTAGGTGGACCTCGACCTTCTTTTTTCCTTAAAAACCAAGTAAACCTAGTACATGCCTCCAAGAGAATGGAGAAGGCATATACGCCCTTCAGCTGGGCAACAGTCAAGAGTCCTGTTGGACTGCCCTTGAGAGAAACACACATTGGTTTCAAGGGAATCAACAAAGTCCAAGAGGGTAGCATCTTTCGGAAAAAAAGATGTGCAAGAACAAGGGGGCACAATTTGAAGATAGAGGGGAGAAGGCTCAGAGATAATGTGAGGAAGTATTTTTTCATGGAGAGGGTTGTAGATGCATGGAACAGCCTTCCTGAGGAGGTTGTGGAGTCAAAAACAGTGGGAGAATTCAAGAATGCATGGGATAGACATAAGGCAATTCTAGTGGGGGGTAGGAGGAAGTAGGCTGTTGGTTAACTAGGATCCATTAGGTAGGAAATGGGCAGACTAGGTGGGCCAAGCAGTCCTTATCTGCCATCAAATTCTATGTTTCTGTGGTTTCCAGGTCCAGTGTTCCACCTGATAAAATAAAGATTTGATTGATTGATTGATTGATTAATTGGTAATGCCATATAGGGGGGGAACACACAGAGAACGTCTAACTCCTTAACCTGAGGGGTCAAGTGGGAGTTAATGAAAATTGATACTTGGGAATTCATAACAACTTTTTCTTACAGAAACTATCCCTGGTTGGGGGAGGATAGTATGGAGGAATATATATTTGGGAAGCTGTGGTGTGTTCTTATATGTTTTCATTTCTTCTTACCAAATGCTCTGCTGATTGGATTGGTGTAGGTACTGACCCCCTGTCATAGTGAATTCAGGTTTACTACTGCATCACCCCGGGGGGGAGAGCATGGAGGAGGGATGAGACCCAGGGAAGCCTAAGGAATGCACTCATGTAACCCCCAACATTGGCAGTATTATTTATAGGTTCTGTTGGCCTTGTTACCAGTTTTGTTTTTTAATGGAGGCAACCAAATGTAGTGGAGGGGAGGTCTGTGGTGGCCTGGGGGGCACCTCCCTTTGAGTGGTATAGGACATTTCCAACTTTAATACATCATAATGTCAGACTCCATGGCAATGATTCTCACTTACAATATCAACTGCTTAACCTACCCCATAAAAAGGAAAAAGGTTACAACTTATGCTGGGCAATCTAAAGCAGCTTTGAACTCTACAAGAGACTCACCTATCAGAGGTCAAACACCAGAAACTGACCAAGTTCAGCTTTCATCAAGTGAACTCCTCCTCATATCAAGCTGGGCAGAGGAGGGGTATGGCAATTTTTAGTACTGAACAGGGTCACATTTCAAATACAGGAAGTCTTTTCAGATAAGGAAAGTAGACATGTACTACTAAAAGGAAGGTATAATGATCAATCATTGACACTGGTATTGATCTATGCCCCAGCCATGACAGATTTAGCTTTTTTCAGAAAGCTGCTAACATTAATGTTGGAAAAGACAGCAAGACTGCTCATATGTGGGGGTGACTTAAACCTGACCCTAACACTCCAAATAGATAGCTTATCAGGAATACCCCGGAGAGGACACATCGCAGCTAAGAGGGTGAATGGTTATTCGCTGAGCTGGGATTTGCAATGTTTGGACACATCTGTACTTATTTATTTATTTGATAGCAGGGTGGGTACACTGGTCCCAGGGACCACTTTCAGACACAACCCAGGCCGTAAAGACGGAACAAATACATAGTCACAGAAAAAGTAGGTACAAGCAGTGCGAGAACAGGAATTCATGGTGAAACAAAACACATGCCAAGTGAATCAGAGACTGAACGTTAGCAGTTACAGTTTAGGCACAGGACGATATGACATAGCAATATGGTGGTATAGCAACAATTGGAATAGGCGTGGTGTCAGGATGCTAAGGGGTATAACTGCATATGGATTTGGATAGGAGGGTGGAGAATAAGTTGTATTTGAAGGTCTGTGAAGGGCCTAAGCCAAGGACAGAGGAGGGGAGGCTATGTACGACTCATCTAGAGGATAAACTTTCTATTCCGTGGTACATCAAATGTACTCTAGGCTAGACTGGTTTCTACTTTCTAGAGACAACAGCTAGGCTACATACTGTAGATGCACAGCGGGCACAGTAGGCTTGTTGGACCATGCCTCCCTAGTAATACAGGTAGACCTGCAGTTACAAAGAAAGACTTCTTCCAGGAGAATGAAGCTGTCACTGCTCCAGAATAGGAAGATATGGGAACAAATTCAAAATGTTATAACACAGGCCATACAGGATAATAAGACCCTGGATGTGTTCCCAGGAATTCTATGGGACATGATTAAAGCCATATTGAGGGACAGATGAATTGCTTCAGCTGCAGACAGGAAAAAAAACTGAAAGACAATGTAATATTGAAATCTGGATTCAAGAATTAGAGGACGTACAGCAAGGAACGTTAGAGAGACAAAGGGGTAAGGAACTCCAAAAACAAAAAAATAAAAACTTAACCAGTTACTAGAGTATGCAGTTGAACAAAATCTGAAATTTTTAAGATGGAGATATTATTGGGGGGAAAGCTCTAAGGCTCCTGGAACTTGAACTAAAGGGTTAGAGAGTCTGAGTGTATATAACCACGGTACATGACAGAAAGTCACTCAGCTTGGGGAAATTTTGAGCACCTTTCAGCATTACTATGAATGAGACCAAGTTCAAGTTCAAGCTTATTGCAGGAAAACTCCATTGAGCAAGCTCATTCACAAGGAGGTCCTGTGACATAAACACTTAAAGTACAAACACAGATAGGTAATAACAGTATATACATGAAATACACGTTACATGATGCAGGCTGGATATACATACAAGGGTACCACACAGGGTGACCGCAGGTGGTAAACATTGATATGAGACAGGGAAGTGACTTATAGGTCGCATACTGATAAATGAAACATGATGACTGGTGTGATTTGATTTAATCAAATCAAATCAAATATACAGTATTTTGGCAGCTAGAACAAACAACAGTCTACAACTGATATGGGAGGGAGGAGAAATTTGATAGAGTAGCAGTGGAGCGTAAGCAAAGATAAAGCCAGGAGTAGAAGTAGAAGGGGAAGGGGAAGGGAAAGCAGTTAATATGACAAATCAATTATACCTTACCAGTGGATAAATATGGCACACATGGGGAAGGAAGAGACTTAATGACAGTTACAGTTGTCTTTTATTTTGGCTGAACTTAGCGATTTGTAGAAGTTTATTGAAACTGTGCTAGTTAGTTTCAGTACGGTTTGTAATTGGTTCCAAATAGAGGGAAGGGCATATGCATAGCACGCTTACCAAAGGAAGCCCCGCCCTGGTGTATGTCAGGCACATAATAAAGTCAGATTTTCTTAACGAGTATGCACTATGTGAGATACTAAAAGGAAGAGAGATAGCTTGGCAATTTCTGCAGGAGCAGTTTAAGAGTCCATAGCCCAGCATGGAGCAGGCGTCTAGTAGTTAGGGATGTCCAACCAACAGCTGCATATAAGTCACAGTGGTGCGAACGGTAAGGGGAGTTGGTAATGAACCGCAACGCACGGTGATAAAGGATGTCCAGTTTACTTAGATTTGCAAGAGTGGTGGAGGAATAGATTACATCCCCATAGTCGAGTAGGGGGAGAAAAGTGGCCTGTACAAGCTTGTTTCGAGTTTCATGTAAGTGCCTATTTCTGTAGAAGAAACCTAACCTTGCTTTTAACCTTCTAGAGACATCTTCGATGTGGTCACTGAAAGATAATTTATTGTCGATCCAGATACCTGAGATATTTAAATTTGTTACAACTTCCAGAGGCTCATTTAGCGGGTGACAATGAAGTCTTGGGCAAGAGTATTGGGGGCCTGAGACAGCACTGCGAGAGAATATCATCGCTTAGTCTTCTTGGCATTGAGCAGAAGTTGCCTTTATTAAATTATGCTCAGTTGTGCGAAGTCCGCTTGAAGCACCCCTGACTTCAGATAACGATAAGCCAGAAGTATAATAACACAGTATCATCTGCAAAAGTGGATTGGACGTAGATATGTTAGCATCTAAGTCATTGATGTACAGAGAAAACAAGATAGGGCCTAGATGGATCCTTCGGGGACTTCTCTCAACTGGCAAGGCAGCAGAAAAAGCCTCCGCCTTTACTTTTTGGAATCTTCCAGTTAGGTAGCTAGAGAACCACTGGGTGGTATGGTATGTGGCACCCAACTTTGCAAGGCAATTGACTAATAGTTGTGATCAACAGTATCAAAAGCTTTGCTGAGGTCCAAAAAGACTGCACCAGTTACCTTCTTAGGATCTATAGCAGAGATCCAATCATGGGTTACTTTTGCTAGTGCAGCTGATTGTGCTATGATTAGCCCGAGCCAGATTGAGCTGGGTTAATGAGAGAGAAGGTTTCAAGTGAGATTTTAACTGAATATGGATCAGTTTTTTGAGAACTTTAGAAAGGATAGGCAATATGGAGATAGGCCTATAGTTGTTTACATCGCATGGGTCACCAGATTTAAATAGAGGGAGGATATGTGCTGATTTCCAGCAGGACTGACACAGTAGCAGATGTAATGGAAAGATTGAAGATGTGAGAATTGGGGCAGTGAGGATGGGCATACCTGATCTAGGAAAAGGGTTCCAAGCCATCGTCTCCTGCATGTTTTTGGTGTCTAAGTTAAGAAGAGAATCATCTACTTCTTTATAAGTTATCTCATTAGTTGGAAGGGACTGGGTCCAGGACTAGATGTGGCGGGAGGGGTATGCTGGCTCACCGCAGCACCAGCATAAGGTGACGAGTCAAAGCTAATCCAGCTGTGGCAAGTGGGAGTTAAATTCCTTCAGGATTAGGGACTTGTTTTCCACAATCTTGCCACTTGCGTACTGTCTTTGTTGGGACATAGGGAATACATGGGCCATCCTTCTATAGCTTTGATAGTCTTCCATATTTTATGAGGGTTACCTTTAGCTTGTCTGGAGTAGAAATATAATAGTTAACTTTAGCAGAGCAAGTTTTTTCTGACAGTTATTCCTGGCTGTTCTAAAGGCCTGCCAATCCAAAGATTCTTTGGAATGTCTAGCTTTTAGCCCAGAGCTTATCTCGAGCCATATAGTCGCTCTTGAGATCCGAGGTGAACCAGGGATTGGAATTGTCTGCATCTTCTTACTTTTGATGAAAGGGGCATGCTTATTTATTATTGTAGTGAGTTTGTCATTAAGGATGCAAGCTGCCTTGTTGACATCTTTGGCTAGGTAAAGATCTTGCCATCTGATCATGCTCAGGTCAGATAGGAAGTTTATGCACTGAATTTGCGTAAAGGATCTTTTTGTTATAAAGATGGGTTGTGCGGGCCTTAATTTGAGATCTTATGCAAGCAACAATTCCATGATCGCTCATGTCGTTGTGGAAACACTGCCAAATGAGATATTTTGTGTGGATGGGTGGTTAGTACACATCTAGAATGGAACTGTTGGCAGTATTTAGAGTGTTGTTCTAGTAGGTTCTCTGACTAATTGCCCAAGACCCAGCTCGTCACAAAGGATTTGAGGCCATGTGATTTAGGTGACAGCCAGTCCATATTTAGATCTCCTAGAAATATTGTTTCAGTTTTGCATCTCGAACATGGATTTCAAAAGATTAAGACTTCATCACCACCAGACGGGGTCTATAGCCCCTAGGATAGTGATACATTCCGAGGAGGGGAGATGAAGGCTCATTGAAACTAACTCAAATTCCTTGCTAGCTGAGATTTGCAACTAATATTGGTGACCAAGTACTTAGATTTGTAGATAAATCACACCCCACCTCTAGACTCTCTATCTGCTCTAAATAAATTGTAGCCCTGCAGTGATATTTGTTGATCAGTGTTAGTCTTTTTAACCACCACTCAGTAATTATGATAAGGTCTGGGTTAACGTGTGCAGCCCAGGCTTGCAGCTGTACAAGTTTTTTAGGCAGGCTTAAAATGTTGACCATCATCATTTTGAGACCTGTGGCCTCAGCAAAATCGATAGGCAGGTAAGTTGTAGGGGGGCGGGATTGAGCTCACATTTCTGAGCAGGAAAAGCAGAAGTATAACTTTCTTTAGGAGCTTATAAGAATGGAGACTGCTTTTTATTTTTTTGCGGACCCATATCATGCTGTGCAAGAGGCGACACCACTGTAGTGACAGTTGATTGTGATCAATGTAAGTGCTTGTAGACATAGGTGAGGACAGTAGCAAGGGGTGTTTGCTAACCGGGGGGAATAGGCTAAAAGGGGAGAGGAGAATGACAGAGTGTCTGCACGGTAGACTGTTATAACATTAGGTATTGATAAGGTACATTGGAGAACTGAATTGCATTGAGGTACTTCGAAATGCACTGTATTGCTGAAAACTCTGCACCTTAGGAGCAATAAAAACATAATAAGGAGAGCCATGGTCCCAGATTGAGTGGTCTCACGATTTGTATTAGTGCAATATTTTCTAGGCAAGAAATTTGCCCACCTAGGTACCCATTTAAAACCTAGCTGAGAAAATACAGCAGAAGGGGGGAACAAGGAGAGCAGGAGCAGCTTAGTTAGTGGTCATCCACCTTCAGACTCAAGTCCCCTTGTAGCAGAACCGGGAAAGAAGTAGAATGATAATGCAGGCATATTGCCCACAAAAGAATACGGTGATTTATGTAGAAGACCAAGAATCCTTCTAGTGGCAGGTCTGTATAACCTGCTAATGGAAAACTCAGCCACAATTAAAAAAAAAAAAAGGTAGTTAGACTTATCGGAGCCAAGGCAGAGTGCTTGATGGGGGGCGCTGCAGGAATAGCAGTCAGACAGAAGAGGTGTAGCAATTTAAAACAGTAGTAGAAATTACAATCCAGCTAAATACAGTAGAAAACTCCCACAACACAGTAGAAATGTGCTTAGTTCTATAGAAAGTCAATAAAGTACCAGGTGTCTATAGCAGGGGAAACTCTGCCAATCAGAGGGTTTGCTGGAAGCACCCGTGTTCTGATTGGCTGCGCTGTCCCGTACCTTCCAAGGAGCTGCAGGCGGGTGTCCTGGTCTTGGTCGGTGGCTGGCTGGGTGCCGGCCGACCGTGGGTGAGCTGGAACTACCCTGTTCAGGGACAAGCAGCTAGAAAGAAGAAGACAGAACAGGTCTTAAATAGCATAGAGGTAAAGGGGGTTAGATTTGAGCAGTTTAGTAAGACAAAAGGTAGTTAGACTTATCGGAGCCAAGGCAGAGTGCTTGGATGGGGGGGTGCTGCAGGAATAGCAGTCAGACAGAAGAGGTGTACCAGGAGACCAGGAAGGCTGCAGGCTGAAACTGATACCTACCTGCAGCAGTTGCGGCTCCCACAAGTCAAACAGGAACAGAATGAGAGACTGCGTTCCCCCACAGGGTTGGAAGTAATTCTTGATAGTTGATAGTTAAACTGGCAAGTGTTCAGATTCAGATGGCTTTCCTTCTGAATTTTACAAAAAATACAGGGAAGAGGTAGCTCTTGTGTTAAGGGAAACACACAGTGCCATGGTATCAGAGAGTGAGGCCTTTGCACCTTCCTGGCATTATGCAGTTATGTTAGTGAGTCCCAAGCCTGGAAAGGGCCCAGCTCTCTGTCCATCATATTGTCCGATCTCCATACTTGATGTAGACTATACATTTTTGACAGCAATCTTAACTGAAAGAATGGAAGGTTTGGTTCTGGGTCTAGCTAATATGGATCATGTGGGTTTGTGTCCCATGCAAAGGTATCTGGGGAAACTAAAGGGTGGTCTAGGGTGTGGCACCTGGGTTTTAATGCCCAAAACTGCAAGGTTATGGACCTGGGATGGGAAACCCAGGAGCTGTGTAAAAGATGGGGAGAGGTACTTATAGTCACAAAGCAAGAGAGATCTTGAGGTCATCATATCTGATGTCTCTGGGCAGCTATCCAGTGGACAAGACAGTAGGAAGACAATTAGGATGCTGGGGTGCAGTGGGGAGGATTTGTGTAGGAGGAGGGAGCGGTACTGCCACTGTGTCACTCACTAATGAGGCCACCACTGAAGTACAGTGTCCAGTTCTGGAGACTGCATCTGTGAAAGGACATTGACAGTTAGGAGGCAGTACAGAGGAGGGTTACCAAAATGGTAAGAGGGTTCAGCCAAGCATTGCACTTGAATTAATCCCCTCAATCTCTGCCCTCTCCCACTCCAGTGAACTATACATCCTGGGAGACTTCAATTTAAACTGTCTGTCCCCCAAATCTGCCAAAACTCGCAACAAAATTGAAGCCCTAAAGCTCACCCAGCTGATCTCAGAACCCACCCGCCCAAAAAACAAGATTCAAAACCACTCCCTGATTGATTGGGCAATCACCTCCCACCCACACAGAATAATAAAATCTGGAATCCTTCCCGACCTCTTCAGTGATCATAACCCCATTCTCATAATCAGGAAAGTCCACAGGTCTAAATCCCTACACAAAACTCTGCAACTACGCTCCTTCATCTCACTAAACCTAGAACCTTTCTTGTGAAGCCTTTCCCTCTCTGACTGGTCACCCCTGAGCTCCACTTCTTCGGTGGACCAGGCCCTTACTTATTTCAAAGGTATATTTATAAATATTTGGGATGCCTTCTCCCCACTAAAAACCTCCAAAATCAGGGGAAATCACCTTCCCTGGATTAGTTCTGAACTTCTCAACTGCCACAGGGCTCATGATTATGCCTGGAATCTCCACAAATCAACCCAGATCCCCAGAGACCTCGCAGTGTACCACCAGCTACAAAACACCTGCACTAAGGCTACAAGATCAGCTAAGTCTGAATACCTTAAATCAGCCTTCCTCACAAACATAAATACTCTGAAATTCTGGAAGGTAGTCCATGCCATTTTCACTCTGTTATCCCACCCTCCTCCCCAGGCCCTTAGGATAAACAACATTCTAGTGGCTGACCCAAACATCAAGGCAGCAGACTTTAACTCCTATTATGCCAGATGTGCCGCTGAGCAACTAAAGTCACTCCCGTCCATCTCTCCCCCAGCTACTGCCTCCAACCCACTTACCCCTCCCTCATCCTCCCTCCCCTCCTTCTCTACCATCACTGCTGATGATGCGCTAAACACCCTGCTTACAATCAACCCTTCAAAAGTTTCCCCCCGCCAGCCCAGTGGTGCTGAGTGTTGAGGCACTGGACGCCACACCTCATGCCACGCAGGCAACCCGGGTTTGGGAACTGACTCGGGGCACCGGGGGCTGGTAGAGGAGAGGAAGGACTGAGAATCCCACGACTGCTCTCCTACATCTGGGGTGGGTACGGGTATATGGCATGCTGCAGTGGCACCTAGCAGAGGCTAGGCACACTGTCAGTGACATGCATTCCGAGGGAAGGAAGTACGGTGAATGTCTGCACGCAGGTGCATCAGACATCATTACACATCTGGCTCCCTGGGCAAGTAATGGCAGAAAAATTGTGGGGTGACCGTGGCGGCTCATGGCTGAGCCCCGTGCCCCCAGACATGAGAGGCATGGCCACCTGGTATCCGGTCACTAACCCCCGGTGGGGGTGTACCATTAATTTCATCAGGTCCTGTGTGAGTCAGGCACTTGTAGCGTATGCCAGACCTGGTCTGGGTGCTCAGGTGCCGGTGGCAGGCGGTCACTCTGGCCCGCTCTGCAACGGAGGAGCTATAAAGTGTTAAATAATTAAAAAAAGGTTCTTCCCCAGATGATCTGGATCGCAAGCTCCTTCTCTCTCTCTCTATTCCTGCCATTGAATACCCTCTTTCCCTCATCCTAAACCTCTCCTTTGCTGTAGGTACAGTCCCCTCCTCTTGGAAACATGCAATCGTCCTCCTTCTACCAAAAGGCAGGGACCTCTCTTCCCTTAGCTGCTTCCGCCCTATCTCCCTCCTCTCTACCTTTGCTAAACTCCACGAACACCTACTTCTTATCCAACTTACCTCTTATCTAACCAATTTCTTCTACTTCATGCATTTCCAGTCTGGTTTCAGGAGAAACCACTCCACCACCACCTCCCTGATCAGGCTCACTGACATCATCCTTACTGGGATGGACAATGGCCTTATCACCTCAGCCATTTTTGTCGATCTTGCCAAAGCTTTCAACATGGTCTCCCACTCCCTCCTCCTGGACTCTCTCTCATCAGCAGACCTATCTTCTTCTGCCACTAACTGGTTCAGGGCATACCTCACAGGTAGAACTCAATCAGTAAGGATCTCTGGTGCCACCTCCCCCCTCCTGATCACCACAGGAGTTCCTCAGGGCTTGGTACTTGGTTCCCTGCTATTCTCTGTCTTCCTAAATGATCTACCTTTAGTCTGTTTCCCCTCCACCTCCACCACATGTATGCCAACTATACCATCCTGTATTCATCCGGCTCAAGGCCTGTTGAGGTTACAACCAGCTTACAGCATGATTTCAGCTAAATTCAGCTCTGGTTTGCTAACCATCACCTCTTCCTTAACACCAAGAAGACAGTCTCCATGGCCTTTGGCACTAAGCAGAGACTATCGAGACTCCTCAATCTCCCCTTCTTCCACACCCTGGATGGGACTATTTTGGAGGACACTTCCTTCTTGAGATATCTTGGGGTTTGGCTTGATCAACACCTCAACTTCTCTTGTCATATCCATGCCATCCTGAAAAAAATTGCGTCCTAGCTTAGTACCCTTTATAGGAACTGCAGTAGCAACCCTCTTACTACCAGGCGTGAACTTGTGTAGAAGATGATCCTTCCAATTTTTGACTACTGCAGCACATTTTATTTATTTATTCTTTCGGAGAGACCTTTGAGTGTGAGCTCTTTTACAAAGGTTCCACGTCAGGGTGGACAAGTAGGACGATACACAGTACAATGGTTACAGAGAACCTGCTCAGTTAGCATACAAGAGCAGATTACATCAGAGTTGGACAAATTATGAACAAGGATTATAACAGAACTAGAAGATTTTTATTAACAGGATTAAATGCACCAATTTTAAATTTTAAACCCCCACACCCCCTACCTGCAGCGACCTCCAGGATCAGTTGTTAGACTAAAGTTGATAAGCCTGAGAAGTGGTTAGGCGATTACTCCAATCATAGCAGGCTAGTTGTAAATAAACCCGAAGGAAGGGTTTGAATTATTCCGGAGGGGCTGGAAAGAGGTGCTGTGGAGGGGCAATGGGGTGGTGGTGGTAGCAGCACAAGATGCCTTGTCTAGTTGGGGGTGGGAGGAAATGTGAGAGGCATAACTGCATAGATAAGATTTGATATGAATAGCTTACTTATGCACTAGGCTGGGCTGGGAAGGGGATAGGGTTCTTTAGGAAGCCCCACTTGGGTGGGACCTAGGTTAAAAGCCTAGATTATCAAGTGACTCCTCTGCTGCAGGTGCACTTTGTGCATGACATGAGATGCTGTGTGAGGCCCACCTTGAATTGAGATACTCTGTTTGTTTGCAAAGTCTTAGGGAGTTCATTTAACCAGTAGGGGGCCCAGTAAGTGAAGGTGCGCTGCCCAAGAGAGGTGCGGTGGAATGGGATAGACAGTGCTCCATTCTTCTTTACTCTGGTGAGATGAGGTATTGGAGAGGCCTCAAGCAGGTTTCCTATGCAGGGTGAGGTTTTACCGAGGAGTGCCTTCTTTGCCAGGAGATAGGTTTGGTATTTGATTCTGTCTTTTAGGTAGAACCAGTTTGTACGCTCATACGAAGCACAAGTGTGAGTGTATTTATCCGCAGACAGGGTGAGGCGACATGCCTTATTCAGAGCCATTTGGACCCTTTTGAGTGCAGTATCAGAGGCTGTACCATAAACCATCAGCCCGTAGTTAATCGGAGAGAGAATGGAGCTGAGACAGAAGTGACGATTGCTTCGGGTGAGGAGTTCTTGATGTCTATAGGGGACTCATGAGTTTTACGTGTTAATCACACTAACAAGGGGAGTCAATGGTGTGTATAAGTGAGTGAGTTGTCACTGTGACCCCTAGGTACTTGAACACATGTACCTGCTCAATCTGCTCACCTGTATTAGTGATTTTGGTAGTGTCTATGCTTGTGGTGAGGGCTAGAATGAAGCATGGCCTTTATCTTCTTGTAATTCAGTAGCAGCTATTGTCTGCTGAAATAGTCCTTGAGTTTATTGAAGAAGTCTGCTAGTTCAGATTGTATGGCTGCATGAGAAGTGCTGCCGCTTTGCAGCACGGCATTATCTGCATATAGGATAAGTTTAGTGTCGCAAGCCAAGAGTAGCTCATTTACAAATAGGCTGAAAAGTAGGGGCCTTTAGATTGATCGTCGAGGGACTCTTAGAGTACATCTTGAGCTGGATAATGTCTGTTCGATTTGACCTCGCTGACTCTGTGTGTCTAGTAGTCATCAAGCAATTTAGAGTGTTTGGTGCTACACCCAATCTTTGGAGCTGATTAGCAGTAGTGGGTGGTTTACAGTGTCAAAAGCTTTGGTGAGGTCAATAAAGATGTAATCTCACTCAATTTTCCTTCATCCAGCGCCTTGTGTGCAAAGTCAGAGTATTCCAACAGAGCTATGGTGGTGCTGTGTTTTTGCCTGAAACCATGTTGGTTTGGGCAGTGCAGATTGTACTTGTTTAGGTATTCTGTCAGTTGACTTGCCAAGATTTTTTCCAGTGCTTTGGATAGAGGAGAAGAGAATAGATATTGGCCTGTAGTTGGCCACCAGTGCCTTATCACCATTCTTGTGCACTGGTGTCACCAAGGCTTGTTTCCATACCTCAGGAAATTGAGCTAGAGCTTAGGGATTTATTGAATAGTTATTGTTACAGGTGATCAGTAACACGAGAGTGAGGGATGTATCTTCATTTCCAGTCCTGTCACTCCCCATTCTGGTTTTGCTTAGGACCTCCTCTGACCACCGTTAGGGCCTCCTGCACCATTACCTTCTTAAAGTAGAAGGCAGGTGGTTTGTTTCGGCAGGCTGGTGCTGCTCAGCCTCCGTGATGCAGAAGGTAGTCTGGCAGTGGGCATCTGTGGACAGGTCAGTAAAGGCTTGTTAAAGGTGATCAGCTATGACTAGCGGGTCTGAGGAGGGTGAGTTATTTATATTGACCATCTTAGGGTGTTGCTCTGGTCTTTTCCAAGTATGTTTAATGTTGTCCCAGAACCACTTTCCATCACCCCATGTTGTTGGTTGGTTTTATGTAGTTAGCTAGTGAGCCTGATTTTCTGGTGCAGGGTTTCTGGCAGTTTTAACACTGTTGGTCGTGCTGCTGCCTGAATTTAGGTCTATTTCCCAGAGGCAACCTCTCCTTTAGAGGAGAGGAGTTGCATCAATCCAGCCGTTGACCCCCCCTCCTGAATTTTCTGTTTTGTGCTTGGCAGGATGTCATAGATGCAATTGAAACTATCAGTGAGAGTTAAGGGCTTGGTTTCAGGCGCCTTGCTTATAAGAGACCAGTTGTGGCAGTCAGGGCCACTTTGGGGTCCAGTTTGGTTTCCACAGAACCTGTTTTATGAGGCGGTGGGCATTTGGCAAGTTTGGTGTCCATAAAGGAGATCGAGTGGTCACTCAGTGGCCGGATAACCCAAATATCAGAGAAATATGTTGGTGAGTTAGCTAGATTAGTAATGAGGGTGGTGCCGCTTTGTAGTCTGCCTGGTGGTTTTGTTAAGGTTGCATGATTGTGTGGAGGAGACTATGTTCTGGAGGGTGCCGCCTACTTAACCAGTTGATGTTAAAGTCACCCAGATGAGTTAGTGCCTTCTTGAGTGCTGATTTCTATCTGACAAGGGAAGCCCTCCGCTTTTATTTGGGGAGGTGGTTGTATGGCGTGAGGGTCTTGCCTTTTTGCCAATTGTATTTTGCCACTAGTAGCTCATAGCCTCTGTGACTTGGAGATAGGGAGGATGAGCAGTTAAGTGAGTTTTGGCATATAGGAGCCACCTTCTTGCTTGTTCTATCAAGATGAGCATTTGAATCCTTTAATGGAGACATTATCTTTGACTTACTTGACAGCCAAGTTGTTACAGATTATGTCCGGGTATGTATGGTTGTCCAGGCCTGAGCTGATACACTTTGTAGTTAGGCTGTATATACAAATGCTATCTAAGGCCCCACAGCATAGCCCCTAGTCCTCTGGGTTTGGGCCCAGGTTAAGGGTGAACATTTCAGAGAATAGCAATAGCATAAGGATAACCTTCTGTTAGCTGATGTCTATCTCCGGCTTCTTCAGTTTCCTGCATTTCATGTGGAGGTGTCCTGATGCCTGTGTTACAGTAACGCATTACACAAACAAGAACACAAAGGGTAACACACACGTGGCATGCACGGGAACAGTAACACAAACGGGTACAGAAACACAAGTGGTAATGGTAACTGTAACAGTAAAGGAAGCGCACACCCTGGTTTTGCCCAACAACTGTACAGAGAAACACAGTGGCCCAGATATTCAAACTGTGCCAGGATGTGGTGCAAGCATGGGCGCAGAGCAACTTGGCTATGCAGGCATGTGGACTGGGCGATATTCAACGGAGTTGCACCATGGCACAGCATTGTTGAATATCGCACCCTGGCCACCCACAGTGTGCATGGCACAGTGGCACTGCACCAGCGCAAGTGGCCAGAGTGGAGCATGGGGATGAACTAGCTCAAGTTTCATTGTGCTATGCACAGCAACCACGATATTCAAAACTTTACATGCAAATGGGGCCATAATGTATGCAAGGCACTAATGGGTCCATTTGCATGTCATTATGGCCCCATTTGCATGCAGGTGCACCGATCCCTGACGACTTGTGCCTGGCGGCCTGCCAGGCATCAGCCGTCAGGGACTGGACACCCCGCAGCCGGCAATGCTCCACAGCCAGATCGCTGGCTGCAGTAAAAATGGAAAAGAGAATCCTGGTGGTCCAGTGGACTACTGTCGCCCAATCATGGGCATTTGTAACAAAAAGAAGAAATATGTCCCATATCCTTGGTGATCCAGTGGACTGCTGTCTGCCCGATCGTGGGCATTTGTAACAAAAGAAGAAATATGTCCTATATCCTCTGGTGGTCCAGTGGATCGCTCGTCTGCCCAACTGTGGGCATTTGTAAGAGAATAAATAATACCAATATCCCTGGTGGTCCAGTGGATCGCTGTCTGCCTGATTGCAGGCATTTATACAAAAAAATAAACACAATATCCTGGTGGTCTAGTGGTACCCCTCCCCACCTGCCTACTGGGCCCACCACCCGCTCCTCCAGTCAGCCAGCGGGTGCCAGCACCACCTGCGCCCCACTGCCCGCTGACTGACACCGCCGGTAGGGCTGTACACCCATTGGTCCACAGCATGAGCTATCGGACGCAGTATCGCATCGCATCAAACATTCCAGATATCTGAATGTGTAGTACGGTACGGAGCTGCATGCCCATTGGCTCACACTGTGGACCAATGGGCATACAGCCCCACTGACAGTGTCAGTCACTAGGTGGGGCAGCAGGCGGGTGCGCCGCCCACCAGCTGACCTGTGGGAGCGGGCGGTGGGGCCAGTGGGTGGGTGGGGGGACAGGGGTACTGCTAGACCACCAGGGATATTGGTATTATTTATTTTTTATTATAAATGCCCGCTATTGAGCAGACAGCAGTCCACTGGACCACCAAGGATATGGGACATATTTCTTCTTGTTACAAATGCCCAAGATCAGGCAGATAGCGGTCCACTGACCACCAGGGATATTAGACAGAATTCTTCTTTTTTTACAAATGCCCACAATCAGGCATTGGGGTGCCGCCAGGTGCAGCGGAGTTGGTGGCCACCCAGTGGCAGCTGCCGTGTTGCACCCTGCAATGCAGCAGATCACCTGTGGGTGGCCATCCATTGTTCCTGTTTTTTGGGATCAACTTTGTGCAGGCACAGGTAGGGGTTGCGCATGCATGGCTCTGCACATCCTAGGCTGAATATGGGGCTGTGCAGGGTATGCATGGGCACACCCCCCTACCTGCGCCTGCATACATTACTGATGCACTCCGGCGCATCGGGATTTTTTCCGCGCACTTTTCCCTTTTGAATATCACGCCAGGGTGAATCAGTGGGTTGCGATGGCTGCAACACTGTTGGCGCCATGCGCAACCCTTTGAATATCTGGGTCAGCATGTACAAAGAATGTATGCATAATAATGGTACAGCAACTGGAAGTGCAAATGGTACCATGAACAGCAGAAATAACAGCAAAGTAAAGAGAAATGGAAACATGAATGCAGGTGTGTACACAAACAAGAACACAAAGGGTGATACACACTTTGGTGTACACGGGAATGGTAACACAAATGGGTATGGAAACACAAGTGGTAATGGTAACTGTAACACTAACGGAAGCGCACACCCTAGTTTTGCCCAACAACTGCATAGAGAAATACAGTGTGTACAAAGAATGTATGCATAATAATGCACCTCAGAGCAGAAAATGAGCTGTTGGAATACTAAATTGCTTATATCTCAGTAACTGTATGACGTAGAAAAAAAATTTACATGATTCATGATTTTCCTGGCTATGTTTTCGACTACCAAACCACTCTTTCGCAGCAGGGTGCAAAGAATTCCTGTCATTTTGCCATAGTCTGTAAAAGTACTTTCGGAATTTGCGACACTTTTCACAAAAATTTGCGAAAGTATTGCAAGTGCAAAACTATATTGCAACACTACTGTTTCCAGAAATTTGAAAAACATATTTCTGGGGTGTTTAAAACCAAAATAAAGACATGGCTAGCATCCTCAGGGTCCGACTAGGTGAACACAGAAAGAATTGTGTCCCTACAGGGTCCCAATTTTAAATGCCAAGTATTTTTCTGATCAGTAACTGAAAACAAAATGGTGGATTTGCGACACTACTAGGGCCATTTGCGACACTAAAAAGTGCATTTGCAACACTCAAATTTTTTAACTTTTCCCATTGACTTATAATGGGAACTTGTTTTTTGAATAACTTCTGAACCGTTCCATATTTTTTCACGAAATCTTCAAAAAGCACATCGGGGATGCAGGCCGCACGTTTCCTGAAGTTTTCAGACTGGTCGTGCAAACCATGTGACCTGTAGGTGAGAGCAAAAAATTTGCAAAAAAAGCGTAATTGCACATTTGGTTGTCGCTTAATAACTTCCCAGCCATATATCCGACCGGTACAAAAGTTCCCAAGATCTACCATGCCCAACCTTGCCTGCCAAATTTCAGCCAAATCCGTTGAACAGTGGCAAAATTATTAAGGTGCAAA
The DNA here is from genome assembly GCA_016271365.2 of Neoceratodus forsteri. Classification (NCBI taxonomy): domain Eukaryota; kingdom Metazoa; phylum Chordata; order Ceratodontiformes; family Ceratodontidae; genus Neoceratodus; species Neoceratodus forsteri. The sequence goes on from JADMNL010000035.1 coordinate 44,732,535, forward strand.
TTTTCACACTTTAACTTTAAAAGTGCTACTCAACCTAACTATGGTAGCACTACTGTGCTACATATATATATATATATATATATATATATATATATATATATATATATATATATATATATATATATATATATATATATATATATATATATATATATATATATATATATAATGGTAAGGGAAATCAGTGAAAATCCACTATCCTGATTGGCTGAAACATGTCACATGACTGTGCATTATTCCACAATGACTGCACACCTTCCAGTACGACCGCACACCTGAACTACTTTCCAGCACTTAAAACCTTCTCACCAGCAATGAGACCACTCCACACCTGGTGCAGCTAGGCAGCCACATACACACACACACACACACACACACACACACACACACACATATGCAACTGGCACCCACAGGCATAACTAAATAGACAAGTAGTAGTCTCACACTGTACAAGCTGATGTGCTTGATCATGCCATCAATTTTTAAATAAAATGTAATGTAAAAATCAAATCCTGCCTGCCATTTTCACAGTCTCTTAGTGTATAACTACTAACCTTTATTACTGTAAGCAGTGTCACCAAGCAGTATCAATCCTACAAAAAAATATGGTGACAGGTGTTTAACAGAAACTTAGCTGTGTGGTTGAATGCACTCATGCTAGCCTACCCAGCCCACCAGCACCCCCTACACTGTTCCCAAGCCGGCGACTGGCACGCCACCTCTCACCTCCATGACCAGCTGCTGACTGTTTGCATTATGATCGGTAATGCAAAAGAGGAGCTCAAAATATTTTGAGTGTGCCTCTTTGCATTAGCGCTTGTAATGGACACAATTGGTGGCTGGCTGTGGAGGTGAGAGGTGGGCTGTTCCAGTCGCTGGCTGGGGAAGGGTGGGGGGTGCTGGTTGGGCTGGCACAGCTGGGTGGAGGGGGTGAGGGGCCACTAGACTACCAGGAAATACAAAATAAGCATTTATTTTATTATGCTGGGAGGGAGCTGCTAGACTACCAGGGATCTCTACAAATAATATTATTAAATACAGATCAGGGGGCCACTAGACTACCAGGAATATGAGCAATAAGAATAATTTTATACAGCTGGGTGGGGGCCACTAGACTACCAGGGATGTAAAACAATAAACATTGGTGGGGGGCACTAGACTATCAGGGCATTACAAATGACTATTTATTTTATTATGATGGGGGGCCACTAGACTACCAGGGATAATTAAACGTTATTGTTGTTATTCAGATGGGGCAGAATGGAGCTCCTGAGCAAACCCAGCCTCATTTTACTTGTGGGCACCCTGGGATGAGAAAATCATTTTAAAATCTGGCCATCTCGTCCCTAATCTTTGATCTCGAGCGGCTATTTCTTTGATCGCGAGCCTTCAAATTCTTTGATCGCGAGATTCTTTGATCGCGATTGCGCATCATGAGCAAGGGATGAGATGGCCAGATTAAAAAGCTATTTCTCAGCCCAGGGGTCCCTCAGGAAGTCAAATGAGGGTGGGTTTTACTCAGGGGGCTTTGTTCTGTCAAACCATGGTGGTGGTTTACCGCAATTCCTTCCATTTTTTGACTTATGACATTTTCAATTCTTTGTTCACGAGCCTGCAAATTCTTTGATCTTGAGATTCTTTGATCGTGATCATGCATCGCGAGTGAGGGACAAGATGGCCCAATTTAAAAATCAATTTTCTCAGCCCAGGGCTGTCCTAGGAAGTCAAATGAGGGTGGATTTTTCTCAGTAGGCTTCGTTCTGTCGAACCGTGGTGGTGGTTTACCGAAATACCTTCAATTTTTTATTTAAAAGGTTTTAAATTCTTTGTTCATGAGAATGCAAATTCTTTGATCTCGAGCCTACAAATTCTTTGATTGTGAGATTCTATGATTGCCATCTTTGATCGCGATTGGGGGACAAGATGGACAGATTTTTGTAACGGATACATAGGAAATTTTACCAATCTTTAATATTGTATATCTCAGAAACAGTTTGGTCTTTTACTTGAAATTTGAGGGTGTTTACGGCATGTCCTGTAGATGTGAGTTATGGTGTTTATGTGTCAGAGAAAATATTTTGCGTTTTGCATTCAATTAAAACATAGCAGGAAACTCATGAATCATGTTGATTAAAAAAATTTCTAGTCATACGGTTCCTGAGATATAAGCAGTTTAGTATTCCAACAGCTCATTTTCTTCTCTGAGGCCCATTATGATGCATACACTTTTGTACGCACTGTGTTTCTCTATGCAGCTGTTGGGCAAAACCAGGGTGTCCGCTTCCATTACTGTAACAGTTAGCATTTCCACTTGCATTTCCATACCAATTTGAGTTACCGCTACTGCACGCCCGTGTTGGTTACCCTCTGTATTCTCATTTGCCCTTGCAGTTGCATTACTGTTACCATTTGCATTTCCACTACTGTTCCTGTTTTTTCGGTTTGTGTTTCTGGCACCCCTTTTGTCTGTGTTTGCATTTCTCTTTCGCTTTGCGTCTTTGTTGCTGTTACTGTTACCATTTGAGTTTCCAATTGCATTACTGTACCCGTGCACATTACAGTTTGCATTTCCATATGCGCTTCCATTTGCTTTTGCATTTCTGTTTCCTTTGGTGTTATTGTTGCTGTTACCGTTACCATTTGCATTTACAACTGCTGTAACGTGATTGTGCGTGTTACGGTTTGCAATTCTGTACGTGCTTCCATTCCCATTTCCATTTCTGTTTCCTTTGACATTATTGTTCATGTTAACTTTACCATTTGCATTTACAGTTATGGTACCATTACCGTGTGCATTACGGTTTGCATTTCCATGTGTGTTTGCATTTGCATTTCCATTTTGGTTCCCTTTGGCGTTATTTATGCTGTTAACATTTCCATTTGCATTTCCAATTGCCGTACCATGACCTTGCCCATCACAGTTTGCATTTTCCTTATGCATCTGTGTCTCCTTTGCGTCACTGTTCGTTTGCATTTGGGATGGGGTGAGTCTGAGAACGAAGTAAAGTGACGCTCGAAGTGAACAGTGACGCAAACGGTATTGAAGTGCATACAAAAACACAACTGATAACATGAAGAGTGATAGCAGCGGTATCTTAAATAGAAATGTTAAGTGTCACAGCAAAAAGAACACAAAAGGGAACAGAAACGGAAAAGTGAATGCAAGTGCACACGTAAACACAAACCATAACGCGCAAAGGCATGGCACCACAATTGGAAATGCAAATTGTAAAGTTAACATAAAGAATAACACCAAAGGAAACAGAAACAGAAATGGGAAAAGAAGCGCGTATGGAAATGTAAACCGAAATGTGCACGGGCACAGTACCACAATTTTAAATGCAAATGGTAATGGTAAAAGCAACAATAACAGCAAAGGAAACAGAAACGCAAAAGGAAATCCAAGCACATATGGAAACACAAACTGTAATGTGCACAGGCACAGTAACACAATTGCAAATGCAAATGGTAACAGTAACAGCAAGGAAGACACAAAATGAAAGAGAAATGGAAATGCAAACAAAACAACTGCCGGAAATGCAAATGGCAATGCACACGGTGATGCAAACAAAAACATAACGGAAACAGTAGTGGAAATGCAAATGGCAACAGTAAGGAAAATGCAAGAGGCAAATGACAACGCAAAGGGTAACGCACATGGTGGCGTACACAGGAACGGTAATGCAAACGGGGACATAAACACAGGTGGAAATGGTAACTGTAATAGTAATGGAAGTGCATACTCTATTTTTGCTGAACAGGTGCATAGAGAAACAAAGTGTGTACAAAGAATGTGTATATTGTAATGGGCATTGAAGCTTAAAGTGAGCATTGAAAGCACTTAATTGCTAATATCTTAGTAACCACACGGCATAGAAAAAAAATTAAATTTCACAGAAATCATGATTTTCCTGTCTAGGTTTTTGTTATTATATAGCCTATAGGGCTATGTAACTTGCAACAAAAAATCTGTATCTCTCACTGTTTCTGAGATACGAGCCCTGAAAGGCGCGGCATATGCCACCATGTTAGTCTATGGGAAAAAAAGGGGTCAACTTTGGAGTACCATAACTTGGCAGATGTGCAATATTTTTTCACCAAACCACCAAAAGGCACATCTGTGAGATGTTTGCTGCCTTCCCTCCAAATTTCAACTCAAAAGACCAAACTGTTCTTTCGCAGCAGGGTGGAAAAGAACTCTTGTCATTTTGGCCATAGTCTGGAAAAGTAGTGTCACAATTTGCGACACCTTTCGCAAATTTTGCGAAAGTGTCATGAGTGCGACACTACTTTGTGACACTACTTTTTCCAGAAATTTGAAAAACATATTTCTGGGGTGTTTAACCTCAAAATAAAGACATGGCTACCATCCTCAGGGTTCGACTTGGTGAACACAAAAAGAACTGTGTCCCTAGAGGGTCCCAAATTTAAATGCCAAGCATTTTTCTGATCAGTAACTGAAAAAAAAACAACAACGTGCACCTCGATGCTGGTTGGGGGGTGGGCTGGAGGGCAAAGGAGTTTCAACCCTAACACCATTGGTCACTTTTGTCCTGTGGAACAACCCTAACTGATGCATTAAATGGAGTGTTTTGCCTCTAATTTTATATATCTATATATATATATATATATATATATATATTAGAGGCAAAAACTCAGTTTAATGCATCAGTTAGGGTTGTTCCACAGCGACAAAAGTGAGGAAATTCACTGTTAGGGTTGAAAACCCTAATCCTGCATTCACCCCCCACACCGCCATCACCACACACACACATGCACATATGCAAGTAGAGGGGAGGACCAAGGCAACATGACCATTCACAGACAACCAGCAGAAGGTGACAGAAATAAAATACAGCTGTGTTAATGTAGTACAAGACATATCCATGATGATGAGCCAACAACTGTAGCATTTGAACAGTAGATGTCTATGCCTGTAGTGTTGCTGTGGCTCTCCAGTCAGGATGGAGTGCCTGGTGTGGGGGTGTGGGGGGCTATTGCCTGGTCAAGGGTGTGCAACTGATAATGGTACAAAGTTGTGTGCACCTTCAGTGATGGAGGTGTACCATTGATGTGTATGGAGTTAGTTTTGCTGTGGCTCTACACTCAGGATGCAGTACCTGGTGTGTGTGTGAGGGGCATTGCCTGACTGAGGCCATGCAACTCCTAACTGTGGTAAGTGGAGTGGTCCTGCAATTAGGGAGGTGTAGCGTTGATGTCCATAGCCTCAGTTTTGCTGTGGCTCAGCACTCAGGATGTGCCTTGTAACAGGGAGGCATTGCCTGATTGAGGCCATGCTTGCAATTAGTAAGGTGTACCATTGAAGTCCACACCAGCAGTTTGCAGTGGCTCTCCAGTCAGGATACAGTAAGCAGTCTGGGGTACATTGCCTGGTTGACACTGTGCAACTCTTAAGTGTGGTAAGTTAGTGCAGCTGCAATCAGGAGGTGCACCGTTTATGTGTATGGCCTTATTGTTGCTGTGCCTCTCCACTCAGTATGCAGTATCTGTTCTGGGGGGTGACATTGCCTGGTGAAGGTCCTCCAATTCATAACCATGTTAACTTGTGTGTACCTGCAGTCAGGGAGATATACCATAGATGTGCATGGCCTTAGTGTAGCCATGGCTCTCCCCTCAGGGTGCAGTACCTGGTTAGTAGGTAATGCATGCAACCCCTAAGTGTGGTAATTTGTGTGCAGCTGTAATCAGGGATATATACCATTGGTGTACATGGCCTCAGTTTTGTTGTGGATCTACACTGAGTATGCAGTACCTGGTCTGGGGTGGTGGGGATGTCTTGCAGTACATTTTGACAGTTGTATTTTATTTCTGTCACCAGCTGCTGGTTGTCTGTGATTGGGCATGCTGTCTTGGTCTTCCCCCTACTTGAATGTGTGTGTGTGTCTGTGTGTGGTGCTGGGGTGGGAGGTGAATGCGGAGTTAGGTTTTCAATTTCTCACTTTGTCGCTGTGAAACAACCATAACTGATGCATTAAATGGAGTTTTTGCCTCTAATTCCTTCTTTTGAGAATGAGGCTGGGTCGTGTCACATAGTAACAGGAACACCAATGTAATGCAAGCACCATGAGTCAAACATGGTAACAGAAACGTAAATGGTAAAGCAAACATTAATAGAAACACAAGCGCAAAGTGACTCCAAAGCGAACCGTGACACAAACAGACCTACAAGCGCGTATGGAAATGCAACTGGTAACATGCACAGTGATGGCATCCATATTTTAAATGCAAATTTTAAGTGTCACAGCAAAAAGAACGTGAAAGGGAACCGAAACAGAAACGCGAACGTAAGCGCACACGTAAACGCAAACTGTAGCGCACACAGGCACAGTGCTGCAATTGTAAATGCAAATGATAAAGTTAACATGAAGAATAATGCCAAACGAAAGAGAAACGGAAAGGGAACAGAAGCGCATACGGAAACGCAAACCGAAAAGCGCACGGGCACAGTACCGCAATTGTAAATGCAAATGGTAATGGTAACAGCAACAATAACAACAAAGGAAACAGAGGAGCAAAAGGAAATGCAAGTGCAAATGGAAACGCAAACCGTAATGCGCATGGGCACAGTAACGCAATTGCAAATGCAAATGGAAATGGAAACAGTAACAGCTAGGAAGAAGCAAAATGAAAGAGAAATGCAAATGAAAGGGCTGCTGGAAACACAAGTGGCAATGTGCACGGTGATGCAAACAAAAATGCAAACAGAAACAGTAGTGGAAACGCAAATGGTAACAGTAACGAAGACGCACGCTTGAATGACAACACAAAGGGTAACGCACACGGTGGCATACATAGGAACAGTAATGCAAACAGGGACATAAACACAAGTGGAAACAGTAACTGTAACAGTAATGGAAGTGCATACCCTGTTTTTGCCAAACAGGTGCATACAAAAACACAGTGTGTACAAAGAATATATGCATTGTAATGGGGATCAAAGTTTAAAACGAGCATTGGAAGTACTTAATTGCTAATATCTCAGCAACCAAACGACGCAGAAAACAAATTTAAATTTCACAAAAATCTTGATTTTCCTGGCTAGGCTTTTGCTTTTGCATTGGGCTATGCAACTCGTAACAAAATATATGTGTCTAGCATTGTTTTAGAACGAGCCCGAAAGGCGAGGCATACACCACCATGTCTATAAGAAAAATGCCAACTTGGGAGTCTGTAAACTTTGCAGCTGTGCAATATTTTTCACCAAACCACCACAAGGCACATCTGTGATATATTGGCAGCCTTCCTCAAATTTCAGCCCAAAGACCAAACTGTTTGTTTGCATCAGGTGGCAAAGAAGTCCTGTCATTTGCCATAGCCTGAAAAGTAGTGTTGCAACTTAGCATACATTTCACAAACATTTGCAAAAGTGTCATGCTTGTATGACACTACTTTGTGACATTACTGTTTCAGAATTTGAAAAACATATTTCTGGGGTGTTTAACCCTCAAAATAAAGACACGGCTAGCATCCTCAGGGAATGCGACTAGGTGAACACAAAAGAACTGTGTCCCTAGAGAGTCCCAAATTTAAATGCCATGCATTTTTGATCATCAACTGAAAACAAGATGGTGGATTTATGACATTCTAGGGCCATTTGTGACACTAAAAAGTGCATTTGAAAGTATTGAATATTTGTTAACTTTTCCATTGACTTATAATGGGAATTCGTTTTGAATAACTTTTGAACCGTTCATTATTGTTTATAAAAATCTTTAAAAGACACATCAGGGCCCAGGCGCATGTTGTCTGAGATTTTGGACCTGTTACCAAAAACCATGCGACCTGTAGGCAAGAGCAAAAGAAATCACAAAAAGCGTAATTGCGCAATTCGTTTGTCACTTACTAACTCCACAGCCATATATCCGACTAGTACAAACTTGGCAGATCCCAAGATCTACCATGCACATTATGCTTTCAAATTTCAGGCAAATCCGTTGAACAGTGGCAAAGTTATTAAGGTGCAAAAATTTGGCCTTTAACCTTAAAAGTGCTACTCAGCCCTAACTATGGTAGCACTACTGTGCTACCATACTATATATATAAATTATAGTGGCACAGTAGTGCCGCTATAGTTAGGGTTGAGTACCCCATTTAAGGTTCAAGTGTGAAATTTTGCATCTTAATAACTTTGCCACTGTATGATGGATTTGCCTGAAATTTGGCAGGCATGGAGCAGTACCATAGATCTCTGGATCTGCCACGATTTGCAATGGTCAGATATACAGTTGTGGAGTTATAAAGTTACATTCTGTAGCACATTTATGCTTTTTTGAGCATTCTTTGCTCATGCCTACAGGTCGCACGGTTTGCCCGACCGGTCCAAATACTTCAGGGAACATGTGGCTGGGGTCCCTGATGTGCCTTTCAAAGATCTCATGAAAAAATATTGAATGGTTCAAAAGTTATTCAAAAAACAATTTTCCCATTATAGTTAATTGGAAAAGTTAAGAAAAAGTTCAACAGTGTTGTAAATGCAGTTTTTAGTGTCCCAAATGACCCCTGTAGTGTATTGAGTCAGCCATTTTTTCAGTTAGTGGTCAGAAATGCGTGGCATTTAAATTTGGGACCTCTAGGGACACAATTTTGCTGTGTTCTCCTTGTCGAGCCCTGAGGATGCTAGCCATGTCTTTTGGGGTTAAACACCAGAAATATGTTTTTGAAATTTTAGAATTGTAGTGTCGCAAAGTAGGGTCACACTTAATACTCTTTCATGATTTCTTTGTGAAAGTGTCATGATTTATGCATAATACTTATGACACTATGGCCAAAATAACAGGAATTCTTTGCCACCCTGCTGCAAAAGAACGGTTTGATCTTTTGGGCTGAAATTTGGAAGGAAGAAAGCCAACATCCCACAGATGTGCATTTTGGTGGTTTGGTGACAAAATATTAATGGGCTGCAAAGTTACAGCACTCCAACGTTGATGATTTTCCCCATAGGATAACATTACGACGTCTGCCGCGCCTTTCGGGGTTGTATCTCCCAAACGGTTGGAGATACAGACTTTTCATCAGAAGAATGTTTAGTCCGCTACTAGGGGTTAAGTGAAAACTAGCCTGGAAAGTCATAAATACTGTAATATGATATTTAACATTTTTTTCTACGTTGTACGGTTCCTGAGATATGATGAATTTAGTATTCCAAGTGCTCATTTTCTGCTCTGAGGGCCATTATTATGCATACATTCATTGTATTCGCTGTGCTTCTGAATGCAACTGTTTGGGGAAAAAAGGTGTGCATTTATGCTATTGTTACTGTTAATGTTTCCACTTATGCTCTGTTACTGTTTGCATTAGCCTTTCCGCCACGCCACCGTGTGCATTACCCTTTGTGTTTGCATTTGCGCTTTGCATTTGCATTACCATTACTGTTTGCATTTCTGTTACCATTTTTGTTTGCATTTACTTTTGTGTCACCATGTGCATTACCATTTGCATTTGCGTACATGCTACTGTTTCGCTTTGGCATCATCGTTGGTGTTACTGTAACCGCTTGTGTTTCCAATTGTGTTACCGCTACTGTTTACGTGTTTGTTAACATTTGCATTTCTGATGGCCTTAGAGTTTGCATTTTCAGTAGTGTTTCCATAGTCAAGTGAAGAGCTGTTTCCTTTGCATAGCCGCTGCTGTTACCATTTGCATTTCTGTTACTGTTTGCACTTTCATTACAGTTTTCGTAACTGTTTCCATTTCTGTTGCCATTATCATTTGTGTTAACATTTGTGTTACCATTTCTGTTTTCATTTACATTTGCACTTGTGTTTCTCTTACCGTTTGCATTATCATTTCCATTTGTGTCACATTGTGCATTACCATTTGCACTTGCATTTATGCTACTGTTAGCATTGCTATTTTCATATACCCTCACTGTTGCCATCATTGTTTGCGTTGTTACCATTTATGTTTTTGCGCTTGCACAGTGCAGTGCAAAACATTATGTTTTTGCTATTTTTCTGCATTGTCTTCTGTGACACATAGCGCAGCCAATGTGTGGTTGATTGATCTGAAACTTGCCACGTAGAAAGCCTTCTTAAAGGAACATGCCAGTCTTTGTTTGGTGAAGAAATGTTGTTCTGTTCCAGAGTTATTGCCATTTGAGGTTGGCCCCTTGCAGTTACAGATTTTCACCTGCCAGGTCTGCCATTTTAGCACATTTTCGGTCACGATTTCTGTCATTTTGTGGTGGAAGACTTCTAAAGGTGCAGAAATGTAAATATTGAATATTTCTGGAACGGTTGGTCTTTTCACATGAAATTTGGAAAGTGTTGCATGGTTGTTCCGGGGATGTGAATAATGCTGTTTACATGTTGGAAAAAATAATTAGCTGTGGAGATACTCCGTGACACAGTTAACGTTTTGTACATACTGTTCTGCATGGTGCTACTGGCCTGAAATTTATAGCATAGGTGGTCCTAGTGGTATGGAGGTGCCTTGCAGTCGTTTGGTGTGTAAAACATTAACAGGTATGGAATTATGACACTCCGATGAATGATAATTTCATTCATTACACTTCAGTAACTTCTGAACCATGTATCCAATTTACCTGGTGTTTAGAATGTACAAAGATTTATAATTCATCTTTGACTGTGACAATTTTGGGGTTGCTGGCACTTATGGTTGCTGAATTGTGCATGTTACATTGTTTGCTCATGGCACTGTGTGACCGTTGAATAGATGTACACACAATTATGGACACACAGTGTGCTAAGGTACATGTCTTCTTTTTACAATTTTTGGTTCTGTCGGATATATGGTTCTTGTGTAGTGAAGTGGCAAACATTTTATTTTTGATACTCTTGCACAGTTTTCACTGTGTGATGCTGTGCAACTGTTGAACAGTTTCAGATAACATTTGTTATACATGTTATGGTATGATACATGTCTTCATTTACCAATTTTCATTTCAGTGGGTAATACAGTTTTAGCGCAGCAAAGTGACAAATATTAACATGGTGGGAGTGAGGGGCCCCACCACCACATTCCATTCATCCAGGAATGGAACAGCAGCGAGTGAAGAGGTGACTGCTATCTCAGTGGAAGGAAAGTAACTGCAAACCTAGGAGCTTTCATTGTTACATCTCTGCACTGTTATTGCATTGTGGAAAGGAGGAGTAGGAGTTTGAAGAAGGTTGTGCAATAGCTACTTAACGTCTCTTTTTGAGTGTGGATAGGAAGGTTAGGAATATAAAATGCAGTTGCTCAATCTATCTAAACGTGTACAACAAAGGGGCTAAGGGAAATTAAGAAAAGAATGTTTTACACAGATAAAGGTGGAGAGGGGAGACTTGGGGGAGTGTTTGGTATCCTGCATCTGGAAGGGTGGGGTGCCAGTGGGCAATGACAGCAATGGGTAGGTGGTAGGCTGCAACAACTGTGGTGCACCAATCTTTCTAAAATTGCCTGGAGTGTGGGAGGATGTTTAGTGTGCAACCACATAGAAACTTAGAAAGGAGATAGAGGGACTGCAGAGGAACTAAGACAGGCAAGGCAGACTGGGGTGGGTTTAGCCCAATACTGGAGGAGGAAGAATGGGAGATGAGGGAGGCAATTTAAGCCAACAGTGGTGAGGAGAGTCAGAAGAAGGGAAGCAGGGACAAGGGAGCCCAAGCCAGAAAGAACGATTGCTGAGGAAACCAGGTCAGGAGATAAAAGACAAATGGAAGGAGGAGATAGGGACTTGTGAGGGGAGGTGAAGAAGTGGCAAAAGTCATGGAGCCGAAAGGAAGAACAGGTTACTATGAAGAGAGAGGTGAGCATTTGTGAAGGGTCTTCAGAAAATAGCTTTGCACTGCAAGAGAGGAAGAAGGTGGAGGAGGGAAATTATGAAATTAGAGGAGTAATTGATAAATGCCTGGACCAAACTGGAGCGGGGGAAGTTCTGCTGGGAGAATTGCAAAAGGGGCAAAAGGGGGAAATAATGTGCAGAGGAAGAAGAGGAGCCGGAAAGGAGAGAGGGAGATGAATGGAATCAAGCAGGGAGTAAGAGTGGTGGAATCTTAGTTCTGGGGGACTCAATACTAAGAGGAGTCAGGTGGGTAGCAAGGGGGAGAGGCATAGTTGCATTTGGGTGGAGGCCATGCCAGGAATGACAGTGGAAAGGGTGGGACAATCTGTTCTGAAATATGCATGAAGGGGTAGGAACAAGCGTCATTTAATTATACATCTTGGGATGAATGACCTGGCTGACAAGACAGTAGATATAGTCTAGAGGAGGTTTGAGGAACTAGGGCAATTATGTGAGGAGGCAGGAAGATCAGTAACTTTTTCGGAGATACTTCCAGTGCCCAAGGCAAACACAACAAGAAAGCTGAAAATAGAGGAATTTAACGGATAGCTAAGAACCTGGTGTTGTGCTAAAGGGTATGGGCTGTTGGGGGGTTGGGAGGGACCAGAGAGGACAGTAGTCTCTATGCCAAGGACAGACTACACTAGAGTGAGGAGGTAAAGAAAGTGTTGAAACAGAGGATGGAGGAGTACATAAAGGAAGTAGGGAATTTAAACTAGGAGCAGGGGTGGCAATTGGGCAAGAGACATGCAGAGACCACAGGTTGGGAAACCATATGAGCTTACCACCCCATAACAGTGACAAAGGACAAATGGCAAGTACTATTGGTGATACTAGTAAAGGAGGGCAGGATGGGAGAGGGGGAAAAGGGTGGAAGGTGGTTACCCTTAATGCTACGAGCTTTGGGAGGAAAACTGCAGAGTTACAGGTGCTCATGGCAGAGGGAGAGGTGGACATTGCAGCCATCACAGAAACATGGGCCACCCAATACAATGACTGGGACCTGTTTGTACCAGGGTACAGGTTATTTCGTAGGGACAGGGTGATTGGGAAAGGAGGGGTATGGCACTATATGTGAAGGAAGGACTGAAGTGTGTAAGGAAGGAAGGGGAGGAGGGTAGTACGGAGTCACTTTGGATGAAATCCAGGATTCCAAGAATAGATTCTAGAATGAGAGTGGTGTACAGGCCACCATCTCAGATGGAGGAGTTAGACAGGAAATTAGCAGGACAGATCAGGAGGACCTGTGAGAAGGGTACTGTGGTGATTGTGGGGACTTCAACATGCCAGGATTGGACTGGAGTACCCCAACAACCAGGAACAGAAGGCAGCAGGTACTGCTGGATGCCTTCCAGGACAGCTTCCACTGCAAATGGTCAGTGAACCAACCAGATTAGGGAATACCCTTGACCTTGTGCTGGCAAATGAGGACTTTGTAGAGAACTTATGGTGGAGGAACTGCGTCGGGGAGTGACCACCACTCAGTTTGGCTCACATTGGATATGGGCAAGGAAGGAGTGGAATCTGGCACAAGAGTGCTGGAGTTCAGGAGGGCCAACTCTGGGAGGATGGGGGAAGTGCTAAAAGGGTACCTGGCCAGAATTCTACCTAGTATGGACACTAAACAGAGGGGGGAGCTCATAAAGCTTGGGATAGTGGAGGCAAAAAACCTGATGCAAGGCCCAGAGCAAGAAGGCTAGGGCTAAGAAACCAAGATGGTTGATCAAGGAGGTCATGAAAAAGGTAAGGAGGAAAAGAGCTGCCTTTAGGAAGTACAAGAAAACATGGAGAGGGGAGGACAGGGAGGAGTACTTGATGGAATCGAAGGAGGTGACGAGGGCAGTAAGGGGAGCCAAGGCATCTATGGAACTCAGGCTGGTACAAGGCATTAAGAAAGGGGAGAAGGACTTCTTCAGGTACATCAGGGAGAAAAGGAGCTGTAAGGACCACATAGTAAGGATTTGGAAGGAGGGAATTGGGTGGAAGCAGGGTGCGATAAGACAGAAGCACTAACTGAGTACTTCTGCTCAGTATTTACTAAAGAGAAGGGGGGTGGCACTCAAGGGGGAGAAATGGCAGAAATGGGGGGGTGAAAGATGGGGAATCATGGAGGGCAGAGTTCAGGGGGGTTTGAAGGCACTGAGGGTGGATAAGGTGCCAGGCCCAGATGGCATCCACCCCAGGGTACTGAAGGAGCTGGCAGAGATCCTTGCAGGACCTTTGCAGACCTATTTCATGCCTCACTACATTCGGGGTGTGTACCTCAGGACTGAAGGATGGCTCATGTGGTGCCCCTCCACAAGAGTGGCCCCAAGGATGAACCAGGAAAACACAGACCAGTGAGCCTCATATCCGTCGTGGGTAAGCTAATGGAGACTATCCTGAAGAGAGGCTCAGGCCCTCCTAGAGGCCAAAGGACTACAGGACAGCAAACAGCATGGCTTCATATGGTGCAGATCCTGCCAAACCAACCTGGTGGAGTTCTATGACTGGGTAACTAGGCAACTGGACAGGGGCCATGCAGTGGATGTCCTTATCTGGACTTCAGTAAGGCATTCGACCTCGGTACCGCACAGAAGGCTTGGGAAGTAAGTTAGTAGGCACAAGGGAGGTGCAAAGCTGGTGAGATGGGTAGGGAACTGGCTTCAGGAAGGCAATAGAGGTGGTGGTGGGTGGGGAGCTCACACCCTAGGGTAGTGATGAACGGTGTTCCACAGGGCTCAGTGTTGGGACCAGTGTTGTTTTGGGATATTCATTGCAGACATATCATTAGACATCAAGAGCAAGATCAGTCTGTTTGTTGATGATACCAAGGTAGGAGCGGTGGTGGATGACCTAGGGGGATGGCAGGGGATGCAGGATGATCTGGCAAAGCTTGAAACCTGGTCAGACACCTGGCAACTGGGGTTTAATGCCAAAAAGTGCAAGGTGCTGCATTTTGGGATGAAGAACCCAAGGAGGAGTTACCAGCTGGGGGGAGTACAGCTAGCCCAGACAGAGGAGGAGAAGGATCTGGGGGTGCTCATTACAGGGTCAATGAACAACTCGGCACAATGTAGGAAGGCAGCTGCAAAGGCCAACAAAATGCTGGGTTGTATTGCAAGGGGTATCTCTTCGAGGAGGGAGGAGGTGATTCTGCCACTGTATAGGTCATTTGTTAGACCACACCTGGAGTACTGTGTGCAGTACTGGCACCCGTATCTGAAAAGGGACATTAAGTTACTGGAGGGGGTGCAGCTCAGGGTGACAATGATGATCAAGGGGCTGGGGGACTTATCATATGAGAGGAGGCTGAGAGAGTTGAACATGTACTCACTGGAGGAGAGGAGGGACTGGGGACACGATTGAAACCTTTAAGTACATGAAAGGAATAAACAAGACAGGTATAGAGGGGCTGTTCAAAGTAAGGGAGGGGAGGGACACCAGGGGCCATGATATGAGACTGGAGGGAGGGAGGAAGGTTCAGGAAGGAGATAAGGAGACACTTTTTTACAGAGAGGGTGGTGGCTGGGTGGAATGCATTACCTGCAGAAGTGGTATCCAGTATAACAGTGGACTGCTTCAAAAGGGGATAGGACAGAACAAGGAGGAGGATCAATGAAGAGGAAGGGTGGAAGGTAGGGCAGCAGAATAAGGGTGCTAGCTGCACATTGAGCAGACTTGATAGACCTCCAGGCCTTTATCTGCTGGCAAATTTCATATGTTAGTATGCTCGTATTCACTATTTATAGTGCACATTCTCAAAGAAGGGAATTCATGGCAAAAATTCCATTTCATGCATCAGTTAGGGTTGTTCCACAGTGACAAAATTGATAAAATTCATGTTAGGGTTGCCACCCTTGCACTCCACATCCACCCGCCCCCATCAACAGGCACTGGGGTGTGTTGGGGTCATTGGTCCTAACTCACACCCATTCTCCCATACTGCACCTCCTCAGCTTGTTTTCGCATGGAATAGGGTGAGAGTTAGGGCTGAGGACCCCAATGCACACCCTGGTGCCTGTTGGAGGGCAGGGTGGGCACTTTTGTTGCTGTGGAACAACCCTAAATGATGCATTAAACTGATTTTTTTGCCATGAATATATATACACACACACACACACACACACACACACACACACACTCATGCAAGCAAGCACTCATGCACACACACACACACACACACACACCAGTATAGGTAACATATACAATGAGAAATAAATGCACAAACATTAAACATACTTGTACTGCAACACAAGATAAACCATATCTAAACACAGCCCCTTATAAATGAATATGAAGCACCACAAAATTATCATAAAAATTGGTGCATATGGGTGTAGAGCCTATCCTCATATACATGCAATAAGCAGTGTGACTTGATATAGTTCAGGGGCCAGATACTCAAAACTCAGCCATGGGGCTAAATTAGCACTGCACAGCATGCTAAATTGCCCCAGAACCATTAGCACACCATATTCAGTGGAATAGTGCCAGGGCTAAACCTGCAAATATAGCATGCAAAGGAAGCAGTGCAACCAGGGCTGTGAGTGCAGTACAAAATAACCCAGGAAATAAGCACTGAATATAACAAACAGGACAGCACTGAATATTACAGCCTGGACAGTGCAAACAGCCAAAGCAACACAGTGCAGAATGGAACAAAATGGCCACAAGATTCACATACAGAGGTGTGGATCCCAGAATCAGAGCACAACAGCAGTCAGCAGTGGACAACACCAACAATAACTATATAACCCACAAAGGCAATGTCATGAAACCATACATACATCAGCAACAGGAATCCAAAGACCAAAACAACCACCACAATGATGGAACGCAGCAAGAACCACACAGGTCACAGGAATTCAAAACAATAATATCTACATTGTAAACAAAACATGAGCAACAATAACTATATACAAAAAAATGGTGCAAAATGTGGAGGGGAAACAGCAATCAGGATGGAGGAGGGGACATAAACACGTGGAAGAGGAACAGCAGTGAAAAAACAGCAGTGCATAAAAACAGTATCAAACCGTAACTTTTTACAGAAATGGCAGAGCTACAAGGGGGGGACATGGAAGGTAGTGTGGGAAGAAAAGGAGTACTAATGGGCCGATGGCAGGGGAGTTACAGGTTGTGATGTTGGTGGTACAGGTGGCACAGGGAGCCATTGGTCCAGCAGCTGTGCCACCTGTCTAGTCTCCACAATGAGCACCACCTGCTGCTCAATCAGTGTGTGCTGCTGTCTTACAATGTGGCACAGCAGGTCATCCTGCCCTTCACATCACCTTATTCAAGCCTGGTGACACACAGTGAGCTCCTCCATGGACCTATGGGTGGAAAGACGACCATGTAAGGATGGTATACTGACAATGTGGATCAATGCAAACCCCCAGGATGATGCCTCAGGGAAGGACAGTATATCCCAACCATGGCATGTACCCAAAGGTAAAACACCATGCCATCAGCACCATACCTGTAAGCCACAGCAGAAAGTAGCATGGCCACATGGCCACCTCAAACACACAAGAAGGCCTAGAAGGGCCCTACTTACAACCAAATGTTCAGGACAATGCGCCATGGCTGAGCAATGCAATGACCGCCAGACTGCAGAAGAAGGTCCCCCACACACACACTAACCCACAGCACCAACAGTACATTAACACAGTGTAATGGCTGGGACACGCTATCCATAAAAACAGTAGTCCCAGACAGTTGTCTACACAACAATACATTCACATGGCACACTGGCCAGGAACAAGTAACAAACCCATGCCTCGGTGTCACCCACTGGCCATGCAGTTGAAGCACTGAACCCCAACCCCACACCATGACTGGGCAGAACTGTGGCACCATGCCCACTTGAAAACATGGAGTGTTACATTGCCCAGCTGTGATGGCCTCCCAGACAACACCCATGCCCACTCCCTGGAGCAGCAATGCATGTAAACGTTATGGAGGCAGACTCACATGCGGTATCCTGCTGCTCTTCACTAGTATATGTACCCCTACAGGTGGTGTCCTGGCCCCTCCTGCTGGGCTGGCTGGTTCTGTCTGTGTGGTCTGCAACGGAAAGGGAGAACAATGTTGTCATAACAGTGTGGGCAGCACCATGACATATGTAGCCCCTTGGCAAGCATGGCAATGAATGCCACAGTGGAGTCCCTCCCAGTGCAGGAACCAAGGGATGCATGAAGGCACTGGTTTCATGTGCAACACATGAAGCAGTGGTGGGCTCAGCAGTGTGGTGTGTGAACAGCACAGAACAATACATGACCCACACACATGGAAACCATGTGACCACAGAGGCACAGCACCGGACACACTACAAAGCACAAACATCCCAGCCCATCTGACACCACCCACCACATGATCATGTGGGTGCACAATCAGGATGTACACACATATGCTGGGTGCACAGGTGTGTTAGTGCATGCACAGACACACACTGACATGGGAACGGGTGTGCCATGACAGTGGTGGACACTTATCTGGTGCAGGCACAGTCCCCTCCAATCTATTCTTCTGAAGCGATCCAGGCACTGCCTCTCCCCTACCAGGTCATGATGTCATATGCTTAATAGCGTAGAACATTAGTGCTAACCCAGAATAGCACTGTACAAGACAGCGAGTGGTGCAATACCATGAATACTGCTGTATGCAGTATTGCACCACTCGCACTATCCCAGGCAGAGAATAAGTCCTCTGCTGGGATGAGGTTCTGCCAAGCAGCTGCCAAGCAGCTACCATGGCTCAACGGACTGAGTCACTGTAGCAAGGAACCGAGGCACTGCGTCTGGGATCAAGCTTGATTCCCACTCCCAGAAACTTATTTTTTTTTGCACTTTGTGTGATTTGGAGGTGACCACCCCCAGAGTTGTTAATCCTTATTGGGGGGGTTCAGGGGCATAGCCCCCCCATAATGGTGGGTGTGGGAATCAGAGCCACATGCAAAAAAAAAAAGAATTATGCGTGCAAGAAATTGCACTATATTCGCAGCGAGAGTCTTGCATGTGGCATAATGTCTTGTGACATTATGACCTCGTGCCTGCCTCTCGTGGTGCTGTAGGTCAGTATACCAGTGACTACCTTGCTCCTCCTTGCATGGAATGCCAGTCCTCTGAAACAGGTGGTGGGCAATTTACATCCAGACCTGCCATCTGGGCCTGTTACCTCCTGACCTCCCCAAATAGCTGGCGGTCCCTCTGCACCACCAGCTGCTTGAGGTTGGCCAACCAGCCTCCCACCACCTGTGGTATCTTTGCACCACTGCCCTTGTCTCCTGCCTTCTGGCATTGTTTCCAAATTGGCTGGCAGTGCCACCACCCTTACACCCTTGCAAACACACACTGCAACAGGAACTGCTGTCACATGTCATGATGTCATCATGCATGCTCAGTACGACTGATGTTAACTGGGGTTGAGCAGCTAGAGATGTGTATGGAGCCATGAATTGCCCAGTGCATGGGCATAGATGATAACAGTGGAGCTCAAAGGCGACGTCATATCAAGAAGTCAAGAGTGGTGACATTTTTTTGCCACCTGACAACCAGGTGCAAAAGGTGCTGTGGACTTTCATTTAAAATGTTTTATGTGGAGCTATGCCCTCCATGTCCCCATGGGGTGTTGCCCCTCGACCCCTACTTAAGGATTCTCAACCCAGAGGGTGCATGTCGGGGTGAGAACATTAAAAATAAAGGTTTGGGCTGGTTGCAACAAAAACATGCCAGTGCCAGGACCCAAACCCTGTACCCTGCCAACAAGTGCTGCCAACCCACCCACCACACCACAGGCAGCTCGGCAACCCACTATGGCACTACCCCTCACATTCCCTCCCACCCTCACTGTGCACGCCGCCCCCACGAGCTGTAAGTATAGTGATATCCTGTCGCATATTCACTGACCCACCCATCTGACTGCCCCACGCAATGGTAGCCTTCAAGACTCGCACTGGGGATTGGGTCACTGTTATTGTCGGCACCCATTCTCCAGTGCTGTATTCTTATGTTACCTGCTAAAGGGTTAGCTCAGGACTACATTTTGCAATATTCAAAGCTGGTATGCAGATGAACTTATTTAAGCATTCACGGGATAAACCATTGAATTAGCATCCCATTTTCAGCCTAATATGCATGCATTAACATGTGGATTGCACAGCTGGGCCATTTAAGGCCTCCCTGAGCTCCACCTGGAGGTCTGTCAGGTACAGTAGGAGATAGGTGGAAGGCAGACTGAAGCAAGAAAGGCCCCAGGATGTCACAGCAGGGTGGATAGGCTGATTCAGGTACAGTATGTAGGCCACTATACTCACAATCCCTTACTGTATGGCCACACAGTGCACATGGCTATGCATTTCAGTGTACTGGAAGAATGTTGAGGGAACAAGTTGTGGTTTACATGAAGGCCTTGTCCTAGAACACTACTGGCTAAAGTGCTGCAGGGCCTGCGTACAGGCACCCACATCCACAGCGCTGCAGGGTAACCATGCTCTCTGTCATGCTCCCTGTCTTTGTGTGGTCATGACCGCTCTCACAATGGCAAACTCATGGCAGCACAACTGCGGCACCAGTATAGCAGTGCCTGAATGGGGGGAGGGCCTGTAGTACATACACACATCACTGCCTGGTACACATGCACTGTGTGTTGCTGCAGTGTATCACAGGTATGCCATATGGGTGTCGATGTCGACACACATGGCAGGATATGTGCAGCACATGGGCCACCGCACAGGCATCACCTTGCACTGTGTGAAAACAGCTTTGCATGTGGTGCATGTGTGTGTGTGTGTGTGTGTGTGCCATATTTGTTTATTTATTTAGTTAGTTAGTTTTTGTTGACCGGGTAAGTGCACTAGACAAATCCTGCCTATTTTTAGGCATGACCCAGGGAGGGGATACAGATGAATGCCAACTGACCTTGAACCAGATTAAGCTGTTGGTGGTATTTTTAGTGAATGAGGGAAATTTGGCCAGGACACCTGGAAAATTCCCCTACCCTTTTTGATAAGTGCCATGGGATCTTTAACATCCACCTGAACTACCACCAATCCAGGCAGATGGGACCTCGGTTTAACGTCTCATCCAAAAGATGGCACCTCAGAAGTGCAGCACCTCTCATGCTGCACTACAGTGTCAGTACTGGGATATTAACCCAAGTGCCAGATGTGGGAACTGAACCTACAGCCCTCTGATCTCCCAGCCTCAGAGGCAAGTGTGCTACCTACTGAGCCACTGACACTGACAATATGCCCTATGTTGACATACCCTGTCCAATGTGCAGTGGCAGTCTGTAAGGTGGAGGCCCATGGACTGTCCACTGCAGATGGTCTGCAACATGGATGGCCATGACACAGGCATCAAGGGTGGGGATGGGAGGGGTGGCACACAGCAGCCCATGCATGGTCCACCCCCCAGCATCTGTATGTCTGCCCCATGCTATGCACACATCAAGATATGGTCAAATGTGCAGTATGATAGCTAGTCTGGACTGTGCAGTATGGCTACACCACAGTCCCGGTGGTCCAGAACCACAACAGGGATACCACAGCTGATGAATGGGTGCAGACATGTGTGTGCCGCTGTGGTGCCCATAACATGGCCCTGTTACTCTGTGGTCCACAATGTCAGGTTGAAGCCATGGCCAGGCCTGGGGCACCTGTGTACTAGAGGGCCTCTGATATACTAAATTAAAAAAAAAAATAAAAAAAATACCTGTGTCATGGAACTGAAAGTACTGCCAGTCACTGTACCAACTGTGCAGTGCATTGTCTGGCAGTCACACATACATTCTGGCACACATGAGGGCTCACTCACAGACTGAGACACACACACAAGCACAAACACACACACACACATATCCTGTGTTGATGCCATTCACTCACCACTGTCATCCTCCTTCCCACACAGCTGCCAATGATGGATAGGCACATCTCTGGGCATACAAGTTCTCTAAGGAGGAACTCAAAGCCATGATAAATGCATACAAGGAAAGGGAGGCACTAATGAGGTGCTACAAGAACACTGATGCCACCATCTTCCAAATGTTGGTGGAGATTGCTGCAGCAATAAATGCCATGGGTTGCTGAGCAAGGAGTGTGAATGCATGCTGGAAGAGGTGGCACAACATGCAAAGGTGTGCCAAGGAGGAAGAGGCACAGTGGCTGGGGGCACAGCTGGAGACAGGCTGTGGTCCCATGCTGGTCGACATTGGGAAGGCAGACCCAACAATGGACATTGCTGCTTCCACCATCAGGCCAGTGGCCCTGGTGGGTATGGAGGGTGGGGGTTGGGAGACCCCACTGGATCTACACAGAGCATGTGAGTCATAGTACAGGCAGCTAGATGTCCACATGGTGCCAACTGGGTGTAATGGTGTAACCGCTTGCGTGGTAGCACATGACAGGTGTGGCCTGTGCACATTTGTGTGCATTTGGCTGACCCAGTTGTGTTATGGGTGTTGTGGCTCATCTGCACATTGTGTGGGCATACATAGTACCAAGGACTGTTTTAGGGCATTGGCTGTAGAGGAAATCTGCATAGTCATTTAGTTGGAGGAAGGTTGACTGGACCAATCTTACTTTGGCTTCATAAGTAAGTGCTTGATGCAGTAGAAGAGTCAAAGTCTTTGGCATACATTCTTAGCTAGATCTTTGATGTGAATAACAAAGGAAAGTTTACAATCCAGCCAGAAAGCTAGCTATTTGAACTTCTCTACTATTTCGACTGGTTCCACCAGAGTTGTGACAATCTGTTGGTTAGTATTCGAGGAGTTGGGAGCTGGCTCTTTGGTGTAAGGGAAGAGGAGCATAATTTTATTTTTTTTCACTAAGTAGCAGTTTCTAGGCAGGCAAGATGTAAGGAGGGCCTAGCAACCTAGAACACGGTGTCGTCTGCAAAAATGTGGATGCTTGCAGTGTTAATATTAAAGTCAATGTCATTGATATAAACAGCAAATAATATTGGCCCCAAAATGGAACCCTGAGGAACTCTTCTCTGCAATGGTTTTAGAGGAGAGAATGTGCCATATCCTTTTACCCTCTGCTGTCTACCAGTAAGGTAAGCAGGAGAACCATTTTATAGTAATATCATCCAACCCAAGTTTATATAGCATTGTTAAAAGTATTTGATGGTCAACAGTGTCAAAAGCCTTGTTCAAATCTAAAAAGAGAACACAGATATAATTTTTGACATCCAGGGAGGTTTGCCAATCATTGGTGATTTTTGCGAGAGCTGACACTGTTCTATGTTTATACCTGAATCCAGACTGAAGGAGGTTCACTAGGTTTGCAGATTTGAGGTGATTTATAAGTTGGGATTTGACTAGTTTTTCTAGAAGTTTGGATAGGATAGGTAGTGACGGGACTGGCCTATAATTATTACATTCACTTTGATCACCAGATTTGAAAAGGGGAATAGCATGCTAATTTTGAATTAGAGAGAAGTGCGCCTTGAGTGAGGGACAGATTGAAGAGGTGGCTAATAGGTGGGGACAGAGTATAGTAGCCTAATTTTGGGAAAACATGTTCCAGCTGATCAGCCCCAGCACTTTCGTTTTCATCCATGGCAATTAAATTATCTTCAGCTTGTTTCCAGTTGCTACAGACCACCCTCAGTAGGACTAAGGATACTCTGTCACCTCCATGGGATCACAGAAGCTGCCAGCTCTGAATGTATATTCTTGGGGGAATTTTAACCTAAACGGTATTTTGAACTGCACTGAACCTTTAAAAACCTCATGCGACACTCTTGGTTGTAGTCAACTAATTGGTGATATCATACGTCCTAACCTAAAAACCCTGAACACAGCACCCTCCTTAATTTGATACTTACCAATAGACCACATACAATTTCATACATTGGGCTATTCAATAATGATATTAGCGATCACAAAGCTATAGCTTGTGTGAGGCTTTTACCCAAGACCACTTACTAGCTGGTCTTTTCATTCAAAAGAAGTTTCCATAAATTCAGTAATCCTGATTTTTTGGCTGCTCTTAGTAAGATTAAATGGCAGGCCTTCTACCTGACCCTCACAGTCTCTGAAGCCTGCAACCTTGGGGTACAGCTTTTTTAGGATGTCAACCACATGACCAGAGAAGGTGAGATGTTGGTCAAGCCAAACACCCAGATATCTGAATGAGGAGGTGTCCTCAAGGACTGTCCCATCAAGGCTATAGAAGGTGGACAGGGAAGGGAGCCTAGAGAGTCTCTGCCTAGTGTGGAAAGGTCATGGAGACCGTCTTCTTGGCATTTAGAAAAAGCTGATGGGAGCAAAACTGGTGCAGAACATTATTGAAGTTCTGCTGAAGTCTGTTTGCAACATCAGTGGGGGACTTTCCGGAGGAGTAGAGGACCGTGTCATGTGCATACATATGTATTGAGGTTGGTGTACAGTCATATGGTAGGTCATAAAGAAATATGAAGAAAAGTATAGGGCCCAACATGAACCCTTGAGGGACACCAGTGTTGATGGAGGGGGGAGATGTGAAATCAGCGATTCTGACTGACTGGGTCCAACCTACAGAGTAGGCTCTGAACCAATTAGCGGCAGAGTCAGACAGACCTGCTGAGGAGAGGGAGTTTAATAGTAGGTTGTGGGAAAATGTGTCCAAAACCTTGGCTAGTTCGACAAAAATGGCAGACGTGATTTGACCACTGTCTACCCCTGAGAGGATGGAGTCAGTAAGCCTAATCAGGGAGGTGGTGGTAGAGTGTTTGTTCCATCAGACAGATTGGAAGGAAGTGAAAACGTTTGCATTAGAGACATAAGAAGAGAGCTGGACAAGAACAAAGTGTTCTTGCAGTTTGGCTAGTGTGGGAAGGAGGGATATGGGATAGCAGTTCCCAGGTGAGGAAGGATCACGACCCATAGGTAGGGGAAGAACAATGGCATGCTTCCAAACAGGTGGGATGGCTGCCATTTTGAATGAGAGGTTGAAGAGGTCAGACAGTGGGGCAGAGATAGCCATAGGTGAGAGAAATAGCAGCATGGGGTCCAAGCCATCAGGTGAACTGCCTCTTGGTAGGTTTAAGGCATGTAAGGCATCCAAGGTGTCAGAAGGGGGCAATTTTACTAAAAGAAAAACAAGTATACTGTGAGGGTGTGTGTAGTGAGGTTGTGGGGGCACCTGGCCTAACAGACGATAAGGAGGATAGGAGAGCAGAGGCACAAGAGGTGTAGTATGAATTAAATTCAGTAGCAACACCAGGGTGATTAGTAATATGGGTGTTGTTTATATTGAGGAGGGGGCAAGAAGGAGTGAAAGGGGGGGGGGAGGAGAAGAGTGAGTGGATGATTTTCCAGGATTTAGAGGGATTGTTCATGTTTGATTGAAAGGTTGAACTAAAGTAGTCTGCTTTAGCAAAACAAGTGACTTTTGTGCACTTGTTGTGAAGAGAACGATATGATCATAGTCTTTAGGGAGCTTTGAGGCCTTATTTAACTTCCAAGCTTGGTCTAGCGCTCTTTGACAAGTGACGAGTTCAGTTGACATCCCTAGAAGGTGGCTCCCATGGACACTGATGCATCAAAAGTAGGGCATGCTGATTCCAAATGTTGAGAAATTTACCTTGAAAGTATTCTGTGACTTCATCTATTGAGTTTCCTTAGGCTATAGGGGTCCAGTTTGTATGATCTAGGTCATGGAGGAGGGGAGCGAGGTTCAGAGATTTATATGAGTGAGTTAGTAAGGTTTTATGAGGGCCTTGATTCTGTGAATTGTACATACTGGAAAGGTCATAAGGTTTTCATTTTGGGCATCTGATAATACACTAGGTTTAATGACCCAATGTGGATGTGAGGTGAGGGCCCAATCGATTAAGTAATGGCTACTCATTTTATGGTTCATCTGAGTTGACTCAAGGATGAGCTGGGAGAAGTTATGGACATCAATTTGGTTTCATACTCTGTTCATTGTGGGGGATAACCAGTTTAAGTTGAAGTCATTCATAATATAAACTTCACCTGAGGAGGTGTGGGATATTATCAAACTCATGAGGTCTGGAACAACAGATGAGTGGAGGCCTGGATGACAATAGGCACCTGCCACAAATATAGGGATGGAGAAAGGGAGAGATAGCTGTAAGACAGGCACCTTGTATGCTTTGGGGACAGAGGCAGAAAGAATGGTTATGAATTGGATAGATGAGACATAGACAGCTACTCCTCCACCCTTCCCTGACCAGTCTTGTTGAGATACAGTATGGCCTAGGATGGAAAGAGAAGGGCACCTGTTTTATTGTTAAGCCAGGTCCAGACAGAATGATAATATCAGGACCAAGCAAAGCTACCAGAGGCTGGAGTAGATTGACATGCAGTGTCAGTGGCTCAGTAGGTAGCACACTCGCCTCTGAGGCCGGGAGATCAGAGGGCTGTGGGTTTAGTTCCCACATCTGGCACTTGGGTTAATATCCCAGTACTGACACTGTAGTGCAGCATGAGAGGGGTGCTGCACTTCTGAGGTGCCGTCTCTCGGATGAGACGTTAAACCGAGGTCCCATCTGCCTGGATTGGTGGTAGTTCAGGTGGATGTTAAAGATCCCATGGCACTTATCGAAAAGAGTAGGGGAATTTCCCCGGTGTCCTGGCCAAATTTCCTATTCACTAAAAATACCACCAACAGCTTAATTTGGTTCAAATTCAGTTGCTCACCATCTGTATCCCCCTCCCCCCCGGTCGCCCCTGAAAAAGGGACTTCTAGGCCCAGTGGGCTTACCGGGTCAACAAAATTCAACAAACAAACAAACAAACATTTGGGAGAAAGCTGCATATATTTAGGTGAAGAATTTTTAGTCCATGGGAAAGGACAGTGAGGCTTGATGGGGATGTACCTAGAGCAGTGGATGGGGCACCAAGGCATTTGCAGGGCAAGGTCCAGGGTTGGAATTTATGTCTCTGGAAGATAGGAGCAGAAGTGCAATGATAATGAAGTGGAGCTTTACACTCTTATACTAAGGTAAAGAACAAGCTCGACTTGAGATAACGGGGTTGGGGGTGGAGAGAAGGAGGAGGCTGGAAGCATAGTATATGTAGTAGTGTGCAATAAATAGGAAATGCTAAGAGTGAGGCACTAGAGTGAAAGGGGTAGTGTTCCAAGGCCTGAAGAGAGGGAGATGGGGTAACAGTGTAATTGAAGTCAGGAGAGTGTAGTGTGGCAGAGAGGGGCCAGGAATAAAGAGGATGAGGTGGCATGTAGATGAGAAGGGGGGGAGACAGAGGACAGAGAGGCTAGGGAGACGTAGTCTGAGTGAGTCTAGAGGAATAGTGAGTGAAAGATATGTAGTAATACTGTTGCACTGCAAATGAAAGTACTAAGGTCCCTCTAGTGGTAGATCTTAATAATCTGCTAATGGGAAACAGGGAAAAAGGAAATTGACAAATGTCATGGGAGTCCTTGCTGGCTGGAAAGCATGGGCAATGGCTTTAGTACAGTTGGCCGCACTGTGGAGGAGGATAAGGAGAGTGAGATGGATCAGGCTGTGAAGGGAGTGCCCATTCAGGGTCCTCTATTTACAGAAATGTGGCACAGCAATGGGTGCCAGTATGGCACCCAGCTATGCAAATCTCTTTTGGGGTTTTGGGGAATATGTGTGGAAAACAAAAAAGGTAAACAATCCATTTTTTGATAAGATTAAAGTTTGCTACAGGTTTGGGGATGAGAGCTTGTGTATCTAGATTGGAAGTGAATCTGAATTTGCAGAGTTCAATGACTGGATGCACACAAATGATTTCCCTGATAGTAATAGTAGTTTATTGTTTGACTTAAAAGCCATCAACAATTACAAATTAAAAAGATATCAACAATTACAAAGTAATAGAAATACATCAAATATAGTGTACAAAAATACAGAAAGGAAAACAATACAATTATAAAAACATATACATAAGTTACATGGTTCTCAACTATTTGACTCTCTGTCTCTCAGTACCTATTAAAAAAAAGTATTGCACATCAATCATACCTCAGGTATTAAGACAGTTTCTACATCTCTTCATATCATATTATCTATCATCTGGGACAATTGTACTATTAATTCTTTTCTTAATTTTACTAATTACTTTAAAATCACTTGCCACCCTTTCAATGGACCATTTATCTTCAGTATGTATTGAGAAGGATGTCAGTGTTTCTAAGTCCAATTTGTATTTAATATCCATAAAAGGACCTAGCCAGTATTTGTGTACTTTAAGATACCATGTACAGCACCACATAACATGCATTAGATCCTCACATTCCCCCATTGAACAGCTGCACTTTTCATCTAATACCTTGTTATGTCTATATCCTAGCATATTACTATCAAATTGCTCAAACTTATATTTCATAAACAACTTGCGAGTTTCGGGGTCACTTAGGGTATCCAGGTAAGTCTTATAACCAAACTTAAAATTGTTTTGGGGAAAACCACCTAGAGTAGGAGGAGTTTTTTTATTTCCTCCAGATCTTGTTGTTGACAGAAATTCCTAATTTTTAAAAATATATATTTATGATATTTAGCACTTAGCCATATGTTCTTCTCTACGTATTTCAGTAACTCAGCAATTTTCTGTTTATTTATTGTTATAACCATTTTTCGAATACCAGAAACCTTTTGTATACCCTAATATATACCACTTCATCTTTTCTTTTAAGCACTGAGCAGAAATTTGTGTCTGTGGGAGTCTAGTCAGCCTTAACCAGAAACCAAGTTGCCTACTTTTGAATAGTGCATTAATATTCAAAATGCCCATCTCTGCTCTTATGTACGTAGATAGGCATGAATGCCCTACAACTATTCTTCTTCTTAATGTTTTAAATAATGGGACTACTAGTTTCTATCTATAATTAACATCCCATATTTCCACCCCATATAGCAGTTGGGACTCAACTTTTGCTTTAATTACTTCAATTAAAGGTCTTACACTAGACCTTCCCATTTCTATAATTGAATCTTATCAGTGCCAACAATGTTCTTTTTAGGGTGTAAAGAGTTTTATTTGAAAATGTGTATTCCATAATTTATTCTCATTAAACTCTATTCCAAGATAAACATAGGATTTTACTTTTTCTACGTTTTCCCCGGCAATACTCCACTTCCCAGTTCTCTTACTACCCTTCGGCCCAAATACCATTATTTTAGTCTTTGTTAGTTTGATCCATAACTTCAATTCTCTCAAGTGTCTCTCTAGCAAGTTAAGCTTATCCTGCAACCCTTTCCTGGTTAAGGAAAGTAATACAAGGTCGACTGCACATGCTAGCGCAGTACAGCATTGATAATTTATTTTAGGGAATCTGAGTCAAGTAAGCCAATTTAATTAGTAACCCATCTATATAAAATGAAAATAAGGTTTCAGTGAGGACACACCCCTGTCTAACACCCTTGTTAACCACAATTGCACTAGAAGGTTGACCTTCCCATCCTATTCTAACACAAGCCCAAGTGCTTTATCTATTATCTATTTCTTTTTTTGAGAGGATTTCCCATAGTAACTTCCTTGAGATGGAATCAAACTCTGTTGAATAGTCCACAAATCCAGCATATACTCTTTGCTTTCTAAGCAGCACATACTTCTCAGGAAGATGATATAATATAACTATATTATCAAGAGTTGAGAAATCCCTTCGGAAACTGGCTTGATATGATGATAAGCCACCCCTCATCAGTTTCTAAGTTAAGCTTGTTTAGGGTAACTTTAGAAAAAATCTTCAAGTTAATATCTAAAAGATTAATGGGGCAGTACATAGCTGGGTTTGCAAAGTCTCCTTTTTGTGGATCAGTACTATATAAGCTCCTTTCCTTGTAGTAGGATAATTATTTTCTTGAACACACTTGTTAATATAGGTTCATACTAAGGTTCATACTAAGGTCTGACAGACGCTAGATGGCCGTGAGGCCCATATTTCCTCCTGTATATTAAAAATAACTAATGGAGGTGTCAGAAATTAGAAGATTGTCCAATCTGGACTTAAAAATAGACTTAGTACTGCTTATAACCACCTCCACAGCTAACGCATTCCAGGGCCTAATGACACGTAGAGTATAGAAGAATTTACATGGCATAAGATTAAATCTTCTGTGTTGTAACTGAAGTGGGTGACCTCTAAGTTTATACATGTCATCCATGAAACTAAGTCTTAATATGGTTAATAAATAAGGATCATTGACAATGTCAAACATTAACAGGAGATCCCCTCTTAATCTCCTGGTGGAAAGAGACATCAAACATAGTGAATTAAGACGAGTTTCATATGAAGAATTTCTTAAGCCTCTCACTATTTTTGTAAATCTTCTCTGTACCTTTTCTAGCTGTGAAATATCCTGTTTCCTATAGGGGCACCATAATTGTGAGGAAAAATCCAACTGTGGGCGAACATATGCTCTATAAAGTGGCATCAATACTCTGCTATCTCATGATTTTATGTTCCTTTTTATAGACCATATTACCCAATTAGCTGGAAGGATAATCTCATTAATCTGAGAATTGTGAACAAGGTCATTCATGACCAGAACCTCCAAATCCCTCTCAGAATTAGTGCTCATTAGAACTCTGTTATCTGAAATGTAAGCGTGAGAGGAATTCTTTGGACCAAAGTGCATACTTTTGCATTTAGAGTGATTTAGTTTCATTCACCATTACAGTATATATAGGGCTGTTAATATTCTATCCCAAACTCCCGGTTGAAATTTATATACTTCTGCTGGGATGTTATCTGGTCCAGGTGCTTTGTGTGACTTTAAGGTATTAATAGCAAATAGAACTTCAATATTATCTATTACTACATTATCAATACTTGTTTCTGATAGGGCATCATTGTCTTCGCTTGAATCAATAAATATCTGAGAGAAATAATAATTCACATCTGTTCAGCTATATAAGCATCTGAATCTTCTTTATATGTACTTGTACCCTTAGCCACCAATCTCCAGAAATCTTTCTGGTCCCTGTTATTGACAATTTTGCTCATTTCTTCCCATTGTCTTTTATAATATTGTTTTGATTTATCTTTCATAAGGAACTTATATTCCTTGCTTTTTTATGTTAATATTTTTAATAGTTCTTTGTTTTTTCCCTTATATACTGTTTATACATTTTCCTCAACAATACTATTTGTCTTTTGCACTCATCATCAAATCAGCCCCCTCTGTTATTATTACTTATTCCCCTTGTATTGCATTTATACCTAATATTGTTATAATTTGCTGGATTATTGAATACACTTCTTCAATCATTTGTGTACTATTACATTTGTCTAAATGTTCCATACTCTCTTTTGTAACTAGGGTTCTTAACATTTCAGCAATGCTCCATGATGAATCAGGCTGCCATATCATTTTTTTTGTTTGTTCTTATTCCCTGCACTAAAGGTTGTATTAATCTAAGATTTTCTGTGTATCCTTTCACTGCACTAGTCAGAATTATAGGAAAGTGATCACTCTCAGAACGTGGCACTACTACCAATTTTTCCCATGATTTTAGTGATTCAGCCCATAGTGCCAGATCAGTTACCGAACAGCCCCTTATATAGATAAAAGTAAATTCCCCCATCAAATCACCTATCAAATGACCATGTAATGCATACAAATTACATTCTTTTAAAATTATCAATTGTGAACCAGCTTTATTTAATTTCATTTCCTTGGTTGCTCTTTGCCTCCATGTATATGGGCTTATGGTGCTGGTAAAAAAAGGAGTTATCTCCTAATCCATCGAAGAGACCTATTAGGGCATTTAAGTCAATGAGAAATAACATGTCAATCTCTGGGTATACATTCATACAATCAATAAATAATGTGTTAAGCTGTTCCCACACAATATCCTTATAAAATGTTGAACTTGTTGGAGGAATGTAACCATTTATCAATAGAAAATGCTGACCTTCATTTGTTAACTTTAACAGGATAAAATTTTCTGTGTCCTTAATATATTCTACATATGCAAAACTGCCAATTCTGATATAGATGGTTAAGCCACCTGATTTTTTGCCCCATTTGTTGTCTTTGATACCAACCCGTTGAAAGATTTTGTAACCGTTGATCTCAATATGATCATCTGGACCATGACAAGTCTCCTGTAAGCATATGACATCAAC
Organism: Neoceratodus forsteri; assembly: GCA_016271365.2. Lineage (NCBI taxonomy): Eukaryota > Metazoa > Chordata > Ceratodontiformes > Ceratodontidae > Neoceratodus > Neoceratodus forsteri. The sequence continues at coordinate 44,764,394 of JADMNL010000035.1, forward strand.
ATTTACAATGTACTTAACCCATTCCTCATCTACTAGTTTATCTCTTAGTCCAGATATATTCCAAGAGATAATTTGTAATTCCTTACATGAAATATTTACTCTATTTGAGTTCTCATCAGTGACAGTTTTGCTACATGTACTGTCACTTAATCTCTCTCTCTCTCTCTCTCTCTGCCAATCATTGCAGCCTGCCATTATCTGGAATTTATTTTTTGTTGGTATTTGAATTTCCTCATACTTTTTATTTGTTGCAACATTAGGTCCTTTTTCAAGAATCTCAGTCTCAACCAAATTTAATCCCATAATGTCCAGGACAGGTATTTTTCCCATGATTCAATTTGCTACTATTTTATTTTTCACTATAATGTTAATCTGTGTGTCCTACTCTCTACCCTCACATTCTATTGACACTATTTCATTCCATCCCAGATGTATATGTAGGAAATTCCTTAAGAGGTTATGAACTTCTCTTGTTAACTTTGTGTTCGTTTCCTTATGTAAATGGTTCAACCCAAATAGAGTAAGTCCTACCTTTTTGGATTCAGGATCATCTTTATTACCTTCTAGTATGTTGAACAGACGTCGCTTTGAAAACATTATTGCAACTTCCCTATTTTTTAATTTTGTTGCATTTAACCAAATATAATTAGCAATTCTATGTAGTTTAAGATAAATATCAGTCATATTTGCCAACTCAGCCTTAATTTCTACAATGTCCTCTTCATTAATCTCAGTATCCATTTCTATGTTTAATCTCTCTATAACTTGAAGTTTTTGATTTACACTCTCCCACGGTATCCAACCTAGTGGACTCATGATTCTAATCAGGGGGTCTTGTTTTCTACTACAAGGGCACCCTGACTGCAGCCCTAAATTCTCATCCAGTGTGGGTATATTATCAGACTCTATTATTTCATCAATAACTCTCTCCTTTTCTTATTCAACCACTTGCTCACTAGCTTGTACTAAGATTTCCCAATTACATGTTCTACTCTCTATTTGCTTATTTTTCTTTTTTTTATTTGTTTATTTTATACTGAAAAAGTCTGTGGGCAAAGCACATTTTCACAGACATCCAGTTTCAATACATAAATTACAAAACATTGCAAAATACAAAAAACCAAAAATACAAACACAATATGCATAAAAAACAGAGACAAAGCCAGCAAAATAAAAAAGCTAAAACCAAAAATACAATTTCATCAGGAGTAAGACTAATTAGAACATCTACAAACTGAGTTTTCCAATAAATATCTCTGGAGGCTAGTCTTAAATGTGAAAATGTTTTCACAACTAACAACAATTCTAGAAAGACAGGGATTTCTGGGCAAAGACAGTTTAAAAAAGGAATCTGAAACTGATATTTACTTTGCTGATGAGTGTTAGATGTAATAGAAATGGTTGGAATCAAACTCAAAATACTATTGGGAAGAAATTTCCACTTGATTTTATGCAAAAAAATGAGACCTATTATTAAATCTCTCAGTTAATGAGAGACATCTAAAAGAATTATATAATATGCAAAGGTGAGTAGATCTTGCCTGTCCTGTGGCAAAACATATTACAGAGAGGTAGGTTGACTGAAGTTTATTAAGCATCCTACCTGATGTGTAAGAATAAACTAATGACCCCAAAACTATAATTGAGAATAAACGACTATGAGTAAGCATAGTCCTGGTGTCTTTAGTAAGATATTTTCATATCCTAAAGAGGAAGCCCAATCTCTGATGGAGTCTGTGAATTAAATATAATACATGGGCTTCAAATATAAGACAAGAATCTAATATTATCCCCAGATAATTAAACTACTTAACATATTCAATCAACTGGCCATCATTATTGAAAATATTAAATTTGGAAACAAATGGCTTCTTATTGGAGGAAAAAAAACATGGTCTTAGTTTTAACTGAATTCATTTCCATTTTATGTACATCAAACCAATGATGCAGCAAAGTAACGTCAATTTGTAAAGACTCATTAAGGGCTAACAAATTAGGTCCTGAACAGAATAATAATGCATCATCAGCATAAAGTATTAATTCTGTATTGAGACAAATAGATGACAGAGAATTAACAAAAACAGAAAATAAAAATGGTCCCAGTATGGAGTCCTGAGGGACTCCACACTTTGTAAATGCTTGACAAGAAAATACCCCATTTATCATAGTTTTTTGACTAATATATATAACAAATAATTCTTAAACCAAGAAATCACCTCCCCAGAACAAAAAACACCAGATAAACTTTTAAGAATTTCAGCATGATCCACAAGATCGAATGTCTTGGTGAGGTCCACAAACACCAAAGCCACATAATTTCCTTCATCAATAGCTCTAGTGGCCCAGCTTGTGAACCTCACCAAGGCAGTCTCCATATTGTGGCAAGATCTAAAACCACATTGAGAGTCTTATTTAGACTAGCAATTTCCTTCTCTATTTGCTTCCTTGATTACTCAGATTTAATTACATACAGTGGCGTGAAAAAGTATTTGCCCCCTTTCTGATTTTCTCTATTATTGCATATTTGTCACACTGGATGTTTTCAGGTCTGTAGACAAAATATAATATTAGATAAAGGGAACCTAAGTGAACAAATAACACTTTTTTTTACTTATTTCATTTATTTAATGACAAAAGTTAACCAACACCAACTGGCACTGTGTGAAAAAGTAATTGCCCCTAGTTAAATCAACCCAATTAAAGGGATAATTAGAGTCAGCTGATTGAACACAGCCAGGCTTGATTACAGCCAGCCCTGCTCAATATAAACCTCACTTATTTTGGCCCTTACCATCAGAGTCACGTTGCCAGCACAAGTTCAACAAGCACATTATGCCATGATCAAAGGAAGTTCCTGAAAAGATCAGAAAAAAATTTGTTGCCCTCTATCAGTCTGGAAAGGGTTACAAAGCTATTTCTAAGGCTCTGGGACTCCATTGAACCACAGTGAGAGCCATAATCTCCAACTGGAGAACACTTGGAACAGTAGTGAACCTTCCCAGGAGTGGGCGGCCTGCCAAAATTACTCCAATGGCGCAGTGTAAAATCATCCAAGAAGTCTCAAAGGATCCTAAAACAACATACAAAGAACTGCAGGCTTCTCTTGCCTCAGCTAAGGTCAGTGTTCATGACTCCACAATCAGAAAGAGACTGGGCAAAAATGGGCTTCATGTGAGAGTAGCAAGGCGGAAACCACTGCTAACCAAGAAGAACATAAATGCTCGTCTCTCATTTGCCAAGAAGCACCTGGATGATCCACAAGCCTTTTGGGAAAATGTTCAATGGACAGATGAGTCCAAAGTGGAACTTTTTGGACAACATGGATCCCATAATGTCTCGCGTAAAGCAAACACAGCATTCCACAGTAAGAACACCATACCAACAGTCAAACATGGTGGTGGTAGTGTGATGGTGTGGGGATGCTTTGCTGCCTAAGGACCTGGATGACTTGCCATAATTAAAGGAACCATGAATTCTGCTCTGTACCAGAAAATTCTTAAGGAGAATGTCCAGTCATCCTTCCGTCAGCTGAAGCTGAAGCGTAGTTGGGTCATGCAGCAAGACAATGATCCAAAACACAAAAGCAAGTCCACATCAGAATGGCTAAAAGAAGTAAAATTAAAGTTTTGGGTGGCCTAGTCAAAGTCAGACTTAAACCCAATAGAGATGCTGTGGCAGGACCTGAAATGAGCAGTTCATGCTCGAAAACCTACCAAATGTTACTGAATTAAAGCAGTTCTGCGAGGAAGAGTGGGTTAAAATTCCTCCACAGCGATGTGAAAGACTGATATTGAATTATAGGAAGTGTTTGGTTGCAGTCATTGCAGCTAAATGTGGCATAACCAGTTATTAAGTGTAAGGGGGCAATTACTTTTTCACACAGTGCCAGTTGGTGTTGGTTAACTTTTTTTCATTAAATAAGTGAAATAAAAAAAAAAAAAACAAGTGTTATTTGTTCACTCAGGTTCCCTTTGTCTAGTATTACATTTTCTCTAAAGACCTGAAAACATCCAGTGTGACAAATATGCAATAATAGAGAAAATCAGGAAGGGGGCAAATACTTTTTCACGCCACTGTAGGTGGAATAGCATTTTCCTTACAATTTAATTTTGTTCTGTTCTGTATAGTTTCTTTATCCCCATAAGTCTTATTTTTATTTTTTATTTATTTATTTAGTTGTTTTTTAACCAGGTATAGCACACTAAGCTGAAAGCTTTTTTACAGGAGCGACCTGGGAGCACAAGGAGATTAAGCGACTTGCTCAGGGTCACACAGTAGGCAAGTGGAAGCTGTGGGATTCAAACCCAGGTCTGGTCTGCTGGATGTCACCAGATTTGCAGCTCAGAGCTGTAGCCCACTGCGATATACTGCCTCCCTGTCTTAGTGTGACTGATCTTCATTCTATTACTTTCTTTTTTCCAGTTCTATTCTTTTTTATTTTTTTTTTAATTTTTGGGACTGTACTTATCTAACAGCCCATTCTTCTCTTGTATTTTTTTTACCTAATCTCTTTCTCATCTTTTTTCTTTTTATCTCTCTTCCCTCCTTTTGCAGTAGTCTTTTCTTTCTGTCCATCAATAAATATTATACTACTAAAGTCTGGTTTTATTTTACCTATTTTAACATTTTCTACAGCTGTGTCCTCACATGATTTTTTGTTGTCATCCTCACCAATCTTCTTTTTATTAGTCATTTCTCACAATATATAGCACCATGTGTTTCAGTGTTATATCTAACAGCTTCCAGAATGTCTTAATTAATGAGCAGTTGTTTCATAATTAAAATATTGGCTGAATGTTGTTTAGCCAACAGATTTACTAATTTATCACTTAAAAAACTAGTTTGATATTGTTTTATTGCTCTTGGCTGTTTTATCCTGAGTCATCTTCTGGCACTCCTTGCATTGGAGTTATTGTACATTCTGGTAGCTGTAGTTATATTGTTTCAGCCCTATTACAATACCTTGCAGGTCACGTGATACTTCTTCCAGTGCCATTTTTTCTTTAACTAAGTATCCACTATCATTCCAGATATTCAATGATTTTTCATTTGGCATGCTTAAGGGCATGGAGTCTTAGTTCAAACTGTCAGAGCGACTCATAGCTTTTCTATAGTTCTCAATAATTAGACAATCAATATCCGACTGTTGTGTTGTTTTGTCATTAATTTCCACTGTTTCCTGTCTTAATAATTAACTCTCCGTTTTTAGGGTTGTCATCTCTGAATTTATTTCAAGTGACTTATTAAGCCTACCTAGTGGCGTTGAAGTTCTACTTATACTCAATTTACTCTTTATTCTATCTAAATGATCTGTTATTTTAGATGGTTTGTGCTGCCTCTGTTTTTTGCTGTTTCACTAACCAGTGGCGACACCTGCAAATCCTGCATTCTTTGCAGTCTTGTTGTCACCATACCTTTGCAATAGAGAGTAACAATTTTACCTTATTTTCTAATACCAAGACACCAAAACACTTTGCTAATTAACACTATGGTGCTTCAAGTAGTAATAACCCTGAAGAGCTATGCCACACTAATAACAACAGATAAACTAATATTGTTTGTTGTTTAGTTATCCAAGTTGATTCATTACCATAATAAGTTGTCTGAAATACGTCACACAAATGTCACAAATTGACTCAGAAGTAGGTAAATGGGACAAACAATTCTCTTGACAGCTTCAGAAAAGAAAATGTATGGAAAATGTTCATCTTCACTTCTTTTTAGTGAGACTCTCCACCGCCATAGTCCTTACACAGTTTTTATACCCAAAATGTTGTTAGGAGGTATACAGTCACTTTCTACTTGTTTCACTGCCCTTGGTTGTTCAAAGCTCTCATAGTTCTCAGTATTACATACAGACCAGTGTTCTTTCAAGTATGCATCATTCCTTTGGTCCTCAGTTAGAACTGCATTTCTCTGCATGGCATTAGGTAGTACTCTTAAATGGAAAGAGAAGTAATTAAGGAAATTGATCCAGCAGTATAATGACTGCATTAAATATTTTACTATATACAGGGTTTCTTTTTATACTCTACTTCTTATCAAAGACCCCAGAATATTAAAATCTTACCACCAGTTTTCTTAATTTACAAATGTGCAACAAAGAGAAAAAAGAACAACTATATTGTGTTAACTTACTTTGTTGTCATCTTAATTCCGTTGTTTCTCTGGGCTTTCCAAAAAATGTTAAACTCTTCCCCAGATCCCCCAAAACTGGAACTGATAATGGCTGCTAATAGCTGTCTAAGCCATTTATAGAATTGTACTACAGCTTACAGCCAAACAACAGAAATCCTGGCTCACTAGTCGCAGTAGAACTTGCGTTGCAAAAAGATACCTGCAAATCGTGATTCTGAGCTAGGGAATGCCACGCATGTACTTTATGTGGTCACACCACCTGACCCAAGCACACGAGAAAATAAAACTTAGAAACTCATCAGATCTAAAAGTAACATATTTTAAAATTAAAAGATCCTTACAGGAAGGATTTACCCCAGTTGTATAATTTCTAACTACAGGGGCAGCATAAAAGGAAAAATATGTGCTTTAAAAACCAGCCAATTCAGTGACTATCTCAGAATCTTTCATCTCAGCTTTAACACCCAAAATAGACAAAAAGAAAAGTATGGTATAACCAGCCACTTCCTTTATGTTTTCCTCCTTTTTCCTCTGATAGCCTCCAGTGCTCCGCAGCGCTTTCTCTATCTCCCTCATCGGGATGGCTGCTCCACCTTCAGCACTCCAAGCCTGTAAGAGAGATAGAAAACCTGGGGACAGATGCACACAATGGCCTGAAAAGAGCTGTGGTCTTAGACAGGTATGGTAAATTGCTTTGGTGGCATACCTTTTCTAGAACTTTAAAAGCTTAACAACAGCTCCTGCTCTGCAAGTTACTCCTCAGCTTGCTAGCATGTGGCGGTTTGTCTCCAGAGAGAAACTCCTTCTCTATCTTTAAAATGTCTGATTTATTTTCAGCTAAGGGAAAACCAGCCATTTTTTCCCTGGTGATATTGCAGTTGTGATCTGCAGAGGGAGGAGAGTGAAAGAGTGGGAAGGAAGAGAGAGAGACAGAGAGAGAGAGACTGTGAGAGGTGACAATTTTCAGTGGATACATGATTTAAATCTGTCCTTTAGTCATTTTGCAAGCTGCAGAGAAATTACTTTTTTTGATTTAATCATTTTTGTGGGACCTGATGGTAAAGACTTGGAGACAAAATGTCATAGGAAACAGTCTGCCACTAACTCCCTGCTTAAATAGCAAAGTGCCTACTCTGTCTCCCTAAAAAAAATTCTATACTGTACAGATAGTTTCTAAGACTTCATAGAAACAGTGGCAATCCCCAGGACTTTGAGTCGCAATCCAGGGAGTTAGAAAACAGATTTCCCAAAGCAGATATAACAAGGAATTATAAAAAAAATCAAAAGAGAAAGTAAAACATTTGGATTGAAAGGATTTATTAAAGAAGAAATAAAGAGATAAAATATCCCAACCTATTGATAGAACCATCACTTTTTCAATGGAATTTAACAGCATGGCATGCAGAATAGGAAACATTATTTTTAGAAATTGGTTTATATTACTATCTGATGAAACAGTGGGGGTGGCAATTGGATCCAAGCCAAGTTTCACATTCAGAAGGGTTAGTAATTTTCATGACAGGTTGGTACACAGTAGATATCAGGAAAACCATAAAACAGGAAGATGATGGTGTCCAGAAAAAAAACAAAAGTTTTTTTAAGTGTACTGAATGTAATATCTGTAAATATGAGCAGATGGGAAAAACCTTTTGAACATCTCAAAATTGATAATCTTAAGGTTAAAATAAGAGAACTGATAACCAGTCACACTCCGTTCTGAGTATATGCCCTTTGGTGTACATTTGATCTGGTCTATATTGGTTGTACCATGTGTCCCCTAAAACATAGGATCCAAGAGAACATAGATCTATTATTAATGTCAGGTCAGATACTCCAGTAGGTGCCCATTTCTTTGAATGCCATGGATCGGGCCCTAAAGATGCTACATTTCTTGGTCTAAAACATACTTAGACTCCTGCAGTGCATGCCCTCCCACCCAGGTGACCTCCATAGTGCCAGTTGACATCCTATGGATAATTGTTTAGCATTAATCCTCACATATGTGCTTCTATTGATTGGTTTATGTACCTCCCCCTCCACTTCTTTTATAAATACTGAACAAATGTATTTGTATTTGTCACCCTCGGCCCACCCCTTCCCTTTATTAAGCCTCACTATCCCTCCCTTGGTCCTTGTTTGCTCCCTAATGTACAGTATCTATAAAAGGTTTTACACCCTTTCCTAACTAAGCTGGCTATCTTTTCCTCAGTTTGGGCCTTTGCTATTCTGACTGTCTTCCCTGCTTCCTTCTGCTTTAATTGATACAGTTCTCTGTCCTACTTCTTCTGTGATTTCTTATACTTCCTGAATGCTGTATTTTTCTCCCTAATCTTCCCTGCCACCTCTTTGAATACCATAGTAGTTTTTTCCTTCATTTCATTTTGTTTATTTGCTTTACACAAAGGCTTGTTGCCTCTGTGATGGCAGTTTTAATTGTTCCCCCTTGTTCCTCCACCTCCCCCAGCACTTACCTATTTTGCCAAAGTCATCCCTCCTAAAGTCCAGTACCCCCAGTTTTGTATGGCTTGACTCTATGAGTGTGTTTCTCATGAACCACACTGTTTGGTGGTCACTTGTTCCCAGAAGACTACCAACTTCTAAAGCTGAAATCCTCTCACTGTCCCTGTTTGACAGTACCAGGTCTAAGATTGCACCCTCCTGAGTGGGTTACAACACTAGCTGTCTGAGGTATTCCCCCTGTAGAGCATCGATAATGAGCTTGCTTTTAGATGTGGCTGCAGCAAATAAGATCCAGTTAACATCTGGCATATTCAGGTCCCCCATCAACAATATTTACCCCCTTTCTACCATTCTAAGTATGCCTTCTATCATTTCATTGTCCATTTCCTCTCCCTGAGATGAGTGGTCTGTATACAACCCCTGTGCAGACTGTGGTGCCATATCCATTCTCCAAGGTGACCCACTGTGCCTCCTCTCCTCCCTGTTTACCTGTTAGTTCCATTGCCTTAATCTCTTCCCTTACGTAGAGAGCCCCTCCTCCTCCTCCTCCTCCTTTTTTACCATCTATGTTCCTCCTGTAGATTGTGCCATCCTAGTCATGGTTTTCTGTGTACCATGCTTCTGTGATTGCCACAATAATCCAGGCATCACTCTTCCATCAAGGCCGCTAGTTCAGAAAGCTTGTTACCCAAACTACAGGCATTGGTACACATCGCACTCCATCTCTTGAGCAGAAATACAAAATTCATGTCTGGTTTCTGAAATGAAAAATTACACAGTTACAGGTTGTGTCATTTCAATAGAAACTCATGTGGCTAGGGGCAGAAGTCTCATATGAGCTGTATTCAGAAACAAGAGTTTGTAGATCCTTTATCTCAGGATCAAAGCTGTTTGCCCATGTAGATCCAGACAAATTACTGAGAAGGTTAATCCATCAGTTCAGGATAGGTTTTTTCATAACAATCTGTTCTGAGAAAGTCTGTAGATGCATCTGCAGTGGAAGTAGACCTCCCTTCTCTGCTTTTACTTCTTGACTGTTTCTTTGGATTTGTGGGGCACCTAGGCAAATAACTGCGGTGGGTTGGGGTGCTGCTTAACTTTTCTAAAGTTTGTACCACCTGTAAATGAATTTGTTGCTTAGCTGCTGCTGCATAAGAGATAGGAGTGGTGGGTTTAGATTTAGTTCCTCCTGTATTTCCTTTTTGTTTAGTTGGTACTTTGGTTTGATGGGACTGCCCATTAAAATCTGCAGACTAACTGTAGTACTGGAGTGTGAACATGAGGAGTGAGTTGTGTCTGTGGGGCAAGCTCAAGCCATGTGTTCTATAGAAGAATGATTTGAAAATGTGCTGTACATTGGTCATCTGGGGTGAGCACCCTTCTGAGTCTCTTTGAAATAATGACCCAAACCTCATTAGGTGTGTCACAAATAGTTTGTGGGCCCCGATTTTTTCACACTGCAAAAGAAGCTGGGTACTTTATGAAATAGGACCAACCTTTTTTATTAAGTACTTGTCTCACTTTGTTACTTTCCTTTTATTTACAGTCTGTGCGGCAAAATCTTGGGAATAAAATAATATGTGTTCCTCTCCAGAATAGCTGCTTTCTGTCTCTTGCCATGCTAAGAATATGTTTCTTGTTAGTAAACCATAAGAAATTAACAGTTATTGGTCTGAGTCGGCCACCAGGAGAGGGTCTAGGTGCGAGGGAATGGTGCTCCCTTTCTATGTCTAAAGACCAGTTCCATTGGTACCGTAGAAGTTCAGGAAGAAAACTGCTATAAAACATCAAATATGTTACTGCCCGCCACTCCTCCTGGCTGATCCAGGATACGCAAATTGTTCTGCCTCCACCTGTTTTTCAAATCTTCACTTTAATCCATTAAAAAGGCAATCTGCCGGGGGCACTGTGGAGCCTGAGCAAAATGGCCACAAGCAGATAAATCTCTGCACATTATATTAGAGAAAAGTATTCCATAGCAGTAAATACTGCAGCAATTCTTTTGCCAGACACCACACATGTTGGGTAATTGATCACTGGTCAGGATGGGAAATCCTCATAAGGATAAGGGATCGGAAGATGAAGGCAGAAACAAAAGTACTTTGTGAGCTCCAGCCATGAGGGCAGCACAGGCCTGTGACCATGAACAGGACCAGGGAACACTGGAGGGGACATTGGAGGAAATGTTGCAAATTCTGGAAGCCAAGGTGAACCGATTAATAGCATTGGTGTCAGGACTTTTAAATAAATTTCATGCTCTCAGTAATAGAGTGGTCGCAATTGAAACATCGATGGACATGGTCACCAGCACATCAGTGGAAACAACAAAGAAAGCAGATGCTGCACTGGGAGCAGTCGCAACATTGGTCAAAGAAAACACCCACGTTAGATCGAGGTTGGAGGCTTTAAAAAATTAAGCCAGATCTTCCAACTTGAGACTACTCGGCCTAGAAGAGGGGTGTGAGGGCAATCACGTTATGTATTTTCTTTAATAATGGCTGACATGGGAGTTAGGAGAAGAAGTGGCCCCGATGGTGCAGCATTTCCAGAAAGCCTACAGAATCACTCCTTGGGGCCGCGTTGACCATCCGGAGGCCCCTCTGACAGTAGTCATAGTCACAGATGGAATAGGATCTCGAGATCATCTCCTGGCCCAAGATAGACAGAAGAAAACTCTCCTGCATGAATGTCAAATAATTAAAATGTTTCCAGACTTGGGTTATGCGACCAGACAAAAGTGCAAAATATCTGATGGGGCAAGAGTGCTTCTTAGAGAGGCAGGAATTTCTCACAGCCTAGTTTTCCCATCGTGTCTCCACATACTGCACTAGGGTGAAGTCTATATCCTTGGAATCTACTGATGCTATGAGGTGATGCCAGAGGAATCATCACTCATCACTCCCAAGATGAGGATTCAGAATCGGAAGAAGAAATCCCGTGAATCTGGACTTTTTTGATTGATTTGTAACAGGTATAGCTCCTTGGGGAGGAGAGGGAGGAAGAATTGAGCCCCCAAGGTACCAGTTTACAGGACCAGGCTCTATTTAATTTGAAATATTTAATACTGGAATCACACTGGGCTTGTCTTGTTCTTTCCTCTTTGTATCCCCCTAGAATTGTTCTGGCTGTACAGATTTCCTGATTTTCCTGACCAATTGTGGCTGATTGTAACGCTAAAGTTCAGCTGAAAATTCTTCATATATATTCTTATAAGGGTGTAAGCACCTTGTCAAAATAGCTGAAATGAATCTATACACTATGTGGTGACATAGAAACATAGAAACACAGAATTTGATGGCAGATAAGGACCTCATGGCCCACCTAGTCTGCCCATTTCCCTACCTAACGGATAAGCTGAAGATCCCAGTTAACAAACAGCCTACTTCCTCCTACCCCCACTAGAATTGCCTTATGTCTGTCCCATGCATTTTAGAATTCTCCACTGTTTTTGACTCTATGACCTCCTCAGGAAGGCTGTTCCATGCATCTGCAACCCTCTCTGTGAAGAAATACTTCCTCACATTACCTCTGAGCCATCCCTCCTCTATCTTAAAATTGTGCCCCCTTGTTCTTGCACATCTCTTTTTCTGAAAAATGCTACCCTTTTGGACTTTGCTGATTCCCTTGAGGTATTGGAAAGTTTCTATCATGTCCATCCTCTCCCTCCTTTCTTCAAGGCTATACATCTTAAGCTCCTTTAGTCTTTCTTCATATGTCTTCTGGTGCAGACCCTGCACCATTTTGGTTGCCCTCCTCTGGACAGCCTCCACCCTGTCTATGTGTTTGCGGAGATGGGGTCTCCAGAACTGTACACAGTACTCCAGATGTGGTCTTACCAACTGTCTGTACAGAGGGCCAGCAACTTCCTGTTTTCTACTGGTGATGCCTCTTCCTATGCATCTCAGTATCCCCCCCAACCCTCCTTAATAACTTCTCACATTGCTGGCCCAACTTTAGGTCATCTGATATGACTACCCCCAGGTCCCTTTCCATTTTTGTTGTTGTCAGTATCTCACCCCACATTGTGTACTCTTCCCCTGGGTTTTTGTTTCCCAGGTGCATTACTTTTCACTTCTTTTCATTGAATCCAAGTTGCCATACGTTTGACCATTCCTCCAACCTTGCCAAGTCCCTTTTCATCATTTCCACCCCACCTTGCATATCAACCCGGTTGCAGATCTTTGAGTCATCAGCAAAGAAACATACTTTCCCTTCCAGTCCCTCCACAATGTCACTTATAAAGACATTAAAAAGGACCAGCCACAGTACTGAACCCAGTGGTACCCCACTAGTAACCCTCCTTTCTTCACTGTGGACTCCATTTACTATAACCCCCCTGTGTCCTGTTGTCCAGCCAGTGTTTTACCCAGGCTACCACCCTGGGACCCACTCCCAAGCTGGCAAATTTATTTATTAATCGTTTGTGTGGGACTGTTTCAAATGCCTTGCTAAAGTCTAGGTAGGACATGTCCATAGCCCCTCGCTGGTCTACTACTTTGGTCACCCAGTTAAAGAAATCAATTAGATTTGTCTGACATGACCTTCCTGCTGTGAATTCATGCTGCCTTGGGTCCTGTGCCCCACTGGCCTCTAGGTACTCAACAATTATTTCCTTCAGAAGTGATTCCATCATCTTCCCTGCCACTGAGGTCAAACTGACAGGTCTGTAGTTTCCTGCCTCTGTTTTGCTCCCACTTTTGTAAAGGGGAATCACCTCCACCCTTCTCCAGTCCTCAGGTACCACACCATCCTCCCATGATTTATTAAAAAGGGTAGTCAGTGGTGTTACTAGTTATTCCCTTAGTTCTTTTAGAATTCTGGGGTGAATCCCATCAGGCCACATTTCTTTATCCACCTTCAGTTTTAACAGTTCTTTCAGAACCCTTTCTTCTGTGAAAGGACTAATATCAACCCCCTATCCAGAGTGCTTCTATTGACTGGATTAGGTATCTACCCCTGCTTTTCCATTGTGAATACTGAGCAGAAGTATTCATTCAGTATCCCCACTTTTTCACTGTCGCTCTCTGCCCAACCACCTTCCTCTTTATTCAGCCTCAGTATCCCTGCCTTAGTCTTTATTTGTTCCCTAATGTACCTATAAAAGGTTTTGTCCCCCTTCTTTACTGAGTTGGCTGTCTTTTCCTCGGTTTGGGCCTTTGCTATTCTGACTGCCTTCCCCACTTCCTTCGGCTTTAACTAGTGCAGTTCTCTGTCCTGCTCCTTCTGTGCTTCCTTATACTTCCTGAATGCTATCTCTCTTTTACCTTTACCTTCCCCACCACTTCTTTTGAGAAGCATAGAGGTTTTTTCTTTTGTTTTGATTTGTTTATTTGCTTCACACAAAGGCTTGTTGCCTTTGTGATGGCGGTTTTGATGTTTCCCCATTGTTGCTCCACCTTCTTGCCTGTTTGCTAGTGCTTTTCTGAGGCACTATCCCATTTTGACAAAATCAGCCCTCCTGAAGTTCAGTACCTTCACTTTTGTGTGGCTTGACTCTGCAGCTAAGTTTATCATGAACCACACTGTTTTGTGGTCATTTGTTCCCAGATGGCTACCCACTTCAAGATCAGAGATCCTCTCTCTATCCCCATTTGAGAGTACAAGGTCTAAGATTGCTCCCTCCCTTGTGGGTTCCAAAACTAGCTGTCTGAGGCATGCCCCCCTGTAGGGCATCGAGAATGACCCTGCTTTTGGATGTGGCTGCAACAAAGGTGCTCCATTCAACATCTGGCATATTCAAGTCCCCCATCGGTAATATATACCCTTTCTCTGCCATCCCAAGGATGCCTTCTATTATTTCCTTGTCTATTTCCTCCCCTGAGATGGGGGTCTGTATACAACCCTTGTGCAGATTGTGGAGCCATTTACAGTTTCCAGGGTGACCTGCAGTGCCTCCTCTTCTCCCTGTTTACCCTTTTGTTCTGTTGCTTTGATCCCTTCCCTTACAAAGAGTGCTACTCCTCCTCTTCTTCCCTCCTGTCACTCCTGTAGATTGTGTACCCTGGTATGTTGACTTCCCAGTCATGGTTCTCTGTGTACCATGTTTCTGTGACTACCACAATATCCAGGCATCTCTCTGCCAAGAAGGCCACCATTTGGGGGAGCTTTTTACCTAGACTACGGGCATTGGTACTCATTACCCTCCATTTTTTATGGCTTCATTTCTTTTTGCTCCATCTCTGTCCTTACTACCGTTGTCTTTTTCTCCCTTTACCCCTGCCCTTCTCCCTATTGACTGCTCTATCTTGGTGTTTACCTCACTAACTACCCAGATTCTTTGGGGGCAAGGATTTCCCTTCTCCTTTTCAGTGCCTCCCCCCTTGGCTAGTTTAAATGCTTGCCAATGAAGCATTTAAACCTATCACCTAGGATCCTGGTTCCCCTCCTGGATAGATGCAGACTATCGCTCCTGTATAGGCCTGCATCCCTCCAGGTGGAGCCCCAGTCCCCAGTGATGCCAAATCCCTGTGCTCTGCACCAGTTTTTCAACCAGTCATTGAATCCCATGGTGTGGAGTACCCTAGCCTCATCCATGCCATAGACAGGTAGCACTTCTGAGAAAGTTACCATGTGTGCCACTTGTCTAAGGCCCATCCACAACTCCACAAACTCCTGTTGCACTGCTCTGATCCCATTTGAAGCCAGGTCATTCATCCCTAGGTGGATAATGACATTCAGCTCACTCCCCTTTGCAGTTGCTCCCACAATCCTGAGGATTTTTTTCCTGTCCCTCCAAGCCATGGTGCTGGGCAGGCATCTTACCTCCCTTCCCCTCCTTCCCCCAGTTCTACTCTCCTAACAATTGAGTCCCCCACCAGGAGTTACTTCCTGTGGGGTCCTGTGCCACCCTACTGTGGGTCTCCATTGTGCAGGTTCCCAGCATCCTCCTTGGTCTCCCCTGCATAAATCTCCATAGAGGAACCATGCTCTGCCAGAGTGGCAAATGAATTATGGAGAGGCACAACTGGAGGGATGCGCCTCTGTTCCACCACCTTCACCCTCCCTGAGCCCACTGTGGTCCAACCACTCCTCTTTCTTAGCAATCTCTGAAGTAGTGGTTGTGGCCTGGGTGGTTTCTGGGTGGGGGAGCTGGTTTCCCAAATCCTTGCCAGGTCAGCATGGAGATGAACAATCTCCTCCCTCAAACCAGAGAGGTGCCTGTAAATAGGGCAGTAACACAGTCTCCAAAATGTCTCCTGGAAGACTGCTGCTCCACAGATAGTGCATTGCACCACTCCCCACATGTCTGTGTCCCTTCCTGTTACAGATGCTTTTCTTTTGTTGGTTTTTTGTTCTTGTTTTAGTATGTGCAAGCTTGTGAGTGTCTCTACCCCCTATTCAGTGCACTGTGCCTTGAAGAATATGGACAGGTGTATGTTGTTAGCAGTTTTGGGAAAGTGATGTCAGAACCCCTGCTATAAAGGAAGTTATGAGCTTGGGGCAGGTGGGGTGAGGGGAAGGGTTGGAGGTAGTATACCTATGCCATCTAGAAACAATTAACTACAACTCTGACCCTCCACCCCAGGGAGTGCCTTCCTTCCTTTCAGACACTTATTTCACAGAGGTTAAGTACCAGGTCTTGTCACAAATGACTGCAAATATCTCCCATCTACAGTTCCTCCCTGGCAAATTAAAGTTAAAACTAAGAAAATCAACCCCAAAAACAAAATCAAAACTAGTTACTTACACAGGTCCAAAAAGTAATAATTCAGTTCAATGTAGTCTAGAAAATAACCTCCTTAATTCAAGGAAGCTGTGGCTGCTTTCTAACACTCTCTCTGTCTCAGCAGAGACCACAAACAACTCCTCTTATAAATCCACAGTTCAACTAAGCCCCTTTCAGCTCCTCCCTTTAACAAACACCTATTTCACAGAGGTTAAGTACCAGGTCTTGTCACAAATTACTGCAAATATCTCCCAGCTACAGTTCCTCCCTGGCAAACTAAAGTTAAAACTAAGAAAATCAACCCCCAAAGCAAAATCAATACTAGTTACTTACACAGGTCTAAAAAGTAATAATTCAGTTCAGTGTAGTCTAGAAAATAACCTCCTTAATTCAAGGAGCTGTGGCTGCTTTCTCACTCTGTCTGTCTCAGCAGCAATAATTCAGTTCAATGTAATCTAGAAAATAACCTCCTTAATTCAAGGAATCTCATCATATTTACTAGTACATTTATAGGAATACATTTGTTTAAAAATGTTCTGCTTTTGTTTATAGCACTTTTGTGCATTTACTGTAGATAAACATGTTGGATACTACTGACCCCCTCTGGTAGGGACAGTCATTGGTGATTCTGGACTTGAGCATTATTTTACAGTATCCACATGTAGCTCATGGACTCCTTCAACAGCTTTAGTTAGCTAACACATGACTATCATTTAAAAGTTGCGTAGACCCCCTAAAGACATATCTTATAACATATGATGGTATTAATTGATATATTAAGATGAGTGGTGCCCTCCTGGTCATATGTATATCTCTGTTATGTCGCACGTTAGTGACTAGAACTATATGTTTATCAAAACAATAAACATAAGTTTTTAAAAAAGGCACCTACCAATCTGTCTTTTATGAAATTCTGTGGTGTCCCCAGTCAGATAAAAGGATCATCTACTGAAGCTAACCTACTTCCAGTTTTTCTACTCTCCCTCTTTAATCTGCTGAGTCTGCTTCTATTTTTCCCATGGCAGCTTTCAAATCCTTAATATCTAACTGTATGTTTGCCAGAATATTTTTGATATTGAGTTGGACTTATTCTGAGCTTTGTCTGTGTTTGAAGGACCAGGTGATGTCGAGGTTTTAGTCGTGTCTGCAATCTTCACTCCCAGTGAAGCCATTTCTCACAAAAATTGCTGTTATTTCAAACATTGGAAAAACACTTCAAAAAGTTGAAAAAAAATAAAATTGATATATATTTCATTCCTCCACTCAATAGAATAATGAACAGATATGCTTTGGTAGCAGAAATAAAGTTAAAATATTGAAAAGATTAAAAAAGTGAATGGTGCTCACGGGGCTGACAGACTATCCCTCCATCCTCTTCAGCGCCTCCCGTGTGTCCCCTCTCCACTGAAGACATCTTATTTCCTTAATATTGTGATGGTCTTACTATATGGTTTGCTTAATCTGCAATTTTTACGGGATATAAATGAAGATTGATTCCTATTCACCTGGGCACAGGACAACATGTAGTATTGTATTCTAAACATACCATTACAGTTCCTTGATTTCCCTGCAGTTAGGTGTCATTAGTAATACAAAGGTACAAAGTTATCTTTTCTCAGTACAGAGGTTTAGTTGTACAGCTAGGTAATATGTAGGTTAAGTGTGGGCAGGAAACTGCCATTTTCATTCAATACCCAGTTACATGGAAACCGACTTCCATTAATATACTTTTGCATTTAAGTCACTGTTATCAGACCCTGGAGTGGAGGAAGGGCTGTGGTGAGGGTAAGGGACAGGGCTGTTGTAGGGTGGGGAACAGTGCTTTGGTAAGGGAAGTATACAGGTGGGGTTGGGGACAGCACTGAATGGCTAACTAGCTACTGTATCTGGATCTGGAAAACAGAACATCCCCATTCATACCATCAGCCTTATAGTTTAAAGAACTCAGTTTGATGCCTTTCAGTACCTTTGGTAGTTTAATTTTATTCTATTTTAGATAGCTCCCTATCTCCAGACATACTTGTATATAATTCCCTCTTCTCCCCATTTTGAGTTTGCTTTACCACTTTTTTCAGTTGAAATAATAACAGGAGCACTCCATTTAATATGACGTAGACCAGATTTTCATATGAACATACAAACATATGAATTTGCCAGAAGAAATAGGTCACTTGGTCCATCAATTCTGCTTGTGTGTGCAACCAGCACCCTCACCTTGCAGCTGCCTTGAACCCTCTTATTCCCAATTATTCCCTCTCACCTTTGTCACATCCCCTTTAGAAACTACCCACTGTCTTACGGGCTACTAGCTTCCTCCAGTAGAGCATTCCATTCTGCCATGACCCTTTCCATGAAAAGTGTGTCCTCATTTCCATTCTAAATCTTCTCCCCTCCAATCTAAGGCCATGCTCTCTCATGTCCCTCCCCCTCATCATCCTGAGTATACCTTCAATGCCTGCCTTGTTTATCTTGTTTAAATACTTAAAGGTCTCATTCATATACCCCGGCCTCCTCCAAGGAGTACATGTTCAGCTTTCTCAGCTTCTCCTCATATGGTCTGTTCTCCAATCCCTGGATTATCCATGTTGCCTTGCATTGTACTCCTTCAAGTAATTTCAAATCCTTCTTCAGATATGGGCACCAGACTTGCACACAGTATTCCAGGTGCAGCCTGACCAGTGCCCTGTAGAAAGACAGGATCACATCCCTGCTCCTGGAGGAGATCCCTTTCATGATACAACCCTGCATCCTGTTGACATTCACTGCCACCCTCCTACACTGCTCTGTATTGTTCATTTTCCCTGTTACAACCACCCCTAGATCCTTCTCCTCCTCAGTGGAATCTAGCTGCACCCCTTTCAGCTGGTAACCCTTCCCTGGGTTCTTTACTCTAAAGTACAGGACTTTGTATTTTTTCCCACAAACCTCAACTGCTATGCTTTTGACCACTCCATCAGTTTGGTGAGGTCATTTTGCAGCCCCTGTCAACCTGCTATATCATCAACCACTGTCCCCAATCTCGTATCATCAGTGAAAGACTGATCTTATTCTGACACCATACAAGATGTCCACTATGAATATTCCAAACAGCACTGGCCACAGTACTGATTTCTGTGGCACCCTGCACATCACAGCCCTTGGAGATAAGAGTCCCCTACACCACTACCATCTGCTGTCTCCCCTGCAGCCAATTCTCAATCCATTTACCCATCTTAGTCCCCACCCCCACATGGCTCAACTTCTCTCCCAACCTCCCATGCAGCATTGAATCAAAGGCCTTACTGAAGTCCAAGTATATGACATCCACCGCATGACCTTTGTCCAATTCCCCCATGACCCATTCACAATACTCAACTTGATTTATCTGGCAGGATTTTTTTTGAGACAAACCCATGCTGGTGACTGTCCTAGAGCCCATTGTTTTCAATAAAGTTCTCCGTGCTTTCCTTAAGTACTGTCTCCATCAGCTTTCCCACGATGGACATTAAGCTTACTGACCTGTAATTACCTGGCTCAGCCTGTAGTCCACTTTTATAGATGGATATCACATGGCCCATCATCCAGCCATGTTGTACACACCCCATGTTCAAGGAGGTACTGAATAGTTCTGCCAGGGGTCCAACTATGATCTCAGCCATTTCCTTCAACATCCTGGGGTGTATGCTGTCTGATCCTGGTGCCTTAACCACCCTCAGATCCCTTAACCCCTCCAATAACATATCCTCAGTGATCACCCCATCCATTTCCCCCTTCCCTCTGCCCACCCCCTGTGGTAGCTGCCCTCCTTTCTCCCTCATGAATATAGAAAAGAAGTACTTATTCAGTGCTTCTGCATCATCTGCCCTTTCTCTGCCACCCCTGCCCTCCTAATCCTCACTATCTGGTCCTTGCAACTCCTTTTCTCCCATATTTACCTGAAGAAGTCCTTTTCCCCATCCCTGATCCCCTGCACCAGTCTCAATTCTCCGGAGGCCTTAGCTACTCTGACTCCCATGTTAACTTCTGTGAACCTCTTCACATACTCCTCCCTATCTTCCCTTTCCCAGATTTCTTGTATTTCTTGAATGCTGCTTTTTTAGCCCTCACCATTTCTAGTACACCTCTGCTTAACCAGACCTTCCTCTGACCAGGCTGAAAGGACACTGCCTTTCTTCGGTGGCGCTTCCAGCATTTCAGCTGACACTCACCCCCCTGACCTTTAGCCACATCCTCTGGATCCCAGCCATCCCTTTGACCAGACTGAAAGGGTGCTTCCTTTCTCCCATGTTGCTTCCACCATTTCAGCTGCCACCCACCCCCTGGACCTTTAGCCACATCTTGTGGACCCCAGGTATGCCTCAGCTCCTCCACCACTGCAGAAGCCACCTCAGAAAAATAGCTGAGCTTTCCTTACTGTGAATTAGGGGTGCTTCTGTGGCTTAAA
This sequence comes from Neoceratodus forsteri, assembly GCA_016271365.2. Taxonomy (NCBI): domain Eukaryota; kingdom Metazoa; phylum Chordata; order Ceratodontiformes; family Ceratodontidae; genus Neoceratodus; species Neoceratodus forsteri. The sequence continues at coordinate 44,785,081 of JADMNL010000035.1, forward strand.
CCAGAAGTCATTTTCTCAGCTTCATTGTTGTGCTCGATTGGCCCTTTCTCTCTATGCTCTGTACTCTGTGGCTTGCCAGGAAAGACTGCTCAATTCTGTTTTTGCTAAGACTGCTGACATTTTACTGCTTAAACTGTTGTACTATTTAAATGTGTGGCAAAATGTATAAATTTGGGACTGATAAATGTTTTGGGCTGGGTTACTGATGTAATGTATGTTTAATACCTGCAGCCTATAATATTTCTCTTGCTTTACCATTTTTTGCATTGTTTTTCTTTTTTCCTAACTCTGAGATATCCTTCTTCTAGCCTCTTGGACTCCTCCTGTTTAAACTCTATGGACCTGATTTTCAGACATGAATGAATGTTGCAAGCCCCAGTGCACTGAACATATGGAGCACGGACTTCTAGAATTCACTGGGCAACAATCGGAATTTCCATCTCTTGCACCCAGCATAGGTCCTTAGACCACAGTTTTATGGACTTGCTTGTGCCACACCTCCAGAACAAAGTTATAGTACTTGTGCTAGATATGTGGCGCAAGCTGCCGTAAATCAGGGAACTGTCACAACTGCACCCGTGAATCAATAATCCAGTGCAGTTGCGGCAGCATGGCACACCGCCTATACTAAAGTCCTGGTGCAGGGCTTGTCACAAGCCCTGAGTCTTCATTTGAAAATCCTGCCCTATGCTTTTAGTTGTTTAACCAGGAGTAGCACACTAATCTGAAAGCTTTTTTACAGGAGTGACCTGGGAGCACAGGGAAGTTAAGTGACTTGCAGTGACTTGCTCAGGGTCACACAGTATGCAAGTGGAAGCTGTGGGATTCAAACCCAGGTCTGGTCTGCTGGATGTCACCAGATTTGCAGCTCAGAGCCTTAAACCACTGCACTATACTGCCTTTTCCTTTTTGTTGCTAATTGTTTTTGTGAGTCAGGTGATAGCTGTTTGTCAATTATGTATTTTTTTGTCCAGTTTCTCATTAGCATATTATAAAGTTCTTCCACTAGAGGGACCTTAGTTCTTTCTAAACAACTCACAAACATTGGTTCTCTTCTTCTTGCTGTATGACACCTTGTAAACCAATATCCACTTGATTCCATTGATAACATTGGGATCGAGTACAGACAGCTGTAGCCACTATCTATAACTTCATCTAACTACAGTCATGACTCAAATCATGCTCACCTGTTTCATTCTCAATACCTAAGAACAAGCCACGTTCAGGACTTTCTGGTGTTCTACCTACCATTGGTGGTGACTTTAAGTCAGCAAATGCCTAACTTTGTCAGACCAAAGAAATTCAAGAGTAGGCTCCAAGTCACCTTCACCTTCACATCAAGGAAAGTAATACTTGTACTATTACTTTTGTCTGGGAATGTGCACCCTAGCCCTGGCCCGAGGGCTGACACAGCACTAAAGTGTCAAAGGCAAGTGGACTTACAATTGCAGCTATGAATATTTGTACCCTGCTCCCTAAGATGGCACAGCTTTAGGCCTGGGTTGCCCTCCATACCCGTGACATCATTTTCTAAACAAGACCTGGCTAACCCCCTCCAGGACAAGGATAGTGTAATTGCTCTGCCAGGCTATCAATCCTTCAGAATCGATAGTAATAGTCAGGGGGGCTTATATATATATATCAGGGATGCCTTGCAAGGGGAGGTACTCCCATTAACTGCCATGACTGAGGACCATGAGCTAATAATGGTAAAGCTCCTATTTGGTCCCCACAAGAAATCTCTAGCCATCGTGTGTGTCTGTCTCCCACTCAAAATACCTGCTGAGTGACTCCAGAAAGTCCTGGGAGACACAGATGGCATCTTAAAGAGCTGTGAGTGCATTCTTACAGGGGAATTCAATATAAATTGGCTCAGTCTGAACTCGGCTGAGCCCAAAAGGTTAAATTACAAATCTGGAAAATACACTCTCCTTGACTGGTTCCTCTCAAGAGCACCAGATAGGCTCACTGACATCTCGGTGGTCTCAGACACCCTGAGTGATCACTCCTCAGTTAGCTGCAGATGGACCAATAAAGACAAAAAATCCCCACTTAAACTTGTGGAAAGCAGAGTGCTGCATAAAGGACAGCTTGCCTCATTGAAATAAGCCTTATAGACTGCCCACCCTTAGACTTTCTGCAAGACCTGGACCAAGTGTTGCAATACTTCATTGACAAGTTCAATCACGTTTGTGACAGGTATGCCCCACTCAAAAAAAAGGAAGGTCCAAGGTTAGGACAATGGGTGGATTACCAGGGAGTTATTGGAACCAATGAGAGACTGTGATAACCTATGGAACAGGGTCAAGGTCACATGTGGGGATCAAGGACATCCAGAACTACAGGACCGCTAGGAAAAGATGCACCCACCTAATATGGAGTATTATAAGAATCAACTCAAATGCAACTGGGGGGATGGGAAGCATTTCTGGGATATCCTTAAGGAGCTCCAAGGAAAGGACACTAAGCAACAACCTTTACTACTTAATATTAATGGCTGAAATTCTCTGGACCTACTCACCACAGCAGAAGAGTTTAACTTTGCATTCATGGACCTAAGCTTCGTCCTCCCTGATTAATACTTAAAGCCCATGGATGTGGATCTTGAAAACATACCCATGAGTGCACAGCACCCACAGTTCTATTTCAGGCAGGTTACAGCCAAGAAAGTCATGAGCTGTGTCAAAAAGGTCTTAGAAAAAATTAGGATCGGCAGTGACAGTATCGACATAAAACTGGTAGCTCAGACAGTGGATGTTCTTATTGTTCCCATCACTAAAATCCTTCAATAAGTCCCTAACCATGGCTACATTCCCCTTCCCCTGGGAACAAGCACTGGTCACCCCAGTTCACAAGAGTGGGACAGGATGTGCACAGCTAATTATAGGCCCATCTCTATCCTCTCTCCCATCCAAAGCACTAGACAGGATCATAGCAGACCAAATCATGAAATATATCCAGAAATACCAGTTGCAGTGTCCCCAACAGTACTGTTTCAGAAAAAAAACAGCACCGCCACAGCCCTGATTGATCTCACAGATTACACTCGCAAGGCTATAGATGAGGGTAAACTGGATGGATCCATCTTTATTGACCTGACAAAGGCCTTTAACACAGTCTGTCAGAACCTCCTTCTCAAGAAATAATGGGCCCTTCGGCTGGCCTCCAACGCTATCCAGTGGTTTCTGGATTACCTATCCAGAAGGTCTCAAAGGGTCAGAATTGGGCCAACAGTTTCTTATCTCTCGGAACATATTACTGGGAGTTCCACAAGCATCTATACTGGGTCCATTGCTGTTCAACCTCTTTTAAACACAGTCCCGGAGGCATGCACCAGCAAAATTATCCTCTACATTGATGATACAGTGGTATTCAGCAGCAGTGCCCACATTGAGACACTGCAGGCTGAGCTGCAGTCCACCTTCCAACAACTGGAGGTCTGGTTCAGCCTTGTAGGCTGTTACTCAGTTACAAAAAAACAAACAAATCATGCTCTTCTCTAGCCATCAGCTAAAGAGATACTGTCTCATATAGCCCAGCATTGGATCAGGTTGTGAAGGCAGTAAATACTAAACTCAGGGTACTTTATTGGCACAAGAAAAGCCTCACTACCAGTGCTCTCAGGCTTTCCATAAATAGCTTCATTCTCTTTGGTTGACTACGGCCCAGTGGCCTACAGAGCAGCGATTGATACTGCCCTCAACAGGGTAGGCATGGCTCTAAACAAGGCCTGCAGACTGTTACTAGATGTTGACTGGCTCACACACACACCTGTGTACTCTATGAGCAAGCAAACATATTAAGACTCAAGAGCAGAATCTCATACCAGACGTGCCTCCTAGATAGGAATGCCATGCTAGGCCTAACTCGTCCCTGTATCACTGACCTGATTATCTTAGCCAACTCCATGTACAGGACCAGGAATAAAGAACTACACCCGTTCTGTGTCCCATTCTGAAGGACAGCTCTTGGACAAAGATCCTTCTCCTACCATGCCCACTGTGGCTTAATGAGATCCCAGCTAACACTCTAAATGCTGCTAACCCTAGAAATTTCAAAGCCAAACTTGAGCAATTTCTTCTGCAAAAGAATGTCTGTAAGTGCTAAACTGTTCAGACGGGTCTCCAGAGCCTGCACCAATCCTGGGTACCAGCAAATACTCGTGGAGTCACTCACACAGTCCACCCCTCCCCACTCCCTATTCCTGCTCACCAGACTCTAGCACCTCATACTCCGTAGCTATTATTCCACTAGTGGTTGTGCTTGCCTGTTTGTCTCACTCCTCATCTCCCCTCTCTCTCTCACTCTCCAGTCTCCCTCACCACCCTCCTACCCCCTTTTCTCCATCAATATCCACCTCATTATACCATCCTCCTCTCTTACTTGGTCTCTTCCTCCTTCCCTCTCTCCCCTCTTACTCTGTCTCCCTCCCTCCTTTCTCTGTCTCTGTCTCCCTCTCTAACCACCTTCTCTCACCTTACCACACTCTGACATGCACCATCCACAGCTTCTCAGTTCCAAAGCAGTAATGCAATATGACAAATGCTCCTTCTAGGCTGCTCTATCCCCACACTCCATTCACAAACCACTCTCTCCCTGTCCTACATTTTTCGCTTCTCTATATACTTCCTTATGCCATACAGCACTTAGTAGTAAACACTTAATGAAACTCATAAGAAACCTTTAGATGTTTTCTGTTTGTGTTACTTCCTGTACTAATAAATCAACTATGTCTGTATTTGTACTGTGAAGTCAATTATGTACTGATATTCCAACTATGTCTGTATATGTACTGTGAATTCAATTATGTCTGTATTTGTACTGTTAAATGGATGTGGACCCTTTGTTAAAGAGTTCTTACCTAAAGGTTGTTTCTGAAATTCCAGTAAATAAATAAATAACCAGCTCGATTTTGTAGCCATTCCCTTTTTGCTCTGCAATCTAGTATGTCTCAGTAGCCTCCAATATCCCCAATTAGATTTTTTTTTCCCATTTCTGATTCACATCCCAGTTTGGCTGTATTCCTTCCAAATGTCCCCTTAAGATTTCACCCATCCTACCTAAGTGAGCCTGTCTGATGTCCACCACCCTGGTCCCTGTACCCGCTGCTTCTCCTCTGCTCATATTAAGAATGAACAACACCAAGTGGTGGTCACTCCCAGCCAGCTGGTCCTCCACCCCCACCTCCCTGACAGCCTACCTACTAGTCAGAATTAGATTTAGTGTAATCCCCAAAAAAGTCAGCTCAGTGACCATTTGTGCCAGGAAGCAGTCCTGAAAGGCATCCAGGATTATTCACTCCCTAGCACTCAAGGGGCTGCGGTACCCCAATCCACTCCTGGGAGATTGAAGTCCCCCATGATCACTGTGTTACTTTTCCCACACACCTCCCTAATTTGCTCCACCAGCTCCCTGTCTAGGTCTTCCCCTTGAGTCAGTGGCCTGCATACCACCACCATCATGAGAATCCTATTCCTCATGTCCTGGAATTGCACCCACAAGTCCTCGGCCTTCTCACCCGCTTCCCTTGCACAATTTATACCTTCCTTCACATACATCGCTACCCTGCCCCCCTTCCATTTGCCCCTATCCTTCCTGTAAATCCTATACCCTGGAATCATCAGGTCCCAGTCCTGGTATTGATTGGTCCATTTTTCTGTGATGGCAGCTATGTCCACCATTCCCTCAGCCAACAGAGCATGTGGTTCTGTGGTTTTGTTCCCCAGACTCCTTGTATTAAAGGAGACAACCCTCCAAGGTGTTCCCTTACACTTTTTATAATTTAAAACCCTTCTCAGCCCCACCATTTGATCCCTCCCTGCTTCCAACCCAGTTTGTATGGGGGAGTAGGCTTGTTTGCCTCCCTGTCTGGAAAGCCTCCCTTCAGCAACCCACTCACCACCCCTGCCTAGTTTAAATTAACCTTTGTTTCCATGTATTTTCTAACCTCTGTTTTAGCACCCCTTCCCTCCCTCCTCAAATGTAATCTGTCCCTGTGTACAAATCCTATTGTCCCAGACCCATCCTAGCCTCCCACTAACCTGTAACCCTTGGATCAACACCATTTCCCAGCCAACTGTTGAATTCATCTCTTCACCCTTAATTGTCAAACTTGCTTTTAGTACTGGGAGTGCTTCAAGAAGGCTACTGAGCTCCCATCCTCCTCATTCTGCTTACCCAGTTCCATGAACTCTCCTCAACCATCTCTACTGTTTCTCCTGCCAAGTCATTTGTACCCACGCACCACCTCGTGTGGTTAATGCCTTCCCTCTTGCACACTTGAGAATAGGCTGTCCTGCTTTATTTGCCATCAACCCAAGTACAGAATCTACCCATATGCACTATGTCTTTCCCTTAATACCCAATCTGGCCCCTCTTAGTATGGAATCATCCAGCACTAGCACGTCCCCCCCTCGTTTCTCATCTTTCCCCCAAACTCTCTCTCCTTGTACCTAACCCAAGAGTACACCTTGCTCTGCACATTTGCATCCATATCTGTACCCTCAGTTCCAGCCCCAGCCACCTTCCAGTCCTGCCCCTTCCCCTAACACTCTCTGTACCTGACTTGTCCCCCTTCCCACGTGGAGCACCCTCATCCTCAATGCCATCCTTACTCTTTGTCCTGAATTCCCCTTTCATCCCTCCCTTGTACTGTAACCTCCATGGCCACCCCCACAGCCAGACCCTTTTTTCCCTTAACCAGAATCCACTCCTCCTCCCTCAGAGCTATGTCTCCTGGGAGACACATAACTCCCCCTCCTGATGCCTGATCCTATCTCCATACCCTGAACTATTGAGTCCCCCACTAGGAAAAGCTTTCTTCTCCCCTGGGATTCTCTGGCCCAGTCTCATTTGCCCCCGTCCTGGTGGGTCTGACCTCACCCCTGGTCACAACCTTGGGTTAACTTTTAGGGCTCTCCCTCTCTTTAAGAACATCATATTTGTTCTTTAATTGTGGGGTGGGGGTCCTTGAGCTCTGCCTTCCTCAACCTCCCTGAGCCCAACATAGTCAACCCAGGCCGCTGACTGAGTAATCTCTGTGGCAGTGGCTGGTGGTATGCTGGTCCCTCAGTGGGGACAAATGCCCTCAGTACTCCTGCCAACTATGCATGAAGCTTGGTAACCTCCTCCCTCATCCCAGAAATCTGCCTTACAATGGGGTAGCACCGCAGTTCCCAGAAAATTCTTCTGAACACCACTGCTTCGCACCCCCTGCACTGCACCACTCCTTGTGCCATTTTACATACCTTAAGTGTGCGTCTACCCTCTTTTAGTGTTTTTTCACATTCTCTCTCCACTGTACAGAGTTTCTCTGTTTAGAGCAGCCCCTGCCCCTTTCTACTTCGGGCTTCTGTCAAACTTATACTATTCCTAACAGTATGAAATTGACAAGATCATGCAATTTAAATGTGCAAATGTCCTCTTACATGACATAATCAGCAGCTCCTCTTCCTCCTTTTAATTTTACTTGCTCTTTAGCAATTACCCCACCCCTGGGCAGAGCCTATATGCTGCTTCCAACTAATTAAGCATTTAATAATGTCAGTGGTCTCTGCTGTTTTTGAACAGTGATTGTTTAAAGTTATTTTACATCTGACTATAATGAACTAGCATGCAGCAAACACTACCACCTAAGCTATGGGATAATGAGCGTACATAAAAGGCTAAAAGTACTACTGAAGACCTGGTCTGAGCTATATATTAGATGGAGCACTGCTTTTATTATTTGAAATGTGAAAAGTGCTAAAGCAGATGCAATGTGGGAAATAAGGGTATCATACACGCTAATAGAAACAAGGCAATCTAAAATATAATAACAATGTATCTGTCAAAGTTTCCAATGCTATTATGCACTTCTGCTTCAAGGGCTTCTATTATTTTGTTCTTCTAATCTTCCATCACAGGAGAATTTGCCTATATCCATCTTTTCAATACCATATTCTTTTTTTTTTATACTTAGTTTATTATCTTTCATTTGTCAGCATTTGTTACATCATTTTCATGAATCACATGTTGTTCTTTGGGGTAAAAACCCCTAGCACTGACAACTTTGCAGATATATTACAGCACTTCTGGTTCACAGTAGTCAACTTTACTACAATCTAGCTAGAACATTAATAATAGGTGCTACCGTCTGGGATGTGTTCCGTTCTTTCGCTATCTATAACTAGTTATCTGATATTCAGAAAATACCTATAACAGGAGTTAATTGGGGGACATTCTCTACCTCCAGTATAAAAGGTAAATATCTCTTTTAGTGCTGTTCAGGTATCTCTCTCCTAACCACTGTCTTGGAGTAACCATCTGGTCAATTTCTGTTGATATATCTGTGGTTTTTGCTTAAGATTGATCGTTAACCTTTCCATCAAATGTATGGATTCAACCATATCCTTCCATTCCCCTACCCCGGGCCCTTGGCTGCAACCAATTCTTTGTGATAATTTTTAGGGCTACCACAACCAGGATCTTCCATAGGTATCTGGCATCCTTATCTTTAACTTCCCCTGGGATTAGTCCTAAAACCAAATGTTCAGGTCCCAACTGCATCTCAATTGCAAATATCTGTTCTAGATATTTCGTAACCTCCCTCCAGTATACAGTGATACCTGGACATGACCAAAAACATGTGTCTGTTTGTCATGTTGTTCTCCACAAGCCCTCCAACACCCAGCCATGGTCCCTCCTTTCACATGAACCATTTGTGTTGGTACTAAGAAATATCTGGTTCTCAACTTCCAACAGAAGTCCCTCCAAACTAAAGAACTATAAGTTGACCATGTACTTCCACATGAGACCAGTGTTTATCTGTTATGAGAATTACTAAGTCCTGTTCCATTTTTCTTTATATGTTGGGACGTGTTGGCCATATCTGCTGCATAATTATTATACAGCAACGAAATGGCTTGGTCTGCCCCTTGCTCCCCACACTCTTTGAAATAGCCCTCTCTCTCCATCACTGGCTCCTCCAGCATTATCTTGTTAATTTGTTATTCGAGAAGTCTCTCAATTGGTAATACTTAATTTTATCTGTCTGCTTCAGGCCATATTTTTCTTGGATTGCTTCAAAGGAGAGTAGGGTGTTCCCTGTCATTATTTGATAAGGCACGCACAGACCCCTTCTAGCTTGTTTCTGTATCAAGCATTGCAGGTGTAAACTGATGCTCATATGCCCACCATCTATACCTCCATAGATTCCCAAATGTGGCCCCCGTGCTTATTCCCCTCTTCCATCCTTCCAACACTTCCCTTGTACCTGAGAAACCAAACGTTTCCCCAGTGTTCAGAGGCCCAAACATCACTGCCCGCAGGGGGGATCCCTTTGTTTCCAAAGATCTATTCACTTCCAGTGGGTGTCGTATCCCAGGTTGCCCCAAAGTAGTGCAACCCTCATCTGGGCTGCCACCCAGTAGCCCTGCAGGCTTAGGAAGATAAAGCAGGGATCTTCTTAATCTAGGTTTTTTGCCCTTCCATAAATAGGAAAAAAAATACTCTGCCAGGTCTCCAGATCCACAGGAGTTAACAGACATTGGACATATTGGAATAAGTAAAGAAGGTGTGGTAATGCATTCATCTTGAGGGATTGAGCCCTAGCACTAAGTGAGATGGGTAGAAGGGACCATCTTGAAAATCACTTTAAGCTGCGCTATTATAGGAGGGTAGTTCAGCTCTTTCAATTGTGTATTGTTCCTACCTAACTTGACCCCTAAATATTTTATCTCTGTCTGGTCCCATAACACGGGGTACTTACTTTTGAGCTCCTCAGTTGGGGCAAAATTAAAACAGAGAACTTCTGTTTCATTATTATTCAATTTATAACCGGATAACCCAGAAAACTTATCCAGCTGTCTGAATACCGCTGGTAAAGACTCCACAGCGTCTGCCACATATAAAAGAACATCATTAGCATACAGAGCCAGTTTGTGGGTTTGTCCCCCCATATTAATCCCGTCTATCACTGGGCACTGACGAATGCTCTGAGTAAGAGGTTCAATGAACAGGGCAACAGTAATGGAGAGAGCGAGGACACCCTGTCATGTTCTTCTTTCTATATTAAAAGACCCAGAGATATGTCCATTCACTCTAACCTGTGCTCTTGGAGACTTGTATAACTTAAATATAGCCGTTATCAGCTGCCTGGAACCCAAACTGGGAAAGGACCTCCTTCAGAAACAACCACGATATTCTATCAAATGCTTTTTCAGCATCAAGACTTACTATCAGCGACGGTAATTTTTGCACAGAAATTTGATCTATTATATGTGTTGTTCTATGGAGAGTATCATGTGCTTGTCTGTCCCTTATGAAGCTGGATTGGTCTATCTGTACTAAGGAGGGGAGGTACTCCTGAATACGTCTAGCCAAAAGAGATGTAAGTATTTTATAATCAGTGTTCAATAGGGAAATTGGTCTATATGAAGGGCATTTTGTTGGGTCCTTCCCCGGCTTGCGTATCACCAAAATCACTGCCTGGGCCCAAGAAGGAGGGGCTGCAGTCTCATCTCTCAAGACCTCATCAAAAACCTTCCCCAGAAGTGTCTGTATCTGGTTCCCAAACCATTTGTAGAACTCCACAGGAGTCCATCCGAACCAGACATTTACCCACCTTAAGCCTTTTAATCTCCTCCTTTATTTCCTCTGGTCTCACTGGTCTCATTAACCTTTCCCCTTGCTCACTACTTAGGCCTGGTAGTTTAAAAGAACTCAGGAATCTCTTTATGTCTTCCCTTCCCTCTCTTGCATCTTCTATGTATAACTTGGTATAACATGTTCTAAAGGCATCTGCTATCTCATGAACAACTTGGACCATTCTGCCTATCCCTGGATGTCACACCTTCATTATTGTTGCTCTTGCCCATTTTGCCCTCAGCCTGCAAGCCAGGTAATGCAATGATTGAGGTCCCCCCTCATAATGTTGTTGTCTCAGAAAGAGCAACCTCTGTTCCACCTGATAATCCAAAATTCCCGTCAACTCTCTCTTATAGTCCAACAACTGTCGCCTCTGCTCCTTGTCATACTTTTGTTTTTGCTGCCCCTTCAAGTCTGCTATCAGCCCCATTAGCTTGAGTCTTCTGGCCTCCCTCTCCCTCTTTTTTCCTCGAGGCTAGCTGGATAAATTTACCTCACAGTACAGCTTTTGCGGCATCCCAGCGGATGGCCTGTGTGGTATCCTGCTCTGCATTATCTAGAAGGTAAACCCTATAAGTTTCTACTATTTGGTCCCTGATTTCTTTATCTTTCAAAAGAAAGGTGTTCAGCTGCCATAAGGTATTCTGTCAAGTCTCCCCTAGGTCTATTTTTATATATATGGGCGTATGATCAGACAAAAGTAAGTCCCCTATCCAAGTATCCACAATTCTCTGTACCTCAGTCTTCATGACTAGAATATAGTCTAGCCTTGAATATGTGTTGTGTGCCACAGAAAAAAGGTATAGTCCCTCTGTCTAATGTGTTGGTATCTCCAGTTATCTAATAGTCCCATTTCTCCTATCAATTTCTGAATTTTCCTAGCCATTCTGTGTGGTTTCTCTCTTACCCTCGAGGACGAGTCCATATCCGGGTTCAAAGGCAGATTAAGGTCCCCCCACAAATTATGACTCCCTTCCCCCAATCTAACAGAGTGGCTAGAAAGAAACAATACTCAGGTAATGTTGAGCCAGGGGGAAAGTACACGGATGCCAGTATGACAACATTGCCCCTAAATTTACCTTTCAACATCACGTATCATCCCTCCTTATCTGTCTTAGCCTCCATTTTTTCAAATGGGGAATTAGAAGGCACCAACACCATCACACCCCTCCTTCTACCATTCTTATAGGAAGATGTAGCCATTTCCCCAAAACCCAATTTTAGGAACTTATTATGTTCCTCCATTGACAAATGGGTCTCCTGGAGCAATACAAAATCTGTCGCAGCTTTCCTTGCCTGACTCAACATTTTAGATCTTTTAACAGGGTTTGTAAGGCCATTAACATTATAGGAAAAACAATCATACCCTTTCCTGCCATCAAAGCGGTCTGTATTTGAACTTAGACATATATTCACAGGGTTCCCCAGACTCCTCCTCAAGTGCCCCCCACATCTCCCTTCTTTATTTCATTTAACTCTCTTATGACGGAACACATCCCAGACATGAAACAACATAAAAACATTACTCAATAACAGTAGTTCAACTTTACAGCCAACTGGGCTAGTAACCAATGCATAATCTTTGACCTCCAAGGTAGAAGCCCCACTTTTTGGGGCTCTAGTCCTACCTCCACCTTATACAGATGGAGGCAAGTTCAGAGGGGTTACCAGTATCTCTACAATGGGAGACCCCCTCTAGAGAGCTCTTGTTCATAACTTGAAGCTCTTCACGTTCCTGTGTGACCAATTATTCTATTGATCAGAAAAGCTTTTTATTGGAGCACTGCGCTGATCTAACCATCTTTCATATAAACATTTAACTCCTGACCTAATCCCAATTTCACGTCTTCCATAGAGCCAGAGAAATCTCCCTCTACCACTTCCCCAACTGGGGTACCCACCCGGAGGAGACAGTAGTCCCACCTCATGTGGGAGGAAGCAAACCCCACCGCAACCAAACAAGAATCATTACCCCCTTCTCCAATCCCCTTCCCCTTTTCCATAAATTCACTAAACCGACTAATTTTGTTTATTTTGTTCATTAATTCCTCCGTAGTATTCCCCTTTTCCCAAACCTCATAAACTTCTTATCTTTTCATCCCCATGTATTGCGTTATTAATGCCCATTCTTGGACAGCCAATATCTTAAGCCCTTAGCATTGTACCATTTCAGATATAATGGTCCGCACTTCATATATTCCTTCTGGAGCCAGGCCTCTTCCTCTGTTTCAGCTCTATAACTGGGGCTCTTGTTTTACTTTTACCACAAATCCACTACAGTGGCCCCTTTCCAGTGCCAAACCAAAGATTAGCCCTTTATATTCCCTCCCACTTCCACCCTCACCCCCTCAGTCACGTAAAATAACCCAGTTCCTGATGATGATATGATTCTTGCACTTCGTTTCATTTCTTTGCCCTCCTTCCACTACATCCACGCTTATATCTACTCATAAACCTTCCAAGTCGAATCCCACTTCCCTAAGGCATCCAATATCTTCTGTTAGCACCCTTTGCAAACTGTGTGAGAGGCCTTTCGGCACCATGCAATTCTGCTTAAAGTTGGACCAGCATAACATTCTGTGGTGATTTACATATGCAGCCCATGACGCTTTGCATTGTGGGGGCATGTGTGATTTTGCAATATCTACATAGCATTATAGCTGCTGCAGAAAGATGGGAGACGTAACCCCCCCTTCCCTTGCAATCCCATAAGATCGTTTGATTATTATTCATGTGTCATGTAGTCTGAATATGCAAGCATAGTCCCAAGTTATTAAAGTCATGTTCATTTCTATTTCTCTTCTAGCGCTCTGAGCACACTGTACTCCCTTTAGTCCCCATCATAGTCTCTTTTAAGTAAGTACTTGCAGCCTATTCCCATTTCGCATCTTCATCCTTCAGCCATTAAGTTGTTATTCAGCATGACGTCTTGTTCTCTCGGAGGGTTGCCTTATGTCTGCTCTCCTCGCTCTAGTTCTGCATCTGGGGGTTTTCTTTTGGCTAGGACCTTGTCCCACACCCCAAACATGTCCCTACTTGAACCACCATTCACTCTTTTTGGGCCTCTTTTGAACCAGTTCCGCTCCCCCAGCTGCTGTGGTATCCGCTGACCCTGCTTCTCAGGTATGTGCAACCCCACTCTCTCCATGAACTCCTTAGCTTCTGCCAGCTCTTGAAATCTCAAAATACCCTTTTCTATTTGAAATTTCAGCCTAGCAGGGTGTTCAACAAAGGCCTTTACTCCTTTTTGCTGTAATAATTTAAAGACCTGTAGCACCTTCCTCCTCCTAGTAAGCAGCTGGGTGGTAAAGTCATGGTCAAAAAACAGTCTGACATCTCCAAACTATATAGTTTTTCTCAACCAAGCTAGGGCTAACACCTCCTCTTTGGTCCTGTAATCCAGGAATGTGAGCACTATCGATCTGGGTCTGGCCTTCTGATCTCGAGGCACCAGTGATCTGTGATCCCCAATAATGTCCAGCCGCTTATCAGTAGGTAAATTGAGGATCTCTCTTAAAATTGAATCAATAAAGTCTATCATGTTCCCCGATTCCATTCCTTCTGGTACTCCGTGGATACAAATATTGTTTCGTCAGTTCCAATCCTCTAGTTCCTCAAGCTTCTGTTCCAGCAGAGTGGTGCAATGATGCAGCTCCAGCAAGGCCAAATTGTGCACGTCTGTGGTCTGGGTATATTCTGTCATTACCATCTCAACTTCTTGTTTTTTCTGGTGTAATTTAGCAATACCTTGGCTTTGATCTAGTGCTTTAGCCTCCAATCTCTACAGAGTATTGTTTATTTGTTGTAGGGTTTGACAGAGCTGCCGGGAAGTAATCTTGCATTCTGTTTCTTGAGCCATACTCACGGCCTTATCCGCACTTTGTGCCGTGGATTCGCATTCTGCATAGGCCTCCGCTCGCCATTCTGTACCTGCTCAGCTATTTTTGTTTTACAGCTCCATTCAACTGAAACTCCTTCAAACAGTGTTTGGGTCCCATTAGATAATCTTTTATTGATCTTTTGGTTGACAGGATTGACGTTTTCTTTATGGATTAATGTGGATTGTTTTTGATCAGTCATTCAGCGCTTTGTTTAGGCAGCCATTAGGTCCGTGCTCCAACCGGAAGTCCTCAATACCATATTCTTGACTGTTATAAAAACATAGAAAGAAAGACAATGATGGCAGAAAAGGCCAATGATCTATCTAGTCTGCCCTGAGTTTGCTGTCTGCCCTAGAACCTATTGCCCATATGAGTTTTTCTCTCCTGGTCAACCTCATGTTCCTCTCCCTACTGCTACCCACCTGAGCAACAACCAAACCCTTCACACTGTCCCATTCATGCACTAAAATTATATGGTCTCGTGCCCACTACCTCCACCAGCAGACTGTTCCATGGCTCAGCCACCCTTCCCATGAAACAGAATTTTCTCACACCCCTCTTAAATCATTCCCCCTCCAGTTTCCATTGATGACTTCTGGTTCATGATTCTGTACACCTGCTAAATAGTTTACCTCTCTTAAGAAACTTGAAGGGTCTCAATCATATCCCTCCTCTCTTGTCTGGTCTCAAGATCTTCCCTTTTGGCTCTGAACCATCTTGGTCACCCTGCATTGCACCTAACCAGCCGTCCTTGTTTTTCCTTGTGTGAAGACTCCAGAACTGTGAAGACTTCAGAACTGAGCACAGTATTCCAGATGTATCCTCACCATTGACCTGTGTAGAGGTAGTAGTACCTCCTTTTTCCTGCTGTCAATACCCCTTCCATTCACCTCAGCATACTAGTAGCCCAGAGAGCTTCAAAATTGCACTAAAAACACATTTATTTAATGCTGCTTTTGTGAATTACTGAGACTACTTAATCAAGTTGAGTATATTAGATTTTAAAGAGCCACTGACACCAAAAGTGCTACATTGCAGAATCCAAATAAGCATACTCCCAGTAAATCTCATACCAAAAACTAGATTTTTATATCACTTGGTTTTAAAGTTATTAGCTATTTTGTAACTTTGATTGCACTACCTGTGCAATAAAAGCAGGTGTCAGTGAAGAGCTGCTGATGGTGTCATGTAGGGAGCTCAAAGTCCAGTAATGACTATCAGCAAGCTTATAAAACCCATTTCTCCAAAGTTGTAAAGATCATGTGCAATGGTTTTCACAAGTAAAACAGACAGCACCAGTCAGTAAACATTGCTATAAATACTATATATGTCCCAGATGTTGTAACAAAGTTGATAAAATTGTATTATTTAATGCTGTTTTTGTGTGGCCATTTCACCAGAGTTGCTGGATACTAAGTCAGCATGCCTCCAGACTGCTGAAGCCAGTTAGAGTGCTACTAATTTTACTGCTGTTTGTCATTGTCTGCTTTACAATATGTTTTAATAGGGGCCTTATATGTGTTAATTCCTACTAGGTGAAAGTGTTAGCTCTGGTAAAATGATCATTCTATTTTAGAGTAGAACATAGATGAGTCTGCCCCCATTAACAAGGAGATGGAATAATTGTTTTAAATTGCCATTCTTAGAAGTTGCCTCAATTGACTGATATGTGAAAGAGCTCAGCCTTTCATCAGAAATGTATTCAGTCTGCAAACCTCACAGTGTGCTATGAATGATCCAGCATTCAGCAAAAGGACCTCAATAAAAAGGCATCCAGACAAAATATTGTCAGTTTTGTTACAAAGCCTGAAACACAAAGTTTTTAAAGTGATGGTTACTAACTCATGCTGCCTGTTTCACTTACGAAAACCATTGCACATGATCTTCACAGCTTTAGAGAAACATGTCCTATAAGCTTGCTGACATGGAAGAATAAACTGTAAGGTCCCTAGATGACATCAGCAGCAGCTCTTCACTGGAACAGGCTTTCTTTGAACAAGTAGTGAAATCCAGGTTACAAAATGGCTAATAACTTTAAAATCAAGTAACACAGAAATCTACTTTTTGATATGAGATTTACTGTGGATATGCTTATTCTAATTCTGCAATGTAGCACTTTTGGCCAGATGGCGTCAGCAGCTCTTTAATGCTTGTTTTAAAGTGTTATGATTTTATATCTCATACTGCATGCCTAAAATGTGGAATTCTCTCCCAGTGGCCATCCAGCATACCAACTCTGTCCACCAACTCACCTCGCTCCTCAAAGACCACTTCTGTACCTCCTGTGCATGCAAGTAGTCTGGAGATTCATCCTTTCAGTCAGTGGTGGTGGTTGCTACTGTCTGAGAGCTGTTGTGGCCCAGCTGTATGAATGGGATGCACCACTCCAGCTGGCTGCAGCCCCAGTCCATCCATCTTCGCAGTAGGCTATTTTTTGGTAATTATATCCATGCTGCACTAAGTGCTGTACAGATGCATTTGCTGATGGGTGCTGTATTGCTATATTTTGATGTTTTATATTCTATGATGTCTCCTTTTTTTCATACCTGACAGCATTGCCCAAAAATGTAATTGCCATTAGTAGTAATCTGATTACATTTACGTTCTCCTGCTGTTACTTTGTACATAATGTACAAAATGCACTGTATTTATGCTTTTATTGATTGTATTTTATTTTGTATAGATTCCTTGCCCCCATCCCCAGGTCACATCTGGAATCAGTGGGGAGTAACAGTACTGTGGGCCTTGAATATTGATGGAGTAGTATCCGCCAAACCTGATGAAATGGCAAGAGAATTTAGTAGATGTTTAGCAGGGTCTTTGCCAAGGAGGACCATAATACAGATAATAGAATGACTGAAGCAGGGACCTTAGTACAAACAGAACTGATTATAGTTGATAAGTCCTTAAAAGAATAAAGAAGGTGGCGACTTGGCGTGCTGTTCGGCCCGGTGGGTTGCACCCTGCATTTGTCAAGGAACTTAGGTTATTAGCTGCGTAATTTCTTAATAGGACAAATCTTGCAGGAGGGTATGTTACTTTCAGTTGGAGAACAAATTTGTGTTGTATTTAAGAAGAGGAGTAGGCTGAGGCAACAAACTATCGGCTAGTGAGTTTAACTTTGATAATTGGAAAAATAGTTGAAGAGATCCTGTATGAGAAAATCAACAACTATATTTCAGACAGGGGGCTATTTGACAAATCTCGACATGACTTCTGAAGGAATAGATCCTGTGAGACTAATTTAATTAGTTTCTATCATTATGTCGGAAAATGTCTAGCTCAGGATAAAAAACTGGACATGGTGATGCTGGATTTTAGCACAGCTTTTGACATGGTCCCCCATGGGATAGTGATCTCTAAATTAAAGAGTCTGGGAATTGATACCAGCAATATCAGGTGCATTAAACACTGGTTAATGGATAGAACACAGCTAGTGAGAGTACTGGCCCATTTGTCAGAGTAAGTGGAGGTCTCAAGTGGAGTGCCCCGAGGGTCGGTGTTGGGACCATTGTTGTTTAACAACTTCATTAGCGACTTAGATATTAAAAGTGGAAATAAGTTGGTTAAGTTTGCAGATGATGTTAAGCTGGAGGGTGTGGTGGACACTTTCGAAGACAGACTCAATTTTGAGCAGGATGTAATGCAAATTTCTGATTGGGCAGACAGAAATAAAATGAGACTTAATTTAAGTAAATGTATTGTAATGCATATGGGTAAAGGAAACATACAGCAAGATTTCTATATTCAGGGGGTTAAATTAAAGGATTCAGTCTGTGAAAAGGATTTGGGGGTATACATCAGGAATGATCTAAAGAGTGTGTCTCATTGTAAAACTGTTGCGAACAAAGTAATGCATCTTAATAACTGTATCTGAAGACGTTTTAATCTAGAAATGAAGGGTACTTCTGCCTCTATTTAAAACATGCATTAGACCCCACTTGGACTATTGTTCTGCAATTTGGAGTCCCTTCTTAAGGAAAGACACAATAATAGTTGAGAAGTCACAAAGGGCCTGTATAAAACTGATAGTAGGGATCAAGGATAAACCCTATGAGGATAGGTTGAATGTGTTAGGATTATGGCCACTGGATATCAGATGGGCTGGGGAGGTCTACTGCTACTATATAAAATCCTGAATCAAGAAAACTTAAAATAGACCTTGGACTACAATTTAGAGAACAAAATTATAACTTAAGAGGGCATAATCACCAGTTGCAGGAAGTACATTGTAGGACAAATTTAAGGAAGTACAGTTTTGGGCCTAGAGTAACTAGTCTTTGGAACAAACTACCAATGAAGTTGTTGGGGTGCCAAGTTTCAACACCTTCAAATCAAGGTTGGATCAATATATCTCAGCTGGTAACTTCAGTTTCCTCCATTGATATGGTGAAACAGCCTACACGGGCTTATGCCTTCTGATTGTCTTAAAATTTCAGTATGAAATCCAGTATGAATCAAGCGGCAGTCCACTCAGTATGCCTTCCTGGTAAAAAACGTAATAAATAAATAAATAATAATAATAAATCTACAATGTTTTGACGCTTCAATTGTGCTTGATAAATAACATTATTGTTATTATTATTATTATTACAGGCCTTATTACACTGTCTTGCTTGTTTAAGGGAGTCACAAATGATGACTTACAGGTCCCTTTCCTCTGCTGTAGTGCTCAGCTTAACCCCCCAATCCAGTACTCTGTCATGTTGCTTTTCCCTAAGGACATGACCTTGCATTATTTGGTGTTGAATTTCAGCTGCCGAACCTTAGACCACCTCTCTAGCCTTTGTAGATCTGTCGACATCTTCTTGATCCCTTCATCACTATCTACCCTACCACAGAGCTTTGTGTCATCTGTGAAGAGACACAACTTGCCCCGATGCTCTCTGCAATGTTGCTGATGAAGATATTGAAGAGAACAGGACAGGACCCAGAACAGATCCTTGAACACTCACTCATGACCTTCCTCTCTTCTAATTTGAACTTGTTTATCACCTCCCTCTACTGTCTCAGCTTCAGCCAGTTTCCTACCAATTTATGTCTCTAACACCCCAGATCCTCCAGTTTAGTAATTTTCTGTGTGGCACTGAGTCAAGAGCCTTTCTGAAACTGAAATATAGTACATATAAAGTGTGGCCCTTATCTACTACTCTTGTTACCCAATCAAAGAAAACTATCAGGTTAGTCTGACAAGACTCTCTGCCATAAGCCCACGCTGATTATTATTTTACAGACCATTGTTCTCTAGATAGTCTGCAAGGTCCTTCTTGATTAGTGACTCCATCAGTTTACTCAGTACAGAGGTAAGGCTGACAGGTCTGTAATTCCTCAGTTGCTTCTTGTCCCCACCCCCTTTGTGTAGTGGGACTATGTACTCTATCTTCCAGTCTTTCAGAACTACGCCATCTGAACTGTGCTATTGAATAGCCTAAATAGGGGTTCAGCCAACTCCAGTCAATTCCTTGAGCACCTTTGGGTGAATCGTACCCAGCCTTAGGGATTTATTGGCCTTTAGGCTTCAAGGCCCTTTTGGACCCATTTTATGGTAAATGCTGGCTGCCACATTTCAGGACTACTCCTGACAGCTGCCTTAATATTACTTTCAGGCAGTGGTCCACATTGTCCCTTTGGGAAGACAAAGCAGACAAAATCTAAAAGCTGGTGTAACTTACGTTGCCGGTTCTCCTCCAGGGGTTCTTGTAGAATCCTGACATTGGGGACTTTGTTGCTGCTTTTCTGGAATGGGGTGCAACAGTTGCCATAAACCCCCTAGCACCATGTCGCAGGGGGTTTATAGCACAACTGCGGGCATAACAGCTGTTTGACGCATGTGGCCTGTGCCATGTCGCAGGCCACATTGTAGAATCGCACATGTCACAACTGCTGGTGTAAGTTGCTACATGCACCATTCTACTTGGTGCAAGTGCTGTTATGCCAGGCATAACTATACTAGAATCAGGGCCCATGTGTTTATTGTTTCAACAGCTTTTCTCATTTTTTTAAGAAAAAATACAGCAATTACAGTTTGTTCATTGCAATTACTCAGTTATCAGATATCAAAAGAACAAGTTATTCAGATATTATATAAATCCAAAGTGTAAAGAATCAACGAATAATAAAGAACAAATATTATACATACATTGTATTCTTTTGTATCACTAGGACTTTAAAATATTAACAGCTAATAACCAACTAAGTAACTGTTTAGGGTAATATATGTTTTATATGTTTACCTATACTATATGTCATGTTGCCTCTTGTACTGAAGTAAAAAATAAAATGATATGTTATCTGAATATATTCCAATCACCTTTGAACTCCATGAATATCCAAATATCTAAATAGTATTATAAGATTTGTTTATTTCTTAAGAAGTCTAAGATTAATTTGTAGCACATTTAAATTATTGGCTTAGTCTTAGAAATGCCTAAACAGATTTTTGTGATCTCATTTGTTGTAAACAACTCTACTGTTCTTTTCTATTATACAGTCTATTTATAGAATATTTAAGGTCATTATAAAAGGAACCGTCAGACAAGCTAATAATGAATCTGCTGGTTAAGTCTGTTTTCTGTTCCTTCCTGTCAACCATCTTCTGTACAGTCTGCATTTACCTTCCATTTCCCATCATTTTGGCATAATTGTCCTATCTTATTCCATCTCTCCCTCCCTCCACTCCTATATATAGTGGTGATCACAGAAATATTTATCATTACCTCAGTATAATATGGCAGGTGCGGTAGCAGCATTTGGCATGCATTAGTGCAGTCGGCATGTTGCGTTATGAGGTACAAGGTATAGGGTATGCTGCAATCTAAAGAACGTTTTTTCCTCTTGACTGGTTAAATGCACCAGGTGGTGCAGTTTCTGTGATATTTTGACTGCTGAATTAAGATTTACCAGGAGATGTCTCCCTCATCTGCTAATGAGCTCTGTCTCTCTCTTTCTCTCTCTTTACTTCAGTTAACAGATTTTTGTATATTTCAAAATGTGATTTACTTATAGAAAGAAGGCTCCTTCTACCCTCCTTTTCCACTTTTGTCTTTCTTTTTTTATGACAGTCTGGTAAAATGCTGAATAATAATGCCAAAATGTGTGAAGATGACCTACCAATAAGTTGATGCTGTATGGAGAGATCCACTTACTGGACTGGAATGGTGAAGGGACAGGTGAGGTTTGGGATGGGATGTGGGGAAAGAACAAATTAGTAAGCATTAGGAATGACCAGAACTTCAGACTGGCTGGGTTCAATTACAATCATGATTTGCCGGGTGCTGGGCGTGATTAAATACAGTATGTTCATGTGTACTGTATGTTGAACCACTGGAATGTGTGTGTCTGTTCATGTCATGAGAGAGTCCTGCAGCAGTCTGACTAGTAGTCCCCCAAAAGATCAGTAGTACACATAGCCCCTTCACTGTTGGTGAGCACCATCTGGACGAGCTTGACAAGTCAGCTGGGCACCTGTAGGGAGAGAGGCAGTGGCAGACAGAGTGTGAGAAGAGAGATAGACACTTCCCATTGCTGTTTCCTGTCACCCCCATGGTATTTTTGGTTTCAGTGGAATCCTAATGAATTCTTTAAAAAAAAACCTGACATTGCAGCTACCGTAAGAAAAATTAACCAAATTGTTAAAAAAAATAAATTATGGGTCAGTGACTAATATGTTAGGCCAACACTAACCAGTGAATATCATGTTCTTGTGTGTGTCATGCTCAATGTATCTGGGACACTAGCCCTCTGGTTCTTCCACCCCCCTCCCACCATGGTGCTTGCCTCAAAATTAAATACAATAAGGGGCACCTTGAGCTATACAGTGGTTCACTTACAGTTTTAGTATGGAGTCTGTGCCATATGGGTGTGTGACCTTGTTATGGCAGATGCTGGGCTGTACAAATTTCAGTTTGGGACTTGCACCATAAAACTTATGTAGTACACTTTTCTTTGTAAATTACGACCCCCCCAACACCTCTCACTTGCCATGTCTACAGGTCTTAACTGGGAGAGACCAGCTAATTCTAGTATAGCAGCACCATGGGCTAATAGTGCCAGTAATGGGTGAATGAACTCAGGGACCCTCAGTGCAGTGGGGAGAGGAAATGTGGTGGGGGTGGGTGTCACTCATTTCAGGTCCATACATGGCACAATGTGGTCAAAAGTAAAATGCACACACAGTTTAAACTCTGATAATGAAGATAATTAGACATATAGCATGTTGTGGGATGGGTGTAGAACTGCATTATGTGACTGGTGGGATGGCACCCATGGGGGACAAGTATATATTACACTGTACCATGGGATGAGGATCACACTGAATCTGTGCAACTCTCAGTCTTCCAGCACAGGCACTCTTGATTGCAGCATGCTGTACAGTCTAACATGCATGGACCAGCTGTCCTTGCAGACAGCTATCATCTCTCTAGAGTGAATACTGACATGGTCCAGGAGCCAGATGGCTGGCAACAGCTAGTGCAATGTGGCAGTATATGCATCAACAGGATCAACTGCCTAGTGAAAGCAGCTTGTTAGTGTGCATGCAGGAATATAAACACAAACTGCAGCCAAAATCATTAATGTTCACCTTAAGTTTTTTTATACATACTGTATAGTAGTTCAAGGTTCATGTGACATTATGGTATCATAATTGTATCAATTCTTATGAAGCAGATCAGCAGGATCTCAGACCAAACAAGTAAACATTAAAAAAAGATGAACAAACAAACAACAACAAAAACTTAGCTTCCACAGGTACAGTACATAATTTGGCAGGGTCAGGCACTCAGACAAAAATACACAACACAGAAGAAAATTGCACAAAAGTTTGAGTCCCAAATTATATAACTGCTTGCTACTAACACTAACCTTGCCATAGAGAAACTCATGCTTTGAAACAAATGTTTTATGGAGTTATATTTATAAACTACTCATGTTTTTCCACATTAATTTCTCATTTAAAATTACTGAAAACATTCAGTCCCAGTGAGTCAAGCAAAACAGAAAACTTGCAAAAACATTAGCAGCTATGTCAGAGAAAGGCAAGAAAGCCACTGGTAATGTTTCTCAGTGACTGAAACTGAGAGTGAATGTATTTAATGAACTCCTCCTTACTCTTTTGTCATGCAAATTCATTTGCCATACAAATGAAATGACATGGTCATTTTCTCCTACACAGAAGCATATACCTGTATAACACAAGATACTGGGGAAAGAAGTGGCAGCACACATGTACCCCCCCAGACAAAATTTAGGAGTAATTAAAGGAAGTATTATTACATAGAGAATAATGCATATGTAAGTGTGTGATATGCAGTTTATTTACACACCCAAGATGTGTGATATATAAATCTCAAGAGCAAAGCTCAAGAGGTTTATATATTGTCACACACCAAGGGTGTGTAAAAAAACTGCAGATCACACACCTTCATATGTGTTTCTTTTTATAATAACTGGTGCTGGTGAGTGTTTTCATAGGCTAGCATGGTGCACACAACCTGGCGTGAGACAGTAAAAGCCATATTAACTTGTGGGTTGATATGACTTTTTACAGGTCTCAAAAACAGGTCGCTATCAGGAGGTCACCAGTTATTATATAGAAATATTGATACCATCACATATTTCATTTGATTGCATTGCAAACAAATAAAATCCTACTTTACTTTTCTCTTTGTGCTCTTTTTACACCTGCATAAACACTGCATCATTTCATAGGCAGACTGCACGCAAGGGAGAGGGTTTTACAACAGTGCTGTTGGGCTGTAAATCTCTCTCTCTTTCTCTCTCAAAATGGATGCCAGAATACTGTAGGTAAAATCTCATTTGGATGAGGTGGTGTGGTACTGTCAAGTCCTTTGACAGATATGCTGTCATACAAAGACACGCACACACACACGCACACACTTTATAAATAAAAATAATTTAAAAAGAACAGTTTAGTCTCCTCTCTGACTACTTAATTTTCTACATTTATTGAGGGAAGGGTAAAATTGGATCAGTGGGATCGGACCAGGGTTGTTATGCTAATTGTAATTGTTTAACATTGGGAGCGGCAATGGGGAGGTGACTAGAGAGGATATTTTTTCTGTCTTTTCAGTCTCGAGTTACTTGTAGGAGTCTAGTTCAGAACTACATTATTTTTAACAAAATTGTACACTACCAGACATTCCAGTTCCTAATACTGTTGGAATATTTGAGGTGGTAGTTGATGGATTCCATGGCATAAGAATCAAGCCCTCACAGCCCCTCAGTTGACAAAAAATGTGTCTCAAAGTCAGTATGGAAATTCAACACTTCCTTTCCACTGACAAACAAAAGTGTCAAACATACACATCTCCTAGAGTTATTAAGACCAATTATATTTAACTTCATGTAGTAAATGTGCAGAATTATATATTTTTGTTATTTTTGGATTTTTACAGATCTCAACACCTGCAGGAACAAAGATCATGGACATGTATTATAGTTTGCAGGGACTCTATCTGCATGCTTATTGCCCTACCACCATGTTTACTGTATCTAAACAAATAATGTATGCAAACAAAATCATATTGACTTGTTTTATTATGTAGGCTGATAAGAGGATTTTACATGTGGTATGTGCCTGCCAAATATAGTACAGACTCTTACATTAGGAAAGGAAATGAGAAATTGTTTAACCAGTAGAGGCAAACTAAGCCAAAGATTCCAGGTAGGACCTAGAAGCACAAGGAAGTTAAGTGACTTTCTCAGGGTTACACAGTATGCAAGTAGGGTTGTTTTACAAATGCCCACAATCGGGCAGATAGCGCTCCATTGGACCACCAGGGATATTGGAATCAATTCTCTTTATTAATACATAAGCCCATGATCGGGCAGTCAGCGGTCCACTGGACCACCAGGGATATTGGACGTAATTCTTTTTATTAATACATAAGCCCGCAATCAGGCTGACAGCAGTCCACTGGACCACCAGGGATATAGGGGTTCTTTTATTTTACAAATGCCCACGATCGGGCATGGAGGGTGCTGCCAGGTGCAGATGGAGCTCAGGTGGCCACCCACAGGTGGCAGCTGCCGTGCTGTGCCCTGCAATGTGGCAGCTCACCTGTGGGTGGCCATCCATTGTTCCTTTTTTTTTTTGATCAACTTTGTGCTGGCGCAGGTAGGGGTTGCACATGTATGGCTCCGCACATCCTGGGCTGAATATCGGGCTGTGCAGAGTATGCATGGGTACACCACCCCTACCTGCACCTGCATACATTACTGATGTGCTCCGGGGCATCGAGGTTTGTGCCCGCGCGCACTCGCACAGATATCGCTCGGGGCATTCGTGGATTCTTTTGTGGTGCAACACTGTTGCGCCATGTGCAACCCTTTTGAATATCTGGGCCTCTGTGTTTAACAAGGATATGGGTCTATATGATGCACAGTTCCGTGGATCTTTGTCCTTCTTAAAAGAAAAAATGAATTATAGCATCCTTAAAGGTATCTGGAATTTTCTGTATTTCCAAAAAAGATACGAACATTTTTTTAAGGGTTCAATTAATATGGAGCTTCATTTTTTAACAAAACTCAGCTCCAAGGCCATCTGGGACAGGAGCTTTACTGATGGCAAGATCTTGAATAGCCTCTGGTATCTCTTGTCTAGATATCAGAGCCTCTAACGTTTTAATTACATCTTTAGGAATTACTGGGAGACAAATCTTGCTCATCTCCTCTATATTCTGCTGTATAAAGTTTCTTATAAAATTGTGTGAAACAATTTATCTCTGTAGGTTTATTACAGATTTCTCCTTTTAAATTCCTAATCGCAATTACAGAGTTTTGAGTTCTATCCTTTTAATTTGCCACATTAGTAATTTCAGAGGTTTGACTGTCATGGAATGATAATTAGATCTAGCATGCTGAATTAATGATTCTGGCCTGGATATTCAAGGGTTGTGCCTGGTGCAACAGAGTTGCACTGATGCAACCCTGCATTGTGCCAGTGGGATATTGAAAGGGCTGCCAGGTGCAGCACAAATCCCATTGTGCCGGGTGCAATGTAGTTGTATGCAGTGCAGATGCAGGGGGTGTGCCCATGCATATATGGCACGTCCCGATATTTGGCCCTGGATGTGCAGCGCATATGGTGGTGCAACCCTGCAGTGCGCCACATAGGAGGGCTCAAAGTTGAGCCTGTGAGGAGTGGGAACAAATCCCGGCCACCCACAGGTAGACTGCTGTATTGCAGGGCACAACACAGCAGCTGACAGCCATGAGTGGCCACCTGCCCACCCAGAACACTGTCCTCAAAGACACACAGCTCCCTGGTGGTCCAGTGGTCCCCACACCCTCTTGAACCCCGATTCCCCAATAAATGTAAAGGAAGACCTTTCCCTGGTGGTCAAGTGGGCCCCCCTCACTCCTGATTCCTTGATACCCGATAAAAGTGAAGGAAGACCATCCCTGGTGGACTAGTTATCTCCCCACCAATCACTGCGATCACAGTACATCACCATCAGGAATATCCTGGTGATCCAGTGGTTCTCCTCCAACCCACAGAGACCCTTGCCCAATCCACTCCCCACCATCATCAGTGGGTGTCAACAACCCACCGCATGCCATCCAGCCACCCGCTGAATAACAGGTACAGTATGGGCTGTAAACTCATTGGTCCCCAGTGTAGACCAATGGGCTTATAAGGCATACTGTACTGAACAATCCCAAATATTGAATGACTTCAGTCACATATTTGGGACTGTCTAATCTGACAGATGCCTGCAAGCCCATTGCCCATACTGGGGACCAATGAGCTTACAGCCCACACTGTACCAGTCATTCGGTAGCTGGGTGATATACATGGGTTGCTGCCACCCACCCATGACGAGGGGAACAGGGTGGGCAAGGGGTCTCTGTGGGTGGGAGGTGGGGTGCCACTGGATCACCAGGGATATTCCTGATGGTGATGTACCATGATCGTGGTGATGGGAGGGGGACCACTTGACCACTGAAAAGGACTTCTGTTACATACATCAGGGAATTGGGAGGAAGGGGTACTACTTGACCACCAGGAAAGGTCTTCTGTTACATATATTGGGGAATCAGGGAATCGGGATGGAGGGGGGTCACTAGTCTACCAGGGGCTGTCAAGTTGTAATTCTACCACGATTGTGGCTATGGGGCAGGGATGCCCCAGGATCCCTGCTGCACATGTCATGCTGTGCAGAGCTTCAGGCGCAAGTCGCCAGACTGCCCTGTGCAAGGCATGTAAATTGGGCCATAACGACATGCAAATGACCCCATTTTTGCCTTGCATATATTATGGCCTCATTTGCATGCCCCCCACTGAATATTGTGGGTGACACACTTAGTGCAACTGCACTTGCACTGGCGCATCCCTGTGCGTCGGCACAGTCTTCTGTGCTATGCACAGTGCATGCCATATTCAGTGCTGCACCATGGTGCAGCACTGTTGAGCACATGGTCCTGGCCCCGGTACATTCCAGTTACACTGCACCCAGGCTTGTGCCACTGCCCGGAGCAGTCTGAATATCTGGGCCCCTGAATTTTCAGTCACTTGTTGATTATATTGAATCTTTTTATGTATTATGTCTTTATGAATATTGGAATCAGATGTGACAGCATGAATCTGTGTCATTGTGTTACATAGAAACATAGAATTTGATGGCAGATAAGGACCACTTGGTCCACCTAGTCTGCCCATTTCCTTACCTGATGGATAAGCTGCAGATTCTAGTTAATCAACAGCTTTCTTCCTCCTATCCCCACTAGAATTGCCTTATGTCTGTCCCATGCATTCTTGAATTCTCCCACTGTTCCTGACTCCACAACCTCATCCAAAAGGCTGTTACATGCATCCACAACCCTCTCGGTGAAAAAATACTTTCCAACATTACCTCAGAGTCGTCCCCCCTCTATCTTCAAATTGTGTCCCCTTGTTCTTGCACATCTCTTTTACTGAAAGGTGATACCCTCTTGTACGTGGTTAATTCCCTTGAGATATTTGAAAGTTTCTATCATGTCCCCCCTCTCCCTCCTTTCCTCAAGGGTATTTATATTAAGCTGCTTTAGTCTCTCCTCATATGTCTTCTGGTGCAGACCATGCAACATTTTGATTGCCCTCCTCTGAACAGCCTCAACTCTGTCTATGTCTTTGTGGAGATGGGGTCTCCAGAATTGCATTCAGTACTTCAGATGGGCTCTCACCAACTGTCTGTACAGAGGGATAACAACTTCCTGTTTTCTACTGTTGATGCCTCTCCCTATGCATCCCAGCATTCCCCCAGCCCTCCTTACTGCCTTCTCACATTGCTTGCCCACCTTTAGGTCATCTGATATACTTACTCCTAGGTCTCTTTCAATTTTTGTTATTGTTATTTTATCATCCCCCATTGTGTACCCTTCCCCTGGGTTTTTATTTCCGTGATGCATTACCTTGTATTTCTTTGCATTGAATCTGAGCTGCCATATATTTGACCTTTCCTCCAACCTTGCCAAGTCCCTTTCATCTTTCCACCCCACCTTGTGTATCAACCCTGTTGCAGATCTTTGTGTCGTCTGCAAAGAGACATACTTTTCCTTCCAGGTTCTCTCCAATGTCACTTATAAAGAAATTAATGAGGACCGGTCCCAGTACCGAACCCTGCATTATCCCACTTGTTACCCTCCTTTCTTCACTGTGGACTCTGTTTACTATTACCCTTTGCGTTCAGTTGTCCAGCCAGTTTTTTATCCAGGCTACCACCTTGGGACCCACTCCAAGGCTGGCTAACTTGAATATTAATCTTTTGTTGTGAGACTGTGTCAAATGCCTTGCTAAAATCTAGGTAGGCCATATCCACAGTCCCTCCCTGGTCTACTACTTTGGTCACCCAGTCAAAGAAATCTATTAGGTTCATCTGACATGTCCATCCTGCTGTGAATCCATGCTGCCTTGGGTCCTGTCCCCCACTGACCTCTAGGTACTCAACAATTATTTCCTTCAGAAGTGATTCCATCATTTCCTCTACCACTGAGGGCAAACTAACTGGTCTGTAGTTTCCTGCCTCTGCCCTGCTCCCACTGTTGTGAAGTGGAATCACATCTGCCCTCCTCCAGTCCTCAGGTAACACCCCATCCGCCCATGATTTGTTAAAGAGAGTAGTCAGTGGCATTACTAGTTCTACCCTTAGTTCTTTAAGAATTCTGTGGTGAATCCCATCAAGCCCCATTGCTTTGTCCACACTCAGTTTCAAGAGTTCTTTCAAAACCTTTTCTTCTGTGAATGTAATGGTATTGACCCCCCCATTCATAGTGTTTCTCTTGTTTGGTTTAGGTACCTCCCCTTTCTCTTCCATTGTGAATACTGAGCAGAAATATTCATTCAGTATCCCTGCTTTTTCACTGTCACCCTCTGCCCACATTATCTCCCCTTTATTAAGTCTCTGTATCCCTCCCTTGGTCTTTCTTCACTCTCTAATATACCTATAAAAGGTTTATCACCCTTCTTAACAGAGTTGGCTATCTCTTCTTAAGTTT
Organism: Neoceratodus forsteri; assembly: GCA_016271365.2. Taxonomy (NCBI): domain Eukaryota; kingdom Metazoa; phylum Chordata; order Ceratodontiformes; family Ceratodontidae; genus Neoceratodus; species Neoceratodus forsteri. The sequence goes on from JADMNL010000035.1 coordinate 44,815,083, forward strand.
GTGCCTTTGCTATTCTGACTGCCTTCCCTGCCTCCTTCTGCTTTAACTGATAAAGTTCTCTGTCCTGCTCCTTCTGTGTTCCATTATATTTTCTGAATGCTATCCTTTTCTCCTTAACCTTCCCTTCCACTTCTTTTGAGAACCATAGTGTTTTTTTTCCTTTGCTTTGTTTTGTTGATTTGCTTCACAGAAAGCCTCTGTGATGGCTGTTTTGATTATTCCCCACTGTTCCTTCACCCCTCCTTCTTGCACATTTGCTAGTGCTTTCTGAGACCTCTCTCATTTTCCCAAAGTCAAACCTCCTAAAGTCCAGTACTCTTGTTTTTGTATGGCTTGATTCTATGGCCACTTCTAAATCTGAGAAGCTTTCTCCATCCCCATTTGAGAGTACCAGGTCTAAGATTGCTCCCTCCTGAGTGGATTCCATCACTAGCTGTCTGAGGCATGCCCCCTGTAGGGCATCAAGAATGACCCTGTTCTTGGATGTGCCTGCAGCATAGATACTCCAGTTAATATCTGGCATATCCAGATCCCCCATCAACAATATCTCCCCTTTTTCTGCCATTTTAAGGATTCCTTCTATCATTTCCTTGCCCGTTTCCTCCCCCTGAGATGGCGGTCTGTACACAACCCCCATGTAGATTGTGGTGCCATTTCCTGTCTCCAGGATGACCGATAGTGACTCATCAACTTCCTGTTTACTCTATAGTTCTGTTGCTTTAATCTCTTCCCTTTATATCGAGCTACTCCTCCTCCTCTTTTACCCATCCTGTCCCTCCTGTAGATTGGGTATCCTGGAATGTTGACATCCCAGTCATGGTTCTCAGTGTACCATGTTTCAGTGACTGCCACAATATCCAGGCATCCTCTTCCATCAAGGCCACTAGTTCAGGGAGCTTGTTACACAGACTATTGGCATTGGTACTCATCACTCTCAATTTTTTGATGGCCTTATCCCTTTTAGCCCCATCCCTGTCCTAACTGCCTTTTTCTGCTTTTACCCCTGTACTTCTCCCTACTGTGTTCTCTGGCTTGGTGTTTACCTCTCTAACTAATGTGTTTTGTGGGTGAAGACTTGGATTCCCCTGCTCCTTTTCAGTGCCCCCCCGGCTAGTTTAAATGCTTTCTAATGAAGCATTTAAACATATCACCTAGGATCCTGGTTCTCCCCCTGAACAGATGCAGACCATTATACCAGTATAGGCCTGCATCCCTCCAGGTGGCTCCTCAGTCCTCAATGAAGCCTAAACCCTGAGCTCCACACCAGTTTTTCAACCATTTATTGAATCCCATGATGTGGAATATCCTAGCATCATCCTTGCCAAAGACAGGCAGCACCTCCGAGAAGGGTACCGTACATGCTACTTGTCTAAGGCCCCTTCCCAAATCTGCAAACTCCTCTTGCACTGCTCTGATCCCATTTGCAGCCAGGTCATTTGTCCCTAGGTGGACAATGACATCTAGCTCCCTCCCTCATGCAGCTGCTTCTGCGATCTAAGGATTTGCTTCCTGTCCCTCCGAGCCATGGTGCCAGGCATGCGCAGTACCTCCCTATCCCCTTCCTCACCCACTTCTACCTCCTAATGATTGAGTACCCCACCAGGAGTTATTTCCTTCCCCTGTGGGGTGTCATGCCACCCTCCTGTGGGTCTTCTTTGTGGAGGTTCCCAGCATTTTCCTTGGTCTCCACTGCAGGTGCCTCCATAGAGGAACCACTCTTCACCAGAACAGCATATGAATTGTGGAGAGGTACAACTGGAGGGATGCACCTCTTTTATACCACCCTCACCCTCCCTAAGCCCACCTTGGTCCAACTGCTCCTCTTTCTTGGCAACCTCTGAGGTAGTAGTGGTGGTGGCCCTGGTGGTCCCTGGGTGGGGGAAGAGGTTTCATGAATCCTAGCCAGGTCAGCCTGGGGACAGGCAACCTCCTTCTCAGACCAGAGGTGTCTGCAAATAGGGCAGATCACAGCCTCCAGAATGTCTCCCAGAACACTGCTGTCCCACAGCCATTGCATTGCACCACTCCCATCTTGACTTATTTCGTGTCCCCTCTCCTGTTGCTTTGTATGCTTACTGTCTCCTCCCTCTATGTATTTTTACACCTACTTTTCTACTGCCTATGTGCCCTTACAACTATTGCCCTTCCTGTTCTGGGACAGGAATGTTCTGTAGTCTTCAGTAGTCTCCTTCTTCCTTGCTTGGATTCAGACCTCCAGCAGCTGGGGGGGAGCTATTTTTTTAGGTTCTTTCAAGGTTGATGAAACTAATGTGTCTCAGTGATCCTTCCCTTCCTACTGCCAACAAGAAAGTTCCTGTTGTCAGTCAAATACAATGGCTATAAAAGTAGAACTGGCTTAGGGTGGTAGGTGGAGGGGTGGAAGGAGGAAATTAGTAAGAAAGCTGTAGTTCTAGTCAGTTGTTACTTTCTGAAAGCAAGATTCTCCTTTGTTAAAAACTAACAGCAGAAAGCTGTAATTGGAGACACCTGCTTTTGTACTCCAAAGCTCCTAAGTCATACCTCCAATTTGCTTCTCCCCTCTGCTCCTGACTCAGCAAATTAAGTTGATACAGCCCCTTTACTCAAACAGAGAAACACAAAGTGACTTTCTTCTTTTTTTTACTTAAATGAGACCCCCTTCTTCTAATAAAGTATCTGTTTGCTTAATCCAAGCAGGCACTGACTCCTGCTGAGATAGAAGTGATTTATCAGTAAGAAATCTGTAGTTCTAGTCAGCTGTTACTTGCTCTGAAAGCAAAATTCTGCTCTGTCAAAAACTAACAGCAGGAAGCTGTAATTGGAGACACTGCTTTTGTACTCCTAAGCTCTAAAGCCACCCCCCCAACTAGCTTCTCCCCTCTGCTCCTGAGTCAGCAAATTAAGTTGATACAGTCCCCTTCCTCAAACAGAGAAATACACAGGGACTTTCTTTTTTCTTTTTTTTACTTTAATGAGACCCCCTGCTTCTAACAAAGTATATGTTTGCTTGATCCAATCAGGCAGACTCCTGCTGAGATAGAAGTGATTCATCAGTAAGAAAGCTGTAGTTCTAGCCAGTTGTTACTTGCTCTAAAAGCAAGATTCTCCTCTTTTAAAAACTAACAGCTAATATGTTAATTTCTTTTTTTTCTAATTCTAAGATTCCGAAATTATAGGTGATGTATCTTTAAGTTTATTAAATTAAAAAAATTATTTACATGCACCTGAGATTTTTTCCCCATGGCAGGTTTATTCAGTAGTGCCAAATCAATTCTCCAAATGCTTAATTTAGAGACTGCATCTGAGACTTTAATTGTGAGGAGACAAGGCGAATGATCAGATACCACTATCCCAGTATATTTCACCTCCTGAACTGTATATAATAACGTTTTGATATTAAAAAAAATCTATTCTTGAAAAAGTTTGATGAACCTCTGAAAAATAAGAAAAAGTATCCTGCCTATTATATAATTCCCACCATGGATCAATCAGCCCTAAATCACTCATGAATGATTTAACTACCACATGTGCTGTAGAAAGAGATTTCTCCAGCCCTGTTGTTTTATCCGTTTGATGCAACACCAGATTAAAGTCCCCTCCTATTAGGAAGGGGGCCTCAAAGATAGATAGGATAAGAAAAAATTCTGAGAAAAACCTAGGGCAGTTCTGACAAGGGGCGTTAATTGCTGCACATGTCAATTTAATACTATATAGCTGTAACTGCAAAATAACATATCTTCCTTCCCTAACTATATGAACCTTAATGACATGAGGTTTTAGTATTTTCCTACGGAAAGCAACTAAAACACCCGTTGTATTACTTGCATATTCGGCAAAATGTGACTTCCTCCATCTATTCTCAAACCATGCAATATTTTTTCTAGTTAAATGAGTTTCCTGAAACATTACCATATTAATATTTTACCTTCCATATGATTTATTACTTTTATAACTTTTGATCTTTCTTTTAAGCCCTTAACATTTCAAGTGGTGATTTTAAAATATTCTGACATAACAATAATGTTTAAAACTTACTAGTTCCTTGATCCTCTGCATCATGCCAATTAAAGAATCACAGCCAAATTTAAGCTTTAAACTTAATAAATCTGTATTGGAAAGGGAAAATTTAACTAAACCCCAAACCTGCCTCTCCCTCCTTTACTTAAATCTTACTACTATGCCACCCTCCCCCCTAAAAACTCCTCATATTCCAAGATGGCTCAATGGTCATCTCAGTACATCAGAAAAACACAAAACCTGAACCAGTAAGAACATCACCAAACTTAATTTCTATCTATTCAAAATACCCTATATGTGTATATAGTAGTAAGCCTGGTCTTGGAGCACAAAAAGGATGGACAATTCAGAGAAAAAATGAAAGGACAGGTGTTCATCTACCTCTTCTAGCAATATTTTGTTCATCTGCTATGGGCCTATGGAGAAATTTTTGGGAGTTGCTGGACCCAGCCCGGGGAAAGGAGAGGCACAGGGGATGCTGTAGCCAGTGTACTCTCCCCTTAGGGTAGTATACTCTATATCGGAGCCTAGGCCGTGGAATCAATAGTTGCCACTTCAACACTGCAACTTCAAAATGATCCAGATAAGATTGCAGGACAAAACACTGATAAAACAAACTGGATTTTAGAGACAGAGAGAAGCAGAGAATAGAAAAGTACAAGGCTTACCAGTTGAAGGGAACCCCTATTACTATTGGAAACAGCTCAGGGAGGGAATCGGAGTTCTTGCATGAGAGCATGAAAAATGTGCAGCACAAAGACCTGGAAACTTCTGAAAGGTTTAATCACGTACAGAGACAACAACAAAGTTCAGAGATATTGGATACCCGAGAAGACAAAGACACAAACTTTTTGGATACTCAGAAAGCTCAGATGCAGAGCGCTCTCAAAAACATCGGGACCTGGATGGCCAAAATTGATCTGAGACTCTCAAATATTGAAACAGCTATACAGTCTCTTAGTCTTAAAACAACACCACCATATAGAGTAGCCACAAAGTGAAATCCTAATGGCTTAAAGCCACCCATCCTGGTTCAATTTGTGTTTGAGACTGATCAGGACTCAATGCTAAAATATGCACGTGTTAGAAAAATCTTGGAATATAAGGGACACAAATATTCTGTCTTTCCCGATTTTTCCTTTTTGACACAGGAAGGAAGAAAACGTTTCCTTAACTTAAGAGCAGAAGTTTTGGAACTAAGGGCTATCTTTTCGCTTCTTGTGCCAGCAAAAGTCAAAATTGTATTTAAAGGTCATTCATACATTTTTTTTTTGACCCAGACCATGTTATGGATTTCTTGCGTAAACATAGCTCAGGTTTTTGATAATGCTTCTGACCTGGAATTATATTCTAATTCTGATACAGATATGCTTAAAGCAGTAACAGAAATTGAAAATATGATGTTGGGGGTTATAATTAAGGATAAATACCATATATTATTTAATAGATAATTTAAAATATTGTTTACGTTGTTTTTGAAGGGTGACTTCATTTTGTATTGATATTTGTCTGTATTTACTAGACCGGTTGATAAAAATATATATTTCATGGCCCAGATATTCAAACTGCACCCAAAAAGTGCACAACAGCAGGAGCAAGCGCAAGTCCATTGTGCCCATGCGCAAGAGGCCCGATATTCAAAAATTACACAGGCCAAGATGCACCTACAGCCGATGGCTGAATATCACACCACCTGCACCATAGTGCAATTAGGGAGGTGAAGCTGAGCATATCTTATGCACCATAGCACAACAAGGGATGTTCAGCTGAGCAGTCCAGATGCACCATAGCACAATCAGGGATGCCCCCTAGCAGCAGGGCAGCAATGCAATAGCACAACCAGGGATGCAGGGGCCCACCACCCATGCCACAGATGGGCAGAGGAACACACAGCAGAACAGGCATCGTCCCCCCACACCCAATGCACTGCACAACTGGGGGAGGGCTGGAATAACCACTGGCCCATGGAGACCAGCAACCAACCCACAGCTGGGCCATGGTGCCCCATCACACCCCCTTGCAAGCTGTGACCAGCACACAAGGAGGGCTGACCACCCCGTGCCACACCATCCCACCAATGCAGAGCACACCCTGCACTGAGACCCCAGACACCCTGCCCAGGAGCAGCGTCCACCAGTTCAGGATACCACATGCATGCCACCACCCCCACTGTGACAATGCAACCCTGTGCACCACAGAACCATGCAAGGCAGCCACACCACGAGCACCCATCAGCGGGTGGCAGCACACAGCAATGCAACTACACCACACAGTGCCACCAAGCACATCTCCCCGAGTACAGCTGAGAGACTGACCATGCGTCAGCACAAGAGTACCCACATGTGACAGGGCATGCTCCGGACCCCACCACCAGTTGTACAGCACCATGCACCCTCCCAAGGACACACTGACCCAGCACTGGCCACAACAGCCAGTACAGGCAGCCACAGTGGTGCATGGAAGCATGCACCACACAGGATGCAACACAGTGCATGGACAAACACCCACCCATACCCAAGGGCAAACCAACAAAGGGACACAGTAGCGGGGCAACCAAGCCCCCAGTGTGTGGCCATGGAAACCATGTACACATGGCCAGCACTTCTTCATGGCACAGGAGTGCCAGCCACCCTGCGCAGGCACTGTGGAGCTGTACTCCACCAGCATTTGCCTGGAGCACAAGTCACAGACAGTGGTGCACATCCTGCAACACACACAATCCACAGCATGGAGGTGGGACAACAACAGCAGAGGCCACAGTGTCACCCGAGGCAGACATGCACCACACCAGTGACGGGAGGCAACCTGGCATTGTGGATGGGTACAGTGGCTGTCCTGCATGGACAGCCACCACTGACAAGCCAGTGGACTGTGCAGGTCACAGACATGCAAGGGTGTCAGTTGCACAGGCCATGGATGGGCTGACAGGTGTGCCATGGACACAGAGCATGCACCATGGACCACTTCACACAGTTATCCAGTGCACAGGAACAGCACACACACCACAGACAGTGACTGATAGCTACTCCCACACCATAGTCACCTCCCCACGGACACACACACATGCACATGACTGCACCACCCCTGATACATGGGACAGTTTTAAAAAAATAAGAAATAGGGTGATTCAGGAAATAAGGAAATCACTTATTATAAACAAAGGAGCAATGAAACAACAGATCCTAAGAAATATTGGCCCCTGATAAAAAAAAATCTTACAAATCCTGTTAAAAATCAAACAGAAATAAAACTTAGTCATAATGGGATTGTACTTGAAGCAGATAGAGCTACGGAGTTATTTAATAAATATGTTATTGAACTTCCCGAACTGGATTTGGGAATAGAAACTAACATGAAAAATGTTCAGTTTGTGGATCAAAATATAGAAATTAACAACTGTAAGGAAAATCAAGTACCAATCTTTTGGTTTAAAATAGTGACAACTTTTGAAGTACATAAAATAACAAATAACCTAAAGATAAATAAGGCTTGTAGTCCTGATAAGATAGAAAATAGATTATTAAAGGAAACTGTACAAGAAATATCACCAATCTTGAGGTATATTTTCAATTGGAGTCTAAGGAAGGATTATATCCATCAATGTGTGAAGCAGGCAAGAATAATTCCAATTTATAAGGGGTGATTCAATGGCCACTTAAATTATCGCCCAATAGCACTATTGTCAGCAGTTTCAAAAATCTTGGAAAAAATTGTTCATGGGCAATTAATGGAATATTTGGAAAAATATCAGAAAATAACTCCTTTTCAGTCAGGCTTCAGACAGGGTAGGTCCATGGCTACCGCACTCACGGACTTCCTAGATGTAGTTGCTACTCCCTTGGGGGAAGGGAGGTCAGTGGGTGCAGTATACGTGGACCTATCAAAGGCATTTGACTTAGTGAATCATTGCATTTTGGTTAAAAAATTTAAACACTTGGGCTTGGAGGAAGAACCTTGTGGATGGTTTAGATCATACTTAGATAAAAGATCCTAATTTGTAATCGTAAATGGACATAGTTGTGGTTTGGGTTCTGTGACAAGGGGGGTATCCCAGGGTTCAATCCTGGGTCCCCTCTTGTTTTTAGTTTATTTGAATGATTTACCAAGGGGAATAAAAAAGCTCACAAGTTAGACTCTACATGGCTGATACAGTTTTGATTGCATTGGGTAGAAATTCAGGTGAAATAGAAGAAAAATAACAGGGCGATTTCTTAGTTATGCAAAAGTTTTTCTCATCGCTTGGGATTTTAATAATTAAAAAAAAGACACAGACAATGTATTTTGGTATAGGGAAGAAAAATAAAATAATTCCAAAAATAATAATAAAGACTCAGGAAGGAAAAATTTTAGAGCAAACACAAGTTTATAAATATTTGGGTATTCATGCTGATCAGAAATTAAATTTTGATCAACATGTAACAGAATTAATTAAAAAAACTCAAAGTTGGGGTAATGAGACGTATATCAAATTGCTTAACAAAAGACATGCAACTTAATATAGCAAATCAATTAATATTACCAGTAATTGATTATGGGAGTCATATTTACAGGCATACTTCAAAAAAACAGTTATATAATTTGGATGTTCTCTATAATAAAATAGCTAGATTTGCATTAAAATGTGATATCAGTACCCATCACTGTGTGATGTATATTGAATTAGAATGGAATACATTATATCAGCGGGCAGAGGGAAATTGGCTAAATCAGATAAAAGGATTATTTAAAATCTGATTAGAAATCTTATAAAACTAGATCATGGATTAAATTTGCGGAAATCAGGAGCTAGAGATTTTTTAGTCCCAAAAATAAAAAAAAGCTACAGTAGTATGACCCTCTGATAAAGTTCAACGAGTTGGAATAGATTTCCCCCTTTTCTCAGAGACCCAAATTTGTCTTTTTTAGAATATAGAACTGCAGTAAAACATGAACTGCTTTTTAGATGCTTGTGTAATAGGTAATACTTAAATAATACAGTATAAGTTGTTTGATTATAATGACAAAGAACCTCTGTGCGTAAACACTGAGGCAAGGGTTACCCCAAAGGGCATTTGGCTGGGAAGCCAAGTTTCAAGAAAATACTAAGTCACACATGCCCCCACAATGCAAAGCATCATGGGCTGCATATGCAAATCACCACAGAATGTTATGCTGGTCCAACTTTAAGCAGAATTGCATGGTGCCGAAAGGCCTCTCACACAGTTTGTGTTTGGTGGTAAAATTGTATGTATGGTTTGTGTATTTGAATGAAATGTATTTTATAACTGCTGTAATAATTTAAATTTTGTACTACACAGGTTTGCCTTGTAAATAGGGATTCTTTGAACCCTAATGGCAATAATTTCTGTATAAATAAATTTTTACTACTACTGCTACTACCCCTGACACCATGCACACCACTGCAGCTGAACACCTATAGCCCACCGCAAAACAGAGACCACCACATTAGGTATATCAAAGCAAATGCATTGTAAAAAAACACACAAAACTATTTACAGATATATACAAAAGGTTGGGGGGAGGGCCACAAACTCGGTGGGGGTGGGTAAGGGACAGGGGTGAACAAATGGTAGAGGGAAGGAGGGGTGTGAGGGTGGGTTCAGGGGGTAGGGAAAATCAGGGCATTAGGATGCTCATCGGAAGCCCCGCCTCCCACTCTGGCTGCTCCTCCCGCCATGCCACCATCTGACTCCCACATGGGCAACCCTCTCTAATATTTTCAGGGAGGATCTGGCCACCTGCAGTATCTCCTGCAGCGTTCGTCAGATGGCTTGCAACTGCCATCCACCTAGGACAAGGGAGCAGAGTCAACAGGTATGAATGCACAGCCCCATGCAGACCACCCACTGTGCATGGCATATGGCCATGGGACATGCCTCTGTGATGGTGTGTGACCACCCACAGTGATCGTGTCCACAAGACCCACCCACCCAGGTGCACATAGCCATGTGGAACACTGCACACACCCACTGGCCAAGTCCTGCACAGCACCACTGTGGTTGTTCAGTGACATGGCTATGTGGTGCAAAGGCAGTGGCACAGCCAGGTACCTGGTGCATGCATGGACCACCATTGACACACTCCCAGACATGCAGTGCCACTGGACAGTGCTGACTGTAACAAGTTGTGTGCATGGCAGCGTGTCAATGGATGGTGGCCATGCCCCACTGCCCACCCTGTTACACAGCATGCAGTAGTAATCATGGATGGAGCGCTCACCACCATCAGGCTGTTCCTCTGCCTCTGTGGACCTTCACCCTCCCAGACTGACAGGCCTCCTGCTGGTGCCTCCTCTCCTCGCCAGCTGTCGCCGTCTGGGCCTAAGGTGCAAACATGGAGAGAGGAACATCAGTACAATCCTGTAGCAAAGACCCTGCCCCCATGTGTGTGTGTAATCCCACAAAGCTAGACCCACCCACCCCACACCCTGATAACACCACCACGGCCAACACCGGACGGTCCCCTCAAGTTCCAGACACATGCAACCATGAAACCCATATGGAAGATAAAAGTGTATGGATGTTGCACCTACCTGGCCGTGGCACCATGCCCCTCCTGACATGTGCCAACAGGCAGGCAAGCTGGTCCGGGTCCCTCCATCTTAGGTCCCTACATTCTGGCGGCACTGCTCCACCGTCTGCCCATTCCTGTGGCCTCCTCCAGGTCGCGGCCACCTTCTGCCACACCTGACTCCTGGACCTGTCCAGGGTGCTCACCAAAAGTGGGCCAAGAAATGGCTGCACAATGGCAACCAAGTTTGCCATTTCTACCTGGCTCCACTGGGCAGCTCTCCTCCATGCCATCTCTATTGCTCGGTAGAGTCAAATGGCACTCTGCAGCGTGGTTCCGCATGCTGCAGATGCTGCGCCGGCATAGCTGCCATTCCCTATCACCGAACAGTGTGATAGTGGTGCACCCATGCCTGATGCATGGCGCCTAGGGGGCAAAGGTTGGGCACAGGGTCAAGGGTCTCTGGCACACAGACAGCCACAGCGCGACTGGAACCCAATGCATCTAGCGCAATTGGGTGCCTGTGTGCCACCTCCTGTAGCTTTCTACCGCGCTGTTGCCCCAGTGCGCCTATGATGCCCCAGTGCCACAGCGCCATATAGGTGAACAGCGCTGTAGCACCACTGGCACAATGGTGGCCATGCCCTGCATTGCCTCCTGTGCACAGCACATCAGCAGCATGGCAGGTGCCTGCGCCATCAACCTGGGCATGTGCAGTTAGGTGTGTACTGCGCATGTCACAGAACTGCACCCTTGGCTCAGCATGTTCAACACAATTGCGCAAAGCACAAAAGCGTGATATTCAGCAGTCATATGCAAATCAGCTAATCAGCCATTCAGTGGCGCAGTCACTACATTTACATCACTTAAAGATGCAGCTTGCCTCATTTGCATGGGTTGCACTATAAAGTGCGACATTGGGCTGCACTGGCCATAGTGGTTACTGCAGTCTATTGGTGAGTTGCATGCTGTTTGGGGAGTGGACTGTGGATTTTGGGACATGCATGGGGCTGCAGTCACAGGTAACACCTGTCATTCTCACAGGCTGAATCATGACCGAGCGAGTTGTGGAAGAAGAGGAACAGAGTTGTGGGAGGAGGAGAAGGAGGAGGCCAAATTTCATGAAGGCCAAGACAGATGGCCTGTTCGAGGACTACCTAGACCAGGAGCCACTTCTCAGCGGATGCCAGGAAACACCAAAGGCCCATGCTGCTGCATGGGAGGAGGTGGTGCATGCTGTAAATCTGCATGGCAGCCACCAGCGCTCTGTGCAGGAGTGCAAGAAGAAGATGGGCACAGACAGGAGGAGGATTAAGGAGAAGGTGGCTGCCATCAGGGCAGCATGATCTGCGACAGGTGGGGGACAGCCGTAGGTGCTACGCCTGACCCCACAGGAGGAGGGGGTTGCTGGCATCATGCAGTGTTGTGCCATTGAGGGTGTTCCGGGTGGTGGATTCCAGATGGGTGGTAGCCCGTCACTGCATGGTAGGTCATGTTCTGTCTATTGGGGGACAGGGTAGGTCACATGTAGTAACGCAACTTGTTTTCCTTACAGCTCCTGAGTGTCTGCATGGGTCAGCAGTGGTGGGACTATCCACTGAGGCCAGTCAGATGGAGATGGAGCAGGGCCCATCCAACTCCACAGGAATAAGCGGCTCAGTGCGACAGTGGGCCCCTTGGATGTCCAGACTGATGTTGTTGTAGCAGGCGGAGGAGGCCCTGCTGTGTCCCAGCGCCCCAGCATTCATGGATGCCAGCATGCTGGGTCTCTGGCTGGTGCTGGGTCCATCACCGGCGATGATGTCACCAACGCCATGGGCAGTGACACGGGTGCTGACAGGATGGCCACACAGCAGGTAACATCACGGCCATGGCTGTGGGTGGTGCCGCCATGGAGGCCTGCGTGTCATCACAGTCCCAACCTGTGCCTGTCAGCAGTGGTGGGGCAGCACTGGTGTGTGTACAGGACAGTGGGACTGTTGCGGCCACTGTGGTGGCACCAGTGAGCCCTGGGGAGTGGCAGCTGGAGGGGCAGCATCCGCAGTCGGCCAATGGGCTTGGGGGTACAGTGTCAGGGGTGGCGTCAGTGCACCACCTGTGGACATGCCCAGGCTTGGTCCTGGTGCAGCACCCACCCTCAAGGGGTGCTGAGTATCAGGGCCATGCACACCCTGAGGGACAGCATGCCGATCAGGCAGATGACCTCTTGGATGAGCACACCCACATACTGCAAGCATCAGTCAATCAGCAGATACGCTTGTGGCGGGAGGTGGTGATGCACTCAGTGCAGCTCTGGGGTGGGAAGAGGCATTGCAGCAGAGGACGCTCTGCTCCTGGAGGGATGGACCATATGCGGGAGGATGTGACCGCTGCCATTGACAGGCTGACACATACAATCCACAGCTGCCATGGCCACATGGGGCACACAATTATTTGCCCATGCATGACAGACACAGCGCAGTGCAATGTCCACCCCTCATTCCCAGCATCATCCTTACCATCCTTATCAACACCAGGTTCAGCTGTGGACATCCCGAGCATGCCTGGCACAGGCATGTTCAGTGTCTGCAGACACCTGTTAGAGCATGGTCGTGTTCACTCAGTGGAACCCACGGAGACCATCAGTGCCACCCATGAGGCCAGTGGTCAGCCTGTCAGTGCTGGCAATTCGTCAGCCCATGCCATCCACCATGGCAGCCCGGGACACTGTGGCACGTGACTGACCTGTCTCCCAATGTGGCTACTCTCTGATGCTGCCCTGTGTGCATTGTGTCATTCAGTGGGCAATGCACGGGTGGGTACCCGGCCCTGCATGCAGACACACAGTCCATCTGCACACCCTCCTGGCTGCTGTCTGCAGTTGCATGTGCATGATGATGCCTGCATTCTGCTGTACACCAATGTGCAATGATGCCCAGCATCTGACACATGCACAATGACAGGCAGTGGGTGTGGTGGTCTGTGGACATGTGTCTGGCTAGGTGTGGCATTCTAGTTCAGTGTGCCTCCTACCCTTTGTGCATGTCTGGTTAGTTGTGTGTGTGTATATGTGTGTGTGTGTGTGTGTGTGTGTGTGTGTTCACGTGCCATGTTAGACCTCACCCATCCCTGTTGGTGTGTGTGGTTCCATGCCTGGCCACTTCCCTTGATGGCATGCACCCTGGTGTGTGTCCATGCGTGTTTTAGTTGTGCCTCACTGGGTGGTTGCACATGGCCCCATGACTTACCTGGGTTGGCTGAAGTGCTCCTCCGTGATGGTGTCCCGTGCAGCAGGTTTGCCAGCCGGAGAGTCTGGTCCTGTCACCCTAGGGGAAGCTGCCATCACCGTGTCTGGCGTCCTCATCGTCCCACCATGTCCCCTCTTCGACCTGTCCGGCTATCCAGTACATTTAGATATCTTGGGATGCAACAGGCCAGGAGGCCCGGTAATGGCTGTACTGTACGGAAAAGCCAGAGGTATAAGGACCAGAAATGTGCCTTCGTCGAACACCCTCAATGACATTACATGTGGTGGTGCCTCATGCTAGCGTTACTGCGATAAGTTGAGCTGCGGTATGTTGTAAACAGCCAGGGACAGAGTGGGTGTCATGTAGAGGTGGTGGTTAGTTTGGTGATCAGCATTGCCCTGCCCCGGGCCATGTAGGCCACTACCCATATCAACTCTGACCATGCCCCTCCCAAGCCCTATGTTTGTCCATGTGGTTTGCATACTCACCCACTAGGTGGCCAGTGGGGATGTTCCCACTCTCGAATCTGTGGCACAGTGCCAACTGGTGCCAGATGAAGGCATCGTGAGGCTCCCCCAGGGTGTGTGGCACAGACATTGATTATGCGCCCCCTGGCATCGCACACAACCTGGCAGTTGATGCTAGCATAGCTCTTGCGATTCATGTATGCAGCCCCCTCGGGGCCAGGTGGTATGTGGATGGCCACATGGGTGCAGTCTATTGCCCCTAGCACACCAGACATACGTGCTACCCTGTGGAACTTCTGTATGTTTGCTCTGCGCTCCGCCGGTGTGCTGGGGAAATGGATGTACTCTGCAGCATGTGGCAGCAGTGCGCTGAGGAATTGGGTGAGGTGGCATGATGCGGCTGACTGGGTTATGCCTGTGGTGTCCCCTGTTGGTCTCTGGAAGGTACCCGTGGAGAGCAAGCACATGCTAGCTGTCACTTTAGTCTCCACTGACAGAGCATGGCTCTGTCGTGTGGGTGCCTGCATCACATCACTGCACAGCTCACAGAGCCGCCTCAGAATTGTCTGATTCAGGCATTACTGGCCCATGATCTCCGTATCATTATACAGCTTGAAGCTAGTGCAGGCCCGGTACTGCCTGTTGGGGGCATACCGCCGATGGGCCCTTCCATGGCTGCCCCACCTGCTGCCTGCCTTCTCACCCCCTCGTTACTGCCTCCATCTGGATGGTGGCACTGGCCATGTCCCTGGCTTGTGTTCACCCCCCCAGAAGCTGTTTCTGTGTTCCCCCCACTGTCCTGGCTGCTACTTTCCCTACACCGGGAACACCTGACTGTGCTGGCCTCACTGCTGTGTGGCACTTCCTCCTTCTGCACTGTAGCTCCCCACACCTTCCCCTGAGCCTGTGGGTTCCAGGTGCCCTTTCACTGTCCTGCCCTGTGTGTGTGTGTTGCCTGTGTGGCTGGCTATAGTTCAGCAACTTTAGGCTTTGCTGTAGCATTCTTGTGCCTCTCCCTTCTTCCTTTTTATTTTGGCTCACTTCCGCTATGGTGCAACTTCCGCTTGCTCCCCTATTGCTCATGGCGCATGTTGTTGAATATCGCACTGCGTCATTTTGCATGGTTCCTCCCCCTTCAGTTGCACATACATTCATTATCATTGCGCTGTTGCTCAGTGTGATTTGGGGGGTTGCAACTGCCTCCCACTGAATATCGCAGAATGGCACATTTTCGGACTTGCGCTCGCGCAACCCTATTGCGCATGGTGCAACCCTTTTGAATATCTGAGCCCATCTCTTTTGTGGTGCAGGTATAAGGTTTGGTTTAATGAAAAGTAAATCTATTTATCTATTTGGATCTTTTCCTTCTCCTCTCCTAGTTTATTTGTGGGGGATGGGGCTGTAAGGTATATATTTTGCCTTTGCCTTTGTTAGTACCCCTTTTTGAATTGTATGAAATTGAAAATTGACGAAAATAAAATTATGATAAAAATAAAATGAAAAACACAATGACCAAATGCTTGCATCTACTTCTCCGCTCATGCATGCAGCATCACCAGAGATGGTGTCAGGACAAATCAAGTAAAAAAAGATCACACGCAGCCCAAGGCACTAAGTAGCACACAACTTCTACCACCCCATTGTCAAGAATAAAATTACAACAGGCTAAGTCATTTATCAACTGATAAGAGATGACTCAGTTATTTAGGACTAGTTACTTGGGGAGCTGCTTGAGCAATAATATACTACAAATACACTAAGAAAATTAATAATTTACAGGATCAGATTAGGGAGGTGAGACATGGACTGATAAACTATTCTTTTTTTCTCTCAATGGGAACTTGCCTGTGTCAGTAATAAAGCAGTCAAAAAATAAGTTAATTTCTTTCTCAAGTTGATTAACAGACCACAGACTGCAGACAACATTCACAGATACAGAACTAGTTGGATTATAGGAGGAATGTCAGAGAGAGAGAAAAGGAACAACCTCCAAAACGATGTTCTACGACCAAATAGTTTATCCATCCTTTTCCCAATACTAACCATGCTAAATGGCTATTGCAGTGGTAACATAATATCTTGGTAGTAAAATTTAGGTTTGGTTCCTAGAATGCTATCACAGATACAGGCATTTTGGAGATTTAACACCTCCTATTACATAAGTTCAGAAGTTGAATCATTATATACCTATTCAATGTGCGATCAGGGTTGTTCCAAAAGTAGGGCTAGATCAAACAAAACTCTACTGAGTGGCAGTTGTTCCAAAAAGGAAAAGATCTCCAACTCCATAGACAGAATGGGGCATTTACACAACTCTCAAAACTCTGTCAGTATCCACACCATCTCCAATGTTTGCCATTAGATCCATGGATTAGTCCAGAATAGAGTCACAGTGAACTTTAAAAGCTGTTCAAATCATAATCCCAGATCAAAGGTTGATCTACTGTAAGTCTTCTACAATTGTTCAAAAGTAACTCTGGAGTCAAAATTTTTGTTAAGCTGACCGTGGTTGAATTTATGGTCAGTAATGGATCAAGTATATGGGGGGATCATGGGAAAAATGAAGATGATGGAGCTGTCCTTTCATTTTAAAATAAACAAAGGGCTAAAGAGAGAAAACAAAATAAAAAAAACAAGATCTCTATGTCTAAGGTCTTAAAAACAAACTTTGTATTCGGTTTTCTAGATGCTGATTGCGAATATAGTCACTTTCAGCACTTAGCCTCTCCTATTGCATAGTTCTGAAAATTAAATCATTGCTTGCATCTACAGTGTTCAATTGGAGGTTTTTCAGAAATAAAGCTAATTCAAATGGAACCCCTGCAAGTGACAGTTGTTCGAAAAAGTGTTAACCTTATGGTTAGGATATGGCAAATATCTGTTAGACACAGGGGCTCAGATATTCAAACTGCGCCAGTTTGTGGCGCAAGCCTGTGTGCCACTCAAAATAGTTGTGCTGGGGTGTGGCCAGGGCAATATTCAACAGAGTTGCGCTATGGCGCAACTGCTTTGAATATCGCCCCCTGGCCACCCCCACTGTGCATGGCACAGTGGAACTGTGCCAGCGCAAGTGGTCAGAGTGGAGCATTGAGATGTGGTGGCACAAGTTCCATTGCACCATGCACAGCACCTGCGATATTCAACGGGTGACATGCAAATGGGGCCATAATTTATGCAAGGTGCATGGGGGGCCATTTGCATCTGATTACGGACCCATTTGCATGCCATTAGCTTGCAGGTGCCAGGCAGCAGCCGTCGGAGACTGACGCCCCCTGCAGCCCGATTGTGGGACATCCCATAAGGGACAAAGAATGTCTCCAATCCCTGGTGGTCCAGTGGACCGCGATTAGCCTGATCATGGGCATAGCTGTATTCCCCCCCTGTAGCCCGATCACGGACATAACTGTATTTCCCCCCCAGTAGCCCGATCGTGGGCATAACTGCTTAACCCCCCATTAGCCTGATTGCGGGCATCAGTATCCCCCCAAGTCCAATATCCCTGGTGGTCCAGTGCACTGAATGGAGCCCAATCACGGGAAGCATTCCTCACCCCCCCAAGTCTGAAATCCATGGTGATCTAGTGGACCTCCACTCCACCCACCTACGGAGCCCCCCACTCCTCCCCTATCAGCCGGTGGGCAGCAGCACCCCACCCGCCTGCCATCCCGTCACCTGCCGACTGACAGCTTGATATGGCTGTACGCCCATTGGTTCAGAGCATGAGCCAATGGGTGTGCAGACCATACCGTACTAGTCAGTCCAGATATGTGAATGATTCGTTCACATATCTGGACTGACTAGTATGTATGGGCTTCTGCGCCCATTGGCTCATGCTCGGGCTCAATGATGCAACCATACCGAGCTATCCGGTCGATGAAATGGCAGGCGGATGGGGTACTCGCCCGGCTGGCTGATGAGGGCGGTGGTGGAAGCTCCATGGGCAGGTGGGTGGGGGTCACTAGAGCAACAAGGATTTCAGACTTGGGGATGAGGAATGCTGCCTGTGATCGGGCTCTGTTCGGTCCACTGGAACACCAGGGATTTTGGACTTTGGGATACTGATGCCCGCAATCGGGCTAATGGGCAGAATATACTTATGCCCGCGATCGGGCTACTTGGGGAATACAGTTATGCCCGTGTCGGGCTAATCTGATCCACTGGACCACCAGGATATTGGACTTGGGAGGGATACTGATGCATGTGATCGGGGCATGGGGAGGGCTGCCAGGTGTGGTGGGAACAAGTCGAGGGCCACCCACAGGTGGCAGCTGCTGTGTTGCACCTTGCAATGTGGCAGCTCACCTGTGGGTGTCCTCGATTTGTTCCTTTTTTGGCGTAACTTTGTGCAGGTGCAGGTAGGGTTGAGTCTGCATAACTCTGCATGGCCTGGGCTGAATATCGGGCTGTGCAGTTTATGCATGGGCAGCCCCCACCTTTGCCTGCATACGTACTGATGCAACCGGCACATCCGTTTGTCGCGGCACTTTTCCCTTTTCAATATCGCACCAGGAAAGATCAGTAGTTGTGCATGGCGCAACACTGTTGCTGCATGCACAACCCTTTGAATATCTGGGCCAGGATCTGTCAAGATCACACATTTTCCCTGACTTTGAATTTGAACAATGTAATGGTCTTGGATATAATCTGAATGTACTGTATGATTGGGAGTTAATTGAATCTAAATCCAGATCGAACATTGATCCTGGTCCCACATAATTATTCAATAGTGAAACAAGGCTTGAATCTTTGCTGAGCTTACCCTAGTTATTTTAAAGATGTTACAAATTCCCTTATGTTGGGGTAGTCCCAAGGATTTATGAAGAGGCTGAGGTTTTGATGCCTCTATGAAGGAGTTGAAAGGGGAAAAGGAAGTCAGTAAGGCCTAAGTACCTGAAATTAATTTTTTTTCTTTCCCTCAATTTACCTATAGCATACATAATATCTGTCACATATAAAAATGAAGCATTCATATTCTAGCATGGAGAGCAGTCAAACTGGGTACAGTAAGTATAACTAAAATATATTCTTATAAATTAAGCCTCCACATCTCTCACTGCAACTAACACCATCTGCTGGTTTTAATTCTGAGGGTAATATCTACTTATGGTTCAGATACACAACATTTCTGTCCCAACTCAAGTAGACATCGTGTGGAAAAAGGAGGAAACGCAGTTAAGCACTAAAATAATAAGGCATCCCACCCCGCTACATCACTTCGGTAACTAGCTACCACTTCATTAACACCTCTGCATGGGATAGGCATACGGGAGCAATACAGATGAGTATGAATAGATAGGCCATTAACAGAGTAAAGGCCTATGGCACATTCATAAGTTAGAAAAAGAAATGGGCAGACTGGATGGGCCTTGTGGTCCTTATCTGCCATCAAGTTCTGTGTTTCAATGTTTCAGTAGCGCAATGCAGAGAGCGGCACCAAGTGGTGTACCTCAGTAATGATAAACTTTTCTGTGAGCTCCACTGCACCTTTACAAATCCTCTCTTTAAAACTTTATCTCCCCCTCCTGCTCTTGCTCTTAACCTTATCTGTCCTTTGACTCTTCTGTGCCCTTTACTTTCACAGTATGGTGTTTATTTGATATTTTTATCCGTTTTGGATATTTTATTTTAATGTTTTGTCAAATCCATATTTTCTCTTTTACTTTAACTGATTTTTGGCCCTGGAACTACAGTTACTCTACAATATGTCTCATATATCATTTAATCAACTATACTTGTTTCAGAATGTGTGTATATTTGTGTACCCTTTTTTCCCTCTCACTTGGGTCACACCTGGAAATAAGTCTTGGTTTAGCATGCCATCCACAGTTACCAAATTTCAAATAAGTAAGTGAAATTTATGTGTAACCTATCTCCATCTTCCTTTATATCAGAGACTATTTTGATTCCTGCTACTTCCCATTCTTTTTTATGAAGCACCATTCCACTGAATTTGATATTGGGATTTCCCCATAAAGGTTATAAAGGTGACATACCACAATGTCTATAAAAGTGATTTACAGGTTTTAAGACTCAGAGAGCAAACGCTTAGGCTAATTGTCTGAGGAAATCTAGCACTGTCTGAGTCTTCTATAATCTCCTATAATTAAATAAATTAGAAAAAGTAGCAACTAGGGCAAAGGACAACAAAAGAGGCTTTGAAAACAAATGGTGAAAGTTCTTAAACTATTTGAACATCTCCAACATAATTACTTTACAGTTCTCCTGATATTTTTTTTACACTCCTAGTCACTCTATAGCACCCTTTTGTTTTCTTACTTTCCTTTATTCCTTTCTCTCCTTATACCTTTAGATCTCCTAGTTGGGGTTCTGGTCTCATACCAGGCACTTGCAGTAATAGTAATAACTGACACTGCAATGTAGTATAAAGGGGTGCTGCACTGGGTGAGGTGCCATCCTTCAGACTAAATGTCAAATCAAGATTCCCTCTACATTTCTGGTTACTGTCCACATAAAATTAAAGATCCCATGGCACTTATTGAAGAAAAGTGAAGCTTCCCAGTGTCGCTAACATTCCTCCTGTTAATAAAACAGGACCGTTTACCCCGAGGATGCATCAGAAACAAGCTACAATAGCTTTATCTATCTGTTTGTCTGTCTAGCTGCAATTATTTATTTATTTCAAAAGTTTCTCCAGCAAGGAAATATTGAGTTGGTAACAGGTAATTTCCAATATGTACTGTACTTTTAAAAATGATCAATTTGCTCCTTCTTTGTTTGTTATTGGTATTAATGTATCTTTAAAAATCTAATTAAAACTTACATGAAAAAGATAGAAACCCAATCAACCCAACCAGTGACTATTATCATCTCTGTGGTGCTGTTTACTAATAAGTGTGCTAAAGGACAGCTTAGAAGTCAAACATAGGCAGCTGGGTAGGCATGAATTAGAAAACATTTAAGATTTTTTTCTGTAGCTCTTTTAGGTGTAATTATTGTGGAGACCAAAAGGATTGGTCATCTGCAACACTAACAGTCAAAACTGAATTTTTAGCAGGCCAGGTGGTGCTAAGGGTTGAGGCACTGGACACCCACACTTCACGCCACGCCGGTAACCCGGGTTCGCGAGTGAGCTTGGGTCATTGGGGGTCAGCAGGGAAGGAGAGGATTGAGCATCCAGAGGACTGCTCTCCTGTCCTGGGGAGGATGGGTAGATGATTCCCCAGCATGAGCAGCTCCCAGCAGAGACTGGGAGCACTACATTCTGGGGATCATGCTGATGTAAGAGTAAGAGCCTCAGCAGACATCCATGGGCAGGGTGTGGGAGTGTGTCCAGCCACACTGGACATCATTGAACATCCAGGCTCCTAGAAGGAGCTCTCAAAGAACAGAGAAAACCCCCGTTGGCTGGGGGGGTAGACATCACCTGCCCCCTCCTCCAGTACTGGATCCTGCCCACTGTGGAGCTGGTCTCAGTGTCACCTCTGCCCATGGAAGTGCCAGAATAAAGTGCAAAGGAGCAGAAGGTGGCCACACACCGGGGGGTAGATTCCAGAGGGATTGCTCCATGAGAGTGTCGTGGGTGTGCCAAGGACCATGGTACAGCTGGGAGACTTTCAGGTAGGAGGGAAACAGGTAGTTTGACTGAAGGGGCCCCAGCCATCGGTGACAGGAGGGAAAAATAGTTAACCCCCCAAAAAAACTGAATTTTTACATGTTTGAATGTAAGGGTCCCATTTGTTAACTTTGTAATTGCTGTCACCACTTCTCATTGGTCTCAACTGTTCACTAATATTATCTGATTCATGCAACAGAGCCTTTAAAATTGTATTGAATTTCAATAAGAATACAACAATGAAAACCTTGATGTACGAACAGCTTCTCCAAGCCTAAACACATAAGTTAATAATCAAGAAAAATATATAAATATTCTGTCCTTACTATGCTAAAAAAGTACAAAACCAGATCTATTGTGTTCAGTTTAAACATATATAGGTACTGTATAACACTCTACAAATTCCTAGTTCTACTAGTCACATGATGCCTAGGTTCAGGTTAGCTACTCTCCTCTAGTGCTCCCACTCCTCAGCTCAATAATTTTACTAGAACACTTCTTCTTCTGGTTATTGCTGCATCTATTCAGCTTGGACTGTTCTCCTCTCATTAAGGGCTTCAACGATATCAAAAAATGTAAAAGAAATGGACACTGAAATGAGCTTGGTGCTACCCCAGCACACTCTACCTGCTATGCCCAAGAAACACTCAAAATGGTCCAAGGCCCAGGTGTCAGGGTCTGGACATAGTTCTACTGCCAACCTAGGCACAGCACCATTATCAAAAGAGAAATTTCTATCAGAATTTGCCCCCATGAAGGAAGCCCTCAAAGAGCTGACTAGTGAACTAAAATCTCCCTGCTCTGATCTCTCAGACCTCTGGAGACAAGTCAGAGATAATGAGGCAAGAATTTCTTCTCTTGAAAAATGGAAAGACTGCCTGGAGTCTGATACCACAGCACTCAAACAGAAGATTGCTAAACTAGATGCTAAACTATAATACCTGGAGGACCCTAGTGGGAAATGTAACATCGTGGTCTTGGGTTTACCTGAGAATGCTGAAGGTAGCACTCCAATTTTATTTCCCAAAAGTTATGCTCCAAGCTGGCTGCCCCATCTCCAAATGGTCTGTCATGCATTATACAGTGGGCTCACAGGACCTGGTGTCCCCCCCTACCACCAGACAACTCCCCTCTGAGGCCCTACATTTTTAAATTCCTGAACTTTCTTGATAAACATTAACTAAGTAAAGTAAAAGACCTGAAAGAGGTCCTGTGGGAGGAGGAGAAGATAAGAATCATTCAATACCTGCCTGCTACAGTACGGCAAAAATGTGCAGAGTATCATCCTATGGTATTCAAGATTATAGCAGCTGGTCTTAAATTCTGTATCCTGTATCCTGCATGCTTGTGAGTCTGCATAGGAGACTCTTTGAAAATGTTGGAGTCTCCTGAACAAGCTTCCATTGGCCTGAGGGATCTGCTCTATGATTTATTCAAGACCTACTGAACAGCAGGTCTGCCCCTTGTGTTGCTAATGATCAGTGTGGCATTTGGCCATGTTGTTTCGGAACCACTCTTTCCTACCTGACTGTAACATAAGGGGTCCTGGACACTGACCTTCTAATTGTTGTATAATTCTGATGCATTCTCTCCAATATGTCTTCTTGACACCAATTAATTCTACTCTGATGACTCGTTTGAATTCTATATTCCCTTCAGAGATTACAGTCACTGATTTATGTTGCACCAGTGCTGGGACATGTCACTCATTACCTGCTGCAGAAAGGGAGAGAGAGAGAGAGAGAGAGAGAGAGAGAGAGAGAGAGAGAGAGAGAGAGAGAGAGACTTCATATGGGAGGCAGATTTTTCATTTTTCTGATCCTAGTCACCTTTTTCCACCACCACCTTTTGCCTCCCACTCTATTTACATTAGTTTTTCTTGGGCCTCCAACCTTCAAAACTGGTTTGTACTATGTGGCTCTGGGATGTCTTCTCTCATTTACTGTATTTTCTTTCAAGTGCTGGACCTGGACTGAGCTAGATCTCTGTATCAATCTACCTTAGCAACAAGATGGAAGATCTGAGGCTGTCATGGTGCAGTCAGACCTGGACATTGTGGCCATCACTGAAACCTGGTGTAATGATAACCATGACTGGGAGATGGCCATACCTGGCTACAACATATTCGGAAGAGACAGAGCAGGCAGGAAGGGAGGAGGAGTGGCACTCTATGTAAAAATGGCATAAGGGCCACAGAGATCCAGGAGGAACAAAATGGGGAGAGATACTGTTGGGTTAAGCTGGAAAGGAAAATGGGGACAGCCATCCGCACAGGTGTGGTCTATAGACCACCAGCCCAGGAGGAAGAAACAGATAGGGAGCTGATGCTAGCCATCCAAAGGATGGCAGACAAGGGTGAGGTAGTACTGGTTGGAACTCCAATATTCCAGACGTGGACTGGAGCATCCCAGCAGCAGCATCAGCTAGGAGCAGATTTATCTTGGACTCCCTTCAGGGTGCCTTCCTCAAGCAACTGGTCATGGAACGAACTCGGCAGAAGGCAATACTGGACCTTGTGCTCACAAACAGGGACAGTGTGATGGGGGTAACAGTGGGGGAGCACCTGGGAAACAGTGACCACCAGTCATTGTGGTTTGAAATCACAGAAGACCAGAACCAAACCACACAAAAACATGTATCCTGGATTTTAGGGGGGCAGACTTTGGGAAAATGGGGAGATACTTGAAAGAGGCATTAAGGGGAATGGGACAGGAATCAGGGGTTGAGGAACAGTGGGCAGTATTTAAATGGGGATTACAAGAACAACAGAATTATGTATTAAGCAGGTTAGCGAGAGGAAAAGGAAGAGGAGACCATTATGGTTTTCCAAAGAGGTAGCAAAGAAAGAAGCCAAAAGATTGCATTCAGGCAATACAAAAGACACAGGCAGAAGGGATAGGGAGAAGTACCAGGAGAAGCAAATGGAGCA
The DNA here is from genome assembly GCA_016271365.2 of Neoceratodus forsteri. Lineage (NCBI taxonomy): Eukaryota > Metazoa > Chordata > Ceratodontiformes > Ceratodontidae > Neoceratodus > Neoceratodus forsteri. The sequence goes on from JADMNL010000035.1 coordinate 44,839,785, forward strand.
GGAGGTCAGTAAGGAAGCCAAAGCTCAGACAGAAGAACACATTGCAAAATCAGTGGGCAGAGGGACAAAACCTTTTACAGGTACATAAGTGAAAAAGAAAGACAAAGGGAAGGATAGTGAGACTGAAGGGAAGATGGGGGCACGTGGAGGATGACAACAGTAAAGCTGACATACTGAACAGGTATTTCTGCTCAGTCTTTACTGAGGAAGAGGAGGGTAATGGGTCTGAAGGGAGTACAAGGGGTGAGAATGGTGCAGAAATGGACACAAGTCCCTTTACACCAGAAAGGGTCCTGAAGGAACTGGAAGCAATAAGAGTTGATAAAGCAATGGGGCCAGATGGGGTGCACCCCAGGGTCCTTAAAGAACTAAGAGAGGTGGTGGCTGAACCTCTGGCTATCCTGTTTAGCCGATCACCGGAAACAGGGAGGTACCCAAAGACTGGAGGACAGCAGATGTAGTCCCCTTATACAAAAGTGGGAACAAAGAGGAAGCAGGGAACTACAGACCAGTCAGCCTCACCTCGGTAGTGGGGAAGATCATGGAAGCACTACTGAAGGCGAGATTGGTGGAACATCTGGTTGTCAATGGACTACAGGACCCAAGGCAGCATGGTTTCACCAGGGGGAGGTCATGTCAGACCAACCTCATTGAATTTTTTGACTGGGTGACTAGGGAGGTGGATCAGGGGAGGGCAGTGGACATGGCCTATCTGGACTTCAGCAAGGCCTTTGACACTGTGCCACATAGAAGACTATTGCACAAACTGGGGAATATTGGTGTGGGCAGGACAGTAGTGTGGTGAGTAGGTAACTGGCTGGGTGGCAGGACACAGAGGGTGGTAGTAAATGGCTGTCACTCCACAGAGGGAAGAGTGACCAGTGGGGTACCACAGGGATCAGTGCTGGGACCGGTCCTATTCAACATCTTCATCAGTGACATAGCGCAGGACCTAGAAGGCAGAATTTCACTGTTTGCTGATGACACAAAGCTCTGTAACAGAGTAGACACACCAGAGGGTGTAGACAGAATGAGAAGTGACCTGCAGAAACTTGAAGAATGGTCAGGGTTTGGCAGTTGAAATTCAATGCAAAGAAGTGCAAGATAATGCATATGGGGCACAATAACCCTGGCACAATATATCAGTTGGGGTGAGGATATAGATGCACCAAGCAGGAAGGGATCTTGGGGTTATCATCTCTGATGACCTCAAGGTAGGAAACAGTGTGACAAGGCAGCAGGTAAAGCAAATAGGATGCTGGGATGTATAGGCAGGGGCATTACCAGCAGGAAAAGGGAGGTCATAATTCCACTATACAAGACACTAGTGAGGCCCCACCTGGAGTACAGTGTACAGTTCTGAGACCACATACCTACGTAAGGACATAGACAGAGTAGAGAGGTTCAGAGGAGGGCAACAAAGATGGTGCATGGATTGCATCACAAGTCCTATGAAGTCAGGTTGAAGGAACTGAACATGTACTCCTGGAGGAGAAGAGGAGATAGGGATATGATAGAGACATACAAGTATCTTACAGGGAGGAACAGGTGCAGGAAAACACTATTTTTAAGTGAAAAGATGTTCCAGGACTAGAGGCATGGGATGAAGTTGGAGGAGGACGATTCAGAGGAAACATGAGAAAGAATTTCTTCACAGAACGGGTGGTGGACCAAGTGGAACACCCTGCCAGAGGAAGTGGTGGGGGCTGAAACAATCACGGGATTTAAGAATGCATGGGATAGACATAAAGGAATTCTGGAGGTCAGGGGAAAGGTGCAACAGACTTCTAGGAAAACAAACTGAACTTAAAAGCTCAAATGGGCAGACTGGGTGGGCCATAGGCCCTTATCTGCCGACACTGTCTATGTATCTATGTATGTATCTATGTACCAGTTGCATTGACCCATACTTACACTGCAAATGAGATGGATCCTGCTTCAACTCAAAATGATCTGCTGCATTTCAGTGGGGAAACCACTCTCACTTGACCCGGCTGATCAATTACTTTACAGGAATCCTTCTCTCTACTTTATGGACAGAATTGCTGGTCCTGCTGTACCTGGCCTTCCTGTCCTACCCACTGTAATATCTCCACTGAAAGACCTGCTGCTACCAAGGGCTATCGGACATGCCAGTTCTGAATTGAACTAGAATCCAGTATCAACTTATCATTCTCGATTGCATTTATCTCTGCCTTGCACGATTTGTAACTCCTTTTCTGACACAAGATTATGTGCCACATTCTTAAAAAGAAACTGCTAGACTCAGAACTGGGGGGATCACTTTCCTGTGCAAGCACCTCTCCACACTTCTTGGAGGTCACTGATGATAGCCCACTCCCCTTTTTTATTTTGGTTACACCTTCATTTTATTTCTATTTTTCCCTGTGGTGGCAACTCTATTGCATGCAGTGCTACTTAGAGGGACTTCGGCATTCGGCAGTACTTCTACTTAAAATTCAAGTCTAAGACTCCTCATCCATGCTGATCCATGGACCTGATCCCAGAAGGGGTATCTTTTTCATTCAGGTGAGGTCAATGTCCTTATACAATATAGCAGAGGTTCACTGACTGGTTATCTTTCTGATATTTGGGGTATACAGTACTGTTGCTGCTTATTCGTCAGTTGTTATGGTGGAGACTCTGATGGTGTAACCCAGTTTCATGGCTTTATGCTGATGGTTACTATTATATGCATGAGTTTCTTTGTGTCCTACTCCTAAAGCTGAGGTCCAATGGTGGAGGGGGGTTATTTCTGTTTCTATTTTGTTCCTCTCTATGCCTAGCTCTTTTTTGGGATGATAACAGGTTTATTTCCAGCTGACTTTAAACCTGATTGTTCTATTTAGTATATAATAATCACTCTGGGTTGCAGCGTGGTATAACTAGTTACTAGTGTTTTGCTGAGGTCTTTGTCTCCAAACACTCCATTAATGTTACTATTCCTTCTGGCCTTGGCCTTTTGTTTTGTTATAGTCTCTACACCACATCAGACCAGGGCTGCTTCATTTTGGGTAACTTACTATTTAGCACTAATTGATTGGGGTGAGATGGGGGCCGGAGTTGGACAGGGGATGACACCAAGAACCTTGGTAGTCATTCACTGAGAAGTTCAAGGGACAGGGCTGAGGTGGAGTTTATTTGAGTTAATGATATTAAAGAGGTTCGGATGGGGTGAGGGTGGGTGTTAATTTGATGTTGCGGGCTTGGGTATCTTGTTGTTATTTGGAATGAGGATGGAGTAGCTCCTCTTTGAAGAAGGTAATTGTATACCCTACTGGTCCCTGTCAGTACTTTAGCTGGGAAATGCAGTTCTCTAATTCCTAAACAAATAATGGATGAGTATGACAGCTAATTTCTGTTTTGCTCTTGGAATGTGAAGGGTTTTTGATCCCCACTAAAATGATCTAAAATCCTCCTGCACCTTGACAAACTACAAACAGATGTGGCCTTCTTGCTAGAAACCTACCTCCCTCCCACCCAGATATTGTTATTTCAGTGATCCTAGGTGGGGCAAGCCTTCGGCTCAGTTCAAGGCTCCCGTGCAACAGGGGTGGGCATTTTAGTGGCTAGGAAGGTCCCATTTTGATTGCTGCAAGAAATTGGGGATCCCCAATAGTGATATCTTTTTTCTCTGTGTGTGTTACTTGGACATTTGGAGGTTGTTCTATGCTCAATATAAGGCCCTAATACTGATTATCCTAACTTATTTTCTACTATTTGGAATTTATTAATGCATTGGGTCTCCCTCCCAATGCTTCTGGCTGGAGATTGGAAGATGGTTCTTGACAATACCCTGGACAGATCTGGAAATCCCCACTTGGTCCTCTCTCTGGGACAATCAGCCTTATGGCATTGATGGACTCTTTAGGACTCATTAAGCCATGGAGAGCCCTTCATCCCCAATTACAGGAATATTCTTTCTACTCCATCCCCCACGCCTCTCATTCAAGACTGAATTATTTTCTGTTGGGGATCAAGCACATTTCTCATGTACTCCTTTGTTGTTATAGTGCTAAGGTTATCTCGGACCACCACCCCATTCTTATCCAAGTTAGCCTTACGAATTCATTGGAGAGGGACAAAACCTGGAGATTAAATAACCAGTGGCTCAAATCCCCAGAATTAGTGGGGTGCATTCAGACTTTTATTACCTTCTTCTTATCAATTAATACCACCTCAACCAACAGGCAGAATATTTTATGGGCCACCCTTAAATTTTCCCTCAGGGAAGAATTGATCCACTTAGACTCCAAATGGAAACAAACATCTATGCAGAAACTTACTACCCTACTGGTACAGATATGTTACTTAGAAACTGGTCTTGCCCTAGATTCCCACCCTTGGATTGGGCTTGATTAGGATCACTAAGGGCAAAATAAAATCAAATTGTTGGGAGAAGGCAGAATATATGATCCTGCATACCAGAGTGAAATATTTTGACCATGGCAAAAACTGGCAGGATTTTAGCACTGCAGCTATGTACCCAAACTGCAGACAAGATAATCCCTTCCATCTGGACCAATATGGGCCTTCTGTTTATTACACCCAAGAGATACTGCTGAGCACTTAAGATCTTTTACCATGATCTGTACACCTCTTCCTCAATCCCATGCTATGGCCCCTTCTCAATACCTTTTGGTTGGAGTTGCCTCCCTCACATAACTACTACTCAATCAGATTTTTGCAACAACCCCTGGCTGTTCAGGAAATAAGCAACACCATAGAATCATCATCTTCCAACAAGTCACCTGGTCTGGATGGTGCACCTCCAATTTTATAAGAAATTTAAAGTTATTCTTGCCCTCTCTTGTAAATTGTTTAACATATTTGTGTCCATGGTCTGTTAGATCTTTCCCTTACTGAGGCCCTTATAGTTTTTGCCAAAGTCTGGCAGAGACCTGCTACTGGCTTGCAATTACAGACCCAGTTCATTAATTAAAGTTGACTTCAAAATACTTGCTAAAGTATTAGCAACTCATTTAAATCAGGTCTGGGGTCACCTTATCAGTGTGGAACAGGTGGGCTTTGTGTCTGCCAAGCTTTCTTCTGAGCACTTGCACAAACCTTCCCATATAATTTCTACATCCAGGGACTACCTCCCCCCTGCAGTTTTAGCATCTCTGGATGCAGAAAAAACCTTTGACTGGGTGTCATAGGATTACCTGTTTCATCTTCTACCCAAATTTAATATCCACTCAGCATTTATTCACTTGATTAAATACTATATACCTGCCCCTCAGCCATGGTCGTATGTAATGGGGTCCTCTCACAGAGTTCCACTTTAAGACAGGGTACCCGACAGGGGTGTCCGCTCTCCCCTTATCTCTTTAATTTTTTTCTAGAACCCCTAATTAGGAAAATCAGTTCCTCGGCCCAGATCTTCAGCATCAGGATTCATTTGCAGGACTATAAATTATCAGTATATGCCAATGATATACTGTTATACACCACCTATCCAGAAGTTTCCCTAACCGCAGCACTGGTTTTGATATCTCAGTTTGGTCTGTTTTCTAATATAAACTAAACATAGCAAAGACGGCGGTCATGCCCTTAACCATGGTTATGACTAGAGCTAGTGTGGAGCATCTTTGGTTTGTGTGGAGTAGAGATAAACTCAAGTACTTGGAATTTATTTAAGTACTTTCTCCGCTGCAATGTGACAGCTTAATTTAGATTCTGCTGTTAACCAAATAAAGGTTGAGCTAAACTGGTGGTCCCTCCTACCCATCTCACTATGGGGTTATTTAAATGTACTAAAATGAATGTGCTCCCATATCTCCTATATCCTTTGCAAATGCCCACAAAAGCCCTTCCATAATCTTGGTTTTCTTGGATACATTGTTTAATATATGAGTTCTTAAGGCAAACAAACAGGTCCATAGGCCCTACACAAACTAATGTGACTTAAGTTGGGGGTGAAGATCCTTAATATATTCCTCTATTATTTAGCCAGCCATTGTTACAAGATTCCTCTATGATATAAATTGGCTTCATCTGACCAGACTCTGATCTACACCACACAATGGCTGGAAATAGATAAATACTACTGTTCTCAGTTGGGACATACCATTGCTTTACTGTTGTATATTTCCCCAGCAGATCCCTCTTCCTTTGAAGGACACCCCAGTAGAATCTACTGTGAAGATCCACATGCAGCTTTGCTCCTTTTTTAAAATCATACCCCCAAAAGATGCTACACAACCCTCATTGGGGAGCCCAAATTTTGAGATTGGTGGTCAAATACTGCCTAGATCCTTCTGGTCTGCTTAGGAGGTACCTATGGTTGGAAACTTGTTGAATTAGAGCAGACTGCTCACATTTGTGGAAGCCCAGACTAGATTTAATCTACCCATTTCCTTCTGTTTCAAATATTACCAGATATCCCATATACTTACCAAGCACTGCAGGCCTGGGAGATGGCAGGCATTATTTGGGTCACAGGTTATTGCCATGCTGGATAATTCACCCTCAATGCACACTATTTCATATTTTTACTCTAAACTGTGTGACATTTTTGCTGACAAAGTGGGAGACCTATTTTATTATTTGGATGAGGTTCTACCTGCCCAGGAAAGGTCCCACAATTGGTTTCTTATATGGGAAAGTACTTATAATCTTTTGAAATGGGATAAATACCACCTTATGCAGTTTCAGTTGCTCCATAATCTTTTTTACACCAGTAAAACTGCATAAAATGGGTAAACTTTCTACAGAATTATGTTCCAGATGTAGTAAGGCAGTTGGTGATCTCTTTCACACTCTTAGGTCCTGCAAAAAGCAACTCTATTATGTGCACGCTATACAATAATACTTAGATCCCCTGCAAGGCTAACACTCTAAATTTTGCCTGGCTATGTGTTTATTGGGGGATGCCACCACAAATCTGATTGGAAATCAAAGGTATCACATGACATTAATCTCAGCTTGTTCCAAAAAAGTGTTACTCAGACACTAGTATGATCAAATGTTTCCCACTCTTACTGAATGTCTCAGGGAGATTCTGTTTGCATTACAAGCCAAAAGGACCATTACCAGCCTAGTAGATCACTTGGATAAGTGCACAAAAATATGGGAACCCTTATTTGTCCTGTTAACTCGTTGAACCCTTTTGGGCATTGCACCACAAGCTCTCCATTTGGCCTCTTCCTTGGTTCACACCAAGTTGGGACAACGTCAAGGTTGCTGACTTGACAGGTTTCTCCTTATGAACGTCTTATACCTTTACCCGTACCTGCCTAGTGTACATGTTCCTGTTTTTATGACAATGCCAGTTTGTTTCTCAACCTTATATGCTCAAAATTTACTTTATGTGCCTCCTACAGCTTCATAAGATCTACTCCTATGTTTTGCAATTTCCGCTAGGCTTCTCTTCTGAGAGGGGGATGGGGAGTGGGGAGGTTCAAGGGAGGTTCAGGATTTCAGGGGTGGGGTGGGTGGTGATTTTTATTGTGGTAGTTTTTTTTCTTTTTAACTCATTGCCTCCTAGAAACGCCTGTAGGCATCAGCAAATCTACTGCAATGTGTCCCAGAATGCCTACAGAAGTCACCTACAGACTTCCTGTGAGCCCTAGAAACATCTGGAGAAATCACTCACATCTTTTAATATTACTTACCAGCCAGAATTGATTAGAATTGACTGCATAGTACCATTAGAAAGGTAATGTTGTGCTGAACAACTTTGCCACTGACACTTTGTGTGTATCATGTTCACATTAGGAGTTATTCAAATTTGTTTATGACATTTTGTCAATCTAGAACCACCTAAGCACTTTGAAGAAAATATACATTCTGGGTATCTCAGCCAATATAAAACAAAAATCGAGTTGAGTACAGTTGATTGCATAGCACCGTTGGAAAGGCAATTTTGTGTGGAACAACTTTGCCTTTGATATGTTGTGTGTATCATGTATCCTTTAGGAGTTATATGCATTTTTTTATGGTATGGTGTGTATGGTTCAGATTTGTCCCTCAAACCTCATCAATGCACTTTGACTCAAATGAGGAAAAATTATGTTTAATACTGCAGAAATAGCTGTATTTTTTACCAGCAAATTATTAAAATTACATCTAATGTCTGGATGCTTAATTTGGTGTTGATATGTTACATATTTCCCAACAAAATAAGGTTTATGGTACATTTTTTATTAGAAAAAATATTTTGTTTTGCCGTTTCGACCAGCACAGAAATAAAACTAAATTACCCATTATTCCTTGCATACACCATTGGAAAGGTCAGATTATGCTAAACAATTTTGCCACTCATACTTTGTGTCTAGCACTTATGTTTTTTGTGCTATTAGCATTGGTTTACGGCATGCCAATTATGGCTTGATTTTGCTTAGAAAGGCCCAGGATTCACTGTTAACAGTATACAGTAGACAAGTGCTGCAACTTCAGAGAGTTCCTGTGGAGGCAATGAGTTACGGTGGTTGTTTTTGGTGTTTCTTCTTTTAGGAAAATGTTCATGACATTCTCTCTGTGTACACCTCAGATGCTTTGAATGTGTGTATTATGTATCTGTTTTGGTGTCCTGTCTCCTGTGCATTGCTCAATAAAGTTTCTTCAATATGAAAAAAAGAAATTCATAGTTCTCAACCATTAAAAAACTATTCATGTTTGTGGGATACAATGTCCTCAGTCCTGGTAACCATAGGTCTCTGGACCCCGTAAAAGTCACCGTTTGCATGTAACAGTGCCTGTGATGAGAACTGAGTTCACTTGCTCTGCTTTCCAGTTAGTCCTTTTGCCACAGTGCCTGAGTCCACCAGCATCAAATCTTTGTTTTTGACTCACAAGAATCCTCCTCTCTTTCTAAGTCCAACCCAACTGTTTATTTAATTATATTTCTCTGGGGGGACTCTGGGTATACACAGGGATACTAGGAAATATATTGATAGTGTGTATGCAGTTTAGAGGAGGCAGTATAGTGCAGCGGGTTAAGGCTCTGAGCCGACGACCTGGGTTTGAATCCCACAGCCACCTAGGTGCATACTGTGTGATCCTGAGCAAGTCACTTAACTTCCTTGTGATCCCAGGTCATATCTGAAAACAAGCTTCAGCTTAGTGTGATACTCCTGGTTAAACAATGTTCCTTTTCCCTCTTTTCCTTAGAGAAGAGCAACCAAAATGGTGCAGTGGTTGCAAGGGAAGCCCTAGGAGGAGAGACTGGGGTATCTCAACATGTACACCCTCTAGGAGAGCAGACAGATAGGGGTGATGTGATCAAGACTTTCAAGTACCTCACAGGGGTGACCAGGTAGCATGAATGGACCCTCTTCCAAAAGAGGATGAGCTCCAGGATTAGGGGACCTGCAGCGAAATGGGATGGGGAAAGTTCTGGAAGGATATTTGGAAATACATTTTCACAAAAAAGGGTGGTGACTACATGACGACAAATTCTAAAAGAGGTTCTGGAGGCTAGAATGGTGGAAAGCTTTAGACATGCATGGCATAGGCAAATGGGCATAGTAGTATGAAAACATGGGAAAAGGGGGAGATTCCTAGAAATCATTTAGGGTCTTTGGTGGTACACTAGGCAGGAACTCATTTTCAGACTAGGTATGCCTAGTGGTCCTTTCTGCCAACAAATTATGTTTATATGTCTCTGTGCTTCAAAAGCAGTTTGCAATATTATAAAACTGCAGTATGATTTACTTTGAGGAGTCACCTTGTTGTTGTGGTCAGATATCCACATTTAGCTGAATTATATAGCCATGGGGACATTCAGCAGCTGACAGCTGTTCCAGGTCTCCCTGAGGAGTGATGGGGCAAACAAATACTTCCAGTAGCTATCAGCCTTTATCATTTTGCCCCACAGGCAAAGTTTTCTACTGGTTAGAGCACTGAAACGCTCACTGCATGACCCTGAGTAGGTCACTTAACCTCCCAGTACTGTGATCTACCTATCTGTAAAAATAGGTAAAACAAGACCCCTAGGCAAACACTAGGGCAAACATATTTTAGCCACATACTGAAAATAACATCTACTGTAGTACACAAATATAGTAAATTACAGTCTTTTTCAACTGTCATATTGTGTTTTTTAGCCAGATCTGCTGTTTTTTAACCATTAACTAATGGGACTATCCATAGCCCTCGCCAAACCCTTCCCCCTCTCCCCCAAAAATGAGATGTTGCATCTCAGCTGGACTTTCCTGAGTAAACAAATTGTAAAAGTTGCTGACATTTTACTGCCTCCCCACCCTCTCTTGTGGCAGTGGTTGGCACAGAAGGCAGTGCATTCTTGTGGTAAAAGCACTGTTGGCAACTGGGAGGTCACAGGTTCAAACCTTGCATGAACCAAATACTAATTCTGTGTGACCTTTAGCAAACCACATAACCTCCCTCCCATTGCTCCAGTCTATGCAATTGCAGACCACACTGGAAAAGAGATCTTGAATCTCAGCTGAGCTACCCAGGGTAAAGAAATTGTAACAACATAAACATAATAACATATTCCCTTCCATTGACAAGGTATCCTGTCAATAGGGCATCACAAAGAGGGCTCTGTAATGTGGGCGCCAGTGATAGTACATGGGCAATTGTGGTGCACTTGAGTTTTACTTACAGTACTGTGGGTGCATGGTGCTAATGGTGGTTCCATGTCAATATAACGATAATTACTGGGTGAGTGCAATTTGGGTGAAAATGTAACACCAATGACAATTACAGTGACTGTATATCCCGGCACATGTATTATCAGGCAACTGGAACTTGAGCGACTGTATACTTACGGCGACAATTACATATTTAAATGTGCACCTGCAAGTTGCATGTGACATCCCTCAAATATTCCTTGCATGTATGGCTGGAGCACTGGGCAACCACCCTGAATTATCCACTCTGTCAAATTGAGGTAGCACCTGTGACTGCTACCATCATCGGACCCCAAAACATTTGTCCCATGATTACACCCTTTTATCATTCAGATCTACCCATGTCATGCAGGGGCTCAGACCCCTGAGCCCCCATCTAAAGGTTCTTTTTTTATCTATAAGGTTTTATTAGGTTTTAGTACAGTGTACAGGAGATAGTATAGCAAGATATCTTCCAGACTAGGTATAAGCGGATTAAGTATATCCGAAACCAGTACTATCATAACACTATATAAGCAGATACTAGGCATATAAAGCTGCAATAAAATGGATAATAGGGTCAATCATAGAAACATGACTTTGACGGCAGATAAGGACCGCTGGCGCAAATCTGCCCATTTCCTGCCCACAGGATGAGCCGCAGATCCTAATTAACCAACAGCTATTTCTTCTAACCCCCACAAAATTGCCTTATAGCCGTCATGCATTCTGAATTCTCCACAGTTTTGGACCCACAACCTCCTCAGGAAAAGCTGTTCCATGCATCCACTACCCTCTCTGTGAAATAATACTTCCTCACATTGCCCTGAACTGCCCTCCTTCTATCTTTAAATTGTGTCCCTTGTTCTTGCGTCTCTTTTTCTGAAAGATGCTAACCCTCTTGGACTTTGTTGATTCCACTGAGGTACTTAAAGTTTCTATCATGTCCCCTCTCCTTCTTTCCTCAAGGGTATACATATTAAGCTCCTTTAGTCTCTCCTCATCGGCTTCTCTTGCAGACCCTGCACCATTTTAGTTGCCCTCTCTGGACTGCCTCTATCATGTCTATGTCCTTGCGAAGATGGGGTTTCTAGAACTGGACATTACTCCAGATGGGTCTCACCAACTGTCTGTACAGAGGGATAACAACTTCCTGTTTTCTGCTGCTGATGCCTCTCCTATACATCCCAGTATACCCCCTCCCTACTGCCTCTCTCACATTGCTTGATAACCTTAAGGTCATCTGATATGATTACCCCCAGGTCCCTTTCCTTTTTTGTTGTTACTACCTCCCACCCATTGTGTATTCTTCCCTGGTTCTTGTTTCCAGGTGACTATTGTGCACTTGCATTGAACTTAGCTGCCATACTTCTGACCATTCCTCCAACCTTGCCAAGTCCCTTTTCATCCTTTCCACGCCTCCTTGTGTATCAACCCTGTTGCAGATCTTTGTGTCATCTGCAAAAGGCATACTTTTCCTTCAGTCCTTCTGCAATGTCACTGATGAAGACATTAAAAAGGACTGGACCCAATACTGAACCCTGCGGTACCCCACTAGTAACCCCTCTTTCTTCAGTGTGGACTCCATTTACAATTACCTTCTGTGTCCTGTTGTGTAGTCAATGTTTTACCCAGGCTACCACCCTGGGACCCACTCCCAGGCTGGTTAATTTGACTATTAATCTTTTGTATGGGACTACGTCAAATGCTTTGCTAAAGTCTAGGTAGGCCATGTCCACAGCCCTCCCTGGTCTACTACTTTGGTCACCCAGTCAAAGAAATCTATTAGATTCGTCTGACATGACCTTCCCACTGTGAACCCATGCTGCCTTGGGTCCTGTGCCCCACTGGCCTCTAGGTACTCAACTATTCTTTCCTTCAGGAGTGAAGGAATCATGACAGATGTATCAGATGCTTACACCTTCTATGGTGAGCAGTAGCAAGTCAATAGCCAAAGTTAAATACTTATGAAAGCATGCCATATGGGGATTTGTAGGTGGGGTTGAAGTTTACAAAGATCAGACTGCAGGTAAGGCTCCCACTTAGTTTGATAGTAGTGCTTATAAAATGGGCACAAAAAATGCTAATCAGCAGTCTTACCCGTGTCCTTATACAGCCATATCATACCAACCTGCACTACATACCAACTGATAGCCCTGCCACACCTAGAAATCACTGAGTCCGCATTGCCCAAACCACTTTGCTGAACATTCGAACTATCACAAAGTGGCAGTTGCAGTGCAGCATTTCAAGCACTACCAATACCTCAAAAAATGCCACACGAAATCAGCGAGATCGCATGCTGCATGAATCGTCCTAAGACTAAATCCACAGACTTGTTCTTCCATAGACTGTTTCACCTGCCAGTTAGTGACATTTAAAACATATGGACAAACTTTTCATTACTACAGCAGATGAGCACAGCGGCGGGCTGGCTGATTATTCAAACAAGTATAAGCATCATCTACAGTGGCTGGCAAGGTACACGATCGCTCTTAATGAGCAGCCACTGGTTCTCAAAATGGTTTCTCTATCCACTCCGAGGCACCCTTCAGGAAATGGGCATGTGGTTGCAATAATTCTAAATGTAAGGGCCATCAAAATCAAACACTGACTGTCAAAAACAGGCACATTGTTAAGCACCAGAGACACCCTATTATGACAGACTAAAATCAAACAATGATGTGGAAGACAACCTCAGCAGTCTCAGTGCATATGTGTGTGTGTGTGTGTGTGCGTGCGTGTGTGTGTGTGTGTGTGTGTGTGTGTGTGTCTGTGTGTGTAAGGGGGAAACACCACCCTAAATGCCCTATAGTGCCTATCAAACAATTCAGAAATGACCTCAATACAGGGACTATTTTACTCCTTCAGACATTAAAACCTAAGTTTTAAAAAGTTTTTGCATTTTTTATTACTTTTTTTCTTAAATAGTACCTTAATAGGGCCCATTTTATAAATGCAATAAGAAACTCTGAGGGGTGTGTGTTATGGTCTTATAAGAGCACTTCCCAGGTGTAAAGGCACTCGGCGCAAGCACCTCATGCCTCATAACGCACCTGGGGCATGCTCTTATAAGACCATAACACACACCTTGTCATGTCTTATTGCTGGCATGTTATTCCCTGGGTGTGTGAAAGCCTTTCCAAGAGAGACAAATGAGAAAGTGCTGCATGCCAGGCTTTCCAGATGGGGGGTGGGTCACTTGGCACCAGTGCATGAGAAGGAGGCACTTTACTTACAGGAGAGCAAGGAGCACCCAGTCTTGGAGAGGTTTAGCTATACCAGCCAGAGAAGTGGTGTCACCTAGAAGTAACTTAGGGTATGTGAGAATGATAGGAGACTTGAGCACATTGGAGAGATCTGAGACAACCATGTTCCTGAGTGTGATAAGTTGTGGTCATGTCCAAAGTATATGCAAAGGTGGGCATCAGACTGTGAACATCACCAACACTGGGTGTGACTAAGCAGTCCTTGTGTGTGGAGGGCAACAGGAGTGCAATGCCAAAATAGCAGGACTTTGAGTTGAAAAGAAATGACTTTTAGTATTTCTATTGATGCGGTGTGCATCTTTGAGGTAGAGATTCCATTGACCCTCAGAGATGGGAAACCAACTGCTCTGCCCATTTTGATTTGCATGAGGAGGTGGCATTTAGTTGGCCTCCTTCCAGGTTGTATAGAAGTGACCAAGCAGGCCCTTGGATGTGGGATGTCTATGAAGGGCCTCTAGCCAGTGCCAAGGTGTGATGGCGAGACAGCTGGTGAGGAGGGTTGTGGAGACTACAATCTGTAGATATCTCCAGAAGTCCTTGTGCAGAAGGAAAATTTTACCTGCAGTTGAGCAAAGGACAATAGGGAGGTGGCATCAAGCGGAACAAAGGTCATGCACTGTTTGGATTCACATCTCTGCCAAGAGGATCAGTACAACAGGATCACATCAATTTGAAAGTTGGCATTATGCCATAGTGGGGCATATTGAAATGGGGGCAAGCCTTTTTGTGTGTGTGACTTAAGCATAAGAGTTCTCAAGCATGAACTGTGTCAGTGATTGTGGGGAAAGAGATTGGGCTGGGGGATTGAAAGGTAAGGAAGGGTAGAGGCAATCCCCTGCAAGGTCCATTTCAGTTGGACCCAGGATGGAGGGCCTAAACTGCTGGGTACAAACCATTTGGTCGCATGAGCCACCTTGCAGGCAAGGTGATAGCCCACAAACCAGGGCACGTTAACCCCCCCCATGATCAGTGTGCTCTCAGCTTTTGCTTACTCCATCTGGGTGGCTTATTATCCCACAGAAAATTGGAGACTATGCATTCCAATGAGGTAAACAGCTTAGGTGATAGGGATGTGGGCAGGTTGTTAAAGAGGTACAAGAGCTGGGTGAAAAGAAGCATGCAAACTGCAGCTACTCTACCTGGCAGGGAAAGTTGCAGTTTGCACCATCTCTCTATCTCTGTGGTGAGTTGTGCTAGTAGAGGCAAGAAGTTAACCAATTCAAGGGTGGACCATGTAGTGGGGAGCTGAATACCAAGGTAAGTGAAGCCCTGGGCAGTCCATGAAAGATTACTGCCCTGGAGACAGGCACTTGTTCACCCAGAGTAAGGGGGGCCAAGGTGGTCTTCCTTTGATTGACCAGTAGGCCATAGAGGACCACAAAGTCATCAAGGACCTGAAGTGTTGCTGCTATTGATTGTTGAGGACTAGAAAGGGTCAAGAGGAGGTCATCTGTATATGCTGCCGCTAGGTAGGTGTGACCATGTGACCAGCAACCTCAATACCATGAATCTGGGGTGAGGCAGTAAGAACTTGAATTAAGGGATCCAAAGCTACCAGAAAAAGGAAGTTAAAAAGAAAGAAAAAGTAAGAAGAAGTTAAGTGACTTGCTCAGCCCCCACTTGCATACTGTTTGACCCTGAGCACGTCACTTAACTTCCTCGTGCTCCCAGGTTGCACCTGCAAACAAGCTTTCAGCTTAGTGTGTCTCACCTGGTAAAATAATTGGTAAAAATAAAAAAAAAAAAGAGAGGGAAAAGAGGGCACCCCTGTCTGCTGCCTCTGTTAATGGGAAAAGAGGAGGAGATGTCACTATTGGTGAGAATGCAGGCCATGGGAGCACAGTAGGTGTCGTACCCACTGCCTAAAATAGACACCAACTCCATAAGGTGGAATATCTCATGGAGATAGTCCCATACTATGTAATCAAATGCCTTAGAAAATCAATTGCCAGGGCTGCCATAGGGAGGGATGATTTGGAGAAAACCATTTAAGGTTGAGTAGGAGTCTGGCATTATCCACTCTTTTTGCCCTCCATGAAACCTGCTTGCATGTGATAAATGATCAGCGGAGGGACAGACATCATTCTGGTTAGAATCTTAGTGTTGACTGACAATAGGGATCGGGCGAGTTGGTGCAATCAACGGATCAGAAGATTTTTAGGGAGTAAGGTGATAAGAGCATCGCATAGTAGGTGGGAGGAGCAGGCTTCATGGGAGGATTGTAGGGCAAGCTGAAGTGGCTGTAAAATGTCAGGTCCCAGGGCCTGGTATAATTCCACTGACATGCTGTCTGGTCCAGGAGCTTTTCTTGAGCCATCTTGGACAGTGCTATCGGAGTTTTTGCAGGAGAGGCGTGAGAGTTGGGCCACCTGATAGGGGGTAAGAACAGGGAGAGTACTGTGTTGGTTAAAGGCTGCAATGCCTTGGGAGAGCTGTGGGCCCAACTTGGTGGAGTGGGATTGATAGAGGGTTTCATAAAATTGTCTTATGGTAGTGTTAATATCCTTAGGGCTGGAGGCTATGGAACCGGTTTGGGTGAGGAGGTCATGGATCCAAGTGGTTGCCCGTTGCTTATGGAGCCGAAAGGCAAGGAGCTTGCTAGATTTCTCTCCACTGTACCAATACGCATGTTTGGACCTGAGCAAAGAGCCATTTAGCTTTCTGATGCAGGATAACATTGATCTGATACTTAAGCCCCACAATTTGACAGTACAAGGCGCTATCCATGGAGGCAGGTGGGGTGGCCTTGAAGCACCATTCCAGTGCAGACAGATCCACTAGCAATTTGGTCACATTAGCTCTGTGGGCCTTATCTCGAGCTACTTAGAAGGCAATTATGTGGCCCTGAATGACTGCCTTAAACGCCTTCCAGACTGTGTGGCGTGACACCACAGTCAGAGTTAAGAACAAAATAATCTTTCATGGCCTAGATCAACATAGGATGGAAGTTAGGGTCCTTAAAATGGAGTGATTACACCACCACCTGACCCTGGGGGCATGATTGCTGGGGGAGTGTAGAAAATCTGGGTAGTTGCGTGGTCGGGATCAGGGTCGAGCCAATTGTCAAGTCAGATGTGCCCTGAGCTGCCAATTTGTTAGCCAGCCAAAAGTCTATATGGCTGTGAGAGCGATGAGGCATAGAATAAAACATGTAGTCATGACCCGTAGGGTGGTCCCTGTGCCAGTTATCAATAAAGGCCCACTCCTCCGTGAGGTCCTGCAAGGATTGTCTGCCTTTGGGGGTGGTATGCGGCATGGTGTGGGACTTATTGAGGAAAATATCACCCACCATGTTGAAGTCTTCCCCTATCACGATTGGAATGGGTGGGCCATCTGACTGTAGAGTGGTAAGGGCTTGGTTGACCTCCGGAAAAAAGTCAACATGGTCAGTGTTAGGAGCGTATATTTTCCTCAACAACAGTGGAACCTCAGGGGAAGACAATTTGGCCACCTCCCATCTGCCTTGCGTATCCTTCCTAACACCCTCCACTTTCCAAGGGGAAGCACAGCGTAGAAGGATAGCCACTCCCTTAGTTTTACTTGTGGAGAAGTTAGCTAAAACTTCACCCACCCAGGATTCTTTAAGCCATGAGGTTGCCTGGGACAAAAGGTGGGTTTCTTGTAGGAGTGCAACATCGGCGTGGAGAGAACATAAATGCTGCAGAACTTTTGTGTGCTTGATTGGGTGGTTAAGCCCTTCAACATTCCAGGGTACCCAGTGTTAAGCTTGGGGCACTGGTGGATCTGATGCCATATTCTGGTGTGATGAGCATGAACAGTACTTACTGCGAGCCAAAAATGAGGGGGAAGTAAATGCACTGGGATCCCAAGGGTGTGACAGCACCCTAAACAAACCAGTACTGCATATCCCAATCCCCAGGAGGAAGAAGGTGTAAGCATTACTGAAAAGCTGGTGTCTTGGGTATTGAGGCTGTGGAAAGAGTAACAAACAGAAAATGGTTAAAGTACAAGTAGTGCAACACTTATAAGGCTGAGAAGCCCAACAGTCATCAATAGACACACACCAGCATAAACACGCTATGAGTGCGGAGGTCAAAGCAAATGGGGGTAAGAAATCTGTCCTGCAACTATACTATCTCCAGTGCTCAGTACGGGGTATAGTGTGGAAGTCCAACTAGTGAAGTCATCCTGGACCGAGGCCACCCAGGTCAGGTTCCCCGACCATGGGGAGAGAGAGGGAGAGGGAGGAAGGAACAAGAGAAGGAGGCAAGGGAAAAGAATTGTGGGGTGGGGAAGGGTGGTGGATACGCCCACCACCAGTATACCATAGTAGCAGTATGACAACAGGCCCCATATGAGGCAATGAGCTGGGTACAAATATGGCACTACGCAGCTAACCACTCCATAGGCTAGTTAAGACAGGAGATCAGCTAGCAGGCAAAACCTAATGGCATGGTCTATGAGCATAAGGTACCAGGGTGAAAGGCCAGGAATATACAGTATAGGCAATAAAGGAGGAGGGGTGTGTGTGTGTGGTCAGGTGGAGCATACCATACTGCTTATGCCTAATAGATGAGATCAGTGAGCAGGGAAAAAGAAGAAGGGGATGTCTATAGTAGTGCCTTGTCAAAAAGCTATTAGATAATGTGGAAAGAGTATAACAGTAAAGGATGTGGGAACAGTTCATGGGGCAGTCCTTTGGCCTTCTCAGGTAAACCTGAGGAAGGGCCCTAGTCCGTGGTGGTCTTCATAACAGCTGCAGCATAGCTAATTAGCCCAGGTCTCACAGGGAAACAGTGTCCAGCACTTCAATGATGGAGGTGTCAGGAAGATCAGCCCAGTCCACCAGGTGTGTGGTGATGTCCATATCTTGACAGTCAGGCAGCTCTGAGTTCTCTGGGTCTGAAGCAGGAGATACATCTTCCCTGTAAATGTTTGCAGGTGGGGCTGTGGAGTGCTTGCTGCATGAGTGCTGGGGCCCACTTCTGGCTCATTGTCGAGATTTAGTGAAGGAGCTAGTTGGATGCTGAGGAAGAGAGGCCAGAGGAAGCTGAGAATTCAATGTCCGTGCAGGAGCTGGAGTAGAAGAGGCTGAGGAGGTGCCCATGAGCAATGGGGGACCCGGTTGGTGAGGGACTGGTCTAGCTAGTAAACAGTCCCTTGGCATCCCAGTGGGTGGACAACTGTTCCTACTGAGAGGTCCCACTTGAGAGGTTTTCCAAAGTCTCCTGGGATTTGTAGTTTGAACGTGTAGGGCCGGCCAGAATTTTGTAATCCAGTGCTCTAGCTCGACAGGGTGGTCAGCAGTCATTTCCCGCTCATCCTTAGATACACAGAGCCTGGTAAGGTTTTTGAACTTAAAGCAAAAACCGTGTTGGCAAAGAAAATGCTTTATGGGGCCAAAGGCTCTCCTCCTTGCTGCAGTTTCTTGGGCAAAGTCCCGGTATAATAAGATTTGGGCCCCTTGCCGAAGTTCCTCAAGTCCCTAGCAGCACAAGAATTCATTCCTTCATGGAATAACAGAGTAAATAGGCCACAACAGGTCTGGGAGCATCTACAGAATTGTTGGGACGAGTAGAAACCCGGTATGCCCTCTCCAGGGCCTCTCCAGCATTCCCCTAGCATAAGGGAGAGGTTGTCATTAAGAAATCTTTCCATCAACTGTCCCTCAGCCCCCTCAGGGAGGCCGATGATCGGCAGGTTATTGCGGTGGCCTCTGTTCTCCTGATCTTCGGCTCTATCCCAGAGGGCCGCCAAATGTTCTGCGTGCTGGTGCAGCCATTGCCAAAGTTGTTGTTGCTGCAATTTGAAAGCCTCCACCCTTTGCTCTGAGTCTTTCATGTGATCTTTTAATTGTCGAACCTCAGTAACTGTGCCCAATAAAGAAATTTGCTGTATGTCATCCACCCTTAGTAGAATTGCTTCTAGCATTTTTGTAATGTACTGCAATGATTTGCCCACTGATACTGGTTCAGGGCGGGAGGTTAGCTGGACTTGGAGGTAAGGTTGCCATCGGGGAATCCATGGCTGCAGATCGTATAGAGTTTTGGAGCCCAAACTGCTTGTCTGCACTGCAGTAGGTGGTGATAAGCAGTGATCAGGAGCGGTAGTGTTCCAGGGGCCTGTGCGGCCTAGCAAGGCCAAAGGTACCGTGGATAACTGCACTGCAGAAAGTCACAAATCACATTGAAATCCATTGAAGAGCACACCACTTGGTAAGCAGAATGTTACCTGTGCATCAAGCTATAGTAAGGGAGTTATAACTCCACGGGATCGTGGCGTCCAAGCTTAGATGATCCTCAGCCAGAAAAGAGCTCACAAGTTAAGCTGCCATCATGTCGGTGGCTAAACCATGCCCCTCCTATCTAAAGGATTCTAACTCCATGGCACTCCTGGATCAAGGGGTAGGCTATAATCCTGGTAGCCAGGCCAGGCTGATGAGTCATTCAGGTAACTTTTTCATGCATACTTTACATTCGTGCATATGTGTCTTCGCTCATACTGTTCAGTTGCCTATACTGTATGCACTCTAATAAAGTTGCTCAATTTCAGTCACTGTAATCTCCGCGCTGTATTAACATGATACCACTGATGGCACCTTCTGTCTCCCTCCCACTTTTTCTTCCTCCCTCAACATTACCCTTCTCCTTGCCCATATGGGGCAGGAGGAAATAATTATATATATTTGGGGGGTGCATCCCCCTGTGATGGGGGCCATTACGGTGGCATTGGTGATACACGAGCAGCACTTTTGACAGGCACACTCATTTTTTCGAGGCCACTTATCTGTGTCCCTATTGCTGGTGCTCTCTTTGTTTTCTCTTATCAGACAGCAGAGACAGTGTGGTCTAGTAGTTATAGCACTGTTGGGAACCAAAAGATAGCTGGTTCAAACCCCACTGCAGTCAAGCACTTACACTGTGACCATGAGCAAGTTACTTAACTTCACAGTGTTCCAGTCTACCTATTTGTGGAAATGGAATGAAGCAAGATCCCACTGAAAATGAGTCATTACATCTCAGCTGGGCTATACTTGACAAATACATTGTGAAAATGGCTAAAAGTCAGACCACACTGGAAATGAGATGTTGCATCTCAGCTTGTATATCCTGAGGAAATAAACAATTTTTTTTAAATCACTCTTGCTCACATACCACCTGGGTTTATAATTTCACTATCTATTAAAAAGCAGCTGCATTAAAAACATACTGCAAATGTAGAAGTCTGCTGTAAAACTACGAGAAGCAATGTTTTTCATGCCCTCTAGTGGCACCATCCTGTAATGTCCTTATTTTTTTGTTGCTGTTTATTACATTTTTATTAAAGTTTCAAGATAGCTGATATGAATGTGCAAGTACATGCTATCAGGACTGACATCAAAATACAGATCAAAAACAATTAAACATATTATTAGTCAAAAATGTCCTTATTTTAAAAAGCTGCAGAGTGACTACTTATGAACATATGAATAATTTATTTTTTTTATTTTAGTCTGTGGTAACCGGGTAAGGCCCACTAGGTGCAAGTGCTTGTTTTCAGGGGTGACCTGGGAGCACTGGGCAGTTAAATGACTTGCCCAGAGTCACACAGTATACAAGTGGAGGTGGTGAGAATTAAACTCAAGTCTGGTCTACTGGATATACCAAGCTCATTTACACCTCATTCCTCTAACCTCTGGGCTATACTGCCAGCAGAAAATGGCCTAGTGGTCTCTCAAGCCTACTTGAATGTGCAGATCCCTCAGTGTCTACTGAGGGATTCTCCTCTCCTGTTATAAACCAAACCTTCCCTGTTTGTTTTTTGTTTTTTTTGCCTTCCCCTGTTCTCTGGCCGGCCACTCCTTCGGGTCACCTGGGACCCCGGCCAGCACTCCATTCCCCCGCCAACCACCACCCCACACTATAGACCCCTGGGTAGCCCAATGTGTCCCTTTGTTGGATGGCTCCTCCCCAAGGGGGAAGGTGCTGGTGGGGCTGGCCAGAGCTACGTATTTGGTCTGGGTGCTGATGGGGTGGTCTAGGCTGTCCAGGGCTTTGAGGCAGCAGGGGGCTGGCAACTGTTATCTGGCTGGCTGGGGAGCCATTTTTCCTGTTTTCTGTTTGGGAGCATGACATCCATGTTGTCAAGGCAAGAGTCGATGCCCATTGTGCTCTTTATGCAGCCAGATCCAATGTGCTGCCAAGCTCAAGCCTCTGCCAGTGGTCAACAAACACCGGGCTGAGCCCTCTCCACCTGGGAGATGGTGAGCTGTGGTAGGACACTTGAGCCATCTCCCCACAGCCGGCCCTTCGACACCCAGGTCTGTTCCCAAACCTGAGTGATCAGTGCTGCAAGTGGAAATCCAAACACTGCACTGGCAGGCTGGCCCCCTAACCTCCTTGTTAATGCCATCCTTCCCCAACCCCTCCTCTACACATAATTTTCAGTTTTACTCTATCTCAACGTCTCTTTATTTATTTATTTTTTATTTTTTTTTTTATTAAACTTTAGGATTACAAATACCTTTCTGCAGGAACTGCTCATTTACAAAGGTTCCACATCAAAGGATGTAGAGTAACACACATACAAATGTCAACAATGGTTACAGTCTTAAAAACATAAAGATGTCTAAGCATTTATTATATAGCCAAAAAATGAAGACAGAAAACATAAGCCAGCTTCAGACAAGTTTCAGGGTGAACAGTAAATAGTTAGTGTAGGGTAGGAGGGAGTAAGAAAAAAGTAGGCAGGCTAAAAGACCATTGTTGGTGGGTTGAGGTGGGTGGCAAAAGTGTGAGGAGAATGGGCTGGAAGGCCCCATATCTGAAAGTGCCATTAGAGAGGGGAGGGTGTGGGTGAGGCAGTGTGGTGTGGAGTGGGGGGGGTAAGGGGTGAGAGTGAGGGAAACTGGTGCAAAAAAGTGGATCTCTAAGGAAGGATGCAAGTCACCTTCAACTAGGGTAAAATGAGGAGGCAGCTACTTAGGAGAGAGGCAGTCACATTAAGTGGTAGAGGCAAGAAATAGTCAGAGTTGCCTTTTAAAGGGACCAAGCATCACAGTTGTAAGTGTTTCTTTGTTAAGGGTATTGTACCACTGAGGAGCCCTGTGCATGAACAACCTCTGACCCATTGTGGTCCACATCTGGGGACCTGGAAGGTTTAATATAGAGCACTGCGTGTAAGCTGGGTACTGCTGCTGGCAGTAAGGAGCTTTGCCACTCCTGATGGCATGAGCCCGGGGAGAACTTTTTTGGTTAACAAGCAGGTCTAGTATTGTATTCTACTAAGGAGTGGTAGCCACTGTCTTCAAAGAGACCACCTCCTCCAGCAACTCATACCACTTATCCAGCACCCTCTCAGTGAGAAAGTGCCTCCTCAGCTCTCATATTTCATTATTATTTTTTATCACTGCTAGACACCAAGGACCAGTTCTACTTATATGGGGATGGGGATCGATGGGTTGAGTTTACCACTAGATGTCAGGGAATATTACAAGTTACAGGAATGGTGCTTGGAAGTTGGGAGGTGCCACTAAACACCAGGGAATATTTATTATAATACAGGGTCAGTGATCAGAGGGTGGAGGATACAAATGGACAGCAGGGACAGATCTCTGCTTAATGGGGCTGGCAATTAGATAATGTGCAGTAACACTGGACACCATTGACAGAGCTCTACTTAATGTTGTCAGTGATTGGAGGATGGGGAGGAACCACTGGACACCAGGGAATATTTTATATTTACTGGGGCCAGTGAGTTGAGGGCAGGGGTACCACTGGGCACCAAAGAATAATTTACATTTATGGGGCCAGTGACTGGAAGGCTGAGGACCACTGGACACCAGGGAGAGATCTCTATTTAATGAGGCCAGCCATTGGAGGGTGGGGGACCACTGGAAACCAGGGAATATTTTACATTCACCTATGCCAGCAATCAGAGGCTGGGGGTTCACTGGACACCAGAGAATATTTTACATGTACCATGGTTGATGACTGAAGGGCAGGAGGATTTCTAGACACCAGGGAATATTTTACATTTACCTCGACCGGTAAGCAGGCAGCAGGGACCACTGGCCACCAGGGAATATTTTGATGTACCATGGCCAGTGACTGGAGGGCAGCAAGATCCCTGGACACCAGGGAATATTTCATATTTACCATTGCCAGTGACTGGATGGCAGGAGGATCTCTGGACACCAGGGATATTTTACATTTACCATTGCCAGTTACTGGAGGACACTAGGATCCCTGGACACCAGGAATGTTTTACATTTATGGGGCTGGTGATCAGAGGGTGGGGAAGCACAGGATGTCAGGGAACAGGTGTGCTCCTCCAATGGCCAGTGTGGTTGTTGACTGCAGTGGCTCCACCAGCCACTAGGGTTGCCCGAGGTTAGAAAGCTTCTTCTTGGAGGTAACTACACACAGCAACGTGACCTGCACTACTCCTTTTGTGCATTGTTAGCATGCTGAATATTGCACAGTGCCTGAATTCATGTCCCACCCCTCACCTTTGTCCACTGCGTACATTATTTTTAGCATGCATACTAACCCCTTTGCTTTGTAACTGCCACCTTAGAATATTGCCCTCAGGGAAAACCTGGACAAATGGGTACAATCACTTTGCCTATCAGGTAATGTTTTGAATATCTGTCCCAGGTGTCTTCTCCTTTGCCTTGTTTTAACAACAGACACTAAGCAAAATAATTTCAATATTACAAATTGCAAAGTATAAAAAATTACAAATTGCAAGAAATGCAAGCCATTGTCCAAAACTTGTTGCTAACGACCATAGAACAACATATCGTTGTGCTCTGTCTGTTGGTTGCACACTACCTGTTGCACAATCAAGCTGTGGTCCCATCAGGTGTAACAAGAGGGAGGTGCCATAAATGTCACTTTTAGTAATATGAGGATATATAAACTGGAAGAGTGACTTTTTTTCATTTGTGCATTCTAACCTCCCTGAGAAACTAGGCATCGTCATTGACTTTTCCAAGTAAGTGATGTGATTTCCTTGTTTTTGGGTGTGTGTGTGTGTGTGTGTGTGTGTGTGTGTGTGTGTGTGTGTGTGTTTATTTCTGTAAAGCAGCACTGCATACAATGGGCAGTTTTGATGTGTGCTCTAGCTAATCTATTTCAGATAGCCCCTTATATTCTGTTTTGTAAAATGTCCTTGATAATTAGCATGCTTTAACATTTTTGGTTTAGATCTAATTATAAAAAGGATAACTTGTTTTATTATGGTAATCAATACGATTTTGTCAGTATCCCCAGTGTTTTTAGATACTTATTATCCCTTAACATCAAGGAAACAGAGTTTGTTCACATTAGACACAAAAATATGATTTTAAGCAATGAGTGCACAAACCAGATGGAAATATGTATTTACTTGCTTTATTTAAGATGTATTAACTGGATAAGTGCTCTGAACTGACATACTATACCTATTGTCAGACATGACCCCATCAGGAAAATGTTACAGTAGGGTTGACTTAATAAACCTGCATAAAAAAAAGTACAGTAACTGATACATCATAATATCCAGTAACAGGTACAACAAATGTGCATGACATAAGTGCATAATACATGGGCATTATAAAGGTGTTTTAAACTGAATATGCATTTCAGTTTTTCTTACTGGTTCAGTCAAGCAATTCCAGGGTTTTGGAGCACAGTAGAAATAACCTGCTATACCACATTGGTGACACTTCACGGTACTTTAAGTTAGGTTTACGCTCTGCACATATCTATGGACTTGACTACAATATAGCAACCCAAAAGTGGGATACGTTTTTGTCCAAAACATTGTCAAGTCACAACTAATTAAGTAGGTTATTTTGGAGACTCAATGAGAATTTGGATCAAACAAACTAACATGAGTGCAGATCAGTTGTAGCAAACGAATAAAGAAAACTGCAGGTTCATATAACAAACAGAAAACAAAAACACAAGCATAAGGCTTCAGCGAGGCAATATTTACTATGTCGCAATTGCATATACATAAAGCAAACCGTGCAACCAAAGTAACAGAACTTCCAGATCAGGTTTTGCCAAATGGCTTTTAAGACCTTTTGGAAAAGCCATTTGGCGAAACCTGGTCGGGAAGTCTTGTGCCTGCGTTTTTTATTTTCTGTTGATTCTTTTTTGTCACAAAACACAGGCTTTTAGAGAGTAGAGCAGTGAGTTTTCTGTTTTTGCTCATATAACAAACAGTTTCTTTTTGCAGTTTATCAAAACTGTTTGTTTTAAACAGTTTTATGTTATGAAAGCAGGACTGAGTTACAAAGAATCTACTTTTTGCTCAATTACACAATGCATGATTATTATTTGAGAATGTAGTTTTCCATCCATTTACAAAAGTTTGTCTATGAAGATTTTTTTTTTTCATCATAGTGAAAAGTAAATGAAGTTAATTAGTATTTGGTGCAAACTTTATTTTGGATAGAAAATGTGTCATACTTTTAAGGTCATGACTAGTCACGATACTGTGATCAAGCCTACACACACATTACTTATAGTCAATTGCTACTATATGCACATGTTTGGTATGTCTTACTTTTGTGCATACATCTGAAACTGCATACAACCAAAATTGTATTGAAATCAGTAGAGACACTCAGCAATTTCCTTTTTTTCTGTTCCTACTCACTTTGAACATTATTAAAAGTATCATACTTATTTAATATATATATTATATATTATTATATATCAAATGTTGCCCAGAACAAGCTATTTAAGCTATTTTTTTTTTCACTGCTGTTGGCTCTGACAAACAGACTGGTTCTTTTTCCTGACACATAAAACAGAAAATATAGTTAATGTTGCATGATCAAAGAATGCTATAGTTATCTGTGGTATATAATGTAATACTGTAATCATTAAAGTCATGTGAAATAATTCTGTATATTCAGCAACTACATTATGTGCTTCTATCTTGACAATATTTAACTAACCATAGTCAAAACAATGAAGCAGGACACTGAAATGTAAATGTTTCTATGTGTATCAAAATCAGCACTGAAATGATCAGGCTATTTACATCTATATGTATTGCCAGAGCATGCTAAGGAACTATACCTGGTATAACAAAATATCTGCCTGTGTGAAAAGCAGTGCCTTGTTTTAAAAAGCTTGCTTTAGCCTGTCAAATGAATATTTCTGATGTTCCCACTCAGTCATATGTCCTGTGAATCTATAGACTTTATCAATATTCAGGATGCTCTGAGTAATTTCAACATTTGTAACTTTGCAGGTACTGCATCCATATTAATTGAATTTTACTGCATTTGAGGCAATCACAAGAAAGGAATTTTGATTTTGTTTAATACCTGTTATAACCAACATCCCAAAGTGCTTTACAATCCTGGAGAGGAAATGAGAGAATCTTACTGCTGTTTTCAACACAGGGGTATTCAAAGAGGACAGAGCTAGAACAGAGGAGATTAGAAAGATTCAACACAGGAGGTTAAATAATTTGCTCCAGGTCACACAGTGAGAAAGTGGCAGTTGTGGGATTGAAGCTCAGGTGTCCATGAGCACAGTTCTGTAATCTAACCCCCACTGTGAACTGCCCCACTTAATGGAAAATACAATAAAAGAAAAGGAAAAACATATAGAAAAAGAAATGTGCACATAAAACAGTTAAGTTAAACGACTCAGAAAAAGAATTGAGTAGGAAATGTGAAAGAGAGAGGAGGAGGTACTGAACCTGCATATGTTGCCCAACAAATGCTCCTATCCTTTAATTTTTTTTCTGGTGGAAACACTGTTGTGTATGTCAACACAGCATGAAGTAACTGTTGTAGTCATATACATTTTGTATGCTTTTAATCTCTTCCTCAACAGTTTGATATAGTCAGTTCTCCTTCACTGCATTTACTAAAGAAACTAAACATTATTATAGCAGTATTGAGTAGGAGGTACACATAGCTGCCTCTATACAATACAGCAATATATATATATATATATAAATATATATATATATATATATATATATATATATATGCGTACCCCATTTAAGGTTAAATCTCAAATTTTGCACTTTAATAGCCTTGCAACTGTCAATGGATTTGCCTGAAATTTGGAATGTACAGTCTGGTACCCTAGATCTCTAGATCTGGCAAGTTGTGTTATGGTTGGATGTACGGTTGTGGAGCTACAACACACTAAAAACACATAAATTATGACTTTATCGTGTTTCTTTGCTCACACGACAGCCTGCGTGGTTTCTTGTGATCAGTCAAAAACTTCGAGAACATACAGCGGGGTCTCAATGTGGCTTTCAGAGATTTGGTGAAAAAATATTAAACAGTTCAAAAGTTATTCAAAAAACATTGAATCCCATTATAGTCAATGGGAAAAGTTACCAAACTATGCAACAGTGTTGCAAATGCAGTTTTTACTGTCGCAAATGACCCCTTTATTTTAGTGATTCTGCCATTTTTTGTTTAGTTGGTGGTCAGAAAAATGCTTGCCATTTAAATTTGAGACCCTCTAGGGACACAATTATTGTTGTATTCACCTAGTCAAGTCCTGAAGATGCTAGCCATGTCTTTTTTGGGGGGTAAAACACCCCAGAAATATGTTTTTTACATTTTTGTAAAAAGTAGTGTCACAAAGTACTTTCTCAAATGTGACACTTTCGTGATTTTTTGTTTTTGTGAAAGTGTTGTGATTTGCGAAAGCAATTTGCATCAGTATAGCCAAAACAATAGGAAATCTTTGCCACCCTGCTGCAAAACAAGTTTGGTCTTTTGGACTGAAATTTGCAGGGAAGAAGCCAACATCCCCCAGATGTGCCTTTTAGTGGTTTGGTTCCAAAATATTATTGGGCTGCAAAGTTACGGCACTCCGAAGTTGACAATTTTTTCCGTAGGATGACACTACGGCATCCGCTGCACCTTTTGGGTCCCATATCTCGAAAACGGTTTAAGATATGGACTTTTCATCACCAAAATGCTTAGTCCTCCACCCAGGGGCTAAGTACAAAACTAGCTGAGAAAGTCATAAATAATATGAGATTTTAATTTTTTTTTCTACGTCATACGGTTACTGAGATATAAACAATTTAGTTTTCCAAGTGCTCATTTTCTGGTCCGATGGCCACTATTATGCCTACATTCCTTGTATTTACTGTGCTTGTGGATACCTGTTTCTGAAAAGCATGTGCATTTGTGTTACTATTACTGTTAACTTTTGTGTTTATGTTTCCATTGTGTTTCCATTACCATTTGCGTTAAGCGTTTCTGTTTATGTCACCATGTCCATTACCATTTATGTTTCTGTTTGTGCTTGCATTTAAGTTACATTTGCATTACTGTTAAGTTTTACATCACCGTGTGCATTACCATTTGCGTTTGTGCTTGCATTTGCATTTGTGTCACTGTTTCCTTTTGCGTTTCTGTTTACGTTAACATCATTTTCATTTTTGTTGCCAATTGCATTACCATGTGCGTTTGTGTTTCCCTTACCATTATCATTTGCATTTGCACTTGTGTTTCCATTATCATTTGTGTTAAAATTTCCATTTGCATCACCGTTACCCTTTGTGTTTGCATTTGCATTTGTGTTTGCATTACCATTTGCATTAATGTTTACATTTGCATCACCACTACCATTAACGTTACTACTTCACTTTGCATTTCCATCAGTGTTAGTGTTACCATTTGCATTAATGTTTGCACTTGCATTTCTGTTAATGTTTCCGTTACCGGTTCCACTTGCATCACCGTTACCATTTGTGTTCGTGCTTGCATTACCATTTGCATTTGCATTTCTGTCACCATTACCGTTACCCTTAGCTTTGCATTTCTGTCAATGTTGGTGTTGCCACCCCCACCAATAGGCGGCCGGAGTGTGCGTTGGGGTCATCGGACTAACTCTCACCCATTCTCTATACTGCATCACCTCAGCTTATTTACACATGCAGTCTGGTGAGAGTTAGGCCTGATGACCACAACGTACACCCTGATGCATGTGGATGGAGGTGAGGTGGGTGCAGAGTGCAAGGGGTAGTAACCCTAACACCAAATTTCCTTGTTTTTGTCACTGTGGAACTACCCTAAGTGATGCATTAAATGGAGTTTTTTGCAATGAATAAATATATGTATTATATTCTATGCAAAACACTTTATTAATGCATCAGTTAGAGATTCTTCTAACAAGAAAAGTGAGGACATTCGACATTAGGGTTTCCACCCTTACCATTACCCTCCCTCCCCCAATAGGCATCAGGGTGTACATTGGGGTCGTTGGTCCTAACTCACCCCATCCCATGTGAAACAAGCTGAGGTGGTGCAGTGTAGGGAGAATGGGGTGAGAGTTAGAACCGTGATCCCAATGCACACCCCGATGCCTGTTGGTGGGGCAGTGTGGGGGTGGGGTGCAAGGGGGTGTGGTGCAAGGGGTGGGTAATGGTAACAGCAACAAAAATGTGAAACAAAATGGAAAAGCAAGTGCAAATGAAAACACAAACTATATCGCACACAGTGGCGTAGACAGGAATGGTGATGCGAACAGTAACAGAAGCACAACTGGAAACGCTAACTGGCACAGTAATGAAAGGGCACACCCTTCTTTTCCTCAAAAACTGCATTGAAAAAACACATTGAAAACAAAGAATGTATACATTATAATTGACTTGAGCAGAAAATTATGACTTGGAATACTAAATTGCTGATATCTCAAGAACCATCTGACATAGAAAAAGATTTAAATTTTGTATGAATTATGACTTCCTGGCTATATTGCTTTAGCCTCCATTTAGGGGCTAAGCATTTTTGTGATGAAAAGTCTGTATCTCGCACTGTTTCTGAGATACGGGCCCTGAAAGATGCAACGGACGCCATAATGTTATCCAATGACAAAAAGCATCAACTTCAGAGTGCCGTCACTTTGCCGCCTGGTAATATTATTTCACCAAACCACCAAAAGGCACATCTGTGTGATGTTGGCTTTCTTCCCTCCAAATTTCAGCCCAAACAACCAAACCGTTATTTTGCAGCAGGGTGGCAAGAATTCCTGTAATTGGCAAGCGCCGTAATGTTATCCTATGGGAAAATGTCAACTTCATAGTGCCGTAACTTTGCTGCCCTGTACTACTTCTTGACCAAGACACCAAAAGCCTTTCTTCCTCAAATTTCAAGTCAAAAGCCCAAGTCATTTCCAAGATATTCAATATGAAAGATTACTAAAATTTTCCTATCTATTCCATTATAAAAAATCTAGCCATCTTGTCCCTCCTCACGATCAAAGATGGCGATCAAAGAATTTCATGATCAAAGAATTTTCAGGCTCATGAACAAAGATTTAAGAACCGTATAAATCAAAAAATTGAAGGAATTGCAGTAAACCACCATCATGGTTCGACAGAACGAAGCCCCCTGAGTAAAACCCACCCTCATTTGACTTCCTACCACACCCTGGGCTGAGAAAATTGACTTTTTAATTGGGCCATCTTGTCCCTTGCTCACAATGCAGATCAAATAGAAAGAATCTAGCGATCAAAGAATTTGCAGGGTCATGATCAAAGAATGAAACTGTTAAGATTCAAAAATAAACAGAATCGTGGTAAATCAACACCATGGTTCATCAGACGAAGCCCCCTGAGTAAAATCCACCCTCATTTCTCTTTGTAGCACACCCCTAGACTGAGTAAATTGATTTTTTCATCTGGCCATCTCGTCTCTCGCTCGTGATGCACAATCACAATCAAAGAATCTCATGGTCAAAGTATTTGCATGCTTGCGATCAAAGAAATTGCTCACTCACTAATAAAGAGCGAGGGACAAGATGGACAGATTTCTAAATAAATTTCTGTAGTCCAGGGGTGCCCTATAGTGTTACATTAGGGTGGGTTTTGCTCAGGGGACTTCGTTGTGCCCCATCTGCATACCCAAAATAATGTACTAACTATCTGTGGTAGTCCCTAGTGGCCCCCCCATCACAATAAAATATATAATCCTACCTACTGCCCTGGTAGTCTAGTGCTCCCACCCTGTAATTTTTAACATCCCTTGTAGTCTAGTGGCCCCCAAGCTGTATAATATTATTATAAATGTTTATATCCATGGTAGTCTAGCAGCCCCCAGCATAATGAAATAAATAATTATTTCTATTACCTGGTAGTCTAGTAGCTACCCACCCCACCCATCCATGCCAGCACCCAGCACCCCCACCCTTCACCAGCCAGCGACTGGCACAGCCAACTCTCACCTCCACGGCCAGCTGCCGACTGTCTGCATTACTAGTGGTAATGCAAAGAGGTGCTCAGAAATATTTTCAGAGTGCATCTTTGCATTACCGCTCATGTCTGAACAGTCGTTAGCTGAAGATGAGTGATGGATGTGCCAGTCACCGGCTGAGAAAGGTGGGGGGTGCTGATGGGCTGGCATGGATGGGTGGGGGGTTGGGGCCACTAGACTACCAGGTAATAGAAATAATTATGTTTTTCATTATGCTGGGGGGCCACTAGACTACCAGGGATATAAACATTTATAATAATATTATACACCTTGGGGGGACCACTAGACTACCAGGGATGTTAAAAATACAGGGGTTGGGGGCACTAGACTACCAGAGCAGTAGATAGGATTATATATTTTATTGGGAGGCACTAAACTACCAGGGCAGTAGATAGGATTATATATTTTATTATGATGGGGGGCCAATAGACTACCAGGGATAGTTAGTACATTATTTTGGGTATGCAGATGGGGCACAACAAAGTCCTCTGGCAAAACCACCTAATTTAACACTCTAGGGCACCCTCATTAGCGAGCCATGAGCAGAAGAATTTAAAGCTAATAACTCTATTTTGGGCCACTTTGGATGGTACCAAAGCCATGGCTCAATAGATAAGGTCCCCTGAGTAAAACCCATAGAAATTTTACTTCAGAAGTGACCCCTGAGCTGAGATATTTGTGTTTGTGCAATTGGAAAACTGAAAACAAGATGGCGGACTTCATGGTCAAAGAATTAATGAAATTACTCGGAACAAGATTCTTGAACCATGAGGTTGCAAATTCTTTGACAACCAGGTGGGATGAGATGGCCAGAACCCCATGCTTTGATTGCAAGATATCATATAAATTTTCTCATTGACTTATAATGGGAACTTAAAAGTGACATAACTTTTGAATGCCTTAATATTTTTTCACCAAACAAAAAGCAGCATGTTTGGCCACCAAAGCTCATTCAAACAAGCCATCTTGCAGACTGGCACAACACACGATGAATGTGCAGGACCACATTAAGAATGCCAAAGGTGCCTCCAAAAATGGATGATTTTGCATTTTTCAGCAATTTTGTATACAAAGATTGGCACTCTGACCAAAATGTAATTTGGCAGATCAAAAGATCTACCATGCCCCTACACATGTACCAAATTTCAGGCAAATCCATTGAATGGGTCCAAAGTTATTAACGCCCAAACTTTTGACTTTAGTATGTAACTGACTGCTCAACCCTAACTATAGTGGCATGTCTGCACCACTATAATATATATATATATATATATATATATATATATATATATATATCTATATATAGATATAGATATATATATATATATATATATATATATATATATATATATATATATAAATATAAATATATATATATATATATTATAGTAGTGTGATCATAATATATATATATATATATATATATATATATATATATATATTATTAGAGCAAAAAACTCCATTTAATGCATCAGTTAGGGTTGTTAGACAGTGAAAAAAGTGAGGGAAATTCAGTGTTAGGGTTGAAAACCCCCTTGCTCCCCTCAGCCCGCCCCCAACCAGCCTAACTCTCACCCATCACATGCATGAACAAGCTGAGGCATAGGAGAATGGGGTGAGAGTTAGGACCGATAACCCCAACACACACCCTGATGCCATTTGGGGGGGCGGGCTTAGGGGGTGCAAGGGGGGGATTTCAACCCTAACACCAAATTTCCTCACTTTTGTCATGGTGGAACAACCCTAACTGATGCATTAAACAGAGTTTTTTGCCTCTAATTTCCCTTCTTTTTGAGAATGAGGACTGTAAATAGTGAATGGAATACTCCCACCACGTGATTATTTTGTGACATAGTAACAGTAACAGCAATGCAAATACAAGCAGTAATGGTTCCACACATGCTGACGGAAACATAAATTGGAAAGCGAGCATTAATAGAAACACAGATGCAAAGTGCGCAAAGTGAACAGTGATGCAAACTGAGATGCAAGCGCATACAGAAATAGCAACTGGTAACATGCATGGTCATAGTACCACTATTGTAAGTGCACATGATAACTGTAACAGCAACAATAGTGCAAAAGAAATGCAAGCATAGCGTGTATAGAAGCATAAACCATAACACGCACAGTGATGGTACCATAATAGTAAAGGCAAATGGTAACAGTAATAGCAACAATAACACCGAAGAAAACAGAAACACAAATGTAAGCATGTATGAAATGCAAACCGTAATGAATACAGTAAGAACATGGATGATGCAAAACGAAGAAAAGCACGAAATGGAAATGGAATGGTGCCACCAACAGAAATGATAATGCACACAGTGACGCTAAGCAAGACTCACACACAAACAGTAGTGGAGACACAAGGGTAACAGTAATGCAGATGCAAATGGAAGCATAAAGGGTAATGCACACGTGGTGTAACAGGAATGCTATCATAGCGGGCATGGAAACAGTGAAAAGCCTATGTGTAACAGTAACTGGAGCGCACACTATTTTTCCTCAAAAGCTCCATTGAAAACACTGTGAAAAAAAGAATGTATGCATAATAATGGGCCTCGGAACAGAAAACGAGGTATTGTAATACTAAAACGCTAATATCTCAGTAACCGTATGATGTAGAAAAAAAATTAAAATTTCAGATGATTCATGAGTTCCTGGCTAGGTTTTCTTCCATAGGGCTACACATTGTCATGACAAAAATTCCGTATCTCACTCCATTTCTGAGATACAAGCCCCGAAAGGCATGGTGGATGCCACCATGTTAGTCTATGGGAAAAAAAGTCAACTTCAAAGTACCATAACTTTGCTTCCATGCAATATTTTGTCAACAAAACACCAAAAGGCACATCTGTGAGATGTTGGCTGCCTTCCCTTCAAATTTCAGCCCAAAAGACCAACTGTTTTTTTGCAGCAGGGTGGCAAAGAATTCCTGACATTTTGGCCATAGTCTAGAAAAGTAGTGTCATGATTTGAGACACCTTTCACAAGAATTTGCGAAAGTGTCGCAAGTGCGACACTACTTTGCGGCACTGCTTTTCCCAGAAATTTGAAAAACATATTTCTGGGGTGTTTTACCCCATACTAAAGACATGGCTAGCATCCTGAGGGTCTGACTAGGTGAACACAAAAAGAAATGTGTCCCTAGATGGTCCCAAGATTAAATGCCAAGCATTTCTGTGATCAGTAACTGAAAACAAAATGGCAGATTTGCGACACTACTAGGGCCATTTGCAACACTAAAAACTGCATTTGCAAAAGAGTCAAACTTTTTGTTAACTTTTCCATTGACTTATAATGGGAAATTGTTTTTTGAATAACTTTTGAACTGTTCAATATTTTTTCATGAAATCTTTGAAAGGCACATTGGGGACCCTGGCCACACAATCTCTGAAGTTTTCAGACTGGTCACGCAAACCATGTGACCTGTAGGAGAGAGCAAAGGATGCACAAAAAAATGTAATTGCGTGTACGGATGTCACTTAATAACTCCACAGCCATATATCTGACTGGTACGAAACTCACCAGATCCCAAGATCTATGATTATGCCCCATGCCTGCCAAATTTCAGGCAAATCTGTTGAACGGTGGCAAAGTTTTTAAGGTGCAAAATTTCACCATTTAACCTTAAAAGGACTAATCAACCCTAACTATGGTAGCTAAATCCATGGTATCAGCAATACAGTAGTTCTGTTTTGTAGAAAGACACAGCTCAAACTACAGTATTTTTCTAGCTGTTTGTCTTTAGCACATCCAAAGCTAGTTTTGTTGTACCTTTCTTAATTGTATGCATTACTGTATTTCTTTACAGTGTATTTGCTATATGTGCTGAATATAGCTCAGTGGAGATACAGCATCTCATTTAAAATGGAATCCTGCTTTTATCCAGCTTCAAATCTATGTTATTGGAGCACAGAAAGGTCAGAAGACTTGCATAGAGCTGCACAGTTAATCAATCAAGGTGGTGGGATTCAAATTAGCTGCCTTTTGGTTCTTTGTTCTATGCTCTAACCATGGAGCCACATTTCCATCCTGACCAAACTGCTTGCCCCAAAGCACATGCTATATTGACAAACATATCACTATTTAGCAACAGCTGGCCTAGCAAAAAAGTCATGGTATGATCAAAGCACATTTTTCACCAGGTTAAAATGTGTTTTGGCAGCAGTCACGTAAGCATGACCTTGTATAAAAACTGCAGTAGTCAAAAATAGCAAATTGAAAACATGGAAGTCGAGGCATTAGGTGTATAGTCCAGATGATTACAAAATAAGACAGGCAAAATCTGTAAGCAATCTTTAATTTCTAGTGGAAACGATTCTTTATTCTTTCTTATGAACCTAAAGAAAAAGACATGATTTAATTGTTCATCAAGGAACATGTGAGGACAAGTTTTTAAAGTGCCTCTAAAGATATAATAATGGGAACTAATAACCCACACAGTTTAGCACAGAGAAAGTACATACATCTTAGCTGTGTGGACAGGCACATGTAACTCCCTTTCTGCTGCTGGCCTCATGTCACTGTGCCCCCCCCTCACAAAACATACACAGAGGTATACAACATGCTCCATCACGGGCCTGTGTATCTCTCTCTCTCTCTCTCTCCCTCTTCCCCACCCTCCCCTCAGTGATGTCCTGGTTCCCCACAACTGCAGTGAGATATTGGGCTACACTGCTGGACTTCTGCTGATGACCACACACAGTCCTGGGGATTTGCTGTTCCTGGGATGACACACAGCATGAAACATAAGCAACAGGATACTTTTGCAGCACTCATCTAGAGCAGCTCTATCTTCTGTGTGTAGCTGCGGGAAACTCCATTGTCAAGTGGCCATGGCTGTCACTGCTTCACAGACTACACTCTGTGTGGCCACTGACAGTTTGTTGGTGCTCTAACATGAAGATTTGCACTATAGTGTGCAGGGCTTAGTGCACCTTCTGGGGAGGGGGGTTGCCACCGACTGAAGCAGAACCAGGAGTGCATACAGAAAGTAGACACAGTCAGAACAGTGCAGGATTTCGGTTGTTCTGATGTCTCACTCACTGTGACTGTCTCTCCCTCTGTCTGTGATGTGCACAGTCAAATGGCTGACTTTCTCCAGTCAAGGAGTATGTCTTCTCCATCTCCTGCTCAGTGCCACTCACTGTGTACTGCACCGTCACTTGTGAGCCCAAAGTCCCTATTGTGGTGGGGGGCAACAATGTCTGTGTAGGGAGAACTGTTACAGGAGGGAACCAGTATTTCACCATGGTGGGATTGGGCGTTGCAGGGCCAGCACCCACCACAGCAAACACTGGTATGACACTATGGCTCAAAGTATTTTGAGGTGATGCTTCACCATACCATGGGCTGCTTCAGTTATTCAAGGTCACAATGGGGGTCTATATGCAAATAAAATGAGCAAGCCACCCATTGAATGGAAGCAGTTGATTCTTCTCAACTACACAAAGTTTACACCCAAAGAGAAACAAGCATCAGAAGCAGCCTTGCTTCTCAGTGGGCTGCCACTGCTGCACCTATTTAAGCAGGAGTTGTATTGGGTCATACAGAGACACACCTCTGAAATGCACAGTACCAAAATGTTCTTTGCGCACTTGCAAATAAACATAAAAAGTGTGCATAAAGCTGATATTTGGTGTGCACACAGGCAATGTTTTTATCATTAGATATATCTAACTAGGACTGGAACTTTTCGTTTTTGTGCATATAACTGGAATGTGCATACATCCAGCATGCACCCTAGTGTAATGTTTTCTTTCTTTCTTTCTTTCTTTCTTTCTTTCTTTCTTTCTTTCTTTCTTTCTTTCTTTCTTTCTTTCTTTCTTTCTTTGTCTAGCTATCTACAGGCAATATGTATCTATATTTACCTGTCTGTGTATCTGTCTATCTATCAAGCTATCTAGAGGCAGCATCTATCTATCTAGAGACAGTATCTCTCTGTCTGTCTGTCTATCTGTCTATCTATCTATTGACAGTATATATCTATAAACAGTATCTGGCCGTCTGTCTATCTATATATTGACAGCCTCTATCTATAAACAGTATCTGTCTGTCTATCTCTCTGTCTGTCTATCTATCTATCTATCTATCTATCTATCTATCTATCTATCTATCTATCTACTACTATCTACTGCCTACCTGCCTACCTACCTACCCATCTACAGAAAGGATCTGTCTGTCTGTCAGTCTGTCTGCCTGTCTCTCTATCAGTCTATTTATCTTGCTATCTGTCTGTTTGTCTGTCTGTCTGTTTGTCTCTCTAGCTACAGTCAGACCTGGTTAATCCATACACATTTGTGTTTTCCAATTCTGTTACGTAATACAAATCTACGTAGTAGCCAGACAGTAATAATAAAGAGGTCAATAGCCCAACAAAAAATCTGTATGCAGTGTTTTTCATTCAGATAGTCTGACATATGGAATAACAAGGCATGGATTAACCAGGTCTGACTGTATCTATCGCTCTGTCTTCTAAAAACAATACTAGGAAGTTAAAGAGCTGGTGACATGTTCAGGAGAACTTTAACAAAACAAAATATTTAGGCACTGACCAACTTGTATTTTCCATTAGTTTTGTAGTCCTCCCCATTACAGTGCTCCCTCTTTATAGTGGTCACCTCTGGAGCCAGCTGAGGTGTTCACTATAGCTAGGTGTTCACTATAGCAAGGTGCTAATATGCCTACTTAGTGAACTATGGGAGCCATCAAAGGTGTTCACTGTAAGAGGGAGTTTGTTATAAAGGGGTTAATTGTAGAGAGGGAACACTGTATTTAGTAGTGAGGTAATTTGCATGAAAACAGTATCTTTGCTCATGAAGAGTTCATCTATTACTTTTTTCAAAAATAATTTTATTCATGTTGATACATCTTATATTCAATAATATAATACAATTCATATTCAAGATTTATATTTCCCCCTTCCACCTGATACTTAATTATACAAAGAAGGTGTACATACAGATAGAGCTAATAGTATTTACATATGTGCAAAGTTAGTCATTCATTTCCTAACTGTAATAGTGAGAACTCAAAATTATAACTAGTCTAACTCCTCATCAAATGCATATTTTGACTAATTTGTCATTATAAAATTTAGATGTTCAGAACCTCTTAATCATTATTAATGGGTAGTTCTCTCACGTTAGACCCTTATATCATCTGATGTAGTGTCAGTTTTGTAAATTACTTTTCATGTGGTAAAGTTTCTTTTAAAATAATCAACAAGTTATGTGATTCAAATTTAGTAAGCTTTTTTGTTTTTCAATTATTCAAAATCGTGTTTCATTTCCATTGTTGCTAAAGGTATTATTTTAATGTTATTTTCATTGAGATTGTTTATAGTTAAATTGTTAAATAAAAAAGTGTCAGGTGTGTAGGGAAGATCTATTTCCAAAAGGTCATTTATAATTTGCTTAAGTTCCATCCATCATTCTTTAATTTTGGGACATTCCCACCCACAGTGCAGAAGTGCAGTATTATTGCCACAGAGACAACAACAATTTTCTGGATATTCCTTATTGATTTTTGTAATGTGGGATAGTTATATAAGCTTTGATGAATATTTTTAACTGGATTGATTTGATGTTTGCAGACACATATATTTTGTGGCAAAAAGTTCTCAAAAATTCCCACTGATTGTTGGAAAGTGACATTTTTAATTGGGAGTTTAATTTTGAATTTAATTTATATGTGTGATTATTCCTTTAGCTGCTACAGTTTTGTAAATTCTTAACACAGATTTGTTGTTAGGCCTTTTATTTATATGTTATTATGTTGTTTTTGAATATTTGCGAGTGATAGAAACTTGAATTGAATAATGTATACTTTTTTTGAAATTTGTTACGCAAAGTATAATAATATATAATTCCATCTGGAATCATACCTTTTAATTGGTTGTATGTCAGGAATTATGATTCTGTCAATATATCTTTCCATTTTTATATTTACTTTTTCTGTACTATATTAAATAGTGCCATGTTATAACTCCTAAATATAAAATAGACAAGAAATCCCTGCGTCCTGATTGGCTGAGACTTGGTTCTAGCCATTGCAGTAAAAGAGTACCATCATTGGCTAAAACAGTTCCCTGTCAACCAGGGCAACTCACAGAATTCATAAGCCAACTATTTCTTAGTTTTCATCACAGACATGACTACAGCTTTTACTCATATATAAAAAAATCTTCAATTAGGCCCCAAAAATAAAAGTCCATTAAATTCAATAAAGTAAGTAAATAATTTTATGTTATTTACACTCATGAGTCCCCCTTACACACGTACACAAATTTAAAAAACTCTGAAGTACTATTAAGAGTTTTCATTGCTTGTGTTTCTTTGATGGCCATGAAAAATTCCCCACCTATCCCTTCCACTTTGCCAGTGAACTCCCTGCTCCTTACCTAGCAATAGATAAAACTGAGGTTCTGGCTCCACTTTAGGTCTGTGTGTGTGTCTCTTTGTTTGTATGCCAGCTGAGTTCTGAAGAATGATGTATTAATATATTCCATGTTACTATTCTGTGTGTGTGTGGGGGAGGCATTCTACTACTGGAATAATGCAGAGCTTTGAATTCTTCTACTCCATGGTAAACAATCACACAATGCATCTAGTGTGAAGAAAGACAGATGACTGACAGGTGAAAACCATCTGTAGAATGACTATTTCACATTATTTAGCAACATTTTAGTATTTTTTTTGTGACTTTGAAAACTTTTAGAACATTCTTTTTTTTAAAGTTACCTATGGACCCATTTTATATAAGCAATATGACATGGCTGGGTTTTGGTAGTACTGAGATACCCGCACACCCAGAGGCTGAAGGCACTCAACCTGTGGTTTCATGCCTAACTGCGTCTCTGGGTGTGCGGGTATCTCAGTACTATCAACACCCAGCCTAATCTTATTGCTTACATACTCTTTTATCTGGGCCACTTCATAAATATAGCCCTGGAATTTGCAACTTATTAGGGTTATATATTTCTTATTAAAAGAAACCATGAAGTAAGTACAAGTTGTTTTGAGTTATGAATGTGTATGTCTAGTAATATGTCTTGAAGATTGTTTGTGGCTAGAGCTGGGTAAATCATTTTTTGATATAACTGGTTATCTAAATAAGGAAAAGGACCATTGGAAATAGGTGGATAATATTTTTGCTTCCATATATAACAGAGGGTTGGGACATCCCATGCCACCTAATTCCCTTGATGCAGAAATTATACTCCAGGCAATATGTGGATTGCTGTCTCTCCATAAAAAG
The DNA here is from genome assembly GCA_016271365.2 of Neoceratodus forsteri. Taxonomy (NCBI): domain Eukaryota; kingdom Metazoa; phylum Chordata; order Ceratodontiformes; family Ceratodontidae; genus Neoceratodus; species Neoceratodus forsteri. Next base: position 44,881,079 of record JADMNL010000035.1, read on the forward strand.
TTTGTGAAAATTCTTTTAAAGTTTTGGAACTATCCTTTTTTTGGACAACCTAGAATATTTTGTATCACAAACATTAAATTCCGAACAGCCATCATTTTAATGGTTTTTATTCTGCCCCAATGTGATAGAGATAGGTTTTCCAATTATCTAATAGGGCTGTAATTGCATTTTTTGCAGCATTAAAATTTGTTTTGGTATTGATATTTTGGTCTGCTGATAGTGTTATGCCCAGATATTTAATATTTTTTTTTGTATTGGAAAATCGTGCTCATATTTACATGTATTGGCCTGTGAAGGTTTGTTTTTGGATAGCTTCATTAAGATTGATTTGTTCTCATTCATCTGTTAGCCTGGAATTTTGGACTATAATGACATTTCCATTAAATAGGTCTCTAATGAGATATCTATGTTCTTGATTATTAGTAAAATCACTACAAAATGCTTAATTTCACTGTTTCATGATCCATATTTATTCCTTCAATATTGGGGTTATTTCTTATCAGTTGTAAATATGGTTCAAGTGCTAATATAAATAATTGGGAGATAGGGGCAACCCTGCACAAGACCATTTAGAATCCAGAAATCTTTGGATAAGAGTTATTAATTTGAAATTTGGTGATTGTACTGGAGTATAGTTTTTAACTAGAGTAATCAGTTACAGAGAATACCCCAGCTACTTAAAATCTCTAGGAGGTTCAACGCCTTTGTTGCATCAATTGCTACCGCATAGAACTTGTCAGAATTATATTGTTTTCTTGAGGTAATTAATTGCATTGCAGCTTGTATTTTTTGTTGAATTGGTAGAGATTTCTGCCTTTCATAAACCCATATTGGATGTAATTTATATAGTTATTTATATGATTTAGGATTTGATTGTTTATCATTTTTGCAATAAATTTATAATCTGTCTTTAAAATTTTAATGGGTCTATAATTTTCTGATAGATCTTTTGGTTTCTCTTCTTTGTGAATTTGAATTACCTTTGCTGTTTGCATAGATATGGGTAGTTTATTTTCAGCTAGATTACAGGTATAGTGATCTAACAATTTCAGCAACCAAGGCGTAAGGTCCTCCTGAAATGTTCTATAGAATTCATTATATAGTCCATCTAGACACAGTGATTTATTTATTGGTAATAATTCAATGGCTGCTCTAATATCTTGTTCCTTAATATGAATATATTCCCAAGTTTTAGGTGTAATTTTTGGCTTTATCCAGAAATGCTGAAATTTATTTGGGGTCAGGAATAAAGTTGTTTTGAAAAACTGTTTTGGAGAAAAAGTGCTGGCTATCTCTTCATCTTTTTTACAATAGTACCATCTTATCTTTAATATGTAGTGATATTTCTTTGTTTCTCTGCTCTTAATAGGTTTGTCAAATGTTTTCTGGATTGATCAGTATGAAAGTTTCTTATTCTTTTTATTGTTTTGCCATCTTTATTGTTTCCTGATATAATTGCTCTTGTTTTTGATTTTCATTTTATGTTTTGCCCATTCATTTTTATATGTGTTATAATCAGTTATTATTAAGTTGTCTAACTGCTTCAATCTATTAGTTATATAACCAATGTTTGCATTTGTTTATTTTTTTAGTCTGATCTTCTAAGAAATAATTGAACTCCTTACTGTGGCCTTGAAGGCTTCCCATAATAGTAATAATGATATGGATTCATTATAATTAAATTGCCAATAACCTTGTATATGTTTTTTTATATACTAGCGATAAATTATTCATTTTTTAACAATTCATTATTAAAGGCACATGTTCTGGTGTATCTTCTATCTTGATTATTCAGTGTAAATTCTATACTTGTTAGGACATGATCCAAGAAAAATAGAATCAATATCAGTTACTATATTGTGAACTAAATTATTAGAGATGAAAATATAATCTATACAAGTGAAAATTTAGTTTTTATTTTAATCAAAATGGGTAAAATAATTATTCTTTGAGTTAATAATTCTCTAGGAGTCTGTTAGATGTTCCAGATGAAAAAAAAATCTTGCAATATTATCATTTCCTTTAGATGGTGGGATAGATTTAACTAATAGAGGTTAATTAGTGCATTAAAGTCTTCTGCTAAGATAATGTTAGTACTTTGCATTCCTTTAGCTATTTAGTTAAACAATTCTGATAGTTATCAAATGGGGCATAATAAGAATCAATTATAATTATAATTATAATTATAATAATTATTATTATTATGCCAGTGTCAGTGGCTCAGCAGGTAGCACACTTGCCTCTGAGGCTGGGAGATGAGAAGGTTGTGGGTTCTGGCCCCACACCAGGCACTTGGGTTAATATCTCAATACTGACACTACAGTGCAGCATGAGTGGGTGCTACACTCCTGAGGTGCCATCTCTCAGATGAGACGTTAAACCGAGGTCCCAGCTGCCTGTTCTGGTGGTAGCTCAAGTGGATGTTAAAGATCCCATGGCACTTCTTGAAAAGAGTAGGGGAGTATTTTTATTGAACAACTCTAAAACCATAAATAAACAATCGTGTTACATCACACAAAATAAAGACAACTTAAGGAAAAAACACAAAATTCAACTCAGAGATCCCCCAAAGAAAAATAACATACATTCTATTCCCCTATTAAAGTAAACAATCCAAAAAACCCTATTCCCTTCCCACAATTTATTTCCAGTTAGAAAACAATTTAACCATGTTTTTGGAAGAAAAGAAAACCTTTCCACCATGCCTATACCCTTTTCTTGGGGTATAATTGTGCATCTGCCTTATAAACGTCTCTCAAAGCAGCTTCATACAATCTACATATTGAAAGATAGGACATCTTCTTTTGTTGAAAAATTAATTAATTCCTTCTTTGCCATAAATAAAATACCAAAATTGTGAAAAAAAAATTAAAAGTAGTATCCATCTCACCAGCTGCTGTGAATGAATAATTCCCTAAAGCCAGTTGATCATATTTAAGGTTTTTTAACCATGGCAAACCTCATCTATTTGCCAGGAAAAGCCAAAGACCTCTAGCATAAGGACAGACCAAAAGAAAATTATCCATAGTTTCTATTTGGTTAACACATTCAGGGTAAGGACAGTTTCTTTCAACAGTCTTATGTTTATTATTCCTTCAACCCCTAACCTCTCATGTGACACCAACCATAACACATCCCACATTCGAGGAGGTATTCTTTTGTTTATGAATTGATTTATCACAAGATCCCTGTCAGAAAGAAGGCAACCCTTAAAATCTGCTATATCTGGTCCAGTTACATCCAGAATTTGATTATACAAAGCCTTCCTAGTTTTATCATGTAAGTGTGATTTATAGACCCTCAATTAAAGCAATTTCTGCAACATGGGTTTATAACATTCAGGAATGTGCCATCTATAATTAAAGCAGACAGACAGTTCAATCCATAATTCCAAAACTGGTCCCAGGTTATTAAGCAACAATGTTTTAATTTGTGAATCAGTATCCTGAACTACCACCTGAAAGGACCCAACCTAAAAAATCGTGTGACAAAATATCACGGGATTAATCATATTTAACCCTCCCCTACTTTTTGAAAAATATGTCACTTCCCTTTTAACAGGATTCAGTTCAGATCCCCAAAGCATTTGGAAGAATAATCTTAATAACTGTGTTTCCCATTTTAAATGTAATGGACAGACAGTGCTATTATACAAAAAACAGGGTACCAGAAATTGTTTAATAATAAAAACTCCTTTGGATTTAGAGAATTTCCAACTCTTCCATCTATTCACTTTACTTTCACAGGTCATGAGACTATTTTCCCAATTTCTACTTGCCATATCCCCTCCCCAAACCATACCCCTAATATTTTAATAGGGTCATTTGAAACAGTGATTCCTCCCACCTGACAGACCCCCCTGTCTTACCTACCAGAAGTCCTCTACATTTCTGTAAATTTAAACCAGCTCCTGAAAGGGCACTATACATCTGTGTGGCTTGTATTAATTCTACCATACTTCCTTCACTTCTAAGAAAAGCACAGAGATCATCAGCATAAGCCAATAGTTTAATTTCCTGAGGCCTATATGTCCCTAAAATTCCCTGTATTGCTTTATTACAATATTTTCTAATTAAAGGATCTAACACAAGCGTATATAATAACTGGCTCAGGGGCACCCTTATCTGATCCCTTACTGGACCAGTATAGATTTACCTTCCTGACCTGCAATCAGTGGTGTAACCATAGCTTGATCATAAACTAATTACAAATATCCAAGAAAACAGTCCGGAATCCCATAAAACTTAAGCATAGCAAACATAAAGTCATGACTCACAGTGTCAAATGCTTTGTGCTGATCCAATGAAAACACATATCCTGGGCATCCTTTTCTATTACTATAATCAACCACATCCCTTGTGATGGAAAGGTTCTCCTTAATATTTTGTCCAGGAATGGAACAGGTCTGTACTGGGTATATTAATTTAGTGGTTACCCTTCACAGTTGTTTCTGCAATACACCCGTCAAGATTTTAAAATCTGAATTTAAAAGACAAATTGATCTCCAGTTGTCTATATTTTTTAGCCCATCTTTTGTTCAACATTATAATCAAACCTTTAGAAAACTCTGGGGGCCGGATATTCAGACTGCACTGGGCAGTGGTGCAAGCCTGGGGGCATGGCTACTGGGCTGCACCAGGACCGGGCGATATTCAATAGTGATGCGCCATGGCTCAGCACCGTTGAATATGGCACGGAGGGCACACACACACTGCCCATGACACAGTGGCACTGCACAAGTGCAAGACACAGAAAAGGAGCATGGGGATGTGCCAGTGCAAGTGCAGTTGTGCTAGGTGCATCACCCACAATATTTAGCCAGGGATATGCAAATGAGGTCATAATAAATGCAAGGTGCAAATGGGGCCATTTGCATGTCATTATGGCCACATTTGCATGTGATGTGCTGGGTCCTGGCAAATTGTGCCTGGTACCCTGCCAAGCTGGTGGTGTTGGGGCCGACACCCTGGTGGGCTATTGCAGCCCCCCCACTCCTGTACGCCCAATCATGGCATCTGTATATATTACAGACATATCAAGTAGTCCAGCAGTCCTCCCTTTATGCCCAATCATGGGCTGTTGTATATAATAATATTACACCTGGTGGTCTAGTGGTAACCCCCCATATGCAAGATCATGGGCAGTTTTGTAAATAAAGAAATATCTGGTAGTCCAGTGGTACCCCACTCCCCACCCACCCACAGAGGTCTCACAGCCAACAAGCACTCCTCCATCATCAGCGTGTGGCAGCACCCTGCCCACATACTTCCTGGCCACCTGCCGAATGACAATGTACAGTATGATCTGTATGCCTTTTGGTCCACAATGTGGACCAATGAGCTTGCAAACCATACTGTACTACATAGAAATAGATATGTGAATGAATGCGTTCATTCACAGATCCAGTCCTCTGTAGTACAGTATGGTCTGCAAGTCCATTGGACCACACTGGGACCAATAGGTGTACAGATCATGACAGCAGGTCATCATTCAGCAGGTGGCCAGGTGTCTCTGCGGTGAGGTGCTGCCCCGCCGATAATAGGGGGGTGCTGGGTGGTCGTGGAACCTCTGTGGGTGGATGTGGAGGGGGTACCACTGGACTATCAGGTAATTCTTTATTTACACAACTGCCCATGATTGGACGTATGAGGGGTGGTTACCGCTAGACCACCAGGTTCAACATTACTATTCACAACAGCCCACAATCGGGCACGGGGGCTGTTCTGCTAGACCACTGGGCAATTTACTACCACTGACATTGGCCCACGATCGGGTATACAGGGGAACCACTAGACCATCAGGTATTGCTGTACTATATACAGCTGCCCATGATCAGGTGTGGGGGGCCACTAGACTACCAGGGGGTCAGGTTGCTTGTGGACAGTGTTCCTGCCTGGTGGGTGGCCACCCAAGGCTGGCAGCTGTTGTGTTGAGCCTTGCACTACAGCCGCCTGCCTGAGGGTGGCCAGCATTTGAGCCTGTTTTCTTTGGCTCAACTTTTGGCACCAGTGTCCGGCACATATAGGGATTGAGCCAGCATATGCACCACATCCCAGGCTGAATATCGGGATGTACCCACATATCATGAGCACGTCCCCTGCATCTGTGCCGCATACATTACCAATGTACCCCTGTGCATTGGGGGTTGCGCCGCGCAGCTTACCCTTTTGAATATCATGCCAGGGTGCATTGGGAGGATTGCGCATGGCACACCCTGTTGCACCAGGTGCAACCCCTTTGAATATCTCAGCCTGGATGTATAGCCTTCTGTTCCACCCAGTATTGTAAGACTTTGGAGGGAGCCACCAAATCTCCAAAAGCTTTATAAAAGGAATTTGAAATACCATCCCTCCCTGGTGATGTATCTTCTTTTAGAGATTAAATAATTTCTTGAATTTCCTGAGAGGATATATTTGCCATTAACATTTCCTTTTCCTCCACATCTAACCCAGGTACCACCATATCAGTTAAATAATTATTCAACTGGATATGATCAAGTTCCTTAGGGAGATATAGATTTTCTAAATAGTGTTCTACTACCTGCCTAATTTCCCAAGAAGTCATTGCTATGTATCCCTGTGAGGTCCGAAGTTCCTAAATACTAGAGTTAGTTCTTTTTTCCTTACAAGCCTCACAGGGACCCCATAAGGATTTTTTTGTGTTCCATAGGAAAGTTCAGCCTGTAAAGATTTAGACCTGTCATACTGCAATTCTCCCATTTGTTGTTTTAAAACAGTAATTTGACCTGTATAATCTAAATTAGAAGTATGTGTTAAAGACATTAAACGTAATAACTGAGCTCTTAATTTATGGTACTGATAAAATCTCTCATTTGATGTGTTCTTCCCATAACTCTGAAACCAAACCATCAGATTTTGCTTAGTCTCCATCCACCAATGTCCCAAGTCATTATATAAATGTATGACAGAAACCCTTGCTAAAAGGATAGAGGTGATATGGTACCTAACCTACTGCTCCTTTAGAATAGTGGTATTAAGCCTCCATCTAGTGGTGACTCTTGGAAGTGTCCCTTGTGTTAAAATAATAGTATGTAATAAAAACTGCTCTGTAAATTCAACTGGAACAACACTAGTTAATCTATGTGATAATTATATATGAAAATATAATCTAATTTGGATATAAGATTATTTTTACAAAAGTATGTGTCACTATTGGAGTTGCAGAAATTGTGACATCCAGTAATTCAGCTGAGTGTATTAGTGTGTGAAACACTGTTGAATCACTGTACACCTTTTTCCCCAAAAGTCTTCTACTAACTGTCTCTAGAGTACAGTTTAAATCCCTTCCCATTACAATGGCTCTTGTGGTTACTAAAAAAGGTTGTAATGAGTTAAACAGTCCCACTCTGTCAGCCTTAGTCCGGGGTGCATATATGGAAAGAAATCTAAATGGAACATTTAACCAGATCCCATCTATAAGTAACGCTCTTCCAGGCACAATATCAACTAGTTTTTGTAATTTAAATTTATTACCGTAGAATAGTATACCCACCCCATCAGTCTTGTCCTGCCCAAAGGACCAATAGAAGGGGCCCCAAATCCAGTTGTTTTTAATGCCTAACAACCCATTATAGGACCTCATCCAGGTTTCCTGTAAAAAAATGACCTCATATTTTAAATCATGAAGCAAAGAAAACATAGCTAACTGCTTCCTCATATTTCTGATGTTGTGAACATTACAGGAACCTACTAGAAAGGAAGCCATATGGTACTATGAAATCCCCCCAAACCTTCCCGAACAAACCCTCATGCAGGTTTTTTCCTATATTTTTTCTTTTGTCTTTTTCCTTTTTCTTATCCTTCCAGTCAGGTCCAAAGTCCTGAATGCGAAGATCCATCAGACATGCAATCTTCCTGTTCAGCATCTCCCCAAGATTTTGGGGCCAGTGCAGAAAAGGGGTTTCAGTGTCCATCTCTTCTCCTGTGAACTCAACTTTAGCCAGTCTCCTGCTCCTTCATCTAGGTTCAGGCTGAGACCAATTGTCCTGCTGGTGGGGGGGGGGCATTGATGCATCCTGTAAAGATGGATCTCCACGATTCCTCCTGAAAAACCTGCCTTTCTCCTCAATATCTGAAGTTTCAGGTACTGGCTGTGATACCAGGAGGTGATGTGTCAACCTCTGTCCATCCACAGGAAAAGTCAGATCTGGGTCACCAGTTGGAGTACTCTGTCTTCCAGGTGAAGATACATCCTGAGCATGAGGATCTGGTGCATGAGTGGGAGCTTCTTTTTTGCTCTTGAAATGAGATCATCAGGCTCCACCATACTTGATTTGTTTTTGGCCACCCAAGGGCATTTGTGAAACACATGCCCATGTTCATCACACAGATTGCACTTGGCAAAGTTGGCACATTGGGAACTTGAGTGGTTGAATTCCCAACAAATATCACATCTCAGTTTGTCACACATTAGATAAGTGTGTGCAGGACCCGCATTTATAACAGGCCTTTGGCTGGCCTGAGTAGAAGCATACCCCTCAATCTTTACCTAAAAAGAAACTGTTCAGGATATGAGAAATGCCCTCTGCAGTTTGCCTTAATTGTATGTGAAAACACCAGCCACCAGTGCAAAAAGCTTCTGAAACTAAAAGTGCTTCAGGGGCACTTAACACCTCACACCTCTGCTGTAACCAATGATGAATATCACAAATGTGTATGCTTTCATTACAAAACATCATTGTAACCATTTTGATGAGGGGTTTTGAGAGAGGAATTGCCGCTTGTGAAAATGGGCAGATTGCTCATCTAACTAACAAGCATAAAAAAAAAATGAAAAATGAAAATGAAAGAAAGGTGTCCACAATGGGGCAAACTTAAACTGATTATATAACATCCAAAACCTTTCAAGTCCAGCCAGTGTCCGAAAACTGATATCAAAATTGTCTTCACCCGATGTATGTATCAGGGCATAGACATATTTTGCAGTAAAACCCATAGTATTTTTCAATAAGTGTTTGCCAACATACAGTCTATCAGGGTGTTGCTCCAGGCCCCCTTTATAATGCAGATGGACCATGTTTCTATGAGGAGTCGGTTCAACTTTATTGAACAGATCCAAAAATCTTGGTCGGGGGGGAGGTTGAGATGTCACCCCATCAGAAAAAGGCCAATATCATGGAGGTGTCTGCCTTCCAGTTTCTGAAGCCCCTGAACTTGGCTGCTTTTGAGATACAGGAGAGTTAAACCCAGTAGAAGCAGACTCCTCACTATCTTCAGGTGCCTCCTTCCTCCTCTGAGAAACTTCAGTAATTTCTTCCACCTCCTGCATTTTAAATTCTGGTACCCCAGGGTTCAAAATATGTTCAACCCCTTCATACTGAGGAAGAGTCCCCTTCAGTTCTCTCCCATCCCCACTTACAGTTTCTGAAGTCTTGACCTGTCAGTGCTCCAAATGCTCGGGGGTATTCCTGAGTCATTATTCAGGTTCTGGACATGTCGGTCAGTTTCACCTGACCGCAAGTCCAGGATGCAAGTGCTAGATGTGCCCTGTGTTTCAGGCCTGCTTCTCTCTCTTTTGAGAGGTGATTAATGCTAAGTTTATGAAGTTGAACCTCAGAGTCCACAACAGTCTCAGCCACCTATTGCATGTAATCATTAAGATTGTCGCCCTTGTCTACTTCAGAAGGATGAGCTACATGTAATACCCCATCAGTATTCTCCATGGATGTTATTGCCAGTTGTATTGTTTCACTAGAAGCCACATAAGGAGGATCTGGAGACCAAGTCATATTATCATCCTGAGACCACCCTGCCTCCCCAAGCCGTTTTATCTGGGGCCATTCTTCCTTCGGGTCAGTGTCTTTGGTAGACCAAACTGTGCAGCCACTAATTGTGAAGTACATTTTGCTAAAGGTGCATTTGCAGGTTTACACTATGGCTCGGATATTCAAAAGGGTTGCGCTGGCTCAACAGTGTTGCACCATCGCCACCCACTAATCTTGTGATGTGATATTCAAATGGGATTGTGCCAGGTACAAATCCTGATGCACTGGAGCGCATCAGTAATGTATGTGGTGCAGGTGGTGGGGTGTGCCCATGCATACTCCGCACATACCAATATTCAGCCCAGGATGTGCTGAGTCCATGCATGTGCAACCCCTACTTGCACTGCATACAAGTGAGCCAAAAAAAAGGAACAATGGCTGGCCACCCACAGGTGAGCTGCCATACTGCAGGGCACAACACAGCAGCTGTCACCTGTGGGTGGCCACCCGAGCTCTGGCTGCACATCCGTGGCGGCGCCACCTCATGCCCGATCACGGGTATCTGTTGAAATAAATAATGTCCTATATCTCTGGTGGTCCATTGGGCCACTGTCAGCCTGATCGCAGGCTTAAGTATTAAAATACTCACATCCTATATCCCTGGTGGTCCAGTGGACTGCTCTCTGCCTGATTGAGGGCATTTGTATTAAAAAAGATAAAGTCCTATATCCCTGGCAGTCCAGTGGACTGTTGTCTGCCCAATCGAGGGCATTTGTATTAAAAAAGATAAAGTCCTCTATCCCTGGTGGATGGATCCATTCACATATCTGGAATGTGTAGTACAGTATGGCCTGTACCCCCATTGGCTCACGCTGTGGATCAATGGGCGTACAGCCCTACCTATGGTGACAGTCAGTGGATGGCGGGGTGGCAGGCAGGAGGGGTGCTGCCACCCGTCTCTGACCGGGGGAGAGCGAGGCGGTGGGGCTCAGTGAGCGGGTGGGGAGGGGGGTACCGCTGGACCACCAGGGATATTGGACTTAATATTTTTAATACAAATGCCCATGATCAGGCTGCGAGCAGTCCACTGGACCACCAGGGATATAGGGCATGTCATTTTTTATACTTAAGCCTGCGATCAGGCTGACAGTGGTCCACTGGACCACCAGGGATATAGGACGTGTAATTTTTTATAGCTAAGCCTGCGATCGGGCTGACAGCGGTCCACTGGACCACCAGGGATATAGGACATGCTTTATTATATACCTAAGCCCGCGATCGGGTGTGTAGTGGTCTACTGGACCACCAGGGATATGGGACATTATTTAACTCTACATATGCCCATGATCAGGCAGAGGGGCGCATTGCCATGCTGTGCAGGGGGCATCGATCCCCAATGGCTGCTGCCTGGCAGGGCGCCAGGCACAAGTCGCTGGGGATCGGCACACCTGCATGCAAATGGGGCCATAATGACATGCAAATTGCCCCATTTGTGCCTTGCATACATTATGGCCCCATTTGCATGTGCACTTTTGAATATCGCAGTTGTTGCGCATAGCACAAGGGAACTTGTGCTACTGCATCCCCCTGCTCCTCTCTGGCCACTTGTGTGGGCGCAGTGCCACTGCACCATGTGTACTGTGGGTGGCCAGAGTGTGATATTCAATTATGCTGTGCCATGGTGCAGCTCCATTGAATATCGCCCAGTCAGCTGCCCTGCGCAGCCAAGTTGTGCTACGCCTAGGTTGAGACACAGCCTGGCGCAGTCCGAATATCTGGGCCTGTGTATATTATTGTCAGGTACAGACATTAGAGCAGGCAGGTTTTCAACACACTGTGGCACCTCCAGTTGCTTTTTATTCAAGGCAGTCTTCGGTTTCTCATAACGTTCCTCATCTTCTGCAAGCATTGTTAATAATACTGTGCGACGTTCATCAATGTCTTTTTCCAACTGTGCAGCAACAGCTGCAAAATCAGTAGAATCCATATGTTTATCCATGTCATCCTGCAACAAAGGAGTTGCAAATCTGGAATCATTGTCATCATCCATAGAACTATCAGACTCATCTTCCTCAAGACCCATAGGTCGTCTTTCAAAAGGACAAGGCAGACCCTCCACCTCCTCCTGCAAAGCATCCACCTCCTTCTCCTCCAAAGCTGCCACATCAGCACTTCCTCCTCCTCTGTCTGGCACCAAACTGGGCTCCTCCATTCTGCTACCAGGAAGTCAAGCCCCCTGCTGGAAGAGTAGGGGAATTTCCCCTGTGCCCTGGCCAAATTTCCCCGTTCACTAAAATACCACCAACAGCTAAATCTGGTTCAAAGTCAGTTGGCATTCAGCTGTATCCCCTCCCCGGGTTGTGCCTGAAAATAGGCAGAATATGCCTAGTGCACTTACCCGGTCAACAAAAACTAACAAAATAAATAAATAAATAAAATAAATACATTATATCTTGGTTTAGCATATTTACCTTTAATATTATTCTGCCATCCGTGTCAGCAAAATTATCTATAATTTTGAAAAGGTTTTCTCAATAGAATAGAAAATCTACTTTTCCTCATTCCAATACTACAAATCAAGTGGCTAATCCATTTTTTTACTTTTTTTATTTCTTTATAATCTAAGTCGTCTCCTGGAGATATGATTTGGGCATTAGATTTCTCTAAATATGATAATAATGTGGCTCTTTTTATAAGTGTTTTTATCCCATTTATGTTTAGAGATGTAAGTTTAAAAATATTAATGTTTGTCATTGAAAAACAAGAACGAAGGCAAGTAAGTCCTTGAAAAACTATTAAGCGTATTTTAACAGAATGGGGCCAATTTAATTTTGATTGAACTTTAAAAGGTTTATAAGGTGCAAATTTATTTTCAATTGCCATTGGGTCTATTAGAGTTTTTATACTATCATATAACCATTGCTTAACATGTAAATGTGCAGTTACCTGAATCTTTGTTTTATTCCACAATAATTGTGATACCTTCCAATAGGGTTCCATGTGATGACAGCTATTGAAAAACAGTGATCGCTATCATCGCTGATGTATATTGCCTAAAAGCATTTCGACAATATACAATTGTAACCGATCCAACTTCCAGTAAAATAAAGTGTTTTTGTGGGGTGGCTGTGCCTCCTGCGCCCCCCTTTGTGGGGGGGGTTCACCACCCGCACCCCCTTACTTAGGATTCTCAACTCCAGGGTGGTGCATGTCAAGGAAGGGGTGAAATTCTGCATCGGAAAAAATTTAAATACACAGCTGGAAGAAGTGGCAAAACAGTATCCCCAAGCACGTCCCAAATCTAGTGCCTACTGCACCATAGCCAGCCACCCTTACCATCATACCTCCACATTACCACACCACAGGGCTGGCTCAGTTGCAGCAGGCTCACCTCCCCTTCTAAACGCTCCCTCCTATCCCTTCCTTACAGCTCCCCATCCCTCTCCTTCCAGTCACTGTAGGTGCTATACCATCGCTACCATTGCAGGGTAGCGCATGATGATAGTGCTATAAATGAGTCACTGTTTCTACAGTCACTTATTTATACTTGCTATCATGATGGGCTACCTTCCAATAGTACCCAAAGAAAACCACACTAAATAACAAACAAAATAAATAAAAAATGTGTTAAATTTACCAAAAGGTTGAAGTATATAGAGCATACCCTTTGCATGTTGATCCACTGCAAGTTTCCTCCTTTCTCTCCCCCCCCAATATACACTATAGCAAGGGGGTTTCAACCTAGTTGCTATCACATATTTAATACAACAATCTACAGCTCTATTTTTTTTTTTACCAATTATTTTACCAGGTGAGACACACTAAGCTGAAAGCTTGTTTGCAGGTCCAACCTGGGAGCACAAGGAAGTTAAGTGACTTGCTCAGGGTCACACAGTATGCATGTGGGGGGCTGCGGGATTCAAACCCAGGTCTCCAGATCTGCAGCTCAGAGCCTTAAACCTCTGCGCCATACTGCCTCTATTTATATATTTATCATCTCTCTAACCCATAAACTTTAATCAGGGTCCAAAATTAAGTGTAAAATCAATCTTCTTTGATGAGTATGAACACATTTTCCTAATTGCAAAAATAGATATGGAAATACATGTAGTACATCATCCTGGACCCCCAACATTCATCATATGCCCTCTAACTGTCGACACTTCACTATGGTTACTTATTTCCTTAAGCAAACTTCACAGCAATTATCATTAAATATCTAAGTGCTCAGAAAATATTAGGAACTGCGGTTTTAAAATCAGCTAGTGCTTTTTGTACTGCGTTGTACACCAGACAGTTGCTGTTTATTATGAATTCCATTTTGTCAGGCAGAATCAGTGGCACGATAATCCTGTGACCATAGTTTGTTCTTCAGAAAGTCAAATTTCTTCCTGGCCTGGACAATTTTGGCTGGTATGTCATTATAGATAGAAATATTGACCCCCAGTACATTTCTTTTCTTTTTTTTTATTTGTAAACTGCTGACATGAGACAGTCTTTATTAGAGGAACATAGGAATTTTAAAATAAAAGGGTCTACATGGTTCAGTGTCTGCTGGTCTAGATAGTAAACCTCTGTGCAGGTGATCAATGTCAAATTTGATCATCTCTGGTTCTGTATCCAAAAAGGCTGTGGCTATGTGATTAAAAGAATCTTGCAAACTTTTATTTCCATCCCATGACTCGGGCAGGCCCAAAATCCATACATAGTTTTCTCCTGGCCTGCATTTCAAAGTCCAGCATCTTTGCTTTTTTCTAAGCTAGCAGTTTCTAGATTTTCCAGTTGTCTTGGGTGTTTGCTGACCGGTGAAATAGTTTGTTGAGGGTCAGTTCTATTTCTGAAACTTTTTGTTTCAGAGTTTGTTTTTCTTTTAGGACTTCTTGAGTTAAATTAAACTATGATTCTAGTTTAGCTTGGTGTGATAACATTTGTTCCATTTTATTAGAGATGGTATTAATCTGTGTAAAAAGTATTTTGGCCCAGGGGATGGGGGAACATCATCATCTTCACTAGATATTTCTTCTTCTCCATCAGACAAAGATTCTTCTAAACTATGTTTTTTGCTCTTGAGTTTTCCTTATTATCCCCTCAGATTTTGCACACATATATTTAATGAATTAAGTTCATCTTGTAATGGTTCTTGCATTTTAATCAAAATAGGTACATCAGCTTCATCTAATGCATTCTCTTGATCATGTTCAATATTTTCATAAATGGAATTGGAACTCTCCATTTGTTTAGTAGCTCCAGCATATTGCTGGTCATTTGCTGTCCATGTGGCTCCATGTCATATGAGTGAATACTTTACGGCGACTGCAATTTGAGTGAGTTAGCTAATAGCGAATGCATTTTCAACTAGGACAAATATTAGTGCTGCACATTTCACTGACAAAATAACAACTGAAGCTGGCAGTTCCAAGCTAATGGATGCAGGTTGAGTGTTAAGCAATTACCTGCACAACACGTGCCATCAGGTCCACGGCACCTCTAATGACTGCCATCCTCTGCTACCCCGGATACAACCTGAGCCATGTTCAGCCTGGGAACCACACCATTTATTGCATTGTTGCACCTGTTCCTTGTCACCCACAGGTGCAATATGTCTCATACACGTCTCTCCAAATATCACAGAGGTGCTACACCCCCTGCACCCCCATAGGGGGCTGTGCACCCCCAGACTCACCCACCTCTAGGATTACAACACCATGCCGCACATGGACCCTGGGGTAAGCTACATATGTGCAGTTGCCATATGTCCAGTCACTATAATGGGACAGTTGTAATTGTATTCACTCATATGCACTCTCTCAAATTGCAGTGCTATAATTGCATTGCTGTAATGATGTACTACCTCCCATGCTTGTTAGTTGTTAGCGGTGACATTTCTTGGTTGTCAGAGGCCTTGCCTTTCTCCATTTCTTCTGGGGACTCTTTATTTGGCGTTATATGTTGTTTAAATTGTTCTTCTCCCTAGGGACAACTTGCTCAGGTAATTCTGTATTACCAACATTTTCTACCTGCAGGTACCGCTGATCAGTCTCTTCTATTGTGTTTTTTTTTTCCCTGTTACTGTTTCAGTGGGCCTTTGAGATAAGGACATGATAGCACATTCATTGACTGCTATCAGCTGGCCACAGAAGAATTTGGCTCTTGGTTCCTCACTTTGGCCAGTTCCTTAATGGCTTGCTTCATTTTGCCATTTAATTTTTCATTAGAAGCAGTCTTGTAGTGTTACTGCTAACCTGAGCAGTTGTGTCAATTCCCACTTTATCAGAAGTTGTTTGTTTCAGCATAGTATGTCCTTTCCTTGTTATTATGGATGAAGAAATGGCTTTTTTGAAAGATTTCTGTTTTACCCCTATTAAGTTCAATTTAACATCATGTCTGGATGTCATTATCCTAAAGGCTTGGTAAGTCTTATTTCTTTTCTAACTACTTCTTTGTTTGATACAGGCTCGTTTGCAACATAATACATAAGGTACCTTTTGTACTCGATTTTGAGTGATCATCTTACTTCTGTGTAGATTATAAATTGAAAACCAAGTTCAATGCATCTCCTGGCAGGTTACTGGTGATGGGGAGTGGATTGTAGAGGAAACTAGCAGTGTGCAGCCTACAAGGTGTCATGCATTCTCACCATATTGTGCTTCCTCCCCTTGTGGTTGGAGCTCCTCAAGAGTTCATCTATTCCTGCTGCTTTCTCCTTACCTGAAGTTGTAGAGCAATGCATGTGACCTTAAAGTTACTCCCATGGCAACAGATTTTTATGTCACAACAGGATTATGACTTGAAATAGGGAGTAAGCTATAGAGGCAGATGAACTCAACATGAACTATAAGGGACAACAATCATTTATTCATACACATTTAATAATAAATCTTGGGGAGGAGAAATGTATAAAGTATAAATTGAACACAAGCAGAATTGAACCTAATTATTAGTTTTTTAAAGTTTTCTTTGAGATGTCAGTAGCTCTTTAAAGGACAATTAGCGATATACTGCCTGTCTAGACTGTTCACCTACTTTTTTGTGGTCATTCTCATCTTAGTTATTCTAGTTATCTTACTTGAAGATGTTAATTTGAATTGGACTAAAGCTGATGATCTTGGTTATGAAAGTCTATTGAATTCTTACAACATGTTTCAACTCAAAACTGAGCCAACAAGGCTTAATTCTGTATCCAAGAGCCATTCCATTCTTGATTGGGTTATTACTAACAAGATACATTAAATATCACACTCTAGGGTACTGGGTGATTCGGTAACCGACCATCAGGCTATATTTAGCTTTCTTAACTTTAAATGGCCCCGGTTGCCTTCACATACAATACAGTTTCACAATTTCAAAAATGTCTCACCTACAATAGTGAGTCAGAAACTTCAATTTCTGGATTAGTCGTTTCTAGATCTATCCCAGACAGACTGCACTGTTGATTTTTATTCAGCAACTATAAGAACTGCAAGAAACATTATTCCCTTGCACACATTGTGGGTAAAGTGTCACAAACAGATGGTTTTCAAATGATTTGAAGAGTTTCATTAAACAGAAAAATGAAGCCTGGAAAGCTTATAAGCAATCTCACAACTTAGTATTACTGGAGGCATATAGATCATCAAGGAATTTGGCTGGTGATAACATAAAACAGGTTAAATCTGATTGTTTTCAACATAGATTAGAGGCAGCATCCTCTGACTCAAAGAATTTTGGGACACTGTAAATTCTGTTGTGTCCCCTAAGGAAAGACAACTATCTCCTTTCTTAACACTGCAGGAAGAATGATCATGGATGCATTCATGATGGCTAACTTGCTAAATGATAAATTTGCAGATGTCTCTGGTTTTGTTTCTGGTGCTTCTGTTTCTGATGGTAATTTGGGAAGTTGTGATGGAGGACTGTCAACCCAAGTGCCTTTGGTTCAAGTGGTTCTTTGCCTAAGTTTTGTTTTAGTAGTGTAACTGCAGCTGGGGTGCTGAACCACTTGAGCCAACTACCTGATAAGTATGATAATTGTGGTGGTGGATGGGATGCAAGGTTTGTGAAGATGATTGCACCTTTATTGCTGACCCTCTTTGTTCACTACATAATTGTGCTTAGCCACCATGGTATTTTCTACAGCATGGAAGGTTGCAAGAGTGGTGCCCATCCCCAAAAAAGGCCTATGCTGCCTCTGTAGAGGACTATCATCCTCTATCAATATTAAATCCCTTAAGTAAGATCCTACAAAAGTTGGTAGTTAAACAGCTCACAGACTTTTGGAATTTAGTAATAACCTCTGCACTAAACAGCATAGTTTTAGAGGTGGAAGGGGATGGTTACTGCTCTGGACAGGTTCATGAATGCCGTCCTCCAGGGAAGTGATAGAGGTCTCTTTATGGGACGTATTGCGTGGACCTGACCCAGACTTTCGATTTAATGAATCATAACTTGCTTTATCAAAAGCACACATGTTTGGGTATTTCTGATGTGGGAGTTACTTTCTTAAAGAGTTATTTGAAGGAGATCTCAACGAGTCATTATTGACTCTGTTTTGTCTGATTCATAATTAATTTCCTATGGAGTTCTACAGGGGTCCATACTTGACCCCTGTTGTTCTCCCTATTCATTAGCCAAGTCCCTTCTATATTAAATAAAAGCTGTTTCCTCCTTTATGCTGATGATATTATACCATCAGGGTCAGACAACCAAACAGATTAGTGCAGGGTTACAGGATGACTTTGAAGTACTTGGCTCTTGGTTATCAAATCAAATGATTTTGAACTTAAAAAAGACTAAATGTGTGGTCTTTGGTAGCACTCCAAGATTAAAGGAGAACCTAGTCTGCTGATTTATGATAGATCTGGTAATTTACTTGAACAGGTAAAAGAATTTAAGTATTTGAGATTCCTTCATGATCCTTGTTTAGTTTTATTTCTCAGGTAAAAGCAGTTAGTAAGACTATAAATTGTAAATTGGGTTGTTACATACATTTAAGGCCTTCCTATCATATATCTCAAAAGTCCATTGCAATGGGCACTTTATTGCCACACCTTAGCTATGTTTTACTGGAGTCGGGATGTGTGCCACTGGACGGAGGATGACACATGTAGTACCATTACACAAGAGTGGACAAGGGATGGACCAAAGTAATGTCATAAGGTGAGTCTCACCTCCATAGTGTGCAAATTCATGAATGTGATACTAAAGGAAAGACTAGTATTGTACCTGGAGGACAATGGCCTCCAGGATGTGAGGCAGCATGGGTTTGTTTCAGGGACATCTTGTCAAACCAACCTGATACAATATTGTGACTGGGTGACAGGTGAGCTGGATAAGGGTCATGAGGTGGATGTTCTTTACTTGGACTTCAGCAGGCCTTCAACTTGATGCCTCATGGGCAGCTTGGGAGAAGCAAATGAGTGTGGGGCAAAAGTGGCGAACTGGATTACAAGCTAATGGTGAGAAGCTGCAGCGGGTGGTGTTAAGAGGGCTCTCAGCTCCAGGGCTGATGACAAGTGGGGTGCCACAGGGCTCTGTGCTGGGGCCAGTATTATTTAGCCTCTTCATATCAGACATTGCATTATGGGGTGAACAAGGTAACTCTGTTTGCTGATGACACCAATATTGGAGCAGTGGTGGATGGAGGAGGGATGGAAGCAGCTGCAGGACCTAAGCAACCTAGAAGAGTGGTCAGAGAGGTGGCAGCTGGGATTCAGTGCAGAAGTGTAAGGTTATGCACTTCAGGTGAAGAACCCAAGGAGAGAATACTGGCTTGAGGGGGATAAGCTGGGGATCACTGAGGAGGAGGAAAGGACCTGGGGTAATGAAAACAGGGACCATGAACAACACTGCCCAGTGCAGGAGAGCAGCTGCAAAGTGAACAAAATGCTGGGGAGCATAGCAAGGGGGTTTTCATCCAGGCAAAGAGATGTGATCTTGCCCCTCTACTGGTCGCTGGTAAGACCACACTTAAAGTACTGTGTGCAGTTTTGGAGGCCATACCTAAAGCGTGATATCAGGCTACTGGAGGGGGGTACAGAGGATGGCAACAAAGATTATGTGTGGAATGGAGGGGAGAAACTATGAGAGCAGGCTGGGAGATCTGAATATGTACACCCTGGAGGACAGAGGGATGGGGACATGATAGAGATATTCAAGTATCTGAGGAGGATCAATAAGGAATGGGCAGATGGGATCTTTAAGCTAAGAAGGGGTTGGACACCAGGTGGCATGGATTAAGAATACTGGGGAGAAGATTTGGGAGGAAATGAGGAGACACTATTTCACAGAGAGGGTGGTAGCAAAATGGAATGCACTTCCAGAATGGGTGGTATCATGTAAATCTGTGAGCAGCTTTAAAAGGGCATGGGGCAGGGAACAGGGGAGAGAGAGGGGGGGAGGTGGGGGTGGCAGTGGGATGACAAAGGGGAGGGGATGGGACAGCTACAAACTACGGGTGCTAGCTGCACACTCAAGCAGACTTAGATAGACAGGGTGGTCTTCTTCTGCTGGCACATTCTTATGTTTGTATTACAATTTAGGAATAAGAGAGGGTAGGGTTTTGAGTATGGCATATAATAACATCGGTCTATTTGTTCTTGGTGCCCCTTCACTTACACATCATTGTGTTTTGTACTCTTCTTTGGGTTGGCTGTCTCCCAAGTTGAAATTCACATATGCGTGTGGCAACTTGATTCATCAGGCCATATATGCAAAGCATCTTTCTCTATTATCTGATCTACTTGAATATAGAGACTCTCAAGTAAATTTTCAAACTGACCTACTGTAGGAATTGTCTTGAAAGCAAATGTGGTTAAAAATAATTATGGTTCTTGTTCTTTTGTATCCTCAGTTGCTCGACTGTGGAATGATTTACCTGTATCTCTTAGATCTGTTAGTTCCCTGACCAGGTTCAAAGCAAAATTTAGAAACTATTTATTATCTGTAGAATTTGTAATAGTTGTAATTGATTGTATGTAACAGTTTGCATTGTTTATTTAATGTCCAGGTCAGACTTGAAAAAGGGCCTTTCCCAGTGTCTTTACCCGGTTAATAAATTTAAAATAAACAAAAAAAAATCCTCAGTTGAATAAGCATACATTGTTTTGTTTTTTTTTGTTTAATATTCGTTCAGTATACGATGTTACAGTTGCTTTGACAAGAGTTGCACATACCCACCGCCCTCACGAAGAAAAATGTATTCCTTGATTCTTTTCAGCTTGGTGGGGGTTATAGTTCTTGTTTAGGTCTCCTTAGATCATGACAACTATTTTAAAATTCCATCATTAATTGTTTTCAATGATATTCATTCCTTAATGCTTTGCACAGAAACTCACTGTAAGAATATAATCCCAAGTGATCTAATCAGTCATTGTAGGTCTTGTGTTGGAGATAAGGGGCCAGATTTTTAAATGTCACATGGAAACATAGAAACATAGACTTTGATGGCAGATGAGGACCTCTTGCCCACCAGTCTACCTATTTCACTGCCTGTTGGATAAGCTGCAGATCCTAGTTAACCAACAGCCTACTTCTTCCTACCACCCACCAGAACTGCCTTATATCTGTCCCAAGCATTCTTCAATTCCCCACTGTTTTGACCATGACCTCCTCAGGAAAGCCATTCCATGTGTCCACCACCCTCTCTGTGAAAAAAATACTTCCTCAAGTTGCTCCTGTGCTGTCCCTCTCTATCTTAAAATTGTCCCCCTTGTTCTTGCACTTCTCTTTTCTGAAAGATGCTACCCTCTTGACTTTGTTGATTCCTTGAGGTACTTGAAAGTTTCTATCATGCCCCCTTTCCTCCTTTCCTCAAGGGTATACATATTAAGCTCCTTTAGTCTCTCTTGTATGGCTTCTGGTGCAGACCCTGCACCATTTTGGTGTCCTCCTCTAAACTACTCCATTCTGTCTATGTCCTTGCAGAAATGGGTCCCCAGAACTCACACAGTACTCAGATGATGTCTCACCAAATGCCTGTACAGATGGATAACAACTTATTGTTTTCTACTGGTGATACCTTTCCTATACATCCCAGTATCCCTGGTCCTCCTTACTGCTTTCTCACATTGCTTGCTTACCTTTAGGTCATTGGATATACTATCATCAGGTCCCTTTCCATTTTGTTGCTGTTAGTACCTCTCCCCACATTGTGTACTCTTCCCCTGTGTTTTTGATTCCCAGGTACTATACTTTCCATTTCTTTGCATTGAATCTAAGCTGTCATACATTCGACCATTCCTTCAACCTTGCCAAGTCCCTTCTCATCCTTTCCACCCTCCTCCTTGTGCATCAAACGTGTAGCTGATCTTTGTGTTGTCTGCAGAGAGGCCTACTTTTCCTTCTAGTCCCTTTGCAATGTCACTTATACAGACATTAAAAGGACCAGTTCAATACCGAACCCTGCAGTAACCTTGTAGCACCTTTTTCAGCATGGACTCCATTAACTATTACCCTCTCTGTCCTGTTGTCCAGCCAATTTTTTACCCAGGCTACCACCCAGGGACTCACTTCCAGGCTGGCTAATTTGTTTATTAATCTTTTGTGTGGGACTGTGTCAAATGCCTTGCTAAAGTCTAGGTAGGCCACGTCCACAGCCCCTCCTGGTCTACTACTTTGATGACCCAGTCAAAGAAATCTATTAGATTTGTCTGATGTGACCTTCCCACTGTGAATCCATGCTGCCTTGAGTCCTGTGCCCCACTGCCCTCTAGGTACTCAATATTTCTTTCTTTCAGAAGAGATTTCATTATTTTCCCTACCACCGAGATCAAACCAACATGTCTGTAGTTTTCTACCTCTGTGTTGCTCCACTTTTGTGAAGGGAAATAACATCTGCCCTTCCCCAGTCCTCAGGTATCAAACCATCCTCCCATGATTTGTTAAAAACGATATTCAGTGGTGTCACTAGTTCTCCCCTTAGTTGTTTTATAATGCTGGGTGAATCCATTCAGGTCCCATGGATTTGTTCACCTTCAGTTTTAGCAGTTCTTTCAGAACTCTTTCTTCTGTGAATGGACTGGTACCAATCCCCCTATCCAGAGTGCTTCTGTTGCTTGGATTAGGTACTACCGCCTCCTCTTCTTTTGTGAATTCTGAGCAGAAGTAGTGATTCATTAGCCCTGCTTTTTGACTGTCACCCTCTGCCTACCCACCCTCAGCTTAATCAAGCCTCACTATCCCTCCCTTGGTCATTCTTGGCTCCCTGATGTAGCTACAGTATAAAAGGTTTTATCCCACTTCTTAACCAGTTGGCTATCTTTTACTCTTTTTTGGGCCTTTGCTAGTCTGACTGCCTTCTCAGCTTCCTTCTTCTGTAACTGGTACAGTTCTCTGTCCTGCTCCTTCTGTGTTTCCTTATACTTCCTGAATGCTATCTTTTCTCCTAACCTTCCCGTCCTCTTTTGAGAACCATAGTGGTTTTTCTTCATTTTGATTTATTTGCTGGACACAAAGGCTTGTTGCTTCTGTGATGGTAGTTTTGGTGTTTCCCCATCATTCCTTCATCCCTCCTTCTTGCCTGTTTGCTAGTACTTTTCTGAGGCACTCTCCCATATTGCCAAAGTCAGCCCACCTAAAGTCCAGTACCCTCACTTTTGTATGGCTTGACTCAGCAGCTGTGTTTATCATGAACCACACTGTTTGGTGGTCACTTGTTCCCAGATGGCCACCCACTTCTAGGTCTGAGATCCTCTCTCCATCCTCATTTGAGAGTACCCGGTCTAAGATTGCTGCTTCCCAAGCTGGTTCCAACAATAGCTGTCTGAGGCATGCCTCCTGTAGGGCATCGAGAATGACCCTGCTCTTGGATGTGGCTGCAACAAAGGTGCTCAGTCAACATCTGGCATACTCAGGTCCTCCATCAACAATATCTCCCTTTTACCATCTAAGGATGTCTTCTATTATTTTGTTGACTAACCCCGAGATGGGGGCTGTGTACAACCCTGTGGATTGTGGTGCCATTTCCTGTCTCCAGGATGCCCGACAGTGCCTCCTCTCCTCCCTGTTTACCCTTTAGTTCCATTGCTTTGATCCCTTCCCTTAGTAGAGCTTCTCCTCCTCTTCTTCTACCCTCCCTGTCCCTGCTGTAGATTGTGTATCCTGGTATGTTGATATCCCAGTCATGGTTCTCTGTGTACCATGTTCCTGTGATTGACACAATATGCAGGGTGTCCCTCTTCCATCAAGGCCACTAGTTTAGGAAGCTTGTTGCTTAGACTACAGGCATCGGCAATCATTGCTCTCCATTTTGTGATGGCCGTACGCCTTTTATCCCATCCCTGTCCTTACTGCCTTTGCCTTTTTCTTCTTTTACAACTACCCTTCTCCATATCAACTTCTCTGTCTTGGAGTTTACTTCACTAACTACCCTGTTTTGTGGTGGGGGGGCTGGGATTTCCCTGATCCTTTTCAGTGCCTCCCCCTTGGCTAGATTAAATGCTTGCCAAATAAAACATTTAAACTTATCACCTAGGACCCTGGTCCTTGACAGATACAGGCCATCACACCAGTATAGGTCTGTATCCCTCCAGGTGGACCCCCAGTCCCCAATGAAGCCAAAACCCTGAGCTCTGCACTTGTTTTTCAACCATTGATTGAATCCAATGGTGTGTAACATGTTAGCCTCACCCATGCCATAGACAGGTAACACTTCTGAGAAGGTTACCATGCATGCTACTTGTCTTATTCCCTTCACCAACCCCACAAACTCCTCCTGCACTGCTCTGATTCCATTCTCAGTCAAGGTAATTTGTTCCTAGGTGGACAATAATGTCCAGCTCCCTTCTCCATGCAGCTGCTCTCATGATCCTCAGAATTCGCTCCCTGTCCCTTCTAAGCATGGCACTGGGCAGGCACCTTATCTCCCTCTCCCCTCCCTCTCCCAGTTCTACCCTGTAACAATTGAGTGCCCTACCTGGAGTTCTTTCCTTCCCCTGTGGGGTTCCGTGCCACCGTCCTATGGGTCTCCTTTGTGGAGGTTCCCAGAATCCTTCTTGATCTCCACTGTGGGTGCCTCCATTAAGGAACCATGCTCTGCCAGAATGGCGTATGAATTATGAAGTGGTACAGCTGGAGTGATGTGTCTATGTTCCACCACCCTCACCCTCCCTGAGCCCATAGTGGTCCAACTGCTCTTTTTCTTGGCAACCTAGGAGGCAGCATCAGCAGCCCTGGTGGTCCCTGGGTGGGAGAGGAAGTCCCACAAATCCTGGCCAACTCAGCCCGGAGACAAGAAATCTCCTCCCTCAGACCAGAGAGTTGCCTGCAGATAGGACAACACCCAAGCATCCTCCAGAACATCTCCCTGAAGACTGCCGAATCACAGCCACTGCATTGCACTGCATCCAGTTTGTGACCCCATGACTGTTGTTTTGTATGCTTACTCTTTCCTCTCTCTGTTTACCTTTTTATGTTTGCTTTTTCTCCCTACTTTCTGACTGCCTCCATGCCCTTACAGCTTCTGCCCTTCCTGTTCTTGGACTGGAAGTTCCTGTATTCCTCAGTAGTCTATGTCTTACTTGCTCAGAGACTGGCCTCCAGCAGCTAGGGGGTGAGGGAGAGCTATTCTTTTCCTTATAGGATGGTGGGTCTTTTATGCCTCTGTGATCACTCCCTTCCTGCTCCCAAACAGGAGGTTCCTGTTGTCAGTCAAATTCAGTGCCTATAAAAGTAGAACTGGCTAAGGGTGGAATTGTGGGGGGGAGGGCTATATAGTTCCAATAGTAGAATTCTAGCAGCTTCCTCCTTCATCTTGCTGCTCACTGCCAAAAACTAACTAGGGAAGTTTTAAATGCAGACACCTGACTTTCTGCTGCTTTAGCCACTCCCTAATTTACAGCTGTCTTCCTCACTTAGCTCACAGCACAGACAACAGTCCCTTCCCCAACTCAGACAAGCATGCTAACTCTTCTTTTTGTTTGTTTTTACCCAAATTGAAGGTCCCAGTAGTAGAGTTCAAGTTTTCTAGTCCCAGTAGTAGAGTTCTATCAGCTGCCTCCTTCCTTTGCTGCTCTCTATCAAAAGCTGCAATAATGGCTGCTTCCACTAACTGCCCCATGTCAGGGATCTAGTGCTCAGTTCAGTATCAAACAGGGTCCTGGAGCCTGCATCCAACTCCACAGCTTGTGGCATCAGTGACAGTGTGCCAAACAGGCAGTGCATCCAAGACATGTACCACAAGCTGTGGGAGGTTTGGCAGCAAGTGCACCCTTGGAAGGGAGCAGGGTAGTAGCTCATAGCCCTCCCAAGCTCTGTTCCACCCATAAGGTGAAAATGAGAAAAATAATATCCCTGGTGATCTAGTGGCCCCCTCAGCCTGATATGCCCATGATGTAAGTATTACAAAAAAATATATAGTCATTGACTAGTGCCCATGTCTCCCTTATCCTGATATACCTACATATGACACTTCTGCCAATGTCTGTACCTGGAGACCTAGTGGCCCCCCACCCGGCAAGTACTGCTGACTATCACAAATATACTCTGAGGGTCTCATACCCCCTTCTACCACAGTGCCCAACCTTGAAGTGCAATATGTGAACAGGAGACAAACAGGGTAACCCTCCAGTCTGTTTCAGATCTGAGCCACTACCAGTCTTGAGTCCTGGGGTCAAATATGAACCATTTTTGCTAGCACGCCCAGGTTACAGGTCCAAATATCACACCCTCTTCAGGAATGCAGTGTAATACTTAACCTAGCGGGTACCACCTGGTTCACAATCC